>NC_051165.1:313273182-314625933 GCF_013339725.1 Rhipicephalus microplus | reverse complement strand
GAAGAATGCAGGGACGGACGCACGAACAGACGCTCACACTGATGGGCGAATCGACGCATGGACGGACTGAAGCAAGAACAAATGGACGGACGAATGCTTCCCCTCACTCTTCATCATTCACTCCGTGATTATGCTATCAATTTTTTTAACCATTTCTTAGCGAACTTCGGCTACTTTGAGCGTATCTATCTATCTATGCACCTCTCTATCTATCTATCTATCTATCTATCTATCTATCTATCTATATCTATCTATCTATCTATATCTATCTATCTATCTATCTATCTATCTATTTATCTATCTACCTATCTATCTATCTATCTATCTATCTATCTTTCTATCTATCTATCTTTCTATCTATCTCTCTTTCTATCTATCTATCTATCTATCTATCTATCTGTCTGTCTATCTATCTATCTATCTATCTAGCCACATACCACTTTTAGCTCTCCTGGCCATTTCAATAATGGTATCGATACCAAACTTCGTAGGGCAGGACATGACTATATGAAGAACATATTTCATTGGTCATAACAAAATCATGACACGTATGTCAAGAATGTCATGGTTTGCATTTCATGATTCTGCAACTCTTGCAATGGTTTCGTTCAAATGGCATGTTGCAAAACTGGTAAGGTATGGCATGATTGCAAGGCGAACACAAGCGACAGACCCTAACATAAAAATCGTGTCATGCAACAACATAACTACACGCCACGCTCATGATGCGCTCGCGGCCGTTTCGCTAGCGTCACATATACCAAATTTGGTATTACAGTACGTTGATGGATTACAATGGTATGTGACTGGTGCAAACATGATAATCATGAGTTGCATGTCATGTAACAACATGACCACATGCCGCACTCGTGATGCGCTCGTGGCCGTTTCGCTTGCTTCACATGTACCAAATTCGGTATCACGTGACGCGAACGGACAACATAGGTATATGACACATCTTAACATGATAATCACGACATGCGTGTCATGTAACAACTTGACTACATGTCACACTGATAATGCGCTCACGGCCCTTTCGCTAGCTCCACATATGCCAAATTTGGCATTACGTGACGCCAATGGTTGACGAAAGTATTTGACTGGTGCAAACATGATAATCATGTGATGCGTGTCATGTGAGAACATGACTACATGCCACAGTCAAGGCGCCATTATATTTCGACGTGACGTGGTATGCGTGGTCACCAACGTTCATTTCGTCGCGTCACGCCGGAGTTGCCACGCCAGGCGCCGGTCCCGCCGTATACTTACATAGAAGTGTGGCAGCTTGGGCTAGTTGGTATGGCATGACGATAGTTATAGCGCGAGAACAAAACGACGACACAGAGACAAGAAGGACACGAAGGCGCGCGCCGCGCTGCGTTGCTTGGACGCATGCGCGTTTCAGCGCGTCTGCCGTCTCTCCGCCACGAAGAGAGGGAGACGCAGTGTTGTATGGATAACGCATCGGCGCGAAATTCAGCATGTCGCATTTCGCACCGGTTGCCGTCAGACGCCCCGACGGATGCTGGTCGCACCTGGCGTCAGACTATGGAGTGCTCGCGTTTTACTAACGCAGTGTCGCTGTGCCCAGCTTGCGCGCGCGTCAACGCTACATTGGAGTATATTTGGCCTTCATGATGCGCTCGCGGCTGTTTGGCTAGCTCCACATATACCAAATTTTGTGTTACGTGACGTCAATGGATGATGAAATATATGACTGGTGCAAACATGATAATTCTACACTGCGTTTCATGTGTAGAACATGATAACATACCACGCTCATAGCGTGCTCGTGGCCGTTTCGCTAGCTCCGGATATACTAAATTTGGTATCACGTGATGTGAATAGATTACGAAGGGTAAACAACAATTCAAACATAATATTCATGACGCGGAAGTCATGTACGGCATCATTTGCCTCCAACTCGTAACCTTGTGCAAGTTTTAAAGTTACATATCAACATTTCTCATTAGTGCTTTGCATATCGCCGATTCCCACTGTAAGTGGAATCTGCCATTTTTTTTTCATCGGAAAGGGGTTATAAGATCTAAACAAAGGTCTTTTTGGCGCTTTAGTTGTCTGCGGCTGCCGTCGTTGCTGCCCCCGCTGCTGAAGCCGGCGTCCGTAACGACTATCGCATAAAGTAAGAAAACAAAGTAATAAATACACCAAAGAACATAAAAGAATCCAAACTCAGGGTCTCCTGCGTGCCAGCCAAGTATTCTACCACAGAGCCACTCCGGTGGTTCTAAATACGTCCCAAATTGGCTTTGAGGCAGGCTTCAAGTCGGAAAGCAATCTGTTTATCATGCATAGTAAAGCGTTTTAGGACAGAAAAATAAGCCCCAGGCTTCACACAATCGGAACTCCGTTACAAGTGGGTCGTCGAAGCGCTACCCCATAAATAAAAATGCCTTATATATAATTATTCATCGTCGTCAGCCACAACATGGAAAAATTGCAAGAAATTACTTGCAAGTGTGAAGCGTGCAGTGCGTTTCCCCGAAGAATGAAGAGGAAATGCATAGTGAGCGCCTTCCAACTACACAAAAAGTATGAATTTATGGCATAGTGGGTACCCTGCAAGTGTGTTTGTAGCTGTTAGAAAAAGGTGGTTAAAAGTCTCCAGAAAAGCCGCTCTTCCAGCTGTCGCTGCGATAGTGCTGCGTATTCCAAGCAGGCCTGGCAGTTTTTCTATGTCAAGCATTTCTTAGAGTACTACGGGCACTTCGACCATCCATCCATCCATCCATCCATCCATCCATCCATCCATCCATCCATCCATCCATCCATCCATCCATCCGCCCATCCGTCCACCCACCCGTCCACCCATCCGTCCGTCCGTTCGTCCGTCCGTCCGTCAGTCCATCCATCCATCCATCCATCCATCCATCCGTCCATCCATCCATCCATCCATCCACCCATCCATCCATCCATCCATCCATCCATCCATCCATCCATCCATCCATCCGTCCATCCGTCCACCCACCCGTCTGTCCGTCCGTCCGTCCGTCCGTCAGTCCATCCATCCATCCATCCATCCATCCATCCATCCATCCATCCATCCATCCATCCATCCATCCATCCGTCCGTCCATCCATCCATCCATCCATCCATCCATCCATCCATCCATCCATCCATCCATCCATCCTTCCTTTCTTCCTTCCATCCATCCATCCATCCATCCATCCATCCATCCATCCATCCATGCATCCATCCATCCATCCATCGATCCATCCATCCGCCTGATTCTGGGTGCTCTTGTGATCACCCCCCCCAACTTTGTGCGAACCAAAGTAGTTACGGGATAGTATACAACATAGTTTGATGAATATAGCGCGCTGAAGGTCATGACATAATAATTGTCACAATCCCACTGCATACGTCGTAAAACCCTTTCGGCCATTCCTTTGCCACATACCCAAGGGTGGCTATATGCAACTTGTACGAGGAAATACGGCACAGATCACTGAGTGTTTATATCTACCCAGAAACGGTGAGAACAAACATGGGTAAATTTAATGTGGACCATTAATAAAAGCTGACTACGGCAACGTTGCGACGATGAATTTGATCTCGCGAATAAATTCGTCAGTTCTGCACATGCCTCTCAGTTACCTAATTTTAATGTAAAGCAGATTTTCATGGCTTGACGTGGCCATAATCTTCACTCCTTAAAAAATGCAATGGTGGGGGAGTTGGCAAGTGTGTGGTCGCGTTTTGTGAAGCTCTTTGGCAAGGAGTTAAGTGTAGCACACGTGTTGGTAAAGGCGAAATATGCAGTGAAATGTTTTGTTTTGAGAAGAGCATTTCTTTTCATCCACCTTTGTGGATACTCGATCACTTGCTCAAGCATATGTACAGGTTAGCGTTTGTTGTGCTCGACAGGTGCGTGTGCAACAAACACATGGTGAGAACAAGGCGCTGCGGTGATAAATCAACCAATATATTTTTCTGTTTCCGCATTTATTGTATCAGAGAATAACAAATGTCTTTCACTATGACTTTGATCAAAGTGACATCTTCCCGAGCCACAAAAAAAGCCCCATCAGACAGCATTCTCGGAACCTGTATATTTCCGGTTCACCATCTACACTTTTCTTTCTCTTGTTTTTCTCACTTACAACAGCGCCTAGGGGAATATACGACCAACGCTGAATAATGTCTTGAAGTACAGCCGTTGGCGTAGTTCTTGTCTAAACTCTTCATTTAGGTTATCTGCTTGCTCTAGCGAAAAACTGGCGTGTCCAGCGACATCACAATAATAAAGTAAAAAGTAAAAAAAGACGTATACGCCTGTACTCAAGCCGCTTTTTATCCCGGGGGTCTACACCATCTTTGGCGAGTCTGCACTTGGACCTGCGCTCAATTTGTAGTTCTCGAACGACACCCTATAAACGTATTTGACTCAGTAGCTTTCTCTTTCGCTATACGTCTCGCAGAAACTGGTCGATGTCACCGATTCTTTTTTGATTATGTTCCCTTGCGAATTCTCCTAGCTATAAAAACAGAGACAGACAACTTGCTCAATTTTGTGGTGCCCGGGAATTCCAGCCCTCTCCGACGACCACCAGAGTTAGAATCAGCCTGCGGCACTTTGGGTCAGGCCCGGGTGAGAGCTCTTCGAAACATGCCTTTCTGTTTCAAGTTTTCGCTTTGACGACGCTGAAGAAAGAAACGAATTTTTATCACAGTTCTCGATTGTTCCAAGCTTTGTTCATGACCAGCCCTCACACTTAATTCTTTAACCCTTTGCATGTTTAATTTTTCAGCCAGTTTAACTTGTGACAACTGCGTGGAGTTCCAGAAACTTATTTAGAAATGCGCTCTATTATTCTATAGCAGATAGTGTTTCAGCCTTAAACAAGATGTTTTCTCCTGGTATCTATCCAATATCAGTCAGAAGCTTACTCACTCGGCATGCCCCTCCCTTTCCACGGTAAAATAGAGCAGCATGAGCCGTTCTCTGTCTCATAACTTGGATCATAATTG
The DNA here is from genome assembly GCF_013339725.1 of Rhipicephalus microplus. Lineage (NCBI taxonomy): Eukaryota > Metazoa > Arthropoda > Arachnida > Ixodida > Ixodidae > Rhipicephalus > Rhipicephalus microplus. The sequence goes on along the minus strand of NC_051165.1, from coordinate 314,620,938 downwards.
TCTTGGGTCCAATATAAAGACTCACATCAGAAGCAAGCAATAATATTGTATTTTCTTGAGACTACTTATTCAAGTAGACTTGACCGCGCTCCTATAAAATGTTAACATGTTCGATGTATGCGTAATTTGCATATTCTACACAGAATTGTAAGTGGAAGAATGTATGAAGGCACTCGTAAAATTATATTACGTTACATTCACGTCAGATATGTAAAAGCAGACCTACTATGTATATATATCTTTTCATATATATACTATTCATATATATGGTATATATAGTGTGGGCATTTAAAGCACGCTTCTTCATCACCTGTACAAAACCATCATCACCAGGTGTTATTCATCTTCATCGTTAGTGGGGATGACCCTTGAGTCGATTCTGTACCTCGGAGGCAACTGTTTTCGGCCACGTCTTCCAGGCCTAATAAAGGCGTGTAAAGTACTTCGTCGCAAGTGGTGGAGGTTGCCCCTTGATTCCCCATTCCTGCTCACCCGCTTTACCTCCTGTAGCTTCGCTCAGGTCGCCGTTTGGGCTACGCGTTCACCAGCATGCCGCAGCACGAACCCTCGGGTGCTTTTCTCTTTACCCCTCTGGCTACGACTGTCTCAGCTACTCACTCTTGGATCGTCAGTGGACCCCCTCACGAGCCCCCTCTATTTGATGGACTCCGAAATGAGGACTTGGACGACTGGCTACACCAATATGACATTGTGAGCGCAGCGAACCGTTGGGACAATCCGCACAAGCTCCACCACGTCTCCTTCTATCTTACTGGCGTGGCGAAGACTTGGTTTTTTAACCACCTAATCCACTTTCCCAACTGGAACGTCTTCAAAGAACATCTGCGACAAGTCTTCGCTACTCCGGCAGTTCGAGCCAGTCTGGCGAAGAGAACACTTGATTGTCGCAAACAACAACTAGGTGAGTCTTATACCTCGTATATCGAGGATGTTCTCTCTCTCTGTCGACGCGTCAACGCCTCCATGACCGAGACGAACAAAGTGCGCCATCTGCTCAAAGACATGGGGCCTGTAGCCTTCAATGCTTTGGTCGTAAAGGCCCCAAGTACCGTATCTGACATTGTAGCTATGTGCCAGCACCTGGACGAGCTCGAATTCGCACGGCTGCAGCTGGACAACTCTCCCGCAGCCATTCCTGACAACCCTACTGCCAACCCCTCGTTACGAGTCATGATCCGCACCATGATATAAGAGAAACTGCAGTCGCTCGGGTTTCCAGCGCGCCAGTTTTCTTCTGACACACCCAGTACAAAGTTACGGGACGTCGTCAAGGATGAGTTGGCGGCTGTGACTGGCAATGCGTACACAGACCCTCACGTCCCTAGAGTCCCACTGACTTACGGGCGAGTCACCGCAATTACACCAGCCCTCGTTCTACCGATACTGCCGACGACGAGGCCAGCCCTTCTGGCGTCCCTGGAGCTCAGCACACAAAACCAGCCTTACTTTGCACGACCGGTGCCAGCAGACCTGGCTTCCATAGTCCGCAGCCCAAACACCCAACCCTACTATCAATCATGGCGCCCGACGAGACCTACATGCAACTATCGTGGGCATTGTGGACACATCGCACGTGTCTGTCGCAAGCGTCAGCGAGACGAGCGTCATGGGTTTCACACTTACGAACGGGATGACGATGCCACAGCAACCAGTTTCCAGCACTGTCCTTACGGTACGCTTTACGGTCGCTCTTCCTCGCCATCAATAACTCCTGAAATGGCTCCTCACTACCGTGGTGCCAGGCATCGCTCGCCGTCCCCTCTCCGTCACTCTACGTCACCACTTCGACCAGCCTCACAGTTCGCCGACCGTCGCCCGGAAAACTAAATTCCGCAGCTTCTGGGGGAAAAGCTGCATTTAGCAAAGTAAAAAAAAATTACTCCAGGACATCCTCATAATATTATATCTGTTTCAGTAGAAGGCATAGAAGTGAAAGCATTAATATACACTGGTTCTAGTTCCTCAGTCATTCACAGAGATTTGTGTGCGCGTTTCCGCAAAGTTAGTACACCCTACGATGGACCTATGTTGCTCGCTGCACAAGGGCACGCCATCTGACCTTCCGCCATGTGCACTGTTCCTGTCTACATTGATAGACTTCTCCATTATGTGCAATTTGCAGTGCTTAGTTCATGTACTCGACAGCTAATATTAAGATGGGACTTTCTTTCAACGGCATCCGCATCCATCTGCTGCTAGCAACGCGTCCTACACATGAACGATACCACCTATTCGCTTCACGCAGATGACCCACCACTTCATTTTAGGGGCGAAGCTCCTTGAAGAGGCACCCGTTCGTCCCTCGTAGTCGTAGTCATAGTGTGTAACAAGTGTTACATTTTGACCTGCAAGGTGGTGCCGCTGGGAGATTTCTCCTGGGCTTTGTTGAACAATAAAAAGTTCGCGGTGGGCGCGTTACCTAAAAGCCGAAAGCTCCTGTCAGCAGCCATTGGCATGTTCCAGTAGGAAACGTTAGTAGAAGTGTTAAAAGCCGACTTCTGCTGTCTCTCATTCCCAGTACCAGCCATTGTTTACCTCGAAGGCAGTGCCTGGTGAGATTTCTGCTGTGCATGATTAAACAATAAAAATGTTTTGTTCAAAACACCGTTGATTGATGAAATAAAAAAACGAAAGACGCCAGATGTTTCTAAAGCAAAACAAAAAAAAGACGTCAGCTACTTAACGAAAGACGCCAGGTGTTTTCTAAAGCGCATATCATCAATCAATCGTTAATTCAATCAATCGTTAATTCGTCATTTATCAATCGTCTCACGTCTTTTTTGTCGGGCGAATTAACGGAAGAAAATCTCACGGTATTACTTGAAGAAGCTTCGCCCAATCTCATCATCATTCACCTCGTGGATCTGCCGTCAATTTTTTATGCTGCAGAAGAGACTGAGCTACCTCCGCACAGTCAGCGAATTGTTACACTTCTGTCTGATGGCATTGACTACGACGATGTGCTCGTACAACCCTCCGTACGATGTGTCACCAAAGAAATAGCCTTCGCATCAGGTCTGATACGTTTTGTCGATGGCTTCGCATTCGTTTGCGCAACAAACCCGACATCCGAAAAAATTCTGGTTCCGAAGGGCTTAACGTTGGCTTGCATCGCTACACCGGAGCCTTTCTCTGTGGTAACCTTTTAAGACGCTTCTCCTGAAGATCTCCCTGTTGCACGTTCTCCATCCACCTTCTCCATCAAAACTACCACCAGCTCTGACCTGACCCCTTCGCAGACTCAAGAACTGTTTGCCTTACTGACGAAACACGAAGCTTTGTTTGACGTCAATTCACCCGTATTGGCAAAGACGTGAGTCACCACGCATCGCATCGAGACTGAGGGTACGCCAATCGTTCGTCGTCGGCCATATCGCGTATCAGTAGCTGAGCGGAAGGTTATTGAAGAAAACGTTGACGACATGTGTAGACGGAACATGATACGCCCCTCCGCTCTGAAATAATATGCCCCTCTGCTCTAAAAAAGCCGAATTCTCCTGTCTCTCATTTCCCATTAGCCGCCATTGACATGTACATTGAGCACTATCTGACAGGAAAAGGTTGCTACGTTATGCTCGCTGGGCGTAACCTTCTTGGTTTTAGAAAGGTTTAGCGAGCGTTGGGCCGCAGAGCCATGAATGCAGTGAACTAGTATATACCATGAACTCGAGGTGGTTAAAGGTGGGAAGTAGACCCGAAGCGCAAGCCGTAAGAAAGTGTGCATGTACCCCTTTCGTTTAGTCCTTGGAATGTCCGCTGGATGGCGGTACTTGTATATGGGGAATATATGATGAAAAGATGCGAGATGGTGTGTACTTGGAGTGTTGAATAGATGGACGAACGGATACACAGACAGATGCATGGATGGACGCATGAACGAACGCAGGGACGGGTGCTTGGATGAACGCAGGGACGGACGCACGAACAGACGCACACACGGACGGGCGGATGGACGCTTGGACGGACGAAAGCAAGAGCGAATGGATGGACGAATGCTTCGCCTCACTCTCCATTATTCACTCCGTGGATATGCTGCCAATTTTTTTAGCAGTACCTTGGTTCCGGCTTGCCTTCCGGTCAGGCTATGAATGAGTTTAATATTCCTTAAGAAGAGGCATTACTGAAGTGTGATATCCTCTGACAGATCATTGAGAATTACTTTATGATAATTGTCTATTCCAATAATAGGTTGGGAACTCTGTTTTATGATGTACCCTAAAAAAACGTCGTGAACAGTCTAGTCAACTAGTCTGTTTCTTGTAGCAAGGTTATATGTCCGTTGCTTTGTGCATCTCTTGCTGAACGACTCTCACTTTTCATGTACGTAGGGAGCACAAGAGGTATTGATTACTTTATTAACAACGTGTATAGTTTGTCTTTTTGCGGTCTTTCTTGTGTTTTTCAGATGGCTGCTACTCGTGCATGGCTGCAACGTAGATGAAGTGAACGGCGCTGGTAAAATTCTTCATCCACACTATGCTAATCCACGGCCGGGCTAGAGAGCGAGCGGCGCGCGCGCTTTCATACGGCCTCCGCAGCGGCGGCGAGAACAAAGGGGAGGAGTCTCGACGTACAGTTCCGCCGGTCTCCGCACGGGACTACGCGAGCCAACCCTTGCCACGGCCGGGCTAGAGAGCGAGCGGCGCGCGCGCTTTTAGCCCGGCCGTGCCCTTGCCTGGCACTTGCGCTGCTTGCGCGCTTGCATTTGCAGGCTGCTTTCGACGCACGTGCGGGCTGTTTTCGCAGTGTTTGTGCTTCTGTGATTTAACCGCAATCACATCGTCTTACTTTTCTTCGGTCTGAGAGAGGCTGAAGGCGTGAGTTTTCCGAAATTCATCGCAGTGCGCTGCATGTTGTTCAACATAGTAAAGTGAACTCAGTGTATATGCTTCGACCGGTGCTGTGATGGTGTACTGTTGTGTCCCGTACTGCAAATCGCGTGCCGGGAAAACGCCGGGGGTTTCGTTCCACCAGTTCCCTGTGGATCAAGAACTGTGCTCAAAATGGCAGCGGAACATTTCAAGGCAGAACCTCGTAATAAACGACAGGTCGCCGTCGACTGTCGTATGCAGCCGGCACTTCCGTCAGATCGATTACGCTCCTGACTGCAGGATAAGAAAGCTGCTTCCCGGAGCCGTGCCAACTGCCTTTGAAGATTATCCCGCATACTTGGCGCCAAGTGCGAAGAAGCCCCGGAAAGAACCAGTCGTAAGACAATCTTTGCCCCCTCGCAAACCAACTAAGCGGAAGGCAGAGCCAGAGGAACTACCTGCGGGTTTGGATGCTCCGAAGAGTTTCGACAAGCCGTCTGCAAATGTTTCCACCCAGACCACTAACAATGATGCGCAGCGAGCAAGTCGGTACCTTTCTATGGTTGGAAGAGTGCGTTCTCAAGTCGCCTATCACCGTTCTCAAAGTCAGAAGTCTCTGTCTCTGCTGAGAGCTGAACAAAAGGCAAGCGAGGCGTACCGTGCAAACAGGCACTTGGCTGCACTTGAGGAAGTTGTGGCAGACGCTGAGCGAGGGGAAAAAAAGGCCGTTTTCCTTCTACATCAGATCGGAAGGTACGGGAAAAAGCATGACAGTTACCCTGAAGATTTCATTCGAGAGTGCGTAATATTGCGTTTCATTTCGCCGAAAGGATATGACTACGCTCGCACGTCGGGCCTTTTAACCTTGCCTGCAAAGTGTACTCTACAGAGGTACATGGGTCCATCCCCGACGACATCCGGAATGAGCGCCGCGATGAAGGAGAGGCTCGTTTCCGAGGCGTCGATGCTGAGCAGCAAGCAGCATATGGCCTCCTTGATAATCGATGAAGCAAGCATCAGACCCAAGTGCATCTATGACAGGAAGCCTGACGCTGTGTTTGGCCTTAAAGACAAGCCCGGCGGTGATATGCCCAGCAGCTCGAAGGAAGTGCTCGCGAACAGAGTTTTGTGCTTTGTATTGCAAGGCCTGTCAAGCAAGTACAAAATTCCCTGTTCGTATTACTTCACAAAACAGCTGAGCGGCAGGGACCTGTTCACGTGGACAAAAGAGGTGATCGCTGCGGTGGAATTGTGTGGCTTCGTTGCGACCCGCATTGTGACTGACAATTACTCAGCCAACGTCACCTTGTTTAAACACTTGGGGAGTGGCTCTCTGCAAACAGTCGTGAGGCACCCACACGATGACAGCCGCATCATTCTGCTCAGCTTCGATCCTTGCCACGTCCTGAAGAATGTGCGCAACCAGTTCCTGGAGCGACAGCTTACGGATGGCTCAGGTGTGATTAGTGGCACCTTCGTACAACAGCTGTACGAGCACCAGAAGAATATGACAATCAAGCTTGCCAGGAATTTGACGAGGAAGCACGTCTACCCTACAAACCTGGAGAAGATGAATGTACTTCGTGCGGTTCAGATCTTCTCCCCACAGGTTTGTGCAGCACTGGAACACCTCGAAGAAAACTCCCGCAATGACCCTGCACTCTCCGCAGTTAGGCGAGCAAGTTCCACCGTGCACTTCATGAGGACAATGAAAGATTGGTTTGATATGCACGACACCTCTTTCGGGGGAACGGGGCAGAAGGCCCCCATTGCAGACGTGGACGATGGCCGGCTATTGTGGCTAGAAAATGATTTCACGTGCTATGTAAAGAAAGTACAAGCAAGCTCAGTCGCCTCTGGCAAGGGCGCTTTCATCGACGAAACGTTTGAGGCCCTGCTTTTCACTACAAAGTCAACAGTGGAAACAACTCGATACCTCCTAACCCAAGGCATCAACTACGTGCTAACAAGGAAGCTAAACAGCGACCCCATAGAAGCAGTATTCGGCAGAGTCAGTTACATGTGCGGTGGAAACGACATGCTCGACGCCCGGGCTGTGACGGCTGCTTTGGACCAAACTGTAAAATCCAAGTTCGCAAGGCCACCTGAAGTCGTGACGTGCGACACTGATATTGACAAGTTGGTCAGTAGCCTGTCGGTGACGTTCTCTGACGACCTGAAAGAGCTTAGGGAATGTACTTCCGCTCCCCCACTGTCTGTGACATGCTCTGGTTTGGCCTACGTCGGCGTTTACATCGCGAAACTGATCACGGACTTCGGGTGCGAATCTTGCGCCATGCTCCTCACTACAAGCGACAAAGATCAGCCACTGTACGCGCTTTTGAGAGGCCAGGACAGAAGCGGCCTTGCCTACCCGAGGCCAGAGTTCCTTCCACTTTTGAACGGGATCGTCACATTCTTCGAGAAAATAGCAAAACACCTGCCACGCACGCATGTTCTCGAAGTTCTACAGCTGCTCGTAGGGCCGCATCTTGAGGACGTACCTCTGCTGAACTGCCCCGAAAGTGTTGACAATAGTCACGGAAGACGGTCAGCAATTTTGATTGCTGACAAATTCTTCAGGATCCTTTTAGTGAATCACTCCACTCGAGTCACCGACGACAATGAAAAGCACATGAACTATACACATAAGCCGTCGAGGAAGCACTTCCGACTGTGAAGCTTCTCCAGCTCGAACAACGTTTCTTTTGTGCAAGACTGTTCTGTCACGCCGAAGATGATTTTTCTGGTGCTCGAAGTCGTTTCCATATAATAAACTAATAAACTCGTTTCCAGTTTGCCTGGTGCCTTTCAGTTCACAGATTATCCCCGATGCCTTTTCTTCGGCATGCGTTTTTAAAGATTTCTAACTAACGCTCTGCAAGTTTTAAGTCGTAACCTATGACAATTAGAGTACGCCGCTAAGTGCTTCAACCTGCATATGAAACCGAAACATTGAAACTAGCCAAGGCGAATCAATCACGCTGCGCTGAGAGCAAAATTTTGCAGCAATTCTGTTTGTTGCACCCGATGGCGGGCGCCCACGATAGCGGAGTACTTAGGATTTCGGTTCAGAAAAGAGGGAGGGGGGGCAGGAAGGGCAGCGTGAAAGACCAAAAAAGTACACAAAAATTAAACCACACAACAGAAAAAAGCCAAAGCTTGTAATTTATTCACGATACACTAAAAATTTAGGGCGATTCCACGTTCTGTCGAATTTTGTAATTATTTCATTAATTTATTCAGAGAAATTGCAAAATGGCTCATCGTCGCTTTGAGAACATACATCGAAGTCGCGTATGGCTGGTCACGGCCAGGCTAGAGAGAAAGCGGCGCGCGCTGTAGCGCGCGCGGCGCCGCTCTCTAGCCCGGCCGTGGGCTGGTGCGTAGCGTGCGACACAAATAATCAGCCGAAGATCAGAAACCATTATTCGGGGATGGGCACGCAGTCTTCGTTTGGTTCTTCCTACCCGGCCCCCTTTAACCCCCCTTCTGCGTACGCCAGTAGCGGTGATTGTAGTGAAAAATAAAAAAAAGAAGAGCAGAGGCCGCGCATAGCTCGCCCGCGCGCGGAGTGGTAGACGAGCGCGTCCGCAGGGTTGGCCCGCAGCGCCAGCTCCTAGCAGCGGCCGCAGGCCGGAACTAGGCCTCTTGCGAAGGCCGTAAAAGCGCGCGCGCCGCTCGCTCTCTAGCCCGGCCGTGGCTAATCTTCACATGTTCATACGCATTTTGTCTCGACAGCAACATTACGAAATGAGGGTTGTATATTTCGTCAGAAATATGCTCCATATACCGGCATAAAGAAAAATTAGTAAGTAAGCTGTAGAGGCGCGGAAATCGTCAGAGTGAACTCAGAAATATTTTCGCTCGATACCATCTCTCTTTCCACCTGCCTAAGATTGGATGTGACGTTTATAATAGCTGGAGGAGCTTACCGAAAGGCGCGTGTCATGGTTTCTCCAGCTTATGAAAATACCTAGTACTACTCTACGCATGCAAATAAACATGTTCTCAATGTTTGATAAATAGTGTTGAAGATTTCTAAAATGGTGAATTTTAAGCTTCTACGATGACTGTCCTGTTTCCCTAGTAATTTCTCGTTCGCTCTTAAGCACTTTGATTTTCCTCCATAAAAATGCCACTAAAGCAAAACTTCAAACATCTCTTCCCCTTTCGAAAGTGACCACAAGTTGCTGTTGTGTAGGACTATAGATAAAAAAAATGGGCCCCTCATCTAAATGTTACACTGCAAATGTCGACAAAAGACGATAATTTTTCATCTGGAGAGAGTGACGAAAACGTTTATTTGATGTTCTGCGCAAGAAAATGGGTGAATGGTACTGTAGGAGCGCTGCCTTAGAGTCCTCGATGCATGCAAGGGAGGTGAACTTTTATTGTTTTCATGTCTCTCTAAATTAGAATCTGCACGCTCAGCTCACTTGAGGTGCGGTCTGATAAAAAAGACTTTGAATAGCCTCTTTTTTTATTTGGTACTCATAGATGTGATCTCAGAATATTGTTACGTAAAAATGACACCAGGCGTGTCTATTTAAAATCTATATTAAAACTGATGCGTATGACGTCGACTAAGATGGAAGACAGCACGCACAACCGACAGACCACTTCGTCGTTGTCGTCTTCTGACCGCTGATATGTCAGCTACGTAGCATAACCCCCCCCCCCCCCGGCTGTAAAAGCACCGTCTCGGTGCACATTAACTACGCTCTTTAGTAGGCAGGTGGTAAGGTTTTAGCCTGCTGACGTGCACAACATCACTGGGTGTGGTTGCAGGCAGGCTTGTGGTTTCAGATGCAGGAGTGATCTCATAGGTGACGTCGGTTACCTGGTGGATGATACGATAAGGACCCATGTAGCGAGACAACAACTTCTCTGTAAGCCAACTCGACGAACTGGGCACCACAGGAGAACAAGAGAACCGGGAGAGAAGTGAACGTCAGCATGCCGGCTGTTGTAGATGGCTTTCTGGGTGGCTTGCGAAGCCGAAAGTCTAGAGCGGGCGATTTGACGTGCATGGTCGGCACGAGCAATAGCGTCGCGTGCATATTCGGTGGACGGCGTTGTAGGGGTTGGAAGTAGGGTGTCGAGTGGTAACTTCGGATGATGGCCATAAAGCAAATAAAAGGGTGAATAACCAGTAGTGTTGTGGCGCGAAGAATTGTACGCGAAGGTCACGTGAGGTAGCGCCAGGTCCCAGTCTTGGTGGTCGTAGGACACATACATCGCGAGCATGTCCGTTAGGGTCCGATTTAGCCGTTCGGTAAGGCCATTTGTTTGGGGATGGTAGGAAGTGGTCAGCTTGTGGTGCGTCGAGGAAGAGCGCAGAAGATCGTCGATTTCACGGGACAAAAATGCGCGGCCGCGATCCGTGAGTAATTGGCGAGGAGCGCCATGGTGTAGGATGACGTCGTGGAGCAAAAAGGCCGCAACGTCAGTAGCGGTGCTGGTGGGGAGCGCTGGAGTGATGGCATACCTAGTCGCGTAGTCTATAGCAACGGCGACCGACTTGTTGCCCGATTTCGACTCGGGAAAAGGACCGAGAAGATCGATACCAACACGGAAGAAAGGTTCGGTAGGGATGGAGATCGGTTGAGGAAGTCCAGCTGGGGGCGCAGTAGGTCGCTTCCTACGTTGGCATTTATCGCAGGAGGACACGTAACGGCGAACGGACCGGGCGAGACCGCGCCAAAAGAAGCGGCGACGCACGCGGTCGTACGTCCGAGATACACCCAGATGACCAGCAGTTGGTTCATCGTGAAGCTCGTGCAGCACGGATGAACGCTAATTTTTCGGCACGACAAGAAGGAGCTCAGGGCCATCTGGCTGGATTCTACGAGGGTACAGCGTGCCGTTCAGGAGAACGTACATGCGAAGTGACGCGTTGTTCGGAGCAGATTCGAGACGGTCAATAAGTTGTCGCAGAGAAGCATCACGACGTTGTTCATCACCAATCTGAAGAAACTGGGACATTGACATGACGCTGAGGCTAGGCTCGATGTCTGGTTCGTCGGGCTGATCAACAGTGTAGCGGGATAAGCAATCGGCGTCCAGATGGAGACGTCCAGACTTATAAGCAACCGAGTAGGAATACTCCTGTAGGCGTAATGCCCAACGACCAAGTCGTCCAGTGGGGTCCTTCAGAGAAGAAAGCCAACACAGCGCTTGATGATCTGTGATGACATGGAAAGGGCAGCCATACAAGTAAGGACGGAATTTCGAAACCGCCCAAACAAGAGCGAGACATTCCCGTTCTGTTATAGAATAATTGCATTCAGACTTAGGAAGCAGACGGCCTGCGTACGCGACTACACGGTCGTTGCCCCGCTGAATTTGCGCCAAAACTGCACCAATTCCGTGACCACTCGCGTCTGTTCGCACTTCTGTAGAGGCATCGGGGTCGAAATGTGCAAGAATAGGAGGTGTCGTTAGAGCGGTGATTAGCTGAGAGAAGGAGTCAGCTTGAGGAGGGCCCCAAGAAAATGGGACGTCTTGTTTGAGAAGGTCGGTGAGTGGCCGTGCGAGTGCCGCAAAGTTTTTCACGAACCGGCGAAAGCAGGAGCATAGGCCCACAAAACTGCGAACATCATGAACAGAGCGTGAGAATGGGAAGTTTGTTACAGCGCGTACTTTCGCCGGGTCTGGCCGTAGGCCAGCAGCGTCAACAAGGTGACCCAATACGGTAATCTGACGAAGACCGAAGTGGCACGTGGAGGAATTGAGCTGCAGGCCGGCCCGTCAAAATATGGATAGAATTGTCGAAAGGCGTTCAAGGTGGTTTGCAAAGGTAGGTGAGAAAATGATCACGTCGTCCAGGTAACACAAACATGTCGACCATTTAAATCCTTGCAGGAGCGTGTCCATTATTCTCTCGAAGGTCGCTGGAGCGTTGCAGAGCCCGAATGGCATGATCTTGAATTGGTAAAGACCGCCAGGGGTAACGAAGGCGGTCTTTTCTCGGTCCATGTCATCTACAGCGATTTGCCAATAGCCAGATCGGAGGTTGAGAGATGAAAAGAAGGTGGCGCCATGGAGGCAATCAAGGGCATCGTCAATGCGTGGTAGAGGGTACACGTCTTTTTTGGTGATTTTGTTGAGGTGGCGATTATCAACGCAGAAACGCCATGAGCCGTCTTTCTTTTTTACTAATACCACGGGAGATGCCCAAGAGCTCGTTGATGGTTCGATTACGTTTTTCGTAAGCATTTTGGCCACTTCTTTCTGAATCACTTATTGCTCGGACGCTGACACGCCGTACGGCCGACGGTGAATGGGCGCAGAGTCACCAGTGTTGATTCGGTGAGTGACAACTTAAGTCTGGCCCAAGGGACGATCGTCAGTGTCGAAAATGTCACTGTATGAGGCCAAAACTTGGCAGAGAGCGTCGGCCTGGTGAGGCGACAGCTCCGATCCAATCATGTTTCGAAAAATACCATCGTCGGAGCTGGGTGACCGTGAGACTGCGCTTCGATCATGAGCAGATACAGCGACAACACTGACATCGTCCTCTGTTATGGCAGTTAGCTGGGCTAGAGACATCTGGCAGGGCAACACTTGAGGTGTGAAACCAAAGTTAAGGAGCGGAAGTACCACACAGTTATCCGCTATGGTCGCGATGGTATAGGGCACAGTAACACTGCGCGTCAGCCGAACGTCAGTAATTGGCGTAACGATATAATCACCGTCAGGAACGGGAGGGGTCGATGACAAAGACACGTACGTGACGGCTCGAGGTGGCAGGCGAACGAAAGTGGTTGGGCTCAAGCGGCTGGTGGGCTTTGCAGAGTAGTCGGCGAAGATTGGTAGATCAAGGCTGAGAGTACCAGACAAACAATCAATTAAGGCCGAGTGTGCCGAAAGGAAATCAAGGCCAACTATGAGGTCATGAGGGCAGCAGGCTAGCACGGCAAAAAGGACCACGGCATGACGAACGGCAATGCTGACACGAGCAGTGCACATTCCGATTACTGGTACAGTACCGCCATCGGCAACACGTATTGCCTGCGTCGTAGATGGCGTCATAATCTTTTGTAAGCGGAAGCGTAGAGAAGCGCTCATAATAGACAGGTGCGCACCTGTGTCAATGAGGGCGGTCACAGGAACATGGTCGACTTGTACTTCAAGCAGGCTATGGTGCGTGGGAAGCGTCAGTAGAGGATTTTCGGCCGTCATTGGTATTGCAGCTTCACCTCTATAAGCTGCAATATCTAGTTTTCCTGCTGTGGTCGTCCAGAGAAGCTCGGCGAGGAAAAGCGCCGAGGTGGCGGAGAGCGGGATTCACGACGTAGCGCGACGCGGAGCGAGAGCTGCGGCGACCGGACGAAGGGGCGTCAGGGTAGCGGCGTCCGGGCAGAGGAGCGTCAGTGGAAGGCTCGTAAGATGACGATGAATAGAAATTGAAGGGTGTGGCGACTGAACGTCGAGGGGTCGTCGGATGCATGAGCGCCGAGGTAGAGAAAGTCTGACGTGGTTGGTTTGACTAACGGCGGCGGCAATAGCGAGAATCGTGCCCAGGCTGGTGGCAGGAAAAACAAATAGGCCGGTCGTCGGGTGTTCGCCATTCCGAAGGGTTACGGAAAGGCATTGTTGGAGGTGAACGGCGAGCGTGTCCTCGGGAGTAGGACGGGACTTCAGGGAGAGTCAAGGGACATGCTGATGGAATGCCGAGGTTCGCAAACTCCTGCCTCGCCACAGCTTGTATTAACGCCACTGACGGCTGTTGTTGGTCAGAGGCGAGCGTTTTCAAAACGGGTGGCTGAAAAGGATCCGGACAGGCGGCTTCGATTTCCTGACGAACAATGCGTGTGACGTTGTCATACGTGGGGGACTGGCGGGCGGCTTCACACGATAAGGTTGCGGCCTTGTTGGGCAGCCGGGTGAATCGCTGAGTAATACGGCGGCTCTTGGCTTCTTCGAACCGCCGGCACACTTTAATGATGGCGTCGACGGTGGCAACGTTGTTGTAAACTAGAAGATTAAATCCGTCGTCTGCTATGCCTTTCAGCACATGGGCCACTTTCTCAGACTCACTCATGTGCTCGTCAATCTGGCGGCATAGGGCGATGACGTCGTGAATGTACGCGACGTACGACTCCGTCGACGTCTGTGCACGAGCCGCCAGTTGATTCCGCGCTGTGATCTGCCGCCCAATGGTGTCGCCAAAAAGGCCGCGGATCTTCTATTTAAAGGAGTCCCAGCTCGTAATCTCCGCTTCGTGCGTCTCGAACCACACTCGCGGTGGGCCATCGAGGTAAAAAAGCACATTGGCAAGCATAAGAGTCGGGTCCCACCTATAGCTTGCACTGACCCGTTCGTACCGGTTGATCCATTTGTCGACGTCAACGCCATCCTGACCAGAAAATACACCGGGATCACGAGCAGGAGGTAGAACGACGTATGTAGAAGTCACGGTAGGGGCAGGTGGTGAAGACGATGGTTGTTCAACCTGTGACATGATTGTACCAATGATGATGCGGCCGTTGCGGAGCTTCGTGATGAAGACGGGGAAGTACCCAGCACCTCCACCACAAAGATGTTACGTAAAAATGACACGAGGCGTGTCTATTTAAAATTTATATTCAAACTGATGCGTATGGCGTCGACTATGGAAGACAGCACGCACAACCGACAGACCACTTCCTCGTTGTCGTCTTCTGACCGCTGATATGTCAGCTACGTAGCAATATCACTGAGTTAAAAATCAAAGGAATAAATCTTATTACTTACATTTGCACTTTATTTTCATGCAATTATGATTAAGAAGAGCAGCTCATGAGCTCAAGCTATGCAATCGTACCTAAATATGCACGAACATTTGAAGACGATGGTGCCTTATCTAACGCAGGTGTCACAGGGAATCATTGATTATGATCAGCTGTTCGGAATCGGGCTGATCAAGACCGGCAACCTTAATCGCCATGAGAAGTTCATCGCGGCTACTTGATACCTAAATTCATAATGACTTTGATGCAGACTTCAGCCAGATCCAAATCGTCTCGGTCCTGATCGCGCTTGATCGAGATGAAAAGGGACCGTGTAATAGCGCCTGATATTGATCGAGCTGGATCGACCATGACCGCGATAAATGGCTTATGGAGCACCGGCATAGAAAAACCCATGATGATGATGACTATATCTGGAGTTTAATGTCCCAAAACCACCATATGATTATAAGAGACGCCGTAGTGGAGGGCTTCGGAAATTTCGACCACCTGGGGTTCTTTAACGTGCACCCAAATCTGAGCACACGGGCCTACTAGAAAAACCCAGCAAAGTGAAAACATCATTAGACGAAAATGCGTGCTCTGACTCTTTTCTATAGCATGGATCATATTCACCTGCAGAAATCGGATATTAAAGGGAGTTAAATTTTGCACTGCATCCGATTGATGACTGGCGTGCAGTAGACCTAGAAGCAGGCATGTCTTCATATCCACAAAAAATTTAACGAACTGATATATCCCTGCAGACCGGGATAAGAAAGTGGGTTTACTTTCAGATTTTCACGATTTATCGCACCAGAGGAGTTCTGTTTTGTCTCGCAAGGCGCCCTTACTACAGAAGCGTTTTTACACACAGGCTACGAAAAACAACGGTTCTATAATTTATAGATTTCTCGATCAATAGATGATTTGAAATGCTATGGTCTTTCTGGCGAAATGACACACCAACAGCCAGCACGATGTTGTTCACTGCGTCTTAGGTAGAGATCTCATCTGAACGATCACGTGCACAGTAACGTCAAATCAAGCCTGTCAAAGTGAAAGCTACGAAGAATCGGCGAAACTTTCTCGCCCACATTTTGTTTAGACATCTACTCAGCGAATATGGGTAGCAAGAGACGAACAATATGCGCAACTGCTAAAGTGATATTATTATTTATTAGTTTTTGCATGCCGCCAGAATCAATTTCACGCACCCGTGGTTTTTCCCGGATCGCAAGAACGGAAGGAACGCTCGAGTCACGGAAACCGTTCACGACGCGTCGTAAAACTTGGCGGAAAACAATGCAAGGAACAATGAAGACGATAGACCTTTATCTCAACAGTTCCGTTTAAACTTTTTGATAGCATCTTGGCCCAGCCTGGTATCGTTCATGACGCCATTTTCCGGCGTTCCTGACGTCACATGTGACGTGCAATTGCCCGAGATCGCGAGCATGCCTTTGCAGCAAAATCTGCTGCACTTGGATTTGCTTACAATACACTACTGACCTTTCCAAACCAGTTTCCTAGCATAGAATGTTGAAAGTTCACACATGTTTATGTAGGTTCTAGCAATATACCTTGCTTTTCTACAATGTCGTTTTTTATGTATTATGTGTTAAGAGTTTTTTTTTTCGACTATTAAAATGAACATGTGCATCTAAATAACCGAGTGAGGTTATTTAGATGCAGATGTTCATTTTAATAGTCCTATATCTATATACCTATGTCTACAGAATAGAAAATATATACACACCAGCACATCGAACAAAAAAAAAATTGGCCCCGTATTTGAATGCTAGTCTGCAAATGTCGTCGAAAGACGATAGTCTTGCGCCTGGAGAGATTGAAAAAAACGTTTATTTGATGTTCTGCGCAAGCAACTTGGTGAATGGTATTCTGGAGGCGCTGCGTTAGAGTCCCTCGAGCGTGCAGTGGAGGTGAACGAGTGCACCAAGTCACGTCACACGTGAGACGATAGCACTATCTGGAAGTTATCTTGGACAGCGAAACGCACGGCTTTGAGACGGGCGTGCGCGCCTGCCTCAGAGGTGATAAGGTGTAGAACGGAAGGCGACGGGTAAGTGCCACCACCGTGTACACTTAGGAAATCGTTGGAAACACTTCCCTTTTCGTACAAGTGTTGGATGGTCAGCGCCACGCGATAAACGCTATGGTCCATAGAATAACTTATGTATGCCTTTTCTAGTAAAAGACGCACATACAGAATATATACGTGTTGTTGTGGTGCCTCAGATACGCGCGATAATTGCTTTTTATGGACAATCGCACAAGTATGAACGCTCTACCTTGAGCAACATTGGCGGGCGCTGCGGATGGGGTCGGTCGTTAGGGTGATCCGCTGGTTCTGTTTAAAGTACTCAATGCCGTTAAGGGTGGACCATCGCCCCGCCACGGTGGTCTAGTGGCTAAGGTACTCGGCTGTTGACTCTTAGGTCGCAGGATCAAATCCCGGCCATGGCGGCTGCATTTCCGATGGAGGCGGAAATGTTGTAGGCCTGTGTACTCAGATTTGGATGCACGTTTAAAAACCCCAGGCGGTCGAAATTTCCGGAGCCCTCCACTACGGCGTCTCTCATAATCATATAGTGGTTTTGGGACGTTAAACCCTACATATCTATCATCAAGGGTGTACAATCATCATTGTCCCTCTTTCTGTGTGAACGTAAAATATGTAAGAGATATCTGGAAATGTAATTCTCCTAAAGCAGACAAATGAAAATACAGACAGACAGATCAAAATTTTTGCGTCGAAGGCCCTCAAGAAAGATCATCGTCTTTAAAAGGTGAGTAAGCCAGAACAGTGAACAATGCCAGCATATGGCATATCACGGCGGAAATATCAAGGAGCTTTAAAAAATTACAAAGGAAGGATCCCTCAGATTTAATGCTACCAGGCAACATTTCCTGTCGTGATCAAATGTGCAGTGGTGAAATTTTACCCGTTTTGACAAATACTGTAGGGACCCTAATAACAAGAAATCACTGATCGTAACAAGAAACTTCGATGCTTTTCGTGTATTGTTGCCCTCTCGCTCTGCCGCTTAACCCATGTTCTGGAAGCTTAACACTGACTTCATAAATACGTCAAGTACAGAAACTCCACTGGTTCATCGTTAAGTGACCTGCAACACCTCGGATCAAAGAGCCGGTATGAATTATGTATTACCATTCACAATGTATTTGTGAACTTTTTTTGCCACTTGTGAGACAAGGATGTAATTGTTTTAGGAACGGGGAGAGCCTCTTGCTCTCCCATAGTAGAATACATCGTACTCTAAATCGTCGGACATTCGTTCTTAACACATCTATGCTCTTGCTATATATACGTCGTGTTCGTTTCTCACGGTGGCTTTCAGGTCACCCGTGCATTATTATAGTGCGCACTTATAATTGTTGTAAATAAAGGTATGGGGTCTATAATCCATATACATAGAATAACGATGAATTGCACAAGAACGTTTCAATCCAAAAGAAGGCCCTGAGGTTGCCACTTATGTTTTTTCCCACTACCTGTGACGTCCAAATCTGCTCAAATTTAGCCAACTTATTTCATATATCAAGGATTGAACTACGAAACCTAAGTAATATTTCAAAATCGGATGTCTCTTTAGATAATCGATGATATGCGATGATAAACCTTGATATGTCACTCTATAATCAGCACAACGTTACGAGGTGGGGGTAAATGATACCGTACATGACCTGTCATGATTATCAGGTTTGGATGTGTGGTTTACCTTCGTCATCTATTCACGTCACGCGACACCAAATTTAGTATATGTGTAGTTAGTCAAACGGCTGCGAGCACGCTATGAGTGTGGCATGTTGTCATGTTCTTACATGACACGCGTGCATGAATATCATGTTTGCACCAGTCATGTATTTCGTCATCCATTGACGTCACGTAACACCAAATTTGGTATATGATGAGCTAGCAAAACGGTCGCGAGCGCATCATGAAGTGCCCAATTATATACTCCAATGTAGCGTTGACGTGCGCGCAACCTGAACGCAGTGGCACTAAGTTAGCAAAACGCGAGCACTCTATAGTAACGACGACAAAGAGACACGAAGAAAACGAGCGCTCGTCTCCTCCTTGTCCCTTTGACGTCCTTCTGTTCTCGCACTATAACTATCGTCATGTCATACCAACTAGCCCAAACTGGCACACTTCTAAGATAGTCTTGCGTCTGGAGATAGCGAACAAAACGTTTATTTGATGTTCTGTGCAAGAAAACTGGTGAATGGTATTCTGGAGGCGCTGCGTTAGAGTGCCTCAAGCGTGCGGTGGATGCGAACGAGAGCATCAAGTGACGTCACACGTGAGACATGAGCGCTATCTGGCAGTCAACTTGGAAAACGAAGCGCGGTGACCATCGCGCCCGTCTCGGAGGTGATAAGGTGTAGAACGCAAGGTGACGGGTAGGTGCCATCGCCATGTCATCTTAGCGAAGCGTTAGAAAGCATTGCAGGGTTAGCGCGACGTGATAAACGCTACGTTACTCGGAATTACTTATGCATGCCTTTTCTAGTAAAAAGACACAAATACAGAATATTGACGTGCTGTTATGGTGCCTCAGATATGCACAGTAATTGCTCTTTAAATGAAAATCACACAAGTATTAGCGCTGAACGTTGAGCAATATTGGTGGGCACTACAAATGGGGTCGGCTGTTTCAGATATTGTTAAGGGAGAACAAACAGACAAATGTACACACCAGTGCTGCCAACTCTAGAAAAATTTCCCTTGATCTAGAGAATTTGGGTTGTATTTAGGGGAAAAGGGAAAATTTGTCAACATCTAGGGAACTATTTGCTTCCACGTGGAGCAAGAAGATAGACGGAGACATAGAGTTTCATACAATAATACTCGTATGTAACTCTATGGACGCAAGGACATCCCGCCCACAACCTCTTTTTTCTTCCTTCTTCCACGTTTTCTCTTTTACACCCCCTCTATACTCACTAAAAGCGCTGTGCCCCGTCCAGTGGTGGTGTCGAGGGGTGCAAGGGGGGACGGGGCTGGTCCCCGTCCACAACGCTGTGTCACCGCTCTGCTCTTCCCACTTCGTTGCGGTTGAGTCTGTTAAGTCTGCGTTCGACATCAATTGCCTGAATACTGGTTTGAACCATAAAAAAGGTGCTCTCACTCAAACCCGCCAAGTATATATATATGTATGTTTTTCTTTACACCAACCTCCCATTTTCTCGCCTTTCACCCGCCGTGTTATTTCTTTGGTTTGTTGTTGTTTTTTTATCGCTTTCCCATTTTTGTGGATGCTGTCACGTTGCTAGTGAGCTGGCCCCTAGAGCCACGCCAAGGTCACCAAAGTTTCTGCGAAAAGCGCAGCCTGAGCAATAGGCTGCATGTATGCGGTTATTTGCACAGCTGAAAAAAAAAAGCAGGAAAAAAAGTGCCTAGGGGAAGAATGCAAGGATATATTTGGAACGAATATCTGGCAGTCAACATTTCTAATAAATATATGTGTTTAGAAAAAATTGCTAACGATTTAGAGTACTTGTATTGTACTATGGGGGAACAAAAGCCGTCCCGTTTTGAACATCAGACGCTCCAAAGAGACTGTTCAAGGGAAATGAACAAATACAATATTTTTTCGTTGCCATTCAGCAGGTTGCGAGGGATGAACTGCCACATGGCATAATATGCTTTCATTTTTAAAACTATTTTTCATCACACTGTCCTGCATCAGATATGACAAAGATTGAGAGTAACGTTTCGAAGACATTGTTTATATATTAAGTAAGCGTACATCACTCCATGTTTTATATGAACAACACCAAGCATTTTCTACGGGAGAGTTCCAAAATATCAGAATGGGTTGGAAATTTTTGAAACCTACCTCGCCAGAATATTTTACGCATTGCGCTTTATATGCTCGTTCTGATTATTATTATTATTATTATTATTAATATTATTTTGATAACTTATTTCTTCTTCAACCTTTACGCAATGCATTTTTCTTAGTGACTTGTATAAAATACTGCGATACTACATGTCTCCCCCCGCCCCTAAATGTGATGACCGCTTACCTTTGTGATTTCATGGAATAAAATGTTGTGTGAAGCTTTTCAATTTAGACTGCGACATTTTTTCACCTTCAGCACAGTGATTTTAGTGAATATTTTTAAACAAATGCACTAATATACGAAAACATTGAACATGGAAATCGTTTTCCACAGCACAAGCACATATTAGTCTTGGAAAAACTGCTTTCCATAAATATTTAGAGAGATCTAGGGAATTTTTTTTTTCTCCAGAGAGAAAAAATTTCCTAGGTCTCTCTAAATGAAAATGGTCGGCTATGGTAAACCTAAGAAGTTGCCAAACCTAACTTTAGTGCAATTTACAAATTAGCTACTCATATATTTGCTCCTCCGAGCATCTCATACCAATAACTACAGCGAAATTTAGGGATTGCAATCAGTGCATGGGCAGCAGAGGTGCGGACGAAACAATCTTGATGTTTGTGTTCCATTGATTTATCTAATATGTAAAACGAAATCGAAAGCGTATTCCTAGAGCAAAAAAATACCACGAGAGAGCTGTGATGTACTTCGAAGAAAAAATCGATGGTTGGCTCGCTAATACAGAATGGGGCTGATTGAAATAAGCAGCGAAAGAAGTACTTGCGTTAAACATATCGGTAGAGTTTTTACTAGAGCCGGTCAGTTTACTATTTCGACAGAGGGAGAAACTTTATATTTATTAGCAAAACAACACGAGTTCAATGCAGGTACAACAAACAAGAAAAACATAACAAAACAATCAAAGGATAAATATGCTAGAGTTTTCAACTGATTCATTGCCTCTAAGATTCACTTGAGCCACCTGCAACATTCTGGTGGGGTGCTGGGTATCTTTACCAGTACCTCTCAAAGAGGTGTGCAAATTCAGAAAGGAAATATAGGATTTCAACCAGATGAACACAATACAATGAAAACCACGTCCGCTTATCATGCTATCTTCCTGTTTCAACAATTTTCTATGCATTTAACGTTAAATCAGTGCAAATTACTTAAAGCAATAGTTACTCTACATTCATATTTGCCAGAGGAACTCAACGAAGCGGCGGTACCTATTTTCTGATTTAATTATACGAAATGTATGGGAGCCGAAGTGAGCGAACATTTTGCAATAGTTTGAAATACACTTCTTTACAAAGGCACATGAGACGTTACTGGCAAACAACCCTTAGGCTAAAGCCAAAATGGAAATAAAATAAACAGAAACAATACACAACTCGACCCATGTCATCATGCTTTCCAGAATGCAGAAGCTGAAGTCTAATTGAGTTTTGCAAAAACTACTATTGCGTGCGTGAATAGTGTGCAGTGTATACAAAGACTGCTGCCACCATTGTATACAATCTCCACCGTAATCCACTCGAAAGTCACAAAATTGCTGAATGAACGATTAGGTGAGCAACTACGGTCTTCACCTTCAATAAATCTTGGAGAACGGCACGCGCAACGGCCCACCGAACCCTCAGCGGAGTCCATGCGCGTACGTGGTCGCCAAGTACAAGAAGTCTCTTCGCCATTTCGCCACGGTCGTTGACTAAATTCAAATGAGAGAGAATAAGAGGAATAGGCAGGAATGGCACGGACTGTGCACCGAGTGTCTCGTCGTCCTCGAAGTGCTAAGTTGCCCAAGTTTTCGAAGAGTGGTGCGCACACTGAGAATAGGAGTCGTACGCGCGTATGCAGGACAAGAGACGCTTTGTTTCGCAACGCGTCCGGGCCCCTTCTGGTTCAGTGCCATTCTTGGCGCGAGCACCACGACAAGTTCATTTTCTCGCAGTTAACTTGAGAAAACTTTATGCGTCTCGCGTTTTCCGTGGAGACCACGCCGTCTTTCTAGCGTAACTGAAAAAGTAAGCAGGAGGTAAGCGGGGAAAAACTCGACTACTTTAAGATGACAGTTTCAAAGGGGCAATTCATAGGATGTGTTTACGTGCGAGCTCTGAGTGAGAAATCACAATAGATTATTTGTGGGCGCATAGTTACTTCAGTTGCACTCTGATAGTTCTGTCATATCGTGCGTTTCGTGTAGCTGGACCATTTGAAGTGGTCAAAGTTTACTTAAAATGATATTTTACAAAAGTGAAGGGGCACTGCTGGGCGGCATAATTACTTGTTTGTTCGCGCATTCTTCCCGTGTTGGTTAATTGATGTTTAGGTGCCTAAATATTACTCTAGTCTGCGTTCTAGTGGCTCAAAAAAAGTTGTTACTTTGGCACTCGCTAAACAATCAGCTTTCCATTTTCCTCTAGTGAAAATATTTTGCTTCTTTTGTATGCTTACCATTGCTGCGCAGCCTAACCAGTTATGCCAATAATGTGTTGTTCTACTTGGTTGTTTTAGGGTCAAGAGCGGAATATATCTGAAAAAGTGTGATTAATTCTACAGAAGGAAATCTCACGCCTCAAGCCAGACACTGATTAATAAATTGAACTTCTTTTGTCACATAAGAAACCATAGATGTTAATAAATGCGGCAGAACTGGGCTGTCATGAAATAAGTAATAAAGTGAAGGGTGTGCGTCTTTGCGGCTCCTGTTCAGTTTTGCACACGTTATGTCGCATAGTTATCGGCAACGCCCACTTATCATCAGTGCGACATGTTGCTAAAGATACCGGCAAAACTAATGTAATATCCCAAGTGCTTGTGAACACCTGTTTATTAACACTGGTTCTGAGGTAAATGTTTCCAGGTCTTCTGTACAATAGTTCTTGACGCTTGAGTGCCATTTTTTTCGAAGGCCCTACAAGCCTCAGTGTTAAGGAAATGCTATTTTGTTCAACATGAATGGATGTTTAAATGTTTTCCTGTTTCTGGCGCTTTGTTCCAACCACCAAGCGCCAGGAACGTGTACTTTTTTGTAGCCGACAGGTGTCGCCATTATACATACGGAAACAGAATGAATGGCTTACATAGGCCTCACTGAAACCACTGTGTTAGGGCTCCTGCATGGGGGGGCTGGGTCCGGGACCTTTGTCGTTATATGAAAATATAACGTGCAAGTCCATCCGTTATTCACGCACGGAGGCCTTCCAGCCACAACAAACATAAGTAACTTTATATTTGTCGTCGAAGCCGCCGTCGATGCATTCAAGACATCACGCGAAAGGTATTTATATTTGCCGCTAATTGGAGGCAGTTTCAGAGCACGTGAGCGCACTTGCAGCTCTGATTATCTCTACGTGTTTTCTCTTTTTCTGCAATAACTACTGTGAATTGTAATAGTGAAGGAAAAACAAATATAGGGAGTAGCGGGTTAACCAATTATGCTTCTAATTGGCCACCCAACTCTTGGGGAATAGACAAGGGCAAGAATTTGACACAGATATATGAGAGAAGACACCTTACAAAGCTTTTAACCTAGTTTAACTGGTATTAATTCATTCGAGTATGTACACGGATTTAAGTGTACTGACTATCTTTCAGCTGACAAGAATATAGTGCCAACGTTTAATAGTTCTAAATTTGATTAATGAACTTATCCGTATTATGGAACAGGCACACTGACGGACACAAATTAAGGAAAGACAAAAGTATGGTACTAGCTCATGGTGAAGCGAACCTAAATATCGATTTTATTAGAGTGCTTACTTAGTCGTAAGTAGTGAAAGACAGCAGTCATCAAAATGACATCAATAAGTCCCCCTGCGTCTTCTAACAATATAGACAGAGCGCAAAGCAAGGCGTCAGCCTGCACTGTTATACAGCACGAACAAGATATTACAGAATTCTAGTGACTATCATATTGCATGAATCGGAAGCAGGGGCTTACAAATTACAAGCTTGGTTAAATTACCTACTTCACGACAAAACAATATTTATCGTTTCAAGACATCCGTGGTTACTGAATTTGTGAAAGCGTACTATAGTCTGACACAACTTGAAATGGCAAGAGAGGCCCCGCCCAGCCAACCAAGGCGCGAGAAGCGATCACCTCCGCGACTCAGCAGACAGTCGCACTCATGATCGGCCGACCGTCCGCGATCTCCTGACGCCGTGTAGCTCTCTCCGGTAGTGCCCCGTCCTCGGACTCCTTCGACCATGTCCCCCCATGTATGTTGTAGCCTTGTCCAGTTATGAACGCGACAGTATTAAAGAGCTCGTGTCGCAGAAAGCCCGCCACCGGTGTCGGCTCCGTTGGTTGTGAGCCAAAAATCGTCTGGGCTCTGTGACCGAAAAATCAAGCTACTGAGATAGGAGCGGAAGGCTGCGACTTCTCCACGCGTACGCGTGCGATCACACTGAATAAGCCGCGCATTCGAAGAAAAAAAAGCTGCTCAAGGTCATGATTTGTGGTAGGTCCTCTGCCCTGCCACCCCTCCCTGCTTAGCTTCCAGCGCTTTCGTCGGGACGGGAGAAGAGATAATGCAATTGCAGCATGCGACAAACCTTTGTAATTCCACTCGCACTTGACGGATTCTTAAATTTTTTGCGGCGTTGAATTCGTGGGGCAATAAGCTCTTCTAGTGAATTCATTAGGTGCTTACTTGAAAAAGTGTTTCAGGGCCCCTTCAACGCATTTTGTTCGACAGGTGTCACGATGAAAACTAGCCCAATCGGCGATAATAGCACGCACTGGTCCAATCTACTGTGGGCGTGTTTGTGTGCGTGTGTGTGCATGTAACAATACATATGAATTAGAATGCACTTAACGGTTGAAGATTGCACTATAGGAGCCGGATTTCGCTATCGCGTTCAACTCTTAAACGCGAAGCTTTAAGGTCCGCCAATTTTTTTTAATGCTCACTAGATTCTGTTGTGAATTATGATGAGTCAGGTGAAGTGCACGTCCATTCGTCCATCCGCTCACACAGACAGACAGACAGACAGACAGACAGACAGACAGACAGACAGACAGACAGACAGACAGACAGACAGACAGACAGACAGATGGACGGACGGACGGATGGATGGACGGACGAACGGACGGACGGATGGCCGCGTCGCTCCTCTCATCATCATTCACTCCATGGATATGCTGGTAATTTTTTCCTTTCATCAAGAACGACTGACGAACCACGCTATTTTCTTGACACCTGGAGGAGTTCACTGATATTTACAGCTTCATGATACATGTACTTTCTGTCCTCATGAGAAACCACCGAGTCTTTGGTAAAGACCCTTCACAGCGGCCAAATTGCTCGTTGGATACCACAATAGAAATAAAGAGAAAAAATCATTAGACACAGTATATGCTATAAAGAGCTTCGTCCGGTTTGCAAGTGCTAAGGACGGTCCCTGATCGTTCTACGTTAGGGGCGTCCGTCAGCACGAGTCATGGTGCCCGTCGCTTCTCGGACGCCTTTGAAGGCGCTGGACTTCGGCGTTGTCCCTACGGAGACTAGTGCTGACACCGTCGTTGATGCGACGGCCTCAATAGTCGGCCTCTCAGAGGTATACTGCGTGCAGCATCAGGGAGCTCGAAACTTCCAAGTCACCGTGAAGAGCATGGCCTCCATGTCTCTAATCGTCAATGCTGGCTGCCTGGTGATTGGCGGCGAGCGTGTTGAAGTCGTTCCCGTTGGCCCACAAGTGACCAACGTCGCCTGCCTGTTCCTGCCATCGTTCGTCTCAAACGAAGCTCTCGTCCAAGCGTTATCACCATATGGCAAGGTGCTCACTGTCACCAGTGGTTTGATGAGCGGGCGACGCGGCATACTCACTGGAACGCGGTATGTTCGAATGGAGATGAACGCCGCTAATCCTGTGCCGAACTGCCTGCGCATCTCCGGTCACCATGCTACGTTTGACTACCGTGGTCTCCAGCATGTATGTCGAAGATGCGGCTCAGGGGACCATCTACGAGCCCAGTGCACAACACCGTATTGTGGTCGCTGCGGTGTGCATGGTCACGTTAGTGAAGGATGTGACCGCCCGTGTCGACGCTGCGGGGACCGCCACCCAACTGTGGTTTGCCCTGTCCGCCGCTCTTACTCAGACGCTGCCGCTGGTGCCTTTCCACCCCTGACACCGGCAACGGAACCAACTACCGACTCGGGGGACGCAGAGGAGGTCACCGACGCTGTGCTGGCCTCACCCCAACAAGTTCCTTCAAACGAAGCGCACAACGAAAGCGCGATTGTCAATGCGACGCTTGGCGCGTCGGCCTCCCCGCTGGTGCAGGAACCGTGCGCTTCGAAAGACGAAACGCACTGCCCTGAAAACGGCGTCGGCGTCTCTTCTCTGACGCCACTTGATGTTCAGTGCGCAAATTACCCCAGTTCTCAGGCTGCTGCTGTTGGAGTTGACCCTACGAGCGCTGTTGTTTCGGAAAACAGTGGCGAAAATACCACAGACTCTTCTGTTGCGGCCGCTCCGACCATTTCGACATCGCGTCGTACACGTAAAAAATCACCCACACAAATCGTGCCTACACCGGCCTGCTGAGACGTGGACAGTGCTGCCAGCATCAAGGATGTGGATCCAAGCTTGCCGGCGGCTCAGTCCCTACCTCCTCAGGACACGTCTTCGGAAGACGGCTTCAGCCTGGGACTGGATAATAGCATCGGACTGTCTAGCCTTGCCGATTTTGACGTCGAAATGGGAGCTCCACGTGAAACAAAGCGAGGGCACGCTTCCAGCTCTTGCTCCGATGAACGCAGTGATGGCCGTGGTAAATCCCAACGGTCCAAAACACCTCGACCCCCTTCTGGAGGGTCGAACAGTTCGTTGTAATTTGGTTGAGCAAGTGTCCCCTGGACACTTTCGAGGACACCGTCTAGAACTATGCGTCCAGGTTAGTCCTTACTTTTTATTATGGCTACTACACTGCATATTATTGCATTGAACGTTCAGGGTTTTCGCAGTCCGGCAAAGCAGGCTGAAGTGATTAGTGTCGCCCGCGCTGCAAATTGGGATGTTTTGTGCCTCCAGGAAACCAATTCCTTCTCGCTATTCGACGTGCTTGCTTTTAAACGAGAGTTCAACCTAGATTGTTATTTCTCATTCGCTACATCTCGTTTTACGGGAGTAGGTATTATTATTTTTAATCGAGCTCTATTAAGGGATCATCATGCTTTTTACGATGCCAAGGGCAGGGTTTTGGATTTAGACTGTAGCTACTTTTCTTTCACAATAACGATACTGTGTGTGTATGGGCCAGCGCAAGCTGGACAGTCTAATGACTTTTTAGAGACCTGGATGTGTTTTAGGGGCGAAGCTCCTTATAGCGGCACCCGTTCGTCCCCCGTAGTATGTAACAAGTATAACATTTTGACCTCCAAGTTGGTGCCGGTGAGAGACTTCTTCTGTGCGTTGTTGAACAATAAAAAATAGTGCTCAATGTACATGTCAATGTAACAAGTATAACATTTTGACCTCCAAGGTGGTGCCGGTGAGACTACTTCTTCTGTGCGTTGTTGAACAATAAAAAATAGTGCTCAATGTACATATCAATGGCTGCTAATGGGGAATGAGAGACAGGAGCATTCGGCTTTTAGTTAACGCGCAGGCTGGGATCACCATTAACAGCCATTGGCATGTACATTGAGCACTATCTGACAAGAAAGGGTTGCTACGTTATACTCGCTGGGTGAAACCTCCTTAGCTTTAGAAAGGTTTAGCGAGCGTTGAGCCGCAATGCCATGAATACAATCAACTTGTATATACCATGAATGAACTCGAGCTGGTTAAAAATGGGAAGTAGATACGAAGCGCAAGCCGTAAGAAAGTAAAAGCCGAATTCTCCGCCTCTCATTTCCCATTAGCAGCCATTGGCATGTAAATTGAGCACTATCTGACTGAAAAAGTTTGCTACGTCATACTCGCTGGGCGTAACCTCCTTGGTTTTCGAAAGGTTTAGCGAGCGTTCGGCCGCAGTGCCATGAATACAGTGAACTAGTATATACCATGAACTCGAGGTGGTTAAAGGTGGGAAGTAGACCCGAAGCGCAAGCCGTAAGAAAGTGTGCGTGTGCCACCTCTCGTTTAGTCCTTGGAATGTCCGCTGGATGGCGGTGCTTCTATATGGGGAATATATGATGAAAAGATGCGAGATGGCGGTACTTGGAGTGTTCAATAGATGGACGAACGGACACATAGACAGATGCATGGATGGACGCATGAATGGACGCAGGGGCGGCTGCATGGACGAACGCAGGGACGGACGCACGAACAGACGCACGCACGGACGGGCTGATGGACGCATGGACGGTCACACTGACGGACGCATGGACGGACGGAAGCAACAACGAATGGACGGACGAATTCTTCGCCCCACTCTCCATCATTCACTCCGTGGATATGCTGCCATTTTTTTTTCTTGACGGTCGTGATGTCATTCTGATTGGCGACTTCAACTGCGTTCTAAATACGCGAACTGATGTACAAGGTCCTGGCTGGGGCCGGTCTGCTTGGAATTCACGCGAGCTGCGTCGCCTTGTCCACCACTTTTCATTACTAGACGCGCACAATGTAGTGCACGGAAATACCTTTGTTTGGACATGGCGACGTGAACGATTCTCCAGCAGGCTCGACCTTCGCTTATATCCCACGAGCGTTAGAGGCGTTTGTCTCCGATTTATGCGTTCCGTCCTTCCCACCTTCTCCTGTGTACGTATCTGATCATCGGCCTATTGTCTTGAAGCTCGAAGTTCCATTTTCGTTTTCGGAAAAGCCATGGCGTCTTTATGTTCGCGTCCTGCAGGACGCGCGCTCAAGATCAGATTTGTCACGCGCAATACGTGTGTCGCTCACGGCGTCTGGTTCTGAACATTGGGATGCGCTTAAAACACAGTGGCACCTGCGCTGCGCTGTAGAGGGGCGTTCACTTTGTCGACGCATTTCTGAAAAGCTTGCTGATACTGCGGAGAGGTGGCTGGAGTGAGACGCTGTGCGGACGTGTTTCGCATGAGCTCCGGCCCGGTGACCGACTATCGGCGGACGCGCTTTTTTCTGGACTTGCTGTCAGTGGGCTCGTCTGCAGGAGGTTGCCCTGTACCTACGGACACCACTAGTTTAGGCGAGTTTGTCCCCGTTTTTGGAGTTTCCGAGATTTTCCTATCAACCCCGCGGTGGCAAGGCTAGGCCTATCTCCTAGGCCAAGCCTGGCCTGGGCCGCGTCGCCCGGCGTCTGACTTGCGCCCGGTGACCGTGGGTCTTGTTGGGCTGAAGATGGAGTACTACGTCGAAGGGGAGACTATAACACCCGAAGATTTTGAAGCGGGAGAGTGGGCTCCAGTGCTGAAGGCACAGGACCGATTTAAGAAGACTCGGCAAGGCGACAACGCCAAGAGTAAGCCTTGCGAGACTCAGGCCGGCAGCGACGGGCGCAAGACGCACGGAGCGCAGCAAGTCAAGCGGGGGAAAGCGCCGGTATGGAAGAAACGCGGACCGTTTCTCAAGTTGCCAGCCACGGATTTCAAGATTGTGTACTACAGGCCCCAGAACTGGGACTTGAGTGTTGTGACAGCGAGAGAACTCGGATGTGCACTGAGAGCAGCAGCGCGTCTAACGAGTGCGATTGCCGCGGAAGAAGACATTGTGCGGGTTAATGGCACAAACAACACGTTGACGGTGAGCACACCGTGCATAAATCGCAGTGGGGCATATGCGACTGTGAAGACGCTCAAGCTGGGTGATCGTGACCTGCCGGTTTCGGCGTTCGTGGCGCCGTTGGAGAACTCCGTGCGGGGAGTGATTTATAATGCTTATGATGGATGCCCAGTGGAAGAAGTTCGGGCGGGATTCCTGAAGAAGAATGAAGGCATAGACATTCTGGACGCGAGACCTCTGGGAAAGTCAAAGGCGATTCAGATTACGTTCGGGGGAAAACGCATACCCCGGCAGATTACTTACTGGAACTGTCTGTACGCTGTGATCCCGTACAGAAATTTAGTCGAGACCTGCTTCAACTGCAGACGAGTTGGACATCGAGCGGACGTTTGCTATCGTCCGAAGAGCAACCTATGTCACCGTTGCGGGAAGGACCATCCTGCCCCGCCAGAAGGAGAGCCACCTACGTGCACGCCGGTCTGCATCGTGTGCCATGGTGCGCATCACACAGGGAGCCGGAACTGCAAGTTTCGCCTGGCTCGCAAGCCACCGACATGCCGGCAGCAGAGCATCGAAAGAGAGAGCGAAGCTGGCAACGATAAGCGTTCCTCGAGGGCCACGGAGCGGCCACCGAGGGGTAAAGAAGGCAGAAGCAAAAGCAGGGACCGGTCGAGTTCCTTCCCGCCATTGCCAGGGCGCGGGGGCGGCAAAGATGGTGGACGAGCATCCAGTACCAACAGCTGCGCACGCGACACCAATAAAAAGGTGAGCTTGTCAAGCACGGCCTCCCAGAACGAAACCGCTCGAGAGAGGGAGTTAGCAGCGCTGGTTCAGCGACAGGGAGACTTGATTAAAAGAATGGAAAACAGAATTGCAGAGATGGAACGCGCACTTAGAAACGACCAACGGCAGGGGACACAGGCACCAGCAGTGCAAGGCCTACAGAAAGCGACGCAAGAGGCGTCTGCTCGCGTACAGGAGAGTGCAGCTATGGAAGTGGAGAATCGGGGGACAGTGAAGAGACCACTGTCGGGGGATGAGGTAGCTAACGCAAAACGATTAGCCGAAACGTCACCAGTAGACATGCCACAGCCTGTTTTTAAGGTCATTAGTCTTAAGTCGGATGTAACAACACTTGCGGATAAAGTAGGCAAACAAGGGAAAAGACAGGGTAGGTTGGAGGCTCGAGTCGAAAAGATCGAAGCCAGATTAGACACAATAGAGGAGCGTCTCGGCATGCTCTCCACTGAATTTAAGGATTCCCAAACCCAGGTCATGGGCATGTTTCAGCAGCTTCATACTCTATTGGAGGCAAGACTGCCTCCCGTGGGTGGCCAAGTGCCATTAGTCAACCTGGTGCCTCATCATGGCGCCTCGCCAGCAAATTGAGGTTTGGCAGTGGAACTGCAGGGGCTTTCGTCAAAAGCGGGGTAACCTGCAGTTGCACGTACAAAATCTGGACAGTAAACCAGACATAATAGCCTTACAGGAGGCTAGTGGTTCCGTAAAATTACCTGGATTTAAGGCATTTACAGCGCCAGGAACTGATTCAAGGGGCGTATCACGCGTCTTCACAGCCGTGCTAGTCCATCGCAACATCACTGCCATTCAGCATTCCGTAGATAGCAGCAGGGAAGACTATGTCTTGCTTGAGATTTTGCCTAAACGAAAGTATGAGAAGAGTCTGTTTTTACTTAATGTGTATAGTTCTCCAAAAGATAAGGATTGGGCTTGCCACAACTCCTGATTCAAACTCAACGGTTAGCAGCTCGCGCTCCGCTTATAGTGGTAGGAGATTTCAATGCGCCTCACCCGGAGTGGGGTTATATTCGAGCCAGCCCAAAGGGCAATCGGCTTTGGCAAGTTGCCCGGGATCTGCGATGAACGCTGTTAAACAATCCACAAGATCATACGAGGATAGGCAACAGCATAAGCATGGATACCTCCCCAGACCTTACGTTTTTTAGAGGCATCAGTAATGCAAAGTGGATTAACACGGGACAAGCGCTAGGAAGTGATCACTATATCTTTTCCACGACGTTTAGCGCTGCGAAGCATAAAGACAAAGTGAGGGGGCATAGAATTACAGATTGGGACAGATTTAGGAAAAACAGAGCAGACACTGTAAACGGGAAAATTAATGACCTGGATGCATGGGTACAGGCGCTCAAGGAGGATGTAAGTAATACCACGGTAGAAGTGCCAGTCGAGCAGGAGGAGTTTACTGCTGACTCGAGACTATTACACATGTGGGAAGCGCACGCGAGTCTCTTGAGAAGGTGGAAGAAGCAAAAACATAATGGCGTCCTTCGCAGAAGGATTGCCAAGTTAGAACGTAAAATCAAAAATTATACAATTGAGTTGCAAGCCAAGCAGTGGGGCCAGATTTGTGATCGCATGAATGGACAGTTTGGATGCAAAAAGACATGGCAGCTGTTAAGGCATCTTTTGGATCCGGCAGCAACAAAATCGGCGCAACGGGGGCAAATGACTCGGTTAATGCATCAATATGAAGGCACAATTGGAGAGTTTATACAGGAACTCCGGAATCGGTACATAACTGATGGAGTAGACGCATGCTTACCACACTACTCGGGGGTGAAAAACTCAGACCTAGATGAAGAGTTCACAATTGCGGAGGTGGAGTTTGCCATGGGGCAGCTGCGTACTACGTCTGCCGCAGGTCCGGATGGAGTTACTAATAAAATGCTGAGAAACCTAGACTTCAAATCGGTCGGGGCGATCACTGACTTGATAAATGAGTATTGGGTGGCCGGGGAGATCCCAGCACAATGGAAGCATGCTAGGATTATATTTATTCCGAAGCCAGGCAAGAAACTCTGCTTGGAAAACCTGCGCCCCATATCACTGACATCATGCGTGGGCAAATTGATAGAGCACGTGGTTCTCAACAGGCTTCAGAATTATGCAGAGGACAAGGCCATCTTTCCCCCAACTATGATAGGTTTCAGGGCCAATTTGTCCACACAGGATGTCATGATACAGTTAAAACATGATGTAGTCAATCCCGGGCATGGCACGGGCACCAAAGCTGTATTGGGGCTTGACCTGAATAAAGCTTTCGACAATGTTTCGCATGAGGCAATATTGAATAACCTATCAGAAATTGGCCCAGGGGTCAGGACATTTCGCTACATCAGATCATTCTTGGAGGGCCGAACCGCAGAAATTTCAATAGGAGATATCAAATCGGACTCATTCGCGTTGGGAGGCAAAGGGACGCCGCAGGGTTCAGTTTTGTCACCGTTCCTGTTTAACATCGCCTTAATTAAAATACCGCCGAGGCTGGAGGAGATACCGGGACTCAAACACACATTTTATGCAGATGATATTACTCTATGGGTAACCAGGGGTAGTGACGCGCATCTGGAAGAAACACTGCAACAGGCAGTTAACATTGTCGAAGAGTTGGCAGGGGAGGTGGGACTTTCATGCTCTCAGCCAAAGTCCGAGCTCTTTGTGGTTCGGGACAAACCCAGAGGGCTACATGCAAGACACTATATTCCGCCACCGCCGTTAGAGGTAAAGGTAGGGGGTAGGCCGGTAGCTGAAGCTCAAACGATTAGAATTCTTGGCCTATATCTGCAAACTAACAGGAAGAATAGGGTGGCCCTTGAAAAACTTAAGACCACGGTCAATGCTACTGTCAGGCTAATCAGAAGAATCGCTAACCGTAAGAGCGGGGTTAAAGAAAAAGAACTCTGTAAGCTGGTACAGGCGTTTGTGCTCAGCAGGATTACTTACGCGACACCTTATATGAAGTTGGATGCCGCAGAAAAAGGTAAGGTCGAGGCTATGATCCGGCAAGCTTACAAGGCAGCGCTTGGGTTGCCTAACAACGCGCCTACAGAAAGGCTATTAAAACTAGGTGTACACAACACCCTGGATGAATTATGGGAGGCGCATCTGGTGATGCAGCACGCTAGGCTTTCGACAACCAAAGCGGGCAGGATTATATTGGAAAGGATTGGTATTGGAGCAGAGGCTCCCACTGGGGACACTAAAATTCAGGTGCGGCGGGAGTTACATAAGGCCCTGTACATAAAACCTTTGCCCAAAAATATGCATCCGATTCACCATACGCAGCGCAGGCAGGCAAGAGCCAGAGCTTTACACGTTGAGTACGGCGAGTACAAAGCGGCAGTCTATACAGATGTTGCGGAATATAAGGACAAAGACGCTTTTGTGATTGTGGTGGTGGACAGGCGGGGGCGCTTGATCGCTTCTGGATCGGTCAAAACCCGCTCCTCGGAAACTGCAGAGGAAGCGGCAATAGCGCTAGCTATAACTAATTCGCAGTCAGATTTGATTTTCAGTGATTCAAAGACAGCCATCCGAAATCTGGCGAGGGGCAGAATATCGGCGACCGCTGCACGATTTCTGCATAGGGCCACGGGACGAGAAATGAGAGAAATAGAAATTGTCTGGGTACCAGCACACTCTGGGAACCCTGGGAACGAGGCGGCTCACCTGAATGCTCGAGGTTTCGTCAGCCGGGTAGGTGAGCCGCCAGTTCCGGGGAGGTCCGCGAGAGATGGGCTGGTGTCCTTTCATGACATAACGAATCATTATAAACTAGAGCGGAGGTTTTATCCGCCCCCGCACAAGCGGTTGACTAAGGCGCAGGAATGCGTCTGGAGAAAACTGCAGACGCGATCTTTTCCCAACCCTTACGTCTTGAACAAAATGTACCCGGAGGAGATTAAGCCGCAATGCAAATGGTGTCAGGCTGTGGCAACATATGATCACATACTTTGGGAATGTAGCATAGTGCCGCCGCCGGTGGATATTATGCGTGATCCCTCTCTTGAGCACTGGGAGGCCGTGTTGACCAGCTCGGACCCAGTCGTCCAGTTAAGGGTCGTGGAGTGGGCCACACAGGTCGCCGCCAACCATGGGTTGATGGCCATCTAACACGGAATCATCCTCAGTTGCTTTCTGACGAAATAAAGTTTTTCCATCCATTGCTGATACTGCGATGAAGTTACCCATTTCTTTGCGCGCCGAGACGCCTTCTCCACTGATGCGAGCGGGGCAGCGTGAACTGCGTGAACGCTTTCAGCGCTTGACTGCTGCTTCGTCCCTGGCGGCAGCAGCATGGCGCTGTAGACACAACCCATGTGCACATCCCGAGGTGCTGCGCTACGCGAGGCATTCGTTTTTTGGGCAATCGGAGCCATCTGTCTCTATGACAGCTCAAATACCACCTGCGCAGCGGCTTCCTACGCGTGATCGATCTGTTTTCTTGGCGCATTTTGAAGCAATGTCATGTTCGGCCATTTAGACTAAACGTGATGAAACAGCGCCATTGCTTAGAAATTTGCCCCGTACTCCTCAAGAAGCTGCGGATTGCTTGCACATCCCTCCGTCGGCTGAAGAGGTAAAGGCGGCACTGAAATCTATGAAACCTGGAACGGCCCCAGGGCTAGACGGTATTCCTGTTGAGTTTTACTTGACAATTTGGGATGATATTGGTGCTACCTTTACCGCGGTTATCCGGCGATACTACGAGGACGGTGTCTTTTCATCAAGCTTTCGAGATGGACGCATTGTGCTTATTCTAAAAGGTGATGCTTCCTCTGTTAATCCTGAAGATTGGAGACCTATCATGCTCCTCATTGTTGACTATAAAATATTCGCGGAGGTAGCCGTTCAACGCTTGAGGAGTCTGTTGAACACCCTGGTTGGTCATCATCAGACTTCATCAGTGCTTGGACGAGAAATACACAGCTTGTCATTTACCACACGGAATATCATAGGCTATACTCTGTCACGATCTGTGCGTGGTATACTTGTGTCTTTGGACTAGGAAAAAGCGTTTGACCGACTAGAGCACGCGTATATCCTTAATGTGCTCACAGCCTTCGGCTTTTCTCATTCGTTTGTGGAACTGATGGAAAATACACACACTGGTCTGAAAAGCACACTAGTTCTGGATTGCTGGGAAAGTGCCGCCCATTACATAAGACGTGGGGTCCGTCAGGGATGTCCATTGTCTCCTGTGCTTTTTGTTCTCAGCCTTGAGCCATACTTGCGTGCTCTTGACGTGGATTCACGTGTCCGGGGTCTTGCGCTTCCTGGTAGCGGTGTCGTGAAAGTCACAGCTTTCGCTGATGATATAACCTTGTACCTGTCAGATGAAGACAGCCTTTCACGCAGCCTGCGTGTATTTTCCCAGTATGGCGACATTTCAGGTGCAGCGTTGAACATCTCCTAATCCCGGTATTTGTTCATTGGCTCTCCAAACTCCCGGCTTAGCACCGGTTTTCCCATTCAGCCGGCCGCGTCCTTTCGTATTTTAGGTATTTTATACAACCACTACGGCATTTGCGAATCTGTTTGGTTAAACGCTCTCGAAGAAGTAAGACTGAAAATTCAGGATGCACAGGATTTTGATTTCCCGCTTCTTGAGTGGAGGTACCTAGCGTAGACTGTATTTTGCGGTCGCATTTTGTACCTTTCTCACGTCGTGCAACCATCTTTACGTATCGTGCGATCACTGCAGTCTGCTTTGTGTTCCTTTTTTTGGTCAGGCGGCACTGAGTTGGTCTCTCGCGCGGCACTGGGACAGCAGCGTTCTCAGGGAGGCTTTGCTTTCCCTTCAGTGTCCATACGCTGTCGGCTGCTGGCACTGCACTTCCCTTTGCGCCTAGTGCAAGGGGAGGAATATCCCGCACGAACGCTTGCATATTACTTTCTGGGTACTGACCTTCGGCATTTGATGCCTAACGTGCAACTTAACAGGGGGCCACAGTCAATAACACTTCCTGCGTTTTATGCAACAACTGTTGCATTTTTTCGCCATGTCAAGTCGAGCTCTCCTGGCATAGCAGTTTTGAACAACCACATAGTTGAGACAACTGTTGCTTTGTTGCTTCCGTTGGTCCCGCCAGCCCGCCGTGCTCGCTCTAGACGGGTGTCTTGCAGCACCTTAACGGCTTCTTTTCTGCCTGGACACCTCCGGGACTTCATGTGGCGCCTGGGATGGGGTGTGCTTCCCACTCTAGACCGCCTCGAAAGGTGGAGAATAGTCCAGTCAGCAACATGTCCGAACTGCTCCCTTCGGGAAACAAATCAGCATTTTCTGAGGCATTGTGTCATTGCTCGCGTTTTTTGGAGAGCCGTACATGCCGGATTTTACTGCCTCAGGGTAAATCGCTTCGTTTCTTCTGGGCGTTGTTCGCGAGGCCGCTTCGCTTGTCTTCTCATTGTTGCCGGCTGTTTCTGCCTCTGGCGCAACCGCTGCGAGGCGGTTGCAGCGGTGGTGGTGGTGGTAAAAAACATTTATTTCAGAAAAAGTCTGCTAGAGAGTGCCGACGTGGCCCATTGGCGTGTTAGAGTGGCAAGACCCTATTCCGGGACGCCAGTGGAGCTGGAAGCTGCCCGTGCGCGCTCCACCAAGGAGCGTTGTGCAGCCAAGTTAGAGCAGCCGAGCAGGTGCTCCTCCCAAGCCTCTCTAGTTGGGATAGGAAAAGGGGATGAGAAAGGGACGGGATTAACTGGGCACGATGCTACGACGTGATATGTGTCGGCGAGGACATGACAGGTCGAGCAGGTGCCATTGATTTCCGGCAAAAAGTGCCTGGCGACCGCCGGACTGATAAAGGTGTTCGTCTGCAGGCGGCGTAGCAGTCGTTCGTCCGCTTTCTCCAAACCGCGTGCGGGGTCCGGGTAGAGACGGCGCGAAGCCCGGTAATAAGCCAAAATTTCGCGAAAGCGCGTCAGGTTGGTATTGCCAGATTCCGTCTCGGGACATGGAGGGGCAACGGCCCGGACAGGAGAAGCGCGGGCAGCGGCATTTGCCGCCTCGTTGCCGGGCAGGCCCGAGTGGCCTGGGGTCCAGACTATACGAATGGGATGAGGGTTAAAGCGCCAAGAGGCTGCCTGTAGCAGGCTAGCCGCCAGCGGGGCAATGGAACCCTAGGTACTGAGAACAGGCCGAGCGCGAGTCCGTCAAGATGGTGCGTGAGGCAGGGTGAGAGGCGGCCAAAGCTATGGCAACCTCTTCAGCGTGCGTTACTGTGTCTGCTCAAAAGGAGAGGCCATCGACGTGTTTGCTCTCTGTAATCAGGGCAGCCGTGAAGTGACCCGCGGGGGAGGGACCCGAGACGTCCACGTAGAAAACACCAGGGCGATCGGAGTGTCGCGTATGAAGGGCCGTGGCGCGTGCTAGTCTACGGCCAGGATGGAGGTCGGGGTTCATATTACGGGGTAGAGGTTCCACCCATAGCTTTTGACGCCAGAGCTCTGGTACCAGCTGCAGAGGGTCTTGGTCAGATATCGGCTTAAGGCCAAGTCTGTGTAGAAGACGGCGTCCTGAAGGCGTCTGCGACAGTCGATTGATTTGGTTAAGGCGATGAGCTTCGCGCATCTCTGCAAAGGTGTTGTGTACCCCCAGAGCCGTGAATCGGCTGTTGGAAGTTGCAATAGGTAGGTCCAGAGCGCGTTTGTATACTGAACGAAGAAGGACGTCCAGCTGGTGCTCGTGTCGACGACGCAGGCGAAGGTAAGGCAAGGCGTAGAGGACGCGACTGGTCACAAACGCGTGGGCCAATCGGAGGGACTGAGACCCGCGGAGGCCGCCGTGCTTGGTAGAAACTCGCCGTATCATGCGGCTCACCTGTTCGCTGGTGCGTCTGAGGCCTGCTATTGTGCCCTTTGGATCCAAGGACGATGTGAGGTGAAGGCCAAGAACCCGAATAATTTGCACTGACGGGACGGGCCCGGACGGAAGAAAAATTTGAGGCGGCGGTAGCAGAGAGACTGAAAGAAGAGCCGATTTAGCTGGAGAGCACTCCAGGCCGCATGAACCTGCGTAGGTGTCCACCAGAAGGGCAGCCTTTTGCAGGCGTTCTTCGATTTGTGCTAAGGAGCCGGTGTTGGTCCAGATTGTGATATCGTCCGCATATAGTGCGTGTTGTATTCCCTCGACCTCGCTTAGAAGAGAGGGGAGGTTCATCATCGCCAGGTTAAAAAGTAGAGGAGACAGGACTGCCCCTTGAGGTGTACCCCGCGTGCCTAATAAGTACGGGCCATGTTCGGTAGAATTAAGGCGAATGAAGGCGGTGCGATGTGATAGAAAGGCGCGAATGTAGTTGAAAGTCTTCTGCCCGCAGTTTGTGGTAGACAGGTTAGTGAGTATAGTGCTGTGTTTGACGTTATCGAACGCCCCGCGGAGATCGAGAGCGAGCACGGCTTTATCGTTATGGCGCATAGTAGTCGGCTCTATATCGTGTTGAAGCTGGAGCAGGACGTCCTGTGCCGACAGATGCGGGCGAAAGCCAAACATCGTGTTAGAATAGGTCCTCCTGGCTTCCAAGTAGGCGGAAAGGCGTTCGCGAACCATGGTTTCCATGAGTTTGCCTGCGCAAGACGTAAGTGAGATGGGTCTCAGTGCCTCAATACTAACGGACTTTGCCGATTTGGGAATGAATGTCACGACCGATGTGGTCCATTCCGTTGGAAGCGGAGAACTGTCCGATATCGAATTTATAAGGTGGAGTAGCGAAAGGTGTGCTTGGTCGGGAAGATTTGCCAGGAGCGATACTGTGATTCCGTCGCGTCCAGGGGCCGTGCCCCGTCGCATTTTCGTGAGTGCAAATCGTAAATCAGAAAGCGTGTATGGGGCGTCGAGGTCGGTGTTAGGGGCGCCGGAATACGTATATGCTGGGCCTGCGGGATCAATTGTGCGGCAGATGTAGCGGTCACAAAGTTCTCGCGCGAGTTCATCCGTAGTGCCCTGAAAGGCATGCAGAACACGGTGGAGCTGGCGTTGCGTTTCTCCCCTGGTGGTGGAGGGATCGAGAAGGCTTCTAAAGAGTCGCCACGCACTCTTAGAGCTCATCTGGTTTGCAGCCTTCGATCAGGTGTCTGCCCAGTTAGCATCGGAAAGTTGTGCGGAGTATGCGGCCGTCTCTGCAGTGAGCGCCTCAATGCGAGCGCGAAGTTTCCGATTAAGTTTGTTGCATTTCCAGCGCCTTATGAGCCCGCGGCGAGCGTGCCAAAGATGTAGGAGGTGTGGATTGATTGCAGGAGTCAAATTAGAGGTTGCAAGGGTGCGAGTGTTCGCTTGTTTCATAAGAAGAGCGTATGATGCCCACGCTGCATATTCGGTCGAGGAGAGGCTGGCGGGGAATGGTTGCATTCTGAACTGAGTCCAATCGGTGAGACGGGCTTGGCCCCAGTGTTGGCTTATTTTCTGCCGCGGTGTGAACGAAATGCGGAGTAAAAAGTGATCGCTGCCTAGGGTTTCGCCTAAATTTTCCCATGTAGCATCGCGGATGTGACGGGTGAGGGAGAGGTCGGGGCATGTGTCTCGCGTGACCGAGTTGCCGGAACGTGTGGGTTGTGCCGGATCGGTAATAAGCGTCAGGCTCAGCGAGGAAATGAGCTCCTTGAGCTCTCTGCCCCGGGCCTTCTCGTAGTGGTAACCCCAGTGAGGGCTGGGGGCATTAAAGTCCCCGACAATCACCAGTGGTTGTCGGGCCGCTATACGCAGCGCCCGATGGAAGAGATGCGCAAACGAAGCCCTCGCAAGGCGAGGGGGACAGTACACGTTTAAGATATGTATTGATGGTTGGCCCCTCCGCTGAGACAGCACTGATATCATGCAGTAGTCGTAAGGAAGATACAGATCGAGGTCAATCTGTATCGCCGTGTAAGCTTTATGCACGAGGAGGCATGTGGTGGTGCCGCCTACATAGGAGCAGTATCCAGAAAGGGATGGAGCAGGGCCAGATTCTTGGAGCGCCAAGACGGCCGGCTGAGAGCCAAGTGAGCTGAGGAAAAGGGAAAGATGTGAACGCTTTCGCCTGTTCCCGAAGCCTCCAGGGTTCCACTGTATGATCTCGAATTTAGACGCAATGTTTGAACGGGACGTACGATTGGTAGCCATCGTGACTGTCTTAGGTTTTATATTTGGTCCTCCATATCCCGCTCGGAATCCTCAGAGGCAGGGAGGGGCACGGAGGCCGGATTGTCTGACGGCGGGGTGGTGGTAGCCACCTTACAATGACGCCGTGGAGCTGTACCCTCACTGCTCACCGAGCAGGAGCGGGAACACGATGCCTTGGGTTGAAACTGGGTGATTGCCCAGGCTTGAATAGCTTGGGTAACCTCTACTACTATGCGTTGGACCGAGAAGCTGGTGAGAAGGTGATTAATCGAAGCTTCGACGCGCGTGAGGCGTTCCTCTACACGCGGGGTGCGCTCTTCGCTAGGGCGAGTTTGGTTAGCGGGCAAAAGAACCTGAGGTGCCCCAGGAGCCTCAAGAGCTTCTGGAGTAGATGTGGCACCGGTTTCGAGTGCTGGAGTACACATGGCTGCTTGAACCGGCGGTTTAATGGGAGTGGACTTAGCGCGAGGACTAAGCTTGGACGTAGCTGGCGTAGCCGCCTGGACAGAGGAGGCAATACGGGATGGCCTTGCAGTACACTGTTGTTGGGGTTGAAGTCGTTTATTTAAGAGTTCGAGTTGTTTAGTTAAAGAAAATTTTGCTTTTGAAGTGCCGCAACTTGCTGGCGAAGGGCCGCAAGTTCGGGAGAAGGAGGATCGACAGAAGGGGGTGAGAGAGGCTTAGAAGCAGCTTTCCCTGCCCAACTGCTCACCTGAGGTACCGCCGCTGGTGCTTCGAGCGGTGGGAATGCTTGAGTGTCCGCGTGGAGTGGTGGAGCCGAATGATGCAGGTTGGTGCTGCCGTCTGCCTGTGACGAACATGAGGTGGTCCCTCGAGGAGATGTTGAGGGCTGCTTGCGTTTCCGATATTTTCGATATTTTGCCATGCAGCCACTGGTCCCAGTCTCATGGGCGCCGTGGCAGAGGAGGCACTTGGGGTGGCAGTCGTGGGCATTGAGACCTGCAGGTGCGGGGGTTCCACATTTGGCACACTGGGTTGGAGCGGGGTGAGGACACTGAGGTGGTCGATGACCGATGGTACCGCACTTGGTGCAAACAGGGACCGTTTTCTTGTAGGCGCGGATATACGTCGCCACGCAGCGGTAGAAGAGGAAGCGGGGTAACTTCGTGCCCTCGAAAGTCACCACCGCCGCCGCGGAATCTCCGAGTTTGCGGACCGCAAGGATAGTACCTCGAGGCCAATACAGTTCAGACTTTATTTTCTCCGGGCTTTCAGCAGGGTTTACGTTGATGATGCCCTTGCATGTATCCCCTGGTGCCTTGGCGTGGCCTCGAACGGGCAGCTGCTGATCCCCCACTTGCAGCTGGAAGTCCCCGAGGAGTCGCTGTGCCATAGGCAAAATGTAGTGATATAGACCAAGATGTTCTGTTCCCACATTGGCCACACTTGAATTTGCGTGGTAGTCTGGTCGCCGAGGTAGCTGCGGATGGCGTCGCCCGCGCGATCGGCCGGGACAAATGTGCGTAGCTCGCAGGGAACGCGAGGTTTCACTACTACGATGTAGTCGTCGCGAGAGAGGCGAGGAGTTTGACGCGGACGCCACTTGCGTTGCTTCGCTGGCTGCGAGGACGGAGCAGAGGTAGGCACACCACCGGAGGGATGGCGCGCCGGCGTTCCTTGCAAGGCTGGGGAATGGTGGCCCGCTGTGGCGTCTCGTTGTTGTTGAGACGCAGACTTCGATTTCGCTTGCTTGCGTTGCCACAGTCTCACCATGTCGTCGAGGTATTCATCTTCTGGTGGCATAGTGTTTTCGGAGGATGAAATCTCCATGGACAGCATTTGGCTTGAGGCAGGATCATAGCCCGTAACCACGTTAGCGGCCGCCATCGCCGGGCTGAGAGCCCTTAGCGAGGCGGCGTTGTAGCCGGGAGTGAAGGACGTCCCTCAAGTCTCAAAACTGGACCCACCTGGACGAAGGTGTTGTCTAGGCGAAGCGGAGAACTTGGCGGTGACGATAAATCCAAGTTTCAGGGGTGCCAAGGTGGATGTCCGCAGAAATAGCAGGAAATCTACGGAGGCGATGTGGAGTGCGTCCGTCACCATCGAGCGCTCGCAGCGCCCCCCGGTTGCAGCGGGCCGCCGCCACTGCGCGCTCTACCTGAACCTAGAGCGATTGTACTCGGAGCTGCTGTCTGTTTTGTCGAAGGAGCTCTTCGACCTCGGTGACGAGGAATTTCTTCTGCACTGGTCTTGCCCTTTTGTGTCGGTCTATGACGGACGAGTGAAACTTGTCTTTCGGCCGGCCTGGTATTGGTAGGCTGATCTGTCGATGCGCCGGCAGAAATGGCATGCCAACATGTAAATATGCAAAATGTACATATTTATGTTTTATTTGTGTCTCTTGTTTACCTTGAAGTATTTTTTTGTGGTTGTGTTTGTGTGAACCATCGAATGTACATGTTCTTTCAACGTCATCTAATATCCATGTTCATGTAAATGACGTCTGTTTTGTCATCATCGTTCGAGTATGTCTAAGAAGGAAATGTTCTGTTGAGAGTTATTGACGTTTGTGGCAATAAATTTTTTCTAAACAAAAATTGGCAGATTTCACGTACAGTGGGAAT
This sequence comes from Rhipicephalus microplus, assembly GCF_013339725.1. NCBI lineage: Eukaryota > Metazoa > Arthropoda > Arachnida > Ixodida > Ixodidae > Rhipicephalus > Rhipicephalus microplus. Next base: position 314,577,329 of record NC_051165.1, on the reverse strand, counting down.
CCATGATTTGCGAAGCACGAATAAGAGAGGTTGATATGTCACTTCGAAATCAGCACGACGTTACGAGGAGGAGGTAAATGATGCCATACATGACTTCCCTGTCATGATCATCACGTTTGGATGTGTCGTTTACCTTCTTGATCTATTCAAGCCACATGATAAGAAAATTAGTATATGTGGAGCTAGCGATATGAGCGCGAGCACGCTATGAGTGTAGTATGTTGCCATGTTCTTACATGACACGCGTGTCCGAATTATCATGTTTGCACCAGTCATATACTTTCATCATCCATTGACGTCACGCCACACCAAACTTCGTACATGCGAAGCTTGCAAAACGGCCGCGAGCGCATCATGAAGGGTCCAAGGTGTTCTACTGTAGCGTTGACGCGCGCGCGCGCTGGGCACAGCGATGCCACGTTTGCAAAACGCGAGCACTCTCTAGTCTGACGCAAGGTGCGACCGGCGCGACCAGCGTCCGTCGGCGCCGGCCGACGGCAACCGGCGCGAAATGCGAAATGCTGCGTTTCACGCCGATGCGTTACCCAGGTCCATTCACGTTCCGTAATACCATATTTGGTATATGTGACGCCAGCGAAAGGGTTGCGAGCGCATCATGAGTGTGGCATGTAGTCATGTTGTTACATGACACGAATGTCATGATCTTTATATTAGGGTCTGTCGCTTGCGTTCGCCGTGCAATCATGTCATACATACCAGTTTTGCAACATATCGTATGAACAAAACCACCGCAATAGCTGCAGGACCAAGAAAAGTAAATGATGACATTAATGACATAAATTTTATGATTTTTATGTCATGACTAGTCAAATATGTCCTTCATATAGTAATGTTATGCCATACCAAGTTTGGTATCGATACCATTAACTGTTTTTTTGAAGACTAAAAGCAACTTTTGTTTTTTTAATGTTTGTGAGCGCTTCCGAACACACTGATCACTGTACCCCCTGCTGATACCTCGATGTTTTGTGACCTGTCCATGATTTTGTACAATTGCTTTCATCGTTCAAGTTTTATATTTACCATCATCTTGTGATTCTGTTTCTTCCGCTATGTGCGATATTGCCCGGTTTGTACGCGACTGTGTATATTTGCCCGCCATAAATTATCGAAACGGCCAGGAGAGCTAAAAATTGTAGCCGGATAGATAGATAGATAGATAGATAGATAGATAGATAGATTCAATGTCGCCCAAGTTCACTAGTCATACCATAACAGTTTAAAATGCTTCGCATTTAAAACTGGTTTGGTATGACTAGATTGCTTGGCGAACACAAGCGACAGACCTAAACTCTAAAATCTTGATATGCGTGTCATGTAACAACATGACTACGTTCCACGCTCATAATACGCTCTTAACCGTTTCACTACCTTCACATGTACCAACCAAACTCGGTATTACGTGACGCGAATGAATGACGAAGGTATGCGACTGGTGCTAACATGATAATCACGAGATGCGTGTCATGTGAGAACATGATTACATGCCACAGTGAAGACGCCAATACATTTCAACGTGGAAGGTGCGCGTGCATGCAGGCGTTCATTTCGCCGCGCTACAACAGGCGCTGGTCCTGCCATATATTCGCAGGCACGCGCCGCGCCGCGCCGCGTTGCTTTTTCTCATGCGCGTTTCAGTGCGTCCGGCGTCCCTCCGCCATGAAAAGAGGGAGACGCAGTGTTGTATGGGTAACGCATCGGCGCGAAATGCAGCATGTCGCATTTCACGCCGGTTGCCGTCGAGCCGCGCCGACGAACGCTGGCCGCGCCTGTCGTCAGGCTAAACGTTCTCGCGTTTTTCAAACGTAGCGCCACTGTGCCCAGCGTACGCGCGCGTCAGCGCTACGTTGGTGTATATTGGGCCCTCCATGATGACCTCACGGCAGTTTTGCTAGCTCCAAATTTGGCGCTACGTTGCGTCAATGGATGACGAAATATAGGATTAGTGTAAAAATGGTAATTCTGACACGCGTGTCATGTAACAACATTAAAACATACCATGCTAATGGCCTGCTCTTGACCGTTTTGCTAGTTCCACATATACTAAATTAGGTATTACGTGACGTGAATAGATGACGAAGGTAAACGACACATACAAACATGACGATCATGACACAGAAGTCATGTACGTCATCATTTACCTCCACCTCGTAACGTTGTGCTGCTTTTAAAATGACATATTAGTATTTCGCATTCGTGCTTCGCATATCATCGATTACCACTGTACGTGGGATCTAACAATTTTTTTTCAGGCTTTTCTTCACCATTAGTCTTCTGCGATTGGTTGGAGCACAAACAAGGGGCGCTCTGACCAATCTCAGACGGCTAATGATGACGTAAAGCATAAAAAAAGCAATGGAATCACTTCATATTTGCACTCCATGTGGCCATGGCGCAGTGCATAGCATACCCAGCATTGTTTGTCGTGGACCCAGGGTTCATAGGTTCAAATTTCGTTGATAAATTTTTTGTTATCTGAGAGAGAATAAACATTTATTAATAACAAATGCACACTGAGCCTTCTTTGGGTGGGGCCCTCAGTCCAGGGCTCCATTGCCTTGCGCGACCCTGCGAGCCCGCTGGACCAGCTGCTGCTGTTCCTGCCGGCGTAAGCTGAGCAGTGCAGACTCCCAAGAGGAAGGGGTGGGATTGGGAATGGGAGGCACGCCCTGTGGGGCAGAGCATTCCCACGTGGAGTGGTACACCGTCGGTACGGATCCACAGAAGGGGCAGTAGGAGGGGTAGAGAGTCGGATGAAAGCGATTTAGCATATAAAGGCAAGGAAATGAATTGGTCTGTAGTTGCCGCCAAGCGACAGCATCTGCTCTGTTAAGTGAAGGATGAGGGGGAGGATACGTATAACGGCTCTGTCGATAGTACTGCAGCGTAGCGTTGTAGTTAAGTGGTTCTGTCGATGCGTCGTCTAGATTGGACAGCTCTTCCAATGGAGCCCGGCCGGTCAGCTCTCGGGCAACCGCATGAACGCGTTCATTACCATTGAGAGAGGCGTGTCCAGGAGTCCAGACGATACGCACAGGACGTAATGCGGACGGTGAGACAGAAGAGAGGATATTGTGTGTATGTGCAGCCACAAGTCCTTGAGCGAAAGCACGGCAAGCAGCTTGTGAATCTGTTACAATAGTGACAGGGGAGTCATGTGACAGTGTCGTAGCGTAAACAATTGCCAGAGCGAGAGCTCCCTCCTCTGCCAGACTACTGTCTGTAGTGCGAAGTGTGGCAGACGCCACAAGGGCGTCTGTGTCATCTGTCACGGCTAAACACATGGCTGACTTCTCTGGGTAGCGTGCTGCATCAGTGTAAAGTACTTGTAAGTCTGATGTACCATCACCAAAGACGCGTGTCATAGCCTGAACTCGGGCACGTCGACGACCGGCGTGGCGGGAGGGATTCATATTGCGTGGAATCGGAGGCACTTTGATGAGTGCGCGGACAGTAGAAGCAAGTTTATATCGTGGTACTTGTGCGGGTTTTTGAGGAATCGGGTAGCCAAGACGAGACAGGATGGCGCAGCCCTGACGGGTCTGCCTGAGCCGTTGGAGCTGACTGTTGTGCTGGGCCTCGATGAGTTCGGTTATGGTGTTGTGGACTCCTAATTGAAAGAGGCGTTGTGTAGATGCGTGTGGAGGCAAGCCGATAGCCGCCTTCACAGCTGTCCGTAGAAGGATGTCCATCTTTTTTATTTGAGCTAGAGTGAGATTGTGAAAGGGAAGATGATAGGTGAGCCGACTAACTATGAGTGCTTGTACTAAGCGGAGGACATCCTTTTCACAGAGGCCTCTCCTGCGATTGGTGATGCGTTTGATCATGTGTGTAATTTGATTATCTGCTGAGCCAGAAGGTGTGTAGTGTACGAGGCCTTGCCGTCGGACTGAAGGTAGAGGCCTAAAATGCGAATTCGTGGTACCAGAGGGATAGGATGGCCATCAAGAAACAGCGAGATGTCAGGAGAATCAGCGGTTTTGCGGCGCCGCTTGTATACTAATAACAACTCCGACTTATCCACTGAGCACGTAAGGCTGCCGGCAGCAGCATAGTCTTGTACCACAGACACAGCTTCCTGTAGGGCGTCCTGAATGGTTCCGTGTGATCCTTTGGTCGCCCAAATTGTAATGTCATCTGCATAGATGGCATGCTGGATGTTGGGAACCTGTTGTAATAGGGAAGGGAGTTTAGCCATAGCCACGTTGAACAAAGTGGGCGAGAGAACCGAGCCCTGTGGTGTTCCTCTGCCTGCGAGACGAATGACGTCTGAACGGAGGTCTCCAATCCCAATAGTGGCCGTGCGGTCAGAAAGAAAGGACCTGACGTAATTGTAGATAAGTGAGCCACACTGAGATGAAGCGAGATTGTCAAGAATAAGGTCGTGGGAGACGTTGTCAAAAGCACCCTTCAGATCCAGGGCCAGAATAGCTCGGACCTGGTTTGAAGTGGGGCTATCCAACACGTCCTCCTTAAGCTGTAATAATACGTCCTGTGTAGAGATACCAGGACGGTAGCCGAATAGTGTATCAGAAAAAAAGTGATTGTCTTCGAGAAATGGTTGTAGTCGAGAGAGAACAACGCGTTCAAAGAGTTTAGCTACACATGAAGTTAAGGATATAGGGCGAAGATTCTGGAGGGATAGCGGCTTGCCAGGCTTTGGAATAAGTATGATTTCTGCGTGTCGCCACTCCTGTGGTAGCGTGCCGTTTTTCCAATGTTCGTTGTAAAAAGCGGTTAAATATTCGATGGACTGGTCATCTAAATTACGCAGAAGTATGTACGTAATCCTGTCTGTACCGGGTGCTGTGTTGCGCTTAATGCTTTGCAAAGCTGCCCTAACCTCTGCTTCTGTAATGTCCTCATCTAGAGGCGTATCGTGTACGTGTGGATAATCACGGTAGGCGGGACGGGGGCCCGTGGATACATAGTGTTGCTTTAAGGTGTGCAGCAGAGTGTTATTGTCGAGCCCTGATTTGTGGAGAATGGTGCGGATTGCGTTAGCAGTGTGTGATTTTGTCTGCGTGGGATTTAAAAGAGCACGGAGTATACGCCACGTTCGAGGTGTACTTAGTGAGCCGTTGAGTCGATCACAGAAGTTATGCCAATTGTTGCTAGTGAGGATGTTCGCATAGTCTTGTGCCTCAGTAGCTAGTTTGGCGATTCGGAGACGAAGTTTTCGGTTATGTTTCTGTCGCCGCCACCGCCGTGTCAAGCCTCTGTGGGCATCCCAGAGATGTAGCAGATGCCGGTCCACATCCGGCGTTTCTGTCGTCGCAGCGATGAGTTTGGTAGCTCTTTGAAAATCGGAGTGAAGTTGTAATATCCAAGCCTCTAGGGAAGGAGAGTCCTGATGGGTAGTTGTACGATTACGCCTAAATGCATCCCAATTCGTTAGTTTTATGATGCGCTCTGGGGCACGCGTGGCTGCTACTTGGAGCTCTGTAGTTAGTATATGGTGATCACTGCCTAGATTCACCATGAGGTTGCACCAGGAATGGTGACTAACGCCCTTGACTATCGTGAGGTCGGGGCATGTGTCCCTGCTCACACTATTACCTAGGCGAGTGGGTTGATCAGGTTCTGTCAGCAGGGTCATGCGATGAATCGCGAGAACCTGTGCGAGTCGTCGGCCTTTAGGCGTTTCTGTTGCGTAGCCCCAAGCCGGATGGGGGGCATTGAAATCTCCTACAATAACTATTTGTTTACCCAACTTGCAGATTTGTGCGAATAGATTACCGAAGTCATCGTTCCTGGCGTTAGGTGCACTGTAAACGTTAAGCACGTACAAGCTGCTACTGGAACGAGAGCACGGGACTAATTCGAGAAGTACGTGTGAGATATAGGTGCTTTGAAGGGTGTGTTCTATGACAGTGACATGCTTAGAAACTAATGTAGCTGTGCGATGTGGTGTATTGTTCGTTACGTCCGTGTATGTGGTGTAACCCGGAAGCGTAGGGGTACATTGTACTTCTTGTAACGCTATGACATCGGGAGTAATCTGCTGCGTCGCAATGAATTGCATTAGAGCTCCGCGTTTCCTACGATACCCCCTGCAATTCCACTGCCACACACGTAGGAGTTGAGGGGTGTCACGCGTTGACCTACGGTTTCTCGCCATGATCATGCAATAGCGGGGCCTCGGTAGTACACGGAGGCATTTCGGACTGTGCTAAATCTTGGTAGAGGGTGGTGGGAAGCGGGACTGCAGCAGCTGCGGCTGTTGGGACGGTTTTTCGGGTTGGTGATAGGAAACGGGAGGGGCGTATGTAAGGATGCGGTCGCTGTGTTTCACGTGTCGGAGACGTGGTGCGTTTTGGTGCAGATGGCGAAATATCAAGTTGGCCAAGTGCAGCCGATATCTGCTGTTTAACATCCGTTACAATCTGCTGGACAGCAGGTTGCAGGGCCTGCTGGATCAATTGTTGGAGTGGAGCTGCTAGTTCAGCCATAATGCTATCCTTCATTTTCTGCATTTCTACCTGCATCATAGTTGCAAATTCGTTCCTTAAAGAAGTAGCCATTTCGTTCAACGCCTCTCGTGTGCAATAGTCGGATCGTGCCGTAGTTGACGACATGTCAGGGTGAAGCTGAGTGTCTACTGACATGGGTTGTGGTAGTCTAGGTGGCGGTGGTTGTGGTGTTCTTTCCTGCGTTGATGTTTGTGTGAGGGAGTGGGACTGGTGTGGAGAGGGAGGGAGAGGAGGGAACTGCCCTGCCCAGCTTACCGTTTGTGCTTTCTTGTGGGAACCGCTTTGCTGGCCATGATGATGCGTTGTCCCGTCCGTGTGCCAGCCTTGAGATCCCGGCTGGCCAGCGAAACCACTCCGCGATGACGAGTAATCCACCATGGGGACGAATTGCTAGCTTGTAGTCCTCGGCAGGGAGTGGTGGGAGTCTTGGTAGACGCGTCTTAGGCCGGCTCTGGCGTAGAGCGGGCTCAGACGGCGTGCTGGGCAGCTGTTGAGTCGGTACGGTATGGGGTTGCAGCTGTCGGCGTTTGTTCGCTCTCTTGGTAACAGTGATCCATGGATTTGCGTTGTGCTCATCGCTCACCTGCGTATCGGCGTCTTCACTGGTCTGCGTATCCATCATGTGGTCCGTGGAGCGAGAGGGCAATGAGTGCTTCTCGTCGGCTGCGATGCTCCCAAAGACGCTCGCCATCCGCTGTAGAGCGGGGCGGCGTTCTGTCCAAGCCGCGTCTCCGGCTTGTTAGGGTTAGCGAGGTGGACCTCTTCAAGAACTTTCGAAAGCGTTAAAACGTTTAAAAGCGCACTCACAGGTTGAAGTCCGTTATAGGATTGACAGTGGTGATGCTAGAAACAAGTTCCTATCGTTGCAACAGGTCGCCAGGAAGAAATTCTTCTTGAAATTGAACCTGAGCCGGAGCCGATGTGATTCGCGTCCGTCGCATGCTCTCGCTACTCCCAATTGTTATCTGATGGTGCATATTTTTTTTCGATGTCAATTCCGTGACGGAAATGCGTCATGGAAACCTTGGTGCACTCCGGCTTAAAACACGTTCATGTTAAAATTCAGGCCTGCACGGTATGCGCAGCGCAGTAACAACGAAAGTCTTTCTAGGGTCCGTTCATAACTCTCATGGGGCAAACATGAAAGAAACAGTTGTATCGTACCCACTACCACATAAATAATTCTAATTTTTGTGAAACTGTCAAGTGTCGACCATACCATTATTCGTTATTTTTAGTAGAAGCGAGATACTCGCTACACATTTGTAAGGCATCACCTGTGCTCAGTTGAAGCTGCGACTGATGACGACGAAGAATCACGGCTGAGCCCTGCACATGACAATTAAAATAGGTTAGTTAAAATACATGAAAATAGGACTTTTAATATTTTAAGAGCAGATGTATCCACAGTGAGACATTTGGGTCTTTTTTTAGTGATACTGTTCCATTTTGTTCCACTCGTATTAATTAGCATACCAAATGGGCTGTTTTATTGGTCACTTTGGTGAAAGATTGCTCTCGTGAAGTATACAGAAGAGTAGAAAGAGTGAAACGAATTAACATCGGTAGAAGTGTTGCTTCACTTTTGTATCGCTGATGTTAGTAATGTTTGACGTGATTTGCTAGTGTGCGAAGTAGACGATATTGTTCTCTAGACAGGTTCGACACGTGGATATATGACCGTTTCATATAGTAATAAAGCACCATGCCATCCTTCTGATTGAGAAGGATCGAAAAGATTTTTCTTGAAAACAAATGACTGACCCCAGCTGCTATACTTTCACTTTATGCTTAGATGTCAATTGTGCTTTAGTAGCCTTAAATTTGAATTTATTGCCCATATTAGAAATTTTCAGTATTTATAAATTACTGTTTATCCTCAAATAGCAGCTCTTTCTCTTACCTATTATGCATGCAAAAAAAGCAAACATTCCACTTAGAAGAAAGCATAGAAACAACTCTCATTTCTGTATCCTATCCGTAACTGAACAGAATATGGAGAACCGATGAGGGAAGCACGCTGAAAACGAGCAAGACAAGGCCACACATTTGCCGCCTCTTTCGAAACTGGAGATTCGCCGAAAGCACGCGCCTCCATTGTCGGAATTCATCGCCTTCACTCTCCGTTTAAAGGCTTGTTAATTTAGCAGCTGTGTTGGGTCGAGTTCACCGAGAATTGTAGGCACGTGGTGTTCGAGACTACAGAGTTTTCGCGCTAATGGAACAACTGTCGTGACACTGTTTCGACACCCGGTTGTTGCGAGTAAGTTTTGTCTCCCAAAAATCGGCCTTTCAACAAGCGGCTAACTACGCGTTGCTGGATCACCGGTTGCGAGCGGATGTGGTCGAAATTTCTTTTCCCGAGTCAAGAGGACATCGAAAAATATCGCAGCATATCCAGGGAGTGAATGATGGTGAGTGAGGCGATTCTTAGGAGGGTTTTATTGGTAAACCTTGGATCGTTTGTCTGCTGGCCGCGTCAATCCGTCCGTTCGCCCGTGTGAATCTGTGCGTCTGTACGTCCGTTCGTCCATCCATCCGTCCATCCGTCTGTCTGTCGCTCTGTGTCCACTTGTCCATCCGTCCGTCTATATGCCTGTCTATCTGTAGTCTGTCTCTCTGTCTATCTGTCCGTATGTTCGTCTGTCTGTATGTCTGTTCGTCTGCCCGTCCATCTAGTGAACACTCCAAGTACCGCCATCTCACATCTTTTCATCATATCTATTCATCATATACATGTACAGCCATCCAGCGGACATTCCGAGGACTAAACGAGAGGCCACTGCCTACTACTACTACATACGTCGAGGACGCACGACCCACGGCTTTTAAGGAGCTTCGCCCTTAGAAGTGCTGACGGAAGAAAGGATCGCACTTGGCGTTGGTTGTTTCTCGTTTTATTCACTGCACGTGCTACACAGCTTGCTACATCTGGTTTGCTTGAAGAAAGCAAAAAGCAGTTCGAACATTAGGGGAGTGCCTTAATAGTATAATTGAATATACAAGCTATCAATGCTTTTCTTAACTGAATTTTCCCCATGGGCTTTCATTTTGTCGGTAGCGCTGTTTAAAAGATTCCACCCCGTTTCAGCATTGTCACCACACATTTCCGAATATTCAGTTGGAATGCTAAACTGCACGTCTTATAAATAAAAAGGCTAAAGAGAACGAAAAGGTGCGCCTTTGCTCCCTTCCGCTGCCAATGAGTGACCTTGCGGTCAATCACATCTTTCAGTCCTGCGACGAAGCGTGGCTAAATACTATATGTATAGAAGGAGACTAATGTTTGAGAAAGTGGGGTTCTGCATATTAAACGTCTGTTGTGTGGATAAGGGTGCTAACTCTAGCCATCTTACTTAGCTTCATTTATGTTGTTAGTTATAACCAGTAAATTTTAACTCATTTTCAATATGACAGAGGGTTGGGGTAATTGGTACTACACAACTTTTGGTACAAAGCAAATTGGCGGTCGGGTCATCGCTTCCCATTGCGTTCAACAATCCCATTTGCTCTATAACACGAAGTAATGGCCCTTGACCTTCTACGCGATAAAGGTGTCATACACTGTTGAGTTGTGACTGTTTGGGTTCTCCTGTATTGTACGTTCCCGTGCTTTTTGTGCCATACTATTTCATTATTTTAATGACACTGATTACTTTCAAACAATTAGAGCCAGTATATACGTGAAAAGCCTGAAATTTTTCACAGAAAGAACCGGCCACAAAACGTTGGATTTAGAAAAGTTTTTTTGCGGGAAGTTTGAAATCTTACCCATAAAGAGTAATGTGTTCCAGTGCAGCCTTGAAAATCATCTTCGTGAGCCATTATTTTACGCATGGTCTAGCTACATATCCTTAGACTAAACGTTTGCACTGTGACGCTTGCCCTACAAGTTACGGATGGCTCAACTTTAGATTTATCTCAGGAATCGTTTCCTGCTGATGATCTAGAACAGTGTCTTGGTAGCATGGAACGACGCTGTGCTCTCGACTGTGATAGATACCGACGCGTGCAGGAAGCATCTATTGTTGGTCGGACTTACGACCTCCGATCTGCACCACCTGGTGCATTATTTATCTTGGCGCATTTGGCGAGCAGTAACGATCCGCCTAAATGCGCTAAAGCCCTTTCTGTTTCCTCTCGTACTCCTGTTTACATCAGTGTCTGACCACTAAACGAATCGTCCTCTATGCAATAAATGTTTTATAAACAGGTGTATAGTTCATCGCACTGCCTAGCGAGAATGATCAGCCTGTCAGAGGTTTCATAATTATAATCATGATAATGACTACGCTAATGCCATTGCGAAGACCTATTCTATATTTTATTTATTTATTTATTAACTTATTTTGAATACTGTCAAAACATACGAGCAGTAACTGGGTGGAGTTTACCCATATAATAAACTGAAATCTGTCCCTGTGAAACACGACACTCCACAGGAGGAAAAATAAACAGCTAGACATGCTACCTGCCAACCTATGATTTGTGCCTCCTGCTGACACTTTACACTTGCGAACTCTTTAATATCATTTGCCCACCAAATTTTTTCTCTCCCCCTAAAGCGTTTGCTTTCTCTTGGAATCTATAGTGAGTCATCCTTAATGACCAGCACTTATCCTGCCTACGCGCTACGTTCCCGGTCTATGTTCGTTCCTTCTTTTTGATTTCAACTGATATAGTTAACCCCAAATTGTTCACTGCCCCACTCTGCTCTCTTCCTATCTAGTAAGGTTACACCTATCGTATTTCTTTCACTCGCTCACTGCGTCATGTCACGCGTGCGGAAACTAATTCCATACTAAGAATGTTTTTCACTTTTATTGCATTTATTTAACCAATCTATGTAAAAGAAACAAAGCATTTGCTCAATGAAATAGTTCAATTATGTATCTTTCTTATTTATGCCAAAGAAGGTGTAGAGCCATGCCCTCCAGAAAACGACCACTTGACATCCGTACGTGGTTCGGGACGCATCTTTGAGCAGGCTATCTGTGATATCACGTTTCCCTTTAAAATTACTTGCAAGCAGTTTTGACACGAAGGGACTTGTCCCTTTGGGGAGGGCCAGCGAAAAAATTTACAGCGCAACATGAAGACCATATGGATCAGTTTAGGTGTCAATTGAGCAAGTTTTGGCGAACGTGATTGATGAATATGTCCAGAAGTGCAGAAGTTGGCCACAAACACCTTACATCACTGACAGAAAAATTGTTAACAATGGGTCGAAACACGTGTGTTTTTACCAGCCATAAAATTTTTCCGATAATGAGAAGCAAAATTCATTTCGGTCCACTAAAATTGGTCATGTATTGCGAGATCTATGGAAGAACCTCTCACCGACCTCTCAGAATACAAAAAAACCAACAACAAACGAGCGCATTATTCTCTGCTGATGTTTCTTGTTTTTCTTAGCGCTCTTCGTAAAGCAGACATTGGTTCCCACGATGTCTTTAGTGTGCAGGCCTTCACTTGGTCCAAACAAGCGAAATACCAGACGTGATTTCTGCACAGTTTTACCAAGCAGCCACCCTTCCATTCTTCTTTGATTCACATGACCATATATATATATATATATATATATATATATATATATATATATATATATATATATATATATATATATATATATATATATATTGACGTTTCTCGAATTTGCTTTTAGTCAACGCTCTTACTTGTAACGTATGATTGGTGGTAGAAATAGATTGTTTCACAAGTATGTGTATTTTTGCAATTCTAGCAAAGTAACAAAACAAAAACACGAGCTGTTTGACCCTGCGTGGCTTGGGAAATGAATTAGGGAGAAAAGTAAAAAAAATGCCGGTAAATGTGCCGCTACTCAAGGGCCTGCAAACCAGCATGGCTCAGAAATATCGACAAAATATATATTTCACGTGTTTGCTAAACTCCAATATCATCCGCTGCAAGAGTTCTTGCACTATTGGAAAATCTGTGTATGCAATGGGACAACATGCGCGCTATGGTATGTGATTGGATCCCTAAGATATGTGTAGTTCAGTACAGTAAGTGACAATTTCTTCAGTATTGTATTCTTCTATATTTCGTAGCATCTATACCTCCGCCTTGCTTGTGAATACCCACCACAAAAAGCGCAGCTTTATCCTGATTCACTTCTGTACTAAAGCGTCTTTTCTGCGGCTCTTTTCAGCTTACTGCTACATCTCTGTACTTTTAAAAGAATAGCGAATTCCTTCGGCGGCCTAGGCCTGGGCACAGCAGCAACCGTTGTGCAAATGAAGTTCATTCAACTCAACTAAATTCTGGAGCTGAAAAAATTCATTCATTTATAATACTTCAGAGTAAATTATACCAATATTATATTTGAATTATTCTTTGAAAATGAGACAATTCAAATCAATTCATCACACTGATTAAAAAATAGATATCTGTGAAGTGTATGTCACGATAGATTCGATTAGGAACTAACTAGTGCACCTCACATTGGCATGCCTGTTGTGAGCTCCCAAGAGAATATTTTGAAACAAAATTGACGCTTAGGAGCTTGTGAGGAACATGAACGTCATTTTTAACGGTATATGCTTCCACGCCTACTGAACCCGCTGCTGTAGATCCACATAAAACCTCCAGTAGCGTACTGGGTGGTCGCGAAAGTGACAGTACATTTTAAAACGTGCTAGCCGCTTTCGAAACTGCTCGCTGCTGTCTATAGAAGATGAATTTGCGTATCCGCAATTACTATCCACTCGAGTTTTCCCCGAGACCCAATATTTAGGCTTGCCATTCTTCTTTTGTCTTCTTTTTTCTTAAATTCTAACTGAACCACACTTCGTACTGTGCGCGCTAAACACAAAATCTAGGGCTCAACCTTAGTGCGGTACCATATTCCGAGTAAGAAGCCTGTCATTGAAAGCATAATGAACTCTCCCGAGGTGAGAAGCTCCGGCTTTGATACCAGCACAGCGTTCACAACAGGCGTCCCACCAGCATTTACGGAAAGTAGGAAGAGCCCGGCTGTCAAAATAAAGCCGTGATAGCACAAGCTACTGCTTTGGTTCCATGCTTTGAAATTAACCTTCAATGATTCGCAAGAGTAGCAATTAGCGCACTTCACTCGACAATAGATTTTGTTCATTCTTCAGCACTACCATTAATAAAGCTTAAAATTATGTTCAGTTAAATAATGCATGCCAGCTTTATTAAGAATCAGGTTTGGCATTGTATACCTGTGCAGTGTTGCTAGCATTTTTGCTGATTACAACAAAATCATGGCTACTTACTTTTGAAAAAGGTTTTGAAACGTGATCCGCAAATTATTAGGAGCAAGGGCTTCTATAAATTCATGAAATATTGTTACCTTCCATCAAAACCATATGATTTATAGTAAAAAGCGCCAGAAAGTCATTTGACTCAAGTGAAGATGCATAATTCATTATTTCTTTCTTATGTAAAGCGGAAGGTAAGTGACGTAAGAGGAGCATTCTTCAATAGGTCGCTAAACCATAGAATTATCCATCTAAACGCATTATATGGCCATGCCTTCAAAAACAGGCGCTGGCACACTTCCACTGCAAAAACGGATTCAATTACTAACGGGAGAATGTGCCACGTATAGACGTACATTTCTGAAATTAAAAACAAAAACATCCAGTTTCCCTGCAAAGCGAAGCATTGCATGCAATGGGGACTAACTAGAATATTACACAAGGTGGGTGTAAGATTTATAGCTCCCGACCTACGCTGTAGTGTAGACATACATTACAGTACTCGATTGCTGAATCGAAGGTCATGGTTTTGATCCCAGCCGTTGCGACTGCATTTAGGTAAATGCGAAATCCTATAAAGACGCGCGTAGGGTGCGACGGCAGTGCACATCAAGGAACACCAGATGGTGAAAACATGTGTAGCCTCGTATGACGGTGGGCCCCATAATATCATTACGGTTTTCGTTCACAGAACTGCCGATATCATTGCTATTATAGCGCATAATTCCTTGGGATCTGGTCTGGCGTAACCCAGCAGTACGGCTGGAGCTAGATAATGCGGTCGCTTCAGCTAGCGGAGCGGCTTTCGTGCTGTTTATCCTTCTCACAGAAAATCAGCGGTGAGAGCCCAGCTCGTACGAAGCAACGAGCCGTCTGCCGATCTTTGTCGAGATTGCGAGGGTGCATCAGTGCTCATTTCGTTTTCAGTTTTAATGGTTATACGAGCATCAATTACATATTACTTGTATGTAGATGAGGTTCCCGGTGTAAAATACTGAAAACGGGACCCTAAGGTAAAAACTACAAAAAAGCAAATTAAAAACAAATGGCGGATCACTAGCAGATGGTAATATTAACCATAAACAAATCAAAACAAGCCGCAGCATGCCAGAACAGGTGGGATATAGGAAATAAAATAATAGCAATAGAATTCAGTAAAAAGCAAAATGGGTAATGCAGTATACAAAGTGATGCAACGCGAAGTCAAATAAAACGGAAAGATGTAATGCAGCGTAAATGTAGAAAAGGGGCAAAAAAGGAATAAAAAAAGAAACAAAGACAAATCACACAGAAAAAATAAACGCAAATAAAAAATGGGCACAAGAGAAAAAATTCTAAACAGTAATTGAGGTGGGCAATCAGCAGGTAAAAGGAAAAATTTATTGATGTTCTAAAAATGAAAACGTGCGCATTGATTTAGGTTTAACAGGCAAACTACTACAAAGCTTGAATGGTAGAGGATTTATATGTTTTCTTACAGCAGTTAGCGCAAATGAGTGGTAGCAAGTAATTATTTGAAAAAAGAGCTGGAAATTAAGTGACTTTTATAATGAAAAAATTCGGCAGATCCCATGTACTTTGGGTATCGATGTTATGTGAAGCATGCGGAGGGAACGTGAGCGTGTCGCATTTTTTTTTTATTGAGCGACACGTTATGAAATGACGCTATATATATGTACAAATGTCACATGCACAGACATATGTTGAAGAGTTGCAGATGTTTATATAACCAGTTGTTCGCACTTGCGCAACGATGCCAACAGGAACATGCGTATTAGCAACACCAGAAGCTGATATGAACCGCTGATGCTCACGAGGATGCTGGCCCTGGACACTGCTACAAAAATCAACTTTAGCGCATTGCACCTAACCCCAATTGACGTTAACCACACGTGACGGCTGTATGAGAGCAGTAGCATTCGTCGGATAGACGCTACCAATGTGAGGTATTTCTTAACACTCGCGCGTTAAATATGTCCAACTGTGTTCTCATTGTTCCTCGAGCGTAGTGATGGCGTGGATATACGAGATGAGGCTGATAGTCAACTTATTATATCCGATCTAACGTAACTCTACAAAACACATGTGTACGGGAGCACGGCTGCTCCAGGTACACTCTTGGAACCATTTTTCTTGTTGAGAATGCAGCCCCTAGAAGCTCCCGCCTGCTGTGAGGGCACAAGGCGCGCGCTGATTGTTGCCGTGATTCCGTCGAAACCATACCGCCCCCCCCCCACCTCTTCTTCGCTGGCAAGATAAGCGCGCGCGCAGAGGAGCCCGGCCCGAAAGGTGATGTTCGCTCCGGAGAAACAAAAGGCTAGCGCATTCTTGCCCGTATATATATATATATATATATATATATATATATATATATATATATATATATATATATATATATATATATATATATATATATATATACATACTTATACATATACGTAAATGCGAACAGTGGCGGATGCGACGGCAAAAACCTGCCGAGACTGTACATTTGATTGCTATCGCACTAAAAACAGTCTTACATGATTCAATCGAAGGCAATCTAGCGTCGTTTTATTGCCATCACGGCCAGGGCACGGTAAAAGCAGTTCGCTGCTATGTCCGCGTTACTTTTCATGTCTCCCTACCCATAAAAGCCTCCAAGAAGCACAAAGGTAATTAAACTTGCATGAGAACTTGACTTCGCGAGCTTTCTAGTATGCTCTGCTGTTCAGCACCAGCTTTCCGTAGTCTACTGGCGCAGCGCCGCCCGGTGGTATTTTGGCGAGCGGAGGCGCACAGCGCGCTAGACGGCCCCAGGAGAGCGTTCGCCCAGGGACTGAGAAAATAAAGAAGGCGCTGCTATAGCTTGTTTATGTCCGTGCTGGATAAAATGAAGATAACAATTATATGTTTCATTTCCCGAAATGAATACGGGCTGGTTTATATTATAATGAATAAATGCAAAGATCAGTGAAAGCAATGCAGGAGGCGAAAAATACTGGCCTGCCTTGATGAGCGCACCGACTGAGGGCCGACTTTTTAATATAACGGATGTGAAGATGAAACTTCAGATGGGTGTCAATTGTCACACCTACAAATACCGAAGAACCATTCATGGGAATAAAACGACTTCGTAACGATAAGGAAGGAGAAATAATTAAAGGCTTTGGTGTGAACGGAAAACCTAACGTTTAGTGTTAGATTAAGGGGTAGTTCGTTATTGTTACATCATTTAATTAGGTAGTCAAGTGTCATAATTAACTTAATTAATAATGAACACACATATTCATCAGATTCAAATATATTGTTGTGTCGTCTGCGTACATTACAAAATGGTACAGGTCAGTTACGTCCGGCAAATCAGTAATTTAAGGGAAAAAGCAATGGTTCTAAAGTTGTGAACCCTGTGGTACTACTCGGTTAATAACATTAGGAGGAGAGAATTTTCTCGTGCGTACATCACAAACTTTCCATCACTTGAATAATTCTTTGAAAACATTAGAGCAAAGCCGGTTATCCGATATAAAATATTGTGTGATTAACGGTGTCAACGAATTCAGTTAAAAGGTCTCGGAAGACGGAATCGACAAACGTTTCCCTCTAAAGAATGTTTTGATTGAAATCTGGTAGACAAAATGAGAGTAAATTGGCAAAATTTCCTGCCCGAAAACTTTGCTCGCAAGATTCTATTATGTGGACTTTATCTATGTGCTTCGTTGGTCTGGACATGAATAAGTTTTCGATTATTTTACTTAAGGAGAAAAAAGATTGAAATGGAATGGTAATTTGATAGCAGCTCATTGTTGCCTTTTTTGAACACCGGTATGACCTTAGCGCGTTTCAATACCAGCGGGATATCATCAGTGTTGAAGATTAAAATATTTATTACAATTAGGGGTTATCAAACTGTGTCAGCATATATTTTGAAAGGATAACTAAAATACAATCCAATCCAGGACTCGTTTTGCGAGAATTGCGAATAGTAGATGCCACCTCACTTTGCGTAACTGGAATAGATAATATGAATGACACAGATGGTTTAAAAGGTACAGCTTCTGCCCGAACAATGCAACACACCCCCCTTCCTTCCCCAACTCGAGCTCACTTACACACTTTTTTATCCGACAGAACCAGTCACGGCGTTCCGGGTGCACTTCGCAAGATTTCAATGCCAAACTGACCATGCGACGCATCAAGCGATGATATCAATTCTGAATACAATGGTGACGGCGAGAATGTACCTCGAGTATCCGTATAAATCCTATCGCAAAAAAAAACAAAAGCCATCGTTACTTTTAAAAATCACTATGCATGAGATCCGCTCTATTAATTCAAGAATGTACACATTCACCTGAACATTGGAAGCTTATTATTTATAAAGACAATTGTTATTTCTGTACTCCAGCGCGCACAAATATTTTTGGTAAAGAGAAATACTGAGTCAAATAGAGCAAAAAATAATCTTGAAACTGAGTTTTGTGGTTTCAATCAACCGTCAACCGATAATATATATATATATATATATATATATATATATATATATATATAATGTTTGCGTAGATGCCCTTTCCGGACTTCTATACGAAACCAGGGGAAAATATATGAAAAGTGTTTTTTGTGGGACGCGCTTATAAAGCATGCTACAACAGCCCAGAACAGATACGGTTTGTCAAACGGTGTTCGATCTTGGGTGGATGGCGCGACTCAGCGGGGTTGTGCCACAATGGCACAGGGACACTCGATCGACCCGCTGTGGTCTCTAGTGAGTGGCGTCATTAATCACTGAACGCCGCCGCGATCTCCAATGATTCTTCCAATTTGTCATGGTAGTACCCACCAGTACCCGTTCCCCTGAACTCGGTCGCAATGCTTTCGCAACCGTCTCGGCACACAATTTAGCACACAAGCGTTGTCAAACAACAGGGAACTAGCGTGGTGCCCTTGTAGTTTGTGGCACTCAAATTAAATTTCATTAATCGTTCACCTTTGTAACTCTCCCATTGCCAAATTGCCTGAAAGGAACCATATACTGGAAGGAGACAGCTATAAAATTTTTGAAGGGCACGAAAAATATCGACGCGACTATAGACAATTTATCTGCTGCATTTAAACCTAGTGTTCATGTGGCAGATAAATCTCTGGTTAAATACCATTATTAACTGGGCCAGTTTGCGGCTCGTAATTCTTCGGTGATACTTTACATTATTTCAATAACTGCATAGAAGTATAAATAACGAGGTGTCTAGAACACGCATACTAAACACGGCACGATACGATAGGCGACTCGTTAAATATTACTGCTAAGTTACGTATTATTTGCCCAATATAATTAACGAATTCACTTGCTGGAATGTAAAGATTTTGTAACACTCCCGATTTCTCCTTATATCTATATTGTACTATATTATACCCCCCCCCCTCCTTTTCCTTCGCCCTATACAAGCAATGAGCAATTCTTAACTGGTTAAGATTTCTACCTTTTCTTTTTCTCCTGATCTTGCATTCTAAACACACACACTCATATATATATATATATATATATATATATATATATATATATATATATATATATATATATATATATATATATATAGTGATGAATACCTTAAATACCGAAGCTCCGGGATTTCGTTCGCTAAAAGCACTCATCAAGCATAATGCATTTTTTGGTGAGACACCACTGCAGCAAACAAATATTCGGGGCGAGAGACTGCTGAATGTAGTGGTTGTACCGCTTACACAAGATCTTCCTCGAGAAAATTCTATTACATGAGTATACGCAACTTTTCGTGGTTCTTTAGGATGAGAGTATGCCGTTTTTTACCTCCTTCGACAGCGGCCTCCGTGGCGCAGTTTGCACTCAATCTAAACCATACAGCGTAATCGGTCTATAGCCCAACTTCTCCACTCCGCTTCCCACGTATTGGCACACGCTTGCTGCCGATACCAACGTGACGACTACCATTGCTCTTTAACTGATAGATCACGCATTGCTTTTTTTTATTTCGAGAAAGTATAGCCTTGCCGGGGCCCCGCTGTGTTCACTCTAATTTCGCTCTGATCTCACCTCGCTGTCACCTTCCGGATCAATGGAGCGTAATGGTGAGCCAGAAGGAGACCGTGGGCGTGTAACATCTCTTTGAGGATTTTTTTTTATCTTCACCCTGGAAGACACCGACATCTCAACTTCGAGATCGTTGTCGTCTTGGCCGCTGCTACGCCCCGCACTACCTCCTGTCACTTGATAGAAGCCCATTTCAACTCTTGTCTTTCGCACGCGACCTAGCAATTACGGCGGCCATCCGACCGCGTCAAGTCCGGCACACCGTGCAGTGATTAGCTTAGCACTCCCCATCCGTCTGACAAGCTCCTACTTCCCGCTGTACTTTCCCATTGCCACGCTATGATGTGGACTATCCACATCAGGAATGTCTTTTAGTAAACGTGTAGTGATTATTCAACTGCAGTTCTCCTAGTAAGGTCCTTTTGATCAGAGGACATGCATGCAAGCTGCATCAAACGTTTATTTTGGTCATGGTGTTCAGCTGCTGCAACGTAGAACCGCATGAAATGAAGAAAATAGCAACAACAACCACGTTGGGCAAATTGGTAATATATGCCTATGGATCTCTAAGAAACTACATTATATACAGCTGCGAAGAATCTCAGGGAATAGTGGCATCTGACCTCGAAGGTGCCTCAGAACTGCAGCTAAGAAACAGCCAAAAAAAGACCTGGAGCTTAGCCCCTACCCCGATTGTTTGGTTACCTTGTTCTCGAAAGAGACAACGGAGAATGATAGAGAATACAAAAATAATGTTTAGAAGGTAAACAAGTAAACAAATAAGACCGCGAAAAATGAAAGAAAACTAGATGAAGCTACTGCATAAAGTTGTTTCTAAGCCCTGTTGTCCTTTGAAAGTGCAGCGGTGGTTTCAAGCCTTTAGTGCCGATGACACACTCTGTCACGGTCCCAGGACCCTTTCATTCGACAAAGAGCGATCTTCGCGTCGGTCTAACGTATTGGAGAGTTTAGTTTTCTGGGCAAAACAAAACGAGGACACTCGCAGAAAAAAGGGGTCGTCGTTTCTCCACAACAACTCGAAACGTTGTCCGACCTAAAAGCTAAGAGCGCCTCTCCAAATGGCTACCTTAAAAAATGTTTGATATATCTTTGCAAGTAAAGTTATTGCATATAATGCACATTTCCTTAGAAAGAGGAATAGATGCGTGTACATCAGTTTTGTTCTGTTTCATAAAAATTTGAAAAGATCTTCCTCGAGAAAATCTATTACATGAGTATACGCAACTTTTCGTGGTTCTTTAGGATGAGAGTATGCCGTTTTTTACCTCCTTCGACAGCGGCCTC
Source organism: Rhipicephalus microplus (assembly GCF_013339725.1). Lineage (NCBI taxonomy): Eukaryota > Metazoa > Arthropoda > Arachnida > Ixodida > Ixodidae > Rhipicephalus > Rhipicephalus microplus. Next base: position 314,556,237 of record NC_051165.1, on the reverse strand, counting down.
CGTGGCGCAGTTTGCACTCAATCTAAACCATACAGCGTAATCGGTCTATAGCCCAACTTCTCCACTCCGCTTCCCACGTATTGGCACACGCTTGCTGCCGATACCAACGTGACGACTACCATTGCTCTTTAACTGATAGATCACGCATTGCTTTTTTTTATTTCGAGAAAGTATAGCCTTGCCGGGGCCCCGCTGTGTTCACTCTAATTTCGCTCTGATCTCACCTCGCTGTCACCTTCCGGATCAATGGAGCGTAACGGTGAGCCAGAAGGAGACCGTGGGCGTGTAACATCTCTTTGAGGATTTTTTTTTATCTTCACCCTGGAAGACACCGACATCTCAACTTCGAGATCGTTGTCGTCTTGGCCGCTGCTACGCCCCGCACTACCTCCTGTCACTTGATAGAAGCCCATTTCAACTCTTGTCTTTCGCACGCGACCTAGCAATTACGGCGGCCATCCGACCGCGTCAAGTCCGGCACTCCGTGCAGTGATTAGCTTAGCACTCCCCATCCGTCTGACAAGCTCCTACTTCCCGCTGTACTTTCCCATTGCCACATTATTATGTGGACAATCCACATCGGGAATGTCTTTTAGTAAACGTGTAGTGATTATTCAACCGCAGTTCTCCTAGTAAGGTCCTTTTGATTAGAGGACATGCATGCAAGCTGCATGAAACGTTTACTTTCATCATGGTGTTCAGCTGCTGCAACGTAGAACCGCATGAAATGAAGAAAATAGCAACAACAACCACGTTGGGAAAATTGGTAATATATGCCTATGGATCTCTAAGAAACTACATTATATATCGCTGCGAAGAATCTCAGGGAATAGTGGCATCTGACCTCGAAGGTGCCTCAGAACTGCAGCTAAGATACAGCGAAAAAACACCTGGAACTTAAGACCGCGAAATGAAAAACTAGATGAAGCTACTGCATAAAGTTGTTTCTAAGCCCTGTTGTCCTTTGAAGTGCAGCGGTGGTTTCAAGCCTTTAGTGCCGATGACACACTCTGTCACGGTCCCAGGACCCTTTCATTCGACAAGAGCGATCTTCGCGTCGGTCTAACGTATTGGAGAGTTTAGTTTTCTGGGCAAACAAACGAGGACACTCGCAGAAAAAAGGGGTCGTCGTTTCTCCACAACAACTCGAAACGTTTGTCCGACCTAAAGCTAAGAGCGCTCTCCAAATGGCTACCTTAAAAAATGTTTGATATATCTTTGCAAGTAAAGTTATTGCATATAATGCACATTTCCTTAGAAAGAGGAATAGATGCGTGTACATTCAGTTTTGCTTCTGTTTTCATAAAAATTTGAAACTATTGGCAAAAAAATGTCGATTACCCGAGTGCTGCTCCTGAATACCGTACTGGGCGAAATCCGGCTTCCAAGCAAAAGTTACTCGGTCTGATAGTCGTACACAAATTTGCTATAATTTACTAGATTTTGGGTGTATTTCCAGCAGGAATGCGTAGAGCTAAAAAAACGCTACGTATTTTTGTTTTCATTTGTTACGCACTTCTAATTTGTTGTTCATTGCTGTCCCCGCAGGTGAGCAAGGCACCTCGTTCAACAGTCTACACCTGTCTACACCAAGCGGATATTAGTCTACAACCCCGCACTGTGCCAAAGGCTTCTTCACTGAGAGCACGAGAGGTAAGTTTCACTAATCAACCAAGAGAGAGAGAGAAACAAGGAAAAGTGAAGAATTCAATTAGAGCAAGGCTCCGGTATGCTACTGTGTACTTGGCAAAGAAAAAAGATGATGTAAAAGAACGCAAAGGAAAGATTTGGCACACTTGGCAAAAAGGTATATATATATATATATATATATATATATATATATATATATATATATATATATATATATATATATATATATATATATATATATATATATATATGTGTGTGTGTGTGTGTGTGTTTTACTAGAGCACCACCTTAATGCTACATGGCAACAATTTCCGCAAACAGTTACCGTTAGTCGCTCTGTTCATGGTTGACTAGAACCATTTGGCGATGAAACAGGCCCAAGCTATATACGTGGTATAGAACGGCGTCCTTTATAAAACACATTAGCATGTTAAACGAGGTTCGAATTAAAATCGTGTATGATAAATAAAAAAGGAAGGTAAACAGGTGTAGTTCATTTTGTATATAATATCAACTCATGTAGCCACATACCTGTGAAATAGTCACTGTTATTTGAAGCAGTGTGTCAAGAAAGTGGAATATCTATAACACTCTACCGCTTGTTCCGTATGAATACTAAAAAGTTTGGTGAATCCAGATGATGCGGTTGAAAGCGACTGCACCATATTGCCACTTTGGTGTAGACGAAAAGAAATCGAACGCGTTGTTCCAATGAATATTTGTATTTTCTATGTGCCATTCTGTGGGTTTTACTTAACCAGAGCGTCAGCTCAGTTAGAATACTATCGCTACACAAGCAGAACTTGTACGAAGAATGGGAGAAGCAAGGTTGAGTTGGCATTGCTGGCACGCACATGCGACGAAACAGAAGAGCAGCAAGTTTCAGTGTGAGTGGTAAACTTCGCGCCAAAAACATTGCCACTCTAGAACTGAAGGAACAGGGCACCAGGGACGAGCACTAGATGAAGAAACTTTCTTCGTCCCTCACGTATGCGTTCCTGCATTGAACAGACAGAACAAAGTCAACGGCGTTAGCAACAGCATCATGCCATCGCTGCCGTATAAGTAGCGGGCGTGCGGTGGCCCGCTTCCACGTATAGCAAGAGGAGGCTGGCCGTGGATTTATCGCTCCCATGGCTGCGGCGGTGGTGGCTGGTGTGTGTGCGGGGCCTCCGCGCTCCATTACCAGAGATAACGGTTGTCAGACGCCGGTAGGGCGAGCGAGCGGAACTCTCGTTTGAACGCTTCGCTTGCGCCTTCTCGCCCCGCCACACACAAACGCCTGCAGCAGCAGTCCGCACTGGCTATGACTGCTCTTCCCGAATCGCGGCACTCCTGCCTGTAGTGTGCAAAGAGAACATGTGCGCGATGCAAAATTTATTTCGAAATCCCGCTCTTCTCTTCTTCGTCTCCCACAGCGAGTGCTTCACGTTATAGTTTTCGGTTTGTTTTGTTTGACAACTTCATTTATGTATTTTATTGCCTGTGTTGTGAGGAGAGCTCTCAATCATTATTTCTGCTGGTTTTAATATGCAGGAAATATTTTATTACAATACGCGGCCAGGAGTGTGAGTGTACTGCTTCAAATGCAATATTCATTACGCCGACTTATGTTCGGAAACTACAGTCATGATGCTGCAGTGGTCGAATTGCTTGGCAGCTGACCCAAAGGTCGCGGTTTTGATCACGGCCGCTGCGGTAGCTATTCTATAGAGGTGAAATTCTAGAAGCCTTGTGACTATAGGTACTGAGCGACGTCACAGAACACTGCACGGTTGAATTTTTCGGAGCCCTCTACTGCAGCGTCTCTCATAATCATATCGTGGTTTAGGGACGTGGAACCTCAGATATTTTGAAGATTTATATAGCGCTCATTTTATTATTATTAGTAGTAGTATTAGTATTATGCGCTTGATGACTTTATGATTGATTACAATACTGAAACAGTAGAAGACTTGTGGCTACTCTTTAAATTGATCATACAGCACTGTGTGGCAAGCTATATACTAACGCGGGTAAAAAAGACAAACAACCAAAGCCCCTTGGTAACCACGCAATGCTTAGCGGCTTGCTTAGAACCTTACCGCAGAAGGAAAAGGTACAGGAAAGAATAAACAAGAATCAAGCATTAATAAATAAAGAAGATGATGCAGATCACTTCAATCACTTCTTTCAGTCTGTATTCACCGCGACCGATGATGACGTCAACGTAAGTTCAGAATGTACCGCTCGTAGCTGAATGAATGATGACGTCAAAATAACCCAGGAGGGCGTATTTGAGCTGCTAATAAACTTAGATATGAAGACAGTGAACAAACTAGATGACCATTCGACCTAGTTTCTTCAAAGATATGCTGAATGGGTGTCACATTACCTAACACTAATAATTGAAAAATCGCTGAAAACACAGTGTGTGCCACAAGACTGGCACAGTGCGGTAGTCATTCCAGTGTTTAAAGGAGGAATCTGAACAAAGGTGAATAATTACCAGCCTATATATCTCACATCTATCTGTTGTAAACTTTTAGAACATATAACAGCTAAGAACTATATTTGTTATTTGAAATTAACTCGTTACTTCACACCCACCAGCATGGATTCAGAACGGACCTCTCTACTGTCACACAACTCATACAGGCTATTCACAATTTTACTACGGCAATTGATGTAGGTGGTTGATGTAATAGCCATAGATTTCACCAATGCCTTTGATAAGGCGCCACACACTAAGCTAATATAAAGCTGGAAACAGTCAGGCCTAATGCCACTGTGACAAAATGAATTAAGACGTACCTAACCAATTGCAGCGAGAAGTTATAGGAATGAGTTGTCATGTCTCCTACTCACTTTCAGGGTTCTCGGGGGTCCCGCAGTGATTTATCTTGGGACCACTCTTATTTCTGGTGTATATCAGTTACGCTTCTACTATCATGAATCCAGGTGTAAACCTTAAACTGCTCGCAGATAACTGCTTATTATTTTTTACTCTAAGAAACAGTGAGGATTAAGTTAAAATTAGCAGGACTTTACAAGCGTTGAACAAATGGTTCTTTTGAACGAACTGAATTCTTTTAAATTGACATACACACTTAATAACACAAGAAAGTGACCTTTTTTATTTTCATAGTCCGTCGGAGACGAGTGTTTCACAATTACTACGCAATTTAAATATCTAGGATTAACGATAACGTGAACTCCATCCTAGAACCTACCCACTGACAATGTTTGTTCGATGGCATATGAGAGACTATGTTTTCTACAAAAAAAAACAAAAAACTAGAAAGTGCTACAGCTGATGTGAAACTCTGCTTACAAAACCTTTGTAAGGCCAGTTCTTGAGTAGGGAGCCCTCACCAACACCATTTAAACAAACAAATAGAAAAATTTCGGAGGTATGCGGTGCGATTTATATGTTCCCATATCGAGTAACAGAGTCAGATAAAGAGATGTTTCATTCTTCTGGCCTGCATTTGCTAGAAACGTGTAGGCAGAAAAGTTGTCTGAAGCTATTATTTAAAACACGAAAAGTCCAACTAAATATTAGCAAACAAGTATACATACTATTGCCAGGTAAGCATAGCTGAAGAAGCAAGCACAACGGGGCCACTCAATCGCGCAGGAGTCATACCGATAGGTTCCAATACTCCTTTTTTGGTAATGCAATTGAAATGTGGAATGAATCGCTGGTGTGCGTTGTTGAACAAAACAATTTGTCAAAATTTGAACAGACCTTGAATGACTATCTGTACAAGTGTACCGCGTGATCTTGATCTAGCCTGTATTTGTTTTTTGCTAATAATGTATTTTTGCTTTGTTATAATATTACTTTACTTTATCTGTAATAACTCCTCAATAGAATTGACAGCCTTGTGAAATAAAGAGATAAATTATTATGGACATAATAAACAATTTATTACTAAACTTTACTCATCTAACTTCTCAAGCAGTCCTAATACTTTAGCTGAGTTCCAATCCGTAATTGAGAATCGGTAATCAATGATCTTGTTGAGTCACTGCTTCTGGAATAAAAAATCTTCAGTATACATTTATCCGCCACACTTTAATTCGTAAGATTGATGAGATAGCTGGTAAGATTGCTCAACAAAAAAGATTGACAGGCTCTTTTTATTTCTACGAATACTTGAATTAGAAGTAGTCGGACAAGCATGATTACCTTTTGCGTGAACCTGAGATGTCTACTCGTATGACGAACGTCCTCAAGTTATTCAGCACTTTCGTTTTCGAAGTAAACTACATCATACCTCCTGAGACACTGCCAATAACTAAATATTGGTGAGTGGGCATTCAATTAGTCTTTTCAGCAACGGATTCTCTCTTTTCTTTTTAAGAGAGACCTATATGTAAACTACAGAACTACCCAATTAAGGTCTCCTATGTAATTTCTGAAACGAGCGTGGTGTCGGTGGACCGCTTCGATTGGCCTGCGTGCTTAACGGCGGACGGGAGATGGATGAGGTTTTTATTCGAGTATGAGAGAAGGCTCATCACGTAGTCGTTCCGAAAGCTGATATGCTCATGACGATACGCCGGCGGTGTAGTCCACGCGTCGTTGGCAATTTACTAAGAGTTCATCCAGTCGACTAGAGATTAGAAGTTAGTATTTGTATGCTTATTTCTTATTCAGCGCACTAAAGCCTCTATTAGCTGTAGCAGAAGCGGAGAGCATAATGTGAAAAACTAAAATAGAAGATTTGCAGTATCTAAAATATTGCTGTATGATAAGAATTCGTAACAACGCCAAGGTTAAACGCTCTAATTTGTCAATGTCATACTGGCTAGAGTCACAGTTCAACTAGAAAAAAAAATAGGCGCGTATCCGCGTGTTTCACAGTAGGTGTCGTCGAAAGACAATAGCGTTCAGCCGGCATTCTTTCACGCATAGTGTTGCATTTTCAGCGCACCCAAACGCACACCAGGGTAATTGAAATTATGTATGCCCGTATCTTCGAGTAAATGAGCACATCTAGTAACACCTAAATATTGATGTTGCGTGTGGCATATGTGTATTATCTGCTTCTAAAGACGATAGCCTTTCTTGGGATACTTCGACGCAAAAATTTTGGTTTGTCTGTCTGTCTGTCTGTCTGTCTGTCTGTCTGTCTGTCTGTGTGTCTGTCTGTACATTTGTCTGTTTGTATGCCGTAACAATACACCAAGCGGCAACAAGCTATACGCCTGACGGCCATCCCCTTCCGCAGCACCCGCCAATATTGCTCAAGCTGCAGCGTTCATACTTGTGTGATCGTCAATTAAAATTCAACTATTGCGAATATATGAGGCACCATAACAACACGTCAATATTTTGTATGTGTCTTTATACTAGAGAAGGCACACGAAAGTAATTTTAAGGACCATGGCATTTATCATGCTGCGCTGACAATGCAATGCGATGCTCAAAAAGGCAAGTGTTTTCAACAGCTTGCTTTAATTGATATGTAGGTTTTAACGTCCCCAAATCACCATATGAATATGAGAGACGCCGTAGTGGAGGGCTCCGGAAATTTCGACCACTTGGGGTTCTTTAACGTGCACCCATATCTGAGCACACGGGCCTACAAGCTTTCCGCCTCCATCGGAAATGCAGCCTCCGCAGCCGGGATTTGATCCCACGACCTGCGGGTCAGCAGCTGAGTACATAAGCCACTAGAACACCGTGGTGGGGCAACGGTTTGCTAAGAAGACGACATGGTGGTGGCACCTGTCCGTCCCTTTGCATTGTATACCTTATCGCCTCCGAGACAGGCGTCCATTTTCTGCGTGGACGCGCACGCCTTCCTTCGTTTTCGAAGCTAATTGCCAGATAGTACTTGTGTCTAACGTGCCTCTATGCACTCGGTCGCCTTTGCTGCACAGATAGAGATTCTATAACGCAGTGCTTCAAAAATACAATTCACCAATTTCTCGCTCAGAATAACAAATAAACATAATGTTCACTCTCTCCCCACCCAAGACTACTGTCTTTCGACGACATTTGCAGTGAAACATGCAGATACGGGGCCATTTTTTATATAGACAATCTTCAAAAGTATGAACTCAGCCACTAGTTCAAGATGTCTAGGTGTTCAGTAAATGCTTAAAATTTGGCTGGTTGGCTAACTCATGTGACAAACAACCAGACAGAGGAACAGACAGAGAGACCAAAATTTATGCGGTCAGCTATCTTCAAAAGACTATCACCCTAAAATTGTGGGGGGGAGGGGAGCACGGGTCTGGTGTGCCGTCCACTTGCTAGGTTACTGTCAGCAGGACAGCAGGAGCCAGGGTTTCTCGTCCCCACAGACACTCCATTCCAGGTTCGTTCTTCCTAGCACTCCTTCTGACATTCTCCGTTCCAAAAGCTCGCGACACAAGGCGTTCCTGTGTTACTCTTCTTCTTATTTTTTCTTGGCATGGTTTATCCTAAAGTGCTTCAAGAACATTCTCATTGTTTGACTGTTGTCATCTTTCCTTTACCATTGTCTATAGATGCGTCTCACAGCTAACGGTAACAGCAAAGCTGCAAGGTCACGTTTTCAAAAAAGAGTAGCAGAAAAATAAATGGGATTATGAGAGCTGCACTTAAAAGAAATTATATATGGCGTGAATAGACCTACCGGCGAAATAGCTTATGACTCGCGAAATTTATGAAACAGAGGACTTTAAAAATAAGCTCATGCTTTCAAATAAATTCCTATAATTTTTCATACCGTGTATGGTGCCTGCCCTTGGTGTTCTGCCCTAATTACGTTGGTTTCTTTATTTCTTTCGAGAAAAGAGTCAACCTCCTCGGACTCGAGCCTTGTTTAGTTTTTAGGCATTCAATACACCAGCTTAATCCCGTAGCCATAAGCAGACAGTGGGGAACAAGTTGCTTGGCTTCCGATGTTATAGGCAATACCTTCACACACACACACGCCCCATTCACCTCCGCTATGTTGTCTGGTATCTTTTATTTCCTGTGCAACCACTGGGTGTCACGAAGGGCCACTGATGAGATATTATCAGACTTGAATGTAATGCGGTACATGACAGCAAAGGAAAATGTTCGGTTATATTGTCCCTGTCAACTATGACAATATAAATGAACTTGACATGAGAAGTTTTTTTTCTTTAACATTTTGCTATTACGTTGCTGCAATCTTCTGAAGTCATTCCACAGAATCATGGTACCTATTTCAGGTGTGCAGGTACATAGAACATCCAGCTGCCATTCTACGGACTCAGCGTTCAGCCTGAAGGTGAACACGCAAACTGAGTCCAACAGTGACTGAAACACTGTGATCATTCGATGACCAACAGTGAAACGTGGTACTCTTGATATAGTGCGTCTAATACTATAGGAAGTAGCAAAGTAGTTAAGGTCAAACAATTCATGTATGCTCAATACTTTGTATATATCTCCCTATTTTTAACCCTTAATTCCCTTCCGCCGGCTTAGACAGATAACCGGACACCCATATAGTAGACTTCCTTGCAATTCATTTCTCTAGTTCTTCCTCCGCCTCCTCCATTCCACATAAAGAAGTGTTCTGTGCTGAATTCTGCGTACTTGCATTACCATCGAATTTGATCTAATACCCCAGGGCCTGCACTTACAGTAGATGCATGTCAAAATTTGTATTGAAAAAGAAACGAAGAAAAATTTTCTCTGTAGGCGTTTCTTACCACTGGGTGGCCTCAGTCACTAATGATATGCTAAGCATTAGGACGACTGGAAATAGTCTCCCCCGAATGCTTCTTCCGTAAGATTCTGATACAAGGCGTGGTAACACACAGTAGATACTTTAGCCAAAATTGTCACAGTTGCATATCCCACCATTTCCTGTTTCAGATCCCTAATGAGGGGACAGTCAGAAAAAAAAACAAATTTTTTTGAGCTATAATATGCAGACACACGGGCCCTGCAGTTGTGGTTTAGGTAAAAAAAAATGCAGATTCCACGTACCTTGAAAATCAACGTTATGTGAAGCAAGTGGATGGAAGGGGATGGTGTTGGAATCTTTATATAGCGAACGAGATAAAATGAAACTAAATATATGTACAAATATTACACGCACAAACATAAGTTGAAAGGTTGAGGATGTTTATATAACCAGATGTTTGCACTTGCGCAATGATGCCAACTGGAACATGATTACTATCAATGCCAGAAGCGATCAGCTGATATGAAGTGCTGTGCTCGCGAGGATGGCAGCCCCTGGACGGTAATACATAAATCAACTTCAGCACATGGCACATAAATTGACGTTAACCCAACGTCATAGCTGTTTTGTAAGAGTACATATGCAATGTTTATAAAATTTAATAGCCCAGTAGTGCAACCACAGCTGACGTTTCACGAACATTAGGGTCTATTTGAAGAGTATTTCACAGACTTGGGTTGGCTTTGTGGTAGAATGCTTGATTTTCGCGCAAAATTTTTGGCTTCGATTCCTGTTGGTTCCCTAACATTTACTCTTTGAATTCGTCGGGTCAGCGCTGCCGATGTCAGATTTTTCTTAACGCTACTACGTTAAAATTGCCCATGAGTGTTCTCGTCGTCCCTGGGTAGATACACACTAGTGGCCCATACCCGGCCACGGGTGGGTGCCACTCTCTGGTGGGAAGTGTTTGACGATGTACGCAACGGGGTTGTGACAATATTCATGTCTTAAACAGCGCGTCATATTCGTCAAACTATCTTACCCTTCACTACTAATTTTGGTTTCGCTAGGTTAAGGGAGTGATGACGAGAAGACCCACACTTAGGCGGATATGTAGATAGATAGATAGATAGATAGATAGATAGATAGATAGATACATAGATAGATAGATAGATAGATAGATAGATAGATAGATAGATAGATAGATAGATAGATAGATAGATAGATAGATAGATAGATAGATAGATAGATAGATAGATAGATGCCAAAAGTGCTCGCAGTATGCAAAGAAATGATTCGCATTTGAAAATCAAACTTTCAATAAGCAGGGCATTGGAAGTGTTGTGTTAGAAGGAATTACGCAGACTAACGTACGTTTATAGCACTATCAACTCCTTCAATAAAGTATTGCAAGTGTTATACCTCCCACAATTCCTTCAATAAACTTTCATGTTATGGTGTCGTTTATGTACGATGAAGTTGTTTAAAAAATAATCACGTTGTTCACTAGTATTGTCGCTTGTGTATGAACACTTCAATTTCACTTGCGCAATGAATGAAAATATTAAGAACAAAGCTATCGCATTAAAAAAAATGGTCCTGTATCTGCATGTAATCTGCAAATGTCATTGAAAGACGATAGTCTTGCGTGTGGAGAGAGTGAACAAAACATTTATTTGATGTTCTGCGCAAGAAAATCGGTGAATGGTATTCTGGAGGCGCTGCGTTAGAGCGCCTCGAGCGCGCAGCGGAGGCTCACGAGCGCATCAAATCATGTCACACGTGAGACATGAGGGCCATCTGGCAGTTTCTTATGGAAAACAAAGTGCGTGGCCGTGCGCGCCCGTCTCAGAGGTGATAACGTGTAGAACGCGAGGCGACGCGTAGGTGCCACCACCGTCTCGTTTTAGCAAAGCGTTGGAAACACTTCCCGTTCCGTGCAAGCGTTGCATGGTAAGCGCAGCGTGATAAGCGCTACGGTCCCTAAAATCACTTATGTATGCGTTTTCCAGTAAGATATGCACATGCAGAATATATGCATGTTGTTATGGTGCCCCAAACGTGCGCAATAATTGCTTTTTATTTGACAATTGCACAAGCATGAACGCTCAACCTTGAGCAACATTGGTGGTCGCTGCGGATGGGGTCGGCCGTTTCAAGTACTCGATACCGGTAAGAGTGGACAAACAGACAAAGGTACACACAGACAGACAGACAGACAGACAGACAGACAGACAGACAGACAGACAGACCAAAATTTTTGCGTCGAAGGTCCCCAAGAAAGACTATCGCCTTTAAAGAACAGTAAATTATGGGAATAACATCCGGGAACTGCACCGTTAATCATCATAAACAACGTACGGTCATATGATACTCAATCATTCTGAGCATCCGCGGCTTGTTAAAGCACACATTGACTCTAAATAGAACCATCGAGGACTCGCATTATGGTGCTTCATCTCTAATGACATATACATAGGGATAAAAGGATTTGTCTTGATTTGAACCTGGATAAAAGCCTTCGCCGGCAATCATAAACACTCATAGCTGTTCTTAAAGCAGGCACATTTATTCATATTGCTTGTCCCATATAAGTTGATTTAGTAACTGATTTTGACCACTGCTTGATTTTGAGTAAGAAGTTTGAGTTCTCATCAATGCTATGAGATTAGTTTAAAGAAGCCAACGTACAGAAACCTTCGCTTGGGAACGAGCACTTATACATATTGACATCTTCCTGTGGCAAAAAAAATCAAATTTACAGTACGTTACTCCCGAACTTCATATTTTGCCATGCATGACGACTTTCGGAGTTTTAAGAAATGGCATAGGTGAACTCAACTGAATTTACACAAATAGAAAAGAGGGCAACACAAAAATTGGGCTACTATTAAGGCCTCATCCAAACCCTTCGAAATTAATTTCATTGTTTTCTTTGAGACAAACTGCTCTTGTTTTCAACAGTTTCGGCTAAAAGAATATCTATGATGTGTTTCAGTGGCCAGCGCTCAACGGCGATTCCTTTGTACAGTTCCTACCTACCAGACCCAATGGGCCTCGAGCAGACTGATATATTTGAAATAAAGTGTAGCGCGTGCAGAAGGTCTAGGGAAGCTCTGCAAGCTGAATTTAGTGTTATATCTGAATCATAAATGTTTAATATATCAGGAGTGTGCTTTACTACCTGTACACACACACAAAAACTCTTTAAAGCCAGTGAAGTGTTCAGCATGCTGGCACAAATATCTTTGAGCAAGTGGCAATAAAAAATGGGAAGAAGGGAGGAGCAGAACGGGGTGTGGCGTAGCTGGATAGAAGAAAAGGATCGTAAAAGGAAACGGTCATGTACTTATTTATCCACGCACACTCGGGAAATTGCCGCCATTGTTATTATTTTCCTAACTCTAGGATCTTCTGCAGTCTTTAAGCATAAGCAGTCGCTGTAGAAATGAAATCCAATCAATGGGAACACTTCAAGCCGTTAAATTCGCCTCTGGCGTTTGCAAGTGTTCTCTCGTTTTGCTTTCTTGTTTTTCTTTTTGCGAGCTCTCGAGAAAAGATTGAGTATAGGTAATTTAGGGCTGGTCCGAGCAATTACCGGGGAAGGACCTCAGTTCGGAGTCTCGCTCGACTAATTCGAGCGGTCGTCGTTGTTAGAGAGAAGTACCAGTCCTCACGAAAATTTTAGTTTTTACTTTAATCAAAGACACAATTGGGCCAAGCTTAATGTTATAGTAATTTTTTAGAAAAAGTCTTTCGCATCGATATATGTTTTTAATGAGCACCATTTCAATAATTCCGTAATATAAAATTGTGAGACAGCAATATAGTAATCAAAAGGAGGTCCCAAAGACGTCCTGCAAGAGAAACTGCTGCAGGGGCCTGCTGTAATAACAATAAAAACAAATGCAGTTGAAACAAAGACAGCAACAACTCCAAACACTAAAAGAGGTAACAAAAAACAGTTACATGTATAGAATAAATTATATTTTGTAAAACAATGTGCTAGTTTATAACGTTAAAACAAAAAGAGATTACGGGACGTGTAAAAACCGGCCAATCGCAAGGAGTTCGCAAACAAAAGCAACTTGTGAATAGAGATACAATATACGAGTCAATAAATACAATCAATTACGAGGAAAGAACAACCAGGACCGCATAAAATACATTGAATAAAACAAAGTTAGGTACAAACAAAACATACATGTTTTTTGAAACTGTCTGTATTGCGAGACAGTCGTTTTAAGTTTGAATTATTCTCCAAGATGACTTGCCATTCACAACAGAACATGTATGATTACATGTACACAATCACTCTCACACGGCTTCGTTATTACGCACATTCAGCAATAAGGTTACGCAGAAACATCGTCCTTGAGAATTTCTGTGATATTCTAGATGGTAGAAAGAAGTCCAAATGCTAACTACAAACCATTTTTTAACAATACAGTTGTTTGCTCTTGTCCGTGGCTTGTACCACAAAGCTACTCGTGAACTCGAAGCGGCTATTACAAATGAACTCGAAACGCACTTTTCAGTAACCTACGTGTTGAGTTTAAATGGGAAGCTTTTCTTAGTAAACTTTGGTGGCTTTGAGCGTATGCGTCCATCCATCCGTCCGTCCGTCCGTCCGTCTATCTATCTATCTATCTATCTATCTATCTATCTATCTATCTATCTATCTATCTATCTATCTATCTATCTATCTATCTATCTATCTATCTATCTATCTATCTATCTATCTATCTGTTTATATATCTTTCTATCTATTCGTGTAGCCGCCTGCGACTTTGAGCTCTCATACCCGTTTGATTAAATACGAAAACTGGCATGGCGAACATGACTTTATGACAAACATAACAGATTTAGTATCACAAGTTTACGACATGCATGTCATAAACAACATGATCTATGTGCCTTGGTGTTGACACCGTTGCCGCCGTTTTTTTTACCCGGCAATATAGATAAATTTTTGGGTCACGACAACAATAAATGGGTACAAAATCAACACGTGTAAAAGGTGCAAATTATCAGAGGCATGTCATGTAAGGCATGATTTACCTATATTTCATGGTCTCGATGTTCTCGTGGCCGTTTTATACGTTTGATATGAAAGTAAATTGGTGTTGCATGACGTGACTGTACCAAGAGCATATACGCTAGATGGTAACATGAAAACATTGAAGGCATGTCACGTGCGTCCTTGACTGGAATATTCAGGGCGCAGATATTCAGGGCCAAATTTCACGCTGTCACCAGTATGAAGATGAAAACAGCAATACTTTCAAACTAAAATTGCACTGCTGTTTACCATGCTAACATAAATAACACCATTATAAATAATTGAAGCTCAATCATCCCTGGAACAATGCTGCATTTTATCGCTATGTATGTCACCAAACGTGTCAAATATCAGAATATGTTTTAATCTCTCAGAATATGTTTTAGCTCATAATGCCTTACGATTCCTTGGCTGTCTATTTTGAACCAAAGTACAAAACTTAGAAAATTTCCCTTGAATATCACCTATGAAAACTTCGTGAATCATAAAACAGCAATACTGCTTCATTGTGCAAAACATCTACAAGTAGAACCGTTTTTCATCTTTCAAAGGTGTATTTTGAAAAATGTTAGTTGCTGTAAAAGCAACACTTGATATAGTTGAATTTATTAGCATTTTTCACGAGCATGTGACAACGTAATAATTTGCGCAATGAATACTTCACCTATGGGAAATAAATGGTGTGAAAAATTCTAACACGAAATTTTAAGAGTGGTATTGGAAATAGAAAATTGTCCCGGAGGTCTAGATATACAATATAGGAAGTCTGGCAAGTTGAATAGATTTCAGTGCTTCCTTAGCAGAAGAAAATGTAATCTGGGCCAAAAGACATCAACCTACACTTCAACAAATAAAGGAAAATGTGCAGCGCCCTTACGTAGGCCGAGGACACATTCTATGCATAAAACAGCGCATTGACGAGTGCTCTTCATACTTGATTGACCCAGAAATTCAGTGAATATAGGAGTTCACATGCAGTATTTCGACAACTAATTACACAATGGTTAGAGTGTCATCTCTGTTTGAGGTACGTTACTACCCTAAAACTTCTGTTTGGCAACATGTGAACTACTGTTTATAAATATTTCAGGAGGGTGACCATTAGAATTGTGGTGCAGAAAGTGTTACACCCTGTGTGTTTTTTAATTAAGTGGTGGTCCTATAAATAACTGTCTTTACACCAAGGGCAACCTAGTTGGATAACTTACTCCTTGTTTTTTTCCAAAACCTTCATTTTAGAAGTTCAGCGTTGTGCAAGAGCTTGTTGCCTTTTAATAATCCAGTATTTTAGCGATACAACCTCCCAGGCTTTTTTTTTTGACGTCAAGTTGTACAGTGAACCAAGATATTTGAAAATCGCAAAATATGCTTTGGTAGTCTGGATTTCGTTTGCAATACAGCCTCTTCAAAATACAATTTTGTAGATTTTTCGACTGCAGCATACCGAATGTTGATAGCAGCGCAAAGTTGCTAGTACAATGCACAACCTATACATGTATATGCACCTACAGCGCTGCTAAGCGATTTCTCTATCATGCCAGAATTGGTAGATATGACTGCTGGCCGAAGGACATATTTTGTGTGTAATGATATTGTCATGACGTCAAAGCGTCAAAGTGGGTGATATTTTTCAAAATATTGTCACGTGCTTGATGAAGAAAGACGATGGCATTAATGCATGTGCCATGAAGGACTATGAAATGAATGAAAACGAAGAACTCGCTTGCGCGTTCGAATAAAGAGACGGACCTGCTTCTGCTGTCTCAATCTCTGCGACAAGACCTCTGCTTTGACGTCGTGACACTGGTGGAGGTGCTGGAGCCTACAACCTGATGCAGGGCAGTCTTGTTCGGACCCGTTCACCTAGTCCAGAAACTCAGCCCCTCATTACAAGTCCGGTGCACCCATTCAGTCGGCGCCTACTTGGCTTAATGCCTAGTTCACACTGAAACATCCTCTTTCTACAGCGACCGAAATTCTCCTGCCGCCGAAACACAGCGTCGTACGCACTGGATGCGCCCCGCGCCGCGGAATATGCCATCTGCTACGGTACGAACGCGGGATGGATGCGCTGTCACCCGGTTGTTGTCGTGGCTCGAAAACGCTACTACGCTATCCAGTGGTGTATAATTCGACGATTCTCCTACGCAAGAAGCAAGAAAAGACAGTACTGCTTACTTTGCTGGCAAGTGGCTGTCTTGTAATGCACCAAGAGCAGAAAAACCACCGATGCCAGCGGCGTTGGTGGGTTCGTTTTGCTTTGCAAGACCGCAACAAGCTCGGTCACGCCAACAGCAAGCTCGGTCACCTCTTTCACGTAATACGGAGGCGAAGTAGACACAGAGTAGGTTAAACTCCCGTTGGTTTCAACATTCAGTTACGTGCACTGCACCATAACAAGTGAGTAGGGCTTGGCCGCCATTTTTCAAAATTTCTTGACTAGCGCTCCTATTGGTCCGGTGTGACTGATTCGGCGGCAGACGCCGCAAAAATCGGTCCGAGAGCGATCGGCGCGGAGAGGGCCCTTTCGGCGGATCTCGCCGCCACCGAACCGGATTCGGAGCACTTTCGGCAGCCGGAATGCTGATTGTGAATGCGGCCTAAGTCCGGAGTCCGCACCTGTTCCGCCTCTTTTCAGCATGGCAGCTCCTACGACATTCACGGTTATCCTACCATCGCAGACCACTCTTCCATCGCCGGTAACTTTTGAACATCTTCGCGTTCCTGATCTTTTCCATGAAGAACAGTACGAGGATGTTGAGGACTGGCTCGAACAGTTCGAAGGGGTCGCTGTATCTAACCATTGGAGCGAACTGCACAAACTTGGCGGTGCATATTTCGCACTGAATGATAGCGCTCGCACGTGGTCCGAGAACCGCAAAGCTACTTTCCAATCTTGGGAAGATTTCCGTCGAAAGCTCCTTGCTACATTTTTGAACTCTGACCGGCGTGATCGCGCACAGCAAATGATTGAGGCTCGCGTACAAAAACTCAACGAAACAGCCGCCATGTACGCAGAGGGTATGATCCGTCTGTTTCGATGAGCTGACCCTGACATGCCCGAGGCGAAGAAGGTGCGTCACCTAATGCAGGGCGTTAAGGAACAAGTGTTTGCGGGCCTCGTACGAAATCCACCAGTGTCACGACGTCAAAGCAGATGTCTTGCCGCAGAGATTGAGACAGCAGAAGCAGGTCGGTCTCTTTATTCGAACACGCAAGAAAGTTCTTCTTTTTCATCCATTTCATAGTCCTTCATGGCACGTGCACAAATGCCATCGTCTTTCTTGATCAAGCACGTGACAATATGTAACTGAATCTTAGTTATCTTACTTTCATTGAAACCTACCACTTGAAGGGTGTTCTAAAACTGCCTTTCTGTAGGCATGCTGCAGGCGCAAAGCACCTACTTAGGATTGAAATATAAAATCGTTTCTGAAAAAGTGTCAACGTACCTTAAGTTGGTATGAAAAATATTGGATCCTGCTCACAGTGATGCTTGAGATGCTTTCGAAAACGGATAAGGCGGGCTCAACGTCCAAGTTAGCAGCCAGTACACTCTCACCGAATATACAAATCTTTTATTTATTTTAAAATTTCTTGCAAGCCCATGAAATAAGATATGTATCAAAGTGGCTTGAAAAAAAATTGCCCGCAGCTTCCCTCGGGGGAACACTGAGGAGGATGCGGAGCATATAATTGGTTAACGGGTTGTTAAAGTGCGACTTACTTGGGTCGATGGCTAAATTGGTTAACGTGGTTGTGAAATGGGGTGTTAAATTGCGACTTACTTGGGTCGCTGGCTAAATTGGTTAACGTGGTTGTAGGAGGGGTGTTAAATGAGCGAACACGTACGACACGTATGCGAAAGGGCGGTGTTTATTTATTGCGACGAACTTTGAGCACGATGGCTTTTAGATGCCACTTTGGCCGGCACTGGTCGAAGGGACGTCGATCATTGCGACCTCGGACGTCGACGCGCCGTACAAACCAACTGACGAGCGGCAACTGAGCGAGCGAGCACCGACCTTGAGTATATATACAGCGCGACGGCGCATGCACTGTCAGCTGTCGAATGTTCGAGAAGGGGGAGAAGCGCAACGGCGCATGCGCGCGCGTCAGCTGCCGATGTTCTCGAAGCGCGACGGCGCATGCGCGCGCGTCAGCTGCCGATGTTCTCGAAGCGTGACGGCGCATGCGCGCTACATTATACAGCTAGCGAATGTTCGTGAAGAGGAGAAGCGCACGCGGTGTGTAGAGGAGGAAGGGTGCACAGATGGTGGAGGAGTGAAGCGCGCGCAGTGTGTAGAGGAGGAAGGGATGCCCAGATGGTGGAAGAAGGAGGAGGAAGCTTGCGGACGGCGCCGCACTACAAGCCTCGAGTATTAGATGCTCCGCATCTAAAAGCTTCCCGCGTAGTACTTGAAAAAAATGATATTTTGCAACCCTTTACACCATTGCGAGATCCCTTAGTGCTGCAACTATCAATATGCTTACTGCAAATTACTGATTTGGCTGATTGATTTTCTTTCTCCAAAATGTCGTTTTCGGGCAATATCTTGAAGATATTCGGTTGCAATTTTTTGTCGTATTAGTGTGATGATTTTGAAAAGTTATTTCCAGAAAAAAATTTCTTGCAGACTTCTTCGAGTAAACTTGCGTTACAGTTACCATTTAGTGAAAATTTGGAAAAAAAACAAGAATATAAATCACCGACATTTTATTCACACCACTGCGTTGAAAATAATATAAACATTTGTTTTTACTTTTTTGTGTATTGTGCAATGCGCATTTGCCTTGTTATACTTCTCGCATAATCTTTCACACCGCGGTTACGCTGGTGGCAACGCTGACTTTTATCTTTTCTCTACCCGACCTTCCACTCTATCTAGTTCCTACTAACCAACCACGCTCAGCCTTAGTTTACCTTTTTCTCTTTCTTATATTCTGGTTCTCATCTTTCTCCTCGACAAGCTGAATTACACGCTGCATTTGGGAATCGCTTTACAGGGCAGAAGCGTCCATAATGAAATCAGCTGGTCTTTAGGCAGACAGTGCTGGCACGTGTGCTCGCGAAAGTTATCCGCCCTGTCGGATAACGCATTCGTGGCTCAGCCAACAGTCAGAGTGAAAAGCAAAAGAAAACACGTGATCGGGAGATGAGCGCTAAGCTACCATGATGCTTTGCACGCAGGGCGTCTCGGTTGCGGCGTCCATGCAATTCAGAGCACGCTTCCTGCCTCCGAAGGAGGAAGAAGAAGAAAGTTTAAGCGGAAAGACAGGGAGGTTAGCCAGTTCTTAGACCGGCTGGCTACCCTGTGCTGGGGAAAGGGGTGAGGGTAATGAAAGATGTTCCCTGCCTCCGAAAGTATTTAAAGAACGTGAGTGGTGCTCCTTTATTAGGTTTTCCCGTTTTCGCTTGCCATCGCAGCAACCTCGCCGCTTTCCATCGAGTGTTCAGTGTTTTCAGAGAGTTTCGCTAACTTTGGATCTCGCTTTTGTTGGCCCCAGTTTTGCGCTTAGCTGAAGTGAGGTGTTTGTCGGAATTAATGCGAATGTTTCTTTCACTGTAATGACCCTATCGTGTTATGCATAACCACGCGCCTGTCTGTCTTTCTCTCTTTCTGTGTGTGTGTGTGGGGAGGGGTGGAATAGGGATTGTGCATGTGTGCGTGAGCCCGCACTTTTGCAGCGCAAACGTTGTTGCTATATAGACACTTTTTGCTCACGTGGAGCATGTTCTCTTCTAAGGGAATTGTGTCATCTTTGACGTAAAGTAATTAGGCAAAAATGATGAACTAAATTTGCGGCACTACTAGTCCTCTCATCACCACCGATGTCATCGTGCTTAACTGATTATAGTGCTCAACTAGTCCGCCGGAGGTTCCGGGGGTGGATTCCATCAACGGCGGGCGCATTTTGATGCCAACGAAATGCTACAGGCCCATGAATTGAGTTTTAGTTGTCTGTTAAAGAATTTCAAAAAGTCAAACTTTTCTGAGTCTTCCAATATGGTGTCCTTCGTAACCACGTAAGTGTTTTTCAGAAGCAAAACCCCAAGAGTTAATAGAAGTTTTCTTTCACAAGTGTAGCTACGGAGCGATGGCGCCTCCCGCCGGTTGTTGTCAGTCGTTGCGTCTCCATCTCGCGACGCAGAGATCGCGGATGCGCTGTTGTTGCCAGCTATGAGACTGACGCGTGCTGTTCAGTCGGAGGAAGAATAGCTCTTAATTTCAGGAGCACCAGCACGCTCAGAAGCGCGAAAGCGGCTTGAAAACGACGTGAGGCCACTGACAGAAAAGGTGCGACCACCACTGTAGTGCTATCGCTGACTTCTAACTTCGCAGTACTGAGAGAATTTTCAGTTATCCCGCGTGATACTCGATTATAATCCTGCAGGCATGAGTATTTTCAGTGAACTGACGATGACGACTTTGTTATACCGAACAATAATTTCATGGTCCTTTCCTTTTTCGCTCCTTGGCCAAGAGCTGTTCACCAGCGCTGTGCATAGAAAATGGAAGCAACCACTTCAAATGCGACCCTCTCTTTGAGAACAGCGCTAGATTGGCGTAATTACTTCAGTAAACGCCGCTCAGCCCTTTCACTGACGAAAGCAGCGTGGAATGCGCGGAAAGCAACGCGCACCAGCATATAGGCTAACTAAAGGTTTCACTGCAACGGTGACTTCCCCGCCTTCCTCACTGACGAGCAGATCGCCGCCATGTGGGCGGCTCTTAGGAATCGCCTTCACAATGGTTTAAACACCATGCAATAGGCTGGTTGGCCCTGATGCTTAACGCGTATACTACAACTTTTAGTGCAGTGAGGACTTTCTGTTTAACAATTATCGATATAATATCAAAAGGTACTTAGGCTAGAAAAGATTGATACATTTATAGCACTTCAGTGCTTCAGAGAGGGTCGCGAAGTTCTGCTCTACTTTCTGTCGGTCCTGGTACCGTACTTAGTTTAAAAGGGTTGAGGGGCTCCTCGGGATTCACTGATTCTGCAATTACAATTCAAGTACGGTCCCGCCGCGTTGGTTTAGTGGCTAAGGTACTCGGCTGCTGACCCACAGGTCGCGGCATCCAATCCCGGCTGCGAGCGCCTGCATTTCTGATGGAGGCGGAAATGTTGTAGGCCCGTGT
Organism: Rhipicephalus microplus; assembly: GCF_013339725.1. Taxonomy (NCBI): domain Eukaryota; kingdom Metazoa; phylum Arthropoda; class Arachnida; order Ixodida; family Ixodidae; genus Rhipicephalus; species Rhipicephalus microplus. The sequence continues at coordinate 314,534,734 of NC_051165.1, read as the reverse complement.
GCTCAGATTTGGGTGCACGTTAAGGAACCCCAGGTGGTCGAAATTTTTGGAGCCTTCCACTACGGCGTCTCTCATAATCATATGGTGGTTTTGGGACGATAAACTTGACATATTAATAATCAATCAATCATCAATCAACTGAAGTACGAAAATGTGCGGTGCTCTATCAGCATGGTAGCAGGAGGAAGAGGAGGCAGAGGAAGGAAAGGCAGTAAGGTCCACTATGCGAGCGTCTCGTTTGCTATCCTACACCGGAGGAAGGGAATTGAGAGATGAAAAGAGTGATAGAAAGAAGAGCAAAAAAAGAAAAAAAGTTGAGCTTAAACTAGACTGCTGCGTTCGATAGTAGTGTACGCAGGACTTCAGGCATAACACGTTCCACCGTAGGTCGTCAGTTTATGATGCCTATTGATGGTTTGCAAGCACTGGACGTAGAACGTCCAGTACCTGTTGTACGGCCTCAGTGAGTGATGATTTCAACCAGCTCACGAACACTTGAAGTGTGTCGAGTAGTGATTGATAACTATTAGAATAGGTTCGCCTTTTGGCAATGCCGAAATGCGCTGTCAATCAGCATGGCGCTGCGACTTCGGCAACGGAGGCCAACCATGCGACTTCGGCAGCGGAAGCCAAACTGCGTGAGTTGTGTCTATGGTGGTCTTGTTCGTACTGACCATCGCTGAACCATGTGACTGCGGTTATGGCAATGTAGGGCAAGTGGTATCCGCAGAAATCATGCTTTTCACTGTGTTATGCTTCATACGAGCCGAGTATAATCAGGGTGTAAAAGGAGATGGGGAAGTAGGGCGTCGAGTGGGCGCTGCGGATGCAGATGAGTTCGATTTTTCTGACGAACTTCGACGCCGACGGCGCCGCTTTCTGACGGTTGCGGCGGCCTTGCGATGCGATGCATGGTCTCTCGCCATTTGCCTCAACACAGCTATTTCTTTTTTTTATTTTTGGGCATCTTTTGAGGAAGCTTCGTGGGGTCCATTTCAAGTCGAACACTTGAGAACAGTGGCTTTACGAGTGGCCGCGGAATGGATTTCAGCACAGCGAGAACATACTCGCTTGCCTTCGCATACGCTTCTCACGTGACCAAGCTTCATGCAGTTGAGACATTGCAGCGGCTTCGGCACAAACGGTCTTGCAAAGGGTCGGAAATGGCCCAGCTTTATACGTGCGAAGGTAGTGAGTTGCCCTAAATTAAATTTTCACATAGCGTGAGGTATCCAAACGAGCAACCTTGATGATGACACTTGCTTCATTAGCTGGCTTGATAAGGCCACTCAAGTCCAAGTTAGGAATGGTAGCGTCAACGTCGTAGATCACACCAGTGACGAATTAGAGCTCATTGGTATGTATAGGAGCGCACGTTGATGCCACCCACCTCTGTGACGTTGCGTAGAACGTTCAGTGCGACAGCATGCGAAACATGAATCACCATGACATTCTCACGCGGGTTCACTCTGATGTCGATGATTTCACATGGCACCAGTCGCTCAAGCCGCGCCGAAACGGATTGTCTGTTGAGGCGCTTCATGTTGCTGTTGGACTCAGGAACGAAAATTATCGTGTTGGCATCTGGCCTTCGTAGAGCTCGTTCATTCAGTGTGTTCGGGGATGAAGAGGTCCGGGCGTTACGTCTCTTTGTCTTTCATCTCATTACAACTTCGAAGTCATCGTCAGATGGTCCCTCACCTGTCAGTGAGTAGCCATCAGTGTCCTCGCTGTCGCAGTCAGGTCCCGTCTGTTTCCTTTTCCCTTGTCGTGGCCGTCGTGGATGCTGGAGAACCTGGTAGATTTCCGACCTGGTCCTCGTATATCGCTGATGGCCCCTCATCTCCCAGCAAGTAGGCATGAGTGTCTTTGCTGTCGCAGTCGGGTCCCGTCCGATTCCTTGACGTGGCCGTCATGGAACTGGAGGACCTCGTAGATGTCTAAACTGGTCCTTGTACACCGCTGATGGCCCCTCACCTGTCAGTGAGTTGACATCAGCGTCCTCGCTGTCGCAGTCAGTTCTCGTCGGCTTCTTGAACGTGGCCATCATGGACGCCGGGGGACCTGGTAGATATGCGAACTGGTCTATGTACATCGCTGAAGAACGCAGCAGCAGAGTTAACGAGGGGTGGATGCTATAGCACTAACATGGCAAGAGATACTCGAACAGCGTAAGCATCGTCGTAGCAGAATTGTTGAAACCTTTGCCATCTGATCGCAGATACTTGCCTTCGATTCCCGCCACCTCGTGAAGAAGTTTGTTTTACACCGTGATTTTCTCTCTTTCCCTTTCTTACATTTTTGAATATTTGCTTCCTTCCCTTCTACCTCCTTTCCTCATTTCTTTGCTATACGCCGGCCGTCCGTTGCCGAATTTTTCTGGCGCATACCGATTCCTGGTGATTCTATAAATTTGAGTCATGACATTACGCCGAGCTAGTACAGCTTTGCAGTCACCTCCACCTGATAAAAATATGCGTAAGATCTGTTTCGCGCGACACTTCTTTCAGAGGCGTGGTAAAGTGGGTTCACTTGGCGTGTCGGGGTAGTCTTTCAGTTTGACAGCAAGGAAACTCTTAGCGCTCAATTAGAGCAGTACCGACGGAGCTTCAGCTGAAAAAAAATGGTGCTTTCTTGCGCCAAGGTTTCATATTTCAAAGGACATCTGGAATAACGGTTCTATAATACAAATCTTTAGGAAACCTATTGACCCCAATCTAATGATTTCGTTCAAAAATGGTCATGGAAAGAAAAGAAGCGCGACGATATACACGGCCATGCATCTCGGTATCAAGTTGAGCTGAAATGTATTTGTCCCAAGTAAGCACCAGCCTATTCCGAAATTCCAGCATTCGCGAGTGCTATAAAGTCCCACGAACGTCTTAAGTTCCCTGTTTTACATTTTAACTGGACATGAGTATAGTGTTTGCCTGAACTTCGCAAAATGTTGAAGAACATGCATGAAAAAAAATTCCCATGATAAAAACTGAGATGTCCGCCATTTTTTACCATTCTATTCTCATAAGTAAATTACGTGAAAGAAAAAAAAGAAAAACAACCCCGCACGAAAGAAATACTTCATATTTTGTATCAGTGGTAGATACTTTTTGTCTCACGTAAGAACAAGAGAAAAAAAAGATAATAAGATGGTTATTACCTTTACCCGCCCCTCTCGGTGAAAAACGTTTTGATGCCGTGACGAGAACTTTCACGTGTCTCAAAAGGCTGCTGCGCTTCTGGTGTAACTGGCAGCACATGGAGGAGAACGTCGGCGCAAAACTTTCAAAGGAAACGCGGAAGCACCTTCAAGGCTTTTTTTTTTCTGCCAGACGTTCGAAGAGAAGACGTCCGCGAACCAGCTTGAGTTACCAAAAAGGAAAACCTGATAAGACGTGCTCGAAAGGCAAGGTTAAAGACATGAGAAAGAATGAACAGAAAACAAACATTCTGACGCTTGTGTGCCGCAGCTGTCGCAGATTGAGGGCCGTTGCAGCTCGACCCATACGTGTGCTTTCGGCAACCTAGCCGGTAAACGTTTCTTGCTCGCGAAAGCATGCATGGTTGTGCCTCACGAAGAATCGTTCGTCGGGCGCGGTTGTTGCCTTTTTTTTCTTTTCCATTCTCTCTCACAACAACGAATTTCTGCGAGAAGTGTAATGCATAGTTTTGTACCGCCTAACTGTCGTCTTACGAGCATTCGTACGCGCGCCTCGCGCTTTCTGTTCCGCTATCAGTGCCGTACTTGAAACTTTTCGGTGGTCTTGGGCAATCACGTTCACCTAAAACACGCCCTTTCCCCACCCCTTCGTTCTCCGAGAAACAACCACCATCGGAGCGCACGTCTCGGGAAGCTGTGTCAGCTCTTCTTCATCCGCTGTCGAACCAGCGTGCGACTAAAACGTGCAGGATGCCCGAAAAAGGGATGAAGAAACGTCTTTCAGGACGCTGAAGCCAGTGCCCAAGGGAAAGTCCCGAGGAGAAAGGGATATATTCATTCTTTTCGGGGCACGTAGAGGCGTCTATTGGCGAATACGCGACGCGGATGTGGCTATTAGTTTAGCTCTTTGTCATTTTTTTGCGCATCTGCTTCTGCGCTGTTCAACTCTATTTTCTTATCCCTCGAGGTGGTGCGCTGTTGTCGCATACGTATACAATCAACTAGCTGTCTCTTTTCTTGACGCATGACGAGCATGCATGAACAACTGCGCCCCGAGCTCTCTAGGGAGAGCAAGTGCGGAATCGAAAGTTTTGTCTCGGGATCTTGCGGGGCTTGAGTCGGAAAGTTCCACGTTGCACACACCCACTGTTTAGGCTGAACTTGAAGTGCGAGGGTGTTTAGAAGATGACAACTAAAAGTAACATTCATTCCTCTGCAGCCCGCTTACGACAAGTTTCTACTTATGATCCTCGAAAAGCGTGTGTTACTACTCGTCGCGACTGAGGCAGACTCACTGGTAAAGTAAATGACGCAGAGAGGACAATTATAACAGGAAAGTGCTTTACGCCGGAGTCCACCACGCCGCCACTGAGATATTTCCGTCACGTATATCGCGTTGTGAAACATATTCCTACAAATGGCAAAGAAATAACGTCGAGAAAAAAAGTTTCGTCACCGGTTAGTCGAACGAAAGACACGTTTTTCGCTTTCACTTTCACTTTGGTGTGACAGCAATTTCTATGAATGAAAGATCAGCTGTTTTTTTTATATTGGTGAGTTTCAAGGTTGCTTATTATGTAGCAGTGGGTAAGGTAACGCAATGGTATACCTATATCTGAAGATAAAACAACTCGCTAAAAATCTTCACGGTATCGGTGCAATGATAAAATATGTGTTTTTGCAGCAAGTGCTAAAAAACTTGGAAAATGCTGACCTGAGTTAGCATTATTATCACTGAGCAGCACCTTCGCGTTCAAGCACTAAATGTTCGAATTAAAATATGTAGTAGTTATATTCATGAAATCTTATTTAGTAAAACATCAGAGTTGTTTGATCGCCAATAGTAAAGAACAGAATGCTTGAATCGTTACTTTGTGCTTACTTCAATGAACTGAACTAACATACTAGATTAAAGGAGAGGTTATCAAGCTATATCATTATACTTCTATTAGCTGTAGCAATAAGGCCATGAAGTGTTCTTCAGTGTTCATTTTTCTTACTGGCTGCCTCATTGTCGAAGTTACTACATTAAAAATTGTGTCACAAGCACAAACAACCTTCACTATGTTGAATTTAGCAAACAACATAGTTTCAGACATTCAAATTTCTGAAATGGCTCAGAGATTTTGTCTAGCTTGAAGTAGTCAAAGCTCCCGGCATCAAGAAACTGCACTTTAAATCTAATTAATGAGACCCATATTTAGGAGAAGCTCTTACGGAACAATTCAATATTAAATTTATACTAATATAACCTGTGGGTTTATGTTCCAAGCCCACATTATGATTATGAGAGACTGTCACACACTACTGGTGAGGCCCCGCCGTTAAACAGCGGAGGCTTCCACTTTAGGCTTTGGCTTGCGACGCCTCAAGGTCCTCCAACTGGTACATTTCAAACTTATTTGCAGGCCGGTCGACCTGTGCGGGATGCACGTGTAGTGATGTATGGGTCTCACTGATGTACTCGTAGAGCAGACATTAAAATAAAGAAGCTTATATTTAAAACAAGACAAAGGCAACAGCTTATAAAAACTGACTAAGAGGAAGAAGACGAATACACGCGATGAAAACAAGAGACACAAACAAACTATAGTCACAGGCAGGTACAAATATGTGAAATTGGGAAGATTAGCAAAATTACGACATGATGAAAACTAAAAGAGATACAAAGAAGAATTACAGAAAAAAAGTCATGCTCGCGCTTCTGAGTTTCTATGTGCGACTCAGGGTACGCTAAGACAATATTTAGAGCTAGTGAAAATGATGGCTATAAAAATCACAAAACATTCGCACGGACCAGTATAGATCATGGTTGAAGTAAGGAAGTTGAAGCGGTTTCGATGAAGGTCTCACCAGCTTAAGTAAACAGCGAGGGTGCCCAGTGCTGCAGCTGTCTCAATACGTTGCGTACGTCACTCCGTACTCACCGCCTACAGGAGGCTCGTGGCACCGACGACCGCCTTTTTCGCTGGTTCAACGTCAATTGCCGAAGCAGTCAAATTCTTTTCCGGGCGAACGCTACTCTCTTGAGGTCATTTCCCCCGATAACTTAGTGTTCTTTTACGCGCCCTAACAGCCAACAGTACACTGGCCATTTCGCCTTCATCTAAGGTGGCCGCCGCGACCGAGATCCAACCGCGACCCTCGGGTTGAGCACCCCATAACCACTGCTCCAATGCGGTGGTCTTATCATGTTAAATATAGCGAGCATAATACTGGAGAAACAATAATAGTGGTCGCTGACGCACTCACATTCTTCGTGTTTTGATGCGCTGCCAGATAAAACGCGTGCTGAAAAAACAACAACGAGAAAAACAACACAAAGGTGATGCGCAAACTAAGCCCTAGTTATATTTTGAGCATGAACACACTTATGCACGAGAGAAAAAAAAGCAACACCTAGAAGCCGGGAATCCAGTGTTAAAACGAGAAGGCAAAAAAGAAAGCCTATGGGGGTCTCGGACAATGCTGCCGATGCATGTTATGAATTATATATGCGATGAAATGGTTTCCTTCAAAAAAAAAGGGGGGTGACTGAGGTAGTGCTACCGCACTCTTCGCTTATATAAGTAACAAATGCTTCCGTAGTTTCTCTTTTTGGCTGATCGAAAGATCGCGCCAAAACGCTTGCTCTATGAAATATCGCCATGCACCGACATTTTGCCCAGTGAAAAGCCAAACGGCCCGGTTGCATCAACAGCAAAACAGCTCAGATATGCACTTTGGCCTAAGTACAGAGACACATTCTTTTCGAATTCATTTGTTTGCGCAATACATATTTCTCACAATGACACTGAAACACGCCATTTCTGAAGACGTGGTATCGCCACAACCGGCTAAATATTTTAAAGCACTGTCCGTGCTAAAACACCCGTTTCAGCGTTTAGCTTCGCCATGCCCCGTCTGCCGTAACCATGAGAACGAGTGCAATGAAAGATGCAGCCAAAGGCACATCGTGCAAATGATGCCGAAAAGGTGAGAATGATCTTGTAGTTTTCGTGCCAGAAAAGGACTCCATCATCTTTAAGCTGATTTTATGCGCGACGTAATTTTTGTAGCACTTTGGCAAAGCCAAGCGGTTGCTCCACGATATTCATGGTATACGTGTAAAACAGCCAACGCACTTTACTAAAAAAAAAAGTTTTGGCAGTTATTTGTAGAAATGAGTGACGCAACCACTGTGATTGCTTCGTTCCCAACTGCTAAGCTATTTGCCTGTGCAGAGGGTCAGCCGTGCTGGCGGGATAAGTCAAAAGTGTGCGCAGACGAGGCTTGATCTCTAGCGCCATCGCCAATCCTTTTACATAATATCATCTCACATAGCCTTCTTTATCACCATCAAGAATATCATTGGTTCTCTTCGAACAAAGCATTTGTGGAAAACATAAAAAGTCCCTAATTGCTCGTAAAATCAGCCTCTTTCGAACTGTTTCCGTCGGTATCATGAAAAATCAAATAGAAGTAGTTACCTCGTAACTACTCGTAGTCTTGCGCTGTGCAAATATGTTCGTTCAAGGAGAAACGCGTGAAGCAGCGCTGAAAGTTTCTTATTCAGAAAATCTAAACTGAATGAACAAACTTCATTAAAGTTTGACTGTTTTGTTTTCGAGGGAAGAAAGGGGAGTGATTAAACCTTTCTCATCCCACACTCCATTGATGATGATGGTAGTGTCTCAGAATTTTCAAAATTTTTGTTCCTTTGCTCTGAATCTCTGTGTCGATGTCATAAGATTTGAACCACATGCGCTTTTTGTGTTTTCATTCCTGCACGCCAAATGTCCTTTTATTGTATTTCTTACTCCTATTTTTTTTTGTCTACCTTAAGTTATACTATCTCTATATACTTCTACGCGCATAGAGTAGCCGACTAAGCACAGGTTGGTACATAAACATACATAAACTCCCAAATTACATCTTTGCACGAGTATTGTGTGAGAATTCCTGAGAAGCTAATGCTTCCTCTCATATATAGGGCATGAACTTCTGTTTTTATGACAATGCATAGTGAAACCACATCGCGAAGTGAGCGTTATTGTTTAACGGTGCTCCATCAATAACGAGGAACATATAACTCATTCATAGCAGGAATAGCAGCAGTGCCGTTGCTTCAAAGACGACCCGGTAAATTTTTCGTAAACTTCTAAAAAGAGGAAAAGAATAACAGTACTGCCATCGAACATATTTGTACAAGAAAAAAAAAGGGCTGCCCGCATGCATCCGACAGACGCTCCAGGGGCTCCTGTGTTGCGGTCGATGCGAGGCGTTTGCAGCTCGACTGCATGGGTCCCGCCTGCTATGCTCAAACCGTATCCGCATGGTACATTCAAATAAGCTCTCGCCTTTAGTGGCGGCGCCACCGCATAATTCGCGTGCGCGAAGAATGCCTCTATTGAATGCGCATTTCGCGCCCCATGATTGACGCTAAACTAGTCATGGGGGTTGGAGCGAGATAGCGAGTTTCCAAAGTGTGGCTTTAAACTATAGAGATCACTGACACCTTGTTTTGTGCAGCTAATAGTGTTTGCATGGTCGGAGACTCTGGAGGCCATTATTTTGAGCTCTCGCTTGTATCTAATGTGCTATACATATATTGGGTGGGTTTTTTTGTTCTGGCAGAGAAAGAGATAGTAAAATGATTATAAAAGTATAGTAAAGTCGTTGGGTTTCTACGCATGCAATCACAGTGGTGATGTTGCAATAAACAAGTATGACAATACTCGGAGAATTATAGAGAAACATAGATGAAACAGAAAGACACGTAAGCTAACATAACAATAATAGGCGGTTCACTAACCTGCAAAGACAGGAAGTATGGGTTGGCAAGAAAATTTAGAGGTAAAAAATAGAACAAACAGTGAGCAAGTCTTTGCAACTCGAATGGTTTCTATAGACCTGTATAACATGCCGAGCCTTCTTCTGAAACGTTCAGTTCCATCGATGGTGCCGTACTCTGTCTTATACCAGACCTTGGTCATCCAACCTAGCCACCGCATTACAAAGGCACTGTCTCTTTCAACGGTATGCTGTTCACACTATAATGTTTGCTGTCCTACAGAACGTACTCTGTAAATTCTGATTCGGAGCTTTATAAAAACTCATTACTGAGCTTAAAATCTAAATATATCCCTACAATATTTGTGAAGTCCGGCTCCAATAACTAATTGTTCAATAAAAGTTTAAAATCATTGCTCACGCAAAAAAAAAACGTCTATATAGAACAGCGAAATGCAAAAATAGCCTTGAAGCATGGAATCGCCACCGCCTGTGTGAACTTCAATACAAAAAGGCAGTTATTGCGGCCAAAAATGATTTTTTTCTGCTGACCTGATCAAAATTCTTCGTTCGAACCCAAATAAATTCTGCGTGTAATATCTGGGAAGCCGCAAACTAACCATACAAATCTTGTCAACTCTGATGATGAACCGATAAGCTCCGAGGAAACCGCTGCTGCTCTAAATACCTTTTTCACGTCCGTATTTCACATACCCAATACCTGCCCTGTCGAACCTATACCAGACTTCTCTTCCCAGACCATGCCTGAAATACAAGTAAACCTGGATGGCGTATGCAACCTAATCCACTCTCTTAAAATATCATCCTCGGCTGGCTGCGACGACATCAATTCTAAATTATTAAAAACACTATCGCACACTCTAGCAAATTTTTGTATCTTATATTTAACCAATCTTTAAACACAGGAACCTTGCCAGAAGATTGAAGAAAGCTAAAATAGTCCCCATTTTTAAAGCAGGCCGGCGCGAAAGCCCCGCTAACTACCGCCCGATTAGCTTAACTAGTGTCCCATCTAAAATCCTTGAGCATATTATAGCATCAACTCCTATGTCTCACCTAGAATCAAGTCAGTTTTTTCTACCCTTTTCAACATGGTTTCCGAAAGTATCTTTCCTGCGAAACACGACTGGCTGAACTTACTAATGACATACTACTGCGAATGGATGATAACGTACAAATAGATGCAATTTTCTAAGATTTCTCCAATGCCTTCAATCGCGTACCCCGCAAGCACCTGCACATCAAATTATCTACTCTTGGTATCCCCCCAAGCCTTATAAAATGTCTCAAGCATTTCTTAACAGGACGCGTTCAGTTTACTGTTGCTAACAATTTCCAATCAGCCCTTAACAGTGTCACTTCCAGTGTTCCTCAGGGCGCCGGCTTATCACCTCTATATTTTCTTATATACGTGAATGACCTTCCTAGTAACATTAAATCACAGCTGCGCCTATTTGCAGACGACTGTGTTCTTTATAACCCCCTTCACTCCTTTACCGACGCAGTCACCCTACAACACGACCTTGACACCATCACATCATGGTGCGAAAAATGGCATATGCCCCTAAACCTCGCTAAATGCAAGGTCATGTCCTTCACACGTAAACACAACAACTCACATAAAACCTACTGCATTAATTCGGTTCCCATTGATCACACGCGTACTTACAAGTACCTAGGAGTTCATCTGGCATCATCACTATCATGGGTGAAACACATTGAAACCATTCGTTCTGAAGCTTCCCGCACATTAGGCTACTTACGACGTAACCTGTGATCTGCATATCCAGACATAAAGAAACTCGCATATCTAGCATACGTGCGACCAAAACTCGAGTATGCATCATTCATCTGGCATCCTTCACAAGCTTATCTCACCGATGATTTCGAAGCCGTTCAAAATCGCGCAGCTCGTTTCATTACATCACAATATTCAAGGAATATCAGCGTGGCCGCACTAAACGAAACGTTGTCACTCGCATCGCTTGCTTCACGTCGCATAACCTCTCGTATCTGCCTCCTTCACACAATCTTTTACTTTAGCAGGTCGGGACACCCGCTCCTAAAACGCCCATTAAGAACGTCCTCTCGCCTGTCCCATACGCACCCTCTGATGACCATAACATGCCGGACGGACGGCGATGAGCAGCTCATTTTTCCCCCATGCCGTAACACTCGGGAATGCACTGCCAGATAACATTGTTTCTTGCAGGGACCACTCAACATTTCGCGAAAAACTAACTCTTTTCCAATATCCAAATACGATGTCCTAACAGCACATTAACTATTGCGTTTATAATTGTTCTACTGTACTTTCAGAAATTATTTATCGCCTATTATACTTTTTATGTTTTGTTATGCGTGATATTTTCCGCTTGTGTTCATTATTTGCTCATTCATTGTAATCAGTGAGTACCCTCATATTGTTCCATTTCTTTGGAACTTACAACCTGGATGTACGACCTCCTTCCCCCCCCCCCTTATGTAATGCCTTCGGTCCCTTAAGGTTGAATAAATGAAAAATGAAATGAAAATAGGTGTCGTCGCTTCATCACGGCCGCAGTAGTCGTGATGAAGCGACGACACTGGCAACAGAAGCAGTATCTACCGCATTCTATGCGAGGCGTAGTGGGTTCGATTCTTAGGGCTGGCGGTCACTAGCATGTTTTCTTGAAAACGCACGCCATCCTAACGCTCTGTGTAATTGGTGGTCATTTCTCGAGAAGGCAGCCTATTTTTTTATCTCCTTTCAATCCCCTTTTTTCTCTATAACCAGAGATACTGAGCAGTGCTTCATTATTGACTGCAAAATATACAGTTATCTTTTTTTTGCAAACTATCATGTGCACTTAAGAAAATTCTCAATTGTAGCTGAAAAAGAGTGCATGATGAAAAGTGGGTAAATTTCTGATGGAAGCAAAAACACAAATTGTTGTAACAACAGTACTCAAAGTAAGATATTTCGCCCCGCATATGTATAGAGAGCCATACAATGGGGAGCAGCCAGCGTGTTACACTTTGGTGCTGCATTGGATGCATTTATGAGTGTATTTGCTCAGAGAAATCAATCTCGGAAGGATAGTCGCCGCATCACTTGCCCAAATAAGAAAGAACTGCACTGCATTTCAGGAACTAGCAACTCAATGCGTTGCGAACTGGACGATGGTATAGGTTCACACAACGCAGTGAAATAAGTTGTTTCCATCTCCGCATTTTGCTACCAGAAAATACCCAATGGAGGATGCTATGCTGGCTTCTCTCTGATCAGTTTGGCTTGAGCTACATTACAACCACTTCGGACTATATTTCGAATGTCGTCTTTTTCCATATCACTTTTTAGTAAATTTTCTGTCTGCCTGTCTCTAAATCAGCAAAGTGAACGTTTGTCACTATGAAGAATATACAATCATTGATAGAATGAGCACCAGCATTCATGCCAAATCAGACTCCTTAAATTTAAAAGCAATATTGTTGTTTCGTAAGAGAAAAGAAAACGTTGCAAAAGAAAGCTTCATGTCGGCATTGCGAGCACTGGGTACAATAGACAGTAGCGCCTATACTCCGAGTGCTATCGCTCTTGCGCCTTTATTATCAATGTGTTCGCCCTCCCACATAAAAAGGATCACATCAACGCTGTTTGCCGAAGACCAACGACAGTGTGCATTATAGTGAGCTCTCTTTTTACTATCATTCCTCCCACTGTTATTGTTCTCCCATAACTACCAACAGTCGTGAGAATCGCACTTGCGATGAGGAGGGAACATTAATCTCTTCCAGAGGAAACGAAGCTGTTCCTCTTCCCATATCTAATGTCTCCCTATCGTAAATTTTCACGTCCTTGTAAGAGCACAAATAACGCGACGAACGCTTAGAGGCAATCATTAGGAGCACGACCATTAACCTTGAGCCAAGCGCCAAGCGTAGAGCCTTCAGTTTTTTTTTTTGTTTCATTCAAACAGCTTTAGAGAAGAGGCAGACCTGAGTTCAATACGAGTTAAGTCGTTATGTTTTTTCGATGCCTTTCTTCAAAGAAATTCTATTAGCAATTGTTGATGGACTGGCTAATAACTTATAACGGGACAAACTATTTCGCCCTCTCAATCACTGACGTGTTCTATTGTTTTCCCGCCTGAAGAAAAACGTACAGAACTGTCAGATAATAGCTTTTACAAGGCTTGTTTTCAAGGGTCCTAGGTATTTTTCCTTCCTAGTTTTTTCCAGCATGACACTGCAGGTAATAGAAAATAGTCACTGAAGCTGAAAGGAAGCGTCTGCAGTGTCGGATAATTGAAATTTTGTAAGTCTACCTCACCATTATAAACGTCGGAATGGTTTGGTGTTTCTAGAGCAGAACCAACGTGAGCGTTCAACAGCGGCATCTGCCTTCTAAAATGATTTATGACAGCAATGGCCCAGTTTGAAGCTTAGGATTAGTTAAGAACACGTCAATTCCCGATGCTGTGATTTACGCTGCACTAGATGGCTGATAATTCTTGCGCGCTCATTGGCGTGTTGCTTTTTAGTTGAACCCTGCGTACACCTTGAACACAAAATGTACGTCATCGCCTAATAAATGCAGTGAGTACCAACAATTTCGGAGTATTTGCTAACTTTTGTAGTAAGCTTTGCGGTACTGACTAAATGCAGAATGAAATATTGAAGCAGCAGGTGGCCAATCTCCCAGAGTGGGTACGATTCACAAGAGAAGGTCAACATGAACAAGATCCGCGATAGCAAGAATTCGTACGCCTTCTACAACCACGCAAATAAAATCAGTGGCGTTCTGGGAGAACTTTCGCAAGATGATGATTGCCCAGTTAGTGCCTGAGGCGCCGCAGCAATCATGTCTCCATGTCGTTTGCTGTAGGAAGGTGACGCACTGATTGCAATGAACTGCGGCGTCGCGAGGCTGAGCTGCGTGAAGCAACGAGCTGGAGGTTGCTTTGGTAAACGTCCGGTCACGGATACTGTTCCGGGTGATTTGGGAGCCAGAAGGTGGTGTCGTGTATCTGTGCAATATCAGTATAGCCAAGGGTGGAAACTCCCTATACCGCCCCTGCATTCGCTCTCGGCAGCGTCAGGGCCATTTTTATCACTGGCGGTTGCCGGGCACCATACTAGAAATTATTCAAGAACAGAAAAGTTCTTTCATGACGTCACTGGTGAGGTGCTCAAATGGAAAGTACGAAAAATAGAAAGGAGAAAGGTTGCCGCGGAAGTCCTTCTTTTCAACAACGCATGCAAACGGAATGTGCTTGTGCGTACTTTCAGTGGCGCAATTATGTAAAAGTTCCAAATCCGGACAAAGGCGGTCTCTTCCATTGAGTTGCACGCGATTGGCCCATACAAGCTGTGACGAATGCTATGACGTTATGAGTGACGTGGTTGGGGTGTCACGTGACTTTTTTTTTCGGTTTTCGGAGAAAGGCGAAGGAACGGTCGGAGAGGCTGTCCGAAAGCAACCGGATGGATTGAAATGGCTGCAAGGTAGCCTGGATTGGATTGAAATGGAAAAAATGCGCGACTTTTCGGCACCGGGGCACTTACACAACATGGCGTTTCCCACTGACACGGTACTTCGCCTTGCCTGTGCGGTAGCTTTAACCGAGCAGAGGCGACGACGCGAGGTAAAAGATGCATTTGAAGAGTTCAGCAAAGAAAAGTTCCGGCAATGTTTTCGTCTGTCCAAACGAACAGTGCGTAGCTTGTGCGACGAACTTGACCCTATCATCGGATGCCAGCGAGCCAGTGGCCTTTCCACAGAGAGAAAGGTGTTGTACGCGCTGCGATTTTTCGCCACCTGTAGCTTCCAAAAGAGCATTGGTCGCGAGGAACACATCGGCATGTCTCAGCCGGCGGTGAGCAACACCATCCACAAGGTGACGGAGGCGATCATTACCGTGGCTGCTAGAAAAAGGGTGGCGGACTTCCCACTGACAACAGCTGCTAAGGATGAGGCAAAGGCGGAGTTTGTGCTGCGCGGTTGCATCCCAGGGGTGCTGGTGTGTGCCGATGGCACGTTGGTCACCATTCGCAAGCCAGAGGGATTCAGACTGGCCGACACGGCGAGCTTCATGTCCAGAAGGGGCTATTATGTCCTGAACGTCATGATCGTAAGTACCGTTAGGATCCTTTATTACTCGCCCTTCGGAGCAATTGTTCAGTTGTGACGCCAAAGCTGGAAAAAGTAATAATGCAACGAATGAAAAAGAGCCTGCAGTGAATTGGGTGCGAACTAGATGGTGGCTCGCAAGGCCTCGGTAATAATAAGTGGCAAGTGTTTTGTGCGTGAGCCAGTTGCCGTTTTTGCACTGGCATGCATGCGCAATTGAGTTGTGCATTTTAGAGGTAATCGGTAATATGGGCAGCAGACGTAGCAGAAATATATACACGATAGGGAAGTATTTCCAACACGAGAGTGCTTACAATCACAATTGCACGAGCTGGCTTTGGTATTTACGAGTGTTATTTCCCAAGAGCAACGCGTAGGTTTTCACTTATCGATCATTCAGTAGAAGTCGTAGCCATGTGTACAGCAGAGGTGGGGTCGTTGCCCCCACCCTCCCCCCTTCTCAGTGTGCTACACCCTGTGTTTCCTTTTAAGTGAAGCTCCTTGTACCAATGACTGTACTAGTACGCATTGTTTTCTGCATATGCGTAGAAAAAAGGGATTTATTTTGAGTATAAATGCAGTACTATTTTATATCGCTCCTCATCGCAGATGTGCAAAGCATGGCTGCGCATAATTGTCATAGACCCATGATTCCCAGATTCGTGCCACGACACTTGGGTGTGGGAACACAACCCACTGCGTGCACGCCTAGCTGCACATCTGCAGCCTGGCGAATATCTGCTTGGTAAGTATTAATGTGTACTATCTGGGCAGAGCACTCAGCTTTTATGCTTACATTGCAGGAGATGCAGGCTATCCCCTCAAGCCATGGCTCCTAATTCCAGTCCTTGGCAGTCAACCGTGCAACACTTCCGAAGGCCGATACAAGGAGCACGCATCCATGCACAATGTTGTGTAAAGGTGTATCGCCGTGTTGAAAAGCAAGTTCCGCTGCTTGCACCACTTTCGAACGATGCTCTACAACCCCGATCGGGCAGCGCAAATCATCTATGCTTGCTTTGCTCTCCACAACATTGCGTTGCATGCAGGCGACTGGACCTTGGACGAGTATGTCGTGGACATGCCACCAGCTGAGGATGACGATGGAGAGCCAAGGGGGAGCCATATGCTTACACCACGCAACGTGCTGCTCAGAGACGGCAGCAGCGCTGTCTTGGACCTTTTTTGAAGTACACAGGAACGGTGAGTTTTCATGTTTTCATATCCCACACATAATTTATTTACACTCATTCTAGTGCATCTAGACATGAAAGGGCTGTGTTTGCCACATTTGAATACACAAACTTGTGCTTCAATATGAAGCAACGTGGCAATGTCAAAATGCTGCATTTTCTTTAAATGGCACATGAAATATGCAACAGAAACACCCTTTTCTATATTAGCGATCACAGTCACAACAGACTAGATTGGAGCAAGCATATATGAGCGGCACTCTGTGCTGAATGTTGCTATCACAAAATTGTGCGAACAATGCAGCAACGTCTCAAAATTCTTTTCACCAGAATGCATAAAAATCGAGATTCCATTAGTAACATGTTGTATGAACACATGGTACATAAGTCCATATCTTCTCATAGTGACTGACTACAAGCATTCAATTGTGCACGCCAGGCTTGACGAGCAATTGTGCTCGTCAAGTTGTGTTGTTTTTTTGCTCATTGTCCTAAACATTGTGTGAATGTTAAAATAACATCTAATTTGAATTCACGACTGAAGTCATGCTGCAATGCTAAAAAATACGCAAATCAAAACGGCAAACAACAGGCGAGTTGTTTTGATAACATACAGCATGAATAATTCGCTCAGCCATCTCGCGGCTCCCAAACCATACCACGTTCGAAATTTATTCCCTCAAAGATTCGTTTACAATGAAAACTAGATGAAATCGATCGCTGGCATGTTGCTGTGATGACCATTTTCCTTTGTGAAACTATGCGAGAAGACCACTTACTAGCTTAGCACTCCCAAACAAGATTCAGAATGTAGTTGTTGCATCTTAGCCTCATTGTGCTGAAATGAAAATATCACAGTGAACTGCAAAACAGTGTGATGCAAAAAGATATCACATTACTACACTATGTGGTAATGCTGAATAAAAATCACAGTGAGCTAGAAAACACAGTGGGACAATAGAAATATCACAGAAAAATTAACAGAAAATGTCAACTATACACTCGTGGTCTCCGTGTGAATGACTAGACACCTTTGAAATGTGGGTAAAAAACACTGCCACTAGAGCAGCTCGAACATACATTGAGAAATGCATATATAGAACATAAAAAATGCTGCACTCCTTGTACAAAGTAAATGCTAACCTAAATCTAGTAATATGTACTAAATGCAAACAAAAAACGAATAAAATAGAACATGAACAGCAACACGTAAACATATCAAAAACACTAAACCATTTATGAATGATAAAAAGTTGAAAACATGGCGAAAAACAAACTAAACTATGTATATGTCTCCCGAAGCGTATAAAATTCAACATGAACAGCAGCACCTAAACACATTAAAACCGACAAATCATTAATGAATGATGACAAGAAAAAACATTGAACACATGACGAAAAATTAAACTTAACTACGTATGCCTTTCTCGCAGAAAGCCCACAGCCATGGCCAGTGCCCTCCTGCACCGCTGCCACCTTCTCCTGTGCCGCTGCCACACGCCGTGCTGCAGAAGCGATGCGGGTGGTTGGTTTTTCATCTCCCACAGCACCTGCGATGAATCGTCATGGTGTAAATGTTTAAGTGAGCTGCCGGTAAACCATTAACCATCTCGTGGCTGGAAGCTGCTCCTGCTGCCAAGAATTGCAACGGGCACAACAATTTCCCCTCAGTTGAAGATCAACTGGCCTGATGGCATCCTTTGAAAGTGGGAAGCTTTGTGTACAAGCTATGCCCTCCTCGTGCGGACCTACAAACATTTGTTGAAACTGCTCTTTATTAATGTCCTCAAATGCATCTCTCACCATGAAAGAGCCCCAGGGCTAGCCAACCTTTTGCCCGGCAGTTTATCATTGCAGATACCCGATACCATGCCCTCAATACAATGCATGGTTCTTGTTTACAGCCCAAGTTGGTTTCAGTCATCATAATAGAACATGGAGAATGCTTATGCCCCTTATGTAAAATGTAAACAAAGGGTCTACTCACCTTGAGCACCTTGTCGCCCTGCTCAAGGTTCCAGTCCTGCACTCAATAAAGCACTAAGTTCTCAGATGCTTGCGTGTTACTGTGTCACTGCCATCTACAGCCGCTTCAGTGGCCTCCACATCCATTTCCACTGCAGCAGTGGGAACATTCGCCTGCTGGAAAGTGTAGTAAGCATGATCTTTCAGAAAGTGGGTGTTCATTACTCTGGCTATTTTGCAACCTTAAGTACTAAACATCTGCGGAAATGTTCTGCAGCTATTCAGTGGTCATTGATGTCATGTATTACCATTTTAGTGCATGCACTTGCCCGCAGTCATTGCGTGTTTTATGATAAATTAATACCCCTTGTACTGCAAGGGCTGCAAACTGAGATTTTAGTTAAACCTACCCACTTTTGATTACTTTCTCGTGCGCTTTATTCCCGTTTGACAAGGTTCCGCTAAAGGCACCCCTTCAGATATCAAACTGTCATGGTACCGCTCAGGAACCCGTGATACTGCGGCGGCAGAGTGCTTACCTGTTGATAGGTGAGACCAAAAACGCCACTGAAGCGTGTCATCCCAGTCAACTGTAGAACCCGGCCGCGGAAGCCAGGCAGCCAACCCCCTTCAGTGCCCCTGAAAATATACACTAATGTCACAGAACAAGTTGCCCGTGCCATTCGACGGTCACTCGCGTTTGTGCGTCTCTGATGGCGGCGTTGTCACGGCGGGCCTCGTGCACCGGCCTGCGCCACCAAGCCTGCCATTCCTGCGCAGGCACTTCATGGTTCAGCGCGTCGCTGAGCTCTTGCCACAGCCGCCACCGGTCGGTGATGGTGACGCCGTGCCGCAGCTCGATGGCATTCGCCACAAGCTGGGGATGTTCGTCCATAAATGCGAGCACCAGCGCGCGCTGAGCCTCGGATAACGCCGATGAGCCGCTGCTGCTGTTTACTACTGGTACAGTTGACCTCCGCCACGATTGCGCTCGACTGAGCCAACAACTTCGAAAGTTGCGCCGTTTAGGTTTGTATAGTGGAGGAGATATAAAAACAGTAACTGCTTGAAACAGGGTTGTACCTAGCGCCACTACGTACCGTCCCGCTAAATTTAGCTTTATTTCAAAACAATAACGAAAAAAATACGTTTGTATTGTGCCGTATTCCTTAATAAACGTTTGAAAACTTGTGCCAACACAATTTGATAATAATCAAAAATAGTTAAACATTTTTCAACACGTTACAAACACTTTTTACTTTGCTATACGGTCCCCAAGTCCACGTCAAATTGATGACGCGAGGCTTCATTTCGCTCATTGGCTGTTCACTTCCCTTCGTCCTCGCGACCGCTGCAGACCGCCCATTTTTTGACGTCACCGACAGACCGCCTCCGTCCGGATTTGGAATTTGTATATAATTGCACCACAGGTCCGCTTGGCGCGTCAGTAATGCGACCATAAATTTTTGGTTTGTTATTCTTCTTTTAATATTGTTCGTGTTTTTTTAAGAGGCGAAAGTTAAGCTGACTGATTTCTCAGACGAAACTCGATCAGCACAAATAAAATGAACCTTTTTGTTGCATGTTTTGTATAAAAAACGAACACACGTAATGTGAACATGTCTATTTATAAAAGCAGCTTTAATTTACAACTTGCATACGCACATCATGAGTAACCTTTGAACCTAGAATATTCGAACCAATGCAAAATTCACCAATAATCACGAGTAGGACACGTCGTATTTGACTCAATTACGCTTGGTATGGCAGCGCACACAGTTTCGTTACAGAACATGAGTACCAAACGAGACTGAAGTTCAGAGTCACAGAGAGGCTTGAAGCGATCAGAAGTTTTTCGAGAAAGAACGTAGCTGGAAACAGTGTTTCGGCAACTTGACTTGTTTTGTTTGGGCAACAGCATTGCCTTTATGAAGAAAAGTTCACTTGTCAAAATGTTGGTTCCATCGACATTTTCTGTAATCATTTTCAGAAGAATTTGGTCTATCACATGTATTTAAGTGACACTAATAGAAGTAAAGACTCACAAATTATGATACCTTGGCTACAAGAATTTCGCGGGTAAGAAACAGCTTATAATTACTTGACATCATTTGAAGTACACGGCAAAAGTAAAATAAAATAAAATTACGTAGCAGACCCAACTCGAATTTGAACCTTTCAGTAAACTGCATTTTCCTACGGAAGCTTGGCTGCCGTTTTCACCAATTAGTCAAGTGATACTGCACTTCTCTCAGTCCACTCAGGCTTGCAGAAAACTGAGATTACTCATATGCATGTACTCATACAAAATCAATGCCTGCTCAAATAATCGGTTTAAGATGTTATGCTTTCATGTCACCTATAAGAAACGCTGTAAAAGTTTCACGGAACGAGAAATTTTAAGGTTAGCACACCGCAGAACCACGGAAAACATGTGTTGCCCGAGTAAGCCATCTTCGACGAATGCATGGTTGACTTCTTCGGCGTACAACACTGCGGCTTTGGTTCCCTGCCTGCCACAGCTTATTGTCTTTACAGTTCCCGAAGTTGACACGCCACCCGAGTGAAATGACTGAGCGCGATCCAACTTCAAATATCGCTGAGCAAGAGGCGAGAAACAGCGGAGGCAAGTGCTACGAACGCAAGTCGATCACTTACTGCGTTTCACCTGAGAGAGAAAATTTAATGCGGAAAGGCAGGGAGGTTAACCAGAAAACATATCCGGTTTGCTACCCTGCACTGGGGAAAGGGTAAGGGGAAAGGGAGGAAGAGAAGCACAAACACACATACACCTGATTTAGCATTGATGAAATGAGGAATAAGAGAATACCTATAATTTTGGCTATAAACAAAAGAAAAGTCTTTACAGGGGTATCGAATTTACTTTATATGTAAAAACATGTGGAAGCCAACAAAAGTGAATATTCACATCAACCTCACTCCGTTCAACCGGATCTTAGGATGCTCGGCAGCCGCTACGAGCTTGCATGTTCTTTGAAACCGAAACTAGCTGGGATCTGGTATAACCCCGAAATGTCGCTGATAGATCACGTAGTATCAGCGGAAAAACAGGCGCAGTACATTAGATAGTTTTCCAACGCCTGCCATTATTGTAAGTCAGGTGTGTAGTGACACGTGTATAGGTTAGACAAAAGAGCCGAACGTTTTGGCAACGTGTTTCCGGACTGGCTACCTGATTGCTGGCACGCTCTTTCATGGTCGACAAACAGGCAGCCTCCAGGACGACGACACCACAAAGAAATGCTTTTATGTTAGACTGTAGAGTGCCATATTCGCACCGATAACGGTGGTGAAGGAGTCACGTATTGTCGGCTGCCGCTGGGCTAAGCCATTTATTTTAATTGTTCGTTGACGTTATGGCATCACTTGATAGGCCTAACCCAGTGCTTCGGCGTTCAGACAGCATGATTTGAAGAGCGTTATTGGTTACACATGTATAGATATCCTTTATCTTCTTCTGATATGTCATAGGCGGGGTAACGCGCTTGGATAAGCTAATGGCGTATTGAATGCAAGATACTCGATACTTTCCCTATAGTTCTGCACATACCAGCGCTCACACTGGTGCAGCGAGTGGTATAAGATGTGATGACCGACAGAGATTAGGCCCCACCTTGTTGGATGGTTTCAGATTGCTAGGAATCTTCGAGGAAGTCAGAAGCGCAATGTTCAAGTTACGCGCTCAAAGCTTACACCACCCCTCCACTATTTTTGAGTTAAGTTATTGCCGTGAGGTGACAGGCTGAGCACCGGCACATGCGATGCTAGTCTTTGTGCTAGCAGCGTGTGCGTCAGCATGTAAGATAAGCACGTTCCGGAAACATACAGTTCCCTGCTTCTTCACTCGAAGTTCATTCAAACACACCTTCTGTGTTCTCGCCAACCTTAATTTGGACAAGATAGCCACAGGTCGCGGGATCAAATCCCGGCTGCAGCGGTGGCATTTCGATGGAGGCTAAAATGTCTTAGGCCCGGGTGCTCATATTTCGGAGCAGGTTATATAACCCCTGCTGATCGAAATTTCCGGAGCCCTCCACTATGGTGTCTGCCATAACTATAGGGTGATTGTGGGACGTCAAATCCCACATATCAATGAAATCAACCAATTTTGGACAGTTCAACGACTCCCTCTTTTATGCCGCAACTTTTCTTAGTAGCTATGCAGTGAAATATGGTCAGCCATGGCAGAGCAGTGGTTATAATGCTCCGCTGCTGAACCGAAAGTCGCGAGTTCGCCTGCAGCTGCGGTGGTCGGGTTTTGATAAATGTGAAACGCTAGATGTTTTCTTTCTATAATTTGCGATGTTAGTGCACGTGAAAAAACACCCGATAGTCAAAATTCACAGTACCCTACAATACTTTGCTGATGATATCATAGTTTTCGGATGCACAACCACATATATTATTATCATTTCGCATATATTATTATCATTAGAGTTAATTGATTGATTGATTGATATGTGGCGTTTAACGTCCCAAAACCACCATATGATTATGAGAAACGCCGTAGTGGAGGGCTCCGGAAATTTCGACCACCTGGGGTTCTTTAACGTGCACCCAAATCTGAGTACACGGGCCTACAACATTTCCGCCTCCATCGGAAATGCAGCCGCCGCAGCCGGGATTCGAACCCGTGACGTGCGGGTCCGCAGCCGAGTACCTTAGCCACTAGACCACCGCGGCGGGGCCGTTAGAGTTAATTGTCGCAGCAGTATTATCAAGTTTTTGCTATAGGTGTTTCTAATTCATTCTCGCAACTGATTATTTTAGCACGTACTTACATATGTGTTGTAGGCTAGTACGAAAGGTTTTTCGTCCCCTTTTTTGTGCTTACAGGAACGTCTGACCTATGTCACTATTTCGGGCACTTCTCATGTTAGGTCGAGCACATGCACGAGCACTTGGTTGCATAATAA
This sequence comes from Rhipicephalus microplus, assembly GCF_013339725.1. NCBI lineage: Eukaryota > Metazoa > Arthropoda > Arachnida > Ixodida > Ixodidae > Rhipicephalus > Rhipicephalus microplus. The sequence goes on along the minus strand of NC_051165.1, from coordinate 314,511,577 downwards.
GCGCCGTCGCGCCAATGCTCATTCTCGGCGTGGCGAAGGTGCGCGTCTGAGCTGGCGAAACCACCAAAGATTGGCGTGGCCAATCATCTCTGCCGGAGGTGGAGGAGGAGAAACTTCACTTGATCAAACGCACCTAAGAGGGCACGCATGTGTGCACAGAGTGAGAAAATGGCTTCGAGTTCTACATGAAACGCACTCGCATTGCAGCACTAGGCACCGACATTAAAATTACCGATGCAATTCCACTCTAACCGATTCGGAGTAGCTTGGAATGTTTTCCAGCCATTTTTTCCCCAATGACACCCATTTTCATTCGCGAGCGAATGTGAGTTTGATTCTCGTATTGTGCTTGCCTTGACTTTCAGCAAATATTTATTTGTTTTTGCTGAAAACATTGCTCTAGACGATTAAATGGACGCAAATAATAACCAAAGACACCATAAATGAGAAACTTTCGAAATGGTAGCACGTCTGATTGTAAGGTACTGGTGGGAAGAGGAAATCAACAAGTATTAACTGATTAATATGTTGGGCTTTTGACGTATTCATGTGGGAGGTAGTGGCCAGATACTGCACCAGGGTGGCCAATCCTTCTCTTGTGAGGAGTGCGTTTCCGGCGGTGGTTGCCGGTGAGGCCGCACCGCAGGCGTCTTAATGCAGTTCCATCAACACGCGGATTTTTTTTTAATCCGGTTGGGAAATGTGCGGCACCGGGATTTGAGCCACGGATCTCTTGCATGCGAGCTGGATGTTCCAACCACTACGCCATCGCCGCACCTCATCTCATCATCTTAATCATAAGATCATCTTAATACATAAGAAAGGAGATGACAAGGACTTGAAAAATTACAAGCCGATTAGCTTGCTCTCTGTAGTATACAAGCTAATTACCAAGGTAATTGCTAATAGAGTAAAAAAACATTAGAATTCAACCAACCAAAGGAACAAGCAGGATTTCGAACAGGCTACTCAACAATCGGCCACATTCATACTATGAATCAGGTAATAGAGAAATGCTCAGAATATAACCAACGACTATACATAGCCTTCATAGATTACGAGAAGGCATTTGGTTCGGTAGAAATATCAGCCGTCATGCAGACACTGCGGAGTCAGGGCGTAGATGAAGTATATATAAACAGTCTGGAAGAAATCTACAGGGGATCAACTGCTACCATAGTGCTTCATAAAGAAAGCAACAGAATACCAATCAAGAAGTGTGTAAGGCAGAAGGACACAATCTCCCCAATTCTATTTACCGCGTGCTTACAGGAGGTTTTCAGAAGCCTAGAATGGGAACAGTTAGGGATAAGAGTTAATGGAGAATACCTTAGTAACTTGCGCTTCGCCGATGACATTGCATTGCTGAGTAACTCAGGGGACGAACTGCAACTCATGATTACGGAGTTAGACAAGGAGAGCAGAAAGGTGGGTCTTAAAATGAATCTGCAGAAAACGAAAGTAATGTACAACAACCTCGGAAAGGAGCAGCGCTTCGAGATAGGTAATATTGCACTTGAAGTTGTAGAAGACTATGTCTACTTAGGGCAGGTAATAACCGCAGAGCCTATCCACGAGATTGAAGTAACTAGAAGAATAAGAATGGGGTGGAGCACATTCGGCAAGCACTCTCAAATTATGACAGGTAGATTGCCACTATCCCTCAAGAGGAAGGTATATAACAGCTGTATCTTGCCGGTACTTAGCTACGGAGCAGAAACCTGGAGACTTACAAAGAGGGTTCAGCTTAAATTGAGGACGATGCAGCGAGCAATGGAAAGAAAAATGGTAGGTGTAACCTTAAGTGACAAAAAGAGAGCCCAGTGGTTTAGGGTACAAACGGGGGTTAAAGATATCATAGTTGAAATAAAGAAGAGGAAATGGACATGGGCCGGGCATGTAGCGCGTAGACAGGATAACCGCTGGAAATTAAGGGTAACTAACTGGATTCCCAGAGAAGGGAAGCAGGTTAGGGGGAGACAGAAGGTTAGGTGGGCAGATGAGATTAAGAAGTTTGCGGGTATGAATTGGCAGCAGCAAGCACAGGACCGGGTTAACTGGCGGAACATGGGAGAGGCCTTTGTCCTGCAGTGGGCGTAGTCAGGCTGATGATGATGATGATGATGTTCGGCTTAACGTCCCAAGATCACCGTGGTTAAAAGGCTCCGGAAATTTCGACTACCTGAGGTCCTTTAACGTGCACCCAAGTCTTAGCACATGGGTCTACAGCACTGCTGCCTCCATCGAAAATGCAACCGCCGCCGCCGGGATTCGATCCAGCAACCTACAAAAATTGGCACGCAGAGAAACTAGTATGCCGTGCGATGCCAGCATGCAGTAAGATGTCGTGCTGCTGCCTGCGTTAAAAGCACACCTGGGTGGGTCCATGTAAACTCTCACATTGGAGCTTCCTTTTCTGGTTTCGTTGCAGCAATACGAGAGCAAAGATATACGGTGTGGTGGCCTATAGTTGTAGCTTGCGCTATGCACATATACCTATCGTCATTCACCATTCCGCTGGTGTACAAATCACACCCCACGTACGTATACCATAGTAGTTTCGTGAATGTAAACTCAGTGCAACACAGCCATGAACACTCGCCAACCACCACCATCAATTGCTTTTCTCGACCGTGGCACCTACGGACAGCTTTATTAGTCATACAAGATGTCGCACAATGTTTCCGTATGACGCGAGATTATTATTTTATTCAGGAAGCTTCCTGGAAAGCGATTGGATAACGATTTTACCTGATAGAGATTATATCTGGATATGCCCTTCAAACTTTCCCCTTAAGCTATTTTCTTTTGTCCCAATCTGCTGTCCCATAGTGCCAACAGTTACTTCAGGCATTAGTGTTTCTTTTAATTGCTTTGTTGGATATATAAGCACTGCGTAGAAGTACCATGCATTTGCAATAGGCGGTAGTTTACGCAGAGTGAATGAAGAGCTTACATGGGCCTCCAAAGGAGGGGGAGTTGACAAGAACAGGTTTCGAATCTCTCGGGCACATCCATTTTTTCTCCTCCCTCTGACTGTAATTTCTTTCCGGATTTCTTGCCTTAATCAGTATATTCAAGCTCCAGACAATATTTGTTTTTAGTAGTAGTAGTAGTAGTAGTAGTAGTAGTAGTAGTAGTAATTTATTTTATTTCTTGAAAGGCAAGAAAAAGGATACAGAAGCAAAAGGCGTTTCATACGCCTTTTGCTTCTGTATCCTTTTCCTTCTGTATCCTTTTTTTGCTTCTGTTTTGATACGAAAGTCTCATTAGCCGGCAAGCATGGGCAGATACTATTGCAAATATGACACTCATTTTGTGGAGCTTGCTGGAAAGTAGTTATAGGGTAGACTCTATCTAGCAGTCTGTAATCCTTCCTAATAAGATTTATTCATTTCTTTCACACACGGGATCCCAGTGAATGGAGCCGCTGCCGGGCAGCGGGAAAATACGTTTACCATCCGGGCAGCAGTTGCAATCTTGAGCTTTTTTTTTTTCATCCAGACGGGGAATGAAGTTTTCGGCTGCGTTTGAGCTCTCGGTCTCTTTGATTATATTTCTTAGATTAAAGAATTGAAAAAGAACTAAAGTTTTCTAATATCGTCGTGGGGACATATGCTAGAAGTAGTGGAAAGATGCGAGCTAGTGAAAAAACTGCTGACAGACTAGAAGTATTGCTCTTCCCGCCTGTGCTTATATTACCTGCACTTTTTGATTGTTGTTACCCGTGAACACTCAGGCTTCTGTTTTCATCCTTCTTTTTTCTAAGACCTTAAGCATTGCTTTAATTACCAAACAGGACTAGCGAACCCACTTCTGCTGAAATTTATGCACAGCGGTCTTGTTCAGGCTCAAACTGACAAGACCAAAGTCAGCGGCATCAGCATGTGATATTGTCGCTTGCTCGAAGGTATAGTTTCCCGCATGTAGCACAATATCACGTTAGGTGCAGAAGACTTCAACAACAGCAACAAAAAAAAACAGGAAATTGAGTGCCATTAATCATTTTCGCGAATCTGGTTCACCCTACACTGGGAAATGGTGCACGGGTGTTTGGTTCAAACGTAATTGAGTAGGGCAGAAGCAAAAAATTAACTGCATATCCACGATTAACTGCATATCCAAATGATTGATGATGAGTGGGGTGAAGCGTCCGTCAATCCAGCCGTGCTTCCGACCGTGCGTCCATCCGTCCATACGTGTGCCTGTTCGTGCGTCATCCGCGCATCCCTGCGTCAGTCCATTCCTACGTGCGCCGTTTCGTGCGTCCGTTCGTGCGTCCATCCATGCTCCATCTATGCGTCCATCTGTGCGTGCGACCATGCATCCGTCCATGTGTCTGTCTGTCCGTCTGCTTGTCTGTCTCTCTGTTCGTGTGTCCATCCGTTCACCTATTGAACGCTTCAAGTACCACCATTTCACTTCTTTTTATCATATATTCATCTTATACAAGTAGCGCCATTTAACGGACAATCTAAAGTGTAAACAAGAGTATGTACAACATTTCTGCTGTCAGCGCGTTGTTAACCCTAAGAGCGTGATAACGCCCCACCACGGTGGTCTAGTGGCTAAGGTACTCGGCTGCTGACCCGCAGGTCGCGGGATCGAATCCCGGCTGTGGCGGCTGCATCTCCGATGGAGGCGGAAATGTTGTAGGCCCGTGTACTCAGATTTGGGTGCACGTTAAAGAACCCCAGGTGGTCGAAATTTCCGGAGCCCTCCACTACGGCGTCTCTCAGAATCAAATAGTGGTTTTGGGACGTTAAACTCCACAAATCATCATCATCATCATCATCATCATCATCAGAGCGTGATAACGACGTCGTGCTACGTTTTTCGTAACATGCGGACATGTGGATATGTGTCCGAGGGTGGGTATGTGCCAATCGTATGCAGGTATGTGTCCCAGGTTACGCACTAGGACAATGGAGGACGCACAAGCCACGGCATAAGGAGCTTCTCCCCTAAAATGTTGGTGACAGAGATTGTCGAAGTAACTTGAATGAGAGACCTCTGAGAGCATCGCATTTTGCCTGTGCTTGCCTTAGCAATGTTTCAAACTCCGTGGCAGGTATTTATTATATTTTGGATTTACACCTGCGATCACCATGAAATGATTGTGAGATGCGAGGGGTAATGAAGAAGCCCGGAATAACTTCGGTCACTATATCTTCTTTATCGGGCATCTGAAGCTAAGTACAAGGGAACTTTTCGCAATTAGATGCCATTGAAATGCGGCCACCGTGGCAAAAAATTGAGCATGCGTTCTTAAGCATAGCGGTTTTAGTTACTTGCCGATAAGCTGCAACAATGAGCACGCTCTGTTATAACAACATATCGATGCCACGCGTTCAGAGAAAAATGAGCTGGCCCTTTCATGAGCAAGCACACGATCATGAAGACATGAACAAACACAGTATTTAGTTTTTGAGTGCCAGAATTTCACCTGCTTACATTAAGTGCAGCTGCCCTGACGTGCATAGTGTTATTTACGTGTGCCTGTCCGTGAGTCTTGCAAAGAATGGAGGATATGTGTTAAGACGAAACCCCATAAGCGCTAAAAGGCACGCGACAGCGATGACTGACGCAATGAGCGACAAAACAGAATGTTCGCGCGCTGCGTCACCTGGTGATTTTTGCCAGGCCACTCGGTATATTAGATTTTGAAACTGTCGTCCATCGTCTAAAAGTGCTGTGCTGAAGCAGCCAATAGCGTAGCACTAGAGCACGACGTACATCTGTGACGTACTACCAATTGTCGCTACTTGCTTATCGGCGCGCACCAAAAAGAACGTTCCTCAACACAAATGGGCAACGGCGACGAGCGAACGTTCACATCATTCAACCCGAACGTGTCTGGAAAGGAACTACGAGTCCCACGCCGATAGTGACGTGGCTTCGCAGTACGTGACAGCACTGGCGGGATCAAAGCAAATAGTGAAATACAATGAGCAAGCTTTTATGTGCCACAATGGAACGAAAGGTTGTGTTTCAAGTTGCACACCGCTGACAACGTGCCACTTTTAGTGCGAGTAAACACCACTTAACAGAAAGAGGAAAGATCGCTCGTCAAAGCGGTCGTGTGAAAGTTGTTTGGGCATGCAAGTGACCGCTTGCGCGAAGGCGCGCTATGTCGCGTCACCCGTCGCTGTCACTTGCATTTTCACGGTTTGCTATTTATTCACCTGACAGGCTAGCCTCTCTTACCCCGTATTCACAAACGCTCCTCGACTCGACTCTCACCCTTCATTTGGCATAGTTGAGCATTGCACCGCTGCACGGCTGAAATTGATGCTGCGCTACTCAATAATAGCAGCAAATTATCCCTGATATGGAGTGACTTGCCCTGCCTATAGATGGCGCTCCCATCTGCTTTCTCAAGTGAAGGTGGAGCGTTGAGTGAAGGGGCGTTCTAGAATACGGGGCTTAGTCCGAGTGGTATTCGATGACAGTATTTCTACGTACTTTGATCGATTCATTCCACACTGCTGTTTTTTTGGCTTGGTGACACGCCATTGCACAGGAAAAAAGAAGGCAGCCAAATGACGTCTGCAAATCTTTCAGTTCAGGTCAAAAATATTGCTTCGTCCACCACGGTGAACTAGTTGTAACGGTGCTTGGCTGCTCACCTGAAGGTCGCAGGTTTGATCCCGACCGCAGAGATCGTATTTCGATGGAAGCTTATGCACCGTGCAACGTCAGTGTACGTTGAAGAACGCCACACGTTGGAAAATTTTGGAGTCGACAACTGCAGCGTCACTCAAAATCATTTCGCTATGTTAGAACATGATACCTTATATATTATATATTATTAGGAAGGATATGTCGGCCATTTCAAATTATATATATATATATATATATATATATATATATATATATATATATACCTGTGTGGGGGAGATTTTGATACAATAAACGTTTTTCGAATGATTATCTAATATCATCATTACGCTATAAAAATATTACCTTGATAAATAAACAGAGTGCTAAGTGGGAAACGTGATGAGCCTGTTATCGCTCATTTCAACACTCCTCCAACGCACTATTTCAATGTATGTTGTGTGTGAAAATCTTAACCACGGACACAGCTGGAGTACACACTTCGCCTTTTTTCATATCCCAACGCGCGTCTCTACTGAGACGGGTTTCTGCATTTCCGGGGTAGAATACCAAATACCCTAAATCCTTAAACACTTTGCTTAAACAAGGAACGCGTTGAATGTTTATTTTACTTTAGGAGCGAAGCTCCTTAAGCCGTGGGTCATGTGTACGCGATGTATGTAGTAGTATTACTACTACTACTAGTAGTATTAGTAGGCATACTAGTAGATAGCAACCTTTCGTTTAGTCCTTGGAATGTCCGCTGGATGGTGGTTCTTCTATATTACGAATATATTATGAAAAGATGCGAGATGACGGCACTCGGAGTGTTCACTAGATTGACGGACGCACAGACGGACGCATGGACAGACCGAGAGACAAGCAGGTGGACGGATACACGAACGCGCGGATGGACTGATGGACAGACAGACAGATGCACAGACGGACGGACGAATTTAATTTATTTATTTATTTTTATTTATTTACAGGATTTCTGCAGGCTTCAAATTGAAGCCATAAGCAGGAGTGGGTAACCTATAAATATAGCACGCTGAACATTTTCACAATATATTACGCACAGAGAATGTCGCGGACACACATTATTTAACGCGGTAAAAAGAAAAATATACAGTGCATCCCTTACAAAAATCCTATATATGGACTCGTATAAAAATCCCCATATATGGCTACATCAGGAATTGGGCATATCTGGCCCATATATGGAATCCCCATATATGGGCCGTATATAACCTGATATGTCCAAATCCTGATATAGCCATATATGGGCCTTATATTCCCATATATGGGTGTTGCTGTATATGGCCATATATGGCTATATATAGAAGCATCCATATAAGGTTTTATATGGATGCTTTCATATATGGCCTTATATGGATACCTTTATATAAAGCCATTCAAATGATTCATCTATATTAGTTCAGCTTGTGTCACCGGCAAAAAATATAGCTGCTCAAATCATTCTTCAGCTAGAAATATACCTGTTTGTTGAAAGGTCTGCATGCAGTCACTATCATCTCCAAAACAAAGGCAGTACACACCCCCTGAACATTCTTGTTCAATTAAGTTATCCTCAATATATCTCAAGTTATTCTCAACAACTATTTGCTAGAATGTAACTTGGCATCATATCTAAAGCTTGTGGTGGGCACATGTCACTGTTAGTCCACTTTTCCTGAAGAGATACATTCTTTGTGCTTAAATATATTGCTTACTTATCAACACTTTTTATTTATCTATTTATTTCATTGCCCACAGCAGCAATTGGCATTACATTGAAGGAGCATTTACGAAAAGTAGAATACAAAAAATACATAGCCAAACAAATAATCAAAGTCACCTGAATCACAATCTGCAAGAGAAATTCATATATAAATCGGAACATGTTCTAACATATAAATCGGAACAATTCTAACATGAAATAAAACAAATATTTGGGAGTGTAGAGGCAATGCTAGAAGGCAGCTGGTTCCATCTTGTAATTTTTTTGGTAAAAAATCATTTTGAAACACGTCAGTTTTGCATGCTATTATTCTTATCTTGAACCTATGGTCAACACGGTCTGAGACATAGTACGGTGCAAGTAAATGTTCCGCTTTATCGATTCCGACTTGACAAAAATAAATAGCATAAAGGAACCCAAGTTGAGTTTCGTAAAGATATCTTTCACAGTGTGTTATGTTTAAAACTTTTCTCGTGTGTCAATGGAGCGTCCATAGTCAGTCAAAACGAAATATTGACTTGCTATTGACCGTATGAACTGCGTGTGCATTGAATAACTTAAATGAGTTGATAATCAACTTTTAAGGAGTTCGGTCGAAAGTGATTGGTATGCAAGCTTGTTATGTACAAGTATTGTGACTAATGACCTATAGAACGACTGCTAAAACTGGTGTCTATAGGTCTCTGTGTGCGTGGGAACGGAGGCATTTAACAATATTTCTTGCCAACGGGACACTAAAAATGTACTTTGTAAACGTAATCCACTTTCCATTTTGCCAATAATGCATCATTATTGTTACAGTGGTAAAGAGCTCATTCTGCAAAAATTCCGGTGTAGGCATCGGTGGCTCTCCGTGAAAAATCGTCTTGTCAATGATCGAAAATTGAGAGAATGCAAATAAAACAAATATTATAAATTTTCGGATATGAGTGATGATCGAAATCATGCAGGCAATTTGCATGGCATGCAAGTGCTCTACCACACAGCTATGCTTTTGCTTGGAAATAAAGCATTAATAACTTCCTCTTGTTGTAAATGCAAGGAAAATAACTGTCATGCTTAACAAATACATGTATCCTGCATACAGGCTTCACAACACAACATTTATTATCGCAGCTATATTGCATGATACAAGCGTGCATTGTCATCAAGCATCACAACACGTTATTACCAACGTGACTTCGTGGTCTAAAGACAGCCAACCATTACAAAAGGCACACTGGTTACTGCACGTATTCCCTCACGACTGCGTAGTGGGTGCATAAAGTTATAAAACATTTTACAAACATTATATTAAGAAGCACGTTCTGCTGGGTGAGTTGGTACTTCATCTTAACTTAGTTGCACGAAAAAATTTGAAGTGTGAAAGGAAGACACCTGGACACAGCGCACACTAACAACTGAAACTTCATTGGAGAAAACAGACATATGTATGCGGTTACGACAACACGTGAGGTGGAAAAAAGTGATTAGATGAGCAGACATCTGTTCATTTTCTTTCACAGTGTGGACATCGTGTGATGGACGGCACTGCGCTGTCATGTGGGAAGTATTATTTAGAATTTATTTATATAATTGTAGATCACAAAGCTTCTCTAAAGGAATTAACAACCATTCTCTAACCAATCATCATATTGTTGAGAGTGTGGCTGCGCGCCCTTGTTTGGAATACGGTAGTTAAAGCTAGATTCAGTGACACGGTATAGCGCGGGAAATCGGAGAGGCGTATTTCATAAACAAAGCTGGGGATTCATGTGTCACGTAACTCTCACTTATGTTGCTTGCGACTGGGGTAGCTTTCCTGGAAGCGCATCATTTATACAATCTGTCTGCTCATCTAATCCTTTTCTTTCACCGCACGTGCTCTTGTAACCGCATATATACGTATGTCTGTTTTCTCCAACAATGTTTCAGTTGTCAGTGTGTGCTGCATCTAGGTGTGTTCCTTTTGTATTTTAATTTTTTCGCGCAACTCAGTAATTACATAATATTTCTTGTTCTTTAAACTGTGTTACCCGTTTTTTACACAAAATGCAGCCATGTGCGAAACCTTCATTGAGACACTTTCAACCTTCTCAATTACGCAGTACTATTCCACAATTAAATTTGTTCAAGTAGCATCATGCAATAAAGAGTACACACTAAGTGATTGAATTACCCACAAGAAACATGATCGATACTACTATCACGTTCAACTGTGAAAAACGGAGCTTAACGGTCCCCCAGTTTTTTCACACAGTAGCAAGCCCTAATGCATCATACCAGTTTATTTGTCGGCTTGCGTAAAAATATCTACAGTGCTCACGAATTAAAACGTGACATCACATTATTTTGTGTAAATATGTATGCGGGTATGCGCAGTTCCTCAAGATAACCACGCGATGTTGCGATATCAGTAACGATAATGTCGCCTGTGATGTGCGCATTCCAGTCAAATATACACTTATATCACCCTGATTGTAGATGGCGGAAACAAAATTACGGGCTATTCTTAAGTTTTTTCATTTTGATCCGTGACATTGCACCCTGTTTTGAAGAATCAAACTAGGAACAAAATTTTAACTGCGTGTCCTTATCAAAACACACGTAAATATAAAAACAAGTGGAACGTAGACGAAGAAAGATAAATTCAAACGCAAGACAAATTCAAACGTGGGCTCATAAATCTCATGACACCCTTGGAGTTGGAGATATGCAACTCTTTTTCATCTGTAATTGCGCAAGTTGTAATTTATCCTTGGTTTTTCCTCAAGCGTTAAAATGAGAAAAATACAACACAAGTATATCTACATCAATATACTTATGAAAAGTACAATGGCACAAAACCAACATTTTCCTGACGTAGATTTTTTGATTAAATAGAGCACTGTCTGGATCAAGTGAAAAAAAAGAAAGTGTTGTCATATCGCTTAAACAAAACAGCCTAATGACGTAACTACGATTAGCATAAAGTTATTTACTGAGCAAGCATGCAATGTGGTATGTTTTCGAGTTATCATAATATTTATGAACAACGTGCGAAGGTAATGAAAATGATGAACTTACAATAACATTTAACCGAGACTTCTTTTTCACGGAGCCTGTTAATCCTGATAACCTATTCACACCTTAAAGCCACCACGTCCATTCGTACTGCTTTAGGAAGAAGTTTTGAAGGAACGCTTGCCCGCAAGCGTGGGTATCCATTTTCTTCTCGCACGAAAAGTCTACGATCGCCAATCGAGCAGCGAACAGACGCACACGCACACAAAAACACTTCCACGTCCGTCCACAATTTCGCCACGTACAGCGAAGTAGATTCCTGAGAGCTGCGCGATTATCTTGTGTAAATTGGAGCAGTAGTTGAACACGAAATAAGAGCAAAAGGAATGAAAATTAACAAACTCGATCAGCACGGCACCCATGACTCCGGCGAGCAAAAAAAAACAACAATGACGCGGACGGATACAGTGCACGCAGGCTTGACAATGAATATTGCAATGGACACTACATTACTCCTTGAGATCAATGATTCACGCACTTTTCACTAGAACTAAATTTTCCTGCGCTTATTGGCGAACGACGTTTCATTTTTTAACTATTATTGACGCAATGTTATTACCATACGACTGAATGTTTGTGCAAACTATTTTCTTCGTCGTTACTTGAAATGGGCCGCGGCACTCTCTTTCCTGCTCTGTCCACAGACTGGTGTAAGCCACGGCAGGGCTTCACGGTGCCTACGTGCGCTCCTTCGAACAACTTTCTCCGAATTGTCCACCCATCCGATGGGCGCCCTTTTTGTATTTTTTTTACTGTGCGCACCCCTTGCAACCTAGCAGTCAGGCGAGTTTTTTCGCACAATGGACTTCAACTTCCTCCCGCGGGCCCAGAAAGCTGCACGTGCAAGACCTTTGAGACAGGCATTCCGTGGAGCTGAAATCGCTGCTTCGTGTACGCTGGCTACGAAGACGCGTTTCAGCCGAATTTTCATCTTATTTCGCAAGCATTTATAATGATAATAATAATATTCAATCAACCAATAATCAATCAACCATTTTTTGACCTACCCAAGAACAATCATAGGGTCTTTCATGCTGGCGCGCACGAAAAGAAAACAAAAACAAACAATACATTACAGACTGTCCACAGAAATGCAAATCAATAAAAAGAGCAAAAACGAGCAGTCGAAAAGAAATCAACGCACAATGAAAACAACAAATAAAAGAGTAGATATTCATGGAATGGGACTGAAAAATAATGTAGAATATACATAACCGTGCCGAAGGCTTCCTGAAAGACGGAAAAGGGAAGAATCTGTGCATGTGCAAAGCTACGTTAGGACAGGGCAGCCCTCACTGACAAAAAGAAAATGACTGTAGACTATGAAAAACATAACGAATTAAGAAAGTTGACGTTAGATAGACTCAGTATTCTGTAAAGGATAGAGTGTTGAAAGAAGCTGGCAGGTACATGCAACGGTCGATTCTCTCTCGATAACTTACGCGGAGTTTCAAAATTATTACAACCGAGAAGGGCAGAATATCTCACCCTGAACTAGCTTGTAAAGAAATAACAGGTCAGCGCGATTTTGCCGGCCATTAACTGATGGCAAATATAATATTCTAGCAGTGTTGAAAGGATTCTAGTGAAACGATGAGGGTAAATGCTTATGAAATTTTTCTGGACTCACTCAGTGGCGCTACTGCTGGATTTAGCAGGGCCATTCCAAATCAAATATGCATATGTACTCAAGTTGACGACGACATATCGCGGTGTACAATTTGTAGAAGGCTGTAGGAGAACCGGATTCTCGCGAGATGTTGAGCCAACAGGAAGAGAATGAAGGCCTCGCATGGCAGCACATTTAATGCAAGTAGAAAAAAATTCAGCATGCTATCAAAAAGAACACCAAGATAACAGATCTCATAAAACTTACATAACGACACAGTATGACAGCATATGAATTCGCTGTTGGACGTTTTGCGAAATACAACAACAACAACAACAACAACATTAATAATAATAATAATAATAATAATAATAATAATAATAATAATAATAATAATAATAATAATAATAATATAATAATAATAATAATAATAATAATAATAATAATAATAATAACAATAATATTAATAATAATAATAATAATAATAATAACACACTCATATCATTCTGACATGTCCGAAAATATCTAGCCACATTCAATGAAATGCCAGTGTCCGGGTGCCCATGAATTTCTATACGCGAGTGTACACTTGTCAGTTTGGTGGGTATGTACCGGCATACATATCTTATAAGTGCACTACCGTGTTGGTGTTGAAAGGATATGTTCGCAAGCAGTTTGAATCGTTACGCGCCTGCACAGCAAGGGGCTGTTTACATAATGTAGAGTTTGGCTTAGGTATCACGCCAGCCCGCAAAAAATGTGTCATACCAATTGTATTCACAAGGCAATGTTTAGGCTAATCCTGATGATGGCACGTGCGCTTTAGTGACCTCGACCAAGTAATGACACACCGACACAAAATAGAAGTTTTGTGAATTAGGCAGCCTACGTTAAATGTTGCTATAAAGCTTCAGCATTTCATTACATTGTCCATTAAATATGTATCACGTGTGAGTCAGCTGCACCTTTTTTAACGTACATGTCTATGACGTGAGATTTATTTGACGCTTGCAAACATTACACTAAATTAATTGTTCACTTGTGCAATCATAAAATTTTTGATAAATTTACTATGTGCACAGCCAGGAACATTATGCGTAGCCAAAGGAAACGCAAGGTGTATTTTTGCAATAAATTAGTACAACTTCCATCTTGAATGTAATCATAATGGTGCCTGCAAGTTTCATTCACGTAAGTTCTTTTTGTTTTTGAAAATACTCCCTTAAACATTGGGCTGCGCATGCAATTATAGTAAATGGCTGCTGAAAGCAATCGCAGATGAGGGGTCAACAGGAATAATAGAAATCTTGTTATATGAAGGGAGCATATAGCCATCAAAACTTTCAAATAATTAGGAATTTTGTCCACCGATGTGGAAGCTAAAAGCGCATTGAAATTACTATTTCTTGCTGCCACTTTAAACAATGCATTAATGTGAACAATATAAGTTGCATGCATTTTGTCTTTACATAATACTATATAGGATTGCTCTATAATAATAGCGAGGTTCGGAAGCTTCAATACGTTTTGTGACTTGACACGATTCCTTTCTCGTAAAACATGTCTGCTCTTGTGTACATTATTTACGTCGTATTAATTGCAACTTATTGTTTCAAACCTAAATGCCATGAAAAATGTACGAGTTAAATTACACGAATGCATGCATATATGCATTCAACTGAGTTGCAACTATCACGTACACAAAGCTGACCTGAAATTTCGGTTTTTTTGCATGGCAGAAACAACATATATATTTAATACTCCTATTGTTATGAAAAATAAGCAGGTCAGCTTTGTGTACAAATTGTTATATATTACAATTCGCATAAAAGTGTGATCACGGTGCTAAATATATACGTGGTTCATCCCAAATAAGAGAGCACTTCCACATATAAGGATCCACTTGATATGTTATATATGGTGTGGCCGTGCCTTATTTGGCCGGATTTGACTTTTTATATGGGCCAACCGCGTCATATATGGCCGTATATAACCCCATACATGAACTGACTCCGCCAGATATACATCCATAGATGCTTATATGTGGCCACATATGCTGCCATATATGCCTATATATGGCCACATATGCTGCCATATATGCTTATATATGGCCAGATATAACTTATATATGGGCCATGTATGGCGTTTCCGTAAGGAATGACATGCAATTGCGCATAGCATAATACCTATATAAGTGCGTACTAACATCACTTGTGTACTAACAACGCAACATCACAAAACAAAGATTACAAATATGGCAGGAAAACATGCTATAAGTTTTTTAGCTCCGATAAAAATGACGCCACTGTCGCCGCCTCCACAATCCCACCAGGGAGGCGATTCCACTCGCGTACAGTTCGTGGGAAAAAAGAGCCCTTGTACAAGTTTGTTCTGCAAGAAAATTCCTGTAATTTTTTTGAGTGATCCGCCCGCGTGGGTCGTCGCACAACTTTTTCTATATATGCACTTGAATCAATGCCAAGCTTATCATGGTAGAGCAGATACATATATTTTAGTTTTTCACGATA
Source organism: Rhipicephalus microplus (assembly GCF_013339725.1). Taxonomy (NCBI): domain Eukaryota; kingdom Metazoa; phylum Arthropoda; class Arachnida; order Ixodida; family Ixodidae; genus Rhipicephalus; species Rhipicephalus microplus. Next base: position 314,496,057 of record NC_051165.1, on the reverse strand, counting down.
CCGCCGCAAATGTAATGCTTCCAAGTTCGCTGTCTGGAGCAAAGCAGTGACTGACGTAAGTCGATTGTATGAGCGAAAGATAAATCGAGCAGATTTTCTTTGTAGGTTTTGTAGTTTATCAATGTTTTTCTTTGTGTAGGGGTCCCAGACCACGCAGGCATATTCCAAAAGGGGACGAATGTAGGTTTTATATGCTAATAGTTTTATTTCTTGCGTTGACTGTCGTAACAATCTTCTAAGATATCCAAGCTTTCTCATGGCTTTCTTTTCTAGAAAAGTGATATGTTCATTCCACCGGAGGTCTGAAGTGATTATTAAACCTAAGTATTTATAACGATTTACAGCACTAAGACAGCGACATTTATTGAATACTGGAAAGTAAGTGGTGCCTTCTTTCTTGAAATTGTCATTGAGATGGTTTTCGTAGTATTGATGCACATCTGCCATTTTTCACACCAAATAGGCAGTTTGTCCAGGGCACTGCTTAATAATGCCTGGTCGGCAGGTGTGCTTACTTCCTGATAAAGGATGCAATCGTCCGCGAACAGTTTGATTTGGACAGGTATATCGTTTACGATATCATCTATATAAACTAAAGAAAATAGTGGCCCGAGAACCGACCCTTGGGGAATGCCTGGATGAACGGACGCACCGACGCATGGACGGACACACAGACGGACGCACGCACGGATGGTCGCAAGAACGCATGGACGGACGCATGGACGCTTCACTCCACTCATCATAATTCACTCCGTGGATACGCTGTGATTTTTTTGTTTTTCACTCAGGCGCCAACACCATGAATGTTTATAATTAAATTACGTGATCGAACTGAAAATTATAATGAGTTTTGTTGTTCTGTGGTTGTAACACAGATCCCGTTAATTCGGGAGGCGATCGCCGGGCTAATTCCAAGGGCCGAAGTATCGGCCCCCCGAACCGCACCACGAAAGCGTGGACAATTTAGAAGTGGTCCTTTTTGGCGCGCCAGCAGACGCCGGCTGTGGCCCAAAGAACAAGTCAGAGCCGAGGGTTGATAAACAACACATAATTATATTCTCAATAATGGCAGATCAAAAAAACAATACACAAGTATGCACACTCCACTCTAGTTGGATACAATATGTCACCAATCAAACAACGTACTACACAGTACAATCGGCCACACTCGAAACAACGAACACAGACAACGATACGCACTTCAATACAGTCGCATGCATTGAACAACCAAGACACTTAAAGACTAAAGAGATAGAAAACCTATGCAGTCCGAAGTTCTTGGAACAAAAGTCTGGATGATACTCTTCCGAGAATCACTCACTCAAAGTCCAGCGTTGTTGTCGTTCCGCAGCCCCCGAAGTTTCTCTTTCAGGTAACCTCGCCGAAGTTTCTCTTCCAGGAAACCTCACGTCTTCAATTGACCACTCTCGAAGCTTCAAACTTCTTCGCCGGAAACACGTCGGCTTCACACACGCGGCTGTTGCCATGCGTCTTCGCACAATAGCGGTAAACACACACTCTTGCCTGTAGCTCGAGTCGTCACCCCTGAGGTGGAAATCATCTTCTTCTCCTGCTTTGTCTCTACGGACAAAACCTTCGCCGACTACACGGCGGAATCCCTACGCGCTCTGGCGCTAACTTCTGTCTTCTCCTCCGAAGTTTCTCTTCCAGAAAACCTCACGTCTTCTCCTGCTTTGTCCCTACGGACAAAACCTTCGCCGACTACACGGCGGGATACCCTACGCGCTCTGGCGCTAACTTCCGTCTTCTCCTGATCTCTCGTCTCGGCTGCTCGATTAAATACCTTCCGCGCGAGATTCCAGAAAGTTCTCTTCATTTCGTCGGCGCGATACGCAGCGAAGGCTAGGGAGAGAGCGGGACGGTTCGAATGCTGGCCGCGACAGATGACTCAACCCGGCTTTAACCATGCCCCTTTGCATCTAGAAAGTTCGAGTGCTTGCTCGGCTGCCGTTGTGGGGTGAGGAGGTTCGTCGGCGAATCTACGCTTCCGAGGGAGAGAGTCGTGCCCCGGGAGTCTCGATGTTTGTTTTCTTCTTTTTTTTATTGTTGACCTCGCGGCGTCACTCCGGCGTTTCGTCGCGAGGAGTTGGCGGCGCGCTCTTTTTGAGCGCTCGTTCTGTGACAGTGGTACGCAATAAAGTTCCTCCGGCAGCTTTTCTTTGCTCAGGAAATTTCATCGGAACTTATTTGCGACCGCTGCAAAATCAGATCTCACTGTGTTCTTCCTATAAGTTCACTGCAACTGTCACAGCTGTTATTTCTAACACCTTCGCACTTCGTGCTGTAAATTAGCCGGCTTTGCATATAATTTTGCGCGTCCTATGGTACATCACGTTGTAGAGTGTGAACTTTCGTGGCAGGTTACGCTCTTTCTGTAATCTCAGCCACCAATTACTAAAATTGCATTCGGTTTTACTGTTGCTTCACCGGAAATCTAAGCCGATAATCCTCCACGGTATTTTCTCGTTAAGATTTCTGGACTGGGACGCTTACGCAGTGCCGCTGGTAACCGTGACTTCCATCGACATTCTAGCCACAACAAAAAAAACGAAACTTTACTGTTATATAATTAACAATGAACTGCTGCACCTTTCGGTTTTTCTTATTTTAAAGGATACTTTTGATCCACAAGTGTAAAAACCAAGCTAGTAGAATTAGTCCGGCAAACTGTGTCCCCCCCCCTCCCAAACAAAAAACTCTCCTCGCGGAGAACGGCGCCTACCAATTCAGCGTTAATTTTCACTCGCCCGCACGAAACAAGAATATGCCGGCTCCGCCAGCATTGGCACCTCGATTTCTAAAGAAGTTAGCCGGGCAGCAGTTTTTTCGAATAAGACTCGATACGTGATCCCCGTTCGACCCATCCTCCAATCAGGCTCTCGCCAGAAAGACACGCCTCTGGAGCATCACGTGACGCAGACGCACAACCGTTTCTGTATCGGTATGCAGATGAAAAATAGATCTGTGTTACATAGGTCACAGGCAAGCTGAATACCTTTTTCTACCTTTCTTAGAGTATTCATCACCAGTCGAGCAGTTTTTCGTAGCTGAAATGACAAACTCCAACAAAGAATTTATGCAATAACCTGTAAGATCATATTCTTCAATTAATGTCTTGACTTTTTCTCCTAACATTTTTTTGTTGCATAGATGACGCATGTTTCAAGAGTATTTTGTACGTGCATGTTCTCGCTTAACTTCATTTCTTGTTGGATTTCAGTGGAGGCTGAAATTTATTCAACATCGAGTTACTTAGCATAATGAACATTATTTCAACAGAAAAATTCGAACGTCTGTATACAACAAACGATATTATCCGAACACGAATTGGAGCCCCGCCGCGGTGGTCTAGTGGTAATAATAATAATAATAATATTAAGAATAATAATTTATAAGCAGAAACCACGATATTATTTGTAGATTGCTCGTGATGTCTAGTGACGTATGTGTCACACGAAAAGCTACTGCGTCCATACGTGGTATTTCGAATGAATGACATGACTAACTAATTCACTGTTGAATTAGATGAAACGATTCAAAACAGTTCGGCACCGCATATGTTGTCACACGTCATGGCAAGCTTTATTTCAGAACTATTTTTGTTTAAGCTTAGAAGCCGTGATAGTTGCAGATACCACCATTTAGGCATAGATAACAAGATTCAATTGACCACCAATACACTGAGGTAAACTTGAGAACCGAGTGGTAAATACGCAGGCTGTTTTGTGTGAGAAAAGTAAAGTAATCGCGCTGCCAAAGTTCACTAATGACAAAATTATCTAGAAAGCTATACTCCCGCTTTGAGAACGTGTCCTTGCATTTAATGTTCCAGACTGTATATATAGTCCTTGCCCCCCAGTGTTGGGTAGCCTACAGGAAGTCTTTCCGGTGAGGCTCCCTGCTTTCTCTCTATCTGTTTGCATCCTTACACAGATACCTCTTAGGTGAGAAACGCTACCCCCTAACAAAACAGTAATTTGAATTTGCAGCGGAGCTCACACTCCGTAAAATTCTTGGTGCGGCTGCACAAGCCTTGCCAATACTGACCAAATGTATCTAACGTATAATGCTTTCCCGCCAAAACAACACTAGCTAAAAAGATATCGTTCGATTGGAAAAGGAAAAACAAAACTAAGTTTGGGGTGATCCACTGGCTGGGAAATGCATGCTTCCCGTCATTGCTGTTTTTTGTTTCGCTCACGGCACATCCCTGGGCCTCGATTGTTCGCCAGCCCAACCACTGTTTGTCCCAAGACCTGAATATGTGTCACACTACAGCAAGCCAACTTCTTTGTTTTTCTGTGTGATTCAATTCCCGAATAGGTGAGCACGAAGAGCAGTACGTCCAAACAAGCCACTTTAGAGCTGACGTCAATCAATTATTGCGGGGCGTAAGACGAGAGGAGCCGTCTGTCACGGAGAAACGCCGGAATGGGCACTTCAGGGCAGAAAAGATGTTCTCAATGTGTCGCTAGTCCATTGCCGTTATTCTGGCTTCTCTTTTTTAGATGAACGGCAAATTGTGCTCTCCTTGTTCGTGGCGTTCATTGCGTGTTCTTTCAGCACTTTCGCTTAGCTGCGAGGGCTTAGTCTTATATAGTTCAAATTGAGTTTCGCGCAGCGGCGGCAACAGAGTGCTTGCGCGGTGCTGACACTTGCTTGAGTGCGAGCGCCCAATAGCGCCAGCTTTCAATTTCCGTCAAGATAAACAAACATTATCCGGGAATGTTTGTTTATCTTGATGGAAATTGTATGGAGTAAAAACAGCCAATCGTGGCAAAGAAAAGTGAGAAGGCAAAAGAAAAGCACATTTTTATCGCGACGTTAATTGCTTTGAACAGTGTGTTCTTGCATGGCGATTACTTCACTCTCGCGAACGCCCACACGCAGCATATCCACGTGGAAGCATTGCCATAATTGTTTGTGATCTGTCATACATCAAAGACAGATTGTTTGAATCTGAAATTTTTGGGCCTTTTCTTTGGTTCTCTTCGTAAGGAAGTGTATGAAGTAATATTATGCGAAATATTTCTTGGGCAACCTTTTTTTTGTGCTAGTGCATTCACGAGACACTGTGTTCGAATGCAAGCAAAAAAACATCGCCTACTTAGAAGCCGAGGAAATCATACTGAAGCAATCTCCCCCAAATTTGTCACGCGCTGGAACAGTGAACTGAGCTTACAATATTTTGCACTTTCTTTACGAAATACGAGTAACCTCCCACCTTACTCTGCTGGCTATCAATGCTGGGAAGAGGAGTTCATTTGCGCGAACTATTCAGCACACTGTGCTGAAATGGCCAGTTTTTTATGGGTGTTGGTATGTGTTATATCGTTTTAGGTTGCGTGGTAACTGGGTAGAATGAAAGTTCCCACTGAAAGTGCGAAGAATTTTATTGCAATTCATCGTACTTGAATACCTAAATCCTTGGAATAGTGCTTCATAATCGGAATTCAACATGTTTTACGCATGCTATTGCAATATACATGCAAAAAATATATTCCAATTTTCGATTTTTACCTCGTGGCCTGATGTTGACGACACAATATGCTACTCAAAGCTTTATGGTTTCCTTATTGGGGATGATGTTCAGAAGGCGATGTTCAGGAGTCTCCTGTCGATAATTTGGGATTGAATTTTTTTTCAGAGGCCTTTTCTAGTTCGCCTACCACCGAAAGTACAAACCGAAAATAAATCAAGAGATAAAAGTGTGTGGGTGCTGAAAAGCAAGCGTAAAAACAGCGGTAACTTTTGTTAGCATCAATGTGGCGAGCAATACCCTCGAGGCATTACACATGCAAAATGAATACACAAGCGGAATTTCGAAGACTCGTTTCCTTGCTCGACACAAAATTAATAAGAACGAGCAAATAATGAAGTAATGGAAAGTATAAGGTACGTTAACTGGACTGTTTCATATGCATTGTAGCAATTGTGCGATGCATGCGAAGAAAGTATTGCGAATGAAGAGTCGACTTGCCACCAGCAGAGGCAGGCCATGCAATCTCTAGATTACGCGACCTATGGTCTCACCAATTCACCTTCGGCGGCAGTCGTCCTCTGGCCCACTTTTTTTAGATTTTTTTTTCAGATAACTTTGCTGGTTATGTGCATGGAAAGCCTGGAAGTGTCAGCGCCACCCATGATGGGGTTTCCTTTGCCGCATCTAGCGTCACGTAACGCGTGATCTTTTGATGAGTGGGTAGCTCACCTATGAACCCTCACATATTTTCTGAAGCAATCGATTCTGCCTTAACGTGGCCCTCTCTATGAACAAATAAGGAAAGATCATTTCAAAGGCGTACTTTTTTGTTTAAAGAAATGCTAATGAAAACTAAGAGAAAAAACAACAACAAAAGTATAGCGATGTAATTCTACTGCTCGAAGGGACAGTTCCTAAGTGTGACGTTTTTTTTTAAGTTGCTAGACCAAAACACAGTTCGTTATAGAAGTTTACCTTTGCTGATACAGACGCAAGTGTACGATAAGGAACAATACATCCCCTCCCCTTCGTGGGATTTAGGTGCACACAAGGTACACCGAGTGGTCGCAATTTCCAGAGTCCTCGCCTAAATTGTCTTTAATGATCATATCGCTGTTTACGTACGTTGAACTCCAACATTTATTAATTAGTCTCTGTGTGGGTGCCGGCAAGCATATCTTTTCCTGCAATGAATGTAGCTATTGTAAAGAAAACACAACCAGCTCAACGTTTTTTCTCTATAAAAAACTCCAGCGAAATATTTGGAACCGTCTTAGAGATGGTACCAAGCCTAAGGTGGATCAGATTTTATTTCCTTTGCCGGCGAATCCTTCGCTCTTGGTACACTCTAATCTGGTTGTGAGGGAACGCATATCATAGTGAACAGGGAATGATAGTGTGATGTTTAACGGACGTTCGTCACTATGTTTGTCGATAGCGGACGAGAAAGGATCAACAGGAACTTTTTATTTCTTGGCATGGGTGGAACGGCTGACGACGCACGGGTACGCTACCGTGTGCAGCGCCGTTGAGTCGGACGTCGCAGTTTGGGTCCTCGTCGTCCCGACAAGATGCGGTCGTCGACGTGCGTGAGGGCAAAGGTGGCACGGCTCCCGAGGACCACGCCCGGTAGGCCTCGCCCACGAACCTGCTCCCGGCCACTGCACCCAGGCATGAGCCGTTCAGCAGGCCCCGTCCTTGGACCTTGTACAGGCCGACGGATTCGACCTCGACTGGACACACCGGAGCTCGACCTGGCCGACACGTACGGGTCCCACGTCCGGCTCAGGAACGCTCCCAGGAACTCGTCCTCTCGAGCGGCGCACTGCTTCGTCTGCCTTCGTGGCCTCAACCCTCGAGCTCTCTTTTCCGCACGTTCCTTCCTCTTGGCCAGGGCACCGCCAGGTACCCTCGGGTGCACACTGTAGCTCATGAGCTCGCGGCCCACGTCCGAGTCTGGCGCGTCGCTCGGTACGGCTCGGCACCGCTCGGCGATCCTCGATTCAGCCAGAACTCTCCTGGCACCTGGATCCTCGGCCACCCTGAACCTCGCCCGGCTCTGTGCTCCTCTGTGCGCACTCCCGCGTCTCGCCCGGCAGAACATCTCGCTCGTCCCTTGCCGAAGTGCGACACTCTAGTGACACCGGTGCTTGATGGCATGGGTGCGATTACTGAGCAGTCAACCCGCATCGGAGACGCGATGCTCCATGCGGGGAATGGCCAGCCCGTCCAGCGAACAGCTTGCGTCGAGACGCGATGCTCGGCGCAACCGTGACCATTAGCCAGGCCACGTTCATCGCTGTGCCGAACGGCTGACCGTGGAGACGCCTCGCCGAGATCCACAATGCCCTCGTCAAGGAAGAGATCAGCAGGCCAGGCCGCGCCCCGAGATGCAGTACTCGTGCCGGCAATGCCGCCCCCGCTGGTGGTTGGACGGCAGCAGCGTGGACGACCGCGTTCCCTGGCCGAAACCTGGATCGCCTGCGTCCGACGCTTCGGCCCGCTGTCTTCCGTCTGCCGCTGCTTCGGCTCGTCCCCAGTCACAAAGCCCACTGCCACGTGATGGTCGCCCGTGGCCCAATCGTGGCACGCCACCTCTATGGGCCACCACAGGTCATCAGCTGATTCGCTGACACTCACGCGCACATTACACGCGCCTTGCCCCGCACTTCCGTCGTTGTCGTTTTCTTCACTCATCACAGATAGTAGCTAGATTCATACAGTTTTCTAAAAGCAGGAATAAAAAAAGGGGTTACTTAAGGTACTTGGATTACTTGGACACGCATTGTCTCTAGCCATCCCAGCCGTAGTGCTCGCATAGCCTCAGCGTATGACTTTTCTCAAGCAACCGATCTGCGCAGTACGAGTGATGCATAAGGCACTATCAGCTCTACAGCATCAAGAAGAGCAAATGGAGGAAACAGACAGAGAAAAGAAGAGACCCCGCACTCACTCTGGCTCGTGCTCTTTTTCAAGCATCGAGTTTCTCACAATAATACCTAGAGAGAAGTGTGGCACCTCCGTCTATGAGAATTTTTTAACGGGCCCCGTTGAAGCACTGGGAACGTATATGTGTCTGCAAGGCTTGTGTTGGCTGGTGTCGAGCGAGGCTTCGGCTCAAAAGTGAATACGACTGTGTAGATCAGTACCTTCAACCAGTACCTTCAACCAGTAGTGGGGCACGACTCAACACTGTCCCACCACTTGTTGAAGGTAACGCTTCTCCTTCATTCAATGAATAGGAATAATAAATACGAAATAACTATTAGGCATTTCGAAACCATATCCAACAACAATTCACGCGGTACTCCCGCCACTTTACGCCTCATTTATTCGAGGTCACTCTGTAGTTAGAGGCGTGCGCCTTTTATTTGTTTTGCATCTACTGACGACTGATTTCGAATTAAATATATTTGCACCAATATGTGCCACTCAGAAATTTATTGGTGTTGAATTAAAGTGGCTGATAGCATCGGTGAAAAACTTAAGATTCTTCCGCTCAGCTGAACACGGATCAGCGACAACAGTAAAAATGTTTCTATGAGTGTCAGATTGATCTTTACTGACAAAGCAGGCAGCTGGAACAAAAACCGTAATGGCCTGACAGTATGCTAATGCGATTCATCTTTCGTAAGAGCTCTCGGATAGCCGCTTTCCGTTATAAAGACTCGCGGAAGTTTTTGGGCGCCGATGAGTTTCGCATAAAAAAAGAAAGTGAAAAAAGAAGTTCTCCCTTGCATTGGTGGCTTTGCGAGCCCATTAGCGCCGGAGGAATGAGACGGCGCAACATTGAACGCAGGGACGCCTTACCACGGCTGAAAATTGTCCAGCTGTTATAAGCGGGCACGCCAAAAGACTTGAAAAAAGAAAGTATACTAGAGGAATACCGTTTTACGATGGCACAGAACGCAGGGACGTCTTTCTGTACGCGTCTGAAAGATTTCCATATCCAAACTTCCATTTCTTTAGTCACTATCGAACGGTCACAGCCAGCCCTGCTTTACACATTCACGCCCAGTACCAAATTGGCCAATTTATTCCCACGAGCGTTCTGCATACCGAGGCTTCTGAAATTGCGCGGCCTGTGACAAAGTAAAGTGAGCAAGAAAAAAAAAACGCAGACTAGCCGGCTGTGTAATAAAAACAGTCACTCCCGGTACCCTTGCGCTGCTATGTGTTCGGAAAAGCTCGTGGAAGCCAGAGCTGGACCGACTTCGCCGGGCCCCCTTTGTCCCATTTGTCAGAGGCCGACGAATGACAAAGTCGCGCATGGCTGCCGCTCTTTGATGCCCAGGGTTTCTTTCCCTGAAAATGAATCGCCGGTTTCCTTCAGCCCCTTCCTTATTTGTGTTACTTTGCAAACAGAGCGAGGCGACTGACGGTTGAGAAAAGAATGAAAAAAGCAATAAAGGACAAGTTTGCTAGCGGCGTTTGCTGAGATACTAGCGTAGGGAAGCTTAGGCAAGAAAAAAAAGTGTGGTGATAGCACCCGTGCGCCTTCTGTAGAAAAAATACAACAAATTCTACTCAAGCATACGTTTTCAAGCGAGTATAAAGCATGCTTCCAAGAATTTTGACATTTGGTGAGTGAAAGGTCGCAAAAACGTGAGAGAAATAGCACAAAAACATTTCTCACCACACTGTCTCGAAGGGCTTCGTGCATGTAGTAAAGCATACAGCTTGCCCTCCGCAACTACCGTGTGTTCATTCTCAGACACCCCTTTTCAAAAAGACGTTCGTTGGTAATTTGTGAATATACCACAAATGTGACTGGCGGAACGATTGGGCCAAAGTATTGAGGCATGCCAGCCTACATTTTTACACCCATGCTTATAAGTAAATGTGTGCGGCCCATATACTGATGTCAGTTTAAGTTAGCATTTGAATCGATTGTTCGATAAGTGAGAACAAACCAAAAATAATAATTGGGCGTTTCTACAGGGCACAAACGATTCTGGTTAAAGTCGGAAAATAATTAGTGTACTTAACTAACAATGGCCAGTATGAACTTTCTATTCATACAAAAAAAAGGATTACATTTTGGCAATTATTATTGTAAGTTCCATTGTTAAGTTCCCCAAAAAGTTAAAATGTGCTGATGTCTTGCGTGAATGTGACTTGTATACAATACGTCCTGCTTAGATGAAATTCGAGTTGCTCAATAACGTGATCTGTCGACTATTAAAGTGACAGCAAAATCCATAAGTGCTTTGAAAGTGGTAAGTATAAGGGAATAACTTAAAGTATACTGAGTGTTGGTTATTTTAGGCTAAATAATAAAGTTGCGTCACTAGTCTCAGTAACAACCTCGCTCAAACAGAAGTCATGAAGTACATTTCTGAGCTTGGACTGTTATTACCAATTAGCAAAACTGCGCAGTGTTGGCAGATTTGCTGTCATCAATGTTATTCTACTTAGTCTAAGCAGACTCAAGTAAAAATAAAGACCCTTCAAGTCCAGGCTCGCCATAGAAGCCTGAATGAATGATACGACAGGCAGCGACTTTCGGAAATAAATCTTCGTGGTCTCTGATGACCGATGGCTTTCGCGAGAGTAGTGCCCATAATAGAGTACGCAGCAAGAAAGAACGTGTTCTACAAACACTTCTTAGTTCTTGATAGATATAGAAAAGGCTGATGCATCATGTCAACCTTCTGTTTTTCTACCAAAGTGGGCTGTGATCAGCGTAAAAGCAAAAAAGATTGTGTAGGCAGACATAAAGCACATCACTGCGTAAGGTTTTGACAGTCCTACTGAATGTTTCTATTGAACAGATGATCCTATATAACTTCAGCGACTTTGAGCGCATCTATCAATCTACGTATCTATCGCCGCTTACATTTGGGTGCTCTCGTGGTCACCCCCTTAACTTGGCGTGAATCAAAATTAGCAAGGGAGGGTAAGATAGTTTGACGAATCTGATGCGCTGGTCAAGACATGAATAATGTCACAATCCCGTCGCGCATGTCGTCAAACACTTCCCGCCAGTGGCACATAAGCACGGGCGCGTGTGTGCCGGTGGTATGAGGGTATGTACCACAGGTGATTGACGCTTGTGTCTACCTAGAAAAGACGAGAACACACATGGAAAGTTTCAACGCGCGAGCGTTAAGAAATACCGACATTAATAGCGTCGACCGGACGAATGCAAAGAATAAATGGCACGATCCCAGCTGGAATCGAACCGAAGCGTTCTGCGCGGCAATGAAGCATTTTACCACGGAGCTATGCCAGGTCTCGAAACTATTTAAAAAAAAGACGCTGATCTTCGTGAGACGTCAATGGAGGTTGCAGTGCTGCCTACCCAATTTTATAAACATTATGTACTCCTTTGATACAGCCTTCACGTCGGGTTGACGTCAATTGGGGTTAGTTTCCGTGTGCTGAGGCTGACTTATGTAGCAGTGTCCGGGGCCAGCATCCTCTGAGCATCAGCGCTTCATATTGCCAAGTTTTTTTTCCTCAAGTTTTGTTATCACCCCGTTACACTACGTTCAGCGCTAACCGCACCTGCGATGTTCGAGAAGCTTCGAGGCATTAGTATATCGTTTTGTTAAGATTACGCCCACTTCGGGAACGTCACAGATAATTCGGGAACCTACGTCGCCGCTAGTGATAACGCTAAAATATTCGACTCTCTGTTCGCCGCAACCAGTGCCAGTATCTTACTTTCCTTTTGCGTGGCCGCAAATTCGCCTCAAATAAACAGTTCCTTCTTCGACCTGGAGTCTGCTCCTTTTGTTCACGTCATATGACCCCGTGACAATATCAGCTTCTGGTGTTGCTAATATGCATGCTCTAGTTGGCATCGTTGCGCTAGTGTAAACAACTGGTCATATAACCATCTGCAACTCCTCAACTTATGTCTGTGCGTGCAACATTTGTACAAATATTTAGCGTCATTTTTCATGACGTGTCACTCAGTAAAGAAATTGCAACACGGTCACCTTCCCTACGCATGCTTCGCGTACCGTCGATTTCCAGGTACGTGGGATCTGGCGAAGTTTTTTCTTAAGATGTGAATCGAAGGCGAAAGCAATATAGTAGGTTTTCTATTCAGTTCGTTTTATTTACCTCCTCCGTCTTTCCCGTAGTTCTCGGCAGACAAAAAGGTTTTGCACGGCCGCGGGTATCGGAGGCAGCTGACGATTTTTTCCACCTCTCTCGGCTCCGAAATCGGTCGCCCAAATTTACCAACGCCACCTGAAGAAACTTCGTCAAGGTCTGGAACCTCTTCGCGTGACGTGTTACCATTAGGCTGAAGCTTGACTGGAACGAGCTCAATAATTAATGACCTTTTGTCAATCACAATTTATGTTATAATAATAATAAACGTTAATATGCTGAAAAATACTGCGCCTGAATAAAAACATAAATAAACGTACACACTTCATTCTGCTTTTGTACGTTCTTTTATTCCAAGCTCTTATGCACTAATCTATTGGCAGGCGTGTCAGGTTTTTTTTGTTTTGGGACTTGACTTTTCTGTAGTGTGCTTTCTCTTTCAGGCATTGATACAAATTATTGAGCAACACTCTTGCTGTCCCAAAGTGCTTATTTGATCGCTAGCTTGTTCACCATAACGTCCGTAGTCACAGCAATTAAACTTTGTAAAGTCTTCCCCTGCCAGCAAGTCCAGCGTTGATTCCGCGACTATACGGCACTGACCATTGGTCGCTAAAAACTCTGGCTTTGTTGCAAGTTCTTCTACAAAAAAAGTTGTGCTTAAGTGCATACGCAGCTGACATTGAATGTAAACAAGGTATCCTCTATTTTGTTTATGAAGCTGCACAGAAGAAATGCCGGTGAAACGTTTATTATATTACGTCTTTGCAATCGTAACATTTTCACTTCTTGAGGTGACATGCACTGCGTACGCCGTCGCATACGCCGAAACTGGCAAAATGACCTTTAGTTTTGATGTTTCTGGCAAAGTCACAACGACGTTCCTGACTGCTCGCTGTACGTTTGCTCCTTCTTAAAGTTCCTCGCAGTTTTTATCATTGACGGCTGGGTTTCCAGCAGACGCACGATCTGTGGTAGCGTGTTTTGACGATGAATATTTTCGCCTTCGTGCGCTTGCCTGCTAGATACGCCGCATAAGAACACAGCCATGCACCTGAAAGTCCCAAAGTTATCTTCAAAATGATTTACTGAGAGGAGCAAAATGCATGTTGAGTTCATCAAAACAATACCTGACGATCTCCACGGCACCTTGGGTGTTCTGGTGAATGTAACGATGGATGTGTTCACTAAGTTTTAAAGCTTCAGCTATGCGCACACAGAAATACTCGTAGTTCCCACAGCAGAGTCGTAGTCTCCACAACAATAGGGCACACAGCTCTTTTTGGTCGCACCTCTGAGGCTGATTTTACTGTCCAAGCGGCGCACAAAGAAAAAAAATTGCCCCCCCCCCCTCTGCGAAGGAAAGCGTGAGGAAACGCGAATTCATTTCTTGCGCCGAGAGTACACAGCGTAGTAAATTTAATGGCGTATAATAATGACGAGACGAGAATTTGTACTGTAACCATTTATTTACACATCCATCAACCAGCTAACGGTCGAAGGTGCAGTGCGCGCTTCACTCCATTACTATTGTTACGTTTGAAAGAGACTGGTAGACGTTGAAAGGGGCCGTTTATTAGGTCGCGAGGGGCAGCTCAGAAGCGGCCGACTGGTTAAAGATCCTCCTGATCCTCTTCTTCCTCTCTCGCTCTGGGCGACAACTGCGTTCACCGTATACGCTTCTTTTACTTCGTGCATGTACGCAACATTCCTCTCCGCGCAGACGAAGGCCGCCGGACGAGTCAGTCGAGTTGTCGTGGCGTGTACAGTTTCAGGCGGGCAACATGAACCACTTGAGTTTTGGCAGCTCGTCGACCACTCGCCGTGAGACGAGCTATTATATAGTTGACCTCTGTAAGTCTGTCGAAAATGACAAAAGGTCCATCGTAAGTGGCCAAAAACTTTTGGCATAACCCGCGCTTGCGCATCGGAGTCCAGAACCACACCAGATCCCCACAGCGATAAATCACTGGTCGATGGTGAATGTCATAGCGTGCCTTTGCCTTGTCTTGCGATGCCAATGTGCGCAGTAGAGCTATGCGACGCGCCTCTTCGGCGAGGCAGAGAGTCTCGGCGACAGTGACGTTGTCGTGGTCACAGAAAGGCAATATTGTGTCGATTGTGTTCCGGGGCGAACGTGCATAAAGCAAAAAGAAAGGGCTATAGCCTGTAATCTCATGCTTCGCGGGGTTGAACGCGTAAGTAATGAAAGGGAGTACGTCATCCCAGTTCTTGTGGTCGCAGGAGACATACATAGACAACATGTTGATAATGGTGCGGTTGGTACGCTCCGTCAGCCCATTAGTTTGGGGGTGGTATGGTGTCGAGTGACGCAGGCGGGATTCACATAAACGGAGTAGCTCCTCCACGACATACGCTGTGAATTGTCGTCCACGATCACTGATAATCAGGCGAGGTGGACCATGTCGGAGGATGACGTACTGTACCAAAAACGACGAGACTTCACTGGCAGTTGCGGAGGGGACGGCCGCCGTCTCGCAGTAGCGTGTGTGGTAGTCGACGCAAACAATTATCCATCGGTTGCCCTTAGCCGATTTTGGGAAGGGGCCCAGAAAGTCAATGCCCACTTGTTCAAAAGGTGCGCCTGGAGTAGGCATCGGCTGTAGAAGACCAGCTGGACCAGTTGATAGACGTTTGTGACGCTGACATTGCATGCAGCTTGCCACATAACTCTCAACAGACTTCTGCATACAAGGCCAATAAAAGCGCTCTTTAGTCCGGTTAAGCGTCCGCGCCAAACCTAAATGTCCAGATGTAGGGTCGTCGTGCATGACACTCATAATAATTGTTCGCAGGCTCTCCGGGACCACTAGAAGGAAACGCGCGCCACTGCTGGAGAGGTTCCTTTTGAACAACAGTCCATCACGCATACAGAAACGGCGGGCACTAGTGGAAGCGGATGCAGCGGCGAATAGTGGTGGCAGTTTAGCATCCTTCCGCTGTTCTGCTCTGAAACTGGGATAGTCCGAGAATGTAGGCGACACAGACGCTACAAGCTGGTCAAGGTCATCGGATTCACAGTCTGTTGTGCTAAGTGGCATACGTGAAATACAGTCCGCGTCAGCATGTCGACGGCCACTCTTGTAAGCGACGGTAAAACTGTATTCTTGTAGCCGGAGTGCACAGCGCGCAAGGCGGCCACAAGGGTCACGAAGGTTGACAAGCCCATACAACGAGTGGCGGTCGGTTACGACTGTGAATGGGCGTCCGTACAGGTAAGACCTAAATCGCTGCATTGCAAATAATGCCGCCAGGCATTCTTGTTACGTAAAAGTGTAGTTTTGTTCCGGCCTGCTTAGGGAGCGACTTGCGTATGCGATGACGTGTTCGCGGTCGTCGTAACGTTGTACTAGGACGGCTCCAATACCTATGCCGCTAGCATCCGTATGAAGCTCTGTCGGAGCAGAAGGACTGAAGTGCTGAAGGGCGGGTCGTGACGTCAGCAAAAACTTCAATTGACGAAATGAAGAATCTCACTCCGGAGTCCACTCAAAGGAAATGTCCTTCCGTAGCACCTGTGTCCACCAATCGTTGCACCTGTGTCCACCAAGGCCATCACAGGCACATGATCCACCAAAACACGCAATTTGTTTTTAAACATACACACAGGAGGTATTTCTCTCAGTAGCACGTTTCCAGCGACCACGCTGGAAACGCTGGCTAGTTTTCCGGTGGCGAAAAGGGTGCTTTGCGACGCAGCGGTGAAGGAGAACGATGAGCACGAGGCCGCGGTGGGGGCGTTACACTCCTGTCAGATGCCGGGGAGTGGTTGCGGAAGTTGCTGGGCCAATAGTTGTCATCAGGTGGTATGTGGGCCGGCCGCCGGACACCATGAGGCTGTTCGAAGGGTCGTGAAAAGTCGCATGGTTGGTGATACCGAGGAGTCACCCGACGGTTGCAAAATCGCGATATGTGGCCTGGCACACCGCAGGAATAGCACACCGGCCGAGGTCGAAACGTCGGTCGCTCGTCGATGAATAGAGCGTCATCAGTTGCTCTTGTGTGACGGATGTACTTGTTGGGTGCGTTGTACCGAGACGTCGGGTGTCGAGGAGGCATGCGCTGAGAGCGTCGGTCATACCGCGACGCGGGAAATCTGGTTGTCATTCTTGACTGTGGTGCTGGGCTGTACTCCACAGTTGCCGCACTCATCGTCGGTTGCCATGGGGTCAAAGGAGGCGCATCCATAGCCTCACGTGGCAGACACAGCTCGCGATGGTCAGCTGTCGAACACGACATTTCTCGGTGGGACAGTTCCTCACAAACAATCTGTCGAATGGTAGAGAAAAGGTCGAGGCCAGGATTCGTGTCCACACTGGCAACAGTTGTAACGTTAGCCAGCCGACCAAACTTGGGCGCAATTCGACGCATCTTGAGCGTTTCAAACGTTCGGCAATGCTGAATGACTTCGGACACAGAACTGAGGCTTTCTTTTCCAATTAGAAAATTCTACACGTCCTCAGCAATCCCCTTGAGCAGATGCCCAACTTTGTCCTCTTCCGACATGGTAGCACAGACCACCTTGCACAGCCTTAACACTTCTTCAATGTAAGTGGTTCATGTCTCACCTGGTAGCTGTGCCCGTTGTGACAGTGTTTGCTCAGCCCGCTTCTTTCTAGCAACCGAGTCGCCGAAACACGCCCTGAGCTCTGCAACAAAAAGATCCCACGTCGTGAGTGCGTCCTCGTGGTTCTCGTACCATACCAGTGCGGTGTCGGTCAGGGAGAACACTACGTTGGCTAGCATAGCGGCTGCATCCCAACCGTTGGACTTGCCCACACGTTTTACTTGGTGAGCCAGGCGTCGACATCTTCTTCGGCTTTTTCTCTGAAGGGCGGTGGAACTCGGTAGTATGAAAGCGGGCCAGATAGTGCCGTCCTGGAAACACCTGCTTCTTCGGGCATGTCGAAGTCACTCACGCAGATGGTGGGAGACCGGCAAGTCGACGGCTTCGTCGAAGCTGTGGCAGTGATCGTTCCGTAGTTGAAGCGCTTACCCAGCACCTCCACCACTCTGTTACGTTTGAAAGAGACTGGTAGACGTTGACAGGGGCCGTTTATTAGGTCGCGAGGGGCAGCTCAGAAGCGGCCGACTGGTTAAAGATCCTCCTGATCCTCTTCTTCCTTTCTCGCTCTGGGCGACAAGTGCGTTCACCGTATACGCTTCTTTTACTTCGTGCATGTACGCAACAATATATATGTACCAGCGAGCGGATGAGAGACTTGGGCGCAGGGAGGAAGAAGAGTGAACGACGAGTGGTGGTGGTAGTGGTTAGAAGATGAGAAAAGGCACCTAATTTCTGCACCCCGGTCGGCAGCACGGCGCAGTGCCTATGGCGAGTGAAGGAGCGGCGAAGCACTTCACCGCACTCTGCTACACTCTCTCTACACACGCGGGAGTTCCGCCGAGCTCCCGCAATGCGAGCGCCCTCGAACGCCAGAGCGCGATCCTCCTCTACACTCACTCTCTGCTACTCCACACGCACCACATGCTACGCTTGCTAAAAGTGAGGATAAGCACATAACCCGCAACTGTTGCTATGTGAGAGGGAGTGAGAGGTGAGAAATAACACCTGCCGGTGCGTGGACGTCGCCAGACGACTGACATAGACCAACTAAGAAATGCATCCTCATTTAAAACCAGCACACATCACAAAGTGTAAGTGACCTATAGGACCAAGAGAGAATAAACTATTAGCCTTTCTCGTACAGCTTAGCACCACAAAAGTATCATGAGGTTCCTGCCAACACACGCATGAACAATTCGACACACCTTCCGAGTCGGCGGCCAGTAATGCTGAATGAAGCATAGTGGCGACGCGAACGCGCCGCGAGCACAGTCGTCTTTGAGAAACTGTCACCGAGCAAAGCTCGCATTGCAACCAGCATCGCCACCCAGCAGTGACCACTGTGATTGACAGCGCCTGCAGAGTGAAAGAAGCCCACTAAAAAAAATCTGACCCTCTACCGATGGCGTTGTGTGATGTATGCAGGAGAGCTTCCAGGCCTCGACAAAGTTTCTTCACGTGGTGTTCATTTCACAAAGCGACGATATCACGCGAGACACTTTGAGGTGTCATCACATCATGCTGCTTTTTGCATTGCTCGCGTCGGACGCCGACGGCCTTCTCTTTACGCTGAAGGCCAACTTCTGTTTTGGCGCTATACCTCTCGTATTATTTGCATATAAAATTTATTGTTTCGAAACTTTTCTGCCGTTCCAGACAATGCGCCCGCGTTCTCGCCTCCCCAGCCAGCTGGTGCGCATTCAGCCGCTGCAACGCAACTTGCAGCTCACCTCGTGGAGTGTCGAAGTTGCTTGCATATTGGCAAACACGGGGCTAGTATATAGCTCAAGGCGCTTATAATCTATGCTGATGGCTCGCACAAGTTGCTGGTTCTGATTTCCAGCTTTTGTATTTAGGCGATCTTGAAGAAAATACAAATCTTCACATAAAATGACGGTACTGTTCATCTGAAACCATATTTCACATTTTTGGGCTTTCCTGGTATGATGTGTACTGTTCTGATGAAATCTAGTTGGTGGCGTCATTGAAAAACTTTTTCAACGTTTCTAAAATTTCGAAAGAGTTTGAACGGGGTACGAGAAGTACGAATCATGAAGCTCTTTTCACTGGAGGAGTTAGCCCAGTCAGCTGGCTTGGCACAACCACAGCCTGGCTAGTGGGTGTCCCAGTGTGAGCAGTCCAGACGGCAAGGCAGGTGAAAAAACATGGCAGACCATCTGTCCAGGAAACGTTACAGTGCGAACAGACGGCGACTAAGGAAGAGTACGCAAGACAAAATGCTGATTTCTTTCTTCGTCCCGTCTGTTCGCGCTCTAGAGTTTTAAGATCCAATCCCCATTGGCGCACCGAACCGCTCCTTGAATCCAATCCAGGATAAGACAAATTTATCTTTGCTATTTTCTCCCGATTGTTACCTTTCGGCAGTACTCTAGGAGCTGAGTGTCAATTGGCTATAGGAAGGCATTACATAATTCATACTCCAATTTCTATTTACGTCATAAAGGGGCTATGCAACACTTTTTGAGCATGGTCAAAAAACGATGCCGATCGAGAGTCGATGCCCCCGAAAACACGCGAGCCAAACATTAAAGCGCAGCACGTTGCTTCGGTTTTGCAACAAACTTTTGAAGTCAGCTAAACATCGCTGTCTCTTCTCTTGACAATTGAGGCTACATACTCAAAAATGAATGCGTGACAGGCCAAATATAGCCATTGGCTAATTTCAGCATGGCGTGCGCTTTGTCGCAAGTGGGGCTGCCACTGGAGGCCGTGGCATGTACTCGTGTGCACGACCGATTGCACTCAGAAGCCTCACATTTGAAGAAAAGGAAGAAAAAAGCTCAATGTAATGCACTGTGTGTGACGTATTTTCTTCTCTCGTTCCACCTCTCTTTGCTTAACTTCCAGCGCTTCCATCGGTACGAGTGAAAAGAGAATTCAGCTGGAAGGTGCCAGAAATCTGTAACTCCACTTCTACTGGACGGATTCTCAAACTTGTTCATTCTCAAACTTTTTCAGTCATAAAGTAATAAACTCCTTTAGTGAATCCATTCCATGGCAGCTAGAAAAGAGCTCAAGGGCCACTATACCTATAATAACTCGTGGGGATTCTTGTCCTAAAACAACAATATGATATGGGAGATGTCGTAGTGGAGGGCGCCGGAAATTTATACTTACTGGGATTCTTTACATGCACCTAAATCTAAACACAGTGGCTTCAAGCACTTTTGTCTTCATCAAATATGCGGCCGCCACGGCCGTAAATCGATCCCGCGACGTGCGAGTCAGCAGTCTAGCAACATTACCACTAGACCATTGTGATGGGTCTCATTGAAGTCTTCTGCAGGAGTATTTGGCCTTTCCGAAACTTCTTTTTTTGCGCTATTTGTTCAGATTTGTAAGTACGAACGTGGCTGAAGTATGTTTTTTACACAGCTAAAATGCAATAGGTTTTTGCACATAATGTCAAAACGGCCAAATAGAGCATCATCATTAATCAGTCGCATTGTAATCGGCAAGTGGTTCACAGTAGAGTTCGTGCCATCAACGCCCTAAAACGCGCTATAACCGATGCACGGCAGTCCGGACCCCGGCCTCGATGTTGGCTGTCTTTTACATATGAGTTATGATTGACAACAATCTAGGCAATATTTTGAAAAAGATTACCCACATGACTAAAAAGCACTATCACTAAAACCTAGCTGACGATTCCTTTAAACGTGTCCGGCTGCTTACATTATCCTGGTGCCGGACTCACAATTATATACGTAGCAACTGTTTCTTGCTACACGCTGAATTCAGCCTGCCGAATTGTTTTTGCACTGTCGAGACCGGCTGGCATACTTGATATCACAACCAATTCGACAGGGTAAGATCTTTCGATGTAAGAAAAAGATTGTCAGATACCACGCAGAATGGGAATCAATGATATGCGAAGCACGAATAAGGATGGGTGATAGGTAACATTAAAATCAGCAAAACATTAAGAGGTGCAGGCAAGTTATGCAGTGAACGACTTCCATGTCATTATTACCATGCTTGGACGTTTCAATGTATGTATGAAGCTAGAGAAACGGCCGCGAGCGTGTATGAGCGTAGCATGTAGTCATGTTTTACAGAAAAATTCATATCATGATTATCATATTGAGACGTGTCATTTACATTCATCGTCCATTCACGTGACGTAATACCACATTTTGATATATGTGGAACTAGTGAAACAGCCGCGAGAATGCTAGGACCGTAGTATATAGTCATGTTTTACATGAAACGCATATTATGATTATTAGGTTTGGATGTGTCATTTACCTTTGTCGTCTATTCAATTCTCGTGATACCAAATTTGGAACATGTGGAGCTGGTGCAACGGCGGCGAGCGCGTCATGAAGGGCCCAACATACTTCGACGCAACGTTGACGCACGCGCAGGCTGCACGCAGCAACGCTACGCTAGCAAAACGTTAGCACTGTATAGTGTGATGCCAGGCGCGACCGGCGCGACCAGCATCCATCGGCGCGGCCCGGTGGCAACCGGCGTGAAATGCGACACGCTGCATTTCGCGCCGACGACGTTACTTAGACAGCACCACGTCTGCCTCTCTTCGTGACAGAGGGACGCCGTGCGCGCTCAAACGCGCATGCGTCAACGCAACGCAGTCCGGCGCTCGCTTGCGAGTATATGGCATGCAGATCCACAGTGAAGATCAGTGGGCAGACCACTGACCTCTACTGTGGGGACATCGGTGCCTGGCGTGGCTCCGCCGACGTGACGCGATAAAATGAACGCCTGCCTGCACGCGCGTGAGCCCGCTCTCGACGAAGTGTATTGGTGGCTTGAGTGTTGCGTTTAAAAATATTTTTACATGACACGCATCTTATAATTATCATGTTTGCACCAGTCACATACCTTCGTCATGCATTCACGTGACGTAATACCGAATTTCGGCATATGTGAAGGTAGCGAAACGGCCGCGAGTGCATCATGAGTTTGGGACGTAGTCATGTTGTTACATAACACACATGTCACGGTCATCATGTTTGGAAATGTCGTTTACCTATATATGTCGTCCGTTCGCGTCATGTATTACCGAACTTGGTACATGTGAAGGTAGGGAAACAAACAGCCACGAGCACATCATGAGCGTAGCATGTAGTCATGTTTTAACATGAGACGCATCTCATAATTATCATGTTTGTACCAGTCACATATCTTCGTTATCCATTCATGTCCCGTAGTACCGAATTCGGTCTATGAGAAGCTCGCGAAACGGCCGTGAGCGCATCATAAGCATGGCATTGAGTCATGGTGGTACATGACACGAATATCATGATTTTGATTTAGGGTCTGGCGCTTCTAGTCACCATGCAGTCATGTCATACAATACTAGTTGTGCAGCATGTCATGTGAGTGAAAGAACCGCAAAAGCACCAAGACCATGACATGCAAATTATGACATTTATGGCATTCGTGTCATGATTTTCATGTTATCTCTAGTCAGTTGTCTTAATGCCATTTTACATAATGCAAAGTTTTCTATCGATACCATTATCCGAACGGCCAGGAGAGCTAAAAGTCGCAGGCGGCTAGATAGATAGATAGATAGATAGATAGATAGATAGATAGATAGATAGATAGATAGATAGAGAGATAGATAGATAGATAGATAGATAGATAGATAGATAGATAGAAAGATAGATAGATACGCTCAAAGTCGCCGAAGTTTGCCAAGAAATGCTTCGTATTTAATAGTAAATGTCGTTCCAACGAACAACGAAACAAGCCGGAAGATCTCCGAGCGCATGCGTAAAGTCATTGGATGAATTCACAGAGCTATATGTAAGCGCCCCTTGTGATTGTTCAGCGTACTTTGCTAGCAATGGGGATTAGAAAAGAAAATGCCCTAGTGGACAATGCCAGTGTAAGAGCTTTCCATCAATGTGGTGCCACGAACAAAACAAACAAAACAAAGACAATTATAAAAACATGGCGCGTGAAGTTGATTCGTATCGCAGCCAATGACTTTCTCAGTTCTGATTTGAAAATCATACCTTTTCCCTCCACACCTGATTTCTCGAGAGTGAACCAGCGGAAAAAGAGAGAAAGAAGGGGAGAAAACAACACATTGTTATAGATGCTCAAGCTGGCTATTACCCGTCCCAGATCTTCGGATACAGTGTAAACACTGGAGCAAAGATATGTGTGGACAACCGTAGATAGACAGCTCCTAGAACATGGCAAAAAGATGGGCCGTGCTGTTTTGGGGTACGTTAAGGTTTGGTTACCGAAGCTAACGCAGCATAGGAATACTGCTTTTATGCTACGGGCGATCAATACCTGACACTGTTTCTAGTAGAATAAAGGAGGTTCCCGCCTACCACTGAGGCTACGTTTGCTCAGACAATTGCCATACTTTTTATTAGTGCGCTGTTGCTGGGTATAGTGTTGCCATATGTATTTGCTACGTTTCTTTTGAATAGTCTAGTCCAAGCGACTCATTGATTTTTATTTCGTTGGGAGGCGTAAGTTCTTTTGTAAACATCGCTTTTGAACATTTTATTATGCGCATAATTATAAGTCGGTCGACTTCTCGAGAGAACACAAGCAGTCCTTTTTTACGATGAACTGAAGCTGAACAAAAGGTGCATCTCATGCCTCAGACTGACGTGTCCTCTTGTTGGCAAAAACAAAGATGCTGGTGTGTGACCGCAGACTTTATTGCTTTTTTCCTCGTACACGTTCACATTTCTATTTGGAAATGTAGTCGTTGAACTTGCAAAATGTCGTGAACAAGTGTAGCTTGTCTATAAATGTCTTTACTTCAGTGTACCTTGAGAGTTTTATCACCTTAATGTTTCTTCCATTATTATTTCTTCCAAATTGGCTCAAGTACAATTGTACAAATTTCGGGATTTGGTGGTAATTCTAGCATTATAACTCAGTCAATATTTCTCGGCATTATTGTTCAGGGTATACCACCTCAACGGTAATGCAGAGAAATTGGACTGAGAGAGCGGGTAATTTCGGTAATCATAGTTTTATCTCTTATTAACAACCTTCTGTAAAGTATCTTTTTGATAAAAACACAGGGCCGAAGTCGGCCACAAAAGTGTATGACACTCTGTTACTTCACCACAAATATAGACATTTATTCTTTTCAGAATGACATAAAAAATAAAAGCGCTCAATGCATTGAGAGAGAATAGGCTTGAGACACTTGAGGCATCTTCTCTGTCCTGTCCTCTGTCCTTGACTTGTGCACTTTTAGTTACTAGAGCGTCTCGACGACGTGCCTAACCAGTTAACTTAGCGAGCTTTGAGACATGCTCTCAAGCACAGAAATACAACAGGCTGGAAGAGTCTTTATGTTGGAGGAGGAAAAAGCGAGATATATCCAGGCGATACCTTTAGATGCCTCAATAAACACGTCCACTGAACGGTGTCTCGTGGCAGCGTCTGCAGAATCCACTCAAAAAATCACCATCACGCAGGAACTTCACCAAAAGACGTCACTGTGTTGCCGCATAACCTAATGATATATGTTGATGTCATCGCATGACGCCAATGCTAAATCAAAGACGACCTGACAGCAGAGATAATGCAAAACAAGGTGAAGAGTAGACATCCTGAAAAGCCTGCTATCTTGGAGGCACTCCAATACTGCGTTAGTGGTGCAAAGCTCGTGGTGGGCGGCGCGAAATTTTCAGTATATCCACTTCAAAACTAAAGGCATATGATGGCTGTCACGTTCGAGTGTAGTGAGGTAGATATATATAGGACCCTGTGAGTTTTCAAACCAATGCTCAACACCATCTTATGAAAGGTAGCATCAAGCACAATAACTGCGCGTCATTATGCAATTGTCAATACACTAATACAAAAACAAAAGCGATACAATTTGGTACTGCGCATGCCAGAAAAAAGAAACAATAGGCAGTCACTTCATAGTTAGTGACGGCGGGTTAATTTTTATCACCTGTAGTTTTTGAGCTTGCATCTCTATTCAAGTACCTATGAGTTGTTGCATTTCGTCTCGTCGAAAGGCAATCGTTTGTTTCAAGATTGAAACCCATGCCTTCGAGCTTGGTAGCACAACACGTACTCCACTAAAGTAGCATTGAATGTCACGCATGCACAACGCCGCCTATGATATGGCTAAGAAGTTAACCTGCAACGTGGGATGACGTGAGCTGAGCTCGTACTGTAACACGTTATACATGAACAACGATGACAGCAATAGCTCGTCGTGGATTCCTTCGCAGCATCAAACCATGCCTTGGTGTAACGTCTAGGTTCCAGTGACAAAAAAAAAGAGGGGGGGGGGGATTTTTATCAGATGACAAAGACAGTTATTCATTGGTATTCAATGAAAAGTTCAATAGCTTGTCTTATTCTAGTTGAACAGCCTTTCGTGAAGTCAACTATAAGTTCTACGCGATGGACTCAAAGACATAATTACGAGTTTTGAAATGAAGAAAACATCGTTTCCAAAAGAAAAAGAGCAACCAGATAAAAAGCAGTGAGGATGGGGTAGTATGAATGTGTTGTTATTTTTATAAGCATTCAACGCAGTTACAGTGAACCAATCCTAATATGGTGGCTCTACTATTAGTAAAGTCCCCTAAAACCATGCTGATATTCGTTTAGCCTAACTAAAATAATTAAATTAGCCTTTGCTGTTCCCGAAAATATAGTTAAATATACATGAAAACGTGCACCACTTGCTTTGGAAATAATGTATAATCAAAAATTGAAAAATGTAGTTTGACCTGCTTGAACGAGCAGTAATATAAAATTAGTGTTAAGAAAAACGCACATTTTTGATATATTGCCAATAAATATTATTTTAACTGTTTTTATTGTTTAATTTGCTCATCCCGTATAGTTATGCGTTTTTAAACTGTTTACTGGCTTAGTTCATCATGACAGAACAACTTAACATGCAAAGTAATAAGTTTGTTTACTTGGATAAATAATAAACTTGTACCCACTGCTTCACAGTTAAAACGACACCTTGAATTTAGCCCTAGTCGAACTACCGGTGCGATAATGTGTCTCAGATCAGAGGGCTCGTGCAACTAAATGGTACACCGCAACCAGGTCGGTTGTAACGTAGCAAGTAATAATTAGCCCCCTTCGTAGTTTATTGTTGTTAGCATACCACACCGCCTGTTTTCCGATAAGTGTAGCAATCTAGTGCGCAGCTCTGGTGTTTGTGGGTAGCCGTATTTGTTTGGCGGCTTTGATGGCATTTGCACCCCTGCACTGTCTCTTCTTGCTGCTAGTAGACGGAAAACGGATTTGAAAGCCGTTGATGGCCTCGAGGACAATTAGTGCGGTCCCAACGGTGTTGTCCACGAGGCTTCCACTGAGTGACCTACCATATCATAGATTCCCGACCATATCATTAGGAACCGGAATATATGGCGCTTACTCTGTATATTTATTTAACCTGGAAAGGATCAAGGTCGATAACAGTATACGTGGTGTAGTTAAAGAAATGCCAAATCAAAAAAGATGATGATCTCCAGAATCACTTGTTTTCGAATCCAGCGTGTTTTGGCCGAGCTCTACATCAACAACGCGCGCCATTAGGTGTACTAAATCAATTATTCTCTGTCACTGACATGTCTAACAACAACAGCCACTTTGCGAAAACATCCTAAGGCCATGAACGTGACCGAGCTGTAATATGTTTGCTTGCCGGATGTGTTTACCACGCTGAAACAGGCCAGGAAGTTTAGGTGGCATTGATGTTCATATCGGCTGGGAACCACATTAAGCGTAATTATTCCTCCGGCGTCTGATTACACAGCAGTGAAACTTTCGTGCACTGACAGTAAGGCTATCTGAAAGCGTGCTTCATGTCGAAGCCCTGTCAGTGTGGTTCTGTTAACGTTCACGCCTAATTTCATTGTGGTAGAGACGAGCCACTTCTGTAGAAGGTTCAATTATTCATTCGATGCGCTCAGAATAATTGGCACTGACAAAGAATGAGGCTCTTGAATGGCTTATAAACGCTTTTTGACTGTGGAACATATGCAAATGGTCAGGCTAATATTACAGTGAACTAGCCCGCGCAGTCGATGTCCAAGCTCTGAAGCAGATTATTATGTTAAAGAGCCAATTTACCCTTCATTCTGCAAGAAATGTGCACACTATTATGCTGCGAATGAATCACGGGGCTACGATAGCTAAATTTCGTATACCTCTACTTCATAGAACATCGCTGCAGGCACTTTTTTAACAGAGCCCTAAATCGTCAATTAAGGGCTACCTAAACAAAAAAAAAACATAGCCTGTAGCGCTGCAAGTGTACACAATTACGACATTCTTCTCCGTGTGTTTCGCAAGACGCCTCCGTTTGCTCTTATTTGCAGTGCCCACTTCCTTAACCGGTCGCATCGACGAAGATGAAGGGCATAACACTAGTTCGTCGAAAACGTGCTGTTCGTGTGAGGTGTGGCAGTTAGGTCATGGTGAAGTTTTAAGTGTGAATACACTTTATAAGCGACCCCAAACCATCCACCGCCGTCGGCGGCGTCCGCAGTCTTCTCTCTATCTTTAAAAGAAAGAGGACTTGGCGGGCCGCAGCGCGACGCTCTACCGAATAAGCCACGGACGCGACGCTGATATCGGTGTCAGTAACGCGCCTTATACCCCCTCCCCCTTCGCTCGCTCCTCCGCTCTCCTCGCTCGCTGCAGCTGCGCGCGCACCCCTCTCTCTCGCGCGCCCGCCTTCTCTCTCAGTCTCCCGTCGAGAGCGGGTCGTGAGGGGGAGTAAAGTTAAAATCCGTTGGCATTCGCCAGTGAGTTAACGTAAACTCCCCCGTGTGATCAAATTGCGATTTCCAGGAACCATTACACCATAAAGGCACCATAGTGTGATTAATAAATA
Organism: Rhipicephalus microplus; assembly: GCF_013339725.1. Taxonomy (NCBI): domain Eukaryota; kingdom Metazoa; phylum Arthropoda; class Arachnida; order Ixodida; family Ixodidae; genus Rhipicephalus; species Rhipicephalus microplus. The sequence goes on along the minus strand of NC_051165.1, from coordinate 314,468,046 downwards.
TAATAGTGCGAATTAATAAATACCCATCATAGCATCACCCCGTGTATTCGCACTTAACTATGTTCCCCCTCGGGGAAATGCTTGGGAGTTTTTTTTTTCGTAGTGTCAACGTTAAGCGTGTCTTTGACTGTTTCCGAGTGGAGGATGTGTAAAAGCTCATGAAGCAGCAAATAATACGAACATTCACGGCTTGTAAGAGTGTGTTTCCTTCTAGTATACAAAAAATAGCCAAAAAAGGGCCATCTTTTCACACTGTACCAAGTATATTAGGTTGTGTTGGAAACGTATGTCTAAAGTTATCATTTCGGTAAGTATTCTTAGGCCAGGCCTAAATAGCGATTTAAATGTAATGCACACCGCAGACATCGTTGTCAAAAGAACACTTAGTAGCAAGCCTTTTTAGACAGGAACGTTTTGCGCTGGGACATAATTACTGCATATCAATCTTACACGAATGAAAATTACGTCAGCTGAACACGAATGAATGGCCTCCTGCTGATCGGCACAGTATAATTGTTGGCAAACTACAGTAACACACGTGGCTGCAGCTGCTCACGTTTATTTAGACCATTATTCAAGCCTGAACAAACGAGAACTGTTTGTGAAATGAGAAGCGCTACATGATCTGTAGAAGATCTATAAGACACGAAATGCCCGCATTGGGCAATGAGTACGCTGCAGCCCAAATGTACAGTACAGTTCGCAGCGCCACTTACTGCGAGTACAGTTCGCAGTAAGAGGCTGCGGTTGCAACTGCCTTCCAAGTTTCATGTCGTCTCCCTGAGAAATAGCAGTGCAGCCTCAAAGTAGGTGTAATGACCATTCCCGAAGGACGTCGAATCAGTGGTTCGATATGAATTTCAAAAAGAACATCTACATGTATGGTTCCGCTGTTAATGTACGTGGATATTGAAGCAATCATACTTACGTGCCAAGGAATTGCCGTGATGCCAAGAGCAGTTGCGGAGACGGAAATGCGGTATCGTGGGGCACGTGCCTATATAACTGTCGGCTGCAGCGGTAAGAAACCGAGGAGAAACGGGCCATATAAATGGGCACATAAGAAGAATAACTTTTATTGGTCAACAAGCTCGAAGGGAAAGTCTCCTGGACCACGAGTCTCCTTTTCACGCAAGAAAGTGCATCCCAGGAATGTTACCTGGTTGTGCGTAAAAGAAAGCAAAAAAGAAAAGCGAAACACAATTTGGGAGCACATACGTTATCGTAGCCACAAAGAGAATGTTTTGGTTTTGCAGTATCGCTGGGAAAGATGCTGCGATCACCCATGTGCCTTGGTCTTACAGTTTCATATCTGTTGCGTCATTAGCGCAAAAATTCACTCTGCATGTTTGAACAGGTATATAAAAGGTGGGAGCAAGCACAGGACCGAGTTGACTGGCGGAACATGGGAGAGGCCTTTGTCCATTAGCGGACGTAGTCATGATAATGATGATGATGATAAAACAATGATAGTGTCAATTATTTCATAGCCAAAAGAATAAGAAAGAAGGATCTCACCGTATTGTGACGAATTCTCACGCGAGGTTGTTTACACGCGGATAGACTAGCCGTCAATCTGATGCCAACATTCTGAGTGGCATTTACGAGATGCTGTCAGCTCCAAAAAAGGGGCAGGGTACGTTGTAGTTTTAAGCCTACGAAACACTTTAAATATGTTATTTTTATTGAAGCCACAAATCAGTCGATTCGAAGAAACAGAAAAGCCTTACTTTTGTTCCTAAGATCTCTAAAATGACCTTAAGGAACGATAAATCTTTTGCAGCACTAAAGCAATATAAAGTTTGAGCGTAAACGCATTGACTGTGTATGCATGCATCAAAACATAGTGAAAAATGCATCGAACGTCCGGTCAGGTCCGATGTAGATTAAACCTTATTCAGATACTTAACTTTGATATTCTCATTGACCGCTTACTCCAGATTGTCTCGCACTTTTCAAACGAACCCTTTTTGCACTTTGCTAAATGCACCTTTCGAGGACACTATATTTATTTGAGACAATCCTTTTAAATGCGAAGCAATTCTTTGCTAAGGTATACTGCACGCACCTTTGGCATCTATCTATCTATCTATCTATCTATCTATCTATCTATCTATCTATCTATCTATCTATCTATCTATCTATCTATCTATCTATCTATCTATCTATCTATCTATCTATCTATCTATCTATCTATCTATCTATCTATCTATCTATCTATCTATCTATTTATCTATCTATCTATCTATGTAGCTGTTCTTTTCTGGGTGATCTTGTGATCACCCCTTCAACTTGCCCCGCCGCGGTGGTCTAGTGGCTAAGGTACTCGGCTGCTGACCCGCAGCTCGCGGGTTCGATTCCCGGCTGCGGCGGCTGCATTTCCGATGGAGGCAGAAATGTTGTAGGCCCGTGTGCTCAGATTTGGGTGCAGGTTAAAGAACCCCAGGTGGTCGAAATTCCCGGAGCCCTCCACTACGGCGTCTCTCATAATCATATAGTGGTTTTGGGACGTTAAACCCCACAAATCAATCAAATCAATCAAATCACCCCTTCAACTTGGTGTAAACGAAAATTAGTAGGGAAGGGTAAGATCGTTTGACGAATACGACTTACTAGTCATGATGACATGAATAAGGACACAATTCCATCGCGTACGTCGTCAAACACTTTCGGCCAGATAATGGCACATACCCGAGGGCGGGTATGTGCCGCTGGTGTGCTGCTATGTGCCACCAGATGATTGACCCTGCATATTGTTTTGAGCGCGTGAGCGTTAAGAAAAAGCTGACATCGCTTGCGTTGGCCCGCCGTATATGACGAACAATTTTTGGGGTTCCAGCAGGAATCAAACCCCAGCTTTGTGTGCGCCAACCAAGTATGCCACCACAGAGCCACACTAGGTATCGCTAGTACTTTTCAAATAGACAGTATAGTTCGTGAAGCGTCAATTGTGGATGCAGTATGAGCTATCCAGTTTCATAAACATTCGATATGTGTTCCTTCGGTACAGCCATCACGTCTGGTCAAGATCAACTGTTGCAAGGCGCAATTCACTGAAGGTGATTGACAGTTCATATCAAGGAAGGAATGGCATGAGCATACATCGGTAATTTTAATTTGAGAGCATTAAGAAAAATGGCTGCATCTTCACAAAGAAAATGATGACCAGAGGGCAAATCAATATATCCTAATGCCCCTAATGTCTACTTTGAAGTTACCGACTAGTATAAAGGACGAACAGATCGATGCACTTACGGACAGACGTATGAACGGTTGCAGGAATGCACGGATGAACAGACAGAACGGCATGGGTGATCATGTATTGTGCTTTCATATAGTTGATTACATGGAGTTGGTTGTTTACATATATCCTTTTTTCTTTTGTCGTTGTGCAGTTTCCGTTCGGGTTTCGTGAGGCATGAAGGACGCCAACTCGGTCGGCCCTAAGAAGCTTCGCCCCTTAAAGCTGGCACCAGCAGCGTTGAACCAATAAACGCATAGAATAAATATCAGAGTTGCAGCAGTAATTGAGCTTCAGCATTGTGCGTGGCAATCAAGTAAGCTACAACAAATTCACGCCAGACCTTGTAACTGATTTTCAAGTAGACTGTTATATTCGTGAAACGTCAATCTTGGTTGCAGTGCTCGCTATTCAATCTAATAAACAGTACTTGCTCCTACCATACAGCTGTCCTATCTGGTTAAAAATGACGGTAGCGAAGTGCTATGCAGTGAAACTCATTTACCTAGCTGTGTCCAGGGCTGCTATGCTAGTTGGCACAAGCGCTACATATAAGCATATGCTTCTGGTGTTGCGAATACCCATGTTGCCCTCCGCATGCTTCGGATAACATAAATTCCCAAGGAATGTGGGATGTGCCACACTTTTTTTTCAGTGTTTATTACACAAAAAAGTGTCTGTACTTCATCGCTAAAAAGCTTTTGCGTTGTTGAATATATAGATATATTTTCTTTTGGTGAATTAGCAAATGATACAGCCCTACTTCAATAACTTCAGTAGTAGTTCTATTTTATTGGCATACGATATGTTTTCGCTGGTATTAATGCTATCAAAGTTCTCCTACAATTCCAAGTTAATGCTAATGCGTGATGCACTTCCCTGTTCAGATGCTGAAAACGGTTTCATTAGATTCAATGAGTGTAGATAGGAACGTACTTTCGACTGGAATTACAATGCTGTTTTTCCATTATGTGCGAAACCTGAAATTGAAAAAATGTACGGAGCAAACTTTATATTTCGAAATTAGTGCTGATAATAAAGTGTAACGATCTTGGTAAATACAGGCGATCGCCTGCGAAATAATGAATATGATTTTCTACCGCATGTCACACACTGTATTTTTTAATTTTATGTTGCTGCACTATATATTGCAAATTGCTTCCCTGTGTGCAAATGACACATTTGTTTCACCGGAGATACCGTCGTTTCAATGACATCATAATTATGTTAACCTCTGCTTAATATGAAAGCATGTTTACCTTTAGAGCAGGTAATTTGAGTTTTGTGGGTGTTGTGAAACACATTTTATTTTCAAATACCTGTCGATGTTCTGCGTTAACAGTAATGATTCCTTGTATGAATCACATCCCCGGAACTGCGTTCATTTATGCAGAAAGAGCTTCACGGCAGCCATCTAGAACTTTCGCTTAGTGACACCGAAGTAAAGATGACATACCAAGAGCATTCACAGGAAGTTGCCAAAGGTTCAGTGAACTGCTCAACCTACGTACCCAAAAAGGAAACGTTCCACAGAAGCAAGCTGGCTTGACCCTTCAAAAAGGTCAACAACCTCATTCTGTTTATCTATCGGAGCGTCTATAACGCCATCGAGCTTTTAAGCCACATCGTGTTCTCTCCAGATGGCTCGGCCTGACTTTATGTTCCTTTCTCTTTCTTTTCTTGGCAGTAGTGCGCTAGCGGGAAACGCAGTGGCGTCTTGATCCGTTCACGGAGAATTCCCAATAAGCCTTGCCGGAATATCAAACTCAGCGTGTTATGCTACAAGTCAGCAGTTGCTGCTAAGAATGTTTGATTCGTGGCTTCAAATATAACATCAAGAAGTGTATATAAGCTAAGGTAATCGGTCTAAAACATGCTGCCCTATACTCCTCGTGCATTGATGTCGCACGAATAAAAGAGGTAGGCTCTTTTTTAAAATTATTGAAAATTTATTGAAATGCTGTGTTTACTTTTCCTGTACTTTTCCCAAGTGCAGGTTAACATAATTATAAAGTTCTTTAAAAGAGCTTCATTTTTTGCTCCACCTAATACGATAACCACATAATGCGTAATCAATTAGAGAGCAGGTGCGCTTAGCGAAGCAGCCACGTTCGCACCACATGATGCCTTCTCCTCAGTTGAAGTTGAAGAATATTTACCCACTTAATTGACAGCTTCGCACTCATACAAGAAAATCATGAGTATGAGGAGACGACAGGTCTAAACACAGATATTTGTCCCAGACCCATTACGACAGAACGTAAGTGGTTAATAAATCGCCATTCATTTTTGAGTCCGCTCTCTAAAACCGTAATAACGAATCACTCCATATTTAGTGTATATTCACGCAAAAGCACAAGTCAAGAGAATTTTTGTTTTTTTCACGTTTAATAGTGAGAAAAAAAACAAAAATATATACATATTGCCACAGGCATGAAACGAGGTTCAGCCATGCCGATGCGAGTATGTGCCATGGTGTGAAAGAAGCAGAGGACGGTTGGTGTGTGCTCGTGCTCTAACGTTCGGTTCGGCTCGACGTCCAGTGCTGCTCCTGTGAACAGACGTTGTGGTCGTTCTGCGATCTCGTGACATTTTCTGGTGGAGGTGCTGAGTAGTGTTGTATGCACTGCAATTAGCAGCAAGGTCCCGACACTAGCCGCGACTTGGAAGAACCAGCTGACCTACGGCGTAGCAGGCGACAACTAGGCCTACCTCCTGAATTCGGACCATTTCCTCAACTCGGCAGTACTATGGCTAGTGCGGGAACGCAAACCCAAGAAACATCAACGCTGCCTCCTCCATGGTTCTTCAATGTTCCGCGTACTCCGAAGCCGTTCCGCGGTGACCCTTATGAGGACGTCGACGACTGGCTCGACGACTACAACCGTTGCGGCAGCGTCAACGAGTGGAACGAGCAGCGAAAGCTTCGGTACGTCTACTTTTATCTCGAGGACTCTGCGCGCACTTGGTTCGAAAACCATGAAGCCACTATGACAACCTGGCCAGAGTTTTGCAACCAGTTGCGAAATACCTTCCGAAGCTCCGACCGAAAGGAGCAAGCGGAACGGCTCCTCAATTCCCGAAGCCAGCGTCCGAACGAGAGTGTTGCCATGTTCGTTGAGGACATGACGCGGCTGTTCAGGCGAGCCGACTCTTCAATGACGGAAGAAAAGAAGGTGCGCCTCCTAATGCGGGGAGTGAAGGAGCAGCTGTTCGCGGGACTAGTGCGGAACCCTCCCAGCACTGTAGAGGATTTCCTTCGCGAAGCCACGACAATGGAGAGAATGCTAAGGCAGCGTTCGTACCAGTATGAACGTCCTGGCAGTCTTTCGTCAGTGTCGTCGGCCCTACCAATACTTGACGTCACGACTGTAAAAGACCTGACGGAGCTCGTGCGCAGTATTGTGCGCGAGGAGCTGCAAAAGCTGCACGTGGTGTCTTCTCCGCCCCATGTTGCTGCTTTAACGGATGTCGTTCGCGAAGAGGTCCGGCAGCTGGTGCACCCCATGACTACTCTGCGTGCAGCCGAAGTCCAACCCATGACGGCCCCGCGTCCAGCCGAAGCTCCGCTATTAACGTACGCGGAAGCACTGCGTACTCCTGCACCGGCTGTTGGATATCCGTCCCGTCTGTCCACCCTGCAGACGGCACCGTCGTTCTACTCGGGACCACCGCAGTACGGCAACCCACCCCTTACACGGAAATCCGGTGTATGGCGTGCTCCCGACACCGGCCTCTATGTTATCACTGTGGTGAACCAGGTCACATCTACCGTGAGTGCGCCTACAGGCACATGGGTCTTCCCGGCTTTCGTCCGGATGCTCGTCGACCCAGAGATGGTGAGCGACCCCGTGCTATTGCCGAATACTCGGCAAGCCAACGATCCTCAACCCTTCCGCGTCGCCAATCCCGCTCACCATCTCCACGGCGTTCCACGTCACCTGGCCAACAATCAACCTTTGCGGACGTCCTTGCAGGAAGATCGCCTAGATCCACAAGCCCGCGCCGGGGAAACTAAGAACAGCGACGTCTGGGGGTGAGGCCGCTGTTGATCGACCGTTACAAGACCCTCCCCCGATTTGCCTGCCGACATCCGACGACATTCTTTCACCGACGTGTGCCATCGACGATAAACAGGTCCTCTGCTTCTTTCACACCATGGCACATACTCGCATTGGCATGGCTAAACCTCGTTCCATGCCTGTGGCAATATATGTATATATATATATATATATATATATATATATATATATATATATATATATATATATATATATATATATATATATATATATATAACGCGTAATTTAGTCCTTACTTTAATTTTACGCTATCGAAGCTCAGGAGCTTTAGCCATAAAGAGGGCAGTAGATGTGATTAAGTGATTTAATTTAGTTTGGCTATATCATCAAGTAAGGCTTAGACGCCATGGCCGGGTGGCCACATTTCAAAACGGAAAGAATGCAAAAACACGAGAGCACTTAGGTACACCTAAAAAAGCGCGTCGTAGTCCAAATAATTCAAGAGTTTTCCGCTAAGGTGACCTTACCTTGTTGACATATCTCTGTTTTGATACGTCGAAAGCTCGGCATTTATAAATTTATTATATTTTTATAAAGCAGACGGCACGTTTTAGAGGACTGGTCTTTTCTGTCTATTGTTGCTTCATATTTTCGTCGAGCAGAGATGTAATTATTATGCAGTATTGTTACAGAAAACTACATTGTAATATTCGTGCATTTATTTTAAGATATGGCACAGTATGCAAATAACTTATGAAAGCACCCATAGTTCTCTGCAGAAAAAATGAGGGGGAAAAGAATGCGTAGGAGAATCACACGTTCTTACTCCGCTATGTGACCTTGTTTTTAGAGGAACCAACCGGGCACGGTGCTGAGCATGGTCACAAGTTATGAACACCTCTCACTAGCTTCTCATACTTTTTACAAAACAACGATTGTGAAATGTAATGTATTACAATTGATTTTACTGAATCAGTGGCTATAAGATGACCTTACCTTAGAGTTTCAATAAACTGTGCACCTAATCACGGACTTGATTTTATTTGAGTTGAAATACTTTTATGGTGATGACTTGTATATTCATAGGAGAAGCAATAGCGCTTGGATTGAAGCAACATTCAAGCAAGAGCTGAAGCAATAGGTTGAATCAAAGTGCTAAAAGTGTATATCTAGTGATCTCACCGAGTGGATATTACAGATTCTCCGCTATGTAACTGTAGCTAACGAAACACCTGTCTCAGTGTCTTTTTTTGTTGTTGTTGCTGTTTCACTATTGCTCACACAAGTGAGTTCACAAAAAATAAAGCAAGACAGCCGTATGAGTTTTGGCCCCCGAATGGACAGAGCTCGATGTTGCACAGGCGAGAGCGAAGAAGCGTTGTGTCTTCGCCGACGTGAAGTTTTGTTTGCGACAACACGGCGAAGGAGGCTGACATCGCCCCACGTTTGCTTGCGCATCGCGAGAACGCAATATCCTGCTCGTGTCTTCATCATCCTTTTCCTATATATACCACGTATTTCACTCCTGCAAACGCACGCGGATTCGAACTGGCTACGAGAAGAGCAGACAGCCTGCAACCGATGCGGTGCCGTCTCGTTCAAAGTTGGGAGATATGTCTCGCAAACGCCGATCTTTTGCTGAGGCGATTGTTGTTGTGGCGCCCATTGTATACAGAAACTTTGATTTAGAAAACGAGCCATATGTCGGAGCTCGAATATTGACGGTGGACGTACGACGAGTACAATTTATTCTGTGTATGGCGTAGTGTACGTAGCTCAGACAGTGCACTCTGGCGACGCAGAAAAGTTCGATTTGCGGCATGTGTGTCTGCGTGTCTTTTCATAGTGGTCCAGTAATCAACACACATGACGTTCCTCGAGACATTCCTCGTGGCAGATGCCTTGCGCTTTCGCAACGGATTGCGCGAGAAGCGTCGAAACGTGACGCACTTCTTGCACTGGAATATTCAGTGGTATCCTCCTTCATCGTTTCCGTGTTCGCGAAGGATATGAAGGAAAAAGAAATTGAAAGACCCGAACTGAGCATGTCAAGCATGCTTTCCAAGGGCTTCCACAGAGTCTCTCCACTTCCAAAAGTAAGTCTCTCGCCTCGCTTTATTATTTTCATAGCCCGGTGTTTTTTTATTGTGGTTTATGTTTCTATAGCGAATGCTACTCCTGGTATAGTCACATAGGTTTCTACTCTATGCATGTTGTGCGATTTTCGTCATCTTGTTTGTGTTTTACATTAGCTGCAACCTAAAGAGAGGGAAACCCTAGCTAGATCTGTGTCTTCCTAAACACATGGTGCAAAGTGGTTTTGTACACCATTAGAACAGACGTTAGGGATGAGGGACAATATGCTTTTTGGATGTTCATCTTCAAAGAACTGCAAAATTAACACAACCAGAGACACTATACGCTAAGAAATAAAGTAACCACGCTTACCCATCTGCCTTTCCGAGTTCTGCCCAGCACAAGACTCGCATGTCTTTGCTCACCATTGCTCACCACCCGCTGCCTTAGTGCACTTCGAACTCATGGAAATGGCAATGCTGCAGCAGACGAAGTCATCATGGAACGCTTAGCCAAAAATTTTTCGACGTGAGTCTACAGTTTGAGTTGACAGTGCGTCACCACTTCCTAAACACCTCCGTGTTTGTATTTCTGCGAACGCAAACTTTGTTTGCGTTATTGCAATCGATAGTCATGACGGCGAAGTTCAGTCAACAAATACTGCTGTCTTATGACCACTGCTCTGACCGACAACTACCTTGTTTCATATGTGCAGTACTATTTCATTCGTAACACAGCGAAACGGCAAAAATACGAAGCAAACAAGTAACTATGTGCTCCCCCATGCAATTTTTGTGTACGTCGATCAATTTTGTTTTAAGGAGAGTATACTGAAAAAAACAAAAACCCCACCGATTACTTGTAGCTGTGTTTGCAATAGAAGCGTTTCAGTTCTTCCTACAGATCCAAGGCTTACCCACTTTTAAGTGTTGGTTTCGCGCAAAAAAACAACAACACAATCCAATTTTCTATCATAAATGTTGAACAGACTGCAAGGTATAATTAGTTTTTTATAGAAATCATTGTTCATGAATGCTTCTTTTTTGTAGAGATCAGCTGAGATCCTTCTGTTTTTAAAATACAAAAACAAGAGAATTTCGTGCTTCGCCTGTACCTAAATGCGGGCACTAAAGGCACAAGTGAGAAGCGTGACTTCCGACTTAGCCGCAAAAAGCTGTAGTTCCAAAGCCACTGCGGTTGATATTGACGCAACAAATCCTGAGAGAACAAGTATTTCACCAAAAACACACAGAATTTGCTTGTAATTTACTTCAGATAGAGATACAGAAAACTAAAGATAAAAGTGCGTGGGCCTTTTGTCTACTCGGCACTTGATAGGGGCATAAGTAGAATAACAGATCAAACAAAGCTGGAAACAGAAGACAAGGATGTGAAAAATAAAATGAAAGGCAGGTAGTGTACACACGCAAGTAGTGCAACATAAACACTTAAAAAACCTAGTCAATACCTTGAAACGTAATATACACATTGTGGCGTCACCAGGCTGAAATTGTAATAACGGGCACAAATTATAATGCGCCAGCAGGCGGCGAAAGTGACAATGTGAACGCGGATACGTTCGGCACATCTTGTTATTCAGGAAGACATGTCGAAAAGATACTTAATAAAGAGACAGCTAATCGGTATGTAGTCACCAGAGGAACTGACACGTATTACCAGCGTCCAATGAAACACGCACAGAGACAAGCCTTCGCGATGGTATAGTTCGTGCCATTCATTCATCACCATGGACAGGCGCACATATATATGCGCAGAGCTGCCGAACACGATGCACGTGCCTTACCGTGGCGATAAGTAGACGGCACAAACTATACCATCGCGAAAGCTTGCCGCTGTGCGTGTTTCATCGGACGCTGGTAGTATTTTTAGTGTTCACTTATTACGTGAGTGAATTGTGGAAATGTTTTATAAATTTTGCTCATGCGGTATTTTAGAGATAACATTTGTCGGTGACTACAGTAGCGAAGAGTTTTTTTTTTTATGAGACACAGAAAGAGGATAACGCTTGAATGATGTTAGAGGACTTTGCTCAGAGGTGCACGGGGCGTTTCTTGGCGAGATCATTTCTAAGGCCCGTTAAGGAACCGGCGCGTGATGTTTAAGTTAAAGTCAGCGTTGTCTAGCACGTTCTGAGGCCGGTGCTGCTACAGTGTAGGCCACGTCGATCGGCACGTAAGCCATCTGCCCCTTCATTCCATACTTGCAGCCGAACGAAGCCGGCGTAGTCGGAGAATGCGAGCGTGTAGGCCATCGAAAACAGACGGATGGATGGATGAATAGATTGATATGGCTGTACCCTTTAGATAGGGTGGTGGCTAGCGCCACCAAGCCGTAATACCTAATGAATCAAAAACTAAATTTATTTTTTTCTTTAAATAGTGAGGTTGAGCACTAGTACTTTGCAATCAAGGGGTTAATTTTTACTCGTGCCTCCTTCTACCCGCTTAAAGTCTACCCGCTTAAAGTCTATTTCCCATCCCAGTACCTGAACCCCAGTGCTTTGAAAAACTCTGCGTCATCATCCTGAACTATAGGGTGAAGCCTTTTACAGGAGATATTCAAGTGTTCGGCAGTTTCCTCCTCTCCACACGCACTGCATACTGTGTCTACCCTTAGTATTTGGCCCGATATGTCTTGGTTCGCAACACTCCCGTCCTGGCCTCAAACAATAAAGAACTACCCCGAGTATTATCATAGATCTTTTCCTTGGCAATTTCCTGCTTAAATGTTCGATAGATCTCTAGCGTTGACTTCTTAATCATGCCGATTCTCCGCATATTTGTCTGCGCTTCCTTCCCCTTCTTCTTAACCGATAATTCTTTTTGGTTTGGCCCCCTGCTGTTTTCTATGTATTTACTGGTCGATTTTCTGGTTCGCTTTCTTCATTTTGTATCGATATTCTTCATGTACAAGTGGCTTGAAACCTCCCTAGCCCAACGATCTTTCCCCATTTCTCTCAATCGCTTCTCAAATTTTATCTTGCTGCTAGCTTCCCTGCCCTCAAATGATGTCCATCCCATATCAACTTGCACTACCTAATTTGGTGTATTCCCGTGAGCCCCTAAGGCAAGCCTACCTACTCCACGTTGCATAATTTCTAATCTTGCTTGAACTTCTGATCTCACGCACAAGACCGCATTGCCGAACGTCAGACCAGGAACCATGATCCCTTTCCATATTACTCTCACAACATCATACCAATTGCAATTCCACAGTGCTCTAATTTTAATCAGGGCTGTAATCCTGTTACCTTTAAACGTCACGTATATTTCGTGTTCCCTTAGGTACTCGGTCCCATTGCTTATCCATACGCCCAGATATTTGTACTTATCTGATATCTCTAGCGTGACCCCCTGTAATATAAGCTCACTATATACATTATCATGAAAAATCATGACTGCTGATTTTTCCTTACTGAATCTCAAATATAACTTATCTCCCTCATTACCGTAGATCTCCATCAATCTCTGGAAATCTTGCTTGTTGTCAGCCATTGGCCCTATATCATCTGCGTACATCAATGATGGAAGTGCCTGTTCATTGAGGTTTCTTTGTTTGACGAAAGATAGGTTGAAGCCAAGTCCACTTCCCTCTAATTTGGCCTCTAATCTTTTTAAGTACATCATTAATAACAAGGGTGACAGAGGACACCCCTGTATAAGGCCTCATTTTACATCTGTAGGCTTGGATACCTGTTTTTTCTACTTTATAAATACCTTCTCATCTTTATAAATATCCTTTAAGAGATTAGTGACTCTATCTTCCACACCTAGTTCGTCCAGTATTCTCCACAAGTCCTCTTGAACCACGCTATCGTATGCTCCCTTGATATCAAAAAATGCTAGCCACAGGGGCCTGTGTTCCTTTCCTGCTATTTCGATGCACTGCGTCAGTGAGAACAGATTGTCTTCCAACCTCCTGTGTTTCCGAAACACATTCTGCAGTTCCCCCAGCACCCCCTCATCCTCTATCCATGCCTGCAGTCTTTCCTTTATAATCTGCATCGCCAGCCTGTAGACCACTGATGTCACTGTTATAGGATCCATTTTGCCCCTTGATTCATCCTTGTCAATTGTGGTGCATAAGGCATTTCTTTGTTGATTTTTTTTCTGTCACTCTTGTTCCTATATATTCAATAGCTTCATCCCCTTCTAGCCTAGCACCTTGAGCTGTAGTTATAAACTTCTGCTCTAGGCTCGTCTCATTTATTAGGGAATTTAGATGGTTCCAAAATTTCGTAGCTGCCTTTCTATTCTTTGTGTACTTCTGGCAGTCACTGAGACTCCTTTTTTCTAATCTTTTCATTGATCAGAAGTGATGGTTCCCGTCTACAGCTTAGAAAGATGGCCCATTTTCTTTCAACATCATCTGTTGGTCGACAATGATGTTGATAATTTGATGCCGTTCCCTTTGTAGCGGGTGGGTGTAGTGGCACCCTAGCATATTACGTCTTGGGTGGGGCGCGCCATCTTGTGAGCATTGTTAGAAACCTTGGAGTGGACGCCGTGAGCGGCTACTGGAGAAGTATACACTGGCAGTACTGGCGCTTACACGCCGGCCGCCGCCACCGAACAATGCGCGAGCATAAGAAGCTTGCCGAACCAGCTCCTAAAATTACGGGATACATGAGGTCGACATAAGCTGTCCCTTAGGAAATGCTCTTTGAATGCGTCAACAGCCTCTTCTTATCGTCATCGCTCCACCTAGCTTTTTGGCGTGTAAACGTCTCCTCTCAAACCACCTGACACTACACACATGATATCCAGAACAACGCTTCATTGACAACATTAAAAGCAGACTGACAAAACTCATAACCCATGGCAAGTTTCATTGTCAACAATGCCGGGATTGTGACACGGTGTACAATCTTTTCGTGGCGAAGCTGTTCTACACACAGAAAAAACTACAAAACGCATAAGGTTCTCTTTTAACAATTGAACCCAATAGCGATATCTTGTTCTTAGCGTGTACCTAAACAATTTAGTGCATACACTTTATTGTATGATTTTGCTCGAGAAGTTTGAATAGTGGATTCTTACAGTGTAATTGATACAGTTGAAAGTTTCTTGCGTCATTGAAGCATTCACATTTAGCTCTATTTTGTGTATTGGGTAGTATGCTTGAAAACACTGGCATTTGTGCGCGGTAAATCTTTTCGAACTTCGTATACGCCCACTATGAGGTATTTAGAGAATACGCGTAGTAACGTGTGTGCTTTCTGTAATTGGTGGCTATGATAATCGCATGTTCTGGTGCCCAATGGCAATGTATACGCTTGTACCCCGCAACAATATTGCTATGTTGCATCTTGTAGCGTGAAGCCCATATAAAGGACGTGTTTGTTTATAAAGCGTGAACATTATTTCCACCACATTTCGAAGCAGAAGTTATTTTAACTTATTCCCAAGCTTAGGCGTGGCTGTGTGGTTAAACACCTGCTTTTCACGCAAACGGTCAGGGTTTAACCTTCATTCGGACCCAGAATTTTTTATTATTTATTTGAGGTGCATTTCTCTGGATTTATCGGTCAGGCCCAAGAAGATCCTTTTCCACTCACGACGAATGACACCGAGGCTAGACTTTCAGCAAAACAAGCTGTTTAAAACTATCGCGTTCATAACAGGCAACGTATAAGAAGTACGAGATAGCTGATACGTGTACGTGCACTTACACAGTCGTCGGGAGTTTTTATACACGGATTCCTACTATCAATTCAGATACAAACAAGGTGCTACAACAGAGAGAGCAATATGGTTCGAACACAAGCCACAAAGACGGCGCCGAATCAGTAGCTTCGTCAAAGTGCTGAGAAGTGGCAGCAATTAAGCGTAAGCTCTATCAGGCGTGAACACTTTCTCGGGCACGAGTCTGCATATATAAATATTAGGTAATTTGTGAAGACGGATGTGGATATCATATCTAATAAAGAAAACGTCGCACTCCTTCACTAATATACTTTATGACTTCGTTTTACAGCTGTTCTGCACATACGTGTGGCGGCTTATTTTCAATGCTCTACGAGCTTGTGAACTGAATCTGCTCCTGGGACAGTATTGTCTGACTGATAGCAAGTCACGGGTGCTTTCACATCAACAGGTAGGCAAGAAGAACAGAAGGTAGCATTGCAACTATGTTTTTTGCCCATCCGTACTTAATTTTTGATGCCGAATATTTATGCAGAGGTTTTCACTGGGAAAGATGGGCGAATACAAAAAAAAACACGTTCAAACCAAATATTTTTGCGATTCAATCTTTACTCCAGAATAGATGAAATGGTACATATTACGTACAATCAAAGAAACGTCGCATAATTTACTAACGGCTTTATTTGTAAGCAATTTGCGTGAGCGTAGACCTTCGCTGGGAGAAGCTGTTGGCTACTTGGTTGATAGGGTCCTCGCTACTGAAGCGCTTTTTTCAGTCTTCAAAAGAAGCATTCGCTCTGCAACTACCATTCGTACTTTGAAACTTTTCTCTAAACATACATTAAAACTGCTTTATACAACACCTTTTATTGCGAGGTCATCTTACATATCCAAATTAGTACTGACTATGAATTTTAATACAAGTTTTCAGAACAGTCCCCCGTTCATGAAGTTTTTTTTTTCCGAGTGTAGACATCCTTTGGCTAAGTTTCACGGTAGTGACGATTCAGTGCGACCTAAAGCAGGATCGCTTACATATATATTAAGCTTTGCGTATACCATAAAGTGGCCTTAATTGTGTACATAAAGTGGTGAAACGCAAGAACATTGAAGAGCTTGTCACGAAGAAATTCTGCCATCAGCGTTTTTGGTTGTGAACAAAACATCTGAATAGATTCAAACAAGTGAACAATAAAAAAGTATTTATCTTGAACGGTGATTGAACTGTGTCATGCGTAGCAAGAAGATGTTCTATTAGAGAGCTGCACCCGTGCATGAAATTGCTTTAAAAAGCATTATGTGAATTTTAAGTATTGCAATGAGTACCCTTATCTATGTCATTTTAGTGGCAGTAGCATAGAATTTTCCCAGGTGTCAAAACATATGCGTGGCTTGTTTACGGGTGTACTCATAAAACACGCTTAAGCATTGTTAGTCGTCGTCGTCGTCATAATCATCATCATCATCATCATCATCATCATCATCATCATCATCATCATCATCATCACAATTATCCCCAAAGTTTGCATATTCACAATGTTGGCAGGGCCTTACGAATGGCTAGTGAGACTTGGCGTATATTTAAAAGAGAGAGTTATGACGTAGTGGGCAATTCGTAACTGTACTTGCGTAAGGCATTCTTAGAAAGTTTGAAAGGGCGTATGTTACGCACACAGACGTTCTACTCATTGCGGACGGCTGAGTTACCCGCAGAGATGCGAAGTCTGGCTTGCAATTGAGAAACCATTGTCAACGCGTCCCGATTACGTCATTGAGTTCTCCTTATGAACCCAGAGTTAAAGTCCCCCGATTTGTTCACAATTTATCCAGTTTTTTCGCTTTGTGAACGAATTCAGCACCAATATATAACTGTGATTGGTGGCGAAAAATGTAGGAGAGTATTAAACTATGCAGTATCATATTAATAGCAGCAGTGACGTTCTAGTCTGTCAGTTCGTGTCTTCGCTTCATCCACGTCCTCAAGGTGTCATATCAGTTTTTTCTCAAGTAATGAACCAACTAGTTCAACAACAAGCCCCATTAGAATGGTGAAATAAAAAAAGAAAGGCGAACCATCTGCTGAACAGAATATCGGGAAGCTCTCAGCTTTGAAACTAAAAAATAACCCCCAAAGCCACGTAGTCCTAAAAACCTGCATTATCATGTGTTTTCAGAGCTACAGGTTTTGAGTTTTTTGCTTTGTAGTATTTATTAACCCGCCATTAAGTATAGGCAATTTTGGAAACACAGTTCTTCATTTATCATTCAGAAGGAGACGTCAAACATTGCAACGCTGCTCAACCATTCATATAGCAACAACTCCTGGCTACTGTTTATGACAGCCTGAAGTCGAAAACTAATCGCATTCATCGTGTACCCACCAGATACGAGACGTCCACAAGATTGTGAAATAGCTAGCAGCATCCACTCAGAATGCTTTGGCGGATTGTTGCGGTATTGCGACACTGCCGCTGCAGTACATTCTAGGAAACCTGGAGGTGATATATAGGGCAGCGAAACATTGCAACTGTCCCACATCACTGTCCAACGCTCTTGCCCCAGTGCCTGCGATCGATCACCCTGAACAACACCCGTGTTCGGAGTGCCTGCTGTATTCTCCTGTTTCTTGATGGTCAGTCGTCGCTTAGCACACGAAAGGCCTGATATGCAAACGGGAAAACACTATAGGAATATAGGCGGAAGAAATTATTCCTATATATTTGCTAGTCATTCTGAATCTGCTTGTGCTAGTGGAACATTGCGATGACACTGGCAGATACGACAGCAGCAAGCCGATCAGACAAGGCTATTTGCACCCTCGCATTTCGATTGCAACAACGCATGCATGCGTGCATATGGGGACGTGAATATTCGAACAGCTAGAGAAAAGAGGGAGCAGAAAACAACGCTGTGTCGATGTTCACGTCTACAGTTTTCTTGCTTTACAGCGCTTATGTTATTCGGTGTGTGGCAAGCGAAGGTTCACTGGCTGTGAAAGAGAGACAGATGAAAAGGAAAGATAGTAGGTTAACCTCAGGTAGTTCGGGAAAGATTTTCTTAAGTTTCTGGTTGGTTGTTAGAATTGAATAGAATTTTCTGAGCATACGCGGTGTAACCACGGTTAAGCCGCATATGCATAGAAAACGAGGATTACGTAAATAGACTCACCGTCTAAAAAAACTCTATCAGAAAGAAACCATTCTAACACAGTCCTTGACAAAGCTTGTACGGACGCACTGTAACTGAACCGCAATAGAGCACTCAATCCACGCACTAAAAGCACAGCAACAGAAACTACGGCTCTTCTCACTACAAAGTTTTCTAATTCACTCCCGAAGATAAACAAGATCATCACAAAATACTATCCAATTCTAACAACCAACCTGAAACTTAAGAAAATCTTTCCCGAACCGCCTAAAATGCCTACGGACCCAACGCCAACTTCAAGGACATGCTTGTTTCCGCAAAACCTAAAGCAAAGACTAGGACAACGTCTGGTCCTTGTGGCTAGTCCAGGTGCTCCACTTGCAAACATATACAGTTAGCTACCAACGTGAAAAAGAACAGCATCTGATTACATTCACAGGGTGACTTCGAGCTTCACCTGCAATTCAAACAACCTGATACACTGTCTTGAATGTGTCATCTATAGAAAACAATATATAGACGAAACTCGCCAGACAATTCACGTAGGACTGAACGGCCACCGTGCAGCACACAAAGCACAGTTTACCAAAAGCCGTGGCCGGTCACTTCAGACAACAGGATCACAATTATGACCAAGCAAAGCTTTACCTTCTACAAACTAACTTCCGGTGACCACGAAAGAGTAAATACATGGAATCATATTTGATACACAAATTTATGTCGCTACACCCAATAGACATCAATGTAGCATGTGGCAATTTGGAATCGCTGACAGCCATAGTATACTTGCAGCAATACTTACAGAGACAAGATACGTTCAGCCTTCAAATAGACATAACCAGTATTACGTGAAATTGTTCCTAGCCTACATATCATACCATTTATATTATCTGTCAATTTTTCTATTTTACATACACATATGCTTGTACTTAAGACAACTACGAAGCTTTTATTTTCTAGTACCCTTCAACCACTGCTTTCTTTATTCTTTCATCGCTTCTAAAACCACTCTTGCCACGCATCGTTAAGCTCATTGCCATTCCAGAAAGTTCTCTGCGTCAGTAGACGCAATGATGGAGCTCTACAGGGCCCTGTTTCTCGGTTTCCTCAGATAGAGCTTGCCCGTGCTTAGCAATACATGCAAGACCAATGTTCGTGTTTTACAGGCAGTACAAGCCCAAGCACTGAGAGTGTGCCTCGGTCTGCCCAGATGTACGTCAACAGAAGCAACAATTGCAATTGCTGGTGACTATCCGATACAAACTCACATTGTTGTAGAAGTCCTGAGAACGCACATCCGACACTTCGCACGTGCCCCCGGCCATCACCTTGCACTGTTGCCTTCAGAGAGGCGCCAAGCATCGTTCGCCAAAACTATCGTGAAATACAACGATAAACTTCCCTCGGGCTTCACTCATGCATCTAAACCATCCATACCACCTTGGTGTCTTATTCGACCCACAGTGCATCTTAGTGTACCAGGGATCCGGAGGAAATCGGAGTTTTCGTCGCCCGTGCTGAAACAATTGTCTCTCCTTCTTTTGCACGAGAAATATCCAGACAGCATACATGTATACACCGATGGTTCCACGAACCACCAGTGTTCGTCAGGGGCAGTAGTTATCCCAGCAAGAGGTGTTACCATCAGCTTTAGGACTGACCACTCCACGCAATCTACAGCAGCGGAACTAGCTGCTTTGCGCGCTGCACTTTGTGTGGTCAATCGAGAACCACCGCAACAATGGTCGATTTTCAGCGACTCAAGGGCTGCCCTACAATCTGTGCTCTCAGCACTGCGTTGCGGCCCGTATGAACAGCTTGTTTTCGAAATTCGATGCCTTCTCCACACTTTACTCGAGAAAGGGCATCATGTGACGCTTCAATGGCTGCCAAGTCACTGCGGCATCATAGAGAACGAACATGCCGATACTGCCGCGCGGGCAGCCCTTGAAGGAACACGAGAAGAAGCCATACCACTTTCGAGGATTGATGCTGCCAGTAATCTTCGACGACTTGCGCGTGAAATCACGTTTTCACTATGGTGCCCACAAAGCATCGATATGAATCGTCAACACCACCTGTCCTCTTTGATGGCTCTCCGCATGCCCACTGGACTCGACCGAAGAGAAGCCACCCTTCTTCATCGCTTATGGCTAGGAGTGGCATTTACAAAACCTTACTCCTTTGTCATAGGAATGGCCGACAACGCTCTCTGCGATGCCTGTCATTGCGAAGAGACGCTACACCACATCCTGTGTGACTGTCCATTGTATGAAATCCAGAGACAGTCACTGGCGTCTGCTTTTGCGCGCATCGACAACAGCCAAATGTCTGTGGACACTATTCTGTCAAGTGCCCGAGAGAAGACCTTGCAACAGAAGGCGACGAAGGCTCTGTTGAAATTCCTACGCGACACCGACTTGAACAAGCGACTGTAACAGCAATGTCACACACCGTGAAAGACAAGACTGGACTATGACTGAGTGTGCGCGCGTGTGCTGCCGAATGTGCTGTTTCTATCTTCCCTCTCCGCTCTCTTTCATCTCCCCCATCCCTCTCCCATGCGCAGGGTAGCAAACCGGCTGCCTATCGGCTTGTTAACCTCCTTGCCTTTCTTTTCCCTCTATTTTCCTTACTTCCTTCTCTGCGTCTTTCTAACCTCCCTGTCCTTCCTCATTTATTCCTCCTCCTCCTCCTCTCTGCGTTTTCGAAGTATTCACTCGCATCCGCAACAGCGTCATCCCTTCAATGCTCTGCCGCTACATCGACGTCTGTCACAGCTTGGTGTTTCTAGTGAATTTTGTGCAAACGTCGTTTATATACGATCGATCTATTGCCACAGGACGTTACATTCGAACGAGATCAGCAAATGAAGGTTGCATTCACTATGGAAGAACTACGTGCAGCATTGAACACATGCAGACGCTCATCGTCCCCAGGTCCGGATGGAGTGACCTGTACTGCCCTACGTCACCTAGACCCGAATGCACAACGCTGTCTCCTGGACATTTTCAGTAAGTCTTGCCATGATGGAATGGTGCGTGATAAGTTGAAGTGCTGTCGCCTAGTGCCTTTGTTGAAGCCGAAAAGTCTCCATTGGATTTGGCACCATACCGGCCCATAGCACTAGCAAGCTGCATCGGCAAGGTCATGGAGAGAATGCTGCTTACATGCATGGAATGGTACCTGGAACATTAAAACATCTATACTGATGCTATGGCTGGCTTTCGACGAGGTCGGTCTTCAATTGATAGCGTTATTGACTTAGTGACCTCTGTTCAGCATCAGAAAGCTCAGAAGCGGCTGTCGGTAGCTCTGTTCTTAGACGTGAAGGGTGCCTATGACAACGTGACCCATTGTTAACTTCACGGTGACGTGGAGGAAAACTCTGGACCAATGAATAAGCCCCGTGAAGAAAAATTAAATTTCGTGTTCGATGCTATTAAGCGCCTAGAAAACAACAACGCTACCTTACTGGAATCCGTAAACAAGGTTTTATTAATACATGCTGCTATTCAAAACGATGTCGAACAGCTCAAAACTCGGGTGCAGGCTATCGAATCTAAAATGCAAAACAACGATAAAAGCGTAATTCTACCAACTCACGATCATTTTTCTACATTACAAGACAAAATCGACGACCTGTAAAATAGATCTCGGCGTTCCAATGTTCTTTTTTTTGGCGTAGATGATAAAGAACCATCTGAAACGTGGGATGCAACTGAAGGTCTCGTTAGGGACTTTTGCGCGTCAAAGTTAGGCATAACAGTAGATTCCGTTGCCCGAGCTCATAGATTAGGTCGTTTTGTACGGGACAAAAAGAGACCCATTATAGCCAAGTTTTTCAACGATAGGGAAATTGTAGCAATTTTGAACAAAGGACCTAAACTAAAAAACACGCCCTTCAGCATCTCGCGCGATTACTCGGTGCCCGTTCGCGACAAGCGTCGAAAGCTTGTTCAGTTAAAGAAATCTGTAGCCAAGGAGGGTGACTGTTGCCGCCTGGTATTCACTAAGCTGTTCGTGAATGACGACATCTACGTGTGGGACACTGTAAATGAATGCGCTGTCCGATTAAATCCTCGTGAGAACGCACACGTGGCGGAAACCCCCGTAAACGACACGTGCAAATGACGTAGCTCTCCCCCGAGAATTAAGTGTTCTTCGCCTCTCGTATCCCGCCCGATAGTCAAACATTTTCCATTCTTGTTTACAAATATCCGTAGTGTTCTTTCTAAAACTGTCCCTCTTTCTTCACTGATAGACTCGTTGTCGGCATCCGTAGTAATAATAACTGAAACATGGCTTAATGACACTGTTAGTGATAACAATATCTTTGTTTGTGCATCTGAATTCAACTTTTTTCGTTACGATCGAAAGCACCGAAGGGACGGTGGTGTCCTCCTTGCCGTCAAGAATGATCTTGTTGTTACCTCCATCTTATTATGTTCTTTTCTGGAATGTGCCTTTGTTTCCTTGAAGTGTGCTGGTAGCCATGTTATAATTGCTGTTTTTTACCGTCCCCCCGATATGAGCTGTACGTTTTCGGAGGAATTTTCTTGTGTTCTGGGCGATATTCACACCCGTTTTCTGAACGCTGTACTTATCATTTTCAGTGATTTCAATTTTCCTGCCATTAATTGGAGTGCCCTTACTGTTCCACCAAGTGATGTTGAAGCGCACAAATTTTTGCAGAGTTGCCTGGACTTTTCTTTAACTCAACTCGTCAATTTTCCTACACGCTGCTCAGCGACAAGTTCAAATACCCTTGACCTAATTTTAACAAATGAACCCGATGTTTGCTCGAACATTAATATTTTTGATGGTCTTTACGACCATGCGATTATTACCGGAAACTTGATTCGCCCACTTGTCGAAAGAATATCAACTAACAAATCGATTAGGTGTTATAACAGAGGTAACTTTGATAGCATAAATAATGAATTGTCTGCCTTTTACGAATAATTTATACATGGTCACCTCCAGTGCACCATTCAAGAAAACTGGTCGCTGTTAATAAATAAACTTACTGGCCTCATCAATAAATTCATACCTGTCATCACCGTGAAAACCCGAAGCACGGTTCTTTGGTTTACCCAGCAGCTCCGACGGTTGAACAACAACAACAAAAAAACGTTTATATAAACAGGCCGTCCAAAAGGATACCTTTAACTCTTGGACGAAATACAAAAAAATGCGATAAAGAATATCAGTCGCTTTTGAAATCTACTCGCCGCCATTTCTTTAACCATGATTTATCATCTATACTTGCAAATAATCCACGCAGATTTTGGCGCGTTGTTAACCCCAAATGTTATCCTGATATAGTCCTAAGCAATAACGATGGTGTTTCAGTTCTCACATCTCAATGTGCAGATGTCTTAAACCAGGCGTTTTCCTCAGTTTTTACCAGAGAAGACGTTTCATCCGCTCCCATATTGCATAGTTTCAGCAGCACAGTCATGCCGGAGATTGTTATCAGTGAGGCCGGTGTTCTGTTCCTTTTACAGAAACTAAACATTTCTTCCACCTTGGATAATATAGGCTTAAATAATAAAATCCTGAAATCGATATCATTCAGTATCACCCCCTTCTTATGCGCTCTGTTTTCACAGTCTTTGTCTACCGGAACTCTACCCCAAGATTGGCTATCAGCTAAAGTCGTCCCCCTCTTCAAATCAGGTGAACGTTCCTCACCGCTAAATTACAGGCCAATTTCCTTAACTAGTACCATTTGCAAACACATGGAGCATATCATACACACTCAAGTAATAAACTATCTCGAACGTCACAATATCATTTTCAATTTCAGCACGGTTTTCGCAAGGGATTTTCATGCGACACCCAACTTGCCGGTTTTGTTCACGACTTCATAAATCCATGGATGCTGGTTGCCAGGTCGACGCCATTTTCTTAGATTTCGCTAAAGCTTTTGACCGCGTTCCTCACCACAGATTACTACTAAAGCTAGAACAACTTAACATTCACCCTATAGTTCTTGCATGGATAAAAGCTTTTCTTTCCTCCAGGTCTCAATTCACCTTTGCTATGAATTTTTATTCTTCCTCTTTACCGGTAACATCTGGTGTACCCGAAGGCAGTGTTCTTGGTCCTCTACTCTTCCTCGTTTACGTTAATGATCTACCGAATTCTTTATCTTCACACGTTCGACTTTTCGCGGACGACTGCGTAATATACCGTAACATTTCTTCTGATTCTGACCGCTTAGCTTTGCAATCTGACCTTAACAAAATTAATCATTGGTGTTCAACTTGGCTTATGTCATTAAATGTTTCTAAAACAAAGTGCTTGTCCTTTACTAGCGCTGCTACACGTTTTCCAAGTCAATACTCGTTGAATAATATGACACTTGAGTTAACATCTACCTACAAGTACCTCGGTCTCCACTTTCAATCGAATCTATCTTGGCACCATCATATAGAAGTCACTCTTGCAGCTGCTAACCGGTCTCTCGGGTTACTGAAACGAAATCTTAAACAGGCTCCATCGCAGTTAAAAAAACTTGCTTTTACCAGTTTAATTCGCCCTAAAATAGAATATGCCAGTGCCATTTGGGATCCTCATCAAGCCTACATCGTATCAAATATTGAATCTTTGCAAAACCGAGCTGCTCGTTTCATTTACTCAGATTATTTTACCTATTCCAGCGTAACTAACTTAAAAAACCGTGCTGAGCTAGAGGATTTGGCCATTCGTCGGAAATATGCACGCCTATCACTTTTCCACAAACTTTACAATCACCCATCATTACATGACAGTTTCTTTGACCCCGCCTGTTCCATATTTCCCCGCCGTGATCATCCTAACAAAGTCAAACGCCCGCTATCTCGTACACTTCGTTTCGCTCAGTCATTTATCCCGCGCACTATTATTGAGTGGAACAGTTTGCCTGCACATATTGCCACCGAGAAAGACTCGGTAAAGTTTTCAGAGCTCATGCGCACTACGGTGACTAACTGAATATTTTTTTTGCTTTTGTTGTTTTGTTTTCTTTTGTTTTTTAACTATTGTATAACGCCATGCAATTGCTGCCCGTATTCATGGTTTGCGCTTTGTTGCGGTTGTCAGGTTGCACTGTATCTTGCTGTAAACCATGTTGTATTGCCCCCCCCCCCCCCTATGTAATACCCTCTTCTAGAGGGCCTTTAGGGGTAACCTGAATAAATAAATAAATAAATAAATAAATAAATGAGGCTGTTCTCAATGCTCTTCAAGCAGCTGAACTTGGAGGTCGTGTTTTTCGATGGGTAAGAAGCTACCTCACAAAGAGATCCATGTTCGTTCTAACTGAAGATGGGTCTATGAATAAGTATTTCACAAGTCGTCTTTCACTCTTTCACTCTTTCGATCTCGAAAGAGTGAAAGTCACTCTTTCGATCTCGAATTGTTTCAATTGTGGGGTATCACTAGTAAGAGGCAGGCCCGCATCAGCTTGTTTAACGTTAAGTATGCCGAGTTTTGTGCTAACGAACTCTTCAATATTGAGCTGTTCGAATGAGCGAACATAATAAAAAATGTGCAACAGTAAAGTACAGTCGCCCCGTAAGAAAGCAAAAACAAACAATAGTATACTGCAGCTGCTCCAGCAGAACCATTTCCGTTCTATAGGCCTACGCAAAATATTACCGCGCACCCTTATGTATTTTGTTTTCATTTCATTCAGGCGAGATTCTAGGAACATCTTCGACACCTTCATGTTCTGTTCGTGCTTTCTTTGGTGATTGCCTCTCCAGATTCGGAGAGCATGCCTTGAGAAATGGGCGAGCCGTATTGGCTTCTTGTTTCGTTATATATCGCGAGGATACGAAGTGCCTTTCCTATAGGGTGACGTTGTCTGGCATGTTAACGCTGCAGAATGCGTATTATCTCTATAGGGTCACAGCGGTTACTGTCATCGTTCTGGGTCACGTTTACGAGAACGCCATTTGGTGGTCCCGTGCTGCGATGAAACCACCGGCCGCATTCCTTCGGCCATCAAAGAGGCTCATAATGGTTCTCTCCAGATGGCGGAAAGTAAGAATAAAAGAAAAATTCAAAGAAGATATTCCACTGGAAATTTTCGTATCCCTACACTTGGCGTCGTCGGAATGTTCTGCGTGTTGCGGAGTTCCTGCGCATCCTCGCATAAAAAAATGACAATCACCGGAAAATATATAGTTTAACTTATTGCTAGTTGGTCTAATCTATGTTGAACGAAGAGCAGTGCCAACAAACACATGTCGAAGAAAGAGAAGTGCGATATGCAGTACTGGCCGACAATCGCCGTCCAGCTCATTGTAAATAAAGCTTTTCTACAAACCCCGTTACAGAAAGGTGGAGGTTCGAGGTACAATGGCATACTTTGCGACACGAAAAGCACTCGCTTGGCGCCGTGGTAAGCTCGCCTCTGATCCGGGCATAACTTCATCGTGTGCTCACAGCTGCCCACTTCGACATTTAACATTTGCACCATTTGCAACACAGTCTCACAAGAAATCTATACCTAAAATAACATCGTGCGTAGATCAAGAAATAATGGCGAAGCTCCTCGTGAGATTTTTGGCGTTATTTAGTAATGAACATCAATTTTACTCGAAAAAAAGCTATTTTAGTCACACTTTGTAATGTGACGATGAGAGAGAGAAAATATAACCCGATTTTCGAGGCTAAGCTGTTCACGTCTGGAAGTGGGCGGCCCCCTCTCTCCATGTAGCCGCAAGCTTGATCTTATAGCCTTGTCCCCTATTCTGGCATAAGCCTTGTCTCTAGATTCTTGTTGCATTCGAAACCAAAGTGGTACCAGTGTGTTTGAACAACTTCCATGACTCTCACTCTAATTATCATTAAGAGAACATTTGACAAACGTATAGTGGTTTCTGGGCGAGGTTTTTTGAAGACTATTGATGCAACTCAGCTCGTAGCTTCTGGAATGGCATGTGCCTCAGAAAGCTGAGCAAGACAGTACTTCTCTATCGGTTCACTAAAGATCAGGAAGCTGTCTATAAGGAACTTCCTATCGTTGACCGGCTCTTATGCAGTGAGAAGGAAATCGTCCTTTGTTTGCCTGAAGGAGGCAAAAGTATATGCTCATTCAAAACCTGTCCGTCTTTCTCGAGTGTTCTGAGAGGAGTAAAATGACGGACTTCCCTCAGGAAGAAAGTGCCCTTTAGGATCATCAATGGGGATTGGCACCTTCATGCAAGTTTCAATTAAGATGCCAGCGAAAGAGAGGCTGAAGCCGAGGCCAAGCGTCCGACAGAAGATGCTGAACTTAGATTAAGAGAAACTGATTTTAAACTTAAAGGGCCTGCATACGACCTTGAGTTTAAACCGAGGCAAGTAGAAACAACTTGAACGCTTCGATACTTTACCAGCCTTCACGACGTTGTGAGTGAAACTGGGCTAATCTCTATAGGAAATCTTCCCTCAGCTAATGAAAGGCTATAAAATATCGAGAATGAAACAAGTAATGATGTGTAGCTGTCACCACTTTAATGCAAAGCGGCCTTTCGAGGTGCACTACTTTATCGAAACTCGCCAATCAGATCCCGCGCACATTTTCACTGCGTCTATCAGCATGTGTGTCTGTATGTCTAAAGAAAAAATCAGACCTGGTATTTTCAATGTGGCGACATTTAGTGATCTCTTTTTATTAAACTCGAATTCATTTTGTTGATTGATATGTGGGGTTTAACGTCCCAAAACCACCATATGATTATGAAAGATGCCTTAGTGGAGGGCTCCGGAAATTTTGACCACCTGGGGTTCTTTAACGTGCACCCAAATCTGAACACACAGGCCTACAACATTTCCGCCTCCATCGGAAATGCAGCCACCACAGCCGGGATTCGAATGCGCGACCTGCGGGTCAGCAGCCGAGTACCTTAGCCGCTAGACCACTGCGGCAGGGCTCGAATTCATTTTGTTATTGCTAATATTTATTATCAGTTTTAAATCAGGAGAGTGCTCAGTGGTGCTTGCTTCTTTCTACAATATCGAGGCACCACCACCTCAAATTTCCAACCTGAGAGCGAAGCTTATGCCGGTAGGGTTTGTTTGGAAGATAGAAAGATAGATAGATAGATAGATAGATAGATATATAGATAGATAGATAGATAGATAGATAGATAGATAGATAGATAGATAGTTAGATAGATAGATTGAACACTGTATCGTTTTAAGTATCTTCATGTAAGGAGAAGTTTGTGCATGCACATGCAAAGTATATGTGACTGCTCTTGACTTAGTATATTTCTTCATAATGTTATCAACGGGATCTGTTCTCCTAAAAGAGGCAACACTTTTCTACCTGAATGAAGTGCACAATTATCGCTACTGGTGGTTCCGTTATGAAAAGAAGCGCGAGAAGCTCAAACGCCGCAGTAGTAGTCTCGGCAAGATCTCTCATATTACTGCTTAAAATGTACCACACAGCATACAACAGCTGTGGAACTAGTTCTGTTTAGCGTAGTTATTCAGCTTATGAGAGAAGAATCACCTAACTCATGGTCTCTCCTTTGTGATTGTAAAGTCGTCCTCCTAAGTCTTCTTTCTGCTCTACGTACGCCGGAAATTAGCAGCTCATTGCAAAGGCCAGGCTTGTTCACCATCAAGCCATTTATAAAGGAAGAACACAACGTTCCGACGATTACTTAGCCACTGTGGCGTTTAAAACTTTCATCAAGTGAACGTAGCTTCCCGATCTACCTACAATGGCGTCAACGGCATCGCAATTTCGCAATCCAGATCGGGCGTAGCAAAAAGATGCCGTGCTTTAGCACATAATTTAACGCTGGAGCGCTAGAATTCACTGACGTTTGCAAGTATACCTCTACATACTTTAGACCAAGATCCTCAGTTACAGCTCCCATCCAATCTATTATGCTATTAGTGTGCCTTGCTGAACCCACTCGGGCTTTCAGTGGCCATCTTGAATGCATATGCATAATCCATTGAAATATTTTATAGCCCAATTTGTGATCGCTGCGGATGGAGTAAGGCAATCACACAGCCTCTGTTTGAGTGCAACCGTTTTGACACCCAAAGAGAGGTCGTCTCAGCCACATTTCGCTTGCGACATAACCGCCCTCTCGCGGAGGACAAATTCGTAGGGCACTGGCCTACAGGACTTTGAACGCGAGTGCTTATGGGGGCATTGCTGCTGTTACTTCGACAAACTTTACAGAACTACAAGTCATGACTCTTCTTAGACAAAGCTGATGTGTTGCTTTCAGACAGACCTATTGTCATGACTTCGTACCGCCGCTGCTAACAGGTTCTTCTCTTTCATTATTCTGCACACCGTTTCACCTTCCAAAGTACAAAGTTGCCAACTGAAGTTCTTTTTAGATAACAACCCCGTCTTTCTTTCTTTTTCACTCTTTCTCGTTTTCGCTCCCTATAGATGGCCTCAACCATTACTATGAGAGCAGATGCCCGGCCATGAATATGTTCCAAAACTAATTACGGGTTCTGTTTTATTTACCTTTTCAGCATTCTTCGTCGCAGTGACTAGAGCCGAGGTGTGCGCAAGGAGTGCTCCTCGTTTTTCCACCGGCTGCTGTTCACTTAAAAACGTTCGGGATCGAGCTACGCCACCACAGCCAGCCTGGTCACGCAAGACGAGACGTTTGGGCCATTGCCTCGGAGTCTCAGCCATAGGCTAGAAGGTGCCCTCGACAAAACGGGAGCGTGCTTGAAGTTCCTATTCCAAGGAGAACGCCACCTACCATCTTCTCCATCAATGTCATCTGGAGACCGCAAGAAGAAGCGGCACCGCTGCGGGTGACGACGTCCACTCAAGAGAAACACCCCGGTAGGCATGTCAGTGCAGTATGACGAGGACAAAAAAAAAATATGCGTGTAGTTTGGACATCTTTATTGAGGTTCGGGCTGGCAGGCGAAAAACTTTACTTGATCCGGAGACTGAGCTAAAAGCAATTTAGTTTTCCTTCCCTCAGCCAATGCTTTTTTGAGAGTGGCACGTGACAAGCCCCGAAATGGGGAACCTTTAATGTATAAAAAACATTTACACTGAAGATGCATGAGAACAAAATATCGAGTCAGTTAACAGGTACAAAATTATACAATAAGAATACCAGAAACTTAAGTTTTGCGCGATGACTACGAACCAGCGGATCGGTTAAAGTGCATTTCTTGAAAAACGATGAGGCCCCTCAACTTATTGGCATCTTTCGCTGCATAAGCATGGTCAGCCGGCGTGCATATGTATTTTATTTTTTGTTATGATTGAATATGTATGAATGAGTTAGTCAAAATCCGCTCGCATATCCCACGGGAGGAGGAGGAGGAGGAATAAAATTTATAATAAAAAACGAGCATGTTTAGGTGGCCGACCTAGGCCTCTCATGGGAGGACATCTAGGGCTTGCCTCAACGCCGCCGGAGGAACTCGAATAAATATCTGGCAAATTTGTGGATGTACCGCGTGAATGCTGCGTAATTCGTTATGGTTTCGAAATGCTCTATTATTATTTCGTCTTCATTATAGCTATTAACTGATCGCAGGAGAATAGTTGCCTTCAACGAGTGCTGGGACGCTGATGTTTGGTTGTGCCAAACTCTTGTTTGAAGGTTCTGTTGCTTCCGTTCCATCGGTTCGAGTCAATCGAACCATCAAGTCAAACGAAAGCCTAGTAAAGACACCCTTGACTGAATTCCAAATGCGCGATCAAGTGCCTACATACATAGAGTTTCCTAAAAGGAACCAGAGGGGACTCTGGCTCTGCGATCGTTCAGCGACCATGGGAATGATGAGTATGACGCGAATCAGCCTACTTTTTTATGCTTGCTGGTGGCGAACGCTCTTGTGGCTTCCATTACTGCTGCTATTTTTTGGTTTTGTTTCGAAGAACCAACCGTATTTCACTTCGTGATCTGACTTGAAGTGGTAGGCCTAGAATTTTAAGATGGTGAAGCGTAACTGCCGAACATTTGCCGATCGTTGTTTTGTTACGAAGCAACTTGAAGCCACGTGAAGTTAGAATGAGCTTAAAGTACGGAAACTAGGGAAAATCTATGTCGTGCCCATGATTCAGATGCTCATTGAGGCACCATGCGTTGCAGCTTCCATAGGCACTAGCCCCAGAGTTCCCCAAAGAGTATATAAAAAATTCTGTGCCAACGAATACGGGGTGGCCAGTGAACGGTTGTGCAGCGCAAGCAGTTATTTTTTTTTACTTGCAGACGCTGTCTGTGTAGGTCTTACGAGGCGAGAGAGGGTAGCCGAGCGACACTTTGCGGATGTCTTGTTGGGCCGGCACGAGACGCGAGCAAGCGGCACGACTCGCGAGACGCAAGCATGGGCAGTGAGGGTGTGGAAGGTGCCGCCGCTGCCGGATCAGCAACCTCGTGCGACTAGGAAATGCTCTGCATTTAAAACTTATTGACAATCCACGGCGCTATTGTGTGGACTGGGGCTAGAAAAGCCCCAGCTTAGGTGATGGCCTCGAGTCTTTAGACACAGGTGGCTTCCTAGACCTGCCGGACGGGCACACAGTTGATCGGCGTGGTCGTGACTGAGCAGAGCCGCCTTCCATAGCGCCTCGCTGGTTCGAGACTTGCTACGTCTACCCGTCTCATAGGCAACTGTCGACCGCTGAATAAAAATTAAGAATATTTACGGAATCAAACAGTGCTTATGTTTTTAGCCTGTTAAATAAAGCTGTAGCGCAAAGTATTAGAAACCTCAAGCACTGGCTTGTTAGCGCACTTAAACGCTTCACGATTTCTTACAGGGCTTTTGGGTTTGTAGGGTTACTATGTGGTTATGACGTAGAAGTAAATTCATGAGTTGAATTTCTTCGAGCGAGTCAAGGCAAGCATTTTGCAATCTCTATTTATAGGATCCTAAGAGCATGTAGATGTACTTTCTCTAAGCTACCAGAGAACACACACAAAATATAAAAACTCTTACTTCTTTCTTTTCTGAAGAACGTCATTTTATAAACATTGTTATTCTTGCTGTGGAGCTAATGAGCAGAAGGAATAAAAATCTTTATTCCAAAAGGAGGCCTTGTTGGGTGAGTCGGCGCATTGTTTCGATGGGCATTGTTGCGCACTCAATCGTGCCACGCCACGCTGGTCTAGTAGCTAAGATACTCGGCTGCTGACCCGCAGGTCGCGGGATTGAATCAAGGCTGTGGCGGTTGTATTTTCGATGGAGGCGAACATGCTGTAGGCCCATGTCCTCAGATTTGGTCACGTGTTAATGAACTTCAGGTGGTAGATAATTTCCGAGAAAGAATATATATATATATATATATATATATATATATATATATATATATATATATATATATATATATGACGCAGGAGACGTGATGTCTATAGAATGAACCATTTATTTTCCTTCGTCTTTCTCCTCTCCTACTCCACCACACCGTTCTCGTGCGCTTCATCATACGTTTCCCCCCACCCCCGAGAGAGACGTAGATGCAGAGGCGGATGATATCGTTTAAGTCTCCCGACATGAACAATGTCAGTCTGGCGAGCGAGTGGAGCCACGCTTCGGTCGATCTCGCAGTTAACTGCCGAGATCTTGCGTATGATCGTATAGGGTCCTTCCAAGATTACACTGAGTTTGCTGCGGTTCGGGTACCAGACGATTATATATAGAACAAAGTCTCCCACTTGAAGCTCTGGCAAAAGGAACTTTTTGTCGTACATGATCTTTTTTCTCGTGATATGCCACTGAATTGCGGACTGCGTTTGTACAAGCTTCCTGCAGAATTTCGGCAACGTCTGGAAGGAGATAGGGATACGATGGTGTGCCATACATAAGAAAGCAGGATGGGTAGCTTGTGACTTCATGAGGTCTTCTATTGTACTCGTCGACAACGCCACGGTTTTCGGGGTTCATCGTTGATCTTGCATCGGAGGTGAGTAACAATCGACTGATTAGTGCGCTCATTTACGCTGTTACACTGGGGGCGTTGTGAACTTGTTAAAAGCTGATAAACATTGTTGTACTTGAGGAACTGCTTAAATTTGCCGGCAGTGCATCCTGTGCCACGGTCTTAAAGGAACTTCCGAGGCTTTTCAGCAGCGAAGATACTCTTCAGGCAAGAGATTTGAGCATCGCAAGTCTCGGTTTTGTGGGTGAAAGCTCACACATAACGGGTGACATGATCAACGACTAAGTCAATGAATCTTTCGGATGAGCCGTAATTGCCAAAACCTCCGATAGTGTCCATGGCCAGAAGATCAAATGGTTGTTCAGCTGGTGGCGAAGACTCCAAGGAACCAAAGCGTTTGGTCTTCGGCTTCTTGCAGCGCTGGCAAGTATCGCAGTGCCGTATGTACTCGCTCACGTGGGTGATGATGTCGAGTCATGCAATAATACTGTGGAGCGAGAAGACGCAACATCTCCCTTACACCGACATGACCGAAAGTGTCATGAGCTTTTTGGAAAAGAGAAGACCGGAGGACAAAAAGGCACATAGACTTTACCTATTCCTCTTCGTGTAAGTATACTCGGTCCGTTCTCAATGTTATGCTTTCTGGGTGGTTTGTCGCTGCGATGCTCTCGCAAGTTGCTCAGAAGATAGGAGTGGAACTATCGGACTTCGAGATAGTACATTAGCTTCAATGTTTTCAATGACCTATTGGCTGCTTGATGTTCACGTCATGAAGGACCACCGGAAAAGTCAGCCTCGGGGATTCTTGATGCCTTTAAGCCAACGCTGCGTGGTCAGTGATCACAGTGAAAGTATTTCCCGTGTAGATAGCAGTGTCATTTATCAATAGTGTCAATAATTGCTAAACATTCGAGTTCTGTGATGGCGTAATTATTTCATGTTTTAGTAACTTCCGTGAATAGTATACAATTATATGTTCTTTACTTTTCATCAGCCTGCTTCAAGACGGTGCCGATACCTCTGTTGGAGGCATCGCAGTATAGCACACAATGCTTAGAGGCATCGTAGATGTTAAGGACTGGCGATTTCGTCACGCATTTCTTGAGCTGAGTGAAAACCAGCTCACACTCTGATTACCAGTTCCAGGTGGCGTACTTTGCTGAGCAGGCGTATCAGTGGGTGAGCAATTTGACTAAAGTGGTCGATGTATAGACGGTAAACATTGACAGTGCCAAGAAAACGCTGCAACTCTTTAAGGCGTGATGGTGTCGGAAACCGTAAAATTGCGTCCCCGTTGCTTTGTTTCGGAGTGACGGTGCCATGAGAAACCTTGCGTCTCAGGTACTCAATAAGGTTCGAACGAATTGACATATCTTTAATTTTAGCTCGACGCCTCCACTTTTGAAAGCTTTTAAAACGCCCTCTAGATGCCTCAGATGGTCTGGAAACGTGTCAGAGTGGACAACAATCTTGTCGAAGTAATTCCTGACGTGCTGGTGACGTGCTGCGAACGCTGGTTTACTAATATGGATTTGACAGCCCGTTTGAAGGTGACCGGAGCATTCCGAAGCCTAAAATGCATGACGAGCCACTCGTAGTGACCGGTACGTTTGACAAACACCGTTTATAAATGTCATCAGGGTGAATCTTCACGTGCCAGAACCCTGACGTTATGTACACCATCGAGAAGTACGTCGATTTCCCCAGAGAATCGAGGACGTCGTTGATGCGAGGGATGGGCTGATGATCAGGCACCGTCAATTCGTTTAGCTAGCGGTAGTCGATGCAGAAGCGCGTGCGACCTTCCCCTTTTTTCTCTACCAGAAACACCGACGCAGAATATGGGGAGGTAGATAGTCGTATGACACCGTGCTTGAGATGGTCGTTGATCTGCGGTCCATTTCAAGACTGTTGGTTTCTGAGCATCGATAGGGAGCTCTACGAATGGGAACATTGTTGGTGAGATGAATGTGGTGCATTTCGCTTTGATGCACCCAATGTCTGTCTGTGACATAGAAAAAAACGCCATCGTACTTGCGGATAAGCTGTTTCAAGGCCAACTGTTGAATTTTATTTCTATGTAGTACATCGCAAAATTCAACACCTTGCGAAGACGTGCCCATGTTAGTCGTTATATGGTTTTGTGTACGAGAATAGAGGATGCCATTCTCTTGGCATAAAGTCATGGTGTCAAGGTCAAGCGACAAGTTAAAGAGGCAGGCACTATCCAAGCCACGAAGTAAGTTGCTCTTCATGCCTTGTAGAACATGAGCCTGAATTTCACTTGCCACTTTTCCTATCTGTACCTTTAGATTAACGCGACCCGAAGTTTTGGTAGATGATGTGACTTGTTGAAGTGGGATGCATGAATTCCTCATTATTTATAGGCGAAGTGCCTTCAGCACTGCTTCATTGATACAGGTAATTCTAGCTCCGATATCAAGAGTAGCGCTGCCAGGGTACCCGTTAATGAGGGCATCAAACTGAATTACATGAACTCTGGGTCGCCCTCCTCGTTTCCCTGGTTGGTGGAAAGGGCGGAAATGCTTGTGCGTCGTGGGCATTCATTATGCCAGTGCATCTGTCGGGGTGAGCCGTTCATCGCGCAGCATTTGCACTCGTGCACGGGTGTTCGTACCACGGTATTACGTGGACGCTGACGAGTGTTGTCGCTTGTCACGTTAATCTGTATTCCGAGCTGGTGGAAGGCGCTGCAACTTCACTCTCTGCATGGTTGACTCTACACGAAGTGGAGCTGTAAGCCATGCCGCGGGTTTACACAAGGTAAGCCCAGCAAGCACCATTTCCTTATGCGCAGGAAGCCTTCGATGAGCCCTGATATAAGGTGCGCGTCCTTTAGGTTGGCGAGGTGTTCGAGAGACATCTTTTTATTATAATATTCCTTCAGGCTTCGGCCTGGTCTCAACCGACAGTGAATGAGTTGGCGGAAAGGATTCGTGACGCCACTCGTAAAACGTTCCTTCGTGCGTTCAGATAAACTCTCCCAAGACGCGTAAGTGTCGAAAACCTCAGGTGAGAAAGCCCCGGAAAGTCTCACCTTCAAGGTAATCGAAAAAGTAGCACAGCTTGTCTCACTCCGTCCATGCTGCGGCCGCAGTCCTCACTTCGAAGAGCTGGAGCCATTTGTCAAAGGGGACGTCCTCAGATGCTCCCGAGTACTTCGTGGGATGTTGATGACTTTCTGCGATGTCGCCATGATGAATGGAACGATAGATCCTGTCGACTAGTGTGACACAGGAGACGTGATGGCTGTACGATGAAGAACCAATTTTTCTTCGACTCCCTTTTTCTCTACTACTCCACCATACACATACATATATATATATACATATACACCATATATATATACAGAGAGAGAGAGAGAGAGAGAGAGAGAGGAAACACATGTCAAGATCAACTCGCCTGAACAGAAGCAGCGTGGAAATTTTTTTTCTGCGTTATAAAAAAGCTTCTAACAGCTCACGCCCAACTGTCTTTGCTCTTTATCAGAGTTGTTTTGATAGCAATGAGTAGGGTTAGTAAAACAATGTAATTCAGCTACTTCGAACACAAATATATTCAAGCACACTTAGGAATGATATTTCTAAAGTAAATAATTAACTGAAACTGGTTGTTCTGTTTTACCAACTTCCCAGCATGTAATATGCGTGACCGAAAAATTGAGAACAATGCAATTGAAATCAAGTGATACAAAATCCTGAAGCAGAGTGGGGACCGTGGGGACCACACCAGGGTTGTTTGGGTCCGAGCGTGGATCAAACCCGGGTCTTTTGCGTGGCAAGCGGATGTTCTGCTACACGCCCGGGATGCTTTGCTTTTGAATACAGTAAAAAGATATTTGTCTGCTTGAAAATGCAGTAAAAGTAGCTTTCATGCTTCACAAACACACGCGTCCTGTATACGTGCTTCACAACGCAACGTGAAATATTGCTGTAATAATGAAGGGTACAAGCGTCTATTTTAAATGGGCGTCAGAATATGTGATTATCGTGACAACCCTGTGGTTGAAAGCTCCCACTACAAAGCCACACACACTACTGCACCCATTCCGTTAACGCCACGTATAGTGGGTGCACAGCAAAATCGAAAAGGTTTCATGCGCTAGGTGTTTGAAATACGCAATATAAACAGGAAGTCACTATCGCGTTCAGCTCCTGAAAGCGAAGCTTAAGGGTTGCCAATTTGTTTTTCTTTCATGTTCGTGTAGGCGCGCAACTGCTATGTTGAGCTTTTTCGACGATATCCTGCAGGGCGTATACCGTTACGAGCTGCATGATTCTGCTGCTTTTCTCTCTCTTTATAGGCGGCTGTTCAGCAAAAAATTGGCACTCTGTGAGCCGAGTGTGTAATAGCGTTTACCAGAGTGGAGATGCAAACATCGTGGGCAGCGTATTTGCTCATTGTGTAATATTCAGCCAGCAGATGTGACGCTATATTGGACGTATATTATAACGTGCTTGCACGCGTGCAGAGTAGGCGCCAAAGTGGTTGTGTGGGTCTTTCTTATGCAAGGCCACGCGGGTGTGAGTAGGTGGCGCACAGCCAACCACGTATCCGAGGTTGTTTGGTGACGTTGTGTCAAATAATAGAGAAAACGGGATTGCGTGTTTTAAGTAATTACGTAAAAGTCAGCGTTGTTTGTTGTTTCAATATTGCTGAAATTTCTCGGACCCTCTGTTATTGAAAGCAACGGGAAAGCGCTTAATATTTTACTGCAGACTTTGTTTCTAAATCAATACTAATATGCACAAAGTTCTGTTTAATGCAAACGTTTTTATAGGTGTCACTCAGTGCATAAACATAAGACGGTTGTGCGTTTTAGCAGTTCCTGGTACTTCTGTAGTTTAGCTGAACAGGAAAGTGCCTGAAATAATTCACAGACTTTGCCTGACATTAGTTTCATGATACACATAGTTCCCCCTACTTGCAGTGTTTTTACAACGGTTTCGCACGTAACGTAAACGACGAAGAAAATTTTGATTATGGTCGTTCCACAAACCATAACTTTGTCTATTTGAGCAATATCGTGGAAATCATTACAGTCGAAAGAATAAATTTTATGGCAAATATTTCCGCATCGCCTTTTGATTCGCTTGCGCAGTTGCTAAATAATTATACCTATAAACTGCTCTAAATCTATTTCTTAAATTGAGTTCGCAAGAAAATGAAATGCAGCCAGTGCCGTATTGTGGTCGGCTGGCAGCTATGAGACCCACATTCATAAAATCTAAAATAGTCTCGCGTTTCACAGTGAAAGAGAACCACTTAATTCGTATACCGGTTGCAAGGTGTACCTTAGGTATCGGCTTAACTCGCACGATTTAGCTTTCTGCAGCTGCTCGTGACGTGATGTCAAAGGTTTCATTATCAGCTATTAGGATGTCCTTAGCCAAAATAGGTGTAATGCGAGGACGTCGTTTCAACGTGTACAATGAGCACATTTAAATGTCAGGTGGTAAAGTTTAAGTCGTAGTATACACCGATGCGCCACTCAAAATCCTCTTGCCCAATACTCAGTGCTGAGACCCACAGTTAAAACTACTAAAAACAAAATGACTCAAAAAGCAATAGTGAGCTGTATTCCCTTCATGGGCACATGCACTGAGTAGGATACTACAGAACCTTTGTGATTCATTCTAATGATTGTAATGACGGCGGGCAGAATACATCAAGTGTACGTGAGAGCTCAATGGCAAGGTTTTCCTTGGATCTGGCACCTTAGACCACTCAGCCATTCAGCCACTCAGCCACTCAGCCCAGCAAAAAAAAGTAAATCCCTCATATCAATCAACGTGAGAGTTCAATAAGCTGTGTTGTGTGCACTTGCATATCCGCACTCTAAAAAGAATATTCGTTTTTTTTTATTTTTTATGTGCAGGTAAAAGTCACCACATCACCAGTGAACCAACCCTGGACGTGGTAAGCGCCCATACATCCTGAATGCGGTGCCGCGCCAGCAGGCAGATATGAACCAAACACCACCGAGTGCTCTCGAAAACATTTGGCAGGCCGGGACCATCTTGTTTCATGTAGTGAATCGAACAAAAACGAGGGCTAGCATCTCTTTGCCCTTCACTTCCAACTGGACATCGGACGTTGCCAATTCAACGGCCACTGAGGCCATCGATACACAACCGTGGTTCACGATGTTTGAAAGCACTGTTGGCGGCAGCGATGCGGCAAAGCTGAACATGTCACTGACGAGCCAAAACGCGTCGTCTTACAATGCCGCTGCAGCAGTTGCTGTCGAGGTGGACGATGCGCTTTCGCCGGCAACGTTGCCGCCCAAGCTTCGACTATTTGCAGTCGTGCTCGTATCGTGCATTTTAGGACTCATTATAGTCGCCACCGTGGTTGGTAATGTGTTTGTGATCGCAGCCATATTCATGGAGCGTAATTTGAGAACTGTTGGAAACTATTTGGTGTTATCGCTAGGGGTCGCCGACCTCATGGTCGCCTGCCTTGTGATGCCCCTAGCAGCCGTCGCTGAAGTGAGCCGCGAGTGGGCTTTAGGGCCCGCTCTGTGTGATGTGTGGACTTGCTGTGACGTGCTCTGCTGCACGGCCTCAATCCTGCACCTCCTCGCCATTGCCATGGACCGCTACAGAACGGTGGCTCAGGTAGACTACGTGCGCCAGCGGAACTCGCGCCAGGTTGCACTCATGATTCTTCTGGTCTGGGCTGTTGCCGTCGCTGTTTCGGTGGCGCCTGTGTTCGGCTGGAAGGACCCGGACTTCCAGCGAAGGGTCCAGGTCAACCGAATCTGCCTGGTCAGCCAGGACGTTGGCTACCAGATATTTGCAACCTGCGCCACATTTTACGTGCCTCTGATACTAATCCTGCTGCTCTACTGGCGCATCTATCAAGTGGCACGCCGCAGAATTCGCCATAAGCCGGGCAGCAAGGTTCCTATTGCGATGGCCAAGAGTCCTTCTTCAAACGTGGAGATCTCGGTAATCGTGGCCGGTGAGAATCACAGTCCGAACTCGTGTAGCGGCGGGACCACCACGCAGGAGTCTGACGTCTCACGCAACAACGACGGGGCGCCGCTGCGACCGAAGCTGCAGAGCAAAAAAGACCGCAAGCTACAGGTCAAGCAGCCGCACATCTCCCGCGAGTCGCTCGAGTCCAAGCGCGAGCGCAAGGCTGCCAAGACTCTGGCCATCATCACGGGCGTGTTCGTCGTCTGTTGGATGCCCTTCTTCGTCAACGTGCTCCTCATGACTCTCTGCACGTCGTGCTCGTCCGGCGGTTACGCGTTCAGCGTCTTTCTGTGGCTTGGCTACGTCAACTCCATGCTCAACCCGATAATCTACACCATCTTCAGCCCCGACTTCAGGAATGCCTTCAGAAAACTACTATGTGGCCGAAAACAGCCGTATGGCATTAAGCGGTAACCCACAGAAATCTGGCGAGGCATGTGAAGAGTCAGCCTGGAGAAGTATACAAAAAGAAAGGCCAGCTACATGAAAGGCCTACACTAATGCCCGAAACGCATTGAATGTGACCACGTAGAGAGTGTCAAAGCATCCCTCACTGTGATTAAGCCGACGCAAAACTAGAACGTAGTCTCAGCAAAGGTGTATAAGTTGCCATCCACTCCGCTTCAATAGCGCCTAGTTAAACTAACAGAAGTAGAACAAAAATGTGTGTTCAATTTTACTGTGTACAAAGCTGCGTTAAATTTTATTGATATAGAGTGTACTTGTTGGCTAATCGCTTGCGTTGGAAAGGAATTACGTCAGATTAATTTATTGACTAACCTGTCCAAATGAGTTATTATGCACCAAACATTCCGTGAGCAAGGGATCACGACCTTTGAAGTTCTTGCGAAAGAGACTGTTGTTAATTGGCTCAGAAGATGTGAGTGCCATCAGTGCCAATAGAAAACATATTTGACCCAAGGACACGTACCGTCGAAGGCTCTTCGACTTGTTATGAATACAATAATCCAGTGCGTTAATACTTGAGTTTAGTGATTGTAAGTTCAAATGAGACGCATCAAAAAGTTTAGTGATAAGAAGTAGTGTTAAATTGAGCTTTCAATAATGAACTATATATTGACGGTTGTGAAATCGGAAGTTACTGTATTATCCACCATGCATCGTGTTGCACGAGACAACACTGCTAAACCTACCCAGAGATGCATAGTTGTAAAAGAAGCCATTGAGTAGAGGTTACGCCCTGGCCAGATGGCTTGTGCTTGAGTAACATAGGTTGGAGAAATTTTTGTGAATTTTGTTAGAAATCTCTTCCAGCTGAAAATACGTCTTTCAGCTTCTTTTAAGGGCAACGAATGAAAAAAAAAAACTTTTGCATGAACATTCAGTAGTTAGATGTGTTTCCCGCTTTAGCGAAATTCAAGAAAATTATGTGCAGTGTCACGCATCGGAGCTACTACATAATGAATAGTGCGTCAACATCGGGGTAAATACTAAACGCAATCGTTATTTTTCTCAAATAACAAAATAAGCAGCGCTAGCGTCATTTAAAATTGCATACTATGCTAACATTTATGTAAATTAAGTGGCAATTACAAATATGATCATTGTGTTGATCAATTTTAAATGCTAATTCAAATGTTGCGGGAAGGTATGCTGTTAGAAATCGTAACCACAGTACCACCTTCATGTGGAACCTCATCTTCATGGCTGATCAGTAAACAATGTAAAAAGTAATAATGACTTCAGTTCCGACCTCAGAACTATTACATCACAATCTCTGATAATAACAAGGCTTCTTACGGTAAACAAAAAAAAAAGATTCGTGGTATACTCTTAGCAGATCACCATGATGAAGGGCCTACCTAGTGCTCTGGCCACCGCCTTAGGAAAAGATCGTGATCTCTTTTCCGGTGCGCTGTTGTAGGTGCATTTTCATTCGGAGCAGCATTCCGTTGATTGTGCCACGCTTAAAGCACGTCCAATCGCAACACCTGTCGGCAACGTTTGGTCAAAATAATATTTCGCGCATGCACACAATTTTGTATTAGTTGAGCAGCTAGAGCACATATTTGAAACAGGCTGATGTCGGTGCCCGAACATGTCCCATCATACCGTTAAGAAACTTTGCTTCCAAGAAGACATGAAAAGCCCACTGTGTCCATGTTTGTGGAAGAGTGATATTTGAAACTTACCTCTGGTTCAGTGTTCTATAATGTATGTATTAAGTTGCTTTGTTGATATTTCTTCGATGTGTTATTTAAAGTGTATTGTGTGCGTGTTTATGTATAAGTGAACAAATTGAACGCCACATATTTACGCCTTCACCCCGCCTAAAGAAAATTTACAAACTTTTTTTACCCAGCATATGAACAACTTTTTTTTCTTTCAAATGCTGTTTTTGTTTAAAGTGACCAGTATTATGAGACTGTTAAAGGTATTTTCTCTATGCCCAAATATGAGAACACTAAGCGTTGCGTATGCCCACTCTCAAAATAGTCACTTAAAAAATTTTTCATCCCATCACAGCATATTCCACTATTATGCAGTCCTCATTACTACAAGATATTTCTCAGTCTCTATAATTGTAAATGATTTACTAAATCAAGTCTTTATGCCTCAATGTGGGCCCTTGCCAAAGGTACACGAAATACGCACATATTGCGAAGCACATTCATTTAGTCATTTGAGCTCATCATACGAGATCAAATAGCACCAGATAACAGTTGAAGTACTACATGAATGAAAATGTAGTCATTAGGTTCTAATATAAAAAGTTTCATATACGTAATGCCCTTCCACTTCATAAAAACGCACAAAAGGACCACAGAGCGATGCATAGTGCGGCGTAACAAACCACTGTGAGTTAAAGAAAACAAACTTCATTAACTGCAGTAGAACGTAAATGAGCTCCCCGGCTTCTGCTTTATGCGCAACCTAACTTTTCGTCTACGCCGCTAATATGTTGTTCTGACTTCATGATTAGCCTGCAGAATTACACGCTGAACTCATAAGGCGCCGACGTTGAATGGACCACACGAGCCGTTGTGGGAATGACAGCAAGCTATTTCTGATAGCTTTCCCTGCATCTTCGCGTGCCCACAATGTTAAATACCACTACAGTTGAGCAGCGTAAATTGCATCTGCTGCTAGGCAACTACAGTGACTCGAGTAATTACTTTTCTTTTTTTTCACTTAGTCATCAGCGTACGCCCCGATGTTTGCTCACCACTTCTCCGGGGCACATAATTTATTAGTCTGCTTCGCTCGTTATCTTGCGAAGCGAGAGATAATAAAGTTCGTATGGATGTCTGTTTCGTCTGAGAATATCGTTTTCGGAATATGACTCATTCCTTTTCTTCCTTCTCCCACTATTCTGTCTATTTTCGACTGAACAACAGTGGCGAACATTTTCATATTTACGAGCGTCAAAGCAGGCTGCTCAAAGTTTGCCTACGCTGATGTTTTATGTGAGAGAATTGATTGTTCGTTCATGTGGGTCAGGGAGCCTGGTGCGGGAGTGTAAATAACATTTACGTAAGGTTCGCCTCCGTTGACGTCTGCCACGAGGCGCGTAGTTGAGAAAACCGAGCTTATACGTGTAAAACTAGCAAGAAAAACGTGGCAGCACCGAAAATATGTCACCACCAAAGTTGATGACAGCACAATGCAAAAAGAGCAAGACGACGTAGACGGTACTTTCCCCTCCAGTCGAGTTAGTTGTGCTGGCAGCCGTCAGCTATAAAGTTTAAACCACTTCTCGATTTGCTGCTGTCCTTCGTTATCGTGAGTCGAGACAACGCGAGCTGGATATTGACTGCAAGCAAACTACCGCAGATGCCTCAGAAGCAGGGCCTTGTTCCAAGTTTTTTGCTGTGATAATATAATTGTGTTACAGCCGTTTGTTACACGATACAGAGATTTGTCTTGCTCGGTGAACCCGAAATCATTTTTGTTACTCTCAGAGGAGCAAATGGAGGCTAAAAAAGAACAGTGCGAACAACATCCTTCAAGTTTATATCACCTGTTTAAAATTATTTTGCTGTTTTTGCCATTATCTAGAACCCACAAAGTTGTTCTTAGTTTCATCCCATTGAGGCTTTTTGTTGAACGTCTTGCATTGTACGAGCTCATTATAGGTTTACCTTAAGTGCTTCTCCTCCATTGACTGAATTTTTGCAGTAAGCCCTTGTATGAAGCTTTGAACGTTGCTGACTTGGTGTAC
This sequence comes from Rhipicephalus microplus, assembly GCF_013339725.1. Classification (NCBI taxonomy): domain Eukaryota; kingdom Metazoa; phylum Arthropoda; class Arachnida; order Ixodida; family Ixodidae; genus Rhipicephalus; species Rhipicephalus microplus. The sequence continues at coordinate 314,423,829 of NC_051165.1, read as the reverse complement.
TTCTGAATACTCAGCGAACTCTTATGTTTACCTTCCCGGAAAACGTATTATGTGGGCGCTCTTTGTAATAAGGAATTGCACAAATCTTCAACTATAAAAAACTTGTGTTATGACCGGTATTGATGACGTTACATTTGGTATAGTAGTTCCGATCAATGCCAATCGTAGTCTTGTGACAACAAGCAGAAATCAGAAGGGACTTATTAAGAATCCTGCTTGCAAGACTGATATTGCCGTGCGTTTGTGTTGTGGTATCTACATATTGCACTCCATCATACTTTCTGTGCTCTGGCTTGCAGGTGCCTACTATAAATTTATCTTTGTTGTCAAAACTCAAAAATCACTTTAACTAGTTTAACTCCTCAACCTGTGCCTTTTGATGCTGTACGTATATTGATATGATCCGTCATTCTGACACTGAATGCATGGTCTTGAATGAGCTCAATAAAAATGATTGTAAGAAATTGTTACTAAATTTACAATATACTTTGTTATTCACCGTACATACACACACTTGAGTAATTGAGTTCGCATAATGCTCTAATCATGAACCTTACGTACCCTTGGCGTCTGTAAGCATTACTCATTCCATTCCGCTATGAATTAATAGGCACCCCGCTTCTACTTCTAGCAGTGTATACCCACTTTATTGCCGTGATGCCCTTATATTATTCCCTGCTGTAAGTTCTGGCAGCTCGATGTCATGTACACATTTTGAGACGACGATTAATTCGCGGAATCATCTCTTGAGGAGGATTCCCGGAGCCGCCGCTACTTACACTGGTGCCTGACATGATACAGCAAAAGCGTGTCTACATTTTCCCTTATTGGTTCGTGGCCGGTGATGGGCAAGGGTGCATGCTTGTGCCTAATGTGGGCTGATCAGAGCTAACATGTTTGGCATGTACCTTTTCTACTATGTTTGCTACTGAGGCTGGACGTAGAGATTTTTCAAGAGTTGGCACAGAGCGTCTGAGGACTTATCTAACTGCTCATTCGTAGACGAAAAAGTATACAGTTTAGGTAGGAAACAGTGGACATCTTAAGTCTCAGTGCAATTTTGAGACAGCCAACAAAGGATTCATGGCGGCAGCATGCGCGCCGAATACGACGCAGGCTGCCTTACTGCCCAAACCGAATGTTGGCTGAGTAAAACGCTTGAACCTTTTCTGGCATGGTCTTTTGCCCTTAAGTAGGCGCTTTTTAAAGGCATGTTGCAAGCTCCGCTCACGTTTGCGCAGATCAGAATTAGGAATATCTTGAAAAATATTAATACTGTTTGTTTTTCTTACGTTTCGCTGGTCATTGGGAGATCGGGTCACATCGCACTGGCGTTATCCGGACGCGTTTTATTATCATATGGCTAAATATTGTTGCTATATTCTAACCTGTGCTATCGTCAGGAAAATCTGAAAACTGACTTGCTGCTGGCCCTAGTTGGAACGAACATTAACAGGGTACGTAATAATGACATACATACGAACTCACAGGGCGTAAAGTTTTAACGATACTTTTAATTCACATATTGGCCGTACATACATTTCCCGCCAGAAAGGTGACAGTAGATGACTCACTTATGAATTTCGCGAAAGTTCTGTTTTGCTGGCTAAGAAAAAGAAGGATTTGCTGATCATGGCATCAACGCAGCATCGCCGATTGCTGCGTGCCTGCTTCGGTGACTAGCGTATACATTTTTTCTCAATATTGCCTTTAGTAATCCTTTTGCCTAATATAGGCTTACAGGCGTATTTCAGTTGATTGCGGGGTGCCCATCGTTAATAAATATGAATACACGTTAGTAAAACAATTAAGAAACAGCCTTGTAGTGTTTCGAGAAAATAAGGGCTCAGCTATTGTTAGAAAGCGTGCACTTTTTATACGTATCTGGCACAGAGGTAATGTATAACAGAAAAACGCAACTCATGGTGATGTAGAGAAGTGTCCAAAACATTTCATTCTGTTTCTAAGTAGAATTATACTGCCGTCAAAAATATAGATCAAACTATACGGAAATCTGGAAAGTAATGTTTAGAAGAGTGCTACTTTAGAATTGTGTTCTTCTTGCTCACGCACTATGAGATGTTCTGAAACATGACGATATCCACACCAGGCGTCACAAGTGTTAAAATTGCGCATGAATACAGTGTGCATTGAGGATTGTGGAACAAGGCACCACATGGCGCATGGTCAAAAAGTACATTTGCAGTGACGTTCCAAACAAAGCTAGATTTGAAAGTGTTCAATGTGCACATCGGCCTTATTTGTGTTTTAATCTATGTGGATTTGTATACGAAGCGCGCAACATGAAGAAAAAAAAAGAAATAAATGTGACAGACAGGTAGAATTATTCCACGCCATGTCTAAAGGTCATGACCTCATAATCATGAAGGAGCGAAAACTCGGCAAGATTGTCCGATGAGCATATTATTCGCCTGTAACGACGTGACGAGATCGCTGGCCTAAATCATACAGAGGCATCATTGCGCACTCCGGCGACCACATAGAAAGGTTCCAGTGTGGTCCAGGTTTCTTGTCACGTCCCTAACCATTTTAATTATTCGATGTCCCAAGGCGAGTCATGACTGATGCGCACAGGGGTTGCTGAATTTATGAAGCCAGTAGGCGGGGATCGTGCAATTCAGCTATAGTCCTCAGGAGAACGGCATTTGACGTAGACCCGTAATAGTCTGGTCATTTTTCATATCGTTCCATGGGTCATTTCACTGCGCAGTATGAGTAATGGCTAAAAATGTGTTTGTCACATTCTGCTTTTTAGTCTGAAATATGTGTCTAGAAACGACAGGTACAGTGGACGTGATGCGAAACCGCAGCTTGATGAATTCACCTCATTAAATTCATTACTCTCTTGTCTCTGAGGTTTGAAATACGGTGAGCCTAATGCCTGAACATTGCGATATTGCTTACTCTTAGATCAATTGTTTTTCATTGTGGCGTAATGTAAAAATGTAACCGAACCAAGATAAGTTTATTAAACTAGATCACACAATTTTTTTTTTCAAAACAGAAGCGTTTTTTCACACCTAGCACAATGAAGTGAAAAATTATATCAGAGGTTACATGTGCAGAACACCTACAGGGAACATTTGTGTTTGAAATTCAACCACAGCCTTCAATACAAAAGTCTACAAACACATCTCTTCTTCATATGACCACAGCACGTACCCATACAAGAAAAAAAAAATTCCCGAGGTCGTTCGCATCTTCAGTGGCTCATACGATTACTTGCTCTTCTGCCGTGCTGTGGGTAACAAGTCATGCTGTTGAAATATGAAAGAACGATGAAAACAAAATCCTTGTAGTACAATGTAAAATAGTTTACACAGCTAGAAAATACAATCGAATTCATGAACTTCTATTGAAGTATGTTTTTGGGACATTACTCTTGAAGCAAACAATTTATTTTTCGGCATACAGAATAGTTTGTCAAAAGACAATGAAATGACGTTGAAGTTATCCTTTCATGAATCGCTCGACAGAATCACAAGTTAGAAGTTATGATCTCATGCTGATCTATTTAAACAATGAAAGATAAGGTTCTTGTCGTTTTTTTTTTGCTGCATATGTCTCATTCAATGTGCTATATTATGTCAAAACACCTCAGTGTTGTCTATGTAAACGTGCTAAATAATGCTTTTTAATGCAAAAAGCAAACAGTGTATCTCAACCCCGTATATTATGTACATGATGTTGTTGTTATGAGGACCACTTGGGCTGCACAAAGTTGTTTTACAAAAATATTTCAAAAAAATTTTACAGCAACATCTCGCTATTTGTCTACTTGTGAATGAGAAAAAACACCGTGCGACTGCCCATTTCCGTCCTGAAGCCAACATAACCTGCTGTACTTTGTATGCATCCAGTGCTCAGCTTTCTTGTGTCCTCTGTACTCACCATCTGCCCTAACGCCTGCTGTTTTGAGCTTATTTCTGTTGCCTATCTTTGGAATCCTGTATTTCGGAAAGATTCAAGGTGAACGTATGAAAACGAATGTTGTTTCCGGGCTCACTGCAGGACTGTTTATGGTGATTGATAAGTGGCGCACGTTGTTTCAGAATCTCTGGCCCCCACACGAGGGCGGCAAAAATTTACTTGTTGTTCTCTGAAAAAAGGTCGAATAAAGATGGTGAATATTGCAGTTTTTGGTAGTTTGTAGTGTCAGCTCTTGCTTCCACAACACTCAAAGAAAAACAAGCTGAAGAAAACCCAGTTGCGTTGGCCTTAGTCAATTGAAATGAAAATCAGATCTCTTATCATACTTGCATATGAGGTAAGTAATGGAAGGTAATATGAGGTAAGTGAGATTAATTGATTTGTGGGGTTTAACGTCCCAAAACTACCATATGATTATGAGAGACGCCGTAGTGGAGGACTCCGGAAATTTGGACCACCTGGGGTTCTTTAACGTGCACCCAAATCTGAGTACACGGGCCTACAACATTTCCGCCTCCATCGGAAATGCAGCCGCCACAGCCGGGATTTGATCCCGCGACCTGCGGGTCAGCAGCCGAGTACCTTAGCCACTAGACCACCGTGGCGGGGCATGAGGTAAGTGAGACTCGTGAGGAAGAAAAAGAAGACAGTCTATGCAATAGCACATAAATACAATTTCTAATTGGTTTGTCTTGATGAAATTTTTTGTGGGATTTCTGCGCCCCCCTTGTCTACCGCAAGAAAGAAGAAAACGTAATTGTTTGTGTGTAATTGATGTGCGAGGTATCGCACATGATAGCAGTAATTTTATAGTAGTTCTGCCATTGTACCTGATGCTACGCCTTTTTGCTAACCAGATTGATTATTTCTGCACGGTGCTTTGAGGAACTTAAAGAGAAATTCTACCCCTTCATCATATGCTGAAAACTTGCCCTTAGACGTAAAAGAAGTGGTCAGAAGTACACAGGCAAGTTTTCTTCATGCAGATAGTCTAAGACAAATCAATAAAACTGCCCATGAATCAAATAATCAAGATTAGATAATGGACCAGGATTCAGGCCTTTGTCCCGGATGTGGCTAAAGTGAATAAAATGAATGAGGATCTAGGTAGTTAAAGAGCAAGTGTGCCACTGTTACATGGTGAAGTTTTAGTAGTAGTTCACTAAGTGCCGAAACTAAGAAGTTAGACTTTGACATGAAACTGCAACTATGAAGGACAAACAAGCTTTTAATTTCAAAAATCTCGGTGGTAATGGAACCAGTAGAGATTTCAAAGCCTTGGCGAAAACCACGCACAACGAAAAAGGACGGATTGGAAAGAGAGCAGAACTGGAGCTGACTCAAAATTAAGCTGAGCCACATACTAAACGTAAACATACCAGGTGTTTCAAGAAACTTGTCAAAAGTCCAAAAAAATCAGGAAAATGCAATAATTTTGTGATGCCTTCATAGTTATTTCTGTAGCCCCAGGCATCTTGAAGTGAAACTGATAGAAAATTTCTAGTTTAAGCTACGTCCTTTATTCGATCGCTATGTATTCAAAAATATTTTTCATTAAGTTTGAAAGCGCCCGTCGCGTATATGTTGCTTTATTTCGAGAGCAAAGAGCGGATACGAAAGCTCAGTGGTCCTTTCAGGACCCTGCGACATTAACGGTATACTGTGACGTGTTCTCTGTGGCACACTCATCCTGAGCGACAACAGATGTGACAATGTCTACTATCCGAGTGTTCATACCGTGGCGCCGACGCCTGAAAACGCCGTCACTGTGTGATCTTTGTTGGCCGTTTCAAGGATTTCAGGAAGTATACAAGGTGTAAACATTCATTGACAGCAGGTGAAAAAAAAAGAGCATGGATCGACCACTGCCCTTCTGTCAGCATGTTGGGGAACTGTCGTGAGCGCCAGTTATATTGTTGTAGGTGCAAAAAACGAAATGAGTGCGTCGATTCATTGCACTTATGATAGACGCCAACACAAGCACTAGGTAAGGGGAGTACCATATATAAACATCATCGCTATCAAGCAAGAGCCAGATATTGTTGATAGTGAATTATGGATTGTCCGGAGACTTCTTTGCCGCCGTAAACAGAAGAGGTCGGACATAGTATCTGCAAGCACAAACAGAGAAGATGACGAGCTTAGAAATATTATTATAGAAACATAACGTATTCCGTTTCACTGCTGGTGTGCACTCTCCACCTTGGTATTCAATAGACGATTTTGCGCATACTGGAAGGTTGTTTACACGAAACAGCCCCAATATATCTAACTCGGATACACAAGCCAGCATGACTCAAACGTGCGTTCCCGGGAACGTCCTCGTTGCTGCTGAGAACTTAGTTTGTTTTCGAACCTTTGTTCTGTGAAGGGTCGATCAAGACAAAAATGATTCGCGATGTCGCACATATTTACGATTCCAACTTCCAGACAGACGCATTCAAGACTACAGTCGCCTTAAACTTTGGAAATCTGCGGTATTTCGTCTACGGAGGCAGATGCATGAAGACTGCCTTATTTCGGGGGCAAAGCGGAGTGATGTCATAAAAAGGGTGTCCGCTAATCGTGCCTTCGGAGAAAATTGTTTAGTGCATGAACAAAAATATAGGTATTTAGTCTGTCCGGCACCCCGCTATACGCTAAATGATTTGCCTGTACTGCAATACCGCGTATGAACTTCTCATTCGTGCGCCAGTAAAAATGGCCCCACTGCTGAAAGGGGCAACCTCGAATCTATGAAGTGGCCGCCATGCGCTTTGTATGTCGCTAGCTTCAAATAGATGCTTTTATTTTTTTGAAACTCTTGTTCTTGAAGGGCCCCTGACACCGAATATAGATACTGGAGATGCCTTTGTTGTTCGAAATCCGGCATGATCCTTCCGTTTAGCGACCAGCGTCACCTATTAGAAATTTCCATTTGGTTCCGAAGTAAGAATGCTGGTTCGTACGAGTACGACTGGTTATTAAGACGTATGTAACTTTTCAACGCATATACAGCATGTAAATTTGTTTATCGTCATTTTATTACGTTTCGCTCAATAAAAGTTTCACGACAGTCGCCTTCCCTGCGCATGCTTTGCATTTCATAAACTTTCATGGTACGTGAGGTATGCTGAATTTTTTTTCTGTTATTGTCAGAATAAAATTACGGTATTAGTAAAAGTTCAGTCCATTTACACTGGCCACCGTATTCGCGTCTACACAATATAGTTATTGTCTCAAAACAATATCATTGCTTTCATCCTCTTTGCAATGAGGAAACCCCGCATAATTTCTTATAATTTTCGTTATAATCATTTAATTATAACAATAGTTCTCAGTGTTCAACGTCCCGAAACTTCGATATGGTTGTGAGGAACGCTGTAGTACAGTGCTCCGGGAAAGTTTGACTCCCTGAGGTTCTTTATCATACACAGAAATCCAACTACATGAGCCTGTAGCACTTTTACCTCCTCCAAAAACGTGGCCACCATGGTTGGGATTTGATCCCATTAACTTGCCGTCCGCAGTAGAGCACATCAACCAGTATACCACCACCAAGGTTTCTAATATTGTGATAGCCAGAAATAGGGCCGCATGAACACTTCAAGCTTGGCATGCAACCCTTACAGTGACGAGAGGCAGCAGCGAAACGCAACTCTGTCTAATGAATAAACAGATATACATGTGGAAACACTTTACAAAGCGCGAGTTATGTTTTGTGCGCAATTTGTCCAAAGAAAAAAGTTTCTGTTGTCACTGTTGTGCAAGAGCTTTAGAAAACAACAATGATTTTTATAGGCGGTCTCCAATTTTTAGTGCCGTTTTTAGCTGCCGCGTTCTCTAAAAATAATTGCGCTGAAAGCTAGCACTTGGTAATGCCTTGCAATAGCAGCTCAATTATTCTTCGTAGCCTTTAGCACTCATTATAAATCTGTATGCATGAACAAAGAGCCTATGATAAATTTTCGCAAGTATGCTTGAGTAATAAACCAAAATGCTGATGTCAAAAATAAGCCTAAGAGTGCAAGGCCGTTCATTAAATGTCCGCGCATTGCCGTGTTGCAGTGTCGATGTAATGATGACCCAGCATTGACAATTAAAATAATATAATTCAAATATATTTTCTTGCATAAAAGTATGACTTAATCTGTCATCGATGACTAGTAAAGTATGGTTCATTTGCTTAAATGGTATTTGTAGATGTACCCAGAAGCTAATCAGCGTAAGTACAAACATATTTATTAAAAACATTGTCATCATTTTTAATGCGTGCAGCCGTATCAAGATGGCTCTTTTCTGGCGATTTTATTGGGTGACTTTCGTAAAAACAATTGCCAGTGAATGTGTGTAAGAACAATGAAATTATAATGAAACCACCACCGCAGTAGTTTTACACAAATTTTATATTCTCACACAATGATTGATATGTGGGGTTCAACGTCCCAAAACCACCATATGATCATGAGAGACGCCGTAGTGGAGGGCTCCGGAAATTTCGACCACCTGGGGTTCTTCAACGTGCACCCAAATCTGAGCACACGGGCCTACAACATATCCGCCTCCATCGGAAATGCAGCCGCCGCAGCCGGGATTAGTAGCACAGGCATCCCGCAGCCGGGATGTCTGTGCTACTATTGCGCTGACTCTCCCATCATACAAACTGCATTCGGGTATTATTACACGACAGAATATTTACAGAACTTTTATGAAGAAATGAGACTTACGTCATGGCCGCCATGTTGTAGGATGCATTCTGCCTAAATGAATCCTATCACATTTGCTAGATTGCACGAAGGCTACATCCATGGTTACCAGTGATGTAGTCAGAAAATAGACGAGCCCTATTCATTGGGTGAGTATTTTACGACACTTTTATAAACTTTTAAACAAAAAAATGCAGGGAGTATTCGCAACCTCAACTAGAGCTCCTAATTTCCATCGTTTAAAGAGCTAAACTTTCAGAACTTACTGGCTGTCTTTCAGCAGAAAAATCGGAATTGTTCTTGCGAAGTATGTCGAAAGCGACCAAGTTGTGAAACTGCCCTCCCTTCTTCGGTTTCTTTAATGCCAGTCATGGCATGAAAATGACCAGACGACCCATTTCGTTTCGGAAGCTCCGTTATCAGTCGTCTCTAAGCCTAGACGATTAGATGCGCCAGCAGTTACTGGAAGTGTTCATTTGTATAGAAACCATCAGCCTCTAGAAATAACTTAGTATTTCTCAAGGGGTAATAATGTTGGACATGCAAACGGAAGATTACATTTCGGGTAAGTCATTGGGAAACGTATTGCGTTCACCCTTGTTCGTTGTGCCCACTCAGTGAAGAATGTTTTTGTAGTGTGCCAAAAACGTAGTGCTCTTAGTTCCTTTCATTATGGTCAGTGTCTTCTGGTAATTATATTCATCTCCATGCAAAACTTAAGGGAAATGAGATCCAAGACTGTTATGCTCTTTTAACACTCATGCGACCCGAAATTTGTATCACAAGCAGTCCTTCGTTACTTACGCATTTCCATCAAATTTCTATAATTCTATTCCCAGCAGTTCTACTGCTGGGCATAAAAAAGCAGCAACAGATTTTCGGGTGTCACCTGTGGGGCCTTGAGCACTTCGAAGTGAGCACTGTGTAGTTGTACGCATTTTTCGAACCCTACTGATTTGCGTTTCATCTGTACGTACTGCACAAAGCAAAAAGCAAAAAAGACAGCTTCAGACTAGAACAGAGCTGATCAGTTTTCTTTGTTTTCGTGTGGTTGTTCTTTTATGACCTGCTCCTATTCTTTCTATTTTTCATTTTTTTTCTGTCGTATTTTTTGTGTTTGTTCATTTTTTCTATTATTCTTCCTGTTGCTTCTGCAACGATCTCTTACTAATTGTCCTTGCTTCCTTTTCTGTTAATTTTATGCGCAGTTTTGGATGCATTACGCCAAATGACAAAACATACTACAAAGTACGACATCCATGGCCTTAAAGTGTTCTGCCCCTAAAACACATAGAGTAGAAAGGCGTGCTGCCTAAACATTTTTGCATCGTCTGAACCAGATAAACATGAAGCAGACTTGGACAAGTTTTTCAAGGTGTCTTGGTGCGAACGACACGAAGCGCAGTGATTCAAAAATTCTTAGAAAATTTTCGTGTCTATCATAGATAAGATTTTTATGGTACAACAGTCATTTTAAGCGGTGTAATTAAGCAGTATAATAATGTTATGAGCGATTCGGTCCTTGTTACGAGCCTACCCTCTCATTTGCTTTTACCAAAATATACTCTTGAACACCACCATCTGCCATTATGATGGGTTAGCATAAAGCACGGAATTGATGCCAGAAAGGTTCGAGCCGATTTCACAGTTCGTGCCTTGGAAGCTGGTGGTGAAAAGCGGCGAGATGGAAGACGGGTAGCCACACTTGAACGACGACAAACTTCACTTCTATAGATGCGTCAATGTCACAGTATATCCGCGACGCGACAACCTGCCTGTTACAAAATGGTTACAAGAGGTGGGTAACAAACGGAAAGGGTGAAGCCTGCTGAACGGCATCGCGTAGTTTTGGTTTTTTGACAGGTGTTGTATGTAGTTTGATGGGCTTACAGCAGGGATAGACCGAAGATGCTTACTGGTCCTATCTCCGATTCTCAGTTCCTTCGTTTCTGAATAAAAGAGACCTACTTGGCACCTGTTTGGTTGTCATTATTTTATTACGTATTGGGACATGCAGAAAGGCGGGACACGTTGTACCCCATTTCTTACTTGTCCTTGAGCGAAATAAAAGACATCAAGTGTACCTGAAAGCGAATGTGCGTATGCCGGCTTTTACATAACAAATGCCCTGAACAGGTATTCGAAGATAAGAACTAGCTTATGGTATCGCTTTGACAGCGCGCCTAAAACATGTAGTAGGCATAGTGGTTGCTACAGCTCTAGCAATGCATCCACACAAGCTCTCTACTTTAACACGAGCGAATCTAAAAAAAATCAGCAACCACGGTGCAGAATTTACAACAAAAAGATTTTTTGCTATTTCAGAATAGTCACGGAATCATCGTGATGCATACAAGAATCTGAATGTGGTCATTTATTTCCCTAAACTCAAGACAATGCTTTTGAGTTTTGAAGTGATGGGTACACGAAGGTCCCTTGTTTTGAAGAGACGCTTACATACCTTTTTTGTCTTCTTACTCGGACTGGGTGGTGTTACAACATTTGAAGCATCAACGCACTTTTTTCTTTTCATATCGGCTGCATCTACACAGCGAAATATCGTTACTTTCGTTTTAACTTCAGGTATTGGACATATATAAATAACGAAAAAACAGTCGTCACAAGAAGAAGCAAAAACATGTCACAGATCAACAAAAAACTCGAGCCTCTCTTGTCTGTGATCTGTGGTGTAGCTTGCAGGCATCAAAAATAGGTCAGCGCCACAGACATCTTGTAGATTGCACTACTCACCCCTGTCCCACAAAAGACGGATGTAATATTATCCTAACAAACGACATGCGCGTGAACGTATTTACAGCGCTCTCACGCGATACCATGCTGTTTCAATAGGTGAACGCAATACTATTACCCCAAAGAATAACAAAAAGTGCTAAAAGTAATCAATAAAGAGACGTGAACGAACATATCTGAAAGACTGAGAAAATATCGGCATGCGTTATATTGGTGAGAGACTCCATACGCTACACAGTTTTATCGGTGTCCTCGAAGTGTAGCTGGCTAAATCTATTTGCATTTTCCTTATACCATAACACATCAGTGACCCCAGTACACAGTTTGCTGCCTGAGAGAAACAGTGAAGTGACCACTGGCGAGTCCCTGCCAGAGGTATGCAACCTTACAAATCGTTTTACGCTGCCACCAATGTGCGTTATGACAACATCGGGAATTTTTCGTCTTCGAAATGCACAGCATCTATACTTGAAATGAGGGCTGTCAAGTGCAATGTGTCTGACATTGGTGCGATGAGTTAAATATTGCGAAATAGTACCTTCGCAACAGTTATGTTTTTTTTAGTTATTTTCTGACTCAGGATGACGTCGACTCCAACCAACCACTTGCGCATGCAAGCAAACTGGCACTGCTATGGAGGAAACAGTATCTCCTTGTCAACAAAAAGAATACAAAAAAAACAGAAAAGGACATCATTCCGGTATCTACACTGACTGAAAGGCAAGATCCATGTCAAGTAAAGTTCTCACTATATAGACCATTTCACTGTTTACAAAACAGAGATGCTGGACGGGTTCTGGTTTTGTGCGCCAGCGTAGCCAAAGAGCATGATGGGTAACGAACGCTTTAGTGAGTAGCGCGCTCATTTTCACTACTTTTCTTCTCTTTGTCTGGACAAAATAAATAAACTACACTTTCTTCTCAGCCACTAACAAGATTACATGAGTTAGTAGCTATCTTTAAGTGCCTTTCTTTCACGAGAAAGCGAAAAAAGGGTTTTTACTTACTCTGGCAACAGTGAAAAAAACAAGTTTTCTGCTTTAGCGTTAGGTAGTGATAATTGAAGTAAGCGGAAGTTTCTTGGAAAGCAACACGTGCTGCTGTTTTGCTGTGTTGACGCCGATCTCGAAGGTCTATATCGAAATAAACATTTTAAAGTGTCCAGCAAGCCTACAGTCAGTCCAGACAAGGCTATCAATCCAGGCGTTCCGGTCCAGGCGTTTACTATTTGCGCTCGCACGTCTCTTGCAGGAGATTAAGAAAGTTATTCCGTTACAAGCGTTCACACTGCTCCATTCACCGAACCATTGAAGATGTTTGAGATAAACATTCAGGTATTCCCCGGCGCAATAACAATCTTGCTAGGGGGATTAGGAAAGTCAGGGTGCAAGTTGCTCACTGCATCATTTTGATCCGCTCAGATTACTTTCCGTTCACTACGGCTGTTGAAATACACGCCGCCTGCACAGAAAATTCAGATGTCGCCACCGAGTGCTGCCTAAGTGTCAATCAGGGCAGCAGTAGTGGGCACAGCGAACCCGCGACGCTTTCTCTTCAGCAGTAAATGAGTCAACAGCATGAATTCAAAGCATCTTTTTTGCTAATAACATAATTATTGGAGTTGCTTGTTGGCTATTGCTGTTGATTCTAATATTTTTAAGCTTTGAGCATTGCTAGTCAAGTTATGGGCCAGTACTGAGCGCAGAGTTTGAGCGTAAGCATACCACCTCTGATATATGAATGGATGAGAAATTGGGCCGCCTAAAATGCAAACTATTCGAAAGTTTGGCAGATTATAAAACTCTGTCACTTTTTTAAAATAAAGCGTTCTACAGACTTGGGAATCTTTTAGGTTATATAATTAGTGACCACACTTTTTACAAGTCATATCGAGCTTTTCAAGGTGAACTGGCGTGTGCAAATAAAGACAGGGACACAGTTGGTATGGGAACCAACTCGCCTAGCAACAAGTTTTATTGAACCACAAAACGAGTCACAGATTTAGAGACAAGCAACCAATCGCATTGAAATTTGTCATTCTATTAAAAGGTTCCACCTCGCACGAAGCTTCCTGCCTATTAGGTGGTGTTGTAGACCACGCGGGATCATCGCACTATTGACAAATCGACAATTCCATGTGATGACGTCCTCATGGCATGACGCCATAATTTGACATCACGACGGTATTATGACGGTATTATGATGATGTCACATTTTTTTTTCAGGTGTCACTATAGCGTTATATGATGACTTTACACTAGAGAGTCATTAGTCGTGTAGATCAGCCCCACCGTGGTGGTCTAATGGCTCAGATACTTGGCTGCTGACTCTCAGGTCGCAGGATCGAACCCTGCCTGCGACGGCTGCGTTTCCGATTGAGGCGGAAATGCTGTAGGCCCGTATGATTAGACTTATGTACACGTTAAAGAACTCCAGGTGGCCGAAATTTCCGCAGCCTTCCACTGCGGTGTCTCTCATATTCATATGGTGATTTTGGTACGTTAAACCCAACATATCAATCAATCAATCAACCAATCAATCAATCAATCAATCAGTCAAGTCGTGTAGATCACGTGTGTTTATTGATCTGTACATTCACCTGCCTCATTTGAGGCTCTTCCCTCATACTGCACTCAAAACATTACTAAGTTCGCATTATCAAATTTATGCTCCAGCTAAGTGCTACGCGGAAGACGCAACAGAACAAATCAACTCAGTTTTCTGCATGCCAAACAAGAAGAGAAAGGAACGTCCCACTGATAGAGCCATTTTTGAAAGATTACAGAGGCATGTTTCACAGAGTGTTTGCAAAAAAAAAAGAACTGTAGTATACACTTCTAGAACAGTATATAGCTACCGGAAAACTTTCGACAATCCCTCTTTTCGCCTTCCATTACCTCAAAAAGAGTGATGAATTTACTTACTTTCTGCAACTGCTGTGCTGTATGGCCTCCAGTTGTAAAAAAAAAAAACAAGCCACGCGGGAAAATGAAGTTTTTGAGAATTCGGAAATATTGTCGTTAGAGGAACACAAGCAGTAATACCTGCACAAAAAGGTTTCGTACTGCTAGAAAAAAATCCTCGTGAAGGCATACTCAAAGCGTAAGCTTTGCATGCCCACCCTCGCTCGACTGTTGCCTTTATATGCGGGCTTTAGGTTAGATGAACATGACGAAGCAGCATTACGTCTCGACGTGCTCACAATCCGGAAAGGAGTTGGCGAAGTCTCCAGAGTGCAAAATGTCAAAATCTACGGCGCGTTCTTTTTTCCTACTCAGAAGCTGCGCAAGCTCTTTTATTCCGCAAGCCAATCACGGTGCGTCTGGAGCTCGGAATGCTAATCATGTCCTACTGCGGCATTTCTGATTTTAGACAAGGTACCACCCAAATGAAGTTAGTGTGCGCCTTCTAGGCTTCCCACGCAATTGTTTTTAACTGCATGTAGAGGCACGGAGCCTCTGTGAGCTCTTTCCCAATCTGCACTCGAGGAACAAGTTTCGTCCACAATGAAGGAAGAAAATTACTCGACGTTCTAGATCAGTATAAAAAAATGGCCCCTTGTGCTGGATACTCAGAGTTTAACGAGCTCGTTGACAGGCGAGAACTCCGGTGAGGGCGAACAGCAAGGATCCTCCAGGTGCATGGTCTACAGACAGAAGTATTTCCAAACCAAGAAATTCTTCATGGCTAAATGATTGTTTCAATCTTGAATGAAGCAGAAGGCAAGAGTTTAAAAGACAGTGATTTTGGCAAACATCTCAATGAATAAATTTTAAAGATGTGAAATACAGCCTGCAATAAAAATTGTGTGACAGTAACGAAGCCCGGAGCAATGCTTCGGTCATAAGAGAGCTTAGGTGAAGGTTATATTGCATAACAACCACATAAGATATGGGTATTTTACCAACCCAACATTGTCAGTAAACAGCAGTACTGAAAGTTGGGCGAGTTGGTACTCATTCATAACTTCTTTGCGCAAACACGTACACAAGGAAAGAGGCAAACAACACGGGCGCAAACTCACAACTGGTTTATTTTGAACAACGGACTGTACTTATATCTTCACGTAGCCCACACGCCCCCCCCATCGGTGGATCCAGGAACAAACGAGATAACCTAAAGAAAGCTTATTCAGCGCTACGTCATGATAAGAACCACAAAACAACAAAAAATTGTAGAGTTCACGCATCTGCAGACGGATTGTAGCACGTGCCTTTAAAAAAGTCGAATTCTTTATCGGACATGGTGACGGAAGCTTGGCCAACACATTTATCTCCCATGTTTCTAATATGGAATGCTTCAATCAACTCCCTGTTAATTTTTCTCTTGTGAGTTGACAGAATCTTTGCGTCTGTAAAAATTGGTACGCACCCACAAGACTTGCAGTGATCACCAAGATGTGTTCGTCCTGAACTACGTAATGCCGAGTCATGCTCCCTCAACCGTGTGTTTACACACCTTCCAGTTTGCCCGACATAAGATCTGCCACAGCTGAACGGAACCTGGTATACCACTGCTGTTCTGCAAGACCGGTATTGTTGGCTGTGTTTCATCTGGCAGCTGCTCTTACTCTGCGTAGTGCCGGACTCCACCATGTTCTGAAGTCGTGGACACAACTTTGACAGCTTGTTGGGTGCTGTAAAAACCGAGGTTATTCCGTATCTCGCTGCTACGTTCTTCAAGCCATGGGACAACCTATGAACATATGGGAGAACTGCAAGCTTTATTTTTTCACTTTGTATTCTTCCGGGACTTCTTTCCGTACCTTTTATCTCTGGAATGAGTTTTTTGCAAATAGTGTTCAGCAAATGGCTGGGATACCCAGCTGCCCCGAGTCTGCCTAGATGGTCCTGAAAGCTGGAAGCAATCTCGTGGACACATGACCGAAGCAACGACGATCTAAAGCATGAGGATGCTATCGCATTTTTTATTACTTTTGAGTGACCACTGCTAAATTTTGCATCTAGTCACTCAAAAGTAATAAAAAATGCGATAGCATCCATTTCCTGATAGCAGGAAATTTTTCTCCAGCGTCCCTATTTAGAAAGTTCATCAAGCAATTTTAGCTAATTGCCAAGCTTGGCGGGCCAGAAAAATATTCTGACGTGCTCTATATGGCGGAGAAGAATACTGCACTAATTGGAGATGTTTAGCGCTCGTGATGTTTTTATTACTTGGTGCTTCTTAGTTAAAACTACCTATATATTCTATATATATATATATATATATATATATATATATATATATATATTTATATATATATATTTATTTATATTTATATATATATATAATTCACGTAAAAGTCAGAACAGACGCGCGTGTGAAGAACTTTTATTGACGTTTCGCTTGAAGTGCGAGCTTCATATATATATATATATATATATATATATATATATATATAATGAGACGTTTTAGAGTGGCACTCTTATATAAAACAGGAGAGCGGTCACGACACGTCAAGCGGTAATGGCGGAACTAGTCCGAGTACCCAGCCAACCAAACGTCGTCTTCTTCACCGACTGAGTCGTACCCCCTGCCTTTCTGAGTAGCTTTCATCTTCTTCACTACATTTTCCTCCCCTCCGGAAAAGAGCCATCCTGGCGACTCATGGGCAGGAGACAATAAAGGGATCGTAATACGGTTTTAGGCGGTCTATGTGGACGGTCTCACGTCCACGGCGTCGTTGATCATGGGGCTGCTCAAGCGGCTCCACGATGTAACTGACGGGTGAAGTTTGTTTAACCACACGGTAAGGTCCGTCCTACTTGTACATAAGTTTCGATGAGAGACCAGGGCTGGTTGAAGGGATGCGAAGCCAGACAAGGTCATCTGATGCATAAGAAGCCGGAGGCGTCGGGCTATCGCGGTGGTGTTTTTGGCATTGCTGTTCAGCACTTGTGAAGGAGCGGGCAAGCTGACGACACTCTTCCGCGTATTTAGCAGCTTGTGACATCGTCGTCGACTCAGGTAAGGAAGGATGGTGTCTTGCGTGCAAGAGGGCTCGCGACCATAAAGGAGGAAATATGGAGAGAAACCAGTGGTTGTCTAGACAGCAGTATTATGCGCGTAGGTTACAAAAGGGAGAATACTGTCCCAATTGGTGTGATCAGTTGTGACGTACATTGACAGCATATCTCCTAATGTACGGTTGAATCGTTCTGCAATGCCATTAGTTTGAGGATGATACGCGGTGGTGGTGCGATGAATGACGGCATTCCTTGTGAAGCGATTCGACAGCGTGCGACAAAAACTCACGCCCTCGGTCACACAGGAGTTCACGTGGTGCACCGTGACGTAAAATGATCTGATGCAGTATGAAACGACCGACGTCACTGGCTGACGCAGAAGAGAGTGGTGAAGTTTCTGCGTAGCGCGTAAGCTGATTGATAGAGACAATTACCCAGTGATTTCCAGCCGGTGTAATCGGAAGAGGTCCATACAGATCAATACCAACACGGTCAAACGGTCGGGCAGGACAGGGTAAGGGTTGTAGTGGAGCTGGAGAACTTGGAGTGGGATTCTTCCGGCGTTGACAAGTGAGACAGGAACGTACGTAGCGACGAACGAAGCGATACATTCCACGCCAGTAGTAGCGGTGGGACAGGTGGGTGTAGGTTTTTAACACTCCAGCATGGGCGCATTGTGGGTTGGCGTGAAAGGAGGCGCATATGTCTGAGCGGAGACGTCTGGGAATGACTAGGAGCCATTGGCTTCCTTCGGAGAGATAATTCCGTCTGTATAGCAAACCGTCTCTGATAACGAAGTGCTGTATTTGATGGCGCATACCTTAGGGATATTTTGCGAGGGAGTTCGACTCAACAAGTTGATAAGTGAAGCGATCGAAGGATCTTTTCGTTGCTCCTGTAGCATGTCGCTGACACTAAGTGCAGACACGTCAGGGGCATTCGAAGACGGCGACTTGTCACTACATCGTAGAGGTGATCGGGACAAAGCGTCTTCGTCTAAATGTTTTCGGCCAGATCGGTAAACGACGTGGATGTCGCACTCTTGTAGCCGAAGCGCCCAACAAGCGAGCCGGCTGGTGGAATCTTTTAACGAGGAGAGCCGACATAATGCATGATGATCTGTAACCACGCTGAATGGGCGCCCGTAAAGATAAGGTCGAAACTTGCCTATGGCCCATATGATGGCTAGACACTCTTTTTCGGTAACTGAGTAGTTGGCTTCTGCTTTTGTGAGTGCACGGCTGGCGTAAGAGACGACGTACTCATTAAATCCCGGTTTACGTTGGCCGAGCACAGCACCGAGGCCAACTCCGCAAGCATCCGTGTGTATTTCCGTCGGGGCAAGAGGATCCAAATGTCGCAGTATAGGAGGTGACGTAAGAAGGTGGCGAAGTGTGGCAAATGCATCATCACAAGCTAACGACCAACTAGAAGGATCGTTGTTGGCGGCAAGAAGGTCAGTCAAGGGTGATATGATGGAGGTGAAGTTGCGAATAAAACGACGAAAATATGAACATAAACCGAGGAAGCTGCGAAGTTCTTTTAAGGTCTTTGGCTTAGGAAATTCGGCAACGGCACGGAGTTTCGTCGGATGCGGAAGAATGCCATCTCTAGATACAACATGGCCCAAAATTAGGAGTTTTCGAGCGCCGAAGCAGCACTTCTTCAGGGTGAGCTGTAGACCGGTGGCGGCGAGGCAAGTAATCACTGTCTCGAGCCGCTGAAGATGCGTTGAAAAGTCGCTTGAAAATATCACGACATCGTCTAAATAACACAGAAATGTCTGCCATTTCAGGCCACGGAGGATGTTGTCAATCATGCGCTCGAAAGTGGCAGGCGCATTGCAGAGCCCGAATGGCATGACGTTAAATTTGTATAAGCTATCAGGGGTAACAAAAGCCGTCTTGGGGCGATCAGCCTCAGCCATGGGAACCTGCCAATAACCTGAATGCAGATCTAGTGACGAGAAGAACTCCGCGCCTTGTAAGCAGTCAAGGGCATCATCTATGCGAGGTAGCGGGTAAACATTTTTGCGCGTGATCTTATTCAACCCGCGGTAGTCGACGCAGAATCTTACTGAGCCATCCTTTTTCTTGACTATAACGACTGGGGAGGCCCACGGGCTGTTAGAGGGCTCAATAACACCTCGCTTCAACATGTCATCAACTTGTTCCGCGATTATGCGACGCTCAGATGCCGATACCCGATACGAACGCTGATGTAAAGGAGCGTGAAGGCCAGTGTCCTTTTCGTGAGGTACTGTGGAAGCAAGGCCCAAAGTCAGTTGCTGGTGGTCGAAGCTGGCGCGGAAGTGCTCGAGGAGGGTGATGATGTCGGTTCGCTGCTGGGCTGTAAGGTTGGTGCCGATGCAGCGCGAAATTTCGTCGGTGAATGATGGAGAAGAGGATGACGCGCAACAATCAACAGCGTCAATAGGTAGGGTAGTCGAGTGTTCAGGAACTACACCTGCACTCGAGGGATCAATGTCATCGGCAAAGTGCAGGCACTCTCCGCACAGTAACTTGGAAGGGGAGAAAAACAGATTTGAAACATAAATTGCACTTGATCCATCGTGAACATTCAGAACGGCGAAAGGAATCAGGAAGCACTTGCGGCGAACAGCGGTTTCAGAAGGCGTAAAAAACAGTTGAGCCACTAGAGACGTCGCAGGAAAGTGGAATTAGGGCGGACGAGAACGGGGTCATCGAAGTGTCAGCGGCAACAAAAATTTTTGCAGGTGAAAGGGACGAGTCGAGTGAAGCAGCGTCGCATAACGGCGTGAACTCCACTTCGGCGTGGGCACAGTCAATGACGGCATAATGAGTGCCGAAAAAGTCCCAGCCCAATATAATGTCATGAGAACACTGCGGGAGCACTACAAACTCGACGACATAAATATTGTCAGTAATAACGACACGTGCTGTGCATGCAGAAAAAGGGCGAATTCGTTGCTCGCTCGCAGTGCTCAAAACAAAGTCGTGAAGAGGCATTGTGAATTTTTTTAGTCGACGGCAAAGTTTTTCAGTCATCACATACACTGTGGCGCCAGTATCGACCAATGCAAAAACAGGTATACCTTAGACGGAGACAGCAATAACGTTGGACGGCGAAAAACAAGGTCTTGTGGAGTTCGAAAGATTCCCAGTTCTTGCCCCCGGAACTGCGGCTCCTAGTTTTCCTCAGAGAGAGGACGAGGTCGACGTAGAATAGGGGAAAGGGAACGGCGTTGAGCTGAAGGCGACCGTTGTCTGTTGAAGTTCCGGTGAGGTTAAAATGTGTCCATGGTGGCAGTGTCGCCACATACAGCAGGCTCCGGTCGTGGTGGGAAATCGTAATTGTTGGGCCTGACATCGTCACGCAGGAAAAACTCGCGCCGTCGACAAAATCGTGCCACGTGACCCGCCATTCCACAGGCGAAGTATATGAGGCGCTTGTCTTGAGTGCGTCAAGCGTTCTGAAAGCGTGGAGGTGGTGGTCGGGAGAAAGGACGGGCAGCCTGGTACATAGGCTCAGTCGGTACGACAAACGGGCGCGTGGACGTAGGCGTTCGCGACAAAGAAACGTGGCCGCTCGTGACAGGCGGACGTCGGATTTCGTTTAGTGCTTCGGCATAGGTCGATAGAGCAGCCACAGGTGGTGCGTGAGCTGTTAGTAGCACCTCGGGCACTTTCTCCTGGACTACTCGCTGTACTGATGGCGCTAAAGTAGATGGGGCACCTTCGGAGGTATAAGGCACGAGGGACAACTGGCGTGCGACCTCCTCTCGTAGAAATTGCTTGATCTCGAGAAGCAAAGTGGTGTGGTCTATAGCAGTGCCAGCCGACGTTAAAACGGAAATTGTTGCATATGGCGCGCTGGCACGACGAGTGGCGTCACGCTGTTTCCAGAGCTCATTATAGCTCTGACAAAGTTGGATCACTTCCGCTACCGTTTGCGGGCTTTTGGTGACAAGCATCTTAAATGCATCGTCATAACGCCTTTGAAGATGTGTTTGATCTTCTTGGCTTCTGTCATGGCCGAGTTGACACGCCGGCAAAGGTCGATCACATCTTCGATATAACTGCTGTAATTCTCACCATTCTGCTGAGCCCTAGTACGCAAGCGCTGTTCGGCCCGTAGTTTGCGAAGCGCTGGACAGCCAAACAAGTCCGCAAACGCCGTTCGGAAGGCCGACCAGGTGGGGAGGTCTTCAGACTGGCGACGTCGGTCAAATAAAATTGGAAGACAGTAAGCTTGTGCGCATCGTCCCACTTGTTGTGCTTGCTCACCCGGTCGTATTCGTCGAGCCAGTCTTCCACGTCTTTGTCATCGGTTCCACTGAAGGTAGGCGGATCGCGTTGCCGAAAGGAGCCGAGACGGAATGGAGCTGCAGTAGTTGGAGCCGAGGCGGCCGCCTGTTGATCGTCGTTCGTGGACATCGTAGCAACTGGAGGCAACGTACAGTTTCGCAATTCCAGGATAAGGCGTTACCCTGCACTCTCCACAAATTATAATGAGGCGTTTTAGAGTGGCACTATTTTATAAAACAGGAGAGCGGTCACGACACGTCAAGCGGTAATGGCGGAACTAGCCCGAGTACCCAGCCAACTAAACGTTCTCTTCTTCACCGACTGAGTCGTACCCCCTGCCTTTCTAAGTAGCACTCATCTTCTTCACTACGTTTTCCTCCCCTCCGGAAAAGAGACATCCTGGCGACTCATGGGCAGGAGACAATAGAGGTATCGTAATATGATTTTAGGTGGTCTATGTGGACGGTCTCACGTCCACGGCGTCGTTGATCATGCGGCTGCTCAAGCGGCTCCACGATGTAATTGACGGGTGAAGTTTCTTTAACCACACGGTAAAGTCCGTCATACTTGTACATAAGTTTGGTTGAGAGACCAGGGCTGGTTGAAGGGATGCGCAGCCAGACAAGGTCATCTGATGCATAACAAGCCGGAAGCGTCGGGCTATCGCGGTGGTGTTTTTGGCATTGCTGTTAGGCATTGCATATATATATATATATATATATATATATATATATATATATATATATATATATATATATATATATGTGTGTGTGTGTGTGTGTGTGTGTATGTGTGTGTGTGTGTGTGTGTGTGTGTGTGTGTGTGTGTGTGCGTGTGTGTGTGTGTGAAGGTATGGGATATGGCACAACGGGAGCGTTGTCAACAAGGATAAATATATTGATTTCCCAACAGTTTCGGGAGGGGTCCTATATATATCAGATGTGAGAGACAATGAAGTAGAGGGGAAGTTATTAGACCAAATTGTATTGGAAATGTGGAGGAAGAAAAGTGGGTGATAAAGATAATTTGCCGTGGACAGGAACCGAACCTGAGACCTTCGAATAATGCGTTCGATCCTATACCACTTAGCAACCATGGCGGCTATCCCCCAGCCACTTTATTGGGTATATATTTGAATTTTAAACGGAAATATTAGTGGACATTGTCGGAAGTGTAGCGGGCATAATGGCTGATGACGGCGAGAGTGGAAAAAAAATGATGGCAGATGGTGGTGGCGAGCCAATGGTGGTGACGGTAAAAACTGCCGGATGATGGCGGCTAGAGTGGAACAAATTGGCAGCATATCCACGGGGTGAATGATGGCGACTAGGGCAAAGCATCGATCCGTCCATTCGTTCTTGCTTCTGTCCATCCGTGCGTCCGTCTGTGTGACCGTTCGTGCATGCATCCGCCCGTCCGTGCGACCGTCTGTTCGTGCGTCCATCCCTGCATTCGTCCATGCATCCTCCCCTGCGTCCGTTCATGCATCCGCCCCTGTGTCCGTCCATGCGTCCATCCGTCCGTGCAGCCATCCGTGCGTCTGTTCATGCATCTGTCTGTGTGTCCGTTCGTACATCTAGTTCACACTCCAAGTACCACCTTCTCGCATCTTTTCATCATGTATTCCGCATATAGAAGTTCGCCATCTAGCGGACATTCCAAGGACGAAACGAGAGGTGGCACACGCGCACTTTCTTACAGCTTGCGCTTCGTGTCTACTTCCCACCTTTAACCACTTCGAGTTCATGGTATATACTAGTTCACAATATTCATGGCACTGCGGCCCAACACTCGCTATACCTTTCTAAAACAAAGGAGGTTACGCCGAGCGAATATAACGTAGCAACCTTTTCTTGTCAGATAGTGCTCAATGTACATGCCAATGGCTGCTAATGAGGAATGAGAGACAGGGGACTTCAGCTTTTAGTTGACGCCCACGCTGGGAATTTTTATTGTTCAACAACGCACAGGAGAAATCTCCCACCGGCACCCCTTGCAGGTCAAAGCGTAAGACTTGTTACGCACTACTACGATGGACGAATGTGTGCCGCTTTAAGGAGCTTCGCCCCTAAAAATGGTGGCAGATGGTGGTGGTGGCGGCGAGCCAATCAATGGTGGTGATGGTGGAAAATGCCGGCTGATGGTCCTGAAGCAAACGTGTTTGGTGGAAGGCTTTGTGAGCAAGGTGGCTACCGGTGGGGTGGTGGAAGCTTGGTGGATGATTGTGGCATGATGAACAAGCACATGACAGTATGTGAAATTACTTATTTGTAGTGTTTCATTTTTGAATGCCAGGGGATATATGTTTACGGTCAAAAGAAATCAACGCTGTTTATTACGCTTTCTAGCATGTTTATTTTTTTATTGCTGTGGTGTCAACAACGCTTAAATTTTTTTGGAGCGTAGAATTTGCGGCTGTGAAAATAATTATTGCATTTCGCGCATGTACCTACATCATTTTGACATCCATGATGTGTTTCTTTGTTGTGATGTTTTGAAGACTAGAGGCGTCACTTTGAACAATGAATATAAATGTTTTACATCGGTGCACAGTTGTCGTAAAATAAATAAGCTCCAGTTTGCTATTGCCCCTTTCAATGTTAGAGTAGAACACAGCGGTCATTTGGTGTCGCCACGCTATAAACGCAACTATGGCAGTTCTTGCACACTTTATTGCTAGAGCCGTACTTCTACGTTAACAAACCACGTTCGAATATGCATAAACTGTTACTTTCGACATGCGTCAACACGAGCCCCAGTGAATTTGACTTTCACCCTTCTGTTCTACTACAATGATTTCCACCAAACGTTAGTCCAACCAACCGAGCCCGTACAAGTGTTATCGGCGCTTCTGGGTTTCAAAATACACAATTTTTGACGAGTAAAAACAACAATACAGCACGGCTGTGACATCATTTAACCCTAATGAAGCCTTTTTTGTTGTGTACAGTGTCCGTGCAAGAAGCGACAAACATCGATCGATGTGACGCGCTTGCAGCAGTTTCACCAAATTTTCGCCTCCCCTCACTGACAGCTGCCGGTCGCACTCGCTGGCACTTCACTGGCTCTTATGCGAGAACAGAGACTCGTCAATTCGTATGCTTACTGAACAAATACAATAGCACAACGTTTGTGGTGCACTGCCTTCGTTTTGACCAAGCCGTTATGTAGTTGTTCCTAACACGCCATAAAAACAGCGGTGCGCTGGCACGACTGCGGTGTGCGTTGCGCGAAAAACATCACAATCAATTGATTGGCCGTATTTATAGAATGAGCCTAGAAGCGTCATAAAGCCTGAAGAGATATCGCTTTCTAGAGGAGCGAGAAACGGATATTATTCTTGGCAGTAACCACCAATAAACTCTACCTTTTTCTCAGTCCACTGGATAAGGGAAAGAAGTGTATACACTTTTTTCCCTTATTCATTAACGATGGTCTCGTACTGGCAGACTTTGTGCCGTTAGGTTGTATACGAGGGACTATTGGTCAGCTGCCAGCTCGTAATAAGTTGACGTGCTGTGTGATGCCAAAAGGCCCAGAAAGAGTGTGCCACACTCGCCTCCATGGCTACAAGTAGCGCTGACTGACACTCCCACGTTTAAATTCACATATAAACCAAATAATGTGACTGGAGGGATATCCACAGTGGTAGCTCAGTGGTAGAGCATCGAACGCGTTATTCAAAGGTCGCAGGTTCGGTTGCTGCTCATGGCAAGTTATCTTTTAATCCACTTTTCTTTCTTAACATTTAGATATCAATTGGTCTAATAACTTCCCCTATAAACTCCTAGGAATTATTGTCTGTTAGATCTCACTATATATATATATATATATATATATATATATATATATATATATATATATATATTGTGAAGAAGAAAACGCATCGTTGGCAAGCAACATCGCCCCCGCTTGGGTACGGGGGGCTGGGCTTCTCTCGCTCGGCTCGCACTGATCATCGGCGGCATCTGCTCAACCGTTGCTCTTTCCCGATCGTGTTTCATTGTAGGACCACCAACGCAACAGTCGCCAATAAACCCTTTTTCAATTGGTGGAGGGTGCTGACATTCTCCGTCGCCTGAACTTGGGTGCTGCCATTCGCCGTCGCCTAAACCTGGAGCTGCGCAACCGAACGCCACCTCCCATCATGGCTACCAACAACGCGCAACCTGGCTCTTCCACTCCATCCCCCAGCAACCCCGGCGTTCTTCGTTTGCGAGAGCCCAAGGTCTGTAGCGGAGCTAATGAGACCGACGTGGAAGACTGCTTCGCTAACTACGAACCGGTGAGCGCAAACAACAAGTGGTATGACGCGGACAAATTGACTAGCGTCATCTTTTACCTCACGGACGTAGCTGAAATGTGGTATAGCAACCACAAAAACTACATTACGACGTGGTCCATCTTCAAAACGTTGTTTGCTGGCGTTTTCGGCCGAGCCGCTGTCCGCAAGCCCAGAGCCGAACAACGCTTGCGGACTCGCGCACAGAAGCCATCTGAATCGTTCACCAGTTACATCGAACACATTATTGGTCTTTGTAACCGTGTGAACGCCGCCATGCCCGAGTCGGATAAGATTCACCACATCCTCAAAGAGATAAATGACGGTGCATTTCAGATGCTCCTGGCGCGCAATTCTGCCACCGTTGCGGAACTTGTGACTTAATGTCAAAGTTTTGACGAGTTGAGGAAGCAGCGCGCCCTGACTCGGCCATTTTCCTCACACGCTGATTCACTATCTAGTCTTATTTCTGTTCCTGATTACTCAACATCCCTGCAAGAGATCAAAGACTGTGCGTGAAGAAGTAGCTCGGCAGCTGTCGTTGATTCCCTTCACGCAGCAGCCGCCGTCTTCTCGTCTGCCCTCCCCACTCCGTGACGTTTGCCGAAGAGGTAGCTCGGGCTGTTCCCGTCGCTGCCCACCAGCAGCCTGTGGCCATGCTAGTTGCCCATGCACCGGCTATGCAGCCCGTGGCCGCGCTTCTTACGTATGCCCAGGTGGTACGCAGCAGACCCCGCCAGCATTATTTGCTGCCCATGTCTTCAGTTGCTCCCCACTCCGCCCCTTTTTTGACACCTTGGGCCGCACCGCGAGTCAGCGATTCCTGGCGCACTCCTGACAATCGACCGATCTGCTACGCCTGCGGTACTTCATGACACGTGGCATGATATTGTCGCCGTCACTCCCAACCACTCCACGACGCTACTCGGCCGTTACCGTATGACCCGCAGCCCATGCACATACCTGCTCCCTATCCCTCACCGCAGTATGGATACACTAACCTTCCCGAGTCTCGGTCACCCCAGCCCTCACCTCAGACTCACTCTCCCCGCTCCCCATCTCCTTGCAGACGATCAGTGTCCCCAATGCGTCCTCGACCCGCTTCCTCCAACCGGGATAACTGAACGCCGCAGTTCCAGAGGCAAGAACTGCGCCGTCGTCGAAATGCCCAAGTCCTCGCACTTCACCTGCTAACGTCGTCGCCATATCTGTCGATGGTGTTTCTACCTTTGCCTTCATCGACACAGGTGCTGCCGTTTCTGTTATAGCCGCCCAGCTCTGCCGCTCCCTACGCAAAAGTGACCACGCCGCTCTCTAGACTATTGTTCGTACGGCGAGTGCAAAACCAGTTCGACCTCTCGGCACCTGTACAGCCCGCATATTCATCCAAGGCTCTATGTACGTTGTCGAGTTCATCGTCCTTTCGGTTGCTCGCATGATGTTATCCTCGGGTGGGACTTCCTGTCACATCATCATGCCGTGATCGACTGCGCACGCTCTGAAGTTCAATTTTCGCACCTGTCTGACGAACCTTTGCACGAAACTCTTGAGCGGTCCTCAAAACTTGTCGTGCGTGAGGACACTGAAATTCCGCCAGCCTCTCTCGCCGTTGTCGCTGTTTGCTGCGATGACCATAACGATGCTACAGTAATGTTTACACCTTCCGACATTTTCATGAGCCGCAGAGCCGTTTCCTTGCCTTTCGCTACACTTGACGTCACTGCTGACCGAAGCAATATTTTCGTCCACAACCACCTTTCTGCACTGCTTACGCTACTTGCCGGCAAATGTCTTGGTCGAGTGGAGTACCTCGATTCCTCTTTATTCCTTAACACGCCAGATGAATCGTGCAGTAGCACCTCGACCGAACTTCATGCCCTTTCCCCACTGGAATGCTCGTTGAGTGACACCTTCTCGAGTTCCATCGCCAACACCTTAAGTGCCCATGAACGCGCCGAGCTTCTTCATCTCCTCCAGTACTTCGCGAATTCATTCGACGTTTCTCAGCCGCAATCGGGTCGGACTTACGCAGTGCACCACTACATTGACACTGGTTCGCACCAGCCATTGCGTCAAAGACCGTACCGTGTCTCTGCTGCAGAACGTCACGTCATCAACGACCAGGTCGAAGAGATGCTACGCCGTCGCGTCATTCAACCATCGCACAGTCCTTGGGCATCTCTTGTCGTTCTAGTTCGAAAGAAGGATGGATCGATTCGATTTTGCGTCGACTACCGGCGATTAAACACGGTGACGTGGAAAGACGTCTATCCATTACCACGCATCGACGACGCCCTTGACAGCCTCCAAGGAGCCGAGTTCTTCTCCTCCTTAGACTAACGATCGGGATAGTGGCAGGTCCCTATGGCAGAAGCTGATCGCCAGAAAACTGCGTTCATTACACCAGATGACCTGTACGAATTTAACGTAATGCCATTTGCGCTTTGTAATGCTCCTTCCACGTTTGAACGACTCATGGACAACACACTGCGTGGACTGAAGTGGTCTGTGTGTCTATGCTACCTCGACGACATTGTCGTTTTCTCTCCCAAATTTCCTACACATCTGCTTTGGCTCCAACTGGTTCTGACGTGTTTAACCAACGCTGGGCTCCAACTGAACTTTAAAAAGTGCTGCTTCGCCGCGCGAGAGCTGTCCATCTTGGGACACATCGTGTCCAAGCATGGTGTTCTACCCGACCCTGCAAAACTGCGAGCAGTCGCTGAGTTCCCGAAACCTACTACACTGAAAGATTACGCAGTTTTGTTGAACTATGTTCATACTTCCGGCGCTTCGTGCGAAATTTTGCGTCGATCATGTCACCACTGACCAACTTCCTACGCGGTGACGCAGACCTTTCATCCCGGTCTCCTGACTGCGACGTTGCGTTTGCCACGCTCCGTAGTCTACTAACATCTCCTACAATTCTTCGGCATTTTGACCGAACAGCTGCAACGGAAGTTCACACAGACGCTAGCGGGGTTGGTCTTGGCGCTGCCCTCACCCAACGCAAGCCGGGCTACTCCGAATACGTCGTCGCTTATGCGAGTCGCACGCTTACTAAAGCTGAGGCCAATTACAGCGTCACTGAAAAGGAGTGCTTGGCGCTAGTGTGGGCGCTTCGCAAGTTCCGCCCTTATTTGTACGGTCGCCCATTCGACCTGGTAACGGACCACCATGCACTTTGTTGGCTCGCCACACTGAAGGATCCTTCTGACCGCCTAGCTCGGCTGGCACTGCAAATCCAGGAGTACGAAATTCACGTCATCTATCGCAGCGAACGCAAGCATTCTGACGCCGCGCCCTGTCGCGTTCACTTTTACCTCCCGACTCGGCCTGCGGAACCACTGGTACCAACTCCGTCACATCTCTCGACCTCGACTCCTTTGCCAGTGAACAACACAAGTACCCGTGGATCGCTTCCCTTTTTGACTGTCTCTCTGGATCGTCAACTACTGCGGTACCACGATCTCTCCGACGTCAAGCTGCTCATTTCGCCAGACGGGATCGGCTGCTACACAGACGCAACTACGCCACTGAAGGTCGTAAGTGGCTCTTGGTTGTCCCGCGCAGCTTGCGATCACAAATCTGCGCCTCCTTTCACGACGATCCCCAATGTGGTCATGCCGGAGTTTTCAAAACTTACGAACGCATTCGCCATTGCTTCTACTGGCGCGGAATGTATAATTTTGTTCGAAAATTTGTTATGGGCTGCCCTGACTGCCAACGCCGCAAGTCACCGCCTTTCCACTCGTTCGGTGCGCTTCAGCCGCTTCCGTACCCTGCCAAACCTTTCGATCAGATTGGAATTGATCTCTATGGCCCTCTACCAGCAACATCAGATGAAAATCGGTGGATCATAGTCGCTGTGAACCATTTAACACGCTACGCTGAGACCACCGCCCTTCCAAGTGCCACTGCGCGGGACGTAGCATCCTTCGTCCTTCATCGCTTCATACTACGACATGGTGCACCTCGAGATTTACTAAGTGACCGAGGTCGAGCTTTCCTATCAGAAGTCGTCACGTCTCTGCTTTCTGAATGCCATGTTGTTCATCGCAAGACCACGGCATACCACCCGCAGACTAATGGGCTCACGGAGAGATTTAACCACACACTTGGCGATATACTCGCGATGTATGTGACATCCAATCATACTAACTGGGATCGCATTCTTCCATTCACCACGTTCGCATACAACACCACGGCACAGCCCACCACTGGATTTTCACCTTTCTTTCTTCTTTATGGACGCGAACCATCCCACACCATCGACGCTCTCCTTCCATACCATCCTGACGCATCCGAATGCCCATCTGTGTCCGAAGCTGCCCGAAATGCGGAAGAGTTCCGTGAACTCGCACGCACCTTTACGTCACAAGAACAGCAGCGCCAGAAAAAAAACAACGCCGACTCATCACAAAGCCACAGCTATTCCACGGGATCACTTGTGTGGCTGGCTGTTCCTTACCGAACCCCCGGCCTTTCCTCAAAACTCGTTCCAAAGTACGAGGGCCCATACCGCGTTTTGGAGCAAGCCTCGCCGGTGAATTTTCTCATTGAACCACTTTCCCCATCTGACGACATGCGTCGGCGTGGACGTGACATCGTCCACGTCGCTCGCCTTAAGCCATATCATAGCCCTCTGCCTCCAGACTCTTAGGTCGCCAGGATGGCTCTTTTTCGGCGGGGGCAAATTGTGAAGAAGAAAACGCATCGTTGGCAAGCAACATCTCCCCCGCTTGTGTACTGGGTCCTGGGCTTCTCCCGCTCGGCCCGTGCTGATCATCGCCGGCATCTGCTTGACCGTTGCTCTTTCCCTATCGTGTTTCATCGTAGGACCACCATCGCAACAGTCACCAATAAACCCTTTTGCAATATATATATATATATATATATATATATATATATATATATATATATATATATATATATATTTTGGCTACGCCCTGACAAGCCTACATTAGGGTAACTCAACGTACCCTATTTCATCCGGCTCAACCAAGAGGCACGCACGTTAAGGGACTGTGTTCAGCATGTCATCATTTTGTGTAGCAATCTCGAAATGCGACGCTCATTTTGCGGCTGCTGTATACGTGGGTAATGGCCTGCAATCTCGCTGCCAGGCACTATACTCACTCACCAAGCAATGTTCCTGGCTATTTTCTGGTCACTGCGGCATAAGCGTGATAACATTGCTGCTAGCGCCAGCTTCCGGCAGTTTCACGACGTGGGGTAGGCTATTATTCTTGTTTAGGAGAAAAAAAAGTTTTTCATACACGCGTCACGTTTTTCCTGTGAAATGTTGCGAAAACACCGTTCACCGAGGTGAAGAGGTACTTTTAGTAAGTGATTTCAGAACTTTTTTGAAAAGGCATCTCCAGCAGAGATACGAGTACGCAAACTTTCAAGAATGTTGCGTTGAAATAGCTGTTGCGCAGGAGAAGAACTGTCTCATAAAGAGAGCAAACATATTAAACAAATTATTTAAAGCTTACATTCGAACAACGTTTAGTGGCCCTCTGTTTTACTGCAAATTTCTCTACTGCTAATATCTTTTGAAATAAATGCAGAAGCTTACCAAAGTCCACGTTGTGTAAGAATATCGGTAATGCGCTGTGCCAACATGTCTCTTATGTCTCCATAAATCAGAAGCGAACAAAGTTTTAAAGCTCACATGGACTGCTTGCGCCAATAAGCGGAAGATTTCGAAGTTTACAAACACGTTGTGAGTGTTGCTTCAGATTTGTCGGGCAAAATATTTTCAGTGTCTAGTTTTAATACCCCGACAAAAAGTGGCCTGCTGTAAACGCGCGTTCACAAGTGAGCTCACCATTCCCATGATTAACGTTTTGCATTTGGCAGACGGCGTTGGAATGAGAAAGTGTCACGAGGTTTCACCTTTTCCAATGTACGTTTGTTACTCATTTGGCAGATAGAGCGTGACCGAAAAAAACAGGTTGAAAGATTTCCTTTGGCTGCTCAAGCCATGTGCCGCTAAGAAGCTGGCCGATCGGACGGCGCCATTCGCCCTCGGCTTTTTGGAAGGTGAGATCCTGGCTTAAATTTTACGTGCATTCTCATTAACGTTTACGATAACACAAAACGACAAGTAACTTTAAATTTGAATAATCACGTGGCTATGAACAAAATTTTATTTTTGTCTTATTTCACTGCCCTCTCCCATAGAGGTAACAGTGACCATATAGCATGATAGTTCAAAGGCTAAAGCCCCGCGACATGTACTATAACGTTTTGATTGCAAGATATAAAAGCGGATTGAATCTACACTATGAAGTGGAGGTTACCCCGCCGCGGTGGTCCAGTGGCAACGGTACTCGGCTGCTGACCCGCAGGTCGCGGGATCGAATCCCGGCTGCGGGGGCTGCATTTTCGATGGAGGCGGAAATGTTGTAGGCCCGTGTGTTCAGATTTGAGTGTACGTGAAAGAACCCCAGGTGGTAGAAATTTCCGGAGCCCTCCACTATGGCGTCTTTCATATTCATATGGTGATTTGGGACATTAAATCCCACATATCCATCAATAAATCCATGAACCAATCAAGTGGAGGTTCACTGACCATTGCGTCACATAGCGATCTGTCTCGTTGAAGGCAGGCTTTAGCAACTGAACATCGGATAACGTACTCAGAGTACGGGTGTTGGCAGCATTGAAGCAAGTGATCGAAGTAGTGACATTACATAGCGACATGCTCTGGCAAGCGATGGAGAGGTATGAATAAAATTAGCCTAATTCGGACACATATAAGTTCAGAAGTTGCTTAATATTCGCATAGACATGCATTAGAAGCACAAGAAAGAAATTTCATATGTTGATAATGGTTTTTTTTTTCTCACGAAAGAACTTCCCAAGTTTCTCTTATATCTATGTTTGCTTTTAACCTGGGCCTTTTATTGATTTGCCGCTGAGAAGCTTGACTAATAGCGGAAAAATTACACTCGATGGTAAATAGCGACCCGATAAAATATTCTGTGTCTACGACAACTTACAAAGTAAAACAAGCTGAAAGAAGAACCACACTTTGGCTCGAGAAAAATTCGGTATTCCATATTCCGTATTCCTACGTAGGTATCTATAGTGAACGGTGTGCATAACCAATGTGGCAATATAGTACAAACTTGTAATATTAAGAAAAATTGTTGCGCTTAATTAAGCTAGACAATGCAGCCCTGTCAATTTCACTATCTAAGAAAGAGCGTTTACCATGCCTACATGTATTGCATACAGAGAGTGATTCTAGACAAGTTATACAGAAACTGTGGTACGTCATTGACGTAAAACATGTTACCACCAAATTATCAGAAGCATTGACAAAACATTGACAGTTTTTGTACTACTAAGATAAACGCTACGAAATAATATAAACTTTCCTGAAATAAAAAACTGAACGCGAAAAAAAAAAGAAATTCGGCAGATCTCACGTATCCCTTGGGAATCCATGTTATTTGAATCATGCGCATGCAAACTGACTATTGTAATTGTTGAGCAAAACAGCATAAAGTTGCGCTAAAGCTACGTACAAATGCAGGCACAGACATACACTAAAGAGTCACATATGTTTCATACCACCAGTTGTTCACAGTTGCGTAATGGTGCCAACAGCAACATGAGTATTTTTTTATTTTTTATACTGTTGGCCATACGGCCGTTACAGATTCGGTTGTAAGGAAACACACACACGCACAACAAAAGTGGGAGTTACAAGAAAACGTACATCATTATAATATCAAACATGTAAATACATGTATGGTCATGATCTAAACAGTAGTTATCAAAACATGAAAAGAGTTTTACCATCTATCCCAAAGAAACGAAAAATCAGCACTTGAGCAGTAATATTTTCAATAATGTCTTTAACCTATGGCACGCGACAGAAAAGAAAAAGAAAAATGAAGTCTTAGGAATCACACTTACGCTTGTAATGTCGCTATTACACTATTTTCGATGGCTTTTGTTGAGATGCTCTGTACAACTGATGATGGTAAGGCATTCAAGCCTTTATTGTTTCTGGTAAGAAAAAGTTTGCATAGGCGTCGATATGTAGTTGTGGCATAACGAACATGAAGTCATGCTTTTGTCTCAGAGTTCTCTGTAGGTGAGGTATTACGCTCGGTGAAACGTGTATGTTAAAATTATGCTTAAAAATTGCTATTTGTTTGGCTTTTCTGACTCACGTCTTCATCCTATACCTTTGCACTAATAATAGCTTATGTTGAACTTGACTGCGTTTATGTCTGCGTACACACTCTTTTTAACTAAAATTAGTGGACGCAATTTTACTTTTTCTGAACAGACAGTTGGCGTAGTTGAGTGGAGTGCTCGTCATGCAATCGTTATTTTTAGGTGTTCGGTTGCGGCACCACGTCGCGCTGGTTGTGAACGTCAACGTATGAGCATTCAATATAAAAATACACTACAGTACCCATTCCAGAACAAAAAAAGTTTCGTTGCATGAGCAAAAGATGAAAAAAAGTCGATTCTTTTTTTTTCTACGCAATGCAAAGCGGTTGTAGAAATGCGACCTCAGCGTCACAAAAAAAAAAGCGTTCCTTGTAAAAGCCTTCGCCTCACATTTCCGAACAAACTAAAAAGCTGTACCCAATGACCATAACTAAGAAAATTTTTCTTCCCAGAAGTGTTAAATTTCTCTAGAAAATAATTAACAAGAGAAACAACACAGCACAAACAAAAGCCCCGGTGTGTATTTAAGTCGTCGTTTTTGTTAGAAATTTTTCACTGCCTATAATAGATCAGAATTCTCCTGTCTTTATGCAACCTCGACCCCCGTTTGGACAGCTAAAACACTGGGTAGTTTATGACCACCACTGACACACACACACTTTCTCGCTGCATGAGGTCTAAAGTTCCTCTGCTTCCGCCCACCACTTTGATTTTCCTATACCCATACACGAGTGGAAGGCCCTTCCTCCTCCCGTCAAAACTCCTGTTCAGTAAAGCTATACCACATTTGGGAAACAATCCTGGTTAACATATAGTCATAAAATCACCCCACCCTGGTTACAATGTAGTATCACCAACTTCTGAATTCATTGAGAGGACAGACCTAGCATAAAATTAAGTGATTTTGGCATGTTTGCGAAGGTGTGTTGTTTTAAACGCATGCGAACTACATAGGCGCAATGATTTTCGTTTAGTCACATAAACAAAGTGCGGCATTACATTCAAATATATTGGCATTTGAAAGGTGTTTTTATTAGTAAATAATTATGTAGGTTAACGTTCCTTTGAATATTACTGTAAACTCACAAGATTAGGCTAGCGTAAAACAAGAAAGCAAATCAACAACTCAGTCGTTAATTAATGATATAGGAACACTTCTTCCTTCTTCGAAACTATTCACTGCAGTGGTATTAACTTGTTTTGCTTCCAAAATTCGCCAATTTTAGCCGAATGTTACTAAACAATGATCATTATAAGGATATTTTTTCCCATGTCTTTAGTTTGTGGCATTATTAGGCACGGGAACAGTTATTTTTATTTTCACAAGATTTTAAATCAATTTATCTTGTCTTGCGATTGAAGGGTGAATGAAGTTGCACTGCGCTGATATCTCTTGGCTACGCCACTGTGCACCGGTGAGCAGCTGTAGTCCATCTGTTTGCGATGAACCTTGATTTGTTCGGAGCCACTTTGCCAGTCCTCTAACTGCACCATAAGGAGTGCTTGGAACGGCCACATTGCAGTGTTATGAAAGGAGCGGGCTTCGATCAAAATTGCCGTGACACAAGCAACTTGATGCTGTATGCTTATGGCCTGATTCATTGAAAATAGTCCCAAACATTCAGTGTTCTCAGATTTTTCTAATGTTCTGGGTCTGTTTTTGAACACTCTACCTTAAGGTTTGAAAGTACCTAAAAAAGTCACTAATGCAACAAAAAGATAAAATTGTCGCTAGCACGATTGGAAAGGCGCTAAATTTAGCAGCTTTCTTGCAAAGTTAACACCACTGTTTCACCGGAACGATACCGACCATGATATTTTAACAAAGCATTAAAAAGCTATAAATCTCTGTGACAGATTCACTGCGATAATTACCGACTATATTAATTTTTAAAATGTATTAAAAGAACAAAAATCGCTGCTACTGATTCACTATGACGATACCGACTATAATGAGTTTAAAAAAAGCACTAAAAAAGTAAATCACAGTGACAATCACTTGCCGTTTTGACGCCACTTTTGTTATAAAGCCTTCGCTTTATTGCCAGTTTTTTGATTCACTGTCTTTCCATTCACCTAGAAGTTCCCATGGGGATAAGTTACACGAGAGTTTGCTTGAAATATTAAAACATAATCAGGTTGTACTGTAGTTGCAATGATCAAATAAATATCACATAATTACTCTAGTGAAGTTTATAGACACCTAATTTTTTCATGATTACTTTATAAAACACGAATAGCGATTGCGTTTTCAATTTTCGGCGGAGAAAAGAACCCCCGCCAGAAAAAAAGCAATGAGATTGCGTATTATTTGGGAGTTCACGCCCGAACAATTTCGATTATAGATTGGCAGATGTTCAGGTAACAGCAATATTTACGCCGCTGATTTCTATAATCGAACTTCACTGTTTTGTTGAAGCCACTTTTTTGAATAAAAAAAAAGCTATTTCCTGAAAAACAGATGCATAAAATTCACGTTTTCGAAGATAAAATAATGAATTGCATTGCATAAACCTATACGGAAATTACCTCAGCGTGTTTATTCCATCTTCTTTTTTTAAACTCCACTGACAAAAAAAAGCACTTCAGAAATTAGTTCTCTCAACTACATGGCATAGTTACGACTGCGCGCCTTTTAAAACAATTTCATACCATTCCCAGCTAAAGGACACTTCCCTTTTCTGTCACTATACTGAAACTGAAGTGTCCTTGCACTTACTATCACATTGATGTCTCTTGAAATATTATTTGCAAGAACTGCAACGATCCTAAGTGGGAATCGAAGCATCTCTGAACATGTACACCATTAATTTGCTTTTTCAAGCATAACAATGTCATCGAAAGCACTTGAGTAAATATGAAAAAAAAACGAAAACTTGCGGAAGGTTAAGGTTTACATTCCTGATAAGCTACAACGAAAACAAATAAAAAAATCGTTTTCATAACCAGAACGTGAGTGTTCATCCACTAGAAACACTGTCAGCAAGTTTTGTATAAAAAGTATTGTTCAATCCTATTGAGTAAACGATGCACGAAGGAAAGCAAGTAGAACGTGATTTTTTTTTCGCTGTTTAGGAATCATGAAAAATAAATGAAAATCAGCTCGTTCATTGAAAACATAACTGTCGGAAGTACCAGCAAGTGAGGATGTCCTTTCGTTAGCAGTTTAGTTTGGTATGCGCGAAGCTCGAAGTTTGGTATGGGCGAAAAAGTTTAGATTTTACGTCGAGCTAAATTAAACAGAAAGGCACCTGGCGTGACTTCCCATTACTGCCTCTAAAACTTCGCAACATCTAAAAAATGGCTAAATTAACAATTTTTCCTGAGCCTTTCACTTATACTGCCTAAAAAATTGAGATGCAAGGGTTTTAAGTGAAATGCAAACACTGTGTCATAAAGTAATGACAAAAATTTAGTGCTTGGTAACTTGATGCAGTAATTTGCATCATAAATTATACCAAACTGATAAAGGTAATGCTCGCCATGGAGCGGCACAAAGTTCTTAAGTTGTTGACAATGTGTAACAAAAAACGTCAGGCCTGAGCAGTAGGCGCAGCACAATCACAGCGAAAGTTAGAAGGGCGGCTTTTCAGAGCATTTTCAAAACACTCATTGGGTAACTACTGCAAGTACACTGGCTTGGTACCAGCTAGAGCAATAATAATAGCCTTTTGGGTAGTAAGCCGGGATTGACTATGCTATTTTTTCGCATTCTTCTGAGAAGCGTGGTATCCGCTAAACACTTGCAAGAAAGGTTGTGCCAATTGTCCATGCAGGGGCTGACGACGATGATGAATTATGGCAGAAGTGGGTATGCGCTACAGTTAATAGGGGAACAAGAACAAGCCTTTGTTACGGTTTGGGGCATTGGAGGGCCCACTCGTTACGCTAGTCGCACTGTACGACAACTGGTTGTTGTTTCGCTGTTGTAAAACACTTAATAAGTCGTAATAACGCGATTGTTTTCCTGACATCAAGCTCACCTAAGGAAAGTTTGACAAGTCACAAGCACCGGTGTACCTCAGTGGTAGAATACTGGGCTAGTATACAGCGGACCCGAGTGTGGGCCACACTGTGCCATTGGTGTAGATCATGCTTGCCTATATAAGGCAATTTTGACAACAACTAACAAGCATTAATGGTAGAATAGTAGCTGGAACCCAACGGACCTGGTTTCAAGCACCACTGTGTCAGTGGTGCAAGTTTTTTTTTTTTCTAGTTTCCGCGCGATGTGGTTACGGACACAGCCGGCGGCGGCAGCGGCGGCGGCGGCGAACAACAACTACTGCCGTAGCCCGAAATGGGATCTCATAACAGCTTTCGCTGTAAAACACAAGCAGAAAATTATGCTGCTTCATACACTCTATGATGTAAATGCAAGGCGAAAAGCGGTAGCAGCGTCGGGACAGAAGCAGCAAAAGCTGGTCGGATATACAGGGCGTCGTCGCAGCAGCAACCAGACAGGCTTAGCTCGCGCCTCGCGCCAACGTGTCGATGTCGCTGCAGTAGTGAGCATTCCTCCTCACTACATATCGTCCCCCGTCGGAAAGAGAACCATCCTGGCGACTCAAGGAGAACAGAGTACGAGTAAATCGTAATATAGTTTCAATCACTGTACGTGAACGGCTTCACGACCCTGAAAGCGCTGGTCCGTGGATGGCGTAACAGGTTCGACGATGTAGTTAACAGGTGAAGCCTGCTAGACATTGGGGTAGGGTCCCTGGTATTTTGAAACAAGCTTTGATGAAAAGCCCGTAGAGACAGCTGGAACACAAAGCCACACGAGGGCGTACGGAACAAAGTTAGGGTACGGGTGGTTATCGTCACGCCGAGAGTTTTGTCTTTATTGGTCGATGGTTGTGAACAACTTGGCGAGCTTACGGCATTCCTCGGCGCAGCAGGCAGCTTCAGAGATGGGCGTAGACTCGGAGGTATTGATCGGGGTGGTAGGGCAGAATGGTATCTAGTGTGGTGGACGGGTCTCGACCATATACTAACAAAACTGGCGAAACGCCCGTAGTCGCCTGCGGAGCTACTGAGCATTGTATGCGTATGTGTCAAAAGGCAGAATGAGGTCCCAATCGCAGTGGTGTGAGGCAACATGCTTAGATAGAATGTCGCCAAGGCTACGGTTGAATCTTTCCGTCAAGCCATTCATTTGGGGATGGTAGGCGGTGGTAGTCCGGTGAATGATACGGCATTCGGCAAGGAGTGCGTTGACGAATTTGGAAAGGAATACACGTCCTCTGTCCCCGAGAAGTTCACGAGGTGCGCCATGTCGGAGAATGAAGTTCCGCAGCAGAAAAGATGATATGTCGCGTGCTATGGCAGCAGGGAAAGCGGCTGTTTCTGCGTATCGCGTCATGTAGTCGACAGCGACAACGATCTATCCAACGGTTTCCAGAAGCCGTGAATGGAAGAGGTCTGTACAGCTCGATTCCAATGCGATTGAGAGGCCTGACTAGTCAAGGCATTCGCTGGATCAGACCAAAGGTGTGATGAGGCAGAGCTGTACATGCCTCACCAGGTGTACATGTCCTGGCGTACATGCCTCGCCAACAAAGCCGCAAGGAAAGCCGAGCATATGCTTCGAAGATGCCCGCATGTGCGCATTGAGAGTCAGCGTGGAATGCTGATAATATTGCAGTACGGCGATGGCGAGGTATAACCAGTATCCACTTTCGGCAGTAAGACTTGTAATTCCTGCAATAAAGGAGGCCATCGCGGATCTCA
This sequence comes from Rhipicephalus microplus, assembly GCF_013339725.1. Classification (NCBI taxonomy): domain Eukaryota; kingdom Metazoa; phylum Arthropoda; class Arachnida; order Ixodida; family Ixodidae; genus Rhipicephalus; species Rhipicephalus microplus. The sequence continues at coordinate 314,383,970 of NC_051165.1, read as the reverse complement.
AAGAGAACCGCTTGACGGCGCTATGTTCGAGAAGATGTAGAAGCCGACGGGTCTGAAAGGAATCGCAGAAGAGTGCTGATCCAGTCATCCTTACGTTGCTCAGACGCCATATCACAGTTTACTGCAAGCGCAACCATTTCGTCCACGGCAGATAGACATGCGGGGCTTTCCGATGATAAAGGTGAATGCGATAGGGCGTCGGCAACAGTGTGACGTCGGCCACACCTGTAGACAACACGCATGTCAAACTCTTGGAACCGCAAAGCCCAGTGAGCTAAACGGCCGGAGGGGTCCTTCAACGTGGATAACCAACAAAGTGCATGGTGATCGGTGACTACGCTGAAAGGGTGGTAATATAGGTACGGTCTAAATTTACCTAGAACCTATATAATTACCAGACACTCCTTCTCTGTCACACAATAACTTTCTCCGCTTTGGTGAGGGATTGCGTATGCGACTACGTTTTCCTGAAATCCCGATTTGCTCTGCGCGAGCACGGCAGCGAGTCCAACACCGCTGGCATCGGTGTGTACCTCAATCAGAGCAGTCGGATCGAAGTGACGAAAGATTGGCAGTGAGGTTAACAGGCGGCGCAACTCTTTGAAGGCATAATCACAGGCGGGTCACCAAGCGTAACTTTTCGAGTCATTCCGTAAAAGTTTAGTCAAGGGGGCGGTGATAATCGCAAAATTCTGAATAGAGCGGCGGAAATACAAGCAGAGGCCAATGAAGCTGCACAGATCTTTCAGAGATTCAGGTTTAGAGAACTCTGCAACTGCGTGAAGCTTGGTGGTGCCAGGACGAATACCGTCTTTAGGGACAACATGACCGAGGACCGTGAGCTGACATTGCGCCTGAAGCGGCATTTTTTCAGGTTGAGCAGTAAGGCTCGGCGTCAGGTTAGGCACTGTAGCACTTCATCTAGCCTGCGGAGATGCGTGGGAAGATCTGGTGAAAATATAACCACGTCATATAAGTAGCACAAGCATGTTTTCCACTTCAGGTCCACGCAAAAGATTGTTCATCATCTGCTCGAATTTCGCGGGCGGGTTGCAAAGACCGAAAGGCATTGACGCGGAATTCGTAAAGGCCATAAAGTGTGACAAAGGCCGTTTTAGGCTGATCTTCAGGTGCCATAGGGACTTGCCAGTAGCCGGCTTCGTAAGTCAATAGAGAGAAGAACTCCGCACCTTGGAAACAGTCAAGGGCGTCGTCGATTCTCGGTAAGGGGTAAACGTCCTTTCGTGTTATTTCGTTATGATGACGGTAGTAAACACAGAAGCGAATTAACCCGTCCTTCTTCTTAACGAGAATGACTGGAGATGCCCAGGGGCTATTCGAAGGCTGGATGACACCATGCTTGAGCATGTCACCTACTTGGTCACCAATAACCTGGCGCTCTGTCGTGGACACGCGATAGGGTCTTTGACGCAGTGGTGCATTCGTGCCCGTGTCTATGCGGTGACACACAGCTGACGTACGGCCGAGAGGACTATGCTGGCAGTCGAAGGAAGAACGGAACTTGTTCAGGGGTCGTAGAAGCTGAGCATGTTGCGTTGCGAAACAGTTAACGTGTCGGCGATGCAGCTGCTCAGTGTGCCAGGTCTAGTAGTCTGCGGTGAAGAGGCACAGGTCAATCCAGCGACTTCGTGTTGAGCGAAAGAACCAGTCGGCATGTCGATAATTGCAGAAGGGTCGAGACTGTAAACACGCCCGACGCACTTATCCCGAAGTAGTGTTACAGGACATGACAGCAGGTTGGAGATGAGCAGTCTGCTCACGCCGTCAGCAAGTTCCAAAAGGGCATGAGATAGCGCCGAACACTTGCGACAAACGAAAATGGCAGATGGCGGGAAAATGGCACTCGACTCGGCGAGTGCGTTGCAAGACACCATGGCAAGGGCAAAAGAGTGCGGTAGTATGGTAACGTGTTCAGCAACAAATAGTTTTCCCCGGTTTCAAGAGTGTCATATAAAGGAGCGTCGCTAAACTATTCAAATGCCACCTCAGCGTGAGAGCAGTCGATTATGGCCTTATTAGCGGAGAGAAAGTCCCAACCCAAAATGAGGTCATGGGAGCAGAAATCCAACACTAGCAATTCGACGACATAAATGGGGCCTTCAATCGCGATGCGAGCAGTACAGGGAGCGGCCGGTGTGACGTGATCTGCGCTGGCTGTATGAAGTGCTATACTTACTAGTGGCGTCATAACTTTTTTGAGCAAGCGGCAGAGTCTAGCACTTATCATTGAAACTGCGGCACCAGTGTCGATTAGAGCTAGGGCAGCGACGTTGTTCACACATACGTCCAGAACATTCGTCGGTGAAGAGGGAAGCCTTGGTCTTTTCGCGGGTGGCGCAGTTGGTGCCTCCGGAACTGCGGCAAATAGTTTTCCCGTTCCGAGAATGAAGGACGGCGACGCATCGGCGATGGCGAGCGGCGTCGAGGCGATGGCGAGTGACGGCTAACAGGAGGGCGGTGGTCGGCGTACGATGACATTTGGTCGGGGTGCTGAAAGCCTGCGAACGAAGGACGCGGTAGTACATAACGGACAAGTTCGAAGCTCTGGTCGTAGTTCTGGTGATATACAGGACCCGCCGACGGCAGTATCGTGCTATGTGGCCAGGCAGGCCACAGGCAAAGCATACCGGCCGATTATCGGGTGTACGCCATTGTCCACTACTCTGAAGGGACCTTAGCTCAGCGAACCATGGAGTGAGCGCGGCTGATTGTAGAGACCTAAAAGTGGGAACAGGTGGCCTTGCGGAAACCTCAGCATTTCTTAGAGGTGCATTCACCTCGGCAAAGCCCACAGGGGTCGGCAACTTCGAAGTGTTGCGGGCAGATGGCAGAGCCGTGCAAACTTCCTCCTGGATGACCTCACGAATGTTTGCTGGCAGATGTGATAGTGGTTGGCCGGCTGTTGATAGCAGCGACAGCTGACGAGTGACCTCAGCGCGAAAAAAACTCCTCGATCTGCGATAGCAGCGACTGAAGGTCAGAGGCTGTTGTCAGACTTGAGAGGGTGTCATCCGGGGCGTGAGGGCGTCGCGTGAGAAGACGCTGTCATCGTAGCTCGTTGAAATACTGACACAGCTTCATGAGTTCTGAGACAGTGGCAGGGTTTATTGAGAGGAGCATTTGAAAGGCGTCGTCGGAAATGCCTTTCATAATGTGTCATACATTGTTAATTTCTACCATCGTCGGATGAACACGCTGGCAGAGGTCGAGGATCTCCTCGATGTATCTGGTGAATATCTCACTAGTTTTTTTAGACCGGCTTCGTAGGCGTTGTTCTGCGCAAAGTTTGCAAACCCCAGGGCTTCCAAAAACAGCTGCGATGCAGGTCTTGAAGGTTGTCCAAGTAGGAATTTAGGTTCGCCTCGTGGTTTCTGTACCACAGCTTGGCGACATCCGTTAAATAAAACATCACGATACCGAGTTTAATGGCATCATTCCATTTGTTGGTAGCGCTGGCTCGTTCATAGGATTCCAGATACCAGCCAATCCTCAACATTTTTCTCGTCTGTGCCACTGAAGATGTCGGGTTATCGAAGGAGCTGGCCACCGGGACAGCCCCTGGGTGGCAAAGCACGGTGAAGGGGGGTGAGAACAGCGTCGTCAGGCATGATGAACGGCAGCTTTCGGCTACTCAATTCCAGGGTCGGGCAAAACCATAGCCACCTCTGCCAAAATATAATGTAAATGCAAGGCGAAAATCGGCATCAGCGTCGGGACAGAAGCAGCAAGAGCTGGCTTGGTATACGGGCGTTATCGCAGCAGCAACCAGGCAGCGCTAGCTCGTGCCTCGCGTCAACGTGTCGATATCGCTGCAGTAGTGGACATTCCTCTTCACTACATCCCCATCAATGACCTGCATGACCTCATGACGTCGTCGCCTTAATATTAACCACCTTTTGGGAAATGGTCTCCTGCACAAGTGCCGCTTGTCTCGACAATGCAGCTGTTTAAAGAGCTTCCAGAACTATAGTACGCTCCGACTCTATCTCAGCAATAAAGAAGATCCGCAAAGTATATGACGGGTAGCTTTTTGCAGATGACAAACACCGCGAAACTGCACAGATGCTCAGCTACCTACGGGTATACACTGGATTTCACCACTATTCCTGCTTACGTACAAGCTGACATCGACACCCATAGTGAGCTGCCAGGTGCTCTAGAGCACGTTTCTTGTGTGATGCCCTAGATTATATACTCCACCGCAAGAAGATTCTCCAGCTCGTCACAACAAAATTCATTCGGCCGTGTGATTAAGGCCTCCAAGGCGGCCTTAATCATCGGAAGAAGGTGGTATTGCGAAGTTTTCGGTTGGGCGTGGCACTGCATCGTTGACATAAGCCTGGTACCAACGTCTACACGGATCTAAGAGGACATTTGCCCATTCACCCTCCAGTTGGAGAATTCTTCAGTGTGGCTTACCCAATGCCCCTATACATCATGTGTGGCTGCGCACTCGCAGTTTCCTTTTCCGAGAAAGGTATAATTAAAGTGGCACGAAATGTGGCTGTCAAGACAGACCAAGGAAATCATCTGCAAAGTGTATGCTGGGTAAGCTGGGCCGTCAGGCTGAGTTGAAACCAGTGCTGCAATCGTGCAAAGCTGAAGTTAGAACTAAAATCTACTGAAAGCTGCCGTACTGCTGGCGTAGCAACACAAATGTTTGGACCACAGCTGCATAGTCTTCTCCCCCGTAAGCTGTAGCCGAGTGCAGCCTGCAAACCCCCGGCCACCGCAGTGTCTCGACCATAAACTGTCGCAAGCGAAGCACCGGTAGCCAACCGGATTTATCACAGAACCAAATAAACACATACAAATGGTGTTTTAGGAGGCAATTTGCAAGTCTTATGTACACACGTTTAATGCATACCTATCACTTTGTTGCGAGAATGGCTTCATATTTCATTCAATAAACATTTTTGAAATGCAAGTGATTACGTCTGTCCAGTGTGACTTGTTAAATGGTACTATATTGTATACATATAAGTGGACAAGATTCAAGAAATTTTGAACCAGATTTTGACGGCAAAAGTTGTTTTGATGCGTTGTAAATATCACATAGGATGAAACACTCCTTGATGTAACAAACGAACACCATTTCGTCAGAAAATACCTTATTTTTAGGGAATACGAGACCTATACAACGGCACAAGACTGTGCTTCTGGTGCTCTTGTAGATAGTGCTGTGCAGTATGGACCAGGATAAATATCCTTCGGAAGCCCGTAGTAGCACAAATAGAATAAACGGTATTGAAGCTTTTGCTATCGTATATGCATTCACCAGAGAAACAAGACTAATACAATACTGTGAGATACATGTCCAATACACGGCCCAAATATCCACTCCCACACAATAAGCACTCGTGACATGCTATAAAAAATAAGTGCGCTGAGACATACCTTAAGCTTGTCGAGCTCTTTGCGATAGTCTTCCAACAATGTTCATTATTGTACAAATTTTCTCAATAAAAACTGCCAGCTTTTAATAAGTGTTAGTGCTTTCGCGCAGCAATTATATGTCAGAGAAGGCACGAACATTAAGGATTGTATCTTAGAGCTCACTGAGCTGCCTACTTTTTTGGCTATTTTTAAAAAAGTCACTCAAAGGAAGCTGCTCCAACTATTCTACGACGGCATTCATTATTGCTTCCGTATACAGGAGATCATTTTGAATGTCCCGTTTTAAAGCGATTTTCGTTTGGGTGTCTGTGGCCCTGCTTTTGCAAAGATTTTAATGACATCTTGATCACTGCGTATATCCTGTAGCATGTTGAATTATTTTCTATCTCTAGTCTTCTTAGTAAAAGTGAAGTGTAGCATAGTGTCAAGTACATGTATGTGAGGCGCGATTGCAATGGCGCAGCACCTGGTAGTGAGTATTGCAAATCTAGCAGGTTTATAGTGAAATGACACGATTGAGATGAATTCGGCACCCACAAAAAGAGGCATACGGTTAACAAGATTGTTTTCCAAAGAAACAATGTTATTGTTGCGCTGTATGGACATACGCGAATGTGTTCTGTGATAGCTTTCAGTTCCCGGAACAAGTATAGAACTATTCACATTCCACTGCTGAATTCACTAGCATGCTCTTTATTCTTATTGTCTTCAGGTTTCATTTAATTTCTCCTACTGAGCCACTTAGTGTTTGTCAAATACTTGCGTGTTTGCCGATAATTCCGATTAGGTTATGCAACGTCCTCCGAGTATTGAGGGGAATGCATCAAACGAAATGACACAATGAGCAACTGAAAGCCCAGCGACTGCATGGACTGAGGTGAAGTAATTTGCGATTATATAACTTTCACACAAAAACTTCGCTATCCATGCAAGTGTATGGCATGGAAACAAGCTCACCAAAGTTGAAGTATGTCAATGTGTTTCTACTTATTTCGTAAGTATACAGCAGGGCGGCAGCGTGGCAGCCAGCGTGTTTTCATGTCTCTAGGTTGATTAGAGGGACTGCCAATGTGACAGAAGTTTATCGAAGCGAAGCGAAAAAAAAGAGAAAGAGGCGATATTGACTCATCTTCCTGGCTTCTTTGCTCTCACAAAGCCATTCAATGAGCAGCCAGTCCCATTCGACGCTGTTATAGAAGCGCCGAAGTTTCTTTAGTAAGCATATATGGGAATGCTAGACACGGCCGATGTCAATACAGGCGCGCACGCCATGCGATTTATATATGCGTGCACGTCGGCTTACGTTTTGTGGTGCTTCAGCAGGCGAAGCTCTTCTTTCACCGATAATTGAGCGCCTACTGACGCAAGAGCCCCCTCATCGGTGCCGGAGCGTTAATCGTTTCTGGGCACGTTTCAAGCAGCTTGTGTTCGTCAGCAGATAACAGAATGCCTTTGTTCAGGAAATGGGTTTATGTAAGAAACCGCCATTTGGCGATGCTTAACAAATTGTATATTTTCTTGCTTGTTAGGCATAAGTGCCAATAGGCAATACGACTATGTTGTTTTATATACAGTTGCTGAAAAAAAACGTCTGGGTAAGCTCGTTATATCTAACGCGCGGCGATGTATTGAGTTTCATGAACGAATGAATGGGAATTCTCAAGTCTTGAGAATCAATGCGCCGGCATACAAAATAGTAGTCTGGTCTTAAAAGAAATTTCAGTGGAAAAAGAAAACTGGCAGATTGCACGTTTAGTGGGAATAAATGGTATGCGAAACACGAAAGAGAACTGTAGATATGTCACTATAAAATCAGCACAACATTACGAGGTGGAAGTAAATGATACCGTACATGAACTACGTGTCATAATTATTATGTTTAGATGTGTCGTTCATCTTCGTCATCTATTCGCGTCAAGGGATACCAAATTTAGTACTTGTGGAACTAGCGGACCGGCCGCGAGCACGCTATGAGCGTGCTATGTTGTCATGTTCTTACATGACACGCGTGTCAGGATTATCATGTTTGCAGTAATCATATATTTCGCCATCCATTGACGTCACTTAACACCAAATTTGGTATATGTGGAGCAAGCAAAACGGCCGCGAGCGCATCATAAAGGGCCCAATATATTCCAATGTAGCGTTGACGTGCTCGCACGCTGAACAGAGCGATGCTACGTTAGCGAAGCGCAAGCACTCTATAGTCTGACGCCAGGCGCAACCAGCCGTTCATTAGTTGCGGTCCGACGGCCACCGGCGCGAAATGCGACATGCTGCATTTCCCCGATGCGCTACCCAGACAACACTGCGTCTCCCTCTTATCGTGACGGAGGGATGCTGGACGTGCTGAAACGTGCATACGTCAAAACAACGCAGCGCGGCGCGCACCTGCGAGTATATGGCAGGACCGCTACCTAGCATGGCAACGCCATCGTGACGCGACGAAATGAACGCCGGCGAGCACACGCACCGCGTCACGTCGAAACGTATTGGTGCCTTGACTGTGACATGCAGTCATGTTCTCAGCATGACACACATCTCATGTTTATCATGTTTGCACCAGTATCATTCCTTCGTCATCCATTCACGTCCGGCAATACTGAATTTGGTAGAAGTGAGGCTAGCGAAACTGGCCGCCAGCGCATCATGAGCGTGACATGTGGTCATGTTGTTACATGACACGCATCTCATGATTATCATATTTGCACCAATATCATACCTTTGTAATACATTCGCGTACTGTATTACCAAATTTTGTATATGTGATGCTAGCGAAAGGGCCACCACCGCATCATGAGCAACGCATGTAGTCATTTTGTTACATGACACGCATGTCATGATTATCACGTTCTGGTTTGTCACTTGGGTTCGCCGTGCAATTATGCCATACCATACCAGTTTTGCAACATGCCATGTGAACGAAACCACCGCAAGAGCTGCAGGACCGTTAATTGTGAATCACGTTATTCATGACACACCTGTCATGATATTCATGTTATGACGAGTAGGTTATGTTCATATTACACTCATGTATTATCATACCAAGATAGGTATCGATACTGTTACCGAAACGGCCAGGAGAGCTAAAAGTCGTAGGCGGCTAGATAGATAGATAGATAGATAGATAGATAGATAGATAGATAGATAGATAGATAGATAGATAGATAGATAGATAGATAGATAGATAGATAGATAGATAGATAGATAGATAGATAGATAGATAGATAGATAGATAGATGATTATCAGCATCATCATTATCCTCATCATCATCAGCAGCCTGACTACGTCCACTGCAGGACAAAGGCCTCTCCCATGTTCCGCCAGTTAACCCGGTCCTGTGCTTGCTGCTGCCAATTTTTACCCGCTAACTTCTTAATCTCATCTGCCCACCTAACCTTCTGTCTCCCCCTAACCCGCTTGCCTTCTTTTGAAATCCAGTTCGTTACCCTTAACGACCAGTGGTTATCCTGTCTACGCGCTACATGCCCGGTCCATGTCCATTTCTTCTTCTTGATTTCAGCTATGGCATCTTTGATCTCCGTTTGTTCCCTAATCCACTCTGCTCTCTTCTTGTTTCTTAAGGTTTCACCTACCATTTTTCTTTCCAATGCTCGTTGCATCGTCCTCAATTTAAGCTGAACCCTCTTTGTAAGTCTCCAGGTTTCTGCTCCGTAGCTAAGTACCGGCAAGATACAGCTGTTATATACCTTCCTCTTGAGTGATATTGGCAAGCTACCTGTCATAATTTGAGAGTGCTTGCCAAAGGTGCTCCAGCCCATTCTTATACTTCTATTTACTTCAATCTCGTGGTTCGGCTCCGCGGTTATTACCTGCCTTAAATAGGCAGAGTCTTTTACAACATAAAGTGCACTATGACCTATCTTGAAGCGCCGCTCTTTTCCGAGGTTGTTGTACATTACTTTCGTTTTCTGCAGATTAACTTTAAGACCCACCTTTCTGCTTTTCTTGTGCAACTCCGTAATCATGAGTTGCAATTCGTCCCCTTAATTACTCAGCAATGCAATGTCATCGGCGAAGCACAGGTTACTAAGGTACTCTTAATTAACTCTTATCCCTAAGTGTTCCCATTCTAGGCTTCTGAAAACCTCTTGTAAGCACGCGGTAAATAGCATTGGGGAGATTGTGTCCCCCTGCCGTACACCCTTCTTGATTGGTATTCTGTTGCTTTCTTTATGAACCACTATGGCAGCAGTTGATCCCCTGTAGGTTTCTTCCAGGATGTCTATATATACTTCATCGACGCCCTGATTCCGCAGTGTCTGCATGGCGGCTGATATTTCTACTGAATAAAACGCTTTCTCGTATTCTATGAAGGCTATGTATAGTGGTTGGTTATATTCTGAGCATTTCTCTATTACCTGATTGATAGTATGAATGTGGTCGATTGTTGAGTAGCCTGTTCGAAACCCTGCTTGTTCCTTTGGTTGATTGAATTCTATTGTTTTCTTTACTCTGTTAGCAATTACCTTTGTATATAGTTTGTATAATACAGAGAGCAAGCTGATCGGCCTGCAATTATTCAAGTCCTGGTCATCTCCTTTCTTGTGTATTAAGATCATGTTAGCGTTCTTCCAAGACTCTGGTAATCTTCCCGTCAGGAGACACCTCGTAAACAGGGTGGCTAGTTTTCTAACACAATCTGTCCTCCATCTTTCAGAAGATCTGATGTTATCTGATCCTCACCAGCAGCTTTGCCTCTTTGCATGCTCTCCAAGGCTTTTCTGACTTCTCCTATTATTACTGGTGGGTTGTCATCATGGTTACTGCTAGTTCTTATAGTATTAATTTCGTGATTGTCCCGGCTACTGTACAGATCTCTGTAAAACTCCTCCGCTATTTTAACTATTCTATCTATAGTTAAATAGATAGGATAGCTAAATAGATAGATAGATAAATATATAGATAGATAGATAGATAGATAGATAGATAGATAGATAGATAGATAGATAGATAGATAGATAGGTGCTGAAAGACGCCGAAGTTCTCTAAGAAACACTTCGCATGTAAAACTTTATTAGTTAATATGTAGAAATTACTGACTTGCGGAAAGCAGGTCCCTCGCGATGAAGGTTTATTGAAGATAACGTAGTGCAGAGTGCGTTTTTACACCCGGTCCTAGCAAGCAGAAGCTTTTCAATCACTTATAACCACGAAGAGTGTCCACGTTTGTCGGTTATGTAATTTGCAACAGGAATACTTCACGGATACATAAACTATTGACCGACACACTTGCGCTGCCTCAACAATTTTGTAAAGGGACAAGAGGCTCTAATCGTCCGTATTCCTCCACATTTCTTTTTAATATACCTTATAGCTCGCATTTTTCTGGCAGTCATATCATGGATTAATGCAGTGCCATTACTGTTGCCGAATTGTTCAGTTTGAAGAAAATGTGCTGGATAATAGGAATAGAATCTATTTAGCCAACACTTCTGAATCGTAGTTTTTAAATCTACGCAATTAACTACGCCTTTCTTGGTGCTTAGAGAAACTTGAATTCTGTACATGGGCAGCCAACGTAGAGAAGCGATTTGAAGCAATGATGCGACAACTCGAAGTGCGTGGACATGTGTAATATGTGTCTGTGCGTGTGCTTTACCTATCGATGAATTCACCCTCGCATCGTAGATTGCTAGCTTTCTTATCGTATCAACTGGTGGACCATGCGAGAAAGCCGTTTGCCTCGGGCTCTATTAAAGGACCAGGACAAATTCTTCGGCAAATATGAAGCTCACTTTTTGAGAAATCATATGCACTCTCTTGTGACTACGTGCTGCAAACAAGTGATTATTGATGTTGCCTTCACAATGTGGTATGGCAAGTTAAACCTTCCAAAAAATGAAATTGGCAATCTTAACATTCACTGCCCTCACTTGTTTGCTTAAATCGATGCCTACCATCTTGGTTGAAAGACATGCCTACGCTCTGTGATTGAACTTAAAGAAATGCCACATACAACTACGATTTTCCTTACCACAGCCATTACAAGTTGTAAATTAGGACGTAAATTACGTTAAATTTGATTAACAAAGTTATTAGTAAATAAAGTTGCGAAATATAGTCAAAGCAAACGGCATCTATAGCACAAAGGTAAAGACGGAAGTCAGTGGCTTCGTATGATATAATCCCCTCACATTCGAAATGCGCATAGAAAAGAGTGGCCTGTGAACGTCTGCCACGTTAAAAAGGTAAGCCCTGTTTAGAGCGCATTCCCATTTTTTAAGGCTGCTGGGAGCCACGAAAATAGCATCGAAAGAAGAAATATAATATTCACAGAATGGTGCTACACACATAAACTTGTGTGTATGCACACAAAAGATCCACAACAAACCAAAGCGCATAAAAGGGTTTAGCTTCTTCATTCCGCCATCCGCGCGAAGGGTGTTCCGGCTAATCAGTCCACAAAAGATGGCGAAATTGGGTTAGCATGGATTTGAGCCCTCCGAGCGAAGGACTCTAGCACGATCTAATGGTTTCACTACAACGGACAAAAACTGCACCCCAGCCACGACAATACTGGTCACTGTCCGCGTAGAATAACGGGAATTTTTTCCCGGCATAATGATAAGTGAACAGCTGTAAGGCGCTTTAAAGTCGTCATTCTTGCGTGGACGAATGCGAAAGCAAATGTCCTATTTTTCGTTTATATTTTCGACAATGAAGACCCGAAGAAGGTATGTGTAATGATGCCCATTTCGGTATAATCATAATGAAGCGAAAAGCCGCTGTACTCTAGCAAAGAAGATGGTCTTGTCCCTTAGACGCCACGCACATTGTTATTTTGATAAAGAGTCCGAGTTTGTTTATTGTTGTGCTGTTCATCATTTTGTATATTGGGACAAATGTACCTTCCCCATGAGGCCCATTCCCTGTGTTCAACATGGACAGATGATGGCCATCGCGAGGCCGGTGTTTCTGTTGTTCACAAAGTCATCGTCTAGCAGGCAATGTCCACTCATTTTGTGCTATTTGTTATTCACGTAGAATTGCTGCAGAGCCACGAAGTAAATGCTGGAATGCTGATACTGGAACGTCCATGAAAGGACGGACAAATGCAAAAACGAACGCACGGATGGGCCCAACGAATGAATGTACAGATGCATGGACTGACAGACGCATATAAGGACGGATGCAAGGAGAGAGTACAGTCTATTTTAAACCTATACGCACGCTATAAACGTTGCATGTGCGGTATTTGTAACACTTGTGTTTTGGTACTACATGAAGGTGTCACAACCGCGTCAACCGACATCGAGAGAACTATATAAGGAGCTTCACTTTTAGTATTTCTACTATTCCATACATACGTCGGTACGTTCTAAAGCCTGGAAAGTACCTCTGCAGAAACCACCGTTTGATGTGGGCACGCCTAGATTCCGTAGCACTTATACGTACATTGTGCAAAATATGTGGTAGGCAGCTTCTCAAGAGCTAACTATAATTATGGAAATGATCGCGATTGCATGATTACTTACGACGTGTGTGAGTAGTTTCACGATTTCAATAAATGCGTATGTATGCATGCCGAGTCATTTACAAATAAATGTGTGCATTCTGTATCATTTCCCTTCTAGGACATTGTCCTACAATATAGGTGCATTATAAAAACAGTTGTTGCAAATTTACAACAATGCTTGACCTGCAAGTATGACATGTCACCCGGATTTCGTTGCACCACCTCACATCCCTTCCAACTTCCAGGCCTCACTGTTCGTTCTGCACTACTATTACTCTGCATTGCATGATGATGCAGTGCAATCTTCAAGACCTCTCGCAATCTTCAAGCGATCTCCTCGCACTCAACAAGACCACCTTTATTGTTGTGCTGTCTACATCTACAGGAGGCCCTAATGACTTCCCCGGCATGCAAAAGAAAAAATCAGCCTTCATATTTAGCCCGACAACAAGCTACATCACTGTTCTTGCATGAGAAACACACTCGATTCCTTCAGATTTACACGTATGGCCCAGTTGTTTCTGCAAGCTCAACAAGGTCAGTAGTACTTTCCGAGAAATGGTTCTCAAGAAAAATCAAGACGTATCTGACAACATCGATGGCTGAAGACTCACTGCCGTCCATGCTGCGTCAGAGTTACAATAATTGAAGAACCGCCACAGACATAGTAAATATTCTCCAAATTCAAAGCGGTCCTCTAGTGCATAACCTCACCATACTATCATGAACCAAGTGAACAGCAAGTCCCTGACATAACACTGCTTCCCCATTAGGCTCTAAAGAAAAAGCATGACATAGCGTATTAGTAGATGCCGGGTTCCTGCGGTATTTTCGTAAACCACCAAGGAGATGAAGCAGCCCGATCTGCTGATAATGTCATCCCTTGTACAGCTCTACCAATTTCAAAAATTGACGCAGCTGCAAGGCTTCGTTTACTTGAACTAGAACTGACACCCACGAAGTAGAATTTGATGGCACTTCAAAACACCCGTTTTCAGGACTTCGACCGAAATTTACATCTGCGTCTTCCACCAGGAATAACCTGCGCTCAAGAGATGCAGTTGTGCCGTCTGTGGCTTGAGGTGGCTTTTACTAATGCTTATTTGTTTCATAACAGAATGGCAAACAGCCCAACATGTGACAAATGCAGCTGCGAGGAGACAACCTTCCATTTTCTCTGTGAGCGTCCTTACTTCATTGCGCAAAGAAAATGAGTTTCAAAACTTCTAGATAGAGTTGGCAATCGCCCATTGCCGGAATAAAATATCTCAGGACACTGGATTAGACCGTCCTCCGCCCGAAATGCATTGCGACCATTGTTACACTTTCTGCGGACAACTACTGTCAGTGACCGACTAAGCAGTATCGTCTACCATAAGTATGTTTTGTCGTACGTTTTCTAACATCTGTTCTCTAACATTTTTTTACTAACCTCACCCCCGTCCTCAGCACAGAGTATCCAGCCAGTCTAAGAATTGGCTAACCTCTCTGTCCTTTTTTCTTCTCCTCCTCCTTACTACAGATATGTGTAAATAGTACTTGCTGAAAACCATTGTATCTTTTTTTTCTGAAGAAAATTTCTACATAATATATTACTCATGAGCCCGTATTCCGAATAACTTACCACTCAGCATTGTTCGAAAGAGTAAACTTAAAACAGTTTTCACTTTTAGATATAAAAAAAAGAAAGATGCAGACCAACCAGTGCCAGAAAGCGCTTATGTGAATAAATAAAGGTGTAAGGTCTGTACCGGTACTCTTAAATTTTCAAGAAACGAAGCCCACCTGCTCCTGAGAGGTACCTTGGGGTCCATAGAATCTGCCACGGTAGTATAGAAATGTCAAGTTGCTATGCTGCTGGCCGAAAAATCCCGGGCTTGATCTCGGTGTTAAACGTCACATTTCAGTGAAGGCAAAATACAAGATGGCCGTGTATATAGGTCTGGGCACACTTCAGAGATTTCCACGTCAAATCTCGAATAATGCAAGTCCTCAAGATCAGTTCTCGCTAAACAGCGGGCCTAATATTCGAAGTCTAACAATAAGAGTTAAAGTGCTTGTTCTAAGCGTTGTCTAACATATGTCATCATGTGAACTACTATGCAACATGCTTTTGTGAGTGCGGGTTGCAGCTTTTAAAGCGAAAGCTGTTAGAAGATCACAACATGGTTCTTGAGCAGTGTTGTAGTCGTCCACCACCACCACCGGTGTCCGTAACCACTATCATGTGTTGATTCAGTAAATATACCTCATTATATAACTCAGTAAATATAAAACACCAGGGAGACAGTGGAATTCTAACCCGGGTCCCCTGCGTGCCAGCCAAGCATTCTGCCACGCAACCATACCAGTGGTTGTAACTCATTTCTCAACTGCATGCCCTTAGGCAGGCTTAATATTGGGAAAGAAATCGCGTTCTTATGAGCAAAAAAGCGTTTTATAACATCAAAGGAACAACCAGGCCTCACAGATTGCGAATTTCGTAACGATTGGTTCGTGCAATTCCCCAACCCATTACAAAAGCCTGTTCTTGATCGCTTATCAACTGTAGCACATACGGTTCTCCAGTATACTTCTCCAGGCATAATAAGTGTGTATCAGATACCATCGATTTCTGATCAACTATGAAGAAGAGCTTAGTGAATGATGGCCAACTACACAAAATATTATATAAATGGCGTAGTGGCGACCTAAGAAGTATGCTGGTAGCGGTTACCCAAACAGTGATTACAAAAAGCTCTGAGAGGTCGCTCTTTAAGCTTTCGTTTTGACTGAGCTGTTCATTCTGTGCACACCTGGCATTTCTTGCAGAAGAAGATACGAAGAGTTGGTAAATAAATTAGCGCACCTATTGTGCCTGTACAGCATAACCGATAAAGAGATCTCCTAATAGTTTGTAACTTCTCTGCTATTTATTACATGACTTGCAAATGTGAAGTGAAATATTCGTGCAGATCATATTATGGCCCAAGTATTGCACTCCTGGACTTTTCTTTACTAGAATATTATGAATGTGGATGAACTGAAGCCCATTGCCGTTATATGGCTTTAAAACAACCTGTAGTGGGGAGATATGATTCGCGCTGGTTCGTGGGTTCTCGGTCATGCACCTGAAAGTAACTACACTTCTGCTTTTGCAAATCGCCCTCGTCAAAAGGTGGATCGCAGCCGAAACATCCTTGCACACTCATGCTCATAGTATATAGAGCTCATTCGCCAAGTTCCTGCGGCGTTCCCAAACAATTGATTCTTACCCCGAAGCGGAAAATAATTATTTACGCTATCCAGCAATTATCCAGCGAAAGCGCGTCTAAACAGGAGTAACACGGTTAGGCGCTTGACAAACAAATACACGCATGAAAGTCATCAGTGAGATGTCAACAAAAACAAACCGAAGTAACTCAGACACGCAGAATCTAGAATGCCCTAGCTGCGGTCATTGATTGCTCTCAGAGCCCGAAAACATGCTCACGTGTTCGCGACTGATTGTTTACGCTCCAGAGGGTAGGGGACCACAGAAGAAAACCTTTCTACGCGATTTACGCAGCCGAGATGTTCAACCGCTCCGACAGAGGGTTAGCACAACAAAAGGTCTTCTTCGTCTCAGCATTTGCTTCACACAAATATTAGTTTCAGCCCCCACCCCCCTTCCCAGACGCCCCTTTCGTCGACACTCTGTGAAATAACGCCACCGTATAAACAGGCGACAGCAGTGTGGTCTTGGCATCGGATGCGCTCGCAAACAATACACCCGTGGGCAACTCGTCGTCCAGTTATGCGCACTTGTTAAGCCGACTGCCAGAAAAAAAAAAGCGTGCGCAAAGCATGCAGCTGCAGCAAGGCTCAGCGTTTCTGTAACTACAGGGCTAAGGGAGTAAGAGAAGGGGGTTTCAAAAGCAGCAGCAACTCCCGAGAGAAGTCAAACTGCGAACTCTTCAATGCTTTCCTGAAGAAAACAAGAGAGCACAATACATGAAGGACACTGCTTGCTGGCCTTCTATCGCCTTTCTTTTAGGAGCAAAGCACCTCGTATACATATATCGTCTAGCCTTGACCCGCATCAGTTCAACCAGCAGTATCTCCAGAACAGTATAATGATGGCACTGTCTTTTAGAAGTACATACAAACTGCGATTGAGTGAGGATATTCTAGATGACGCTTGTACCGCTACGCTCCCATTGGCTGCAGCGGCAGCTGTGGCTGGGTGCTCGAAGAACGAATGCCTCTCTCAGACTCCTGCATTATCGGCGTACGTGACAGATCGTTGGTTGGGAGTGGACGAAGCGGAGCGGTAGGCGCGGAGGGCCGCGGCGACTTGTGCACTTGGCCAGACAGACAAACGCCTGGCTGCACGGGTAACTAGTGCCTCTCTCAGTCTCCTGGATTGTCACTGTGCATGTCGGATCATTAATGGGTCATGAACGAAGCGCACAGACAGACAGACAGACAGACAGACAGACAGACAGACAGGACAGACAGACAGACAGACAGACAGACAGACAGACAGACAGGCAGGCAGGCAGGCAGGCAGGCAGGCAGGCAGGCAGGCAGGCAGGCAGGCAGGCAGGCAGGCAGGCAGGCAGGCGCATGGATGGACGGATGGATGGACGCACACACGCATGGACGCTTTGCCCCACTCATCATCATTCACTCCATGCATATGCTGCGATGTTTTTTGTTTTTTTTTGCTGCTTTCCAAATCTTTTTGCCAAAACAAGTTCTACGTCTTGATACCCGCACGAAGCGATCCGCGTTGCATGCGGCGTTGAAACATCACCAGTCGAGATGTTTCTGTATGTTTCACAGCTTTGCAAATAAGGAATTGAAATTGAAATTGAAATTGAGCTTCCCTCGGCAACATTCTTTTAAAGTAAGCGTCACATCAATTGTCCTTGCACAAGAGTCAGGAGCACCGCAGCGCAGCGTCCACTTCTCGAGGATTACCATAAGACATTCGCGCCGAAAAAAAAAATCCTGCCAGTTCTACAGAGTGAAAACTCTAGAAATTGTGGAGCAGAGCTAGGACTTCAGTCACCTCTGTTGACACTTGTATTGAGTTTGTCTGAATCGAAGCTGTGGGTTCGCGTGGCTTAGTTGACACCCGGCTTGCGCGCAACTCTTCGGAAGCTCTAAGTTACATCATGCACTGGTGTTAGGCCTGCATTTTTCTCCTAAGTATGCCTCTAATTCAATGCCCTAGCACTTCGCTATCGGTTAGCTAGGTGGGACCAAGCAGTTTTTAAAAAAAATTGCTGAAGTGGAAGATCCCGAAAGGCTTTGCCAGCAGTAGTGAAGCCTGCTTTTGCCTTCCAAAGATATCAGAATCAGAAATATATCATCTGATATCAGATATCAGATATCAGAAAGATATCAGGGTCTGGTGGTACTCACACAGACATCAAATGGCATTAATTTGTTAGTCTAAAGGCTACGTTAACTATGAACTAAAAGATAGTTGTTTCTGAAGAAATAATTGGCAGAGACTAATATCGGTGCCCTAATATCCGATGAAATTTGCCTTGAATTCAAGGCTTACTAAAAAAAACTAATAGCTCAAGGACACGTTTTCAGCACTATCTAACCCGAAAAGGTTGCCACGTTAAACTGATTGGGCGTGTTAGAAAAACGCTCCTTCGCAAGTTTTGTACACGCCAATGAAGTGATTTTGTTACACCAGACAGTTGTACTCACCTGAAATGTTGTTACCAGTTTGCAATAAACTTCGCTGTGTCAATCGCCGAACGCTATAAGCTCATCATGCCCCTAGTGAGATGGCTGCCACAACCGCCGTCTCACACTCGGCACGACTACAGTCATGGGCGAGAATTTCCACTCCAGATATTCTTTTTTCCACCTCTTTGGGTCGGACGAAAAAACTAGACCTGCTCGGGCAAGCAAGTGCTTGCGTTCCAAATGTGCATCCTACTCAGAGGAATGGCGGGAAAAGAAACGTTCATTGTGATGATACGGCACCCTTTATTGACATTTCCTTGACAGTGTAGCGACCCATTTTGACCTATTTTCATATTTTATAATCGACAGCGCCCTCTTATGACCTAGGTTGTTCTTTGAAAGTGACTGGTAGGCGATCATAATAAACGATGGGACACGACACCTTCGGACCACAATGCGTTCCGAGCTTCAAAAATGAAACACAAACAAAAACTAGCATCCTTCCCAACGGCAAAAAAAGAAAAGACGCAGAAGCTACTGTCTCGTAAAGCAGAGGTTTAGCGAAACGGCCATTTCAAGAGAACTTACCCGCCTTAACAGGCCTTGAATCCTACATGTGCACCTTTTTGTTGAAGGCACCATGATTCATGCTTTGATAATGAAATAAATACTTTTATATGCTTTCACTCACTACAGGATGTGAACCGCCGCTGTTTTTCGCAAGTACCTGAAAGTGTTGCTCACAACAACAACAACAACAGTATTCATGAGAATATTATATTAATATTATTGTTATTGTTGTTTATTTCTTATCGAGACAAAGATTTACGGGACGACGCTAAACTAAAAGAGGTGGACACTTAACTGGGGTCTGAAGTATTTTACAGCAGGCTGCAGCAGAAAACAAATAAACAAATTGGAATCGTATTGACAAAAGAATTGGCAGATCCCACGTACAGTGAGAAGCGATGGTATGCGAAGCACGAATGAGGAAAGGGGATAGGTCACTTTAGCATCAGCACAACGTTAAGAGGCGGAGGTAAATTATGCTGTACATGACTTCCATGTCATGAATATTATGGTTGCAGGTGTCAT
Source organism: Rhipicephalus microplus (assembly GCF_013339725.1). Classification (NCBI taxonomy): domain Eukaryota; kingdom Metazoa; phylum Arthropoda; class Arachnida; order Ixodida; family Ixodidae; genus Rhipicephalus; species Rhipicephalus microplus. Next base: position 314,364,303 of record NC_051165.1, on the reverse strand, counting down.
TTACCTTCGTCCCCTATTCACCTCACGTAATACCCAATTTGGTGTATGTGGAGCTAGTGAAACGGCCGCGAGCGTGCTATGAGCGTAGCATGTAGTCATGTTTTTCATGAAATCCTTATTCTGATTATCAAAGTTGAACGTGTCATTTACATTCATCGTCCATTCACGTCACGTAATACCGAGTTTGGTATATGTGGAACTAGTGAAACGGCCGCGAGAACGCAAAGTGCGTAGCATGTAGTCATGTTTTACATCACACGAAAATTATGATTATAAGATTGAGACACGTGTCGTTCACCTTTGTCGTATATTCACTTCCCGTGATACCAAATTTGGTACATTTGGAGTTAGCGCAACAGCGGCGAACGCGTCATCAAAGCCCAATATACCCCGACGCAACGTTGACGCACGCGCAGGCTGGGCGCAGCAACGCCACGCTAGCAAAGCACGAGCCCTGTATACAGTGACGCCAGGCGCGACCGGCGTGACCAGCATCCATCGGCAGGGCCCGGTGGCAACCGGTGTGAAATGCGACATGCTGCATTTCGCGTTGACGATGTTACTTAGACAGCACCACGTCTGCCTCTCATAGTGACGGAGGAACGCCGTGTGCGCTAAAACGAGCATGCGTCAAAGCAAGACAGCGTGGCCCACGCCTTCAAGTCTTTGTCATGCAAATCCACATTGAAGGTCAGTGGGCAAATGCACTGATCTTTACTAGGGGGATATCGGCGCCTGGCGTGTCATTGCTGTCGTGACGCGATGAAACGAACACCGGTTTACACGCGCGCCGGAACACGTCGAAGTGTATAGGCGCCTTGAGTGTGGCATGTGGCAGTTCTTACGTCACACGCATCTCTTGATTATCATGTTCGCGCCAATCACATACCTTCGTCATTCATTCACGTACCATAATACCATATTTGGTATACGTGACGCTAGCGAAACGGGCGCGAGCACATCATGAGCATGGCAAGTAGTCATGCTTTTACATGACACGCATGTCATGATTTTCATGTAAGGGTCTGTCGCTTGTGTTCGCCATGCACTCATGTGATACAATACCAGATTTGCAACATTTCATGTAAGTAAAACCACCGCAAAAGCATGAAGACCATGACATGTAAATTATGCAATTTATGAAATACATTTTATGATTTTCATGTTATGACTAGTCAGTTATGTTCGCCATACTGTCATGCTATGTCGTACTAGGTTCGGTATCAATACAATAATCCAAATGGCCAGGAAAAATTTAAGTAATAGGCGGCTAGATAGATAGATAGATAGATAGATAGATAGATAGATAGATAGATAGATAGATAGATAGATAGATAGATAGATAGATACGCTCGTAGTCACCGAAGTTCGCCAAGAAATGCGTCGCATATAAAAAAAAAATTGGCCCCGTATCTTCGCGTAATCTGCAAATGTCGTCGAAAGACGATAGTCTTGCGTGTGGAGAGAGTGAACAAAATATTTATTTGATATTCTGCTCAAGAAAATTGGTGAATGGTATTCTGGAGGCGCAGCGTTAAAGTGCCTCGAGCATGCAGCGAAGGCAAACTAGCGCTTCAAGTCACGTCACACGTGAGACATGAGTGTCATCTGGCAGTTCTTCTTGGAAAACAAAGCGCGTGTTCCTGAGACAGGCATGGGCGCCCGTCTCAGAGGCGGTGAGGTGTAAAACGCAAGACGATGGGTAGGTGCCACCACCGTGTCATCTCAGCAAAGCGTTGGAAACGCTCGCTTTTTCGTGCAAGCGTTGCATGGTCTGCGCAGCGTGATAAGCGCTACGGTCCCTAAAATTACTTATGTATGCCTTTTCTAGTAAAAGATGAACATGCAGAACCAATGTGTGTTGTTATGGTGGCTCAGATATGCGCGATAATTGCTTTTTCATTGACAATCGCACACGTATGAACGCTAATCCTTGAGCAACATTGGTGGGCGCTGCGAATAGGGCCGGCCATTCGGGGTATCGGCTGGTGCTGTTTAGAGTACCCGGTTTGCTGTAACGGTGGACAAACAGACAAATGTACAGACAGACAGACAAACAGACAGACCAAAGTTTTTGCGTGGAAAGTCCCCAAGAAAGATTATCGTATTTAAAAAAAAATATAGCAGCATATCCACGGAGTGAATGATGGAGAGTGGGGCGAAGAATTCGTCCGTGCATTCGTTCTTGCTTCCGTCCATCCATGCGTCCGTCAGTGCGACCGTCCATGCGTCCATCAGCCCGTCCGCGCGTGCGTCTGTTCGTGCGTCCGTCCCTGCGTTCGTCCATGCAGCCGCCCCTGCGTCACTTCATGCGTCCATCCATGCATCTGTCTATGTGTCCGGTCGTCCATCTATTCAACACTCCAAGTACCACCATCGCGCATCTTTTCATCATATATTCCCCATAGAGAAGCACCGCCATCCAGCGGACATTCCATCTGTCTATGTGTCCGGTCGTCCATCTATTCAACACTCCAAGTACCACCATCGCGCATCTTTTCATCATATATTCCCTATATAGAAGCACCGCCATCCAGCGGACATTCCAAGGACTAAACGAGAGGTGGCACACGCACACTTTCTTACGACTTGCGCTTCGGGTCCACTTCCCACCTTTAACCACCTTGAGTTCATAGTATATACTAGTTCACTGTATTCATGGCACTGCGGCCGAACGCTCGCTAAACCTTTCGAAAACCAAGGAGGTTACGCCCAGCGAGTATGACGTAGCAACTTTTTCAGTCAGCTAGTGCTCCATGTACATGCCAATGGCTGCTAATGGGAAATCAGAGGCGGAGAATTCGGCTTTTGCTTTCTTACGGCTTGCGCTTCGTATCTACTTCCCATTTTTAACCACCTCGAGTTCATTCATGGTATATACAAGTTCATTGTATTCATGGCACTGCGGCTCAACGCTCGCTAAATATTTCTAAAGCTAAGGACGTTACACCCAGCGAGTATAACGTAGCAAGCCTTTCTTGTCAGATAGTGCTCAATGTACATGCCAATGGCTGCTAATGGTGATTGCAGCCTGCGCGTTAACTAAAAGCCGAATGCTCCTGTCTCTCATTCTCCATTAGCAGCCATTGACATTTACATTGAGCACTATTTTTCATTGTTCAACAACGCACAGAAGAAGTCTCTCACCGGCACCACCTTGGAGGTCAAAATCTTATACTTGTTACATACTACGGGGGACGAACGGGCACCGCTATAAGGAGCATCGCCCCTAAAAGCCATGATGGGGTGCGAAGCAGCGGTGGTGTGCATGGCATTGATCCGGTTGGAACGAGTCTTGACACGGCTCCTGGAGGAATGGTTTGAAGCGAAACTCGGTGTAGCGTTTACTCGAGTAAACGTATTTTTTTTTTCTTGAAGCGCAAAGACATAAAAGGTGTGTCCAGTTTCGCGCAAGTTTCGTCGTAGATAAAGAAGCCGAAAGAGTGTTTCCACTGGACGTGCGTTCGAGCATTGCGGGTGGTGGATAGGTTGAAGCGAGAGGGTAAAGTTTTGCGAGTGGGTGGAGGAGCCAGCAGCTGCGGGTGCTGCGGCGGGCGTGATGCGGCTGAAGGAGAGAGGGATGTCAGAGCAAACCTGAAGGAGAGTATGACTTCACCGGGCAGCTGAGGCGTTATTTACAAGGCACTGCTCCAACACCTACGGTGAGGGGAACGCGTTGCGGCGTACAGGTGCGGAGGCAAGTACGTACGGCGTTACACACGTGAGTTAAAGAGCTGATTCGCATCTAAAATCCTGAAGTTATTCCGAACATCACTGAGTTGAATGTATTTACATGCATTACATGTTGCACATGTACATTACAGAAATCTAAGGCGAGGAAGAAAACAAGGACATACAAAACACATTCGTGAGCATTTCGCGAGCATCGCCAACCTGAGTGCGCCCACAGCAGGGCAAAGGCCTGTTCTACGTTCCTCCTTGTCTTGTGCTTGATGCTGCCATGGTATACCCGCTAACTTCTGAATGTCCTCGGTCCAACTGAGTTTCTGTCTGACCCTCGTGCATGTATACCTTCTTTCGAAATCTAGACAGTTTTCGTTAATGGCCACCTTTTTTTCTGCCTACATGCTACGTGCCCTGACCGTTTCTTCTTCTTGATTCCAGGTATTATGCAAATAACATTCGTTTGCATCCTGTTCTACATTGCTCTTATCCTGCCTCTCAAAGTTTCACCTACTATTTTGATTTAAAAGCGTGTCCTGCATCGTCCTCAACGTAAGTTGAACCTTTTCTGTAAGCCTTCAGGTTTCTGCTCCGGATATAAATACCGGTAAAATGCCAAGGTATTTTCCTTGCTCTTGAGGGAGAGGAATAAACTACCAATCATGATTTGAGAATGTCAGTGAAATGCACCAAACCTCATTCTTAATCTTCTGGTTATTTCACTCTGATCTTTTGGTTCCGTGGTTACCCCTTGTCGTGGGTGAAGGTAGTTTGTTACAACCAGCGTTGCCTCGCTACCAATAGCAAAGCACTGTTCTCTACTAAGACCGTGCCACACTAGTTTAAAGTGGTTTCTGGAAATACCCCTGTTTAATCTTTCACTGTGACTGTGCTGCACTTTCTGAGCCATCCTGGCGTATTTTGACGTGCCGTGTTCCAGGGCTTTTGTTAAGAGTTCTTTTTTTTTCTTTTCTTGGATTGAATGCAGCCAAAAAACAAACCGTGCTTGCCCTTGGACCTTATAATTCAATTTTATGCAGAATTTTATGCTGTCTGAATAGTGAGTATATAACTAATAACCCAATTAACATTAACTATTAAAACTCGCGAAAAATCAACCATTCCTTCATTTTAGTTTTTGGAACGCGATAATCAGTGCCTTGGAATCTCACCATGAAAAATTGGCACATTTGGAGACAGGGGATCTAGATTCGCGCCTGAAGGAGTTCTGATGAATACCTTGCAATGAAGCAAAACAGATTAATACGCTTACATATATAAAGCAGTCAAATTATCTTCACTGTGAAGGCAAGAAAGCCAAACAACTTCAAGAAATACAGTTTCTGATATATCACCAAACTGCATTAAATTAAGGCTGCAGTGATGACGCATATAGATGCATTTCACTCAATATATGTTGAATACAAAATTATACAAAGCATAAATAGAACAACATCCAATGATCAATACGTAACCTAATCTTGAGATTACTAAGTAATGTCTTAATTATAGCCATTCGGCATCAGCATGACTGTGAGATCCAGTATGAAGCCAACCACACTAATGAGCGGTTTTGGTTGGTGATTATTGGTTACACGGGAGGTCTAGTTCATCACAGGAAACAAACTCTTTTATATTCTGATTGGGAAAAAAAGAACAAAGGCATGCTAAAAATTCATAGTGGAAGTTGCATCATGCCGCATATCGAAACTGCCTGCGCCTGTTGAAAATAAGTAGTAGGAACATGATGGATCGCTTTTTGGTATGAAGCTAATCTGAATACTTTTTTTCTTTTGAAAGGAAGCTGTTCACCTCATCTATGACTACCTATACACAAGCTATACCTTTGTTCTTGCTTTTGTAGAACAAGAATAGCGGACTATCACACAATACGACCTTTCAGGCACGTACTGGGTTCCCTTTGTTCTATGTGAACAAAAATATAATGAAAAAAGAGTGAAATCAAAGTTGACTGACGCACAGTACTACAAGAAAAAGAAGCTTACTTCATAGATATATACAGAAAAGATAGATTAGCAATAAATGGCACGAATACTGGTGTCGTCATACACAAAATTACACTTTTTCATGGGCTCTCCACTATCAAAGGGTGCATTCTGGATCAACAAGCTAAATTATATTTTTCATCATGATAGATGGAAAGCCATTCTCGCGAAAGGACGCCCTTTCCACAGCACGCACTAAGTGCGTTTCCCAGAATATAACAGGTAGTACACAAAAGCTAATACTGTATGTCAGCTGTGCTCTGATTCATACGGTGATTTCTGCGCTTTTGAAAGGAGCTTTCATTGGCAGATAGGAGACTTTACTCCAGATACAATATTAGGCTGTGCCACCTAACAAAGGAGAAAGTTTAGGCGCACGTGCACAAACACACACACACACACACACACACAAACACACACACACACACACATTTACACGCAGAGAGAGAGAAAGAGAGAACACACGCGCATGTGTCTGCTTGTGTAGTTTTCTACTAGTGAGTTGTGTCGCACTCCTACCTACTATGCCAGCCAGCAAGCGCAACCTGATACTTTTACAGCTAAAGCGGTTATGAGATAACAACAAAGGTCGCAAGGGCATTTGCGGGTAACCCGATCTTCTCCGAGCAAGCTTCTCTAACATCATTCATTCACTTTGTGAATATGACGGTGAATTTTTTCGTTAGAATTGCAGTGTCTCTCTCTGTGAAATAACGAATTGGCGCCATCTGGCTCAGAAAACCACGGTGCTCACACGCATTGCTTCTTTACTGACCCTTTTGCTCAGCACTTAAATGACCACATGAAACAAGTCAGTACCCATATTGTGAATAGGTCTCGTGCTTTATGGCAAAGCGTAGCATGTGAAGTATGATGAAAGTAGTTTTTTCTAACGGCTTTGCTTTGTTAGTTTAAACGCTGTGCGTGAAGACACCTTCGTGAAATAAACGTGAACTTGAGTTGCCTTGGAGTTCAAGTACGGGAATCCCACAGCAGTCGCAGCTGCTTCCAGCCGCCTTGTTTCCCATGGGCCCCGCTTTTCTCTTTTTTTATTGCCTTATATGTTGCTGTTCATCCTGGATTTTGTTTACATTGCTCGCAAACAAAATTTAAACTTGTATTCCGAAGCGCAGTCTCTATGAGGTTGAAGATACCACCACCCTCCATATCTTTCCATGAGTACAATAATTACATGAATAAATGTTGCCGCTTATCAACCATAGAGGCGTGATCTGATCCTTGACACATTACGTGTTAATGAATTACCCATCCAGAAAACAACTCTTTTTTTAATTTGTCGTTTGTTCTCCAAGTACACTTTATTCTTCTGGCTGTTCAATCATCATTTTCTGTCAAATAATAATGCCAGTATTATTTCAAAGTAATAATGACTTTCACCCAAAGGGTTTAGGTGAAAGCGGGACGCGCATTGTTTTGAAAGCTAAAAATATAACGCAAGCTGATGAGCTGTAACTAATAAATGAGAATTCATGAAGATCGTCAACGGAACAAACAGACCGTATTTGTCACTAATTAACTCGAGTTCCTTCTCGGGAACAAGGACAAAGTGATGATATGGGTATTATTACAGCAGCTCGTTGAGGCCATTTTTTGTTCTCACTTATGTTTTTCTACTACAGGAAAAGGATTAAGAAGCTCCAGACACTGTGCCAGTTTGAAACGCTGGTATATTTCCATCTTATTGCGTGTCCCGTATATACAAATAAGGCAAAGAAGATCACTGAAAGTTCTCATGCCTAAATATTCATATATCTCAGCCTATGTGCAACGTTAGTGGTGCAGAATACTAAAGCCATGCCTGTGTGAGTTTTTATAAAATGGTGCATGCGCTGGTTTATTTTACAGCTTTGCCATGATGTACATTTTGAACTTACTTCGCAAATTTTGATTTTTACAATGAGAATGGCTTGCCCAAATGATATGGAGTTGTAATTATGATGTCGACTTTGTTAATCATTGACGATGATAATCCCACATATCATCATTTTTATACAGAAATGATACAGTTTGCTCTCCACGTCTACTTTAAGAAATAATAATTATTCCCACCGATTCGTGCAGTTGCATATATAAAGACACAGAACCAGTGATCATCTATGCAGTAATAATAATTTTATAAACTAAATATTAAAGGGTACAATTTTTCTGCCACCTACGGCGATGCTGTATCTTTGTCCATGCGAATACAAAAGTTTGATCGTACACTGGAGCTTAAAGATTAGTATTTTTTTCACTATAGTCCACCACCATCCCTCACATCTCCTCTACCTAATCTTGCTTTAATAAATGCCAAAGCTCTTGATAAAATGAAAAAAAAATAACGGCATATCCACGGAGTGAATGACTATGAGTGGGGCGAAACGGCCTTCAGCCTGTCCGTCCATTCGTTCTTGCTTCTGTCCATCCGCGCGACCACCGGTGCGTCCATCTGTCCGTCCGTCCGTGCATACGTCCATCCATCTGTCCGTGCGTTTGTGCATCCATCCGTCCATCCGTCTGCTAGTCTGCCTGGCCATGCCTTTGTGCGTCCGTCTGTGCGTCCATCCGTCCGTCCTTCTGCTAGTCTGCCTGGCCATCCCTTTGTGCGTCCGTCTGTGCGTCCATCTAGTGAACACTCTGAAGTACCGGCATCTCACATCCCCTGTGCCACATACCCACTCTAGAGCGGGTATGTGCCAAGCGTGTCACGCCGACGGACAGGGGACATTGCTCGAGCCTAAGGAGTTTCACCTGTGAGAAAAAGTTTACGAAGGTATTCTTGTATAACTGTGTCGGACATTAGGTATACCTGTATTTCTTTAATATGTATGTAGCTCGATGTTCATCACATTCTAAAGATCAATTGTTTTTGAACAGGAAGCATCTGTTACAATGACCGATATGTTGACGAACTCCTCTTGTTTCACAATGTCGCCATGTTAATGGAGTGGTTACCATGCTCGGCTCGTCACCTCAACAGTAGTTGGTTCGATTCCTGTTGATATTCATTGATAAGTGGGGTTTTAGGTCCCAAGACCCCAATATGATTATGATAGATGCCGTAGTGCTGGGCTCCGAAAATTTCGACTACCTGGGGTTCTTTAACGTGCACCCAAATCTGAGTACACGGGCCTACAGCATTGTCGCCTCCGTTGGATAAGCAGCTGCTACAGCCGGGATTCAATCCCGCAACCTGCAGGTCAGCAGTCGAGTACCTTAGGCACTAGACCGCCATGGCGGGGCTGTTTGATTCTGGTCCCGGTTGTCGAATTTGTCTGAAGTTCACATTCTCGACGTACAAGTACTGTGCAAATTCAGTGCGCGCTAAACTTAACGCCCATTTGTCGAAAATTCAGGATAATTGTATCCTGGTCTTGGAGTATAAGACCCCAACATTTTGATGTTATTTTAAGCATTTCCTCTCTTAAGCCACGCCGCACTCCTAAATGTATTAATCGAAAAGAATACGGCACATTTCTGTGTATTTAAATTTCTATTAAAGTAAATGTGTAATGTTTACTGGAGCTACAAGATATGCTCGCAATTTCAGACTCTGAATCAGAAGGGAACTGCTGGTTGAAAACTGGTCGTTTCAATGGAGGAGAAAATGCTTGAAGCCCGCGTACATAGATCTATGTGCACGTTAAGGAACCCCATTTGGTCGAAATTCCCGGAGCTCTTAACTACGGAGTCTCGCATAATCATATGGTGGTCTTGCGACGTTAAAACCCGGATGGTATTATTGTTATCTTTGAAGAAGTTCATAGTAACTGAACCAATGCTGATGTAAAGAGCCCTCGTCTCACCTTCACGTCCACTTCATTTGGACTTTGTGGTGATACAAGCCCTAGAGAGGCACTCGCTGCTCACGCGCAGCCGCGCAGGCAGGCAAAACATGAGTTCGCTATAGACCAGAGCCAATTTACTGCAGTCCTAGATCAAGTTATTTTTATATCTTCAGAACACCCAAGGATCTTAGCGACAGGAATACGGAGTTAGAAGTTTCGCTTTCTAGACAGCCCTGTCAAGTGCTGATGCGAGGTGTGAACAAAATGGTATAGGCCCGCGTTGTACGCTAAGTCTGTACACGTAGAAAAATACCATATCCAGACAATTAAACTCTCCGGAGCGCTCTACTACGGCGTTCCTCATAACCCTACCATGACTTCGGGACGTGAAACTGCACAAATTATTAAAACTACAAGAAAGAAACTGTGCTCTACAGTGACAAAAAATAAAGCAAACGAACATCACCAACTAAGCATTCAGCCATGTTGCTCGAAGTGCGCTATCAAGAGCCAAAGTTGGCGGGCTGCCAAATGTTCAATACTAGCTAAATTTTCACTTTGTATGCGAATGAATCTTCATGAATTATTAAAATAGATGTTCTAAACTGCATTTGACATTCCGTCGTGTACAGTCATCCACTTGTTTAGAAGCATTGAGAGCTGATATAACAGAAATTCGCATTCGTTGTGCATACAACGTCCCACAAACTTTTGCTGTTGCTAGTACATCTTCGTTTGAAGTAGCAATTGCAAAAGGCCGATAACAACCCAAGCGTGATGTGAGATGTGAAGGGCATTAAAAAATTACCACGTATATCTGTCCCAGAGGAAAGACGCACTCTTTGTCATTTTATTGTAAACAACGGGAAAAAAGCGGTATTTTCATATAACTAAGTTCAGCAATGTAATGCGGAACCGACTATGAGGAATGGGACGAAAGGTTCGGTCGCTCACGTTTCGCCAATCCGGTAAAGAAAAAAGCGTGGCAGAACAAGCGCCTCCCCGGATCAGAATGCAGCGACAAGGCATTTACACTTGAGCGCCACTCCAATAAATCCGTCGCTCACCTGCGTAACCCGAGAGCGCAATTTAACACTTTTTTAGAATGTGCGAAGGTGCCTGTTTCTGTTGACCTTCTGGCATTCACATATCTACAATCGGTAGTGGAAGAATTCAGGACTGGAGATGATGAATAAACGAGAAAAAAAAAGAGGGCATATTGTCGTCGTTCGCTTATTACATTTCAATACAGCTCGAAAGGGCGAGAATTTCATGGAAAGGGAGAAATCAGATGTGTGGCACGAAATGAAGTGAGTCCACGAGGCCTAACACGTGCATCGCATTGACTGTAGAGAGGCTCTGGGATGCTGTGGTTGATGTTTATGCATGTATGTTTTCGTGCAAGTAAGGCGCATTGTACGGGAGCCCAAACAGCAGAGGTGCGGAGTCGAAAAACTGGGAGGGGAGGCACCGAAGTGCTTTTCTGCTTGCGCGCATAGTGCAGCCGCTGGCTCCGAAAGTTGTTTAGCTCCTCCTTTTGTCAGAACCTCTTTTCCTCATTCATCAAATCAATACCACGTATCTACAGGAATAATCTAAATATAATAAAGTTAATCTTTAAAGTGGATCGCTTTCAGTATTGTCGAAGAATCAATTATTCGTGAATACATGTATTAATATTAGCGCGACAAATAACGAGAAATACATTTCCAGACGTGTATGTCGACAATGCCATCGTTAAATTCTATCTTATTCATTTGTTTTCTTTTGTTTCACACGAAAGAATAAAGGCCAACTTCACGAGCACACCTGTGATATCCTTAGACTATGTATTAACATTCATAATTTGGGGCTGTGTATCCATGCCTATCGTCTAAATGCGGAGCGTTTCTCGGCGAACTTCGCTGCGAACTTTGAGCGTATCTATCTATGAAAATGAACATGGCAGCGCTTGGCCTGCGCACTCCGGCGGCTGCTGGCAGCGCGTTCAAGCGATAGCAAGAACACCTAGTCTCTTTTCGCGTCATCTCGTGGCGAGCAAAACAACCATACGTTGGTTATACGGAACAACCTTTAAGATTACGACCCCCTCCTCTTTCAGAGCGATTACGTGATAGCTGGTAATCGTCTTGAAGGGGAGGGTTCGCAAGCTTGCTGTTCTATATCAGCAACGAATGGTTGCTTTCCTGTCCACGAGATGACGCGAAAAGAGACTGTTCTTGCTATCGCTTGAACGCGCTGCCAGCAGTCGCCGGAGCGCGCAGGCCACGCGTCGCCGTGTTCCCTTTCATAAAAATTGACACTGTACAACTAGCATTGCTTGCTGTATTCTGATTTTGTTTCCCGGACACAAGTTCAACCAAATAAAGTTTAATCTTGAACATGCCGACTGTTGCCTCCGTCAACGTCGTGCATCCGTGGCAACGTACAGAAAAAATCGTGCGTCAAGGTTAACCTAAGGTCCCTAGATGAAACAAGTTTCCAAGGAAGCGTCACTCATTGTTCCAACGCCGACTAAATTTCAAGGCCGAAAGGCTGCCGCAGTGACGTCAGAGGTTGGGGGCCCAGTTGCCCAACTGAGCATGTTCAGTAAGACTTTTTTTTCTACATCTTTTATTCGGCCCAATTAAGCCGCAGCAGCTGCGAGAGCGGAAGCGTTGGTTCTCCTAAAACGTGAACGAAACACAGGCTTTCCGCCGCGTTCACGGCGTAACTGGGCCCCCACCCTCTGACGTCACTGCGGCAGCCTTTCGGCCTTGAAATTTAGTCGGCGTTGATTGTTCTCGAGCCATCCTCCTCATTTGTCGCCTACCCCTTCGTTTCTCTTAAAACTCTCTCCTTCACATCTTTAATGCCCCCCCCCCCCCATCCTACAGGCGCTTAGAAGTGCTCCCAATTAGGGCTGCAGAAGTTGCGTCTTTTCCTTTCCTGAACCTCTCTCTCTCTCTTTCTCTGAAATCCACGTCTGTAATTGGTTTATTCCTTGCACGTGATCGTGCAAGTAGCTAGTAATGTTATTATTAATAATGCAAAAGGTTCAAAACGAGTACACATGCGCATATGGCTGCAGATGGATTCTCGCCCGGACCAAAAACTAAATTGTAGCTATAGGACATAAACTGAAGACAAGGAGCGCTTCAGTTGGCGCTAAGTCGGCCAAGATTGTTTTGCGGTGCTCGTTCAATGAATTCTACGAGTTTTTCAACAACGAACGGTTGCCGCAAAAGAACAGAAAACGGTTTCGCTCTTTTCAATTTACATTGTGCTCTCCGAAATGAAGCACGCCGTGAAGTGTAGCTATGAAACATATCACGCGAACGCTTCTGTGCAACTCCGTCGACGTACGTCGACAAGAATGTGCGAAGCGAGTTTATGCGGAGGTTTTTATTGAAACGCCGGGAGCGCATCTAATCCGCGTCTAGTGCATGCCAGTTGTTACAAAACTTGTGCTTATGCACGTATACAGAGCAGATGGGGCGTGTAATTAGCACCCTTTCAGGAACATTTCCCGCTAGACCAGTTTACCAGAACGTGGCATAAAGGAGCCGAAACAGGCTGCTTCGGGAGACCTCACCAGTAGAACTTTCCACTTTTCAGGAAGATCCACGCACCACACCGAAATCACCTGTCATCAAGATTGTCAAAATAGGCACATTAAAAAAAAACTGTAATTGCAGTGCTGCTAGTCAAGCGTTCGTACCAGTCTGGCCATGGTTTTTCCTTGCGTCTGCACAAGCTGGCTTTAATCACTAGTCACAACGACACGCCATGTGGTCAATGACAGGATCCACCAAGAAGCGCCTTCAAAGTGTCACAGCACGAACAAAACACACTCGGAGAACTGGGCTGGTTATAACTGGACGAACTACGATGTGTGACGCGAAACGCCATGGCTAGCGGTGTAAAATATAGAACTGCACAACGTTGCCAGTTGAGTAATGCACATCCCGCTTGCTCTTGTGTTGTACCACTTATGTTCATAAAGGCAACCGTTTCTTCTACGACTCATTTCGTTCGATTTCGTTTAAATTACATCTATTCACCCTAACAAATGAAGCCAAACATTCGCTTTTCAAATGCGAAGCATTTCTTAGCGAACTTCGGTGACTTTGAGCGTATCTATCTATCTATCTATCTATCTATCTATCTATCTATCTATCTATCTATCTATCTATCTATCTATCTATCTATCTATCCATCTATCTATCTATCTATCTATCTATCTATCTATCTATCTATCTATCTATCTATCTATCTATCTATCTATCTAGCCGCTTACGTTTTGGTGCTGTCGTCGTCACCCTCTTAACTTGGCGTGAACCAAATTTAGCATGGGAGGGTAAGATGGTTTGACGAATATGACACGCTGGTCAAGGCACGAATAATGTCACAAAGCCGTCGCGTACGTCACTTCCCGTCACTCACGTCACTTCCCGCCGGACAGTGGCACATGCCCACGGGCGGGTATGTGCCGCCGGTATGCGGGTATGTGCTACAGGTGATTGAGGCTTATTATCTGCCAAGAAACGACTATAACCCACATGGGCAAATACCCGACATCGGTAGCGTCGATCCGACGAATGCGAAGAATACATGTCAGGGTCCCAGCTGGAACTTAACTCTAGCATTCTGCGTGGCAATAAAGCATTCTACCACAGAGCTACGCCAGGTATCGCAACTACTTTTCAAATAGACGCTAATCTTCGTGAAAAGTCAATAGCGGTTGCAGTGCTGCCTAACCATTTTTATAAACATTACATATGTACTCCTCCGACACAGCCTTCACGTCAGGTTAACGTCGATTGTGGTTAGTTACCATGCGCTGAAGTTGATTTATGTAGTAGTGTTCAGGCCCAGCATCCTCACGAGCTTCATATCAGCTTCTGGTGTTGCTAATATGCATGTTCCAGTTGGCATCGTTGCTCAAGTGCTGAACAACTGGTTATATAAACATCTGCAACCCTTCAGCATATGTCTGTGCATGCAACATTTGCACATATATTTAGCGTCATTTCACGACATGTCGCTCAATAAAAAATTTCAAAACGATCACCTTCCCTCCTTATGCTTCGCATAACGTCAATTCCCAACTACGTAGGGTATGCCAAATTTTTTGTTGGAAGTTTTAAACCTTCTAGGAGATGCTCTAGAAACATAGACGAGGAGGAAAGGGAAGCTGTCACTACCTTGGAAACTTGTTTCATCTAGGGACCTTAAGTTAACCGAGTGAGCCACAGCAGTGTGACAATAACGTGTGAAGCTGCATTCATAACACTGACACTGAAACAATGTTGGCACGAAGCGCAGATGAGCATGGCAGCAAAACATCAAGGTGGGGCGATAGAACGCTGAAATTCTGTCTGCGATTGCGTATAGAAAACAAGCTCTTTCAGGCGCGAAGCTCCTTAAAGCAGCACCCGTTCATCCCTCGTCGTAGTCGTAGTGCCTAACCAGTCTTACACTTTCACCTGCAAGGTGGTGCCGGTGGGAGGTTTCTACTGTGCGTTGTTGAAAAATAAAAACTTCGCAGCGTGCGCGTTAACTAAAAGCCGAATTCTGCTGTCTCTCATTCCCCATTAGTAGCCATTCGCATGTACATTGAGTACTATCTGACAAGAAATGGTTGCTAGGTTATACTCGCTAGGCGTGACCTCCTGAGTTTTAGAAAGGTTTAGCGAGCGTTGGGCCGCAGTGCCATGAATACAGTGAACTAGTATATACCATGGACTCGAGGTGGTTAAAGGTGGAAAGTAGACATGAAGCGCAAGCCGTAAGAAAGTGTGCGTGTGCCATCTCTCGTTTAGTCCTTGGAATGTCCGCTGGATGGAGGTGCTTCTATATGCGGAAGATATGAAAAGATGCGGGATGGGGGTACGTAGAGTGTTGACTAGATGAACGAACGAACACAAGGGCAGATGCATGTTCGGACGCATGTATGGCTGCACGGACGGATGGACGCATGGATGGACGCAGGGGCGGATGCATGGACGAACGGAGGGATGGACGCACTGATGGACGTGCGGACACACGAACAGATGCACGCACGGACGAGCGGATGGACGCATGGATGGTCACACGGACGCATGGATGGTCACACGGACGCATGGATGGACGGAAGCGAGAACGGACGGACGGATGCTTCATCCCACTCCCCATCATTCACCCCATGGATATGCTGCCATTTTTTGTTCTTGATTGATATGTGGGGTTTAACGTCCCAAAACGACCATATGATTATGAGAGACGCCGTAGTGGAGGGCTCCGGAATTTTGACCATCTGGGGTTCTTTACCGTGCGCCCAAATCTGAGCACATGAGCCTACAACGTTTCCGCCTCCATCGGAAACGCAGCAGCCGCCGCCGTGATTTGATCCCGCGACCTGCGGGTCAGCAGCCCAGTACCTTAGCCACTAGACCACCGCGGCGGGGCCATTTTTTGTTCTTCTCTTCACATTATGCAATACAAACTTGTCCATCGCCACTCTATTCAGTAGTTGTTTTTATTTACATCCGCATCTTTTCTGCACATTCAGTTTTGTGTTTTTTTAACTAGTTGGTTTAGATGAAGTATGTTGTCTTTACGAATTTAACTAACCGATGTGGATGAACTTTTGAACATAATACAAAATACAAGAGTAAAGCTAAGGCTATAATTTCGTTAAGAGTGGCTCCTTGACAGTGCATTATAATAATTGGTATCTGATATAAAGTTAACCTAATAATGTACAGTCGTCAGCAAGACTAACACGAACGCACCGGCACGTGACCTGGACTAGTTAGACTGGCGCCAGCTGTGAATCCCTAGGCGCTGCTGCTGAGGTAATACCTCGATCTGCTTGGATCGTATGTTCGCATGAATGGGTAACATCTCGCCAACCGAACCTAAATTTCACGCGGCTCAAGTGTTAATCAAACCATTTCAGGACACGCTGCGGAGCGTCAGCGTTAAGCGCAATCATGACTGTACTTTGTAATGTATATTTATTAAACTTTAGAAACGCTGGCTCTAAATTGGATTCGCAGCGAATTTCGTGCATGGTTGCTAACTCATTGAAATAGTTGCGGAAGATTTTAAAGAGTTCCTTAAGTTTCACAATTCACAAAAACAGGAAGCTTGAATGGAATATCACTGCGTAATTGCAGATAAGGTGCAATACTGCACCTTTATTGGGTCTGCTAAACTGTTTGTGCGTTAGATATGGCCAAGAAAAAAAAGGGCAGGCGATACCAATTGCCATATCTGCATTACTATATCGAATGTTCCGGATGCTGTGAAACATGGAGAAAAAGAGAGAGAGAGAAAAGAATGAAAAAAAAAGCACTTTGAATTTATCAAAAGATACGTATACCATTGGCCCCCATAACAAAAAAATAATAAGTATATATACTGAGTTCTTGCAAAAAGAAAGTCACGTTGCCGTACCATATTGCCTTGCCATATCTCTGAGTTTCTAAAGTATGAAAGTCCAGAAGTGAGGCAGGGAGAAAGAAAGGAAAAATGAACGCAGAAGTGCAAAACACCACAAGCTGCTTCCGTCAGCGATATGAGCCGGGGGAACCTTAATTTTCTCCGAAGAACTACTCAGAGAAGTTTCACCATTGGTCTTATAACGCTTTCCTGCAAAAGTTGAAGACCGTGGCTCATTTTGACGCAAAGATTGTAAAGTACTGAGCGAGGTTACAGAGACATTGCAAAGGCAAGATAGCTGTCGGAGTACAGATCTGAGTATTGCAGTGTATTTTTTCTGTGGCATTTCAAGTCGTTCATTCGAAGTCGTCTAGGCCTTCTTTCTATTTTTGTGTAAGTCAGCAAGATTGAGGTTCATTTAACAACGAGTTTCCGATTTCTGTGCAGTCAGAACTAACAGTCGCCGAACGATGTTAATATTCACGAAATGGAGTTACATGAGTAGTGGTGTTTTCCCATATGCTTTAAGCTGTACTGTGAAACATGTGTGTGTGCTGAGACTGACAAAAGGGAGCCGTTTGTAAAGATGCAGAAGGGGCCCTTTTAAAAAGTTAATCACGTACATATGAACTAAAAGTAGACGGTCGATAAAGAGCGATGTAAGAGAAATAGCGGTGATTGTCTTGGCACTCAATGCATTTGTTGTGATGGTAGCTTTCTTGGTAATGAATAATGTGTATCGTTTTCACTGCACACTAATTTTCTGTTTTTTTACTCTCCTCACTTTCTCAGTGCGGATGCTTGGCCAAGAAACAAACAGGTAATAGCGTTGTGGCTATCCTAGGCTGAGGAATATTTCAATGTACTATGTCATATAAGCAAAGTGCGTGATACACAATATCAATAATTATTTAAATGCTTTATTGCCACATTTTTAAAGATATTACTATAAGAGTTTATTGATGATGACATTGTGTTCCAATCAGTGGGTCCCTCAATCTGTGGTTTCATTGGTGGTAGCGGCACATCAAGCTTGGTCGAGAAGGGCCAGTGATTTGTGATGGCTTCTTTCTGTTGTACCATATGTTCATCTGTGTGCATTCAAGAACACCTAGTATACGAACTTACCTGACTTACAAACGAAGCTTCTTTACATCTAACCAATTAAAATAATTTACAAATGATGGGCTAAATACGACGTTATGTTTCAGACCTTTAAAACCATGAAGCCTCTACAATCATTTTCTTTTTCGATGACTCATGGCAGCCGCTTCGATTCCTCCTACACATGGTGCATTACATTGATGGAGGATTGAGATCAAAAGTTCACAACGTTTTTTATTTCCTGTTACACTTGAAGGGTAAATAATACAGCCCGGTTGAAAAGGCAATAAGGTATAGTATCAGGAGTCATACTTTAAGCAAGGTGTAACGATACTCAGTGTCAAAGGCACTTCTTATTTGCCTTGATGTTCTCAATATGTTTCGTGATCCTGCTGGCACCTTCTATGTGACTGCTGAAGTCTTTTATCTGTTTAGGTGTATCTATTTAGGTAAGTTCGTATTTAGGTGCATCTTAAACAAATTGCCTTGGTACTTATGCAGCATCCGTTTGCCATTCAAGTGGCGTCAGAGGGGTATTTAGAGTACATAACCCGTCTTCTTCGGCGACTGCTGGACTAACAGCGATTGATGTTGCCCTTCAATACGTGCATAGGAGAGTACCAACATCAAAATTCGTCGTTCTCAGAGACTCTGGTGGTGCCCTATATAACTTCATTTGAAAAGGTGTTCATAGTCCAAGTC
Organism: Rhipicephalus microplus; assembly: GCF_013339725.1. Classification (NCBI taxonomy): domain Eukaryota; kingdom Metazoa; phylum Arthropoda; class Arachnida; order Ixodida; family Ixodidae; genus Rhipicephalus; species Rhipicephalus microplus. The sequence goes on along the minus strand of NC_051165.1, from coordinate 314,345,612 downwards.
AATGCAAGATCCTAAAACAGATAGATATGTGAGGTTTAACGTCCCGAAACCACCATATGATTAACAGAGAAGCCGTAGTGGAGGGATCCGGAAATTTTCACCACCTGGGGTTTTGTAACATGCACCCAATTCTTAGCACAAAGGCATACAGCATTTTTGCCTCCATAAAAAATGCAGTCGCCGGCACTTGAGCCGGCACATTTGTGTGTTTGTCCACCCTTAACGGTACACTAAATGGCACCAGAAGATACTTCAAGCGGCCGACCTCATCTGCAGCGCCCACCAATATTGCTTAACCTTCAGCGTTCCTACTCGTGTGATTGACAATGAAAAAGCAACTATTGTGTGTATCTGCGGCATAATAACAGCGCGTCAATAATCTGTATGTGCTACTCTTACTAGAAAAGGCATACACAAGTAATTATAATTACGACAGCGTTTATCACGTCGCGCTGACAATGCAACGCTTGCACGAAAACGCAAGTGTTTTCAACGCTTTGCTAAGACGACACGGTGGTGGCTCCTAACTGCCGCCTTGCGTTCTACACCTTATCACCTCCGGAAAGGGCGCGCATTAAGCGCGCGCTTCGTTTTCCAAGATAACTGAAAGATAGCGCTCATGTCTGACGTGTGAAGCGTATTGATGCGCTCGTTCACCTCCGCTGCACGCTCGAGGCACTCTAACGCAGCGAATACCATTCATCAATTTTCTTGCACAAAACATCAAATAAACGCTTTGCTCAATCTTTCCAAACAAGGGACTATCGTCTTTCGAAGACATTTGCAGCTTACAATGCAGATACAAGGCCAATTTTCGAATAGGTATTTCCTCAGTACCCGGCGCCTCTCCTCATTTGAGCTTGTAGTGATAATGGGTGTGACTGCCCCTAAATTTCGTGCATGATGGACAACACTCGTCGGCTCGTATACGCCGACACATCCTAAAGTGCCACTTTGTTCAGTCTGTGGTAAAAAAAATTGAAGATTTGTTGAAGCGCACCAAAAAAAAAACATACAGAGAGAGGAGGCTGGCGAGGGCAATGCTAGCAAATGCGCTTCAGTTCCACATGCACGAAAAACCATTTAACCTCTTTAAAAGCCTTTTTTATGACCTAAAAACTTTAGTTGTGAGAGCAAGCGTCATCCTTGTCAGTCTCTTCTGTCTGTCTGTTTTTTAGTGTGCTTCAACAAAGTTTTCAATTATGAATGTTATTCAACTGGCCCAGCTTACTATCTTGGTGAGGTAAACAAATTGTTACCTCTTCGAGTTCAAAGTTGTGGCATGCGACCACATTCTACATTACTTATGTATATATGATGTCAATTCGCTCGTCGTTACGGTACAATAGTTTACACTGTTGTCAAGGATGCCTGGATGGTACGTTATGTGCATATTGGTGTTCCTGCGAAAAAATTAAAAATTATATACTATACTGGGTCGCATAATAACGCAGTAGCCATTACTTATTGACAAATCATAGATATAATAAATGTAAATGTACTGCCCTTGATGACAGCCTCTTTTCCAGAACCGGGTGCTTCTCCATGTCACTAGGCACACCAACCTCCACCGGCCTTATGGACAAAACTGTTCTTGCCACTCAATAACAGACGTTTTTTTTTAATGCGAATCAATTATTAGCGAACTTTGGCGACTTTGAAGGTATCTATCTATCTATCTATCTATCTATCTATCTATCTATCTATCTATCTATCTATCTATCTATCTATTAGCCGCCTACGACATTTGGCTCTTCTGGCCGCTTCGGTCGTGGAATCGATACGAAATTTGGTATGGCACAACATGACTGTATGAAGAAATTATCTGACTAGTCATAACACACACACACACACACACACACACATATATATATATATATATATATATATATATATATATATATATATATATATATTGTCACGTGATTACAAAACGACCACAACGTCTGTTCACAGGAGCAGCACTGGACGTCGAGCCGAACCGAACGTTAGAGCACGAGCACACCAACAGTCCTCTTCTTCTTTCACACCACGGCACATACTCGCATTGGCATGGCTAAACCTCGTTCCATGCCTGTGGCATTACCCCCCCCCCCTTCGAAAAAAAAGTACCACCCCGATGACCAATGCCGAATAAAAGTTAAAGTAATCGCGTACACGCACAAAGACGCATCATGAAGCAGTGTCAGGTGGCTCGGGGGTGGTGTGGCTTCATCCGTGACACATGAACGATGTCGTCCTGTTGGGAACGTCGAGATCGCTGAGCTGTGTCTTCAAGCAGAATTTCGTAGTTGACATTTGTGAGGCGCCGTAGTACTCTATAGGGACCGAAGTAGCGGTGAAGTAACTTTTCCGAGCGGCCCCTTTGGCGAACGGGGATCCACAGCCAGACCAGATCACCGGGTAGGTAAATAACATGGCGATGACGGGAGTTGTACCTCTGCGAGTTGATTCATTGTTGTTTTCGGATCCGCTCGGGTGCAAGCTGGCGGGCCGCGTCGGCGAGCCGGATAAAGTCGTTCGCATCAGTAGTAATATCGGTCGTGTCAGGCAACAGCATGACATCAAGCATCGTAATTGCTTCTCGGCCGTGAAGCAACCGGAAGGGAGTGAAACCCGTAGTCTCTTGAACCGCAGTGTTGTAAGCGAACGTTACGTATGGCAAAATTGCATCCCAGTTTTTGTGGTCACGGTCGACGTACATAGATAGCACGTCAGCGAGCGTCTTGTTTAATCTCTCCGTCAGACCGTTGGTTTGCGGATGGTATGCGGTTGTTTTGCGATGAGCTGTTCCACTAAGTCTCGTGACGTCTTGCATCAATTGGGCTGTAAAGGCTGTTCCACGGTAATGATAAGAACTGTTGGCGCTCCATGGCGGAGGACAATGTTGTTGATGAAAAAATACGCAACCTCATTGGCGGTGCCTCGTTGTAGGGCTTTCGTTTCGCAGTACCTCGTTAAATAGTCAGTAGCGACTACGATCCAGCGGTTGCCATCATGTGACTTCGGGAAGGGCCCAAGAAAGTCCATGCCGATTCGTTCAAACGGTTGTGACGGGGGTGCAACAGGCTGCAATAAACCAGCAGGGCGCACAGGTGAGGCTTTACGGCACTGGCATTGATTACACGTTTTAACGTAATGCTTGACATCCTGGGTGAGCTTTGGCCAGTAGTAGCGAGTCCGAATCCGTGCAAGGGTACGTGCGAATCCTAGGTGGCCTGGAGGAAGGCTCGTCGTGGCAGGCAGATAAAATGTCAGCACGTAGCCCTTGTGGAACGACGAGGAAGGTACTCAGTCGCATAAGGTTCGAAGTTCTTTTTGTAGACGATGTCGTTGCGGAGACAAAATGACCCTGAACGTGCGAATGCCGATGGTGGACTCGAGCTGCGACCTTGAAGGTATTTGATAAGTTGTTGGATCTCTGAATCATTCCACTGTTGCTGGGCCAAGTCAGATTCACTGACTGCGCAAAGAAAATGGCCATCGGTATCATCGTCCCTCGATGTCATCGCGAGGGGGGCGCGCGAAAGGCAGTCGGCATCAGTGTGCCTGCGGCCCGACTTGTAGACGACTGTAACCTCAAATTCTTGAAGGCGTAAGCTCCACCTCGCGAGGCGCCCTGAAGGGTCCTTGAGATTGGCCAGCCAATAGAGGACATGATGGTCCGTAACTACTCTGAATGGACGGCCATACAGATACGGTCGGAACTTTGTTATCGCCCAAATAACAGCAAGACATTCCTTCTCCGTGGCCAAGTAGTTAGTTTCCGCTGATGACAAAATGCGGCTAGCACAAGCGATGGGGCGTTCAGCGCCGTCTTGCCACTGGACGAGGACTGCACCAAGATTGATGTTGCTTGCGTCAGTGTGAAGTTCGGTGGCGGCATCTTCATCAAAGTGCCCTAGTAAGGGTTCACTCTAAAGGCACTGCTGAAGCTGGGAAAAAGCGGCTCTCTGCTCTGTACCTCACACAAAAGGAGTATCCTCCTTCGTTAAACGAGTAAGGGGTTCAGCGATGTTGGCAAAGCTCTGGACAAAGCGCTTGTAGTAGGCGCAGAGACCCAAAAACCGGCGCAAATCCCGTTTGTTCGAAGGTGGAGGAAATGCAGCAATAGCCATGGTCTTTTCTGGGTCTGGTCTAATGCCATCGTGACTGATAATGTGGCCGAGGAACTTTAGTTCTTCGTAGCCGAAATGACACTTCTTCGGTTTTAGCGATTGGCCTGCTGGATCGAATAGCGACGAAGACGGACTGAAGTCGTTGTAAATGTTGTTCAAATGTTTTGGAAAAAACAACGACGTCGTCTAAATACACGAGGCAGGATTCCCACTTCAGACCGGACAGGACGGTGTCCATCATCCTTTGGAACGTTGCCGGTGTCACAGAACGAGCGCTAAAAATGGGCGCGCCGCCAAATTCTTGCGGTAACGCGGGGAAGAGACGCCGGGAGGTCAAAAGAAAAAAAGAAAACAAACACCCAAGGCTCCCCGGGCGTGCGCTCTCCCCTTGGAAGCGTGGCTTCGCCGACGAACCTCCTCACCCCACATCGGTGGCCGAGATAGCCCGCGAAAGCTCTAGAACGAAAAGGGCGTGGTCATACCGAGTTGAGTCATCGGCCGCGGAGGGCATTCCAACTGTCTCGCCCTCTTCCCAGCCTTCGCTGCGTGTCGCGCCGACGAAATGACGAGAACCTTCTGGAATGTCGCGCGCAAGGTATTTGACCGAGCAGCCGAGATGAAAGATCAGGAGAAGACGGAAGTAGCGCCAGAGTGCGTAGGGATTCCGCCGTGTAGTCGGTGAAGGTTTTGTCCGTAGGGACAAAGCAGGAAATGAAGACGATTTCCACCTGAGGGGTGAAGGCTCGAGCTACAGGCAAGAGTGTGTGTTTACCGCTATCGAGCGAAGACGCGTGGCAACAGCTGCGTGTATGAAGCCGACGTGTTCGGGCGAAGAAGTTGAAGCTTGGAGAGTGGCCTATTGAAGACGGGAGGTTTCCTGGAAGAGAAACTTCGGCGAGGTTTCCTGGAAGAAAAACTTCGAGGGCTGCGGAACGACAACAACGCTGGACTTTGAGTGAGTGATTCTCGGAAGAGTATCATCCTAGACTTTGGTTCCAAGAACTTTGGACTGAATAGGTTTTCTATCTCTTTAGTCTTTAAGTGTCTCGGTTGTTCGATGCATGCGACTGCAATTGTAGTGCGTATTGTTGTCTGTGTCCGTTGTTTCATGTGTGGTTGACTTGTACTGTGTAGTACGTTGTTTGTTTGGTGACGTATTGTATGTAACTATTGTGGAGTGTGCATTCTTGTGTATTGTTTTCGATCTGCCGTTTTTGAGAATATAATATTTGTTTTGTTTATCAACTCTCGGCTCTTACTTGTTCTTTGGGCCACAGCCGGCGTCCGCTGGCGCGCCAAAAAGGACCACTTCTAAATTGTCCACGCTTTCGTGGTGCGGTTCGGGGGGCCAATACTTCGGCCCTTGGAATTAGCCCGGCGATCGCCTCCCTAATAAACGGGTCATGTGGGACAGCCGGTGCAGAGCACAATCCAAATGGTAACACTTAGAATTCGTAAATGCCATCGGGAGTTATGAATGCTGTTTTTTCCCTGTCACGTTCATCGACCTCGATCTGCCAGTAGCCGCTGCGTAAACCCACTGAGGAAAAACATCGGGCATGTTGAAGTCGATCTAGTGAATCATCTATGCGTGGAAGAGGATAGACGTCTCTCTTCGTCACTTTGTTGAGCTTCCGGTAATCGACGCAAAATCGAAAAGCGCCGTCTTTCTTTTCAACAAGTACGACAGGTGACGCCCATGGACTGTTCGAGGGTTGGATGACGTCGTCGTCGAGCATCTGTTTCACTTGAAAACGTATTGCCTCTTGTTTTTTTTTGCGACACGCGGTAGGCGTGCTGTCGTACAGGCCGTTCGGTAGGGTCCGTTATACTGCGGTGCTTCACGGTTGGGGTCTGCTTGATTTTGGAGGTGGACGCAAAGCAATCACTATACGTACGTAAAATCATGCGTATCTGCTGTTGCTGCGCACAGGATAGCTGGCAATTGACGTCAACTGTACTGGCTAATTCAGTGTTACCTTCGGCAGCAGTGGCAATCGGAGCGATAGTGGAACGTTCTTCGTCATCAATGGCTTCAAAGTTCGCGATCGCTGTTCGCTTTGCCAAGTGTTGGTACTGGCCGCCGAAATTCGTGATCAGAAGCTGAGCCCTCCGATGTTTCAGTTTGACCATAGCACGCGCGACACAAATCTGCCGAGCCAAGAGCACCGAGAGGTTAGTTTCCGCGATGCCACTACTCTTGTTGTCACAGTCGCTCTCCTTAGTTACCAACATACTGGCTCGCGGCGGCAGTGCGATGGTGTCGTCAGCAATTCGAAGTGTTGTGGTCGGCGCAACTGCATCCTTTCGTAGGGCTGTATGGTCGTTAGATAACGTTATGAGCAGGTCGCGAAGGTTAATAATGGCTCCATGCTCGCGGCGAAAATCTATTCCGAGAATCAGGTTTTGGGAGCATTCGCGCAATACAACGAAGGAAACAATGTACGTCGACTCACGAATTCGGAGGCGGGCAGTGCACATTCCTAGCGGTGTCAATAGGTGACCTCCCGCAGTACGGAGGTTGGTTCCATGTCCCCAAGGTGTCGTTACCTTTCTTAGCTGTGCAGCGAGGTCAGCGCTTATAACAGAATAATCGGCACCCGTATCTACCAGAGCGGTCAGCGGGTGGTTGTCGACAAGGACAGAGATACGAGCAGAGACCCGTTTGTCGTCGATGGCACACGTCGGTGAAAGAATGTCGTCGGATGTCGGCAGGCAAATCGGGGGAGGGTCTTGATACGGTCGATCAACAGCGGCCTCACTCCCAGAGGTCGCTGTTCTTAGTTTCCCCGGCGGGAGCTTGTGGATCTAGGCGATCTTCCTGCAAAGACGTCTGCAAAGGTCGATTGTTGGCCAGGTGACGTGGAATGCCGTGGAGATGGTGAGCGGGATTGGCGATGCGGAAAGGTTGAGGATCGTTGGCTTGCCAAGTATTCGGCGATAGCACGGGGCCGCTCACCATATCTGGGTCGACGAGCATCCGGACGAAAGCCAGGAAGACCCATGTGCCTGTAGGCGCACTCACGGTAGATGTGACCTGGTTCACCACAGTGATAACATAAAGGCCGGTTGTCGGGAGCACGCCATACACTGGATTTCCGTGTAAGAAGTGGGTTGCCGTACTGCGGTGGTCCCGAGTAGAACGACGGTGCCGTCTGCAGGGTGGACGGACGGGACGGATAGCCAACAGCCGGTGCAGGAGTACGTAGTGCTTCCGCGTACGTTAATAGCGGAGATTCGGCTGGACGCGGGGCCATCATGGGTTGGACTTCGGCTGCACGCAGAGTCGTCATGGGGTGCACCAGCTGCCGGACCTCTTCGCGAATGACATCCGTTAGAGCAGAAACATGGGGCGGAGAAGACACCACGTGCAGCTTTTGCAGCTCTTCGCGAACAATGCTGCGCACGAGCTCCGTCAGGCATTTTACAGTCGTGACATCAGGTGTTGGCAGGGCCGACCACACTGACGAAAGACTGCCAGGACGCTCATACTGGTATGAACGCTGCCTTAGCATTCTCTCCATTGTCGTGGCTTCGCGGAGGAAATCCTCTACAGTGCTGGGAGGGTTCCGCACTAGTCCCGCGAACAGCTGCTCTTTCACTCCCCGTATTAGGAGGCGCACCTTCTTCTCTTCCGTCATTGAGGAGTCGGCTCGCCTGAACAGCCGCGACATGTCCTCAACGAACATGGCAACACTCTCGTTCGGACGCTGGTTTCGGGAATTGAGGAGCCGTTCCGCTTGCTCCTTTCGGTCAGAGCTTCGGAAGGTATTTCGCAACTGGTTGCAAAACTCTGGCCAGGTTGTCATAGTGGCTTCATGGTTTTCGAACCACGTGCGCGCAGAGTCTTCGAGATAAAAGTAGACATATGAAGCTTTCGCTGCTCGTTCCACTCATTGACGCTGCCGCAACGGTTGTAGTCGTCAAGCCAGTCGTCGACGTCCTCGTAAGGCTCACCGTGGAACGGCTTCGGAGTTCGCGGGACGTTGAAGAACCATAGAGGAGGCAGCGTTGATGTTTCTTGGGTTTGCGTTCCCGCACTAGCCATAGTACTGCCGAGTTGTGGAAATGGTCCGAATTCAGGAGGTAGGCCTAGCTGTCGCCTGCTACGCCGTAGGTCAGCTGGTTCTTCCAAGTCGCGACTAGTGTCGGCACCTTGCTGCTGATTGCACTGCATACAACACTACCCAGCACTTCTACCAGAAAATGTCACGTGATTACAGAACGACCACAACGTCTATTCACAGGAGCAGCACTGGACGTCGAGCCGAACCGAACGTTAGAGCACGAGCACACCAACAGTCCTCTTCTTTCACACCACGGCACATACTCGCATTGGCATAGCTAAACCTCGTTCCATGCCTATGGCAATATATATATATTTATATATATATATTGGAGTGGAAAAGACCGTTGTTTGAAGCGGGTATTAGCATCGCTCTAGGAGGAGGAAGAGGAAGGAAGGTTAATAATACATCTATCCTGTTTGCTATTCTAGGTTGTGAGAAAGAAGTTAAGGGTTGAAAACATACAAAAGAAAGAGTGATCAGACAAAAAATTGAACTTCTGCAACAATGCAGCATTCTATAGTACTGAATTCATGATCTTCTGCCTATCACGTTTTATTGTTTTGTGTCTGTGTGGCGATTAGGTTCACTTCACTTCATTGTAGATAGTTGAGCGATGGGGTCCTACAGAAGGCTTGTAAATTCAAGGCACTGGACTGACCGTATGGCACTTCGCGCTTGCCGACGAACAGATGGAGTGTATCTGAGAGAGATTGAAGACCTTTGATGATTGATTTGTCTTCTACAGACAAGCAGTCACCTTCCTTAGAACCTAGGGGTGCGTGATTCTATTACAGGAAGAATGTTCGAAAAGTGACATCGTCATACTCTTGGTGTTCTCATACCAGAAGGTTGGTCGTATTGTGTTTAGAAAAAGTGGTGAACGATTCAGAGTACTGTGCACTCTACTATAAAAAGCTCTACGTCGTTCTGTTAGTAAAAGGTATGTAACGATTTGAAGTACTTGGTACTACTACTATGGGAGAGTAAAAAAAAAGGCAGCATATCCACGGGTTGAATGATGGAGAGTGAGGTGAAGCATCCGTCCGTACATTCGTTCTTGCTGCCAGTCCGTCCATGCAGTCCGTCTCTGTGACCGTTCGTGCGTCCAACCATCCATCTGTGCGTGCATCTGTTCGTGCGTTCGCACGTCCATTCGTGCGTCCGTCCCTGCGTAGGTCCATGCACCCGCTCCTGCTTCCGTCCATGCATCGATCTGTCTGTGTGTTCATTCGTCCATCTAGTCAACACTGCCAAGTACGACCATCTCGCATCTTTTCATCATGTATTCCGCATATAGAAGCACCGCCATCGAGCGGACATTCCAAGGACTAAACGAGAAGGGGCACACCCACACTTTCTTACGGCTTGCGCTTCATGTCTACTTTCCACCTTTAACCACCTCGAGTCCATGGTATATACTAGTTCACTGTATTCATGGCACTGCGGCCCAACGCTCGCTAAACCTTTCTAAAACCAAGGAGGTTACGCCGAGCGAATATAACGTAGCAACCCTTTCTTGTCAGATAGTGCTCAATGTACATGCCAATGGCTGCTAATGGGGAATGAGAGACAGGAAATTCGGCTTTTAGATAATGCGCACGCTGCAAATTTTTTATTGTTCAACAAGACACAGGAGAAGTCTCCCACCAGCCACACCTTGCAGGTCAAAGTGTAAGACATGTTACGTACTACGACGAGGGACGAATGGGTGCCGCTTTATGGAGCTTTGCCCCTAAAATCCGCCCCGTGAGCCTCACATTCGAAGCGCTTGGCGCCGGGTCTTCAAGAGACGAGGCCGTTTCCAGGATTTTTCACAGTGCTCATTTTTTAACGCTTCGTTAAATAATTCCTTGTTAGAATTCTTTCCTTAAGCTGAACCTTGAAACTTGGGCTGGTTATTGAATTTCAATGCACTTGTTATATCAGACAGCTCCTCACAAAACACTAGAGAGCTCTTCCGCAGGGCGAGTGTTAGACACGTTCATATAGCATGTTATCAATACTACATCGGAGACGCGGTCGATGCATGGCAGCGCGCGAACCGAGACCACATCGATCCATGTCTACGTGCCTGAAGAACCACGAGTGTTTCGTGTGCTGACGCCGCGGTTTTTCAGATTCAAAGGGGTTAGGAGTTTCGGGAAGACAACAATGGCGTCTACGAATCATTTAAAGTGTTGTGGTTACCTGTCACGTTTGCACAAAAAATGAAAATTGTCATTTCGGAGTACTGCATATCCGATAAACTTAGCTTCAAATTATAAATAAGTTAAGCATTTTAATTACTAAGTGTAAGCGTAATATGTCCTTGGTTACAACAGCAAAGGAGGCTAGAAACTTCTGGCGGAGCTTCGCATCTAACGTTTTACGTGTCGCAACGTTATTCGCGACATATAGTGACTTGAGTTAACGCGGTAAAATTCACGCTACCCGTGTTACAGCTATACAACGCTTGAGCAATCTGCAGACATCGTTGTAGTTAGAACTGTCGAGCTCAGTGCGTGCGCAACAGTGCCTATTGAAAGTCTATATCCCTCCTAGGAATACTCACTCCAGCATACCGTATAGCCTCCTACATTTTCGGTACAGTGCTGATTCAGCTACGTATACGCTATATGCTTTTTACATCAACTTTATGCGATGTTTCTTTTCATGAAGTGTTTTCATATTTCTATTTTACAGAAAGTGTTTTTAAATGCAAAGCAAGTTTTAGCGAACTTCCGCGACTTTGAGCGTATCTATCTATCTATCTATCTATCTATCTATCTATCTATCTATCTATCTATCTATCTATCTATCTATCTATCTATCTATCTATCTATCTATCTATCTATCTATCTATCTGTTTAATCTAGCCGCTCATGACTTTTATCTCTTCTGGCCGCTTCAATAGTGGAATCCATACCAAATTTGCTATGACACAACATGACAGCATGAAGAACTTCTTTCACTAGTCATAACATAAAAATCAGGATATGTATGTCATGAATGTCAAGATTTATACTTCATGGCCTTGAAGCTCTTGTGGTGGTTTCTTTAACATGGCATGATTCAAAACTGGAATGGCATGACATGATTGCATGCCGAACACAAACGACAGACCTTAACATGAACTTATGATATGCGTGTCATGTAACAAGACTACATGCCACGCTCATGATGCGCTCAGGGCCATTTCAATAGCGTGACATACACAAAATTTGGTAATATACGGTACGTGAATGGGCGATGAGGGTATGCGACTGGTGCAAACATGATAATTATGAGATGCGTGTCATGTAACAACATGATTACACGCTATGCTCATGATGTGCTGGTGGGCGTATCGCTAGCTTCACTTATACCAAATTTGGTAATACGGGACGTCAATGGATGATGAAGGTATGGTAGTGGTACAAACATGATAAACATGAGATGTGTGTTATGTAACAACATCACTACATGCTACGCTCATTGTGCGCTCGCGGAAGTCTTGCTAGCTTCACATGTACTGAACTCTTTATTACGCGATGTGAATGAGTAACGTAAGTAAATGACACACCCAGACATGATAATCACGACATGTGTCTCATGTAACAGCATGACTCAGAGCCACACTGATGAGGCGCTCGCGGCCATTTCGCTAGCTTCACATATGCCAAATTTGGTATTACGTGACGCAAACGGATGACGAAGGTATGTGACTGGTGCAAACATGATAATCATGAGATGCGTGTCTTGTGAGAAAATGACTACGTGCCACTGTCAAGGCGCCAATATATTTCGACGTGACGCGATGCGCATGCTCACCGGCGTTCATTTATAGTCGCGTCACGCCGGTGACTGCAGCCGCCGGTCCTTCCATATACTCACAGGCGCGCGCCGCGCTGCGTTGTTTTGACATATGTGTGTTTCAGCGCGTCCGGCGTTTCCTCCGTAACGAAAAGAAGGAGACGCAGTGTTGTCCGGGTGACACATCGGCGCAAAATGCAGCATGTCGCATTTCGCGCTGGTTACCGTCGGTCCGCACTGACGGACGCTGGTCGCGCCGGGCGTCAGTCTATAGAGTGGTCGCCTTTTGCTAACGTAGCGTCGTGGTGCCCAGCGTGCGCACGCGTCAACGCTACATTGTAGTAAAATGGGCCCTTCATGATGCGTTCGCGGCCGTTTTGCTAGCTCCACATATACCAAATTTGATGTTACGTGACGTCAATGGAGGACGCAATATATGACAGGTGCAAACATGATAAATCTGACACACGTGTCTTGTAAGAACGTGAAAACGTACCACGCTCCTATGATGCTCGCGGCCGTTTTAATAGCTCCACACATACCAAATGTGGTATCACGTGACGTGAATAGATGTGAAGGTAAACGACACATTTAAAGATGATAATCATGACACGTAAGTCATGTACGGCCTCATTTACTCCACCTGGTAACGTTCTGCTGATTTTAAAGTGACATATCAACATTTCTCATTCGTGCCTCGCATATCATAGATTCCCACTGTAAGGAGAATCTGCCAATCTTTATTGCATCGTTTCATGAAGTGTTTGTATACGTTTTTTGTTGTCTGAAGGTATTTGTATGATGTGAAACTGTATTTGCTCTGTTTGCATTTAGTTATGTACAATGCTGATGCTTTACTGTTTTACATTCATCAAAACCATGTGTATGCATGTCGAAGTGCGCAAGGAGTAAGAGCCTGTGTCAGGCCACATGGCCTTCAGCTCTTGCTTCGCTTTCTGTGAAACGAAATATATAATAAAACGAAAATAAGGTAATGTAAATAAGTTAGCGCATCGCCTACAGACATTTCACTGGTGGCACGCATTTTGAATAAAATCAGCGGTGTCGCACAGGTTTGTGAAGGCAAGAAAAAGTATGTTAACGAAGTCGAAAGAACGTTTGTGCAATAGAGCATTCTACAATTCTACATCTACAAGTAGAAAGTTCAAGGATTGAATTGGGGCTTCATTTTTTTTAGTTAGACATAACCTGTCATAACCACATCATGCTACTGCAAATAACGCAGCAGCTGAAGGTAATGTTTGCTCTCACGTGAGTGTTCGAGACGATATTACGCCATTATGACAAGACACATGGACGCTCGATATGAAAGCATTCCCTAGCCCCGAGTTGCCGCATTTTATTCCAGTAGCGTACTTCACGCACGTGGCGTATTATACTAGCATTATGCACGCAAGCAAGTGCACCTTCTGATCGTCCACAACAAAAGTGAAAATTTTTTGGCTGTAGTAACCAAGAGTTCGAATATCGGATGTTAATCAAGATGTTGTGTGCATAAATAAAGAGTGATGTATACCTTTAGCTGCCTATATTATGACATTTTCAAACGCATTCAAGGTTTGTCTTCTAAGCGACTACATTAGAGTATTATGTTTAAACTTGCTCAGCATTACTTGCATACACTGTTGCTGCTGCATCTAAATAGATATTGGGATGTCTCAGCTGCTCACTGAAAGCCTCACTTCGCATAACATCAAAACGTGACAAGACCAAACAACGGGGCCGAGAACTGAAAACACGTAGAACGAAGACGAGAAAGATGCGTGCGTCAGAAATCTGCATAACGATGGGCACACCTGGATCTCGTTCCTTTTTCAAATGTCAGCGGAGGGGAAGCCTTCTTTAGAAGTAGAGCAGGATTGGATGGGAGCTGTGGAAGTTCATGCATCCGTGCAGACTGCAAGACTGTTGTTTCGGACCTAGACGCCTGCGTCTGTGTACCTTTGCCGTTTGCATTTTACTAGTGCATATCTGTGCGCGGTAATAGATGACCATGCGAGTTTACTATATTGGTTTATGAAACCTGAAGAAAGACAAACCTTCGTGAAGCCATATAGTGCTGACCATACACATATGACCATGGACAGGCACGCATATATGCACAGAGCTGCTGAACAAGATGCGCGCAAATGTCAATCGTGATAACTGCATGGCACGTTCTATACCATCGCGAAGGCTTGCCGCTGTTCTTGTTTCATTGGTAGCTGATAGTACAGCATTGTCTGAGTGTGCACCTGGCTACGCATCTGAGTGGTGCATCAGTGAAGGGGAGTGGTATGTATGTATTTATACATTGATATGTGGGATTTAACGTCCCAAAACCACAATATGATTATGAGAGACGCTGTAGTGGAGGGCTCCAAAAATTTCGACCACCTGGGGTTCTTAAACATGCGCCCAAATATGAGCACACGGGCCTACAAGATTTCCGCTTCCATCGGAAATGCAGCCGCCGCAGGCGGGATTCAATCCCGCAGCCTGCGGGTCAGCATCCGAGTATACTTTAGCCGCTAGACCACCGCGGCAGGCTGTATGTACGTATGTATGTATGTATGTATGTATGCATGCATGTATGTATGTATGTATGTATGTATGTATGTATGTATGTATGTATGTATGTATGTATGTATGTATGTATGTATGTATGTATGTATGTATGTATGTATGTATGTATGTATGTATGTATGTATGTATGTATACATACTTGTATGCATGTATGTATGTATGCATGTATGCATGTATGTATGCACGTACGTACGTACGTATGTATGTATGTATGTATACATGTATGTATGTATGCATGTATGTATGCATGTATGTATGCGTTTGTGCTGTATGATAATAAAAAGACCATTTCACCACATTTCATCGCATGGTGAAGCAATTAATGCGATGGCAACATATTGTAATATTTTACGAAGTGATGCTGGTCGTGAACACTTTTGGATCTGTTCTCTCGCAACTATAGAAAACTTTTTTCACAGTTTCTTCGCGTTGAGAGCGCAGCACATATAAGGGTATACGAGTCGCCCGCTGATGGCTTCCGTGATTAACACGTGCGCCTGCCAAGGTGACCATGATCGTTAAAGCGAAGTCCTGCAGTTCGAAGTCTCGAGCAATTCTCCCATTGCTCACGTTTTTTATGCTGATTACAAACAAGTGGGCGTCTCCTCTCTGCTTCAGCATTCGACGGTCGGTCAAACACGCGAAGAGATCCTTCGCAGGTACCCTCCGAGTGACGGAGAATGGCTGGCTTGCTTGATTTTTACTTCAGCCGCGTTCGTTGCCACTACTCACGCGCTTTTACACGTGGATAGAACGTAGAATGCACTGCGAGATGTGTCAATGTGGACACGATAAGATATATGACGGCAACGCCAACGGCGACTGCATAAACCCGTCAAGACTCTGTATAACTAATATCACAAGAGTAAGAGCTGTGTACGATGTTTTCACATCGTACACGACAATGTTAACTTTCGCCAAACCTTCTACCCACTAAGCTATAACGGTGTGTGGAAGAGCCTCCCACAACGCCCATAATAATGACTGTTTAGTCGCCTTGCTCAAACATGATTTGACTGTATCATATACAACATCCAATCATTTTCAACAAAAGACACCTCCGAGCGATTCGGATGAACAGATTTTATCTTGCTCCTCTCTTTATTACCTCCCTTGTAAACAAAAATGCTTTGTTTGAAGCGGCGCTAGGTATATTCGTTTTGTTTGAATAAATTACCGATATAACGTCAATAAAATAAGACGTTTCAAAACTGATAATCAGTGACTTCGTTCAGTGATCGGCTTGGCTATAAGAAAATAAATTAATAACTCTCTACAACAGCCAGGTTTAATCGATGTCGCAAGTGTCATAGAAATTACCAGGTTACTCATTACTGATCGTAACGTTAAGCCGAAAGAAGCTTGCGACTATAGAGTTACGTCCTAAATATATACCGGTAAACTAAAATAAAAAGACTTATTGCAGGCAGTTGGCAGTGTGGAGTCGTTTGAATTTTACTTTTTTATAGATAATTCTATGTAGCCAAAGTGCCACATGCATTTTCCATTGCTTTTCTCACGTGCGTTGAACGAAAATGGCATGATAGGGTAAGTGTTGTAAGTAATCGCCAAAAAAAAGTGCTAACAAAAAAAACTGGCAAGTCGCCGGCTCGGAGGCTGGTCTTGTACTTCTACCGTTGGAACGTTATAGGCCAAGTAACAAACGCGTCATAAAGCAATCCTTGTTTCAGCATAGTGACGCATGGTGAGCATCATCAAAGCAGCATTAGCTCCATCGGACGCATACCTTTATCTCTGTTGTGTCAGTTCAGGCAGTGCACACCACCGGTATATGAAGTCGTGACACGCTAATTGCGTCAGGATCAATGAAAGATATCAAAGTGATGCCGGCGTATCTGCGTTGGTATGTCATCGGCTTGCTTCCGAGCAAGCGTTTGTGTCCGACAGACAGCGTTTGCAAAGAGCGAGCCAGCCGCTCGGAACGTCATCTCTGCTTTTGTTTGACGCCGAAAGCAGCCCGCCGACTTGAAGAGGCCTTCGACATTAGGCGCAAACTCGCTTATGTCGGCTGCCCTTTGAGGAGGACGGGAGGTGACTCCTGACACGACATCGAACATCGCTTTCTCCAAGCCAGCGTCTTCTTACGCTGGAGAAAGGACATTGGCATTGCTTTATGTTTTGTTGGTTGTCACGTCGCATAGAACTACCAGGTTGTATAATATCGTTTACCCATGATGACGTTGTAGAAACATTCCCTGAAGCAGTGCAGGGCAAATCACTGTTGCTCGAATGTCGATAAATTTCTTCAGCGATTGCAGTTATAAGGGTAACTAGGCTGCATTTCTGTTTTCACTGGCGTTGTCACAGTTGGGATGTCTTGTATGAAGTTCAATTTGAAACTATTGCCTTGCGCTTTGTGCGTCTGGTGGGTGAACGACAGCATCTGATGGCTGCTGCCAGGCAAAATTCAAATGCGTCCGTTTTCTTCGTCGCGCCTAGGTAGCATGAAATGAGTCTAGAGGTGATAGAGGGCGAGGGTTTCGGTCAGGTGTTATGATTTCTTTTTTTCTTTCACTAATTTATTCCATGTGGTTAATCAATGAGTGACTCTTTGGGCAGCCATGCACACTTCCTATCGTTCATGATAGGCAGGGACAGCCTAACAAACAAGCCTTCACAAAACGTCCACGAATACTGTGATATCCGCGATATTTTCCGACTTTTAGCACGTATATAATATCAACATAACGGAAGGGTAGTCACTCAGCTAGTTGTGCTGGAGAAGCGAATGCATACCTCTTAGCTTCCAGCTCATTGTAAAGCTTTTCGTTCTGAGCCGTTTTCAATAAAGCCGACGTCGCTATCAAGCACACACTGAAAGAAAAAAGAATAATGCATCTTCGAAATAATGGTGCTAAGCCTGAAGCTAGTGTAGGGCTGCGCTGCCTTCGTTGTTTCTTTTTATTTGTTTTTTTCTTTCATTCTTTCTCTTTGTCTCTGTTATTTACACTTCATGATATTGATTGATATGGGGGATTTTAACGTCCCAAAAGCACCGTATGACTATGGTAGACGCCGTAGTGGAGGGCTCCGCAAATTTCGACCACCTGGGGTTCTTTAACGTGCACCCTAATCTGAGCACACAGGCCTTACAACATTTCTACCTCCATCGGAAATGTAGCTGCCACAGCCGTGATTCAATTCCGCGACCTGCTGGTCATTTTTTATACTTCAAAGTTTCTTTTTCCTTTAGATTTTGCGTTCTCTATGTCCAGTTATTTTTTGCTCCGAGTTTCTTGGTCTTCCCTTTTTTGTATTGCTCTCCTTATTGTTTCATTTTTCTATTTCTTTTTGTGTTTTTCTTTCCCTCTGTGTATTTTGTCGTCTGTTTTTATGCCTGTTTTTATCTGTCTTCCTTTTCTTTCTTTCGGACTTTATGCTTTTATCTCTGTATTTCACTCTCTGTCAAAAGAAAGAAAAAAAGAAAGAAAGAAAGAAAGGAAGAAAGGAACAGAAAGAAAATTAGCACTTCAGACATGGACAAACCACGTTTCATTTGCCCCCATTTTCTCAATAGGCAAGGGCTTCACGTCATTTTTTAGCATTGTATGAGGAAGAAATGTTTTAGGGGCGAAGCTCCTTATAGCGGCACCTGTTCGTCCCTCGTAGTCGTAGTAGTAGTCGTATTCTGTAACCAGTCTTACATTTTAAACTCCAAAGTGGCGCCGGTGAGATATTTCTCCTGTGAGTTGTTGAACAATAAAAAATTTGCAGCGTGCGCGTTAACTAAAAGCCGAATTCTGCTGTCTCTCACTCCCCCATACCAGCTATTGGCATGTACATTGAGCAGCATTTGACGAGAAAGGGTTGCTACGTTATACTCCAAGGGCATAACCTCCTTGGTTTTAGAAATGATTAGCAAGCGATGAGCCGCAGTACCACGAATACAGCGAACTAGTATATACAAAGAACTCGAGGTGGTTAAAGGTGGTAAGCATAACACGAAGCGCAAGCCGTAAGAAAGTGTGCGTGTGCCACCTCTCGTTTAGTCCTTAAATTGTCCGCTAGGATGGCGGTGCATATGCGAAACATATGATGAAAAGATGCGAGATGGTGGTACTCGGAGTGTTGAATAGATGGACGAACTGACACACAGAGAGATGCATGGATGAACACACGGATGGCTGCACCGACAGATGCACGCATGGACGGACGCAGGGGTGGATGCATAGACGAATGCAGGGACGGACGCACAGACTGGACGTGCGGACGCACGAACAGACACTCGCGCGGACAGGCGAATGGACGCACGGACGGTCACACAGACGGACGCATGGACGGACGGAAGCAAGAACGAATGTACGGACGGATGCTTCGCCCCACACTCCATCATTCACTCCGTGGATATGCTGCCATTTCTTTTCAAGTGTGAATACACTTTATAAGCGACCCCAAACCATCCACCACCGTCGGCGGCGTCCGCAGTCTTCTTTCTATCTTTAAAGAAAGAGGACTTGGCGGGCCGCAGCGCGACGCTCTACCGAATAAGCCACGGTGTCACACAGGTCCCGTTAATTAGGGAGGCGATCGCCGAGCTAATTGCAAGGACCGAGGTATCGGCCCCACGAACCGCACCACGAAAGCGTGGGCAATTTAGAAGTGGTCCCATTTGGCGCGCCAGCGGACGCCGGCTGTGACCTAAAGAACAAGTCAGAGCCGAGAGTTGATACGCAAACGAAATTATATTCTCAATAACGGCAGATCAAAACAACACACAAGTATGCACACTACTCAATAGTTGAGCACAATATGTCACCAAACAAACAACGTATTACACAGTACAATCAGCCACACTCGAAACAACGGACACAGACAACAATACGCACTACAATGCAGTCGCATGCATTGAACAACCAAGACACTTAAAGACTAAAGAGATAGAAAACCTATCCAGTCCAAAGTTCTTGGGACAAAAGTCTGGATGATACTCTTCCGAGAATCACTCACTCAAAGTCCAGCGTTGTTGTCGTTCCGCGCCCTCGAAGTTCCTCTTCCAGGAAACCTCGCCGAAGTTTCTCTTCCAAGAAACCTCGCGTCTTCAATTGGCCACTTTCCAAGCTTCAAACTTCTTCGCCGGAAACACGTCGGCTTCACACACGCAGCTGTTGCCACGCGTCTTCGCTCGATAGCGGTAAACACACGCTCTTGCCTGTAGCTCGAGCCTTCACCCCTCAGGTGGAAGTCCTCTTCTTCTCCTGCTTTGTCCCTATGGACAAAGCCTTCGCCGACTACACGGCGGAATCCCTACGCGCTCTGGTGC
Organism: Rhipicephalus microplus; assembly: GCF_013339725.1. Classification (NCBI taxonomy): domain Eukaryota; kingdom Metazoa; phylum Arthropoda; class Arachnida; order Ixodida; family Ixodidae; genus Rhipicephalus; species Rhipicephalus microplus. Next base: position 314,325,786 of record NC_051165.1, on the reverse strand, counting down.
TAACTTCCGTCTTCTCCTGCTCTCTCAGTCTCGGCTGCTCGATTAAATACCTTCCGCGCGATATTCCAAAAGGTTCTCGTCATTTCGTCGGCGCGATACGCAGCGAAGGCTAGGGAGAGGGCGAGACCGTTGGGATGCCCTCCGCGGCGGATGACTCAACTCGGTATGACCACGCCTCTTTCCATCTAGAAAAATCGAGTGCTTGCTCTGCCGCCGTTGTGGGGTGAGGAGGTTCGTCGGAGAAGCCACGCTTCCGCGGGGAGAGGGAGCGTGCCCGGGGAGCTTGTTTTCTTCTTTCTTTTTCTTTTGTCGTTGACCTCGCGGCGTCACTCCGGCGTTTCGTCGCGAGAGTTGGCGGCGCGCTGATTTTGAGCGCTCGTTCTGTGACACTGCCCCCCACTTTAAGAATATTATCTCATAATATTCAGAACCACACAAACGAGCGCTAACAGTCACCAGACACTCTCACAGACTGTAACACAATCCGGCGCTCATGACACTTCACATTCACAATAGATCACTCAATACAACTGCGCATTGTAATTCAATTCCACAAAACATGAAATATAGCCACAGGTACATGACTACAACACTTCATTACACATTCCAAACAATACAAATGTACAAAGTTCTCTCATTACAACAATTACTATACTCACATCATTACTATACATCACATCACCGTAACAAACATTTTGACTCACTCAACATACAGTTGTGACACAGGACAACAAGAACATTAACACAACATATGGCACTCAGCCTTGCCAAACACAATTCGATTCCACCTCAGCACCTATCCTGTGTTTTTTGAACGGCGCTTGCGCCCTTTCTTGCGGTCACTCTCTCGATCTCTTCTTATTGTTTTTGCTCGTTTTGTTCCGGCGAGCCCCTTCCAACGACGGTATCTGAGGCAGCGTCTCAGCCATCGTTGTCACTTCCGACGCCGTTAACGGGTCATAACGTTCAACGGGTTCTGTCTGTTTATTTACCAGCTCGTTCATGTCACGGCATTAGGCTTGGCTGGCCAACTCCGTCACCATTACACTGTCGGTCGGTTGGGGTCGTGCCGACGTACGTCCAGCTGCCCAGCACGTGAACTCATTCAACACGATCGTCTTCTCATTCGCTGTCTCTTGCGCCGCGGCTTCACCTTGGGCTCTAGTGAGATCCGTCACGGGATGCTCCTCCACTGTATCTCGCGGTCGCTGGGTTGGCGAGGGCTCTATCTTAGGGTCTTCTCCCAAACATTCCAGATCATTCAGTCCTCGCGCCCCGTCGATGTTTCCGATGACAAGGTCGTACAGGGGGGTCGTCATGTATAAAGCAGTAACCTTCCCGCTGAAGTACGGGGTTTCAACCTCAATTTCTGCTTCGGGAAGCATCCGAACCATACGGTCAATTAGGCAAACCGGTTTCGTTTTGGCTGTTAACTCACTTTCCCGTACCCGATTTCTCCGCACGATAACAGTGGAGCTGCCGGTATCTCTTAACACAATATTCTTTTTGTTCGCAACTTTTACAGGCAGCGTTGGCATTCCCTTCGTAACACCGGTTGGCTGTTTTGCCATTACAGCACCCACAATAAGAATTTTCTCCCCATTTTTCAACTCTACGAATCCAGCTGTGACGGCCTTATCATCGGATTTCGGTGCTGCTAGCACACAGGACACCTGGTGAGTTTGACTCGCTCCGTTTCGACATGCGTCTGCTTTGGGCCCAGTCTGACCACACTTGAAACATTTGACAACCGTAGGGCTCGTAAAGATCGTTCGACAGTTTTTCGCGCCATGACCCAGTCGGTTACACAGAAAACGTCGCGGAATGCTCTCTGGTGCACGCTTCTTTTCTTTGGGAGCCAACTTCTGCGACTCCTCGGGACAATCCTTCTTGACCTTGGCCAAATTAGTGCCACCTTGCGCTTCCAAGAATTGATCAGCTAATTCAAGCATGTCTTCAAGTGACTTAGCTCTCCTCTCTTTCAAGTACAGCGACAGGCTTGGGTGGCAACTAGTAAGAAATCGTTCTCTAATTAGGAGCTCTCTAAGTCCATCGTACTCCTGCGCTGTCCCTGAAAGTTCAATCCAGCTGTCGAAATAATGGCTAAGTCGGGCGGCGTACTGCGTAGCCGTCTCACCATCAGCTGGCCTTCCTGTCCGAAATCTGTCCCGGAAACCTTCCACAGTAAATCTAAATCACTTCAGCAAAGCAGTTTTCACCTTTGCATAGTTGGCTGCATTGGTCGGCGTCAGCCTACCGTACACACTGAGCGCTTCACCACTCAAGCAAGTACTCAAAGTGGTTGCCCATTGATGTTACGGCCAATTTTGGCTCCTTGCAATCGTCTCAAATCTGTGAAGGTACGCGTCAAGGTCGTCCTTCCTTTCATCAAACGCGACGAGCAGCTTGCTTAGGTTCAAGCGGAAGCCATGATCTTCCCTTCGCTGCTTTCAACTCTAGCTTGGACGGGAGTTTCACTTCGCTGTTGCAAACGGAGCCGCTCGAGTTTTATCTCGTGCTGCCGCTGCCGTTCCCTTTCAGCCATCTCCGCTTCTCTTTCTTCTTTCAGCTGCCGCTCCCTCGCTTCTCTTTCTTCTCTCGCCCTTTCGGCTGCCAACTTCTCTCTCTCCAGCTCCAACTCATTTGCTGCTCTCTTTCTTCCTTCAGCTGTCACTCCTTTGCCTCTCTTTCTTCTTTCAGCTGTCGCTCCTTTGTTTCTCTTTCTTCTCTCGCCCTTTCAGCTGCCAACCTCTCTCGTTCCAACTCAGCTGCTTTTTCTTCCTTGGCCCTCTCAGCTGCCAACCTCTTTCTCTCCACCGCCTCTTTCTCCTTCTGGCTTACTCATTTCCGTAGTTCGGCGCCAGAAAGACCCATCTTCTTACAAGAGCTACTAACTTTTCGAGATCCATGGTGTCTCGCAGATAAAGTCTGGCCGTGTGCAAAAAGTATCTGCCTAAATCAGCCTATCGGAACACTCTCCTGCACTCGTTAACGAGAACACCGAGCAACACACAAAATCGTTCCGATAGCACTATCAACAACCCGAGGCTCTTTCTCACTACATTGGACACATTGCGCACCAAAAAGTCCTCGTCGCGGACGCCAGATTATTTGTCACACAGGTCCCGTTAATTAGGGAGGCGATCACCGGGCTAATTCCAAGGGCCGAGGTATCGGCCCCACGAACCGCACCACGAAAGCGTGGACAATTTAGAAGTGGTCCTATTTGGCGCGCCAGCGGACGCCGGCTGTGGCCCAAAGAACAAGTCAGAGCCGGAGAGTTGATAAGCAAACAAAATTATATTCTCAATAACGGCAGATCAAAACAACACACAAGTATGCACACTCCTCAATAGTTGAGCACAATATGTCACCAAACAAACAACGTATTACACAGTACAATCAGCCACACTCGAAACAACGGGCACAGACAACAATACGCACTTCAACGCAGTCGCATGCATTGAACAACCAAGACACTTAAAGACTAAAGAGATAGAAAACCTATTCAGTCCAAAGTTCTTGGAACAAAAGTCTGGATGATATTCTTCCGAGAATCACTCGCTCAAAGTCCAGCGTTCTTGTCGTTCCGCTGCCCCTGAAGTTTCTCTTCCAGGAAACCTCGCGTCTTCAATTGGCCACTCTCCAAGCTTCAATCTTCTTCGCCGGAAACACGTCGGCTTCACACACGCAGCTGTTGCCACGCGTCTTCACTCGATAGCGGTAAACACATGCTCTTGCCTGTAGCTCGAGCCTTCACCCCTCAGGTAGAAATCCTCTTTTTCTCCTGCTTTGTCCCTACGGACAAAACCTTCGCCGACATCACGGCGGAATCCCTACGCGCTCTGGCTCTAACTTCCGTCTTCTCCTGCTCTCTCGTCTCGGCTGCTCGATTAAATACCTTCCGCGCGAGATTCCAGAAGGTTCTCGTCATTTCGTCGGCGCGATACGCAGCGAAGGCTGGGGAGAGGGCGAGACGGTCGGAATGCCCTCCGCGGCGGATGACTCAACTCGGTATGACCACGCCCCTTTCCATCTAGAAAAATCGAGTGCTTGCTCGGCCACCGTTGTGGGATGAGGAGGTTCCTCGGCGAAGCCACGCTTCCGCGGGGAGAGAGAGTGTGCCCGGGAAGCTTGTTTTCTTTTTTCTTTTTCTTTTGTCGTTGACCTCACGGCGTCACTCCAGCGTTTCGTCGCGAGGAGTTGGCGGCGCGTTCTTTTTGAGCGCTCGTTCTGTGACACACGGACGCGACACTGATATCGGTGTCAGTAACGCGCCTTATACCCCCTCCCCCTTCGCTCGCTCCTTCGCTCTCCTCGCTCGCTGCAGCTGCGCGCGCACCCCTCTCTCTCGCGCGCCCGCCTTCTCTCTCAGTCTCCCATCGAGAGCGGGTCGTGAGGGGGAGTAAAGTTAAAATTCGTTGGCATTCGCCAGTGAGTTAACATAAACTCCCCCGTGTGATCAAATTGCGAATCCCAGGAACCAATACACCATAAAGGCACCATAGTGTGATTAATAATTATAATAGTGCGAATTAATAAATACCCCTCATAGCATCACCCCGTGTATTTGCACTTAACCATGTTCACCCTCGGGAAAATGCTTGGGAGTTTTTCAATACGATGTTTCATGGTCCTGAAAAAAGATAAGCGTTCCACAGTAGCGTTTTGTGCGGACAGTCCACGGCTTTGAAGCCAGGAAGGCTGTAAACTTGCAGTGACTCTCTGCGTGCATTCCACAAATTTGCAAAATTTACATTGCACCCCTCGTATGTCCATGGAAGATGACTTACGATGAGGGCTCATTCCCTCATATAAAATGACATGAAGCGCACTGATGGTAGGAGGGAGACAACTTCAGCATTCGTTAGTGTTGCTGCGGTGGCGATAAGGGCGTTCTTTGCGTCAACCGACTGGAGCGTCACGGCTGACGTACTCTTTTCTTACGATGGGTGCCAGAAACAAACCTGCCATTAGAGCTTCAAAGGTACTGAGACTACGCTCTGAATGCATTGCACAGGTACAGTTGCGCAACAGACATGAGCATGAAAGTGACTGACTGCAAAATAAAACATCAATGAAAACATGAGAGATGTACTCACAAATTTTAAAAACACTAGGATTACTGGGATTCCTCATTTTAGCTGGCAATAATTCATTATTGGTTGCTAGGTGGTGATCCGAAAAGTACATTAGATAAGGGTTGATATCAGTAGTCATCAAAAAATAAGAGTGTGGCTCAAAATATGAACAACGCATCATTGATTTAAATATGAGGCATATCACGAATATTAGTGAGCCCTGATTGGATATTCCGCACAAGCAAAAAAAGATGATGTAATGTTAACCGTAATGAGTGTTTCTTGTGCAACAGTATTAATAAAAGCATTTTTTTGAAGAACTTGTTTCTGGGCTAGTTGTTTTGTCATACTGAGGGAAACTTCTAGACGCCTAAAAGCACCACAAGAAGAAAAACACACAGAGAAAGAGCGTCAACTCACAACTGATTTGCTCGCAGGAGAAATGCAGCAAATATATAGCCTCACCGCACATGCGCAAAGCACGCTGCATCACCTAGTCACATGACCAAAATTAAAACTGAGGAAATTCGAAAGGCATATATAATCACACAACGAAGCGCAAAAATCTAACTCAGACATGCGCAAAAGCCTGACAAAAGCACTACTGCAGAATATCGTCGTACCGGCGAAATCGCAAGTAAGCAAGGTAAAGGCCAAAGCTATTTTGCCAAGCAAAGATCTTCAACTTTTGAAACTTTCTAGGGCTATTAGCACCTTCCAGAAAGCGAACCTGTCAGTGTTCTTCAGTGCATAAACACACAAGGTGGACTTTCCTTCCAAGTGCATTGTGAGTCAACGTGACTCGGGGCAGTTGCATGTAAGTAAATTTCTGCTGAAACACCTTATAGAACAGTAGAGGTCAGAGACCCTTTTGCAGTTAAGAGCTTGAATGACGTTCCGCAGACTCTGCACTCTTTCCAGGATGGTGCGTATGGCTTTTCAGTCAATGTTCAGGGCCTATTCTATGCTGTGCGGAACTCATAGCTATTTAGACCCGTCGCGGTGCTCTAGTGTCGAAGGTACTCGGCTGCTAACCCGCAGGTTGCGGGATTGCATTTCCGATGGAGGCAGAAATGTTGTAGGCCCGTGTGCTCAGATTTGGGCGCACGTTAAAGAACCCCAGATGGTCGAAATTTCCGGAGCCCTCCACTATGGCGTCTCTCGTAATCATATGGTGGTTTTGGGACGTTCAACCCCATATATCAATCAATTGGAGCTACTTAAAATTGTTGGAACTTGTATTGAAACAAACGGAGTTCTAGCGTTCTAGAGGGCCGCAGGCGTGTCTCTAGATAACTTTATTACGTTGTTAGACTTTTATCTCACCTCCACCTTTGTATACCCAATTATGGCAATCTTTACCTGAGCGAGAAAGGATCTGCATTGACTCTTGTGGCGATCCCTTGCTGTGTAACATGTTCTTAGCTTTCTTTGGCGCTGTTTTATCTCAAAAACTTGGCATTGCAAAGGGGCTGAAAGTCTTTCCGTATGTGGACGATTTTTCAGTATTTTTAACAATAACCCTTTGACTATACTACTAGTTCAGTGGATGAAATATTAGCACTTTTTAGACAGTATGCTAACCGCCTTTCGTTTACGTATGAGGTTCCCATTGACAATCAATTGCCGTTTTTAGACTTCAATATCATGTTCTCGAAGCGACAAGTGGGCTGGGTGTATCGCCCACGTTCAGGCAAACTGCTGTTACCTTTTGATGCGGCTTACCAAGATAGATTGTTGAACTTGTTAAAATAGTCATTGCAACCATGTGTCTCGAGGAAGCGCTGGTGAAATCTTGTCCTCATAGGATGCATGATAGCTACTTCAATCTTGTTATGTCCGCTCTTAACGGCGTCGGGTACTTTATATGGCAGAAGGCATCCGCAGCGCCCACCAATAATTCTCAAGGTTGAGCATTCAGGCTTGTGCAATTGCCAAAATAAAAATCAATTATTCAGCATGTCTGTGGCATCATAACAACACCTATATATTTTGCATGTGCGTCTTTCACCAGAAAAAGCATACATAAGTAATTTCAAGGACCATAGCACTTATCACGCAGCGCTGACCATGCAACGCTTGCACGGAACGGGAAGTGTTTCCAACGCTTCGCTAAGACGAGACGGTGGTGGCACCTACCCGTCGCCTTCCGTTCTACACCTTATCACGTCTGAGAAGAGCGCGCATGCCTGTCACAGAGCCACGTGCTTTGTTTTCAAAGAAAACTGCCAGATGGCGTCCTAGTCTCACGTGTGACGTGACTTGATGTGCTCGTTCGTCTCCGCTGCACGCTCGAGGCACCCTAACGCATCGCCTCCAGAATACCACGCACCAATTTTCTTGCGCAGAACATCAAATAAATGTCTTGTTCGCTCTTTCCACGCTCAAGACTATCCTCTTTTGAGGACATTTGCAGATTGACATGCAGATACGGGGCCAATTTTTTTTCTTGGCCACGAAAGCTCGCTGTCAATTTCTAAAACACCGAGCGCCTCCATCAGTGGGAAGATACATGCTTCGATGCTTGTGGTTTGCTCGGTGGGTGTGGTGTATGAAATCCCACTTAGTTGTGGCCGGGTTCATATGAGCCAAACTGGATGGTGTTTGAGTGTCATAATAAGATAACACGAAATTTCAATTCGAAATAATTCAGGGGCACATTTGCCTGTACAATGGCATTCCTTTTCTCGTGAGGCGTGGTTTTCGAGTGTATCTGTCCTTGCAAAAAGCTCAAATGCTCTGGCTTGTGAAAGAATCGGCGCATTCTCGATAAAGAAAAAGAAGTGACTTGTGTATAAGTGGCCCGTCAGTGGTTTTGCGCACGTCTGAGTTTGTTTTTTGCGCTTCGTCGCTTGAATATATAAGCCTTTCGAATGTCCTCAATTTCAATTTTTGTCACGTGACGAGGCAACGCAGTGTGCTTTGGGCATTTGTGGTGCGGCAATATGTTTGGTACGTTTCTCCTGCGAATAAATCAGTTGCGAGCTGACGCTCTTTCTCCCTCTTTCTTCTTGAGGTGTTTTTAGGCGTCCAAAAGTTTTCCTCAGATAATTATTTTTCTTGCCTCGAATACTACATATCGGGGGAGGGTGCATTTCAATTATTGTACTAATAAAGATTTTCTGCCATTCAGCTAAATCACGTAGTAAAGGAAAGAACATCATGGTAATTATTCTATTTCCTAATGTCCAATGTAAAACAGGGATTCTTCGTGGGCGGCCCGGAATTACAACGCAAAATTTCCAAAAGTCATTTCAGCTCATGGGAATGTTGATAACGAAGCTCTTCTTTATCAGTTTGTAAGCGCTCGTGGTATAGCGGGCGCGGTTTTGGCACACGATATAGAAAAAAACGGAAGTGCTGCTCTTCAACAGAAGTGTTGTAAAACTTAATAAAGATCACGCTATCTATAAAGAATTTTGTCGGGATGAAATCAGAATAAATTATTGTCTCGTTGTCATTGGCTATTCTAACACTTATATGCATATATTGAACTTATTCGAAGGTTGCAGCGATTGCCTAAATTGTACACGACATCAAATACCCAGGCACGTGTTCGACCCTCGGCATATACAGTACGCCTGAATGACTGCGTCATGCCAAGTACTCTGAATCATTAAACATTTCTAAACTCATCCACATGATTAATGAAGCGAGAGCACGAATTGAGCGAAGTGAATTTCCAAGAACGGTGAGAGATGAAACGCGTCGTGGCGTTCAACACGTGCTATTCAGACCACTATTTTGCATCGTGGCATCGACCGAAGAATTTGAGGAGCGTGAGTACTATCCACCACGACGGAACGTTTTCTTTTGGCGCCTCACAAGGGAACTCCTCTACCACTATATTGGATTTTAGACTACTATTATTGGTATTTGAAAAATAAATATTCTCAGTAGTTTGTGTGACACTTTTCTCCTTTGTCTCATGGCCTGCACTGGTATTGTAAGTTTACCCATTAGCTCAATTTTTTTAACTTGTTCCACACCTATTCTAATGAACATATTAAAGGTTAGTTGTGCGCCACGCACTCGCAATTTCTTGAAAGCTGCAATGTTTTATCTCGCTTACAATGTCTGAATGTAATCCTCGAGCCCATTTAATGCCTGCAGGTGTGTCTGTTACTATGCTACTCTCTGACTAAGAAATAAAAGGTGAAACAAAGAGAGAGAGGAAGAGAAACTGGCCATGAAGGACAATATACTTTGTCTTGAGGAAGTACACTGAATGAGAAAAAAATATATCCATCGAGCTGTTTAATAATAAGTTAGGAGAGACACCATATTTGCTTCCTCGTTTTACCGAAAACTAATATGATATTCACTTTAAGGCGACAGCGTTAGTGAAGTGGTTGCGCAGAAGTTTCGGCGTCGGCGTGGATGGTTGTGCGCGAAAAATCATCTTGTTCGATAGTTAAAACTCGAGAAATATGCAAACAAATCAAATAATAAAAAAACTTTGGGTCTGAGTGAGGATCAAGCCTGCGTTGATTCTTTGCATAGCAACGGGTGTTCTATCACACAGCCACACATCTGCTTGTGAAGAAGTACCTTCCTCTGCTTAAAAATGCAAATCTTTTATGCTTTGCAAATACACGCGTCCTGTATACATGCTTCACAATGCTTGCAATATTGTAGTAATATTGCGTGGCATAAGCGTACATTACCATCGTGTGTCAGAACATGCAATTATCATAATGACTTTGTGTATTAAAGCCGGTCATTTGCTATAAAGGGCCCACAAGTTACGCCACGTATAGCCTTATATCCACGTCGTAGGTTCATGGCACATTCAAAAAGATCTGACGCACTAAGCGTTTGAATGGGGAGAACATATCGCTATCGCATTCAGCTCTCAGCGGTGAAGCTAAATGATCCCCTAATTTTCTCAATAAAGCTTGGAAGTCAACTGTTTTTCCAGCCTGTGCGCAGCCATAGTGTCAACGATAGTATATATGGATTGCGATGTTTCGCATATCATGGTCATGGCGTGATATGCTGAAAAATGCGCAGTTGGCCAAGAATTTTATGAAAGGGACTTTCAGTTATAAGATTTAACAATGCAGTAAATACGCTTCAGGTGCCTTTGTTGTCTGAATTATTTAGCGGTCGGGACGAGGTCTTATGCATGTTATGAAAGCCACCACCAGTATTATATTACCGGTCATAGAATCACTGTTTGGGAGCAGCAATTATGGCATTCGCCTTTTAAAGCTCAATACACACTTGATAAAAATTTAATAACGCGTTGTTCTCGTTCTGAAGAAAAATTCTTACTTTCCTGTCTGGCCCATGGTTGGTTGGTTGGTAAGAACTTTATTGGAAGTCCGGCAGAGCTTTCGCCGACCGGACCCTAGGTCTCCCGCGTGGGGACGTCAAGACCTTGCCTGACCGCCGCTTCGCGGGCCTGCTGGACGGCCCAGAGCGGGTCAACGAGGCTAGGGCTGCACAGGGCAGTGGCCAATCACGGCGGAAGGGTTCCGCAAGGTACTAAATCTGGCCCATGGTTCATCATCTTATTACACATTACACAAAATCTGTTAACCTTTAGGAGTAGTTCTGATGGGCAAATAGCAAATTTTGAAATGAATGAAATACAAAAAATAGTGCTACGTGTTATTCAGAGGACCACTTTCCGAGTGCTTTTTAGGGCACTACATTTCATTTCTGAGAATTATATTAGACTGTGTTCACATCCTAGCTTTTTTCAACGAATGAGCAACTGTCACTGCGCCATATTGCACGTTGAAAAGCACCCTTAGCAGTGAAGGTGTGGAGCATCACGAAGTAAGGAGCAGTTTCTTGGACTTCAAAGAACTTATAAGAGAAAGACAATTCAAGTCAATTTCATTACAATTCATTGAAGTTTAATAGCGAAACTGTTTAAGCTGTCGTTAGCTTGTTCTTTATCATCAAAAACTCCTCAGGTGGGTACGTCAAGCAAGAATCGGGCTGGCGCCCCTAGTGTGTAGAACAAGGGCGAGCGTTAAACGAAAACATTTCTCGCTGACATCAAGTACCTAATACACGTGAAGAAAGGATAGAAAAAAATAGAGGGTGAGACAGGGAGAAAGAAAGTGATTGAGATGAAATAGAGATAGTATTAAAAATACACAAATGAAATAAAGATGAAAAAAGTTAGAAACGCACAGAACACAAAAAGACATGCAAAGCCAAGAAGTGGTACACAGAAACAAAACGAGTTCGTAAACGCACAGGGCGAAGTACAAAGTGAGTAATAGAAAGCAGCAAAGAAGGAAAGAGGAAGAGGCTTCGAGAAAGAAAGAAAAAGATAGAAAGCATAAGGAAGCAGTAAAGGTAGAGAGGCAGAAAAAAAAGAAAGAAAAGAAGATAGAACCAGTGAAAAAGAGAGGGAAACAAGGAAATGAAGAAATAAAAAAAGGAGAAGTAAAATATGCCAGAAACGATGTTAAAAAAAAGAAAGAAAGAGAAATAAAAAAACACTGATGGCTGGCTACCCAGCTTCGCTCTCCTTTCATGATTGCACCACAAGTGCAAGTTCTTCGTTATTATTATTATTATTATTATTATTATTATTATTATTATTATTATTATTATTATTTACAAAGAAAGAGAAAAGGCCCGAACCAAAGGTGCAACTTTTTTTTTTATACGGAGAATAGGCTCCATTACAAAAGCATACGTCGTCACAGTAGATGCGTTGAAAAAAAAAACACACTGTATATAGATGCGGTAACTGTATGGCTTGCCGTACAGTTACCGTATAGTAAATATCACGCTTGGTTTGCTGCCTGAGTGACATGAAACTAGCTGAACATTTTTTTTTCTGGGTACATTTAATAACCATTTCATGTTCAATCCAACAGTTCAGAATTTTCGGAAGTCTATTATATAGCTTTGCTTGCTTATAATTATTCAAGTATATGAAATAATCCGGTTTTCAGTATAATAATCGTTTGACCGATCGGTGTATAGCCGGTCAACACTAAGCTTTTTAAGAATATGCCCAATTTTCTGCCTTTTGGGAACAAGCTTTTCACAAAGCAATAATCAAAAGGTCCTTCTTCGTTCTACCAAATGCAGCAATTACGGGCAATATTTCAGTGTGCGAGAACTTCAAGAGCAACGGCCGATCACTACCCCTCAATGACCCACACTAGCAGTTCAAATTCAAACACGCAAGCTGCATGACAGAAAATGCCTTAGTGCACTAAGCCGTAGCCGCGAAATTTCCTCCCAAACAAAGCACCAATAAAAATTTAGACGTTTCTGTTACGCTCTAACACGTCACAGCTTTTGAGAACAGGCACGCTGCACGTGAACGTCTTCGATCCATTCAATCTACTATGCTATCATTGTTCACGAACTCCTTCCATCATCGACCCATTAATGTACTCGACCTGTCACTGGGAGGGCGGGTCAAAGCGCTGATACCAAAGGCAAGAACAGAACAAAAACAAAAGGTAGTGACACGCGTGTCGTTTCACAGTACGAAGAATTAGCACCCTCGTTCTTAATCTCGGTTTAGTTTCCCGCACTCGTCTCCTAAGTTTTTATCGAGAAGAAAAAATGTGCAAAGGGCATCGCTATGCGGTGCTGGAGCCCCTTAACAGAATAATGGATTCTCGCCTTGACTCTCCCCGTAGTCGATTTCGCGTATTACCACGTGAAGAAAAGACGCCCAAGCCTCTAAAAAAACTGATACGTAAAATCTAATGAAGATCAAAGGTGGTGACAGCCGGATTGCGCGAGACAGGCGCTGTCGAAGGGGAGAAGAAATATAAAAAATGTGTAAGCAGTGGTGATAGGCGTCTTCTTAAGAAAGAACGAGTGATTCTCAAAGGCGACGATAATATTGTTCTATTTTCTGGTACAGGAAGACGAATTTATTGGTTGGAAACAGGAGCAGTGATATTCTGTCTATCGCGCTTGCGACAATAAAGCGTTGGGAATAAATTGTTCCGCGAGAGTGAAATTACACCAACGAGGCATTAAAGGAGGACTGTGTAGGTTAAGCCATATGAATCTCTTTCTTTCAATGACAAGTGTCTCGCCAATATAAAGAGCCTCTTCTGTTTTGTTTTTTTCTAATGTCACCCCACTATTTTACTCAAACCAGTTTCTGTCAGTGCGAATGTGTGCACTTTTGTGTAGTATTTCTATTTGGCATTTGCACCTCATCCCACATTGCCTATTTGACGATATGCCCTTAGACTCACCGTAAGCATATTTATGCATTAATTTATTACTACAAACTGCAGCAGTTGAGGGTTGATGCAGGTGTTCATGCGGATGGAGAGAATATAAAGATAGAGACAATATGGACGCCAGCGAGGAAAACAAAAAAGCTCTTACTTTTCGATACTGTCGAAAAATTTGTTTAGGGGGAAGTGCTAGAACACCCGGTCTCATTATTCACATTTTTTATATCGTTTTACCACGTTCTTAAACAGGCCTGATAATACTTACCGGCAATCTTATAATTGAAAACTCTGCCTGACGCTTCTGCATGCTTAAGGGCTAACAGTGCGCTCAGTCCATATGAATGGTCTCACTAGACACCAGCAAAAACTTGGAAGAAACTCGACCTTAATGCAAGGCGTAGAGCGCTCTTTTCAGGGACTAAAAGAGCGAGCCACCTTGCATGTGCACAAACTGAAAAGACGGTAGTAATCTTACAGGTGATAAATTAAACGATTACCACACTGTATTCAAGAGACAAGAAGAGAGCACAGTGGATCAGAGAACAAACCGGTGATAAGAATATAGTTGAAATCAAGAAGAAATGGACATGGGCCGGGCATGTAGCATATGGCCAGGATAACCACTAATCATTAAGGGTAACTGACTGGGATTGCCAGAGAAGCCAAGCGGGTTAGGGGGAGACAGAAGGTTAGGTGGGCAGATGAGATTTAGAAGTTTGCGGGTATAAAGTGGCAGCAGCAAGCACAGGACCGATTTATCTGGCGGAGCATGGGAGAGGCCTTTGCCGGCAGTGTACGTAGTCAGGCTGATTATGAATATGATGATGAACCTCAAACGCGGCTGCTAGAGTGGAGCGTGAAGATGTGTCTACTTAATTTCGCTGTAATTTTCAACCAAGCATCTACATCTCGGCAAATAGGCTCGTCAAAAACGTGAAATTTGTGCAGTTCCTAGCGCTGTCTCGGGATGATATACGTTATCGCGGGGGTGAGTGCCAGCACCACTCAGCTAAAGGTATCCAAGGTCAAGGCTTCCGCTAACAGACAAAAAACCTATACACGATTCCATTTTCAAGCAGCAACTGAACGTGCTCAAGGGGGTGCCTTTAAAACAACTTAAAAGTAAGTAGTATAGACACACACATACCTTGCACTCATGAAGAGAACGCATATATGAGTGCCATTCCGATGAATTTCACGCTGTACATTCGCTTTTCGGTCGTCCTTTGGGAACGCAAACAATAGAACCGTCGGCACATATTCAATATCGATGACAGCTTTGCCAGCAGCACTGTCCCACTGCGAGAGCTTGTAGGTGTACACTACGCGAACATTCAGTGAATGAAGCACGTCACATCACGCCGCAGCACTTCACAGACGCGGGAAAACGCGTTCATCTTCATGCAATTGGTTGGTTGGTTGCGAAACTTTATTGAGGTCCTGCAAGGCGCGCGTCAGCGCGCAGCGGGCGACTCATATATCCTGATCTTCATGAAATGGCCGAAAGAAACACCAGCCCTCCACGAAAGGCTTCGTCAGGCTTAGCAATCGTGCTATCTCGAACAGTGAGCGTGCGCATGCGCAAGTCTACTCGGCAGGAGATGAGCGTGAACACTGACTGACGTCAGATGTCATGCCTGGAGTAGTGAGCAGGCCGGAACAGTTTTTCTAGGTGGCATTGGTACGGCTGAGCAAGCCCCGTGGCAGTAACGGCGTCAGCTTAGTTGGCATTGTGCGGCACATATTGATAGGAACAGTGGGTTTCATGAAGCCCCTAGTCTGGAGTTTCGTTGGCAATTCGGCGATGCGTGAGCGCATGCCTTGCGTTCGCGTAAGCATGGGAGAAAGCCCGACGAGTCGTCCGCTCCACCGACACGCTATATCGTCTGTTCCGCCTAATTGTGTGCAAACGCTCCACGTGAGCACACCTCTGTTACATCGCCACCGCATTGAGATCATCTGGGCTCCGGACCACTCGGGACTCGCGGAGAACGAACACGCTCATGACGCCGCCCGAACTCTCGTCCATCGGGCACAACATCGGGCATTAAACAGAGCACAACCCCTCGCTACCTGACGTGGCGGAGCGAGAGATGATGGTCGCCTCTTCTCCCGACAGTGCGAGGGACAAAACGGTAACCTTTGGAGAAATCCTACTGTATTACCGTATAGAAGGCCCGACTTAAATACCCACCACCAGACAAGTTCCTTAGTAAGCAGCGATCCACTACCTGACGTCAATTACGGACACGCACTTTACCCTGTCGGTCACTGTACTATCGGCGTCAAACGAAACCCGAACAGCGGAGCACGTGTTTCAAGCATTAGAAACAGTATAGTGTGGGCCGTCCAGTCATCACCATTGACAGGCGTGCACATCCGGTTTGGCAGCACTACGCGATCCCTCTACAGTGCGTTATCTCTGTTTCGGCTCTAGTTTTCGTATAATAGTAATGGTGGCCATCGTGGGCGTGCCAAGAGCTTTTGATAGTATCACTCTCAATTCCTTGCTTTTACTTCAGCGTCGCAGTGCAATCGGTGGCTTGGCACAATAAAACAAAAAGAGAAATATAATTGGTTTGTACTTGATTTTCAACCGATCGTCGCCTCTCATTTGCCAGCGCTGCTTCACCTGCACCATTCTTTCAGAGACCGACCCAAAAACGCGTCACTTTAACTGGAAATGCCGAGCGTTTCTTCGGAAGAGAGAGCGCAAATTGTTTCGCTTTACCGGCACGAAGTCAAACAGCGTGAAATTGCCACCGTTATGAACCGACTTTTGTCTACTTTAAATAGAACCAGCCAAGAATTCCATAATGATAGACTCCGTGATGACAAACCGTGCTACAATACTCGCCTTTGGCTGCAGTAGTTTAACCTCTCTTTTTTTGTTCCTTTCAAATTACCAGATCTGGAACACAAGCAGAAGTAGTGCACTCTAAGGGGATCGCGCAGTGCTGCCCCACCAGATGTGCGGGACTGTCTGTGCCAATGACTGGTCGATGGCACGCACTATGCCATTGATAAGGCTTGTGCCACGCGCTCTCCTGTTCGCGTTTCATTTTATGCCGATAGTACAGCCGTATTTACCCCGCTGTTCCCACGCCACAATGCAAACCGTGCGGTGTAATTATTTATTTACTGGAACATGGTAACGGGAACATCAAGACTAATTGGCAGGCCAAGTGGCTTTAAGGAAAGCAGCCTTTTATTAAGCTGTTCTTTTTGCCATCACTCTGTGAATGAAACGAAAATTGCTTGCATATTTTTCCACAACGGTCGGGAGACTCGATTTCGATGCTCGGATAACACGTGATTTCATTCTTCTTCGTGACTGTGTTGATCGTGATCGAATTCAGCCCTATTGAGATGAGCTTTGCAACGATGAGAAGTGCCGTTGTGACAAGCGTACTACCACTATCCTATTGAACACAACTATTTAAGTACATATCCTTCAAATTGCAGAAAATGAATAGGCAGAACAACAAGAATGGGCTAGCAATGACAGAAACGTGTAATGTACAGCTCACGCTTACGAACCGGCCTTGGTAGGTGCCGAAGCAGATAATTTGTGCTACACACGCAAAAGTGCACTCTGTCAGCATCAATAAACATCTATTTAACAATGTTCAACACAGGCACTGCAAATTCTTTGAGCAGACAAAAGGATGCAACTTACCGCAGCAGCGATCCGGAGTGTTGAATACGCGGCGAGGTGGGCGTATCCAGTGGAACATCAGCTGGCGCAGCAAGAACGTTTCTATGGAGACGGGACGCCACAGAGCAGACGTCATACAGAAATATACGACGCGTCGATGCAGCCCACTGGGCGCATGATAACGTGCCTGTCTCTGAAGCGAAGTCGAAAGGGTCATTGCTTACGCCGCCTGACGGGTGGTCAGACCCTCACTTGCTGGGCCGCACAACGGCCCTTGTGGCCACTCTTTATATAGTATGTTTTTCTATGGAGCACACCGACGCTACGTTAGCAAAACGTGAGCACGCAATAGTCTGACGCCCGGTGCAACCGGTGCGACAAGCGCCCGTCGTCGTGGCCCGGTGAATGCCGGTGCCAAATGCGACATGCTGCATTTCGCGCTGATCCATTACCCAGACAACACTGCGTCTCCATCATTTCGTGATGGAGGGATGCCGGACACGCTGAAACCAACACCACCTAGACTATGTCAATAGTGTTGCGACGCGCGCCTCCGACGACGTTACGAAGGGTGCCTCGAAATTTCACTGCTGCAACCACTGTTTCGAAAGACGGCGACGCCAACACGGTCCCGAAGGCGCCACTGCTTCGTACTCCGCCGGAAAGGTCACCAGCCGTTAGGTAGCGTAGGTTTCTCAGCTCGCGACTGCTTCTGCGCAGAGCTGATAGAGGAGCGGACGAGACGACGGTGAGTTAAACAAGGTTTATGTACAGCATATATACAGAGGCGTTACGAATTCAGCACTGGGGCCGAAAGAGACTTGAAGAGCCGAGCTCTTCTCTCTAACACATAGCTCTACTCTCAAAAGGGTCTGCTGTCAAAGGGGTCTGCTAACACATAGCTCAACTGCAACACACATGTCTGCTCTCACATAGGACTGCTGCTAACACATAGCTCAACTGCGACACACATGTCTGCTCTCCATCAGGTCTGCTCTCACATAGGACTGCTGCTAACACATAGCTCAACTGCGACACATATGTCTGCTCTGCAACAGGTCTGCTCTCACATAGGACTGCTGCTCGCGACGCGCCGCAGGGCTTCTTTTATATGCACCGGGTGGATTTTTTGAATATCAAAAGGTCCAACCAGGAGCGCCGCTGTTAATGAGGTCAGACTCCTCCAATGGGGTCGTCGCTGGGCCGCGTCCTTCTTTCTCATGGAATCTGGAGAGGCTGCGCTGCAGGTGGCTGCACCCAAGGACGAGTGCAGTACCAAGCATTTCGTCAGACCCGCCAGACAGGAAGGCGCCAGTTGTTTACTTAACGGGCTCGCGGGCTGAGGTGACTCACTGCACGTGCGCGCCAGGAAGGCGCCATCGCGTGATGACGCCGTTGAGTTGTTGACCGCGTCAGGCGGGCTCGCGTGCTGGCCTTGACACAGAATTCCTTTTTAGAGGCATGGACGTTCACTGCGGACTCGCAGGCATAACAGCACCCCCACCGCCAGACAATGCGCCGGAAAGACGAGCTGCTTCCACGGGGCTCGGATGTCAGGCGCGCTCGTTCGCCAGGTCCCTCCAGGTTTGCTCCAGGGCCATGGGGAGAATGCAGCTCCAGACTCCGTTCCAGGAACACATCCCATTCTGGAGGTCAGATCCCAGCTCCAGTGGCTTGTCGCCACAACTTGTCGACCAACTTCGCTCGTCTCTTCTGACGATCCTTGGTTTCAGCACTTGTCGATGGTTCTGCAACTTGTCAAGAACGGTTCGACAACAGACAACACACGACACAAGCAAGTGCCCTCGGTCACCCGACAGAACACCAGACAAAGTATAGTACAACATATACCTAGCTACGTGTCTATCGGAATTTCGTTCCCTCTACATCAAGAGGCACATGTGGGAAACAAGACTCTTAAAATGACAACTCAATTTTTTTACACGTACAACCACGTAATCAATTAGAATACAACATAAAGTTGGCTCCTTGAGCTCACTCCGGACGAGAGTGCTCAGCTCAGGTCATCATGAGGTCAAAGTTTTGCCTCTAATCGCCAGCGAGAAACCGAAAGGTGAAGAAAGTACTAACTATATATAAATGCACGGCTCAATGCGTCTGCATTAGCGTTTAGCTTTCCTTTTTTTAGCGAACGTCAAAGTTTCGCTGTTGGAGCATCATGGTCCATCTCAGTAACTGGCCACTTTTAAGCGACGATACCTATGCGGTACCAAGAGCGGCTCATGCTTGCGACGTTGCACATCTGTGTAACTACAATAGGGGAGTCCAGATTTCTCATAAAAAGGAACATTCCTTCTCAGCTACTTCTTCTGCACTTCACTTAACCTAGGCTCTAGGTTCAACTGATGCAAGATTACCTCCGATCCCCTTTCGATTACATCACTAGAACTCCAAATTTCTGCTCCCTCTTCCTCTGAAGCATTCAACAGCAGATTTACGACTGCTTGAAGTTGAACGTATGGTTTCAGTAGGTTACAGTGGTAAATTTTGTTCGGCCGCCTTCCTAATTTCACTTCATATTTCGTATCGGAAAGCTTCGATATTACATTGGCGGGCCCTTCCCGATGAACCTCAAGCTTGTTCCTTTTGGACGGCTGCAGCAGCAATACCTGACTTCCTACTTCAAAAGCGCGCTCCTTCGCCGATTTGTCGTAGTACTCCTTCGACAACATTTGTGAAGCTTTCATGTGGCTTTCCCCTAGCGCTTTAATCGAGAGGTCCGCACGCTGCTCTCGAATGGGCGTTTCTCTATCAACCCTCGACAGCTCACTCCAACTTTCTGCTACAGGCGAGATCGTTTTACCCCTCTCGCTCTGACTCGATGGCACCATGTCGTCTCCCCTTGCTACGGAAACCGCGCCGGTCGCTTCGGCGACAGGCCGCTTGCGTGACTGCTCACATGACTCACGCGGAAAAATTCCTCTCTGAGGTTCCGTCGACCCGCCGACAAGGTCACTTGAGAGTTCACCGCATTGAACAAGATCAAGCTCCTGCGAAAGCTTCCACGCTTGCGATCACGTGAGGGCCATGTACGCTAAGTTGGGGAAGAGCGATTTACCCTGTTCTTGGAAAAGCTGCTCTGAATTGTTGGAGAAAAGATAAAGAAAACGATCGGGAAGCACGGCAGACACAACCGCTTCAGTGCGAAGCTTACCGAACGGGCCTTCAATGACAACCGTAGCTATTGGTAAGCAAGCACTCTGCTCCTCGGCGACTTGCCTGATCCACGCGCGTTCTCCTGTAAAGTCATCCGAAGACACCAATGAAGGATGGACAACGTCCATGGTTGCCGCTGAGTCTCTAAGTGCTCGGCACGTTTTCCCATTCACCCTAATTTCTTGGAGATACGGCCCCAACAACCGCATGTTGTTTTCTGATTCTCGGATTATTGCAAAAGCAAACTTTTGCTTACAGTTTATCGCGATGTGCCCTTCCTTTTTGCAGTTGTAGCAGATTAGCGGCTTCCGTTTGTTTTCCGATTGTAGGATAGTTGCAAACTCTTGCTGACAGTTTATAGCGATGTACCCTTTCTTTTTGCAGTTGTAGCAGATTAGCGGCTTCCGTGATTCAAACGCCCGTGTGGTATCAGTGCGTTGTTTAGGAACCTCACTCGTTTTCTCCGCTTCCGTTTGCCCTTCCCCTACAGAGTCCTTCATAAGAGACGGGTCTTTCTTGAAATTACGATGCGGAGTGGGTTTCCGTTGATCAGGTTGCATTGAAAAGCCCTCTTTCCTTTCATACTTTTCCACGCGCACTGCCCTGCTATGCAACTTTCGGCGAGTATATTACTCCTCAGCTAACTCTGCTGCCTTGTTTAGCTGTACTTCACCAAGTTTGTCCTGCAGCCAAAGTTTGACATCCTCCTCGATGCAGCGGTAGAATTGCTCCAATGCAACCCATTCCACCACTTTATCGCGGTCGTCATAAACACCTTCGCCCTTGAGCCATTCAATTAAATCGGCTTTAAGACGAAACGCGAAGTCAACGTGTGACTCATTCCCCTTTTTAGCATACCGGAACCTTTGCCTGAAAGCCTCGGGCGACAACTTATAACGTCTCAAGAGCACTTCCTTAACCTCGTCATATCTCTCAAACGCTTCCCTCGACAAGCAAGTTATCGCGTCGGACACTTCGCCGGGAAGAACAGCTAACAGGTTCTGCGCCCAAAAAGACCACTCCAAAGCGTTTCGCTCACAGACGTGTTCAAACTTGACGAGATACTTCGCCAAGTCCTCGCCTACTACGAACGGTGGCAGTTGGTCTCGAATTCTACAACCGCTGACCTGAACTGTTGGAGAAGCTACGCTAGGCGCCTGCGAACACTGTAGTATTGCCAATTCTATTCGTTGCAACTCGAGGCGCTCCTGTCTCTCGGCTTCCTCGCGGCGTTCTCGCCTTTCAGCTTCTTCACGTTCGCGAGCTTCTCGCCTTTCAGCTTCTTCTAGTTCGCGAGCTTATCGCCTTTCAGCTTCTTCACGAACTTCTCGCCTTTCAGTTTCTTCACGTTCGCGAGCTTCTCGCCTTTCAGCTTCTTCACGTTCGCGCGCTTCTCGCCTTTCAGCCTCCTCGCGGTGTGCTTTGATATCCACCCAGGCCTCATCGACTTCCTCAACCGACACTCCCTCATTCTTCATGATCTCAAGGATCGCTTGCTTTCGTTTCGCACGGCCCAAAGTAATGCCGAGTTCCTCACAAATTTCGATGAGTTCCTTCACTTTAAGATTCTCCATCGTTCACACTAGCCTCTTGCTGTTTGCCCATGTTAACAATTTACTTGCCGTACCCACTATTAGTCAACTAGCAAGACGCGCAAGCAATTTTTACACTCCCGTGTTTACCCCTTCCGCATTAACTTTGGTTTCAAAGCACTTCGACTTTGCTTGAAACGATCAAAGCTCACTTCAATGCTTCACACAGCCCTTCTCTAAACTACTACAACCTGAGCTAGAGTAGTCTGGTGAACGGAGGGGAAAACATCAGGCACTCGCCGCATCGATGTCGCTGACGCCGGCCGATCCCGTAGCTGCCAACCACTGTTGCGAAGCGCACCTCCGACGTCGTTACGAAGGACGCCTCAAAATTTCACCGCTGCAACCACTGTTTCGAAAGAAGGCGACGCCCACACGGTCCCGAAGGCGCCACTGCTGCGAACTCCACCGGGAAGGTCACCAGCCGTTTGGTAGCGTAGGTTTCTCAGCTCGCGACTGCTTCTGCGCAGAGCTGATAGACGAGCGGATGAGACAACGGTGAGTTAAACAAGGTTTATGTACAGCATATATACAGAGGCGTTACAAATTCGGCACTGGGGCCGACAGAGACGCGAAGAGCTGAGCTCTTTTCTCTAACACATAGCTCTACTCTCAAAAGGATCTGCTGTCAAATGGGTCTGCTAACACATAGCTCTACTCTTAAAAGGATCTGCTGTCAAATGGGTCTGCTAACACATAGCTCAACCGCGACACACATGTCTGCTCTCCAACAGCTTTGCTCTCACATAGGACTGCTGCTAACACATAGCTCAACCGCGACACACATGTCTGCTCTCCGACAGGTCTGCTCTCACATAGGACTGCTGCTAACACATAGCTCAACTGCGACACACATGTCTGCTCTCCAACAGGTCTGCTCTCACATAGGACTGCTGCTAACACATAGCTCAACTGCGACACACATGTCTGCTCTCCAACAGGTCTGCTCTCACATAGGACTGCTGCTAATACATAGCTCAACTGCAACACACATGTTTGCTCTCCAACAGGTCTGCTCTCACATAGGACTGCTGCTCGCGACGCGCCGCAGGGCTTCTTTTATATGCACCAGGTGGATTCTTTGAATAACAAAATGTCCAACCAGAAGCGCCGCTGGTCATGAGGTGAGACTCCTCCAATGGGGTCGCCGCTGGGCCGCGTCCTTCTTTCTCATCGAATCTGGAGAGGCTGCGCTGCAGGTGGCTGCACCCAAGGACGAGTGACATCGCAAGCATTGCGTCAGACCCGCCAGGCAGGAAGGCGCCAGTTGTTTACTCGACGGGCTCGTGGGCTGAGGTGACTCACTGCACGTGCACGCCAGAAAGGCGCCGTCGCGTGATGACGCCGTTGAGTTGTTGATCGCGTCAGGCGGGCTCGCGTGCTGGCCTTGACAAAGATTTCATTTTTCGAGGCATGGACGTTCGCTGCGGACTCGCAAGCATAACAACAGTCTAGGTGGTGTTGCTGAAACGCGCATGCGTCAAAGCGACACAGAGCACGCGCAATGCGTCACGTCGAATGCATTGGCACCTTGACTGTGGAATGTATTCATGTTCTTATATGACACGCATTTCATGATTATCATGTTTGCACCAGTCACATACCTTCGTCATTCATTGACGTCACGTAATACCAAATTTGGCATATGTCAAGCTAGCGAAACGGCCGTGATCGCATTTTGAGCGTAGCATGTAGTCATGTTGTTACATGACACGCATCTCATGTTTATCAAGTTTGCACCAGTATCATACCTTCGTCATCCCTTCACAACCCGTAATACCAAATTTGGTATAAGTGAAGCTAGTAAAACGGCCGCCAGCATATCATTATCGTGGCATGTAGTCATGTTGTTGCATGACGCACATGTCATGATTATCATGTTTGCACTAGTCCCATACCTTCGCCATCCAAACACGTACTGTAATACCGAATTTGGTATACGTGACGCAAGCGAAACAGCCGTGAGCGCATCATGAGCGGGGCATGTAGTCATGTTGCTACATGGCACGCATATCATGATTTTCATGTTAGGTTCCGTCGCTTGTGTTCACCATCCAATCATGTCATACCATACCAGTTTTGCAACATACCATGTGAACTAAACCACCGCAACAGCTGCAGGACCGTGAAATGTAAATCATGACAATAATGACATTCATGTCTTGATTTTCATGTTATGACTAGTAGAATATGTTGTTCATACAGTCATAATATGACATACCACGTTTTTATTTGATACAACTATCGAAACGGCCAGGAAAGCTAGAAGTCGTTGGTGGCTAGATAGATAGATAGATAGATAGATAGATAGATAGATAGATAGATAGATAGATAGATAGATAGATAGATAGATAGATAGATAGATACGCTCAAGGTCACCGAAGTGCGATAAGAAATGCTTCGCATTTAAAACCCTATATTTCTTATCACTTGCCCCTTCAAGACATGGCTTCTTCCTTTTAAGCAATATAGAGTGGAGATCAATGAACAGATGGCTTTAATAATAGACCGGCACAAGGGAGATAGCAAATCAAACACATATGCTACAAACTGAGTCTAGATGCTTCGAACTGCTAAGTAGTCGACCTACTAATAGGCATTTGACATTACATAATTTTATATGAATGTTGATGAGCAGAGTAAAATACTTATTGTAAAGAAGTAATTCCAGAGAAGAATAAAGCAACGCCATTATTGGCGTTAATAACATTCGTAGGAAGGTACAAATAGTTTGCTGAGATCAATACTGACAAAATCTTAATCTAGTAAAAACGTGCGGTGCTATATGCTATAACAGAAGAGAGCTAGGAAACACCTAATAATAGATCGATTTGATTACTTAGAGCAGTATTAAATGTGTGGTGAGCATTTGCACTTTCTGGTATGGAGAGTGCTGGCTTGCACTGTCCTTGTGGTTGTAGCGTGGAGTCCCAAGAAATGTATGCGACACATAAAACGCGTGGGAATTCTAACGATACGGTAAGCCACAACAACACCGTAATGGACGATACGGGCACATATGTCCAAGTGATAAACAGCGTTCGATACGCTCTGTCGAGGATCGCAACGATCCCGTGGCACGAGCGACAGGCATGTATGTCGTATCGCTATCGACCATGTGTGACGACGCTTCGCCCAACACTGTTACGATGCGAAAGCAGTCGAGTGTACGCATAGCAGAGTGCGCTTATGCATGAAGTTATGCCCGTCTGCATGCATGGTATCGCTGTGGACTCTATCAGCGTCAGTGCTTTTGTACTTATAGATGTAAGCGCAGAAATGTATTACGAGAGACTCTTACTGTGTCGAAAAAAAAATGGGCAGAAAAAATTAGTCAGCAGATATATCAGCGAGAATGCATGGAGTCCGACATGTTTTTCGACGCGCCTTTTTTTTTAGTATTTCCTCATTGAGCAAGCTAGCCTTTCCGCGTTCTCATGAAGGCAAGAAGGGGAGGATGAATGCAGACGTGGGAATCTTATCTGAAACATCGCAATGCTCACAAAATTATGGACACGAAAGTGCTATAGAATACGATTACTATTTCTTGGTGTTTATTGTTCCAAAGCCACCATATAATCCTGAGTCACGGTGGAGTCAGAAGCTCTGGAAACATCGTACATCTGGGGTTTCTTAACGCGCACCTAAATCTGTATACAAGGTCATCAAGGATTCTCGCCTCCATTAAAACTGTGGCCTGCGTGTACAGAATTCAATCTCACAGTCATCTGTTCAGCAGCCAAGCACTGTTACCACTAGACCATCCTGCATTGTTGGGACACACAATCATAGTACACGACTTACTCGACACTCAGTCGTTAAATGCGAATGAACGCAGTGTTGCTGTTGAGCACTTCATCACAACATAGCGCAACGTGGAATACAACCACACTGCGTTCTTTATGTAGTTATCAAGCGGCTAACATATGGCAAAGAACAACGCACAATGAACAACACTGCACAACGAACGGCAAGTATGTATATCGTAGGCAAACACCAGCAACAAATAGCCAGGGGTGATCAGTGCTGGCTGGCAATAAGTAACTAAGGTAGATCAGGATACCGGCAAAAGATCGCCATTATAGATGTGAAGCAGCTTAAGGACAAGCTCAATCCGGTGTGCGGTGTGACTACCCTTACGGCGCAACACTTGCCCTCCTCCTCTCTCCTATCCTATGCTTCCCTTTTCCAGCCTCGGAAGCCGACGCAGGGAGCGTCTGCTAACCTTCGCTCCCTTTCTTCTTTCCCTACTCTAGAAAACGCCTGCTCTAAAAAGAAGCCTGTGACTTCTTGATCCGGAGAGCTGGTTCCCGGCCATCTCCCGTTCTCGCCTTCTACACTCCTTCTAAACAGTGTCGGCTGCGACTGCTCGCTGCGGCGGCCACGTTAAATCTCTCAGCGCCTGAGATGAAAGTCTTGTTTCCTACCGCCCCGGAGGCCACACAGTCGTGCCTCAGTGCGGCGTCACTTCCGAATCTAGCGTAAATACTAGTGTCGGTTGCGAGCGCTCCGTGCGGAGGAAGCACTGAACCACGAGAAACCTTCCATCTCTATGGAAAAGCGTACGTGTGACGCCGTCGCAGGCATCTTTCTAGGGGAGGCGTTGCTCAAAGCAATCCTCTCCACGGCGTTTACCCCCCCCTCCCCCCACCCTACGTGCGTCCGTCTCCTACCACTCTCTCGACTCACAGCACCGGCGCAGGCAGTGCCGTTTAGCGAGATTTTTCATTGAAAAAACCAACTGCTCGCTCTCCAAAACTATTCATGGGCCACCCCGCCTATATAGGCACTGTATTTTGACCTTCAATCTAGTACTGGTAGAAGAGTTCTCCTGCGCGTTTTTGAAAAATAAAAATTTGCAGTGAGCACGTCAACTCAAATGGGACTGCGGGTCTCTGTGTCCAATTCTTGTTTTCTGTCTCTCATTGCCCAGTAGCAATGACTGGCATGTTCCAGTAGGCAGCACCGGTTAATCGCTGCTTTCTTGGCACCTCCCAAGTTCCTTTCCTGCAAAACGTCGCGATGAGCGCCTGCGTTAACGCCACCGCCAGTGTAAGCGTTAGCCCCCGCTGCTTCGCATCTACACGTGGTCCCCTTTAGCGGGAGATGGTGTAATCTTTTTTCGTAAACCTCGTGTACGAGGGGAAATGTAAAGCACTGCGCTAATACACGCCTCTCGGTGTAAAAAAGCGTCTTCCTATCATGCTACTATATATACTGTCATGAACAATCATCTTTTATTGACTATTTATACCAAGTTTTACTGTTATAGTGAGTGTGCGGGAATCTTTCGGCAGCTTTTTGTGGTCTCCAACCGCGTCACCTTCATGTCTCGTGTACACACACACACACACACACACACACACACACACACACACACACACACACACACATATATATATATATATATATATATATATATATATATATATATGTATGTATGTATTCGCAAGTCTTGTGATTGTTCTTTTTTCATTGAAGTTGGAAATACTCGTACAATGCTTCAGCAATATATTAGTGTTCTCCTGTGAAAGGAATGTCAAACTAAAATCAGCAAAAAATGATGAAAAGCTTGAAATTCTACCCTCATGATGTCACCGTCCTGATAAACGAACATTATTTTCTGCATATTCCTACAGTTTACTGTATCTTTAAATTAATGTCAGTGGACGCAGGAATGCAGGTTGATGGCTGTGACGTCACTTGTCCAGTGGCACGGTGCATGCTTTTCTGACTTGCCCTTTCTTCGTCTCATCTAAGAAGTGGGAGTTTTCAACTCACTATTGAAGTTGGATGGCAAAAAAAGTTCCGGACCAGACAACATACCTAACGCGTTTTTAAAAAAGTATGCCGAGTGGATAACAAAATACCTGTGCCTGCTTTTTAACCGATCATTGTCGTTACGTACCCCACTAAACGATAGGAAAATAGCAAGAGTGATTCCTATACGAAAGTCCGGAAATAAAAACGAACCTTCCAATTATCGGACCATCTCATTAACATGTACGGTTAGGTAAACTGCTAGAACACGTAATCTTAAAGCACATTATACAACACCTTGAAGAACACAAAATACTGTCCCCTTTTCAACACGGCCTCCGCCAGGGCATGTCTCTTGTAACACAACTTATTGAAATGGTCCATGACGCCTCATTAAGCATCGATCGCCAAAAACAATTTGATCTTATTCTGCTACATTTCTCGAAAGCATTTGGTCGGGTGTCGCACAGCAAACTCATCTTGAAACTCCAACCATTTCTAGGCAAGGGCCAAATTCTTGACTGGATTACTAACTTCCTAACAGACAGGTCGCAGTTCGTGGAATTAAACCATGTCCAATCTTCAATCGTACCAGTGACCTCTGGCGTACCACAAGGCAGTGTTTTGGCGCCGGTATTATTCTTACTTTTCCTGAACGATCTTCCTTAATCTGTTATATGTTGGATGCAGATTATTTACAGACGACTGCATCCTGTACAAAAAAATCTACTCACACGATGACCATATCACCTTAAATACAGCGCTAGACGCAGTCTCAGCCGGGTGCAGTGATAAGCAAATGAACATAAACGAAAAAAGTCAGCGCTCTTATACCTAACTAGAAAAAAGCATCCATCCAATTTCAATTACGTCATCAATTCAGCTACCCTTTCTAAAGTCAGGAAACATAAGTATCTAGGGGTCATTCTGTCACATGACCTACGATGAGACGCTCATATTCATTACATCACATCATCTGCGCTGAAAAGATTGTTATTTATAAAAAAGCGATTACAGCAAGCACCACCACATACAAAGTTACTTGCCTACAATACACGTATACGACCCATCCTGGAGTATGCAAACACTGCCTGGTTCCCGTACACAAAAAAACTAACCATCGAGCTCGAAGGTGTTCAACGAAAAGCGCTTATGGTCATCTTCAACAAATTTAACCGGACATATTCACCTACGGAGTTGTATCAGACGGCTGGACTACTAACCATAAAAAACCGGGCAATATTGGCGCGCTTAAAGCTGATGTACCAACTGTTACATGGTCACCTAAACATAGACAAGTCCCGCTACATAAAGCTATTCTCAGCTAGAGCTACCCGCCACAAATACTCTAATACCCTTGCCCCTTACAGATTTCACACAGATGCCTTCAAATTCTCGTTCTTTCCGCTTGCGATCAGAGAATGGAATAACCTGTCCCCCTTTCATTACCAGTAGCACATCCTTAGCCACTTTCTCAAAACTAGTAGAAAGCGACTTGATAGCCTCGCAAACATAATATGGTGCTATGTGATCTTTCTTCTTATTTAAGTAAAGTGCCAATATGATTGTACTTTGACCAATGTGTTTATATGTTTTCTTTTTTTGTTGTTGTTTTGTTAATTTTTTCTTATTACTTTTTTCCTTTCTCTTGACTGTACTTAATCACTGCCTTAGAGTGTCCACCTGTTATAATCCCTCTGAGATTGACAGTGTGTATAAATAAATAAATAAATAAATAAATAAATAAATAAATAAATAAATAAATAAATCTTACCATCATCTTTCCCTGCCACGAAAGGGCTGAGACTTGCCCCAACCTTTAGGGGGTTCACCCAACACAAAAGCACTGTTCACTGCCAGTGACGTTCTTGGTGGCTCTAGTAATCGAAGTGAGAGAAGAACGTTTTTAGAGACCTCGGCCACGGCTGGCATTGTTGGTATAAGGTCGTTTTCGGAGACAATAAACAAGTTCATTGCGCGGCCACTGGTCGAGAAGTTTGGAAAACTTAATTATATTAATTATTTCCCTCTAGTTCCTGCCTGCAAGGAAGACCGCGTTGACCAATTTCAGCCTCTGCTCATTCAACTTGGCTGAAAATTGAGTGGCGGAAATTATGTTCAGTGTCTCTTTAAAAACATTATTCGCTCCATCTTCGATTATGAACATGGATAATAGGCAGCAAGGCGTGTACAACTAAAGATCCTTCTCAAGGAACGATTGGTAAAGCTAGCGTGCTATTTCTGCCTCTTTGTCAATTTTTTTTTCATGTTGGAGAATTTCTTAAGAACAGCACTTTCGCACATATTTTGTCCCAAAATTACGGTGTCAGACAAGTGTGCGCTCCTATCAAACTTCGAGAGCTTAGAGCATATTCTCTGGCCGTGCCCCGCATTAGCAGTTAACGATGCCGAAATGTCGTCCAAGTGGCCTGCAGCACAACGTAGTTCGGATATAGAAGTACAACAATAGGATGTTCCATCAGCCGGCGACGTAGACGAGAGCCTAAGCCTATCTGCCTCGACGTATAGAGTGGCCCGTTGCGCGCTATAGTT
The DNA here is from genome assembly GCF_013339725.1 of Rhipicephalus microplus. Classification (NCBI taxonomy): domain Eukaryota; kingdom Metazoa; phylum Arthropoda; class Arachnida; order Ixodida; family Ixodidae; genus Rhipicephalus; species Rhipicephalus microplus. The sequence goes on along the minus strand of NC_051165.1, from coordinate 314,295,779 downwards.
CAAACACCAAGGGACATTCCACAAATATACTTATTTGCATACTTCGCGAAGAAAGTGCACTGTGCACTACAAAATCATGCGAAGGCTTCGAAATCATGCAGAAGGCTCAGTTTGTGCCCATATTCAGTCAATATCCTGAAAATAGCTAACCTACTCCAACAAGGTTTGTACGCATTTGTTTCTCTAGAAAGGCCTGTAGCCTATTCTGAAGGTCTCTAATTTTAATAGAACTACTCTTATATTATAGGGGCCTCAACTTCTGTGCGACTGTTTTTCTACAGGTTTTCCCGCTCAATTTAATCCAAGCGCCAGCCAAATTAATCTAGGCGCCAGTCAATTTAATCCAGCCGCCACTGAAATTAATTCCGGTGCCATTCATTTTAATCCAAGTGCCACTGAAATTAATCCACCCGCCAGCCGATTTAATCCAGACGCCAGTGAATTTAATCCTGATGACATTGTGACTTCAAAACGACCCAGAATTTTCGGGAATGCGTGGAGTGAATAGCTTTGGAGTGAATTTAACAGGGAAAAACCATGAATGAGTCACTAGTGACACAATGCGACTTGTGCGACTTTATCACGCCTATCACGCGTGTAAGCACTATTCACACCTTCGACATGCATATCAAAGGAAACGCCGTCCACACAGTAATAACTTTATACTTATTAACCATGCCAATGATCTCATCACGAGCGACTTAGGTGACGTCCTCACGCATATCACCCACGCACACACTGTCTTGACCTTCCGTCATGCATATCAAATGAAACGGCTTTGAAAGGGCGGGATCTTGATACATACCTAAAACTCGGCCAAGTCACCGGATCCCCAGTTCCTCAGGGGACGTCATCACAAATATCACCCGCACACGTAATTTACTCGCCTACCGACATGCATACCAAACGAAACGTCTTTGAGAGAGCGATAACGTGTTACCTATGACTCGGCCAACTGACTTGATCACTTGTGATTTAGGTGACGTCATCACGCCTATCACCCACGCACGCAATGTCTAACCTGCCATCATGTATACCAAACGAAACGTCTTCGAGAGGCTAATAAATTGAACGCTGTCAATCGGCAGAGTGACGTGATCACTAGTGACTCGTGTGACGTCATCGCGTTTGACACCCACGCACGCAGCGTCTAACCTGAGTTCATGCATATCAAACGAAATGTCTTTGAGAGAGTAATAACTTGAACGCTGTCAGAAGGCCCAGTGACGTCATCACTAGTGACTGGCATGACGTCATCACGCCTGACACCCACGCACGCGGTGTCCAAACCTGTCTTCATGCATATCAAACGAAATTTCTTTGAGTAATAACTTGAACGCTGTCACAAGGCCCAGTGCCGTCATCACTAGTGACTGGCGTGACGTCATCGCGCCTGACACCCACGCACGCGGTGTCCTAACTTGTCTTCATGCATATCAAACGAAATGTCTTTGAGAGTAATAACTTGAACGCTGTCACAAGGCCCAGTGACGTCATCACTAGTGACTGGCGTGACGTCATCACGCCTATCACACACGCACGCAGTGTCCAAACCTGCCTTCATGCATATCAAACGAAACGTCTGTGAGAGAGCAATAATGTTATACTTATGACTCGGCCAACCGACTGGATCACTATTGACTCACGTGACGTCATCACGACTAACAGTCATGCAAGCACTCTCTAACGTGCTTTCATTAATATCAAACGAAACGTCATTGAGAGAACATTAACTTGAAGGCCGTTGCAGGCAGCGTCTTGTTACAAAGCGCACCTCCGACGACGTTACGAAGGGCGCTACGAATCTCACCGCTGCAACCACTGTTTCGAAAGACTGCGACGCCAACACGGTCCCGAAGGCGCCACTGCTTCGAACTCCGCCGGAAAGGTCACCAGCCGTTTGGTAGCGTAGGTTTTTCAGCTCGCGACTGCTTCTGCGCAGAGCTGATAGACGAGCGGACGAGACGACGGTGAGTTAAACAAGGTCTATGTACAGCATATATACAGAGGCGTTACAAATTCGGCACTGGGGCCGACAAAGACTCGAAGAGCCGAGCTCTCCTCTCAAATGGGTCTCTGTCAAAGGGGTCCCTCCCGACGCGCCGCAGGGCTTCTTTTATATGCCCTGGTTCCAACCCAAACGTCCAACCCGAAGCGCCGCTGGTCGTGAGGTCCGAATCCTCCAATGAGGTCGCCGCTGGGCCGCGTCCTTCTTTCTCCTCAAATCTGGAGAGGCTGCGCTGCAGGTGGCTGCACTCAAGGTCGAGTGACGTCGCAATGCATTGCGTCAGACCCGCCAGACAGGAAGGCGCCAGTTGTTTACTCGACGGGCTCGCTTGCGGAGATGACTCACTGCACGTGCACACCAGAAAGGCGCCGTTGAGTTGTTGATCGCGTCAGGCGGGCGACGCGGGCTGGCCTTGACACAGATTGCCTTTTTCAGAGGCAGGGACGTTCGTTGTCGACTCGCAGGCATAACAGTCTGCTAGTAAAAAACTAACTTCTCGCGCTGCACAGCCGTTCACCAGCTAACCGGTATACGTAGGCACCAGATCGCGCGTTTCGAATTCAGTCAAAGGCGTCTTTACATGGCTTTTGTTTGACTTGACGCTTTTCTCGACTCGTGTAGATGCGATGGAAGCAACAGTACCTTCAAGCAGCAGTGTGGTACAACCCAACAACAGTGTCACATCGCTCGTTGAGGGCAGCGCTTCTCCTTCATTCAATGAATAGAAATAATGAAGTCGAAATGACAATTAAGCATTTTACAAACCATACTCAATTACGCAACATTCAACCGATACCCTCACCTCCCTGCGACACGTTTACTCCAGCTCGTCGTGTGGGTAGATGTACGCGTCTTTTTTGTTGCTTCTCGTGTTTCGTAGAATGCCTTGAAAATGCGGGCAGCCAGGCCGCAATACTGTGAACGGACAGGCGTTCTACACTAAACAGGCACGCTTATTCCAAGCACACTAACCTATAAGAAACAGCGCGGCATAGAATGTAGAAAGGAGGGCACGAGTCAGGCACAACATTGAATGGCGCATCAGCAAATGGCCAGTTGCAAATAGCAATAGTATGTATCTCAAGTATGGGGACTGCCCCCTATTACAACGGATTTGTTTCACGGGATAACCAGATGAAATAATTGTTGAGCCGAAGGAGTGGTAGACAAATCTTTTTGTAGCAAGCTTTGAAGCAGGCACACCGTGCGTCTTATGCTTGATTAAGGATATACAGTGTTATGACTATAGCCGAATTATATGCAAACGCCTGTTTCGTTTCTTGTGCTCATATCGTGTCATTTTGACACGAGAGCACAAATCAGAGGGGCGAGGAGAGCTTTTATAGTGCTTTTATAGTGCCTATATATACCTATTTAAGGCGTTGTAGCCTCAATTCTTATAGGTGCCTGTAAATGTTTGTTTTCAAAATCGATGCCTATATAAACGCTATTTAACCTGAAATTTTGCTTTCAAGTACCACTGAGCCCGGTATTCATGTTACCGGGCAAAATATAGGTTTCGGGACACTGTGTGGTGCAAGCTACTCTTTATTTCACGAGTTACGTTTAGAACTGTCAAACATAGAAGGCATTTTAGCCAAGAGGGAGGTAGACTAGCCTCTACACATGTATACCATCCATGTCGCGTCGTCTGCTCAGCCTCTTTCCAGTGTGCGCTCAGATGCGTAGGGAGCAGGAGGTGCCTCTGTGCAGCGGCAGGTAGATGAAGAATGAATGCGAAACTGTGGAGATTCATCAGGGGAAGTAAGAGGGTAGAGTGCAGATAAAAATAGCAATATCTGTGTAGTTTTTGTTTTTTGTTTGTCATTTACATGTGGTGCCTCACTGGGTCACCTGAAAATATTTATTTAGGCAGTGGAAAATGTTGCCTGCCCAATGAAAAGGTTTGTGTCACTAGAAATTTTAATTTGATCATTAGAAGCAGCGAAAGCATAATCTTAGGAGGTGAGCTTGAAACCTTCGCCACTAACTCTAAGAAGACTTCGTAAGTACAATTCCTTCCCCGCTATTGGTATGAAATTCACTCGGAGCTGGAGCATCACACGACGTGCATGAGCACGTCATGCGCGCGTAACCTACAGTCGCATGAGATGCCCATGTCAGCCCGTGCGTGCAAGCGGTGTTCTGCCGTCTCGATGTTCTTTTGTATTGTACTGCGAGTTTTTGTGGGTTGGATCCCTATCTGCGCGCACGTTTGGAGAGGCTGGCTTGGATAACGTATCCTTACCCTGATACACAGCGTCACACCGCTGCGTCTTCTGCTAGGGACGATACACCAAAACCACGCCCAGCGTTGTGAATGCTGGCCCCGACACAATGCGCAAACTGCGAGAACACCAACGCAAACAAAATGGAGGCACCTTAGTCTCGCGTCTCTCTCGATATGAAATTAAGTAAATAAGGCGAATAGACTTCGCCTGTGTGTTCTAACATTTTTGTAAACTTTCATGCTTCTATTTAGGCAACAGTTTGTACAAATTACACACGTTGTCTCAAATAGTTCTCGCAGTGTCACGTACTACTTTGACATAGGCAGGACCATTCTATCACCTTCACCATGTTGGGGCGCACGCCCATGAGATGAAGGTGAAGCCGTGTTCAGTTTGGCCTATCACCTCTTTATGCCACGCGTATAGTACTGGAAATCTTGGTAAATGAGATCTTGAGCGCTCAGTGCAATCATTCCTTTACGCTTCTCAAAACTCTTAAGTTTGTGTAACGACCCTTAAAGTGTTCACAGACAGAAGAAAAATTGAGCCTGTGTGGTTAGGCCAAGTTAATACGCCGCAAAAAAAAAAATCCTTCTGGCGCCTGGCACTCTGACTATTTGCGCATGTTTAGCCCTTCTTAGCTATGGCACACAGAAAGAGACCCAGAAGCATATTTCTACGATGGTGCACACTTAACTGACCATGCTGAAGTAGAAATGGAGAGACCGTATTCTGCGAACCCCGCGGAAAAACGCATGTTTATGCTAAATCATTACCCGCTTGTACAATTATAAACTAGAACATTTTTGCTTGCTTTCATGTCATAGAGACAGATACCACACCTGTTTATTGGAAAATTTGAGTTTTGTCAAAGATTATTCTGCCTATATTCACAATTTTGGAAGCGTGAAAGAGTGCTTTGGTCACCCATTATTGGTGCCTAAATCCCGGTTTTTCAGTGCCTATAGAGCTGGCCGCTATAGTTACGACCTACCTGACATGTTTTCGCAACGCCGAAGCAAAGATGATGCCCGTTTAAAACATCTACCGTATATACCTCAAGAAAAAAATTGTTGTTCTGATGACGTCGAGCTCGTCAAATTGGTTATGAAATGGGTGATGAAAGAGAACTGGGGCAAGTCCGTGAGAAACAAAATTTATTATTATACAGGCAAAGCAATTTTCATAAACACGCACCCATAGATGTGCTGCTGACCAGTGTTCTACATATCAAGGCACTCGAGGGCAGCTTGTACAAAAGTGTAATTGTGCCTATCATAAGCGGCACAGTCCACACGCTGGATGTGCTGCATAGAGCGCCCCGCGGCCTCAACCAGCAGAGCACGGCGATGTTCTTTCTTGGAGATCCCTTCCGGTGTCGTGAGGAGATCATCCCTCCGCTCGCTTAGGAATCCCTTTACACCTGCCTTGAACTTTGAGAAGAGCTCCTCAATCGGATTGAAGAAAGGGCTGTATGGCGGTAGCCACTTGACTGTGTGGTCGCTTGCCGCGAGGACAGCCTGTTCGGCGCGGTGGTGCGCTAGTGCGTTGTCGAATAGGAACACTGCCTGTATTCCTGGTTCCTGCTGTGAAACTTTACTCGACACTTCTGCAAGAAAGTCGTTGAAGACAGCCCAGTGGACCTTGTCGGCAATTGTCCAGTGGAGAAGGCCATTTGCTGACATGCAGGCTTATTATAACACTTACATTCGCCCCCTTCGCACTGGTTAACAAACGGCATGCTGGAGCACCTCGTTTCGCCCTACCGAAACTGCTGGGCTCCATCCCACAAAAACTCGCAGTACAATACAAAAGAACATCGAGACGGCAGAACACCGCTTGCACGCACGGGCTGACATGGGCATCTCATGCGACTGTAGGTTACGCGCGCATGACGTGCTCATGCACGTCGTGTGATGCTCCAGCTCCGAGTGAATTTCATACCAATAGCGGGGAAGGAATTGGACTTACGAAGTCTTCTTAGAGTTAGTGGCGAAGGTTTCAAGCTCACCTCCTAAGATTATGTTTTCGCCGCTTCTAATGATCAAATTAAAATTTCTAGTGACACAAACCTTTTCATTGGGCAGGCAACATTTTCCACTGCCTAAATAAATATTTTCAGGTGACCCAGTGAGGCACCACATGTAAATGACAAACAAAAAACAAAAACTACATAGATATTGCTTTTTTTATCTGCACTCTACTTCCTTACTTCCCCTGATGACTCTCCACAGTTTCGCATTCATTCTTCATCTTCCTGCCGCTGCACAGAGGCACCTCCTGCTCCCTACGCATCTGAGCGCACACTGGAAAGAGGCTGAGCAGACGACGCGACATGGATGGTATACATGTGTAGAGGCTAGTCTACCTCCCTCTTGGCTAAAATGCCTTCTGAGTTTGACAGTTCTAAACGTAACTCGTGAAATAAAGAGTAGTTTGCACCACACAGTGTCCCAAACCTATATTTTGCCCGGTAACATGAATACCGGGCTCAGTGGTACTTGAAAGCAAAATTTCAGGTTAAATAGCGTTTATATAGGCATCGATTTTGAAAACAGACATTTACAGGCACCTATACGAATTGAGGCTACAACGCCCGAAATAGGTATATATAGGCACTATAAGAGCACTATAAAAGCTCTCCTCGCCCCTCTAATTTGTGCTCACGTGTCAAAATGACACGATATGAGCACAAGAAACGAAACAGGCGTTTGCATATAAGTCGGATATAGTCATACCACTGTATATCCTTAATCAAGCATAAGACGCACGGTGTGCCTGCTCCAAAGCTTGCTACAAAAAGATTTGTCTACCACTCCTTCGGCTCAACAATTATTTCATCTGGTTATCCCGTGAAACAAATCCGTTGTAATAGGGGGCAGTCCCCATACTTGAGATACATACTATTGCTATTTGCAACTGGCCATTTGCTGATGCGCCATTCAATGTTGTGCCTGACTCGTGCCCTTCTTTCTACATTCTATGCCACGCTGTTTCTTATAGGTTAGTGTGCTTGGAATAAGCGTGCCTGTTTAGTGTAGAACGCCTGTCCGTTCACGGTATTGCGGCCTGGCTGCCCGCATTTTCAAGGCATTCTACGAAACACGAGAAGCAACAAAAAAGACGCGTACATCTACCCACACGACGAGCTGGAGTAAACGTGTCGCAGGGAGGTGAGGGTATCGGTTGAATGTTGCGTAATTGAGTATGGTTTGTAAAATGCTTAATTGTCATTTCGGCTTCATTATTTCTATTTATTGAATGAAGGAGAAGCGCTGCCCTCAACGAGCGATGTGACACTGTTGTTGGGTTGTACCACACTGCTGCTTGAAGGTACTGTTGCTTTCATCGCATCTACACGAGTCGAGAAAAGCGTCAAGTCAAACAAAAGCCATGTAAAGACGCCTTTGACTGAATTCAAAACGCGCGATCTGGTGCCTACGTATACCGGTTAGCTGGTGAACGGCTGTGCTGCGCGAGAAGTTAGTTTTTTACTAGCAGACGCTGCCTGCAACGGCCTTCAAGTTAATGTTCTCTCAATGACGTTTCGTTTGATACCCATGAAAGCACGTTAGAGAGTGCTTGCATGATTATTAGTCGTGATGACGTCACGTGAGTCAATAGTGATCCAGTCGGTTGGCCGAGTCATAAGTATAACATTATTGCTCTCTCACAGAAGTTTCGTTTGATATGCATGAAGACAGGTTTGGACACCGCGTGCATGTGTGATAGGCGTGGTGACGTCACGCCAGTCACTAGTGATGACGTCACTGGGCCTTGTGACAGCGTTCAAGTTATTACTCTCTCAAAGACATTTCGTTTGATATGCATGAATACATGTTTGGACACCACGTGCGTGTGTGATAGGCATGATGACGTCACGCCAGTCACTAGTGATGACGTCACTGGGCCTTGTGACAGCGTTCAAGTTATTACTCCCTCTAAGACGTTTCGTTTGATATACATGAAGGCAGGTTACAGAGTGCTTGCGTGGGTGTCAGGCATGATGACGTCACGCCAGTCACTAGTGATGACGTCACTGGGCCTTGTGACAGCATTCAAGTTATTACCCTTTCAAAGACGTTTTGTTTGATATGCATGAAGGCACATTATAGAGTGCTTGCGTGAGTCTTAGGCGAGATGACGTCACGAAAGTCACTAGTGATGACGTCACTGGGCCTTGTGACAGCGTTCAAGTTATTACTCTCTCAAACACGTTTCATTTGATATGTATGAACTCAGGTTAGACGCTGCATGCGTGGGTGTCAAACGCGATGACGTCACACGAGTCACTAGTGATCACGTCACTCTGCCGATTGACAGAGTTCAATTTATTAGCCTCTCGAAGACGTTTCGTTTGGTATACATGATGGCAGGTTAGACATTGCGTGCGTGTGTGATAGGCATGATGACGTCACGCCAGTCACTAGTGATGACGTCACGCGGCCTAGTGCCAGCATTCAAGTTATTACCCTTTCAAAGACGTTTTGTTTGATATGCATGAAGACAGGTTTGGACACTGCGTGTGCGTATGATAGGTGTAATGACGTCACGTGAGTCACTAGTGATGCGTTACACGGCCTAGTGCCAGCATTCAAGTTATTACCCTTTCAAAGACGTTTTGTTTGATATGCATGAAGGCACATTATAGAGTGCTTGCGTGAGTCTTAGGCGAGATGACGTCACGCCAGTCACTAGTGATGACGTCACTGGGCCTTGTGACAGCGTTCAAGTTATTACTTTCTCAAACACGTTTCATTTGATATGTATGAACTCAGGTTAGACGCTGCGTGCGTGGGTGTCAAACGCGATGACGTCACACGAGTCACTAGTGATCACGTCACTCTGCCGATTGACAGCGTTCAATTTATTAGCCTCTCGAAGACGTTTCGTTTGGTATACATGATGGCAGGTTAGACATTGCGTGCGTGGGTGATAGGCGTGATGACGTCACCTAAATCACAAGTGATCAAGTCAGTTGGCCGAGTCATAGGTAACACGTTATCGCTCTCTCAAAGACGTTTCGTTTGGTATGCATGTCGGTAGGCGAGTAAATTACGTGTGCGGGTGATATTTGTGATGACGTCCCCTGAGGAACTGGAGATCCGGTGACTTGGCCGAGTTTTAGGTATGTATCAAGATCCCGCCCTTTCAAAGACGTTTCATTTGATATGCATGACGGAAGGTTAAGAAAGTGTGTGCGTGGGTGATATGCGTGAGGACGTCACCTAAGTCGCTCGTGATGAGATCATTCGCCTGGTTAATAAGTATAAAGTTATTACTGTGTGGACGGCGTTTCCTTTGATATGCATGTCGAAGGTGTGAATAGTGCTTACACGGGTGATAGGCGTGATAAAGTCGCGCGAGTCGCATTGCGTCACTAGTGACTCATTCATGGTTTTTCCCTGTTAAATTCACTCCAAAGCTATTCACTCCACGCATTCCCGAAAATTCTGGGTCGTTTTGAAGTCACAATGTCATCAGGATTAAATTCGCTGGCGTCCGGATTAAATCGGCTGGCGGTTGGATTAATTTCAGTGGCACTTGGATTAAAATGAATGGCACCTGGATTAATTTCAGTGGCGGCTGGATTAAATTGACTGGCACCTAGGTTAATTTGGCTGGCGCTTGGATTAAATTGAGCGGGAAAACCTGTAGTCCTAAATCGTTTCCATGACTTTTCAGGCGTTGACCACCTAGTTACGTACAGTGCAGGTGGGAACTCTTGAAAGGATCTCGAATACCATTTACCGGAACTATGTGCAAGAATTCTAGTTCTGCACTGTGATGTAGTGCCAACTATGTATTTTCAATTTATTTCAATTTAAAAAAGACGCGTGATTTACCGCAGAGAGCATTTATAAATCCTCGTACAGGTTTTTGCAGTGCACGCTGGCAAAAGCCTCAAAGAAGTTTCTTTCATATCTCGTATGACATGATCTAGTTTGATGAACTCAGAAAAAAGAGCTTGCCGCGATGCGTGTAGCGAGGTAATGTTCGTCGAACAAACACCAGGCCTGCGCGGAAGACGCACCACAGTCACAGCGAAAGCTAGAAGAGCGGCGTTTCAGAGTCTTTCCTGAACACTCAATGGGTAAATGTTGCAAACACACTTGCTGGGTACACACTACGGTATTATTAATCATAATTTCTGGGTAGTAGGCTGGAATTCGCGATACTATTCTTTGTCATTCTTCTGAGAAGCACGGTATGCACAAAGCACTTGCAAAGAATTTGATGCCAACTCTTGCAGTGGCTGATGACGATGAAGAATTGTGCCTGAAGTAGGTATGCGCCACAGTTAGTAGGTGGTGAAGAACAAGCTTTTTTTAAAAGGATATGAGAATCGGACGACCCACTCGTTAAGCTATTCGCAATGTGTGACGCCTGGTTGTTCGCTTGCTGTTCTAAAAGGCTTTATTACTCATATTAACGCAATTCTTTTCCCGGCATCAAGCCTGCCTAAGCCAACTTTGCGAGCAGGCGGCAGCGGGTGGTGGCAGACAACTACGGCGCTGCGCATAACCCATGTTCTTATCTCATAACAGCTTTCGCTGTAACAAAAATGTAGATGCTTCATACCCACAACAGGAAGCTGTGCATAAAAAGTAACACCATAGTCTAAGTTTACGGCGTTCATTCCCCCAATGGAAGCAATCGCATATGCTTCATCACCGACAAGCGAGGAGGAGGGGGCCAATTTCTTGAACCCGCTTGAATTTACGGCTTATGGACTGCTGATTTAGGGCTTATGGACTGCTGAGTTATGAAAAATCTGGCATGTTTTAGTGCCACTTCGACTAAGAGGAGCAATATTAAAGTATTTTGAAACGCAAGGAACAGATGCTTTATTCCACACAAAAAAAGAAATTAGAAGTATGTTCACATAACAAACTTGCCTTTTCCAATATTGGAGTATGCCCGTGTTTCGCAAGTTATTCGTGTTTTCCTTTTTCCTTCATTATTCATATGATGTATATATATATATATATATATATATATATATATATATATATATATATATATATATATATATATATGTGTGTGTGTGTGTGTGAATCATATGCGCATGCATATCAGTACATCACTGCGCATTGTACATTTTAAAGTACTTGAAGTGCCTAATATATTTCTTTCGATTTTTTGTTTTTTCTTCTTCTCTGGCTTTGTTTTACTTTTTGTTTAGTTTTTTGTCCTTGTTTTTCTTTTCGTTTTTTTCTTTTTTTCCCCATTATTTATCTTTAGCAAGTGTGTAATTAGGTACATTTGACCTTGTAGTGCAACTGCGCACCTAGTGAATGCACTATGATATCAATTGGTAACTGTGTAGCGACTATTATTATGCATTTTTCCCTACTTTTATCAGGTGCTGTACCCTGTAATTTCGCCGCCGATGGGTGGCTGAGGCTTTGTCAACCTGTCATTGGGCAGCTTTTTTCACCGTAATTGTTTTTGTTTTTGGTGAAAATAAAGTTCTTTGTTTGATTGATATTGTAAAGAAATATAGGAATAACATTGACCCGCTATCCATCTTCATTCCTATTTTTTTTCATTTATTCTTAACTACCTAAACCACCGTCAGTAACTATGATCCTCTTTTCATTATGGTTGTTTGTGCTCCGAATCATTAATTCTGTTGCTGTAGCCAAAGTGGCTGCTTCAGTTAGACGATAACAAGGCCTTTCTTCCGCCTTCAAAATTACGCTGAAAGTTAATACGCAATATCACGTCAAAAGTGCTTATTATAATAAGAAAGACAGAAAATACCCCATGACACATTCTTATTAGTTGCTTGGTTCAAAATCGTTGTTCGTCAGCTCTCATGTTTGTCAAGCTTTCTTTTCCGTCCTCTTTTTATTTTGTATCTTTCCGGTTAAAGAAGATTTCACCATAATAATGATATGGGCTTTAAAGCTTACTTCATTGGACGCATTTGCAAGCGTTTACAACGACATCACACTTCAAGTGTGAATCTATAAACGTTTGATTATTATACTTTAAAGAGAATGGAAATCGCAAAAAAAGCACAAGCAATAGAAAACTTTGAGGAATACTTATTCAATGAACAGCTGAAATGATAACTCTGTTTTCGAAGACGCGCAATAAAGTTGGAAAAAAAAAGGAAAAGACGACGATGAAAAGATATCAGTGTGTCTCTGCATTCTTTTACGTTTCTCTGCTATCAGTCAAGTAGAGTCAAACCCCACTAATAGCCATAACTTCGAGGCAGGGAAAAAACAACGCCAGAAGCAAGTTTAACCTTAGCCGTCGAACAACTATGCTGGCTGAAAATAACCTTTTCTTGCTCAACGAAGTTTAAGTCCTTCGCAAAGCACGGTTCAGTTACTCCGACACCCTAGAATGATTCAGTAAAGAATCGCTAGTGCTTGGCTGTTGAGCATAGCTTCTTTATTTCCGTTCTCGATCTGAAGTTGTCAGTGCCATGCAGTTTTTTCTTGTTCGCTTAGTGTGCACTCTTCTTTTCTGGGCTTCTTTTTTTTGCGCAGCTTTCTCTCTCAACTGCGGCTTCTCCACTTTGTCACGTTCGATAGAACAATTTCCACCGAGGGCTGTACACATTCGGCGAAAGCATCGTTAGGTGCTGTCCCGGCATGCGTGCCTTTTGTGTTGGCTTTAGATTCTCGATTACTACTTGTTTTTCCCAAGTACTTCATTCATCAGGGGCCTATAGAGGCATTCTCAAATTCTTACATTCCTTTTCAATATCTCTTTCCTTTCTATGTTATTTTGGCATTTGCCTATAAATAAACTGCGTAAACGTTGTTTAGACTTTTATTGAACTGTCTTGGAAAGGTAATACATTAGAAGCAACTTCTGGAGTAAAATTCCGGTAGCGCTTTGAGAGAACATTGCTTTCTTACTACTTAAAAAGCACTGCATAGCTGCTGCCACAAGGAGAGCCATTTCACAAAATAATGAAGTGAAAAACCATACGAAAAAAGGAATGAAAAAGACACTGCAGAGAGCACATTCTTCTTCTTCGTTTCAATTGTGCTACCAGCATTCCACGATAACCTGAGATCGCACAGCTCGAAACAGAAGTGAACACGAACGATCAATACGTCTCACTGACAAGCTCCACCTCACCCTATTTCTGCGGGCGAGGATCGAGAAAAAAAGACTTTTTCACGCCCCCATTCTGCTCTATAGTAAATGAGAGCTGTCATCGATAGGTAACAATAAAAGCTACGCCTATGGTACGTGCTAATGGTATGTATATTGATGAGAGTACTGAATACAGAGTGCCGCAATATTTTCAACCTCTAGAAGGTTCGTACTTGTGAGAATGCAGTGCCAACATATCTGTTTATTTGCTTTTAAAAATTGAAGCTTTGTTGAAGCCGTAGTGGGCGCGAGGCAACTTAAATATCCAAAAATATTGTAATATATCTGCGCACTCTTTCGTCATGCCCATCTTCATGCATCCTTGAGATCTCTTAGATTTGTAACTCCCTGAAATTCTTGGAAACCATCGTTTTCTCCACAGTTATAGTTTCAAATAACAAGGAATGCGTACACTTCGCCGCAGTCAATGACGAGACGCTATCACAACCCAGATTTGAGGCCCTACTACGCATTCAGTTCAGTTTCTCTCCCCTTTCCATCGAAAATTGGAACTCGTTACCTTGTTCTGTTTGTTTATGCCCATCGCAGAGTTTCGTAGCAGAAATACACAACACATGTATGTGAAATACGCTGATCTATTTGCAATGGTTTTTTTTATGTTCCCAATATTTTTACATTTTAGTCTTGTGTGTTTACATGACGATATTGGGTTACTTGTTAATTTGCATTATTTTCAATTGTTTTAGTTATATTTCTGCGTATTCTTCTAAACCCACTCCTGACGTAGCGCACATGGCACTGCAGTATATGTAAATAAATAAACGAATAAATCACATTAGTTGATTGCGGCTGTTCGCTCTAGCTTTTGGAAAGATTGTGTCGTAATGTTTTCATCAAAATAAGAATAATAATCATTTAGGTTTACTGTACGTCCCAAAACTACCATATGTTTATGAGAGACGCCGTATAGTTGAGGGCTCCGAAAATTTTGACCACCTGCAGTTTTTCTACGAGAACCTGAATTCAAGCACACGGACCGCATTTCCGCCTCCGTCCAAAATGCGGCCGCCGCGGCCGCAATTCAATGCCGCGATGCGGGTCAACCAAGTACCTTAGCCAAGTACCTTAACCAAATACCTTAGCAGCCAAGTACCTTAGCCAATAGACCACCGTGGCGGGTGCCTTTTCATCAATATAGTGATGTGTTTTACGCTACTAGTGAAATAGAAATTAAAGACGGCTTCGCACTGGGGGTGTTCAGCCTGAAGTAAATACGGAGTTGGGCAGCTTGTTTTGTTCATCTTCTGAATTATCTTCCTTTCTACTCTTCTTCCTCCCTATATACAGGGTGTTTCCAGAATTGTGTCCAATATTCTTAAAAACTCATTTTATTTGTTCGCAGTCTCCACAGTTGCTCTTTCTGTAGCGGCAGACATCCTAAAATAGTTGAAGACATCAATTTAGTGGTAATTGGAAAATATATCTTTATTAACTTTTTATTTGTGGAGCTAGGCAATTAGGTGAAATGGGAGAGTTGAAGTCCTTCGCACGAAGAACCCACTACCGCTTTAAGATCTAGGAAAAGTGGCTTTCAGTCATAACTGCAAATTGCTGAATTTCTCCTAAACTCAGCGGTGAAACCGAAACCAAACGTGAAAGAGCACAACTGCCATAATCGTCTGAGACGTCCGAAATGAGAGAGAGTCCCTATATAAACCACTACCCGACTTCTTTGTGTGGGCGTTTGAGCTGCGCTTGTAATTACAGCCCGTATGACGCATATATGCTATCAAACGGGGAAAAAACTGCACCCTTGTAACCGCTGTTTTCGATGGTGACGTCATCGTAGTCGTCTGCTTCTTGCGCTCTACAGTATTTCAGTTTTGGTTTGATCACAAAATTCCAGATAAATTTATTATTTGCAGTTATTACGAGAGGCCGCCTTTCCAAAATCTCAAAGCGGCAGTGGGTTCTTGACTTCAATTCTTCATTGAATGACTTCAATTGTTTGAATTGACTGCCTACCTCCACTAAATATAAAGTTGCAATCTAACTTTCCTGATTACTGTTACATTCGATGCCTTCAGCCCCATTAATATGCCGGGTCGCTAGAGAAAATGCAACTGTG
Source organism: Rhipicephalus microplus (assembly GCF_013339725.1). Lineage (NCBI taxonomy): Eukaryota > Metazoa > Arthropoda > Arachnida > Ixodida > Ixodidae > Rhipicephalus > Rhipicephalus microplus. The sequence continues at coordinate 314,280,325 of NC_051165.1, read as the reverse complement.
AAGGCTGCGAGAAAATAGCGCCTTTTCCAGATTTCTCGACAATACAGGACGCATTTCTTGAAACACCTTGTACATTTATTTTCTATTCCTCGTCCTTTCTGCTTTATTTCGAATTTCACCGTTTCTTCCTTTATCATTCCGTCTCTTCCTTGCTTTCATTTTTACAGGTGTTTTTTTTCAGCGTTATTGTAAGCAATGAGAACACACGATAGCATACGGACAGCACGGCCCCTAAAATGGTCCTAAATTATCACGCGCTCAAAGAAAAAGTTGAGAGAGACTAGTGTTGGTGCGAGCGCGAGCTGAATATGCTACAAATGGCTGTTCTCTTTATTCGTAGTTTTCCCTCAGCTACGCCAAGTTATGACCGCATATTATGACGCCCTGCGACAGCATACGAATGTGTAAAACATCATTGCCTAAAAAACTTGACGAAGACGAAAGAAGAGACAGGGAAAACCGAAGCTGATTTTGTTGAAACCCTCACGCATACGTTCACCCACGCGAAAAGCACAAACAACGGTCATCACAACCCATCAGATAAAAAAAAGCAAATTCATTAACATACATTAACAGGGACGAGACGCCGATACATTGTTCCTTAATGGCTCAATGTAAATCGCCTCCGCCGATTCCCGTGCAACTTTTTCTTTGCTTCTTCGTAAGATTCTCGCACCATTCAGTCGAGCACTCCTTACAATGATACGGCAAATGCGAACGCGTGCAGCTTTTCATTGACAGCGCATGCTCTTTCGTCTTCTTTCAAGTTTGCGCCAGCGATGTTTTAAACAGCTGTACGCCAACCATAGCCAGACAGCATACGTTACTGAGCGTACGACAACAAGGGCCCCTATAAAGCTCTTAATTGAAAAATATCGGTATATTTCAGTTAGATTACGATGGCGAACATGAATGGTATTTCGCTTCTCGGTAGCATCGGGTTTTCGCTAAAATCTGTTGCTTTAAACTCACTGCTGGGTGTTCCTTTTCACCTCCGATTGCACTTACTGAAATGACTGTCGAGATTGAAATAAACACCCGGGAGGTGTTTCGTAAATGAATGTAATAATGCATCATTTTGCTAGGGCACAGTCTCATACTTGGTCAACGCTGACTGAGTGTACGTTCAGCTGGAAGAATAAAAAAGAAAAATAGGAAGAAAAGAACGGCAGGGAGGTTAACCAGCCTATAGGCGGTCGGTTTGCTACCCTGCGTATGTGAGGGGGATGGGGGAGATGAAAGATAGAGAGCAGAGAGGGAAAAGAGATAAACACAGCACATTGGGCAGCACACGTGCGCACACTCAGTCAGAGTCCAGTCTTGTCTTTCGCGGTGTGTGACATTGCTGTTACAGCCGCTTGTTCAAATCCGTGTTGTGTAGGAATTTCAACAGAGCTTTTGTCGTCTTCTGTTGTGGTGTCTTCTCTCGGGCACTTGACAGAAAAGTGTCCACAGACATTTCGCTGTTGTCGATGCGCGCAAGAACGGACGCTAGTGATTGTCTCTGGATGTCATACAACGGACAGTCGCACATGATATGGTGTGGCGTATCTTCGCAATGACAGGCATCGCGGAGAGTGTTTTCGGCCATTCCTATGACAAAAGAATAAGATTTTGTAAATGCCACTCCTAGCCATAAGCGATGAAGAAGTTGGCTTCTCTTCAGTCAAGCCCAGTAGGCATGCAGAGACCCATCAAAGACAGGTGGTGTTGACGATTCGTCTCGTTGCTTGATGGGCACAATAGTGAAAACGTGATTTCACGCGCAAGTCGTCGAAGATTATTGGCTGCATCGGTCCGCGAAAGTGGTATGGCTTCTTCTCGTGTTCCTTGAAGAGTTGCCCACGCGGCAGTATTGGCATGTTCGTTCCCTATGACGCCGCAGTGACTTGGCAGCCACTGAAACGTCACATGGTGCCCTTTCTCGTGTGAAGTGTGGAGAAAGCATCGAATTTCTAAAACAAGCTGTTCATACGGCCCGCGACGCAGTGCGGAGAGCACAGATTGTAGGGCAGCCCTTGAGTCGCTGAAAATTGACCATTGTTGCGGTGGTTCCCGATTGACCACACAAAGTGCAACGCGCAAAGCTGCTAGTTCCACTGATTCAGTTGCCGTGGAGTGGTCAGTCCTAAAGCTGATGGTAACACCTCTTGCTGGGACAACTACTGAACCTGACGAACACTGGCGGTTTGTGGAGCCATCGGTATATATATGTACACTGTCTGAATATTTTTCGCGCAAAAGAAGAAGAGACAGTTGTTTCAGCATGGGCGATGAAAGCTCAGATTTCCTCTGGATCTCTGGTACACTAAGATGCTCTGTGGGTCGAATAAGACACCAAGGGGGTATCGATCGTTTAAACGTTGAGCTGTAAAGTAAGTTTATTCTAGTGGATATGAACTGCTGTTGAAATGGTGCCCACTGTTAAGCCCGCACCAAAATGTGAGTAAGCGTGCGTTTGCGGCTGAGGACAAAATCATTAGAAATAACTATATTTATAATAGTTTTCGTCTATGAGATTGAGGCGCCTTTGCGTCGCTCTATACACCAACCACATAGTAAATTATTACGCCCAATCAAGGGAATCACAGAAAAAAAATTAAGGTGGCGATGACAGTGGTACTAGTGATGCGAAACCAGAAGGATGAGCGAGGCTGGGTAACGTTCTTTGTTTATGGCTATTTTCGCTCGCGTCTCCTCTCTGCCAATTCTCTCTCCCACCGCCTTGCTATACTATGTATTATCGAAGGCTCCGCTTAGCTTGACAAGCCGAACTGCTATGGCGTGTCCCTTTTGATCGCGGGTGTGCGGATTTGAATCCTACCTCGTCAAGAAATATATTCTGCCATAAATTTTTTTTCTCTCTTTCTCTTCTTTTCATCTCGCCAAGCAGATTTCTTGCATAAAATCGCCACAACAAAACGGCTTACGGGCTCTCGAAGCAAAGCAAAATCTGAAGGAGACGGTGAAGAGGCTGAAGAGTATGAAGAGAACGCGTGCTGGGAAATTGTGATGGTAGTGACGATTATTGGCTTAGCGAAAAGCTCAACGTGTTCAGTGTAAAAAAAAAATATAATTCTATCTAGAACTGATCTACAATGCTGTGTTGTAAACCAATGTAGGAAGGAGCTCAGTCATCAAACCAAGTCACACTTTCTCGCAGGCAGCCGTAAGATATAAATCAACTAAATTCTTTATATAACAACCCTAATTTCAGGTGCCGCGGTTACTGGTTTGAGGCCCACGGGACCGCTTTATGCTCTCCCACAGTAGACTACTGCGTACTCTAAATCGTCAAGACCTTTTACTAAACACACAAATTCTTTATGTTAATGGGCAGAATGAAACACAAAATGCTACATCTCTTGATGCACACGTCAACGACATGCTAGTTATGATATTGTCTCCCATATGCAAATGCATTCATGACAGCGTCACGGTAGTAAATTGTAAAAGAATATACTCAGCACCCCATAATCCCTGGATAACGAACAGTCTATTGACATGCATGCGTAAAAAAGAAAACCTCTACAATAAAGTCAAACGCCGTCCTTTCAATATGAATCTAAAACATCGTTTCACCCTCTATTCTAATACTCCCAATAGACTCTTAAAAGCAGCTAGAAAAAGTTATTACGAAGTAAAAATAGCGCGTGCTGGCAACAACTCTAAAGAACAATGGAAAATTATTAACTCCTTTCTAAACAAGAACACGTCCGAATTAACTATCACTGAGCTTCAAATTGCTGACCGTATCTTAGATCAGCCAATTGACATTGCGAATGAATCCAACTCATTTTACTGTAAACAAGCTTCTAGTACACCCCCATCGTCCAATAGATCTCAGGTCCGCTCTTCACAATCTTTCTACTTCTTCCCAACAGACCCTAACGAAATTATCAGCATTATTCATAATCTTAAAGGAACTTCTCCTTGACTGGACGGAATTCACTCGTCCTACATTAAGCTAATTGCCAACCATATTGCCGTCCCTCTATCCCGCATTATCAATCTAATATTTAAGACAGGTACATTCCCATCTCAACTAAAACAGGCCAAAATAATACCAGTGGTCAAAAAAGGAGAGAGAACTTTCATATCTAATTATCGCCCCATAGCTATCCTATCATCTTTTAGTAAAATAATAGAAAAGTGTATTGAGAAACGTATAACTAATTACTTGTCTAAGTTTTCCATTTTAACTCCTAGTCAGTTTGGTTTTCGACCTGCTTTCTCGACTAATCTTGCATTGTTAACTTTCACTGATAAGATTGAAAAAGCTATTGATTCTGGTGAATTAGCTGGAGCATTGTTCATTGACCTAACCAAAGCTTTCGACTCACTTAATCACAGCATCCTGGAAACCAAACTCACGGCCATTGGTATTGTTGGACCTGCCCTTACACTCATTAAAAGTTACCTCTGTAATAGACAGCAGGCTGTTTATGTTCGCTCTACTTTATCAGATTTTCTTACTACTAATCAGGGTGTTCCTCAAGGGTCCATTCTTGGCCCGCTTTTATTTTTAATTTACATGAATGACCTTCCCCTCTCAGTTACTAACTCTCTGCCTTTTCTTTATGCCGATTACACTACAATACTTGCCACTGGTAAATCAATTGACTCTTTAACGCTAAAATTACAAAAAGATCTAAATAACATCTTAAGCTGGTGTCTCACGAATTCCCTCAGTATTAACCCTAAGAAAACTAAGTTCATGATATTCCACTCAGCTAACAAAGTTCTTCCCTCCCAAATTTCTATTAAACTAAATGGCTCACTCATTAACCCTGACAATGAATGCTCTTTCTTAGGAATCGTTCTCGACAGCAACCTACAATACTCTAATCATGTTATTCATTTGCGCAAAAAACTAGCATTTGGTGTCAGGATTCTAATCAGAGCACGTTACTACTTTAACATTTCAACTCTAATCAAGTTATATTATGCATTTATTCTCAGCCATATTAATTATTGCATCACCACTTGGGGAAATACATACCTCACCCACCAAGCCATCAGACTAATGACTTTCAGTTCATATCGTTCTAGTGCATCATCATTACTTCGTAACTTCGAAATACTTTCTACTGTTAGTTTATTTAAATATCACCTCATTATCATGCTGTTCAAATCCTTGCACCATCTTGTCCCATCAAGCGTCTTTTATCCTAATGCTTTGTCTAACTTAAACCGTACTAGATTCGCTTCAAATGGAAATTTTCTACTTCCTACTATCCGCACTAATTTTGGTCGCCACACTGCATATTTCTCAGCATTATCATTATGGAAATCATTGCCATCTCACATCAAGCAATGCTCGACTATTGGCACATTTGAAAAACAATTGTATTCGTACTTGATAAACTACTAGATGTTTTTATCTTGTTATATTGTTTATTCCACTCTTCTTTTTACTCGTTTCTTAGTGTTGGTTTTATCAATTTACTCATCTCTCTGTTCTCACTGCTACTGCTAATTGAGTAAATTTTGTAATCCCATTTTGAACAGGAGGTCCCCCTGCAGCCTTGTGCTTTCGGACCTCCTCCTGTATATATACTTTGTATACTGTTCCTTTTTCTGTACTAATAACTGAAATAAACTGAAACTGAAACTAAACTTAAAATTAAGGTGGTGATGACAGTTGTACTAGTGATGCGAAACTTGAAGGATGAGCGAGGCTGGGTAACGTTTTTTGTTTATATCTATTTTCGCTCGCGTCTCCTCTCTGCCAATTCTCTCTCGCACCACCTTGCTATACTATGTATTATCGAAGGCTATGCTACGCTCCGCTTAGCTTGACTAGCCGAGTTGCTATGGCGCGTGCCTTTTGATCGCGGGTTTGCGGGTTTGAATCCTACCTCGTCAAGAAAGATATTCTGCCATAAATTTTTCTTCTCTCTTTCTCTTCCTTTCATCTCTCCAAGCAGAGTTCTTGCATACAATCGGCGCAGCAAATCGGCTTACGGGCTCTGGAAGCAAAGCAAAATCTGAAGGGGACGGTGAAGAGGCTGAAAAGGATGAAGAGAACGCGTGCTGGTTGATTGTGTTGGTAGTGACGATTAATGCCTTAGCGAAAAGCTCAACGTGTTCAGTGTAAAAAATATAATTCCATCTAGAACTGCTCTAGAATGCTGTGTTGTAAACCAATGTAGGAAGGAGCTCAGTCATCAAACCAAGTCACACTTTCTTGCAGGCAGCCATAACATAAAAATCAAGTAAATTCTTTATATAACAACCCTCATTTCAGGTGCCGCGGTTACTGGTTTGAGGCCCACGGGACCACTTTATGCTCTCCCGTAGTAGAGTACTGCGTACTCTAAATCGTCAAGACCTTTTTCTTAACACACAAGTTCTTTATTTTAATGGGCATCATGCAGCACAAAACGCTACATCTCTTGATGCACACCTCAACAACGTGCTCGTTATGAATGAATTGTCTGATAGTTTTTCCAATAATGATTTGCTTTAAATGCGAGAAACGTGGTGAGAGACTAGAGTGAATATGCCAGTTGGTTCTTTCTGTTCTTACAAAATATTTGCTTGGTTCGCAAATATTTTGTTCACATAGGATAGCGGCATCAATCTTCGAAGATATCATATAGTTGGTTGATATGTAAGGGATAAGTAATGACACAATAACATGTTATGTTTAAGTATTTAATTCAACAAATGACGATCTTAGGTTATTTTACATTAAAATTCTCCCAGTGGAAGTATTCAATCTGCAACGGCAATGATATTCTGTTATTATTAGCTTTCTAGAACAAACTCATGCTAACTGGATTCGAACAGAGCGGCCTTATCACAGTGCCGCTGAAAAAGTCATATTTCTAACATTATTGAGATGCATCTGGCAACATGTGTTTTTCAACTCTTCAAGCCGCTTTTTCAAAAGATGCTCGCGCTCTGCATGCAGACTCTGCATGCAGACAGCATGCTGCGCGCGGGATGCTCGAAAGAGACTGTACAAGACGCATTTGAGAGAGGTCTTGGACGTGACCACATGTTTTTGAATGACAGTGGCCTTCTACTTTCAACCACCACGTCGAAGCTCATGTCTAAGTGCTCGAGCCACTCGAGCAGAATTATAGAACTGTTGCTAGAATCTAGGAGCTGTGATGCCGAAATTATTGCACACCCAATGCCTAAAACCAGTAATATTTTCAGATTAATCGTGACAACCTTAACAATAAGAAGGAAGATGACCTGAGGATGGATTGGCTACTTAGGGTGCACTGTACTTTTCTGATGAGCCACATCAAACTATGTGATATCAGCCTTGCACTAGACATGTTTACAACATCAAAAACCGTGACACACTGCCGTGCAAAAAAAGTTCAAGAAGGCACGCGTATTCCTGGTCACGGCAAGTACGTACCGAAACAATGAAGCTTGGTGTTCACGACACCACTCTCCAACTAATACAGCCACGATGTTCGGGGCAAACTACAATGCTCTGGGTATCCAGCGCCGTTGTGCAACTCTTGGAGGCAGCAGCCATGTGGCCGCGTGAATGTCAGAGTGAGATTGTTCAAGTGGACGGAAATTCAAAAGGGACCTCCGTTGTCGGTCCTTCCCAATGGTCCTTTCCCAGAAAGTACACCAAAAACACCATCCCGGCAGGCGAAATCTCACGCCAAGGTGATATTAAAAAAAGCAGTCGGCATGGGACCCCTTGTGAACGCAGCTCAATACGGGCGCTCCGGTAAACTCCACGCCAGCCCATTCAGCATCAATGTTGAGGTCCTGTATGCGACAGCTGTAACAGCCGACGTGTGAGGGCACGTGGTGGTGGCGTTAGTGATGCAGCATTCTAGACGGCCGTATATCTACCCTGATCCCGTGCAGTCATCGGAGATTTTGGCTCGGGAAAGCTCCAACGGCTGAGGGAGGTGGCCATGCCCCTGAAAGGCAAGTAAAAAAATGGCAGCATATCCACGGAGTGAATGATGGAGAGTGGGGCGAAGCAATCGTCCATCCATGCGTCCATCTGTGTGACCGTCCATGCGTCTGTTCGTGCGTCCGTCCCTGCGTCCTTTCATGCGTCCATCTATGCATCTGTCTGTGTGTCCGTTCGTCCATGTATTCAACACTCCAAGTCCCACCATCTCGCATCTTTTTATCATATATTCCCCATATAGAAGCACCGCCATTCAGTGGACATTCCAAGTACTAAACGAGAGATGGCACACGCACACTTTCTTACGGCTTGCGCTTCGGGTCTACTTCCCACTTTCAACCACCTTGAGTTCATTGTTTACTAGTTTACTGTATTCATGGTTACTAGTTTACTGTATAGTAGTAAATACTAGTTTACTGTATTCATGGCACTGCGGCCCTATGCTCGCTAAACCTTTCTAAAACCAAGGAGGTTACGCCCAGCGAGTATAACGTAGCAAGCTTTTCCTGTCGGATAGTGCTCAATGTACATGCCAGTGGCTGCTAATGTGAAATGAGAGACAGGAGGATTCAGCTTTTAATTTCTTACAGCTTGCGCTTCGTATCTGCTTCCCCCATTTAACCACCTCGAATTCATTCATTGTATATAGTGGTTCATTGTATTCATGGCACTGCGGCTCAACGCTCGCTAAACTTTTCTAAAACTAAGGAGGCTACACCCAGCGAGTATAATGTAGCAACCCTTTCTTGTCCGATAGTGCTCAATGTACATGCCAATGGCTGCTAATGGGGATCGCAGCATGCACGTTGACTAAAAGCCGAATGCTCCTGTCTCTCATTCCCCATTAGCAGCCATTGGCATGTACATTGAGCACTATTTTTTATTGTTAAACAACGCACAGAAGAAATCTCTCACCGGCACCACCTTGGAGGACAAATGTTATACCTATTTCGGGTATGTGCCACTAGAGGTTACGTACTATGAGGGACGCACAAGCCACGCCACAAGGAGCTTCACCCCTAAAACTCCTTACTCCATGCATGCATTACATCGTGTGGTTTCCCCTTCAGGTGGAAGATGACATGCTACCGGCCTATCCAAGCCACAATGAGTCTACTCACCACCGTGCGCAAGAACTCATGCGCTGCGATGGCAGTGGGGCTGCAGTGGTTTCAAAGATGACTTGGTAGAGAGAACTCTCATCAACCTTTCGCAAGATCGGCTCCCTCGTTAGAAAGGAACTCAAGCGCTTGCCGCCCCACAACCAATACTATGCCAGTTTCAAGCGATCACACGTAAGATGCCTCACTCTACTTGTATTGCTCGCAAGTATTAATGACTAGAATTAGAAGAGGATTCCTAGCTCCCGGATGGCGCGAAAGACTTCATCATCTAGAATATATGCTCTGGCGATTTCCTGCGTTACGGTATACGTCATATTCCAGCGATCAGGACTGGGACGAGGTCATATAAAGCACAGCACTCCAGATCAAGTCAGCCGTCTTGAAAGCCCTGAAATAGCATGAAGACATGGCCTGCCACTTTCAACATGGGAGCAGCCGGCAGCTGCCCGGGAGTGCCAAAGGGTCCATTCCAGCTAGTCCCTCAGGACTTCAGCAAAGTTAGTTGCGTGAGTCCCTGTTCGTCGGTCCTCTGCATTGTGCGTGAGCAAATCCAAGGTGCACGTGCGGTATCAAGCTACGAGATGTTAAGGAAATGAAATATGTAATAACTAAATGATGTAATAAAACAAGGCTGCCTTCATGGGCTGCAGCGCTGACATCACCTTTGTGTAAAAATATTATGCAGGACAAGCCCACCAACCGCAAGAAGTGGTAACGGAACGGAATTTTTCATACATCCTTTTTATAATGAAAATGTTTAAGGCGTAATATTATGTCACTTCATAGGATTTGTTCCAGAAGATATAACTCGCAACGTTGCCTTCTTGCACATTTAAGGAACAGCTGACCCTGTGTACAAAGGATTTTATAGCATTTTTAATATAATGCTGATGCGAAGAAATGATTGGAAAATATAATGCTGCAATGTCTTTGCGAGTATTTGTCTGGAACGTAAAACAACGGAGTCTGCGTTGTTCCTCCTCCCTCTGTTGAAAAAGTGCTCGTCATTAGAAAAAAACTGAGGACAACGTGCTGTAGCCTCACCCCGTACTTTATTTGTGTAGGAAAAAAGAAGCGGTTGAGTGCAATTTTACCGTACGCACACATGCTATTACATCAGTCGCTATTCTTCAGGAGCTGCACCACTTGGAAAAACAAACCGATGCAAGTCAACCTTTGTTCGTCAGTTAATTAGCATCCGTAATTTTTAAACAGCTGGTCTGAGATTGCTTATATAGAGGCTGATGATCTCTTGACATTTTGTTCTTCCTCATTTACTGACAACGTCCTTATGGTCTGCGCGAAGCACCTTTCGTATTCACATTTTGTATACAGTGGCTTGACGAATCACTCCACCAAGACAGTAGCACTAGCGGTCCGTTCTCCTTTGCAGTCGATCATCACGTGTCTCTTCGGAGATCCTCTTCAAGAATTACCATTGCTCTCACAGCGTCCGGATGCGGTGTCAGGCTTAGCCTGCCCATCGCAATGTGGGCGAAGTCCACTGTGCACTAGTAGCATCTCTCAGGACTAAATAAAGTTTCACAATCTATTCACACCATAGCATCATCTTGTCTCTTGATAATTCTAAGGTCGACTGGCCCCACTACATCACTAAACTAAGCGTCATCGATGGTCGAGCAAGCTAGCCATCACTTGAACAACAATTACTTCGTGTCTGACCGGCTTCGCATGGGCTGACCCTCTTCCTTGTCGTGCTCGGGCTTGCCAAGTTTCCATATGAATTGTCTGTGCATAGCACAACAAAAAAGTGAGGAAATGGTTAAAGCCTCCTCAGAGACTTGTCTGCGCAATAAAATGACGCTGCTTTGATTGCTTTAATTGTGGTGTTTTTACGTGGACAGTAGGCTGTCTTCGCGGCATACTCTTCATAACGCCTACTTGATTTTTACATGCTCGCACTCTGCAGGGTACGAATTGTCGGTGCCGGGCTTTCGTGTCATCGTTTGAAATCTGTGACGCATGCTCATCCATGTGCTCGTTTGTAACTAACACTGTGTGGAAGCCCACTTCAGTAGAGCACCACTTCTTTTCTGCAACTACCCATGCAAAATTAGTTCTCTGGCAACCAAAAGGTAAATTGTGGCTGCGAATTTATTCCATTCCCTCACTGCAACTGTATATGCAAAGCTCTGTTGCCTTAGCGGCTTCCCACACGTACCGTCGCTGGCACACGTTCTCTGGATTTTTGTGGCGCTTCTATTGTGGTGTACTAGACTTATTGAAGGAAGTAGTAGCGCTTAGCTTCTTCTTTGTTAATAATTGTCAGTATTGTACATGGCCTCTTAATTCGGAGGCGACAACAACTCCAACTAAGATAGACACTACTGCAGAACTGCGTAACGAGTGCTGTATTGGCACAACATTGGACGATATGTTTCTTTTTTGCGTAAGATTCACAAATATACAGCACGGAAAAATTCATTGTGAATTGGGATAGAAATAATTACTAAATTTGATGTTTTCCGCGAATATATGATACACATACTAATCTCAAGCATGTATCTCAGCATACGAGTAGAGGAGCGCGTAATTTTTAACGCACCATCAATAAAGAGCTTTGTATTTCCGCCATTGACATCAAAAAAGCCGCCTGCCATAGTTGCTGTCATGGTATATTACTTATTACTAAATTACTCGACATTCACTGTATACTTCTATATTGCTCGGCAATCACTGATAGGTTTGATGCTGCTGCCCTTTAGGGAAAAAAGGCTAACACATAGTGTTCTCCATAGAGAATAACTTCTCCATCCGCCCAAAGACAAGATCGTAACGCTGTCCTTTCAACAGTTTTTTTTTTCTGCGAAGGCATGTAATGGAGCAGCTAATCGACCTCATTTATGAATCATACCCTACATAGTTCTCCCACTTGATTGATGTCCTCTTCATAAGTTTCAGCTTATGCGAGATTCTGGCGCGTCTATTTCTATACTTCTTCACTCTCATCTCACTTCTTGGGAGCGTTGCCGCAGCCCAGCGTGATCAATAGGAGATGCTTCCCACATGATCGTAAAACCTTTTTACGAGTTTTCTTTCTCTCATGTCCCAAAATACAGGCAGTTCCGGTTTCTGTTCATGCGGTGTGATTGTAGCGTAATGCGAACAGGCGTTACCACCGGCTCTTCCACGACACGCTAAGTAGTAGCAACACGCCTGAATTCGATCTTTCCACGCGTGCCGCCAATTACGGAGGCCATCGGCCAGTGACACCTCAGGGACTACTTATAGCACTAATTTCTTCCTGCTAGTCGTTCTCTTATTGCACATCCCCATAGTATAGGTTTCTGTATATATATGGCTTCGCATTGACTCCACTTCGTGTGAGAGTCTTCAGATAAAGGGGCCTCAAATGCAATTTTCTGCTGATCGACCATCGTCTGCGGGAAGCCATGGCCAAGGCGAATTGCGCTTAAGATTCTTCGAGAGATGCTGAAAAAAACGACGCTTTGATGTTTTTTTCCCGTTCGGTTAATGGCCGTACTCACAAGGCGGCTGTATACATGTATTTCATTGTGTCATTCCATGTTTCATATTGTCACGTAGGAAATACATGTACTCTACATATATACACAGAATAAATTATGGCCCCAGAAATATGGCAGTCAAGCTTCCAGGGTCTGTCAATGTTGTCGTCTTTTCAGTCTTCTTCGTCGTCCCCTTGAACCTGTTAGATGACTTTTCGGTGGCTGGAGGTAATTGAGTGACATATCTTCAAGCGTTCAATATGCGCTGCGTCAGTGCGAGGCTGACCGTGGGTGAGTTACTGGCACTTGTTTTTTAGAGGGCGTCAGTCCCTTGAGGTAAGAGGCGGTGGGCCATTATAGCGGGAAAGTAACTTCTGCAAAGTCCTAGGTGGCACGTAGAGGAACAAAGTAGAACTACATTACCGGGAGCGCAGTGGCCAGTACCATGGCGGGCGGCATATATGCACCTTCGATTGTCGTGCGAGTCAGACAGCCAGCGTCGAGCAACTTTCCGCGCCTCTTGGGTCTTTGATATTGTTTCCCGAGTGTCCGCCAATTTCTAACTTAGCCTGGATACAACTGTGCTGAAAAACTAGCGTATGACTTCGGACGAATTAAAAAAATGCAGAGAGAAAACTATGCGTAATCACAATCAAACAAATATATGCAAATGTCGCAAAATGTAACGTCGTGTCCCAGTCGAAATGGTCTGCGGAGACATACAAGATTGGCGGCGTGTCAATAAGACTTTTAACTGAGGTGTCCCAATGTACTGTTGGTTTGCAGATGGTAAGCAGTTGAAAGCTTGTGTTCAGTTTCGCAGAAGCGTAGGGGGTCAGCAACTATTTTAGAAAGAAAGTAGTGGCCTAGGACGATGTGGAGCTACCAAGGGGCACTGGGTTGTAGGATGACTGATTGTGAGCATAGTTAGTACTTGCATATTGACATACTTTAGCCACGAAATATTACAAACACAGAATAAGTAAATACACAACGACAAGCCCAATCAGCCGCCTGTGCTGTTGTTGCGTGTTTCTTTACTCTGGGTTTGTGATATTTCGCAGCTAAAGTAGGTGTAGGATGACGTTCCTCAAGAGGAAGTCGGTGGCATCAGTTGCACAGCTATTTGGAAAAGCTCGTGTGTTCACATAAAGGGTTGCATAACTGGTTGATACTGAAATCCAGCGATTTCCCGTAGCCAACGTAGAAAAAGGGCCAAGAAGATTGACACCAACATGGTAGAATAGCTCTGATGATAGGTCGAGTGGCTGATGACGCCCGGAAATATAGATAGAACGTGTTTTTTTAATCATTGAAAAATATCGTAGGCATCCGCGTAAATGCAGACATTGCGGTACAAAAGAGGGAAGAAGAAGGGCCAGCGCACTGGGTCATCTGTGTCCGACACGCCGAGGTGAACAGCTCTTTAAGCGAACGAGAACTAATCTGATGCAGGGGAGGAGAAAATATCAGTAGTATCTTGGCGTTAAGGACTCATGAAACAATGTTACGATACACTATATTCGGGTGTCACCACTGTTAGCCTTTGGATATTTGATTGGAAAAATGTACCCTGCTGTTTCTCCGTTTTATGTCGTGAAAAGGGGACAGAGAAAGAATATTGGTAGATCGGGCAGCCGTAGAACAATCTGGTGGGTCGACAGAATATTGGGAGAAGCAGCCACCATCTTGATGCCCACAGCCGGTTTTGTACACAACTAAGTACTCAAACTCTTAGAGGCTTACAGTTCAACGAATAAGGTGCTCTCAAAAGTTTTTCAGGAGGGGGAGGGAGGGAAACTAGCTCAAAGCATGTTGCATCAATGATGATGATGAATGGCCGGCCATAAAAATAAAGATTAGATTTTCTGAATGCACAAACGAGCGCCAGACATTCGTATTCAGTAATGGGTTTTTCCGCGCAGCAAGAGACAGAAGTCGGCTGGCATAGAAAAAAGTTCCCGATTTTCATTCTTTTGGATTAGGAATGAAGAGATGTCATTGCCACTTACATCAGTGCGTACTTCTGTTGGAAACATGAGGCCAAACTGGGTGAGCGTGAGTGGAAAAATAAGCAGTCTTACTAGAACGGAGAACCCCACCACTTGCGCAGGGCGCCAGAAAAAGGCTGGGTCCTTAGGAGCTCGCTTGAGAAGCTTCCTGTTATGACATATCCCTTCGGGCGTACGTTAGTCCTCGTGGCAATCGCCAGACGCTAGAGGTGCCGCTGTGCAATAGTTCATAGATCACCTGCTAGATGACGTACAGCCGCTCAGTTGGTACGTCCCACACGTGTACTCCTCCATCGCCGCTGATCCGCTGCATACTCTGGCGCACGCGGTAGTTAAAGAATTTTAGTACCATTTGTTAGATGACGACCAGGAGGCTGCGCCTTCATGGCGCGAGCTAAAAGCGTGAGTGCTCTTGGAGCAACTCCTTTCCAATTATTGGGAGCTCATCATGAACACATACGAAGCGAAGGCAGCGGCACCGAGAGCTCGCAACGTGGCTATGATGGGGACCAGCCCGTTGCCAAGACAGGGACAATTACTGCTTGCGAGGCCGAAGTGAACATGGCTACTAGACAAGAGGACCCTGAAGTGAGAGTCCGGGATGAACAATCAGGACAAACCACAAGCGGCGGCAAGAGAACCTTGAATCGGAACGGGCGCGGGAAGCAGCGGTCAAGTGCCGAAATCTGTCGCTATCTGAGGTTGGCGACGCCGACACGCCCTTAAAGCACTTCTTTCTCGTCACTCGTTTGACCCCAACTGTAAATATGCCACTGCTTGTGCTCTGAGATCCTCACTTTAATCATCTCCATTCGCAGTGACCAGGCCCATTCCAATGTCATCACCGTGTTACAACCAAAGCTTCCCGCCGGTACCACGTCATCGGCACCGCCAACTGATGGCAGTGAGTATCACGTTTATTTCTCATACAAAGATCCTTAAGTGGCGGGAACATTTCGAACATTGGTGTAATGCACGGGGAACATTATCCTCTCATGCCAGACCACCTGCCCGTTCTCAATCTAGTTGGAAAAATTCACAGCATATCCACGGGGTGATATGAGTGGGGCGTAGCGCACTTACGTTCGTTCGTTCTTGTTTCCGTCCGTCCGTGGGTCCGTCCACGGGACCGTCTCTGCGTCCATTCGTCCGTCCATGCGCCTGTTTGTGCGTCCATTCATCCGTTTGTCTGTCCGTGCGTGCGTCCGTGTGTGCGTTCATCCCTGCCTCCACCCCTGCGTTCGTCCACGCTTCCTTCCCCGTCTCTGCCTATGCGTCTGCCCAAACACGCGTCCATCCGTCCGTCGATCCATCCATGCATCCGTCCGTGTATCTGTCTGTCTGTCTGTCCGTCCATCTAATTAACACTCCAAGTACCGCCATCTTGCGTCTTCTGTTCATATATTCAGCGTATAGAAGTACTGCCATCCAGCGGACATTCCAGACACAAAACGAGAGGTGGCGCTGACGCACATTCTGGTGGCCTGTGCTCCGTGTCTACTTCGCACCTTCCACCACCTCTAGTTCATGTCTATATACTAGTTTATTATGGCCCAACCCTCGCTAACACTTGCTAAAACTAAGGAGGTCACACCCAGTGAGATTATCATGGCAACCCTTTCTGTTCAAAAGGGGGTATTTCTACTTCTAGTTACTTTTTTAGTAAGCTTTAAACTGAAGGCAAATTTAATTGGAGAGTAAGTCACCAATACAAGTCTCTGTAAGTAATTTCATCAGAAACAACTATCTTTTTATTCATGATTAACGTGCGCGGGTTTTCTCCTCAATTAAAAAAGGTGCGCGCTTGCCGCTCCTCTGGTCCGGCCGTGGAGGTGGCTATACCTGCTACCACTACTATATACATCGCGGACGCACAACTCACGGCATAGAGAGCTTTGCCTCCGAAACGTATGATCGCTGCTCGTCTACTATTCATGAGCATTCGGCGTTTGACTTACGGCAGTGGCCAGCGCGACGTCAAGGTCCAGGTGGTCAACGTTCCTATCGACGTGCCCAACACCATGGAGTGCCTCGATGGCCATGTGAAAAAACATAGAACACGACCACGTGCTGACCGCAGTGGACGTGCTCTGTTTCACAGAGACTTGGAACGCAGGAAACATTGAAGGTTGGTGCACACCGGTGACTAGCAGCGGTCGCGTGACCATTTGCAACGGGCCGCAAACAGTCGCGAACGGTCGCAAAGTGACTGCTTCGGCTAGTCGCTTCCTGACCAATTTTTAAGCCGCGCGACTGCAGTCGCAAAGCTGCTGGAACCAATCAGAGATGCTAAATTTTAGATTTTCAGTTTTTTCATTGCGCTGGCTTCCTACCTCCAGCTACAAACGAGTGCGTTCCTCTGGGTCTGTGGCACCATGGCCGCCACGGAATACTTGGCTTGGAGATGGCGGGGCGCCGCAGCTCGGGCAAAGTGTCAAATTTACGTGGCGGCATTCGCAAGAAGCTAAACACCGTCAAAGTAAAGAGAACATAAATTGTGCACTATCTTTTCCCCGTATTCAGAAACGTTTTTTGTCGTGAACTTGACTTGTCACCGCCTTCAACGCAGCGCGTTTGGAACGCGTTTGTGCTTCATGCCTTGACGACTTGAGACACAGCGTTCGAGACACGTTTGTGCTGCGTTGTAGGCTGCGGCAAGTCAAATTAAATTCAAGGACCGCTTCTGAACACGTACGACTCTCGGAAATACTTCTCGTCGTCTCAGCGCAGCTCCGGAGGCAGGCGGTTTGCATGGCCGGCCAACTCCCGTGATCGAAAAAACGGTCACACCTACTACCGGCTTTTTTTTAAAGTGTGAATACACTTTATAAGCGACCCCAAACCATCCACCGCCGCGGCGGCGTCCGCAGTCTTCTCTCTATCTTTAAAAGAAAGCGGACTTGGCGGGCCGCAGCGCGACGCTCTACCGAATAAGCCACGGACGTGACGCTGATAGTCCCCCTCCCCCTTTGCTCGCTCCTCCGCTCTCCTCGCTCGCTGCAGCTGCGCGCGCACCCCTCTCTCTCGCGCGCCCGTCTTCTCTCTCAGTCTCCCGTCGATAGCGGGTCGTGAAGGGGAGTAAAGTTAAAATCCGTTGGCATTCGCCGGTGAGTTAACGTAAACTCCCCCGTGTGATCAAATTGCGATTCCCAGGAACCATTACACGATAAAGGCACCATAGTGTGATTAATAAATATAATAGTGCGAATTAATAAATACCCCTCATAGCATCACCCCGTGTATTCACACTTAACCATGTTCACCCTCGGGGAAATGCTTGGGAGTTTTTTTCTTTGGAGGCATCTGTGATACCAGCCCCGACACAATGGCACAGTGCACCAGCACCATGACAGTGTCTTGTTCTTCGCTTGAATCGAACTTGACGCTGTTGGGAACGCTGTGCGAGAACGGACGAAAACAATAAATGAGGCGCGCTCGGTTTGCTCCGTTCACTCAGCTGGCGGCGATCAGCTGATCGGCGCCGGTCTCCAGAGTTCTCGCTGATAACGAAATCCGGACGCAACTCTGTGCTTTTGCGACTTCCGGTCGCTCGCATGCAGCCTCTGCCGGTGTGAACATCAGTTGGTTTTTAGGTCACCAGTCGCGAATGGTCACGTGACCGTTGCTAGTCGCCGGTGTGCACCAGCCTTCACACCGATGGATTTTTTCCAAATGTCGGTACCGATGAAGCAGAGCATTCTACGTGGAGGGGCAGGATCTATGTAATCCTAACGGACACCGCTGAAGACCTTGGCTTACCCGTCACACGTCACAGTCGCAACAGAGAACATACAGCAGTGAAGCTCTTATCGCGAATAGTATTAACGATTGTGTACCGGGTGCCAAACCTACTCAAGGGAGGCGTCTTCACTGATATCGAGAAGACAGTGCATCGGTATAAAACTGAACTCAGACATTGCTCCTTGGTGCTTGCAGGAGACTTCAACTTGAACCTCGTGGTGATTGACAACTGCTGGCTAGCCCCTCACATGATACCATTACGGTCGCCTCGTACGAGCCCAACCTGGTATTACCAAAACAATGGCAGCATATCCACGGAGTGAATGATGGAATGATGGATAGTGGGGCGAAGCATCCGTCCGTCCATTCGTTCTGCTTCCGTCCATCTATGCGTGCGTCTGTGTGGCTGCCCGTGCGTCCATCCGCCCGTCCGTGCGTGCATCTGTTTGTACGTCCGCACGTTCATCTGTGCGTACGACCCTGCTTTCGTCCTTGCATCCGCTCCTGCGTCCGTCCATGCGTCCATTCATCCGTGCAGCCATTCGTGCGTCCGTCCATGCATCTGTCTGTGTGTCCTTTCATCCACCTATTAAGCACTGCAAGTACCACCATCTCGCATCTTTTCATCATATATTCCTCATATAGAAGCACTGCCATCCAGCGGACATTCCAAGGACTGCATGAGAGGAGGCACACGCACACTTTCTTACGGCTTGCGCTTCGTGTCTACCTCCCACCTTTAACCACCTCGAGTTCATGGTATATACTAGTTCATTCTATTCATGGCACTGTGGCCCAACGCTCGCTTAACCTTTCTAAAACTTAGGAGGTTACGCCTAGGGAGTATGACGTTGCGACCCTTTCTTGTCTTCTGTGCGTTGTTGAACAATAAAAAATTCGCAGCGTGCGCGTTAACTAAATCCGAATTCTCCTGTCTCTCATTTCCCCTTAGCAGCCGTTGGCATGTACATTGAGCACTATCTGTTATTGTTCAACAACGCACAGAAGAAATCTCTCACTGGCGCCAACTTGGAGGTCAAAATTTTATACTTGTTACACACTACTACAATGGCTACGAGAGACAAACGGGTGCCGCTGTAAGTAGCTTCGCTTATAAAGCGTCCCACAACCATCCGAGGGACCTGTAACGACATTGCTTCCGTAACTTTAATCGGCAGCCTGTAATTGAAGATCCCCTCGCCACATACTTCACTCACCACAATATTGTAATCTTCGAAGGAAAACGTGTCTCACAGCTTTGCAATCCGTAATGTAATCCTTGTTAATTATTCCATTGATACGTAAATGATTATTCTTGTGTTTCTATAGGTGTATGTAGTTGCACGAATATGTAGAAAATAAAATATTGTGTTTATATGTGTATATACAACCCCCCCCCCCCCCATAAGAACGTGTCCCGTGTTTATATGATAGTAAAGGACTTGTACGGACAATTCAGGGATTCTCCAAAACAGTTTCCAGCAAGCTTTTTTATCATCATTCTTTTGTGAAGATGGCAAGATTTACAACTTTTTTTTTCGAGCAGCTGAGTCATAGGGGCGTGAAACGTCAGTAATGTATCAGGCAGAGTAACCGCAGTAAGGGCAGAAGCCTAAAAATTGCGAATGCCTTTCGAACAAGTTGGCACACGAAAATCATTAGTGCTCTAATTTATCTTGACCTAGGCGAATACCGAAATAATCAAGAAGTCGTCCGAGCACAGAAATTTTACGACGACCGAATTGCCACTTGGCCGAATTTAGCTGCAATCCCGCTTCGCGAAAGACAGAGATCTTCGATAGCCTTTCAAGGTGCGTCGCAACTAATGGACCAATAACTATTATAGACTTTCTGGAGGACCTCTAACGCAAAAACTTTGGTCTGTCTGTCTGTACATTTGTCTGTTTGTCCACTCTTAACGGTATCCTAAATGGCACCGAAGTGGCAAACGATACTCCAAACGGCCGATCCCATCTGCAGGGCCCACCAATATTCCTCAAGATTCAGCGTTCATACTTGTGTGATTGTCAATTAAAAAGCAATAATTACGCATATCGGAGGCACCATAACAACACGTCAATATTTTGTATTGTGTCTCTTACTAGAAAGAGCACACATAAGTAATTAAAATTACTGTAACGTTTATCACATTGCGTTTACCAGGCAACGCTTGCAAAAAAGGCAAGTGTTTCTAACGCTTTACTAAGACGACACTGTGGCGGCACCTACCCGTCGCCTTCCGTTCTACACCTTATCACCTGCGAGATGGGCGCGCAGTGTGCATGCTTTTCGTTGTCCAACATAACTGCTAATTGGCGTGCATGCCTCACGTGTGACGTGACTTGATGCGCTCGTTCGCCACCGCTGCACGCTCGAGGCACTCTAACGCAGCGCCTCCAGAACACCATTAATTGATTCTCTTGCGCAGAGCATCAAATAAACGTTTTGTTTACTCTCTCCGGACGCGAGACTATTGTCTTTCGAAGACATTTGCAGTAAAACATGCAGATAAGGGGCCAATTTTGTCATTACACTTCAAGTGGGATGTTTAGCATACAAAAGAGCATAGTTTTAACAATCCAACCAAATTAGGTTGCGGCATTTATTGGTCCTATGTTTACGGCTGATGCGCTGGTGTTTAATCTTTACTCCACGTTACCTGAATAAATTTTGAATAGTCATCTTCGGACCGGCTGACGGCACTTTCTTTTCCCAGTGATCAGTAGAAATTCTCGAATGAATCTGACGAACACGCTCGCAGCAACAGAGGCAAGAGAGAGAGAGAGAAAACATTATTTGAAAGAAGCTTGTGAGTGAAGGTGGGAAGGTCCCTTATTCCAGGAACCCTCTGGCTTGGACAGCCCGCCGAGCTCGAGCGACGAGTTGACGTTGCTCGACCAGGTCCGGCTGGGAGATCGCAGCCTCCCACGCTTCACTGAGGAGGTCCTGGTCCGCATCTGGTGCTGCTAATCGTAGTCTTGGGACGCTTACTTTGCACTGCAGTAGGAGGTGTGCCAGAGTATCTGCCACATTGCAGTGAGGGCAGATATAGCTGTGAAACGTTGGCCTCATATGGTGCAATAGTACGCCGTGGGTGAACGTGTGGCTTTGAAGACGCCTATAGTCAGTCCCTTCGTCTCTTGTAAGTTTTGGATGGGGCGGAGGGTATGACCTGCGTGCGAGCCGATATTGTTGCAGTAATGCATGATTTGGCACTGGTACGGTTCTCTTGCCTCTGATTCTGAAGTTGAGTGGGAGGTGCCTCGAATCTCGTACGGGAATGCCCGGTTGACGCATTCGCGGGCTGCGGTGTGTGCCACTTCATTTCCCTCGAGACCTTCATGACCCAAAATCCCCACAATGCATGTGTAGGAAGGAGAATTGTCCATGCGCTTTAGTAGCCTAATCGCCACCGTGGAGACCCTGCCTTTCAGGTAGTTCCGTGCCGCTGTTTGTGAATCGGTAAAGACCACGATGGGATCCTCACTCGTCTGGGAGGCGAGTGCTATAGCAACCTCTTCACCTGTTTCCGCACGTTTGACGAGGATAGTCGCCAATGCCAGTACCGCGCCCTTGTAATCTGCGACGGTAATCGCGAAGGCATTACGTCCCGGATATTTGGCTGCGTCCACTTATCGCGCCTGCGGGTCATTGCCATGCTTTTTTCGGATCATGTTAACCCTGGCGAGCCGTCTTTCTCGGTGATGTTGAGGATGCATATTCCGAGGGATCTGCTGAATTTCAAGGCTTTTTCGCAGCTGTGACGGTATTTTGCCTTTGCGTTCTTCGCTGGGTTCTAGGGTGGTCTGGTATCCTGTGCTTCGAAGGACGGCTTGCCCTGTGAGTGACAGCTTGAGTCTCTCGACCTGGTTCATGAGGTGTGCTTCGGTGAGTTCTTCCCACGTATTATGAACTCCCATGCGAAGCAGTCGGTCAGTGGAGGCGGCTGGCGGCAGTCCTAGGGCATGCTTTGTAGCCTTTCGTATCAGCAGATTAAGTTTTTGTTTCTCCGCTGTCTTCAGGTTGAGGTAGGGAGGTAGGGAGTTCCGTACGTTATGCGGCTGTAAAAGAGAGCTTGTATCATTTTTAGGGTGTCGTGCTCTTTGAAGCCACTGCGGCGATTAGCCACCCTTCGGATTAGGTGGGTGAGCTGTGTCACAGTGTTCTGCAGTCGGGGTAGGGCAGCGGAGCCAGACCCATCTTTATGTATGTGTAGTCCAAGGACTCGAAGCGTGTCAACTTGTGGTATTTGCACTCGTTGTAGCAAGACTTGTGGGTCAGGAGTGTCGTAGCTTGGTGGTCTACCTCGGGTGCGTGCCGCAAGTACTAACAGTTCCGACTTTTCCGGAGCACATTTGATGCCGCAGGTCTTGAGATATCCTTCAGTGATGTTAACCGCCTCTTGAAGTCGGTCCTCCTGTTCACCCGTGCTTGAACCTCTTGTCCACATAGTGATATCATCGGCGTATAACGCGTGATGTATCCCAGGGACAGCGTTCAAGAGACGTGGGAGCTTAAGGAGGGCCAAGTTGAAAAGCACTGGTGACATCACTGAGCCCTGTGGCGTGCCTTTGTTAGGGAGTTGAAATTTCTCGCTCCTGATAATGGCAATCCCTACAGTGGCTGTGCGGTTGGTGAGGAAAGCCAGCATATAGGCGTATGTCTTGGCACCGCAGCCGACATCTTCCAGGCTACGCAGAATGGCTTCGTGGCTCACATTGTCAAATGCGCCCTTTACGTCCAAAGCTAGAACAGCTGTGCTTGCTCAAGCGGAGAAGAATATCTTCTTTTATCTGCAAGAGGACGTCTTGTGTGCTGAACATTTGACGGACGCCGAACATGGTGTTCGGGTAGTGACCATTGTCTTCGAAATGTGTGGTGAGCCGCTCGTTTACCATGTGCTCAAAGAGTTTCTCAGCGCAAGATGTAAGAGAAATGGGACGAAGATTCGCAATCGAGATTGGCTTGTTTGGCTTGGGTATGGGTTTGGCCAAGGGTTTGGCCATGGTCACCTCTGAGTGCTTCCAGGCTTGTGGTAGCTCGCCCTTCCTCCAGCAGTCGTTACAGTGCCGAAGGAGTGCCGTCCATGCCCGGGGCGGTAGCTGTAGGTTCTTATTGGTCACTCCGTCTTTTCCTGGGCTCGTGTTGCGCGTAAGCTTAGCGAGGGCCGCGTGTAGCTCCGCCAGCGTGAAAGGCTGGTCTAGTGCTTCGTTCGGTGCTCCTCGGTACTCCCTGGGTGTCGAATTGTTGATGGAAGTAGCTTGCTGGTTAACCGAGCCACGCCGTTTTGCTTGAAGTTCTTAGAGTAACTGGTGCTCAGTGCCCTCATAGTTGTGTATGAGCCGCTGAATTGTATTTCTTTGATTAGTTTTGGTGTGGGTGTCGTCGATCAGGGCTCGAAGAATGCGCCAAGTCTTCTTTGTGCTCAATGTTCCTTGAAGGTTGTCGCAGAAGGACCGCCAGTTCTGGCTTGCAAGGTTTTCGGCGTACTCCTGTGCCTGTCTAGTGAGTACGGCGATGTGACGCTTCAGCTTGCGGTTGAGCTTTTGCCGTTTCCATTGTTTAATAAGCGATCTTCGAGCTTGCCATAGGTGAAGGAGATGATTATCGACTGCCGGATTGTCCTCGTTCAAGTGTATCGTTTTGGTATGTCCGTCAGCAACACTTACAATACTGTTTAACCAGGCTTCAATGTCCTCGATAGTCGAATCATCATCAAGGTCATTCCTGTAGGCGGTCCAGTCTGTGAGCCGAGCTTTTCCTGTCTTGAGCGAGTGGTGAGCCTGTTCGACCTCTATATGAATTATGTGATGGTCACTCCCTAGAGTATCTGGTAGCCTTGTCCACGTTGCGTTGTGCTCGTCTCTAGTAAACGTGAGATAAGGATTTGTATCCCTCGACACGCTGTTGCCCACTCGGGTTGGATGAAGCAAGTCATTCCACAGCGTCAGACCGTGTTGCTGTGCAGCGTCGTGAACATGCGCCCCCTTCTTGGTGGTGCTGTGATAGCCCCAGGCCACGTGTGGAGCATTGAAGTCCCCAACCATGACGAGTCGGTTGCCGTTAACCATTTGACGGAGCTCGTGGACGAAGTGGTCGTATTGGTGTAACTTCTCCCATGGAGGGCTGTAAAGGTTGGCCAGGTATAAGCTTTGTTGGGTCTTCCGAGTGAGGATTATCTTCACGATGGTGTGCTCGATGCCAATGTTTTCAATTTAATGAGCCTGTGCGGTTAGAGTCTTCTTGACTAGAATTGCGGTGCGGGGTGAACATGTGAGAGTGCTGTAGCTAGGGAGCCTAATTTTTTCTGTGTGGGTTTCCTGCAACGCGATCATATCTGGATTATTTGTTTTAACATATTCTTGCAAGTTTGCAGAACGAGGTGTGTAGGATCAGCAATTCCAGTGCCAAATTCGAAAAGTGGGGAGTGGCTCAGACTGTCTATGTGTGGGAGCTGCCATTATGGCAGTTGATTCCCGCCTGGTGCCGGTCGTTTGGTGCTGTCGATCGAATTTCCGCTGCAGTTTCATCCCCTAAAGTCTTTCGCTCTTTCCGCTTGGTCCCTGATTGCTCCACCAGCTGCTCATGGGGAACGAAGTTTTTGTATGCATATGTTATGAAGTTATGCTATTGTGCCATGAGCCATCAAGCTTGGCATCGAGCGTGCTTACAGTACGGGTCAGTGGGTCTACCTTTTCCATAATTTTAGTAACCACTTTCTCTATGGTTATGTCTATGGATGCGAGGAGTTTCGCAGTGAGGGCTTTCTCGAAAGCTTCAAGGCGTCGTTCGACGAGGTCGAGCATCTTCGCTTCATGTGCTTGCAGCCTTTCTTCTACCCGCTTCATTATTCTGGCTTCCGTCTGTTTTAGTATGCTGTCGTCAAGCTCTAGTGTGCTACACTCGGCTGGTTGGCGTTGTTGTACCCTCCGTTGTAGATCTTGGATTTTATTTTCTAGAGCCCGGACGGTCGCTGTCTGAGCAGGCGAGATGGTCGAGGCACTTGTAGTATTTAGAGAACTGGGGCCGTCACTACCGGTCACCGCGGCGGCGTAACTCATTTCCCTAACGGAGCGAGACAGTGATGGCGTGCGGGATCCAAAGCGACCTTTTTTCTTAGAGCGAGAGCGACTTCGATCAAGTTTTGGGGGGAAAGAGGGGGCCCATGAAATTTCTGGTGTGATAACTGACCCGGGTAAATCATTGGTGCAAGCACTCCAGTGATTCATACGGGCGCGGGCGTCATCGAGCTGCTGGCGTCTTACTTGATAAGGAGGGGGGTTGCTGCGGAGTTTCTTCTTGCATTCCTCTCCAGCAGTCTCATGGTCTTCTCCGCAGATCTTGCACATCGGTTGGCAGTCATGTGGTGCTGTGTCCTTGTCGTGGCCGCATTTGTAGCAGAAGTCCGCTTTCGGCTGAGGGCAGATGTCTTGTCAGTGACCTAGTGTGCCACAGGTTCGGCAATATTGGATGGACTTCCGGTATGGCTTGCAGCGGCAGTCTCCACTGAGGTACGTTACGTAAAAAGGAACGTGCTGCCCGTCGAATCTGATAACTGCAGCTGTGGGAGATCCCAGCATGTGCGCGCCAAGGACGTGGTATCTTGGGTCTACGAGAAGTCCTGCAACAATATCTGTGGGGCTTGTTCCTGGTTCGAGGCCGTAGATCACTCCGCGGCACACATCATAGGGCTGTAGAATGTACGGATTCACTTGATATATTACTCCACCGAGCTGTATAGCATTTATACTTTGCAGTTTAGAAGCTCGTTCAGTACTTGCTGTGGTTGCGATCACAATTTCTACTTTCTGCACCTGCACTCGCACATGGTCATAGAAGTCCTGCTGAGCCAAGCCACTGGATCTTCCGATGGCGTGTGTAACCTCGATGAGTGTTCGTTTTGAAAGATCTAGTCCTGGTTGCGGGTGGAAAACAATTTTAAAGTCATCAGTAGGGAATGGCCGCATCCTAGTGCTGCGTTGACGTTGCGTTTGAGATTCGGCGTCTGGCTTCACAGGTTGCGTAGCTCGTTCTTCAGCTGACTTTTCTTCTTTGGCTGACCTGCCTTTACGGCCAGCTTGAAGCCACTCAATGTGGGCTTTGCCTGTCGTTTCGCCACTATTTTCATCAAACCTCCATTGTGATGCCGTTCTTGAGTTACCCTCCGTGTTGTCCACTTGCATCGTACTCGGGTTTTCTTGACGTGGGTTAGACGTCTACGTTTCCATAAAAGCGTTAGCTCTTTACCTCAGACGCTGCGTCTCTGTGTTGCGCGAGCAGCGTGCTCGTGCACCTACGAGACGCTGGCGTCCAGCTCGTTTCGCAGGCCCGTCCTCGTGCCACAGCGGCGTTCGCGTGCAGCGCGTCCTCTGAATTCTTTGGCGATGTTGCGTCCCAGCAAACAGGCACAATATGTTTAGAGTTCAATATCTAGTAAAAAGTACACTCACTGCGATGAGTCTGGTGTCAACCGATGCCCTGCAACGTGAGGAATCCCAGGTCACCAAACGCGAGCAGTGTCTAGCCAAGGTTGCACAGAAAATAGCAATAAGAGCAGGAGCCCATGTGAGGTGCGACTACACACCTCAACCCCCTGGCGGCTTTACACAGAGGCAAGAACAAAAAAAACTAATTAAGCGAAGTTTTTAGGGGCGAAGCTCTTTAGAGCGGCACCCGTTCGTCCGTAGTAGCCGTTGTAGTAGTGTGTAACAAGTATAACATTTTACCTCCAAGGTGGTGCCTGTGAGAGATTTCTTTTGTGCGTTGTTGAACAATAAAAGATAGTGCTCAATGTACATGCCATTGGCTGCTAAGGGGGAATGAGAGACAAGGGAATTCGGCTTTTAGTTAACGCGCACGCTGCGAATTTTTTATTGTTCAACAACGCACAGAAGACGAGAAGGGGTTGTTACGTTGTACTCGCTGGGTGTAACCTCGTAGGTTTCATAAAGGTTTAGTGAGCGTTGGGCCGCTGTGCCATGAATACAGTGGACTACTATATACCATGAACTCGAAGTGGTTAAAGGTGGGAAGTAGACACGAAGCGCAAGCCGTAAGAAAGTGTGTGTGTGCCTCCTCTCTTTCAGTCCTTGGAATGTCCACTGGATGGCGGTGCTTCTATATGAGGCATCTATGATGAAAATATGCGAGATGGTGGTACTTGGAGTGTTGAATAGGTGGACGAACGGACACACAGACAGATGCATGGACGGACGCGCGGATGGCTGCACGGACGAATGGACGCATGAACGGACGCAGGAGCGGATGCAAGGACGAAAGCAGAGACGTACGCACAGATGAACGTGCGGACGTACGAACAGACAAACGCACGGACGGGCGGATAGACGCACGGGCAGCCACACAGACGCATGCTTGGATGGACGGAAGCAAGAACGAATGGATGGACGGATGCTTCGCCCCACTATTCATCATTCACTCCGTGGATATGCTGCCATTTTTTTTCTTTATTTAATACACCGCACATTGGAAAACCTGTTAGCCATATGGAGGGAACGGCGCTTCTTATTGGCACAGTAATGTTATATATACATGGTATAAACTCCATCTGTGCTTCTGATATATATCACACATTCTGGAGCAAACCAAGCCGCTGGATAAAAAACATGGCCGCTTCATCTTTTTCTCCAGCTGCCGTGCAGCAACACTTCGTAATGTTAGCCGTTGACCATGTTATAGGGACGAAGCTCCTTAAGCCATGGGTCGTTTAGCCATCGTTCTTTAGCCCTGAGCTCCAACCTCTCGTGCTACACTATGCTCCTTTCAAAGAGATCGTTCTAATTACTTAAACAAAAAAATACGAAATCTACCTCGATTGTTTTGTGTATAGCAACAACAGCCCATCTCTGTCAAATTTATACTTGTATTTCTTTACCGTGCGACCTTCTTTGGACACCCTGAAACACAAAAAATGAGGAAAAACAACAAGGATACGAAAACACGAACAGCATAGTCTGTTTACATTCATAGGCCCACTTTGTGGTCACAGGAACGTGGGCCCACGTTTCCCCAGCTGTGCTATCGACGACGATGTGGTAGTCAGAGAGCCTTTTTAGCGTGCATCGATGCCGTCGTGCAAGTGGCCTGCGCAAAAGGCTGTATTGATTTAGGAAGAGAGTCATCCATTCCATTAGCTTCTCCTTCTCCTTCGAGTGTCCGAAGGACCGTCAGGTGCGTACTTATGTGTGCTCGTGACTCCTCATGACACGTTTGTTTTCCCTCATGAGACTCTAGTATGATCACTGTTTTCATTTCCTCTTTCCCTCTTTCTTCTCTGCTTCCTATTTTCTTACGTGGTCTCTCAGTCATAGAAAAGGACATAGCTCGTGCTGAAACAATTGGCTTTCTTGTCGCACCTTCACGTTTTCGTACCGAATGCGAAAGACTCACGCTACATGTTAGCATACCCAGTTCCTCAGCTCAAGATCTTAGTATACCCGGGACGCATGAATATTTTTTTTTCTATTGATGTGATTTACTTCATTTCTTGCATCGCTACACCATCCATCTATATAGTTGCCAGTGCTATAATTTGCTTCGCTCTTCGGTTTCAATTACGCCACTTGTGTATGTGTACAACCGCCTTAGGAAAGCTTGTATGATTACATCCTGAAATAAAAATACTTCAATAACTTTATGACACCTTTCATTAACAATTATAGAAGACGTGATGACAATAGCTCTATTTTTAAAATTGACTCCCACACTTGAGTACACCGTGAAGCACTTTTCTGGCCGACAGTAGCGGGGGGTGTTAGGAAGCGGGCGAGGGGCTTCAATACTTCAAAATATTTTAGTTTTACTTTTGTACGTACATACCCTCACTTACAAACACACTTCCGAACACAAATAATGTAGGGCTAAACCTGCCACCTTCTCCCCCAACTTGCAGTGACATACACAAGAAAAAAACCACGCATCTCGACGCAGGAAACCAGTACGAGTGGCTGAAGCTCTGGGTATTCTACCGGTGAGTAACCATATGTTACCCGAGCGTTAATGTAAATTGGGTAACATAAATTAGAAATAGATATGTAAATCATTTTGACTTCGAGTTATCTAAGGCAATTTAAGGATGATATAAAAAACTGCTAGAGTAGATAATGTGCCTGGAAAGTAGATCCAAGAGCCCGCTATATTACTGGTGACGAAATACCAATCCAATACGAATAATTTCTTGGAATATATGGTGTTCGACATGTGCCTTTGTGTGATAAGTTCTATCAGAAAACTTCAACATCTAGGGATATTTCAGGTGAGATCAACTCATGAATACTCTTCTTGATGGGTTATTTTCACCTGAAACAGCAATCCCCTGCCTTATAATTAGCGTATGTCTAAGTTCAAATCTGTTGTAAAACGTTTTTTTTAGGGGGGGGGGGGGGTCTCACCTATTTTTTATTATACCAACGGTGCTATGATGACCAGCATGGAGAGCCAAGGCCAGATCCCAAGAAACTTCACTCCCAAAAAATTCTGGTCATGAAGAACTACAACTGAAACCATGTCCTCTATGGAAACAGCTCGACAATAACCTTACGTCGATAGTGATAATGATTGTACTTGAGAATTGCAATGTGGATGTATAGAGCAAGGGACAATTATCCCTGCAAATAATTAATCATGTTGCAAAGAATATAAATACGTTTCAACTTCGCACGGCGCGTGTTGGCTTTTTAGTGACCTAACTCAGGAGAACTGTGCGGGATTTGTGTGCCCTTTTCAGCGAAGACCACCCAGTGTCTCAGCAGGGACTTTATCAGGATGGTTCTAATTACAATGTCAGAAAAGATTTGTTGCAGTTTGCTGAGAGCATATATAGGTTCTGTGAAAATTGGTGACTTTTTCACTTTCATGAGTTTGGGGTACCATACTCATGTCAAATGATTAGATAGAATCTCTTATTAATACTTTCCGTATGACAACAACATAACTACTTTCATTTATTTGTCACCTTAGCATGAAGTCACCTAGCAAAAAATTACTTATCAATTGCCTAAGAAACATTTTGCATGTTCACGTTAAGAAAGCGACACTCATTCAAAGCCATTGATGAAAATATTTCGCAAATTATGCATTCAAAATTTAAAAATCAGTACTTTAAAAGTATTTTAGCTTTAGTTTTGTTACGAAAACTGCAATGATTGATAGATTTGTGGGGTTTAACGCCCCAAAACGACGACTTGATTATGAGAAACGCCGTGGTGGAGGGCTTTGGAAATTTCGACCACCTGGGGTTCTTTAACGCGCACCCAAATCTGAGCACGGGCCTACAACCTTTTCACCTCTATGAGAAATGCAGCTGCCACAGCCGGGATTCGATACTGACTTGCGGGTCAGCAGCCGAGTACCTTAGTACCACCGCGGCGGGGCTACGAAGACTGCAAAGTTAATACAATATTTTATTTATTGCGAAACGTTTCTTAGCAACTGCAGCTGGTTTGAGCGTTTATTCTATACGAATCTATCTCTCTTGCGCCTACGTCCGGGTGATATCACGTGATTGCCTCCTTCACCCAGTGGCGATCAAAATTGGTATGGTAGAGTAAAATTCTCCACACATATAACTGTCTCGTCATGACATGAATAACGGGAAAATTCTGCCACGTACGTTGTCAATACTTTCCTGCAGACAAAAGTGGTGCATCCTCTTCTACAGCGGACCATGGTACGCGGGTATGCGCCTCAGGTAAATGACCGTAATTATGTACCCTGGAACTTCGAGAACAGACATTAGCAATGTGAATGCAGGAGAGTTGAGAAAAACTGACGCACGCAGCTTGGATAATGAAAATGCAACAAATAATGTCCAGGATCCCAGCAGTTTGTGAGGCAGTCAGGTCTTCTGTCATAGAGCCACTCCAGGTCTTAAAACTGCTTCGGAAGAATGCCCTATGGTGTCATAATGGTGGGGAGCGTCAACTGAGGATGCTGTGCTAGGTAGAGAATCTAATGATGAAACTATAACATTACATTTACCCTCCTATGACACAAGTTTCAAGTCGGGTTAATGTCAGTGGTCGTTCCAGTGTTAGCTGCGCTTTTATAGCAGTCCTACAAACATTACACTAGTAATAATATAATCAGTTACCTACGTTTAGGTGTAGCTTGACATCAGAGAAATGTGCTCGCGAATGTTGCGAAGGAAACTGACGTCCTCGCATCGCAACGGGCACTTAATTTCAGTAATACTGATGTCTGTTCTCTGAAGTAAGTGCTGATGTTGTGTCGGATCAACGCTCAAACTCTGAACATCAATTCAGACAATGTTCCTCGTAACCCCATGATGAGCATACAAGTGAACACTTGTGTGCTCATATGTGAGATTTAACGTTTTAAAACCACTATATGATTATGAGAGACGCCGTATTGAAGGGCTCCAAAATTTTCGCCCACCTGCGGTTTTTTAACCTGCGCCCAAATCTGAGCACAGGGGTCTACAGCATTTTCACCTCCATCAAAAATGCAGCCAGCACAGGCGGGATTCGTTCCCGCCACCTGCGGGTCAGCAGCCATTTATACTGTTACACGATATCGGCAACGAAAGAGCATCATAGACGACGAAGACGATGAAAACAACCGTGCTCGTGTTGTTGTTACTGCTGTTCTTCCAAGTTGGCTGCAGCTGCCTCTGACTCTCCCTGTATATTTTGTAAATATATTTGTTTCATTCATTCTCTCACCCCCGTAACATTTGGTGGAGGTGCTGGGTACAACACGATATAACGGAGCTCCACTGTGGCCGACGCTTGGATTTTTGCAACATGGCAAACCAGGGACCGGCTCCCGCCGAGGCGACTACAACAACAACTGTTGTCCTTCCGCAGCTAAAA
This sequence comes from Rhipicephalus microplus, assembly GCF_013339725.1. Taxonomy (NCBI): domain Eukaryota; kingdom Metazoa; phylum Arthropoda; class Arachnida; order Ixodida; family Ixodidae; genus Rhipicephalus; species Rhipicephalus microplus. The sequence goes on along the minus strand of NC_051165.1, from coordinate 314,248,207 downwards.
GATCCTAGCACGTTGTGGCACGGATCATGTCGACATCGAAGAATGGTTGCCGTTGTACGAACGTACAAGTAAGAAATACCGCTGGGATGAAACTCTTATGTTAGCTAATATCCTGTTCTACTTGAAAGGAACAGCAAAAGTGTGGTTCGAGAACCACGAAGATGAAATTAGAAGCTGGGATGCATGCAAAGAAAAGATGCGCGCCCTTTTCGGCAAGTCTGTGGATAGAAAGGCAGCGGCCAAGAAGGTGTTGGCATCTCGTGCGCAAACCTCATCAGAGTCCTACGTGACTTACATACAGGACGTGCTTGCCCTTTGCCGAAAAGCGGACAACGGAATGGAAGAAACCGAAAAGTAGCTCACATATCGAAAGGCATTGCAGATCATGTATTCAACCTTCTCATATGCAAGGACTGCAACACGGTCGATGCCATCATCAAAGAGTGGCATCATGTTGAGGCCGCAAAAAGTCGACGTATCGCCCATAATTTCACTCGACTACCAAACGCAGCAGCAACCTGGTCGTGCGAAGACAGGCCTGCGCTACAGACGCCGTTAAATGCAGAGCACGTGACCAAGATCATCAGACGTGAACTTGAAGCTCTGTCTCCTGCGTCCACGTGCTCCCATGCCTGTGACTCTAGCTTTCAAATGGTGCCACTGGTACATGCCATTGTGCGACAAGAGCTTTCCAATGCTGGACTGGCCTCCGAGTGCAGTACAGCTCCCTCTCTGACGATCAACCGTCGTCGACCCCATGTTTCGTATGCCCAAAGCCAAAACCTTCCGGCACGCTCTCGCAATCCAGCCGAGTGGAGGACTGCTGACGATCGCCCGATTTGTTTCAACTGCCACCGTATTGGACACGTGGCCCACCATTGTAACACTCGGTGGTATTGGCATCAGGCATCCTATGGGTACCCCCATTGGCCTTAGAGGGATCATGGACGCTTTCGAACTTACCGGGAGTCACCTCAGGCCACCAGTGAAGACGTTCCTTCTATGCCACCATATCGTCGTCGCTTTCCATCTCCGCATGCTCACCAGTCCCGTTCACCGCTCTCCCGTCGCCCATCGTCTCGCTCGCCCCAATTTCGCCGACCAACGTCGCCGACTGACCACCTGCCGCGGGAAAACTAAATGATGCAGCTCCCGGAGGTGATGCTGCATCGACCACTTGCCCACCAAATCCTCTGACCATGCTGCTGACTAGACGCAACCTTATTGACGTTGAAGTAGATGACACACCCGTTGTTGCACTGGTGGACACAGGGGCTCAATATCAGTGATGAATTCAGAACTTCGTTGCCGCCTTAGGAAAGTTGTAACGCCACCCACAGTGCCACTCATCCAGGTCGCCGACGGCGGCACGTTTTCCGTGCTTGGAATGTGCTCCGCACGTATAAGTGTGGCTGATCGCTCCACGACAGTGCTATTTGCTGTGCTCGAGAAATGTTCCCATGAACTTATCCTCGGCATGGACTTTTTATCCACCCACTCTGCCCTTATTGATTGTGGAACCGGCATGCTTCAACTTAATTTACCGTGTTACCATGACGACCCAACATCAGCTCAACCCCGTCTGTGTTCTGCAGATCACGTTCGCCTAGCAACTCAAGCCGTTACTTACGTGAACTTGAGATCTGTCCCTCCTGTTCCCGATGGTGACTACATGTTGACACCTATTGCTGACGTTTTGCTGGCCAAAAATGTTTCCGTGCCTCACACACGTTTGACAGTCACAGGAAATACAGCATCTCTTCCGATCCTAAACTTCAGCTGGGGCGCTCAAGTTATCCCAGATGGTATGACTTTGGCAAAAGTTTTTTCTATAGATGCTGCCATTTCGGCGTTCGTTGCCGAATCTTCTTCGTCCTCTGCTCCGTTTTCATCCTCGAAGAGCGCAGCGGATGCCACCATCGACAAGATGATCGCTTCGGACCTTCTTCCAGCACAGACAGCTTACATGCGGCACCTGCTGAAATCCTACCGCGACATCTTTGATTTTGATGACCGCCCTTTGCGTCAGACATCCTTTGTAACTCATAGGATTAGTACTGGAGACGCCAGCCCCATCCGACGACGTCCTTATCGCGTGTGTAATGCTGAGCGACAAGTTATTCAGCACGAAGTTGAAGAAATGCTCACAAAAGACGTCATTGAACCTTCCTGCAGTCCATGGGCATCGCCGGTCGTGCTAGTCAAGAAGAAGGATCGCAGCTGGCGCTTCTGCGTAGACTACCGTCACTTAAACAAAGTAACACGTAAGGACGTGTATCCACTGCCGCAGATTGACGATGCTCTCGACTGCCTACATGGGTCTGCCTACTGTTCATCTATCGACTTGCGATCAGGATACTGGCAGATTTCTGTCGATCATCGAGACCGTGAGAAAACCGCAATGATCACACCGGATGGACTTTTCCAGTTCAAGGTTATGCCATTCGGATTGTGTAATGCGCCAGCTACATTTGAAAGAATGATGGACTCTCCTGCGTGGATACAAATGGACCACGTGCCTGTGCTATCTCGATGACGTCATCGTATTTTCACCTACATTCGAAAGCCACCTTAGCCGCCTAGCGGCTGTTCTTGAGGTTATCCGGAAAGCAGGACTTCAGCTCAACTCTTCTAAATGTCGCTTTGGCCGTCGGGAAATCACTGTGCTCGGCCACCTTGTCAGTGCTCGAGGCGTGCAACCTGATTCTGACAAAATTCGAGTTGTCAAAGATTTTCCCATACCACGTTCCGCAAAAGATGTACGGAGTTTTATCGGCCTTTGTTCTTACTTTCGACGTTTCGTGAAGAATTTTGCTGACATTGCCCGACCACTTACGGAGCTACTAAAGAAGGACATGCCTTTTTATTGGGGTACTGACCAAGCAACTGCCTTCAGCACCCTTACAACATTACTTACTTCCCCACCCATCTTGGCCCATTTTGACCCATCAGCCCATACTGAAGTTCGTACCAATGCCAGCGGACATGGAATTGGTGCTGTTCTCGCCCAGCGGCGACGAGGACAAGATCGCGTCATTGCTTATGCCAGTCGCCTCCTTTCTCCTTCGGAGAGCAAGTTTTCCATTACAGAGCGTGAGTGCCTCGCACTAGTCTGGGCAGTCGGAAAATTTCGACCATACTTGTTTGGCCGCACCTTTTCGGTAATTACAGATCACCATGCCTTGTGCTGGCTGTCGTCCCTCAAAGATCCAACAGGACGACTTGGCCGTTGGGCCTTGAATCTACAAGAATACAGCTTCGACGTGGCATACAAATCTGGCCTAATGCACCAGGATGCCGACTGTCTATCCCGTCACCCCGTGGACCCACCTGACCTTTCAGCACATGATTTTGACCCTTGTGTCTTCGCCATGTCGGCTTTCACCGACATACGCAAGGAACAGCTCAGCGATGTCCAATTGCGGTCTATCATGCAGAGTCTACGTTACCCGAGGGTTAATGTAAATTGGGTGACATAAAGTATAAATAGATATGTAAAATCATTTCGACTTTCGAATCTTAGGCAATTCAAGGAGAATTTAGAAAATTACTAGAGTGGATGATGTGCCTGGAAATTGAATCCAAGAGCCTGCTATCTTACTGGTGACGAAATGACATTTGAATACGAATTATTTCTTGGGACATATGGTGATCGACGTGTGCCTTTGTGTGATAAGTTCTATAAGGAAGGTTCAACATCTGGGGTCATTTTAGGTGAGATCAACTCATTAATACTCTTCTTGATGGGTTATTTTCCCCTGGAACTGCTATCTCTTGCCCTATAATTACCCTATGTCTACGTTTAGATCTGTTGTAAAACGTTTTCTTAGGGGGGGGGGGGGGGGGGGAGGGGGAGGTCTAACCTATTTTTTATTATAGAAATGATGCTGTGGTAACCAGCACGGAGAGGCAAGGCCAGATCCCAAGAAACTTCAGTCCCAAAAAGTTCTGGTCGTGAAGAACTGCAACCAAAACCATGTGCTCTATGGAAACAGCTCGACAATAACCATAGGTCTATAGTGATAAAGATTGTATTTGAGAATCGCAATGTTAATGTATAAAGCAGGGTACAATTATCCCTGCAAATAATTGATCATGTTGCAAAGAATATAGATACGTTTCGACTTCGCACGGCACGTATTGGCTGATCAGGGACCTAACTCAGGAAAACGGTGCGGGACCTTTGTGCCCTTTTCAGCGAAGACCAACCAGTGTCTCAGCAGGGACTTTATCAGGATTGTTCTAATTACAATGTCAGGAAAAGTTTGTTGCAGTTTGCTGAGAGCATATATAAGTTCTGTGAAAATTGGTGACATTTTCACTTTCTTGTGTTTGGGGTACCATACCCATGTCAAATCATCAGATAGAATCTCTGAGTAAGACTTTATGTATGGTAACGACATAACAGCTTTAATTTATTTGTCATCTTAGCATGAAGTCACCTAACAAGAAAATTACTTATGAATTGCCTGAAAAACTTTTTACGTGTTCACTTTAAAAAAGCGAGACTCATTCAAAGCCACTATTGATAATATTTCGCGAATTATACTTTCAAATTTGAAAAATCTGCATCTGCAAGTACTTTCAGCGGTAGCTTTATTACGATGACTGCGATCGATGATTGATTGATATGTGCGGTTTGACGTCCCAAAACCACGATTTCATTATGAGAGACGCCGTAATGAAAGGCTTGGAATATTCGACCACCTGGTGTTTTTTAACGTGCACCCAAATCTGAGCACACGGGCCTACAACATTTCTGCCTCCATGAGAAATGCAGCCGCCGCAGCCGGGATTCGATCCCGTGACCTGCAGGTCAGCAGCCAAGTACCTTAGCCACTAGACCACCGCGGCGAGGCCACGAAAACTGCAAAGTTATTACAATGTTTTATTCAATGCGAAGCTTTTCTTAACAACTGCAGATAGTTTGAGTGTCTAATCTATACGAGTCTTTCTTGGCGCCTACGTCGAGGTGATACCACGTGATTACCTCCTTCACCTAGTGTCAATTGAAATTGGTATGGTAGAGTAAAAGGGTTCTACGCACATAACTGTCTGGTCAGGACGTGAATAACGCACTAATCCTGCCGTTGTCAATTCCTTCCTGCAGACAAAAGTGGTGCACGCTCTTCTACCGCGGACCATGGTATGCGGGTATGCGCCTCAGGTAAAAGACCGTTAATTGTGTACCCTGAAAGTACGAGAACAGACGTTATAGCATTGTGATTGCGGGAAAGTTGAGAAAAACTGACGCACGCCGCTTCGAAAATAAAAACGCCACAAATAAAGTCCAGGATCATAGACGTTTGTGCGGCAGTCAGGTCTTCTGCCATAGAGCCACTCCACGTCTTAAAACTGCTTGAGAAAAATGCCCTATGGCGTCGTAATGACGGGGAGCGTCAAAAGAGGTTGCTATGCGGGGTATATAATCTAATGACGAAGCTATAAACATTATTTTTGTGCTCCTATGACACAAGTGTCAAGTCGGGTTAATGTCAGTAGTCGTTCCTGTGTTGGCTGCGCTTTCATAGCAGCCTGACAAACATTACACTAGTAATACTATAACCAGTTACCTACGTTCAAGTGTAGCTTGACATCAGAGAAGTGTGCTCGCAAATGTTGAATTGGAAATTGACGTCTTCGCACCGCAACGGGCACTTCATTTCTGTAATACGGACGTCTGTTCTGCGAAGTAAGTGCCGATGTTGCCACGAATCAACGCTCAAACTCTAAACTCCAGTGCAGACAACGTTCCTTGTAACCCCACGATGAACAAACATAAGAACACTTACACAAAGATGATTGATTGATATGTGAGATTTAACGTCCTAAAACTACTACATGATTATGAGAGACGCCATATTGAAGGGCTCGAAAAATTTCGACCATCTGCGGTTCTTTAACGTGCGCCCAAATAAGGCACACGGGCCTACCGCATTTTCGCCTTCATCGAAAAGTGCAGCCACCACAGCTGGGATTCGATCCCGTGACCTGTGGGTCAGCAGCCACTTAAAAAAAAAGATGTCAATCCATATGGTGACACTGGTGTCAAAGCTAAGAACTGCAGATTAGAGGATCTCTCGCCACGTGCTTCGCATTGCACCGACTGCTACAAGGATTAGGATTTTCCTAACGACCATTTTTTTGTTCTTGGTGTCTTTTTTCGTTCTGCTACTTTAGTATTTTCGTTATTGATGCTAATTTATTGACTTGGACTTTTATATCTTCCTTCTGGTGCGTATCACTTCGCATATATCAGCACATCCTACTAATGTCTTATCGAGAACTTCAGCTAAAGCAGCCAGAGTGGTATGGCAAGGAGATCATTACGGTAGGCGTTATGGCCATTACAATAAGATAAATCCTTAGCCTCAGTAGAGCTTATTATACTCGACCTCTTCTGTGCAGAATAGCAAAGCATTTTCCCACAATCATCGGCGCTTCGGCCATCTAGCGTAACGAGAATCAGCTTTACTCCCAGAATAACTGGCCAGCATAGTTTGTTGCACCCAATCTTTGTAAGAAACAAATATTGTCAATGAGCGGGAACGACTGTCTTCATTACCCCATCTACTTTGCTCAATTTACCATCACAAATTATAGCCTGTTATGTGTATATTCATCTCGAAACTGGATATTTCTTGTCATGAGTGACGATCCGAGTCCTATACAGCAAATGAAATTCGGTTCATAGTTTATCGTTTCTTGCGACTTCCTATACTGCTAATGCTTTTTTGTTGCTTTTGGTAACACGCTAAAGTGGTCATGGGCGAAATATAATCAGTGATCTAGGCTCGCTTGAGGTACCCGACGGGTAATCCCATTCGCTCGCAGCGCATCGCTACTTGCCGCTAGCGAAGGCAACAGCACTACGCGATGCCTTGGGCAACAATAATCTTTCCGTTCTATATTATATCCGTATTCATTGTTGATTTCGGCTATTGTTCGCGGGAAACAGATCGTTATTATTAAGGTTAGACTGACTGGCCATCATGGAAAACCAGGAGCCTATGAGAATCAACGAGTTGATATACATGAAAGACCCCTGAATGAGTTAGCACGTCATTACCTAACTTTGATGGACAAGTTGGCTTATCGAATCTACTTGATCTGTGATCGTACATTTTTGGTGTGTCATTCTTTCTGTGAAGTGTTTGGAGGCATTCACCTTCTCTAGATACCACCGTAACAGTGCATCTATATCTTTGACAGCAAGCTAATATCCAAAATAATCAAAAGGGCTGCAATACCCTTCATTCATTGCGAGAGATACCTGGCCCCGTAATGGACATTATGACGTAATGTTTGCGCCAAAAATTGTACGTAATTGACCACGGCGTAAGTGATTTGGAAACCACTCTTTTGACGGCCATTGTGAACGCGTTGTGCTAGACGCAATGACCGAGTACACACTCCTTTCTAAAAGCCTACCGCTCATATGTCATATTGCGCCATTTTAGGGTAGCCACCCTGTCCTTTTATCTTTTTTTTCTCTCCTCCATAGCGGAGATATAATGAAAAATAAACACAGTGTGCCGCGTTAAAAAATATTTGCGCTTGATATGTACCATTGAGTTAAAGTGTAATTCCGTACGTTCGTTCGAACGATGATCATCAGGCCATATATCGAGTCAAGGGGTTTTTTTTTAGTAAAAATTGAAACAGCTAAAAACAACTGTTAAAAAAAAGGTACCTACTCACCCAGTTCCCACAACGTTCTCATGGCGGCCGTACCTCAAAGGTGATTCCGAGATTACGTGTACTGATGGTATTGCCATGTTTTTATGCCGTTCACTGTGAGAAATAAAGTAATTAGTCAGATTACGCAAGTATCCAACCGTTTAGGCTCTAATCGAATGCAGTCGTGTGATTTTAAGTAATCTACAAGTGATAGTGTATGACTGTTGCTGTACAGAACCCATGAACTGTGTGGACAGGTCGTCTTACTATCGTAAACATGAATGGGTGACAATAGGTACATTTTGCACTACTAAGTACAATGCCTAAACAGATGCGACTAAAGTGACAGAACGTCGACATTCGACGTTTTAATTTCATTTTCAGCAAGCTTTTTTTTTTGTCCGTTCACTTAATGTCAAAACAACAAGACGTACGGAAGACGATGTTGTTGACAGACATTAAAAGAACTACGGTTTCGAAAAACAACTTCAGAAAAACGTTTTAAGCATGCCAAAACTGGTATAAATGAAGTCAAACCAACACTGCAACAACCACTGTTTAACTTTTCGTGCGCACTGTTCTTTTAGCTTCCCTCATGCTTTTGTTTGCACACCTCTTCTCTAAGTCTATGGAAAGGCGTTGGAGATAGCACTGCAATTATGATCTGTTGCCGGAAGCCTACAATAACGTTGCCGCCATTACTTCAAACTCGAAGTCTCGTATTGCAGCGTTGTTCTTTAGGCGATTAGCATTCCTTAGGAACTTCCTGTGGATTGTGGTATGCGTCTGATTTTCTTATCTAACGGTTTCCGTGGCAAAATTGGTAACCATTTATTCTTTCTGCAGCAAGGACTGAACATGATGTGATAGTGCCTGGGGTACTTGAGGTAAGACCAACGCTGGGTAAAACCTGGTTTTCTAAATACGTAGCTCAGAATGTGCGACCCTTCATACAATCTCCAATCGGGGTGTTGGGTCATGAATTGAAAAATTCCCATTCTTAAGATGTGCTAGCTTCTACACAGACAATGTATTGCGGTTTTCGTGAAGCAGGATAAATTGCAACGTTGTCAATACATGCAGTGTTTACGCAATCACAAACAGTCGCCTGCAACCTTTAGCAACCAGGCCTCAGTTGATTCACTGTACGATGCAATGGTAGCATATAAAAAGATGCATCATTAACAGCGTTTTTCAGTAAACAGAAATGGAGCGAAGGCCTGAACAAATTGCAGAAAAGAAGTGGTTACTGCACCCGAAAGCACAGACAATGCGATGGTAGTTCTTGAATGGAACACACTAGGCAACTAAATTCGGTGGACTGCACAGAGTACGAAGTGCGGAAATAATCAATTTCTAACGGCAGCAAGCCCGACGTCTTATAAATATACGCGAGAAGCCATGCGGCCACCGCCAGTCATGGCACCCAAATATTTACTCCTCACGAATGGGACAATTTGCATATCCGAAGTTCTCGCTTTATTCCTCCCTTCTGTTTACTGGCCACCTCTCTGGCTTTTCCTTTCAAGCGTGCGCCTCAAATTGGCCCATTCCCCCGAAGACCCTTCTTTTGAGTATGCTTGGCTGAAGGGCAGAATGAAATAGGCCCGACGAGAAAGAAAACAGGCCATATAAATGAAAAAAAATCGTAAAACAAAGCAGGGATTATTTTTTTTGCCGGATTCTCGAGACTTTGCAATCTTGGTGTTGACCTTCTGTGTCAAGTCTCTATTTGTCTCTACTTTCCCCAGGCCAAGAACTGAAATAAAGCTGGGCAAGCATGCAGTTTCCTGCTGAACGGCGTTGACTTCTTAAAATAAATTGCCATGCGGCGCCTTTTCTTCTCCAGAAGCTTATTTTCGCTCTTGTTCTTGGTCAATACAAGTAGTCCATGAAGGAGCGTGGGTGGCATAATCGAGGCTAGTTTAAGGGAGGGGAGTTGTGGCTAAAGCTTGGACATGAAATAAATGAACAAGGCTGAAGAAAACTGCAAGACGTACTCATTGAAACGCTCTCAAAAGAAAGCAACATTGTTGAACGCTAGAATGCTGAGAAAAAAGAGAAGGAAGAACCTGTCGCCGCCCAGTTTTCAATAGGTATCTGTGTTTGGTCAATCGATGAAACCTGAACTCCCTCGCAGTTTCCACGTGAGGTCTGTATCAAAAAAATAAAAAAAGAAATGTTGGAAGAAATATCGTGGCTTTCAAGCTACCATGGGAATGCACAATCGTTTGCCTTTTCAAATCAGTCATGTTTTAAACCTGACTGCTTAAGGAGAAGGAGAGAGAAAGAGAGGAAGAAGCAAAAAAAAGAGTGTTAAGTTAACTAGGTTGTACCTAGTTAGTGTCCGGCATAAAAGATGGGGGCAGGAGAAAAAATAATGCAGAAATGATGAAAGAGAAAAAAAACAATACGAGCACGCACAGCTAAGCTTTGGCAGTGCGAACCCATAAAGTCACAACCAAGAAACATTTGTCATCGGTTACTCTTCGGCGTTCTAAACGTAGACACGTATCTTATAGGTTTCAAATGCTCGCAAGGACCGGCTCCCAGGAATGTCAAAGTTGAAGTGCACATTGTTCTGAGGATGTAGACATTTTTTTCCACAGAATGCGTATTGTGGTCACGAGAGACATTACTCAGCGAGTACTTGTAAGTTTTCATTGCAAAGATGATGTGTAGATGATGATTTACACTGTCGGACGTTGTGTGCCAGCTCTTTCTAAGTGTGCTATGGTGGTAGACAGGGCCATGTAACATCGGCCGCCGTTTCCAAAGCCCCTGCGTGTATTAGGCTATTCTTCTGGGATGCAATTGCCGGTGGTGGTGGAGGTAGTGGTAGCTGTCACTTCAAAGAAATCAGATGCTCTGCATCAGGTTTCAGAATATTGCCACGTTCCATTTCCCAAGTTTTCGTTATCGTCCCAAAACACCACACGATTCTCAGCGCAAACCGCGCCTGCAGTTTTCCAGAAGGTTCCGGACTGTAGTAGATCATTTCGATAAGATCACGCCCACTGTGCGAACGGTACAGATTGTTCTGGAACCTACGCCACCGCCAGCGATAACGCTAGAACATTCGATGGCAAGAGTATAAATGCCGACGCGCTTCGCCACTTGTCAGTAGTTGTTGATCGAAGGCCGACGCTCTGTTCGCCGCTATCAGTCTGAGACTGCTATCTGTGCGAGACTGCTGCTGTAATTGGATTTTCCTTTTACCGGGCACAGGTTCGCCCAAATAAACAGTTAAATCCCAACACGAAGTCTCCTGTCTTCGGCCACGCCACGACCCCGTGACATCTGGTGGAGGTGCTGCTTCGTTCATGTACCGGACGCCCCCGTCAAGCCGTGAACCCAGCCCACGTCGCGGAGAAGACACCGACGCCAACCAGGAGCAGCGAACAAGCCGCCGACAGCAAGGGCTACCACCGGAGTACGGGATTCTAGAAGACACGGCGCGGAAGACCAAGGCCATGACCGCGACTGCAGCGACAATGACAACCGCCGCATCCCAGCCCACGATGGTCATGCATCAACCCAGGGAACCACCAATTTTCCATGGGTCATCGTTCGAAGACCATGGTTCATCGTTCGAAGACCCGGAGTCCTGGCTAGAAACATACGACCGTGTGGCCGCCCTCAACCACTGGGACAACGAAGAAAAGCTCCGTCGTGTGTACTTCTACCTGAAAGACACAGCAAGGACCTGGCTAGAGAATCGTGAGTCCACGCTCCGAACGTGGGATGTCTTCTGCGGCGCATTTCTGCAAACGTTCGCGAGCGTCGCTCGCAAAGAAAGGGCCGCTGCTCAACTAGAGACCCGGGTTCAGCTACCAAATGAGAAGGTTGGAATTTTCACAGAGGAGATGACCCGCCTATTTCGTCACGCTGACCCAGACATGCCTGAGGAGAAGAAAGTTCGTTTCCTAATGCGAGGGGTCAAACAGGAACTCTTCGCGGGACTAATGAGGAATCCACCGAACACCGTCCAAGAATTTGTATCCGAGGCGACCACCATTGAAAAAACCCTTGACATGCGCACCAGACAGTATAATCGTCGCCTGACTCCAGAATGCGCTGCTGCTCAAGCCAGTGACTCCGACAACCTGCGTGAAACGATCCGAGCGATCGTGCGGGAAGAGCTGCGCAAACTGTTGCCTTCGGCGCAACCTCAAGTGGATTCGATCGCCGACATTGTGCGAGAAGAAGTTCGGCAATCGCTTCGAATTCCCCAAACACCACTGCCCGAGCCAGAAACTATGAGCTACGCCGCTGCAGTGCGCCACAACGCTCCTCCCCGTCCACGCCGAAACGCCGCCCCGTCGCAATTCCGTCGCCAGACACCACCGCCGCCACCACCCCCACCGACGACCTACCGTTCGCCAGCGGGCCAGCGCAGTGCGCCGAGGAAAACCGACGTCTGGCGCACCCCTGACCACCGCCCACTGTGCTACCACTGCGGCGAGGCCGGGCACACTTACCGCCGTTGCCAGTACCGACAGATGGGACTGCGTGGCTTCGCCGTCGATGCACCACGTCCGCAGCCAGGGGAACGGCCTCGTGACATTGCCGACTACCTGACAGAAACTCAATGGAGACCACGAAGTCCTTCCCGTTCGCCGTCGCCCAGCCGCCGCATGTCACCGCACCCCCGGCAGTACTCCGGCCCAACGCGGGGCCGGTCTCCTAGCCCGTATCCGGGAAACTAAGGGCAGCAACCGGTGGAGGTGCGGTTGCTGTGCGACGAACTACCGAAGATCCTCCGACGACGACGACGCCGCGACGGAGCTTTCCGAACACAACGCCAACCAGGCAAATCCCTGACGGCGAAAGCTCACTTACCGAAGGTGGCCTGACGATGCAACATGGAAGCAGCGGAACAAGCCGACGCAGCCGTGACCCGACGCCACGCCCTAACTGTAATGCGAGACGGCGAACTAGCGACCTCGACGTTCTTATCGACGGCCACAGTGTGACTGCTCTCGTCGATACTGGAGCTGACTATTCTGTCATCAGTGGGTCGTTCGCCGCGAAGTTAAAGAAAGTTAGGACAGCTTGGAAAGGCCCTGAAATCCGCACAGCTGGAGGTCATCTCGTAACGCCTGCAGGAATCTGCACAGCGAGAGTCACCATTAACGGCCGTATTTATCCTACAGACTTCGTAGTCCTACAGCGTTGCTCGAGAGATGTCATCCTTGGCATGGACTTCTTATGCCTCCATGGTGCTGTCATCAACCTAAAAACAAAGTCGATAACGTTATCCACAGAAGAAGCACTACCGCCGCGCACGCCGTCAGGACACCATGCCTTGAATGTGCTGGAAGAACAAGTCACCATTCCGCCTCGCTCAAGCGTCATTATTTCAGTCGGCGCTCCTAAATCACCTGACTTGGAAGGCGTCGTTGAAGGCAGTCAGCATATGTTGGTCACCCGAAATATTTGCGTCGCAAGAGGAATTGCAGAGCTGCGGGGAGGCAAAGCAACGGTTATGCTCACGAATTTCAGCAATGAGTACAAACATGTGAACAAAGGAACAACGGTCGCATACATCGAAGAAATTGTCGAAGCCACCAGTGCTTTCGCCCTCGCCGATTCTGCGGAACCTGCTCAGAGGAACCAAGCCCCTCCCATAGCTTTCGACGTCAATCCCAGACTTCCGAACGATAAGCAAGCACAGCTCAAGGCCCTGCTCCTGCAATACGAAGATTGCTTTTCGTCGTCATCGAAAATTCGGCAGACCCCAGTCACGAAACATCGCATCATAACCGAAGAAAATGCCAGACCACTCCGTCAGAGTCCCTACAGGGTTTCGACACGAGAACGTGAGGCCATGAAGAGACAAGTTGATGAAATGCTGCGGGATGACATTATCCAGCCGTCCAAGAGCCCATGGGCGTCCCCCGTGGTGTTAGTGAAGAAAAAGGATGGGACCCTACGTTTCTGCGTCGATTATCGCCGCCTGAACAAAATCACAAGAAAGGACGTGTATCCTCTCCCACGAATAGACGACGCACTTGATCGGCTCCATAACGCCAAGTACTTTTCGTCAATGGACCTCAAGACTGGCTATTGGCAAATCGAAGTCGACGAAAGAGACCGAGAGAAGACGGCGTTTATAACACCGGACGGCCTCTTCGAGTTTAAGGTGATGCCCTTCGGCCTTTGCTCAGCGCCTGCAACTTTTCAACGCGTTATGGATACAGTACTGGCAGGATTGAAGTGGCAGACTTGCCTTGTGTACTTGGACGACGTCGTCGTGTTTTCCTCGAGTTTCGACGAGCATCTTCGGCGCCTTGAAGCTGTACTTCAAGCCATCAAGACGTCCGGACTCACACTGAAGCCAGAAAAGTGCAGATTTGCGTATGAGGAGCTCTTGTTTCTGGGGCACGTTATCAGCAAGTCTGGAGTTCGTCCCGATCCGCGGAAAACAGCCGCCATCGCCAACTTCCCGCCGCCCACTGACAAGAAGGCCGTGCGCCGATTTCTGGGCCTGTGCGCCTATTATAGGCGGTTCGTGAAAAACTTCGCCCGCATCGCCGATCCTCTCACTAACCTTACCAAGGCCGACGTGGAATTCAAGTGGGAAACGCCACAGGAACACGCTTTCCAGGAGCTTAAACATCGCCTCCAGACGCCTCCGTTACTTGCCCATTTCGACGAATTCGCCGAGACAGAAATACATACTGACGCAAGCAGCGTAGGTCTTGGCGCCGTTCTTGTGCAGAGGGCTGACGGACTTGAAAGGGTTATTGGTTACGCCAGCCGATCGCTATCCAAAGCAGAATCAAATTATTCCACAACAGAAAAGGAGTGCCTCGCCATCATCTGGGCTACGTCGAAATTTCGCCCCTACCTCTACGGCAGGCCCTTTAAAGTTGTGAGCGACCACCACGCCTTGTGTTGGCTAGCCACCTTGAAGGACCCTTCAGGTCGCCTCGCACGATGGAGCCTGAGACTTCAAGAATATGACATTACTGTCATTTACAAGTCCGGCAAAAAACACTCCGACGCCGACTGTCTCTCTCGTGCGCCTGTCGACCAACCGCTACCTGACGACCCGGATGACGACTACTTCTTGGGAACGATAACTACAGACGACTTCGCTGAACAACAGCGGGCCGACCCGGAACTTAAGGCCCTAATAGAATACCTCGAAGGCAGCACCGCCGAAGTCCCGAAGGTATTCAAGCGCGCACTTGCGTCGTTCTTCCTACGAAACGGTCTTCTACAAAAGAAAAACTTTTCACCGCTTCGAGCTAAGTACCTCCTTGTGGTGCCTTCAGCTCTGCGACCAGAACTCCTGCAGGCCCTACACGACGATCCGACGGCAGGGCACCTCGGTGTTTCTCGCACGCTCGCGAGGATACAAGAAAGGTACTACTGGCCACGTCTTACCACCGACGTCACTCGTTATGTGAGGACATGCCGGGACTGTCAGCGACGCAAGACACCGCCGACAAGGCCAGCGGGACTTCTGCAGCCAATTGATCCACCTTGTCGACCTTTCCAGCAGATTGGTATGGACCTACTAGGGCCGTTCCCGACGTCGGCTTTCGGAAACAAGTGGATCGTGGTAGCTACCGACTACCTCACCCGCTACGCCGAGACAAAAGCCCTGCCAAAAGGCAGTGCATCCGAGGTAGCTAAGTTCTTCGTCGAAAATATCGTCCTACGTCACGGCGCTCCGGAGGTCCTTATCACCGACAGAGGAACGGCATTCACTGCCGACTTAACTCAAGCGATCTTGGCATACAGCCAAACAAACCACCGCCGGACGACAGCGTACCACCCACAGACCAACGGCCTCACCGAGCGGCTTAACAAGACGATCGCCGACATGCTGTCAATGTACGTCGATGTCGAACACAAGACATGGGACGCCATTCTTCCGTATGTGACCTTCGCATACAACACGGCGGTGCAGGAGACGACGCAGATATCTCCATACAAATTGGTCTACGGAAGGAGCCCGGCAACGACGCTCGATGCCATGTTACCCAACGTCACCGACGAAGAGAGCCTCGATGTGAGCGAGTACCTTCAACGTGCCGAAGAAGCCCGACAACTTGCGCGTCTCCGTATCAAGAATCAACAGACGATAGACAGCCACCGTTACAACCTTCGACGACGCTTCGTGGAATACCAGCCCGGTGAACGTGTTTGGGTGTGGACGCCGATACGCCGACGTGGACTAAGTGAAAAGCTTCTGCGACGCTACTTCGGACCGTACAGGGTGGTTCGACGTCTCGGCCCACTTGACTACGAGGTTGTCCCCGACGGCATCACGAACTCTCAACGACGCCGATCGCGACCTGAAGTCGTGCATGTCGCGCGCCTCAAGCCGTTTCATGCGCGTTAACAAACTGAAACAGTGTTTTTTTTGTATTACTGTTTCATCGTAATTTATTCATTGTACTTTCTTGCATTATTATTGTACCTTCATCTTTAGTTAAAGCATCGGGACGATGCCTTTTTTCAGAGGGGGGCAATGCCACGTTCCATTTCCCAAGTTTTCGTTATCGTCCCAAAACACCACATGATTCTCAGCGCAAACCGCGCCTGCAGTTTTCCAGAAGGTTCCGGACTGTAGTAGATCATTTCGATAAGATCACGCCCACTGTGCGAACGGTACAGATTGTTCTGGAACCTACGCCACCGCCAGCGATAACGCTAGAACATTCGATGGCAAGAGTATAAATGCCGACGCGCTTCGCCACTTGTCAGTAGTTGTTGATCGAAGGCCGACGCTCTGTTCGCCGCTATCAGTCTGAGACTGCTATCTGTGCGAGACTGCTGCTGTAATTGGATTTTCCTTTTTCCGGGCACAGGTTCGCCCAAATAAACAGTTAAATCCCAACACGAAGTCTCCTGTCTTCGGCCACGCCACGACCCCGTGACAATATATTGAAATTGGCCGCTGTAGCCATGGACCTTCAACATCGACAGGAGCGTCGTAATTTATTTTTCACAATATCAGCAGCCACTTAGTGCTTGAATCGTACCATACCATCTGCTTCAAGACATCCCGTTTTTTCTTTACTAATGAACAGTCTCTTGGTGATGTTTGAAGTGTTACAGGCAATTGGTACATTTCACTGCAGTTGTTCGGTTGGCTTCCGCCTTTTGTGCCTTTGCACAGAAGGTGCGAGTCACCACGTTCCTGCAAAGCATGCTCACACGACATGCAAGTATCGCCGCCCCAACAAACTGCGCGTGTTTTTTTTTTCTACGATGACATCGCTACTAGCACAGGACTTTAGTGGGTGGTGCTGCAACAGCTTCTTCAGTGGGCACAGAAGCACGCACCGAGACAGCATGCTGCAAATTCCACGATTATGCCTTTTACAGGTGTGTAAACTGTGCTCCCTGTATGCTACTAGACAACGCAACGCGCTACTAGACAACGCAATCGAGTGCGCTCATCGGTTGGGTTTGTAAGCACCAACAATATGTCGGCCAATAATTCTTAAGTTTCTGGACTTCAAATCTATAGAAAAAGTGCTTCCTGCGCAAGTAGCACTTAAAGAGAAATACATAAGTATGATCGCAAATTTTTGTGAACCCACACGGGATATGAGACGAAAAATTTTGATTTTTCTAGAAATCAACCTGGCGTAAACGCTTGTGAAGTGCGTTACAAACAGTTAATCATGAATGAGAAGCTATACATATACGACTCGATAAGCCAGTGTATAAAAGAAGTCAAGGCATTACGAGCCCCCAGAGCTACGGCCGGCAACGCAAAACGTTTCGCAGTTAACATCTGGTACACGGCTGTCCAATCACTCTGTGAAATAGAAACGCGACAGGGTCAGCAAACGTGAACCACTCAATACATTCTTTCTTTTCACTAACATCAGAAGCATTATCAACAAACGCCCTTTATGGGATTCAGTGTTTGATACACCTGAACGGGATATAATCGCTTCGACAGAAACGTGGCTTTAACAAGCAATCAGAGACCATGAATTATTTGCCAACTCTCGTGATTTCTCTATTTACCGCTGTGACCACATTATACGATCTGGTGATAGCATGCTTTTGGCGATAAATAGAAGGTTACCTTCAGATTGCATTTAAACTGCATCCAATTTGGAGATTGTATGGCCAGTCGTAACACTAGCCCACCAAAAAAGAATTTTTGAGGTTTGTTATCGCCCCACGCGTTTTACTACAGCGTTTCTGTGTGATTTACAAGACGCAATTATTAGTGTTTTTCACATTACACCACACGCAAAATTTTTCTACTTGGTGATTTCAGTATACCTAATCTATTATTCAATAATGAACCCGTCACAGTGCACCGAAACTCATCTATGGTACAAGGCTTCTTAGAGCTGTGCAGTTCATTTTCTCTTGCACAGTTGATTAAAAAGCCAACGAGGATAACACTATTTCTTTCAAATACACCCAATCTTGCATTGACCGCGCAACCCGATCTTATTTCCGATGTAACATACCTGTCTATACTAAGTGAACACAGCCTTCTCTAGGTTAAAGTTTGCCTTGTGCAACCTAAAGCGGTTAAAATGACTAAGACACTACGAGATTACAAGACCGCCTTTCTTACCAATAACAATGAACTTGCTGTATTTTTTGATCACGTCTTGAGTGATTTCAACTATCGCAACGTTCAGTTGAACTGGAGTATGTTTCTTGCTAGGGTTGTGGATTTAGCAGATAAATACATTCCTGCTTACGCGATCTCCTCCAACTTAAAAAAAAAAACCGTGGTTTAAACACCAGCTTAAACGCTTGTCGAATAAAAAGAAGAGTCTCTTCAAAACGTCTAAACTTAGCAGGGGTCGTTGGTCAGCTTACAAGCATTGCGCTGATGAATACACGCAGGCCCTAATAGTTGCCAAAGATCGTTTTCTAAGCAACACCTTACCTACGATGTACAAGACTAACCCTAAAATATTTTGGCGAGTGATCAATCCTCGAGAAAGTGACGTTATACTGAACATTCTTAGCGGTAGCTCTACGCCAACCGACCAATGCTCAACATACTTAATGATGTTTTCTGAAAAAAAAATTCTTTTTCCACTACCACCAACGCTCCCCATGTACAACCATTTGACCACGATTATATGTTTCCGGTCATTATCAGCTACAGAGATCTGGCAAGCAATAATAAGTCACTAAAACTATCCTTGGCACCAAGTAGCGATCAAAAAAACGTCAAATTATTCCAAAATACTGTCTGTTACCGATCTATAGTACTAACGAAAATTTTTCAACAGTATTTCTACGACAGTGTTCTCCCATCTGAGTAGAAAGTCGGGGAGGTAGTTCCAATCCACAAATTAGGTAATAACCACTCTCCTTCCGACTACAGACTCATTTCTCTCACTGCTATACCATGTAAAATGCTAGAACTCATTTTGGCCTCTCACCTTGAAAATTGTTTATTCACACTCATTTTTCACTCAATCGCAACATGGATTTCGCAAATCATACTCTTGCGAAACTTAATTAACACTTTTCGTACATAAACGAAACACCATTCTTTAGAACAGCTTGCTCGACGACTGCATTTTCCTCAATTTTTCTAAAGTTTTTGACAAGGTGTGCCACAAACTGATCATTTATAAATTGTGACATCTTAATCTTGGCCCATGCCTTGTAACCTGGATTGAAAGTTTTCTTACTAACCACTCACAATTTGTCTCGGCTAATGGAACTATTTCTGTGGAATGTGCGGTGAATTCTGGTGTACCACAGGGCTCCGTTCTTAGTCCGCTTCTTTTTCTGATCAATCTCCCATCTTGCGTCCCCTCATCTGTTCATCATTTTGACGATGATAAGGTAATTTTTCGTAAAACAGCTGGACCTAACAACGTTGTCCTTCTTCAATCTGACATTACTGCTGTCTGAATTAAACAGTAAAAAATCTAAATTCATGCGCGGGTCAAAGAAGATCACCACTTTACCTGCTTATAACCTACATAACACACAATTAGACAGTGTCAATTCATACAAGTACCCCGGAATCCATATCAGTAACAACCTAACATGGAATACTAATATTAACTATGTTGTTTTAATGCTAATCGCATGCCCAGATATCTTCGTCGTAACTTCATTAAATCACTTGTTTCTGTCAAACTAATGCAGAATAAAACGCTATAGTTCGTACTAAACAAGGATATGCCGCGTTGGTTTGGAATCAATAGCACAATATTTTGGTGCATTCATTAGAAATGGCACAAAATAACTCTGTTCGCTTCATACTTGTTAATTATGATCAAAGCATGAGTATCAAAGTAATGAAGTCTAGCCCTAAATTACCTTCACTTTCTTCTCGTCGTACTGTACTCCACTTAACCCTCTTTCATAAAATATATCACCCCTCATACTTACGCGATTTGCTAATCCTTCCGCCGCATTACGTTCCGCATCGTATAGATCACGCTCCTAAGGTAGGCATTTCATTATCTCAAAGTGAGCCATTTCGGCAATCATACGTACCACACTCATCATGCGCTTGGAATTGCCTTCCCGAATCGTTTGTAACAATTTCAGATCGTGACGCATTTGCCACGACCTCTTTTGAATCTAGGAGAAAACCACCGCACGTTAATTTTAAATAAGAAGGTAGTTGTTTCTAATGAAATAATTTACACAGACAAGCATCGGTGACTTAACCTCTAATAAGATTTGCCTTGAATCTGATGCTTCCTAAAAAAAAAAAACTGGTAACAGAAGGACGCACTTTGAGGACTATCTCACCAAAAAGGTTGCCACGTTAAGCTTGCTGGCCGTAACCTTTTTGTGTTTTAGCAAGATTTAGCGAGGGTTAGGCCACAGTGCATGAAGCAGCGGTAGTGAAGGGTTGGAACTAACACGAAGCGCAGATCGTAAAAGTGCGCCCGTGCCGCTCCCCTAGTCGGGCTATGCCACCCCTCGTTTGGCACTTGGAATGTTCACTGGATGACGATTCTTTTATATGATGATTATATGATGAAAAGATGCGAGAGAGTGGTACTTGGAGTGTTCACTAGATAGACGGACGGATGCTCAGGCGCATGGATGAACAGCCAGACAGATACACGAGCAGACAGACGTATGCACGGATGAACACATGGACGAATGGACGCACAGGCGGATGGACGTACGGAAGGACGGCTGCGCGGATGAATGGAAAGACGCGTGGACGAACACACGAATGATCGTAAGAACGGACGGTCACACACACGGACGGATGGAAGCAAGAACGAACAGATGGACGGAAGCACGGATGGTCTAACGTACACGTTGCCCTACTCATGCACTCTGTGGTAATGCTGTGACTTTTTAGTCCAGCAGTAGAGCTGGGTATACGTATTACTACGACGCACTACTTCTACATACATCGCGGACGCACGACCCACGGCTTAAGGAGCTGCGCCCCTAAAAGTAAAGCGGCAATGACTACATATAAAACATACTTAGGAAACATGATAACTTATGTGTTTAGAAAAACTGGTTATCAATTCAGAGTATCGGGTACTCTACTATGAGAGAGATGAAACCCGTCTCTTGGGCCTCACACTCAGCGAGGACGCATAGACAAAAATTTGCAAGAACATTCCACGGCTCTAGGAATCCCTCAATACTACCCTTGTAACTGCCACATTTTAATATTTTTGCTCCAGCCCAAGCGCAAGAGTCAAGTAGGACACTCTGGATAATGCACTGATACATTGTAACTTCCCCCTTTTCAAGTGTGTTTAATTTTGCATAAAAATCATCCGCTCTTGTATCCTGTCAAAAACATCAATTTTTTTTCAAGGTTATCAGTGAGTGGGGGTGGATTGTATTTCGTCTATATTTAGGGTATAAAAATAAGCATAGTTCTGCCAACTTAAAGCATGAAGCGAGAAACAACACTGCATGTTTCAATGCAGTGACACAATGGAACATAGCCAATCTGGATAGGCCCGAGGGTACTTTTTTTTTAAAGACTACGATATCATAGACTTTAAAATATCCCCAATGAATAATATAGCCCCAAGGAATCTATGACTCCACATGCAACGTTCCGTGCCAGGTGACTTCAACGTAATGGAAGTATTTGCAGTGAACACTAAACAGCGCCTCTTTATATCTCATGACCTTCCAAGATCTCGGGATATCTCGGGATCCTTACTTGGAGTTTTGAAGCAGCTAGCGTCCAAGTTATCAGTGGTTCAATGAAAAACGCCGTTTAGTGCAGTTATGTCTACACTGCTTTATTGATAATGATTCTAGTGTATACATGTTTGTATTCGAAGCAAAATTGATGAGCGTGTATGCGAAATATGTTGTTCATAAAAATCATACATATAAAAAAAGTTAACGTCATGATCAAGGCACGACAACATACAAACAAAGTTTCACATGTTGAAAAAAAGGTGTGCTCAAAATTATTTCACATTGTTTAAAAAAATGTTGCATAATCGACGTTAAAGGTGCTTCCTACCGAAATAAAGGAAACGAAGTACATGTACCGTTTAATAAATGAAGTTTGCTAATAGATGCGTTTTGAGAGGCATATTCTGGCATATATTCATTACTGTCTGTCAAGGTGCAACAAAGCAAAGTACACCTTGTTTTATTAGAGCAGTCTGTAGCCTAAGTAGTCTTAGCGGGGCAGGTCGACTGAGTTGCAGTCGACAACGCAAGGCGCACGATTCACATTGAGCAAGTGGCACCTCTTTAAGATTATCATGGGAATATTCTTTTGTTGTAATACAGAATATTCCTATTACTAAAATGCTATTCTTTTTTGTTATTCGGAAATATACATTGCGTAATATGTGCCAACTATACCACAAACTTGGCTGTTTCTTCCAAAGTTATGTTGTTCATGCTTCTCGCATGCACGTCTTTTAGGGATTGCAGTAGCTTATTCTTCGCTCGTCGGCAGAGGAAGAGTTTATCTGCAATAAAAAAAAACATCTGGCAGAGACTTCGTACAGCGTTTGGTAATATAAGTCCATGCCAATCGAGTATTCGACTATGTTTAATGTAATAGAATATTTGTCGTTCCATAATAGCATCGGTGCAGATCTTTCGGCTTTCGTTCGCAAGAGCCGTGAAGGCAAACATATCGAAGCTTCTCAAAAACGTTCGAAATAGAAGTACAAATGCAGCTAGTCACTCGCAATCATTGTTTCCATAGCATAAGCTGCACGAGTACTTTGCTATAGTACATTGTGTGGGTGTTTAATAATATGGGATAGCACAATAGCGATTCTGGTAACGATACACAGAGGCCCATCATTGCATACGTTGTCGCGGACATCCGGAATAGAAAAACCATGAGGACGTCGATCGAAGCTAGCTTTCGTGTCAGTTTTTCGCAAGCAGGTCATTCTAAGTGGGGCAACCGTTGAAAGCTATAGTTTCTTTGAGTGGCGGCTGTCAAGGCACAAGAGAAGAAAATGTTTGTTCAAGCCATCCTGTCAGCCGCTGCGACTTGCGCAAACTCGACAGCGTCATTCTAAGGATATTTTGCCTTGCAGTGTACTATTATGGTATGGCGTGCGTGCCACTGTTGAGCGCCAAGTACAACGTAAGCTTTCTAATACTGAGGCGTATCCTGCACTACTTGAAAATATAAACTGCACACAAGAAAGCAATATATCTTTGTAGTTGAACATATCTTAATATAGGAATGGTTACTAATACAATAATGCTTTTGCTTTTCAGCTGATTTTAATGTTTCTAATCCTCTCACACGGAGAATATAAGCTGTTCCTAAAATCAAGTATATCTATGCCTAATTTGCAAATCGGACCAATACATCAACAATCCTAAGGGCTGTACGGTGACGTTCATTTGCGTACCACCTACAGAACCATGATATCCACTTACCACGTTACGTTTCCCGCAATATTGACGATTAGAAGCAACTAGTTCGGTACTTGTGCACAATAAACTTAAAATACGACGTAGCAGCAAGAATGTCACCGAATATTTCCATACATTTTGCGAGTACCTCACTTCTGCTAATTGCTCCCAGTTAGGTTCTGTTTGGTTTTTTTTTCCTCGCCTCGCTCATTGCGCGATATTTGCTGCTGCCACCAAGGAAGCCGAGGACTAGAACATTCATCTGCTCGCAGCTTGAGGAAGTGACCGCTCCGAGATCATCTGGATAGAGGCATTTATTAGTTTTCTCTTCCCCTCACTGTCGCTTCCCCCTGGTTTTATTTCCTGTATCTTCATTAAAACACTGTTAAAGCCCAATCAGAATGCAGGAATAGCTCTTCCTCCTACTCCTGGTCGGCTGCCATTGAAAGTACCAGGCCCGGATTCTTTCACGCCACCTCCTCGAAGAACTACGGACTGTCGCCCACTCAGCGGTTCACCGCCGCCACTCAGCTCCCTTTCACACCGGTTCCCGGAATGTTCGATATCAGGCGTTGACGAGTCGTTAGAAAGCACCTCCGAAAACGTACTTTCAATACTGGGATGACGGGCTGTCAATACATAGGGCCCGTGGATCGTTACAGCCATTGCCATTGCTTCTGGTTACCTCCGCGAAGGCGCTAGTGCACGTTCCTTCCCTGTAGCCCGGCTCGGCCACATTTTTGCCACTGTCTCCTGTAAGGTACCATAATTGAATCCCTCGGGAGACGTGAGTCTCCGCTTCTTTTATGACCAGCAGACAGTCGTCGTTCCAAGATCTGGGGGCACCGCTTCTGTCTCGGCGTGGGAACGCCGGCCGCTGGGCGAGTAACAGTATGAAGGTATTCGGTGAACGTGCGATGTTCAACTCCAACATATATTATGCGGCTCATATTGTTTTTCTTCTCATTCTGACGGTGTTTATATGGACTTGCGCATACTGCTTCTGAACGTATTTGAGAGTGCTTTGTTTTTGTTAGACAATGCCATACCCGGCAAACACACTTTGTAAAAAAAAGAAAGGTCAAAATTTGTTCCTCGTGAAAGGCAAGCAACTACATTTATAAGAAGTTAAAGTAGTACTGTGCGTTACGCTAAATTATTACTTTATGTTTGCCTGCACTCTTTACTGAGAGTGCGATACATCTAGCGATATATCTCACGTTCATTTCAGTACTCAGAAAATTTTGTTCGTGAGCCACATTAAGTTTTAAAACTTACGGCTTCATTACTAAAGATGAGTAAGACTATCTGCTCACATAATTTTTACTTTGTTTTTATTCTTCGACACTCGGGAGGCACAGTTAAAGACGCAGAAACAAAAATACACATTTAAAAATCCCAACGAGACTCGAGGTAAGCTTACGAGAAGAAAACTGACCTACAGCATCCGAACACTAAAGACATCATATGAACGAAAATGCTGATATGCCTGTGACAGACAGCTTAGTTATACGCAACTAACACGAGGAGATAAGCATATCTTGACGCGCGTTATTTGTCAATGTTACAATACTGGCAGTGAAGAGGCAGAATGAAAAGTTGACAAACGTCAATGAATGCCAGCTGACATGACGCTCCCGATACGTATCGACCAGATCAGTAGGGATTTCGCCACTGGCCAAATCCAATATTTCCAATACAATGATGACTTCATGCATGTAGATAAACACGAATACGGCATAGCATCTAAAATGGGTCAGAACTCTCTGGCAGCGCAATACACAAAGGGAATTCATAAATGACGGTCAGTTGTGGTACATAAGCTGCTGTTGGCTATAGAATGCAGATGAAATCGTGCAGCCAGTGTCTGAGCCAGGCTCACGTCCAGTTCGGCCATTGGCCGACCTTGGCTGCCAATGCAAAAACATAACGGCTTTCGCAGTCAGCGTGTTCCAGGAGGCTGTGATGTCGATGTGCAGTTGCCATTGTCCGCTCTTGCGTGGGATCCCCTGTTCGGGTGACAGAACGGTCAATATTTACACGGGCAGGCGAACGATCTGTTTACATTTAATCCCTCGTGGGTCTGCTCGCAGCACGCGTGGAGCGAAAGAGGTGATGCAGTGCAGGACAAGCACAGAAATGGAAACACTGTCTTGTGACTTCACACGCCGCGTTAACCGTGGGCATTCGAAAGAGCCCGATGAGACCCTCATTGGCTATGTTTTCATTGCTATGTACACGCGATTGAGAATCGCAATGCGAAACTAAGTAGGAATACGTGTTCTAGAGTAGGCGTTGGTTCGACAACAAAACTCGCTCACACCCACAGAAGCATTTGATTTAATACACAGAAAGTCGGAAGATTTACATAGAAAGTCGGAAGAAAGTCGGAGTTTCAGATTTGATTTTTTGGTCACAGACACACACACGATTTTTCGCTTTCAACCAACCACGCCGACTCCGGCAGCAAGTTTTCCACGACACGAGCTCTTTAACGCTATCGCGTTAAAACACGCCGCCGACGTCGGCTCCGTTGGCTGTGAGTGAAAAATGTCTGTGCGTCTGTCACCGAAAAATCAAGTTAGCAAGTTTGCCGCGGGAGGCCGCTAGTTGTCCACGCGTGCACGTATGATTACACTGAAGAAGCCATGCATTCGAAAAAAAAAGTGCTCAAGGTCACGAGGCGCGGTACTTTTTTTGCCCTGCCACCCGTCCCTGCTTAGCTTCCAGCGCTTTCGTCGGGACGAGAGAAAAAAGAATGCAATTGCCACATGCGACAAACATTTTTATCTCCACTCGCACTGAAAGATTTCTTAAAATTTTTGCGGCGTTGAATTCATGAGGCAATAAGCTTTTCTAGTGAATTCATTTCATGGTTTTTAGAAAAAGTGTTTCAGGCTCCCTTTAACGCATTTTGTTCGACAGGTGTCACGACAAAAACGAGCCCATTCGGCGATATTGGGGGGTGCTGGTCATATCTACTGTGCACGTGTTTGTGTGCGTGCGTGTGTATGTATCACAACATCTTAATAAGTATGCACTTTGCGGTAGAAGGGTGCACTAGGGGCCAGATTTCGCTATCGCGTTCAACTCTTAAAGGCGAATCTTAAGTGTCCCCCTATTTTTTTCTTTACAACTCAGCAAGTTGTCAGTATTTTTACTTAGGACGGGTATGGAGACATAAAATAGGGCGAACATTAAGTAGAAGCAGTGTTCAGGGATCTTCCTGGACGTTGCTGGAGGTGTGTGGCCCTAAACTCCATGCTGACACAATGACTGTCAAATTTTGTTCAATGATGGAAAGTGCCAGACATCGCGTGCACTTCGAACAGCTCTGGTAACCGCCAAGAGCAACAGTTACGATGACAAAAAACAAAAAATGTGGAAGCTGTTGATAGAGAACCATGTTATGCACTCTTGTCTGGGGTTGTGTTTTACTTTGCATCTAAGTTTCTATAGTGAGGCCTTGGATGATTAGGCTCTCCCTCAGAAAAACTTCCGAAATGTGTGCAGTTCATAAACAATAGAAAACGCTGGCAGCCGATCTTTCTAGTCTAACAGCTATGTTGCAATGGTCATGAGCAGTATGCATGCTGGTATAGCAGTTATAACTCAAAAACGCATCATACATTGACCTGACCAGCAATTTCTATATTATGTAAGCTGTAATAGTTACAAAACGCCTTTATTGTAGAAAGAAGATTCATCAGGCTATTTTAGATGTTTAATTGCGCTGTCGGCTACAGGCCTGTTCAGAACACTACCTATCAAAACCCCCCATTAATATCTGTAGTGACAAATGGCTCTATTGGAGGAGCGTCGCTGCCAACATCTCCATTATCAAAAAATTTAGTGAAGCAGATATTCCTGTCCAGCTAATAATCTCTGGCCATCGTGCAACACAATTGAATTGAGAAACCAACGCTGCGGCCGCATAAATTTAACCATGTAAATGGAACTAATGACCGACTGATCGGCATACGTCTCGTTCGTTCAATTTAATGGCTTCAATACTAAGAGTAAGTGTAATGTCCTAATTTTGTGAGCAAAACATATGTCAATAGCTTGTATACGATCGAAAGCAATATGATGGGCCTGGAATTTTTCAAGTCCTTGTCGCCCCTTTTCGTATGTGTTAGGATTATGCCAGCATTCTTCAAAGAATGCTAACAGAATGCAATCAACCAAAGGATCAAGCGGGATATCATACACGCTACTCAACAATCGACTCGATTCATACTCTCAATCAGCTCATAGGGAATATGCTCAAAATACACCCAACCAGTATACATAGTTTTCATAGATTACTAAAAAGCATTTGATTACAGTCGAGATATCAGCAGTCATGCAGACATTGTGGAATCAGGGCGTTCAAGAAACCTGAAGGATTTCCAAGATGGTTTAACTTGCAGTTCGGACGACGCAGCGAGCAATCGAAAGGAAAATGGTAGGTATAACTTTAGGGGCAAAAAGATGGCAGATTGGATCAGGGAACAAATGGTTGTTAAGGATATCCTAGTCGAAACAAAGAATAAGTAATGTTCATAAGCAGGACACGTAGCACGAAGGCGAGATAACTGCTGGTCATTAAGGATCAAAGACTGTATTCCAAAGAAGGCAAGCGGGTAAGGGGGAGACAGAAAGTTAGGTCGGCAGATGCGACTATAGGAAGTTCGCAGGTATAAAGTGGCCGCGGTGAGCACAAGACGATGTTGGCTGAAGGAATATCGGAGAGGCCTTTGTCTTGCATTCGGCGTACTCAGGATGATTATGATGATGATGATGGTGATGATGACACAAATAAGAAAAAAATCTGCCAAACCAACGCGGACGGCACAGCACAACCACGGCGAAAGCTGGTATGGAGGCCTTTCTAGTCCCTTGTTAAACAATCTTGGAAAAGTATTGCAAGCACACTTCATAGTGCCCATTACACCACAAATATCAATTTTGGAATTGTTGGCAAGCGTCCAATATGTCATTATTCATCATTCTTCCGCGAAGCACGGTGCTCGCTACAGGCTTGTGAGACATTAAATGCACTTCGTCGATGCTATGACTGACGACAATAAATAATTATGCTGAGGCTTTTGTAATGGGTTGGCGCATTAAACGAACCACTCTTTACGCATTACGCACTTTGTGTGCACCTGCATGTTTTTAATTGATTTAAAAGCTTTTATTGTACATATTCACACAACTTCTTACCGACATAAAGCGTGCATTGGCGTGCATAGCTTCAAGCATCAGTGTAGCCCAGTGTTAACCACTGGGCTACACTGGTGCTACACTGGTGAAAGAAAAAGGCGTAGATCTGCGGTTGAATAATCGATCACTCGGTCCGCCAGGGTTTAAAATCTACTTTATTCGCGGTGTGTTTTATTTAGTTGTTACAGAAAGCGGAGGCGGCGGACAGCTACGGTGCCAAAGTTGGCTTTTGTTCTGACCTTGTAACAGCTCGCTGGAACCACTCTTCCCAAGCGGCGTGAGTATTGTGCTGTTCCCTAGATTTTACTCTTTGTATATCTTGTCTTTTAGGGGCGAAGCCTCTCAAAGCGGTACCCGGTCGTACCTCGTACAAGTGCGTGACATGTCTTACGCTTTGACCTGCAAGGTGGTGCCGGTGGGAGATTTCTCCTGTGCGTTGTTGAACAATAAAAATTTCACAGTGTGCGCGTTAACTAAAAGCCGAATCGTCCTGTCTGTCATTCCCTTATCAGCCATTGGCATGTACTATTGAGCCGTATCTGACAAGAAAGGGTTGCTACGTTATATTCGCTGGGCGTAACCTCTCGGTTTTAGAAAGGTTAAGCGAGCGTTGGGCAGCAGTACCATGGATACAGTGAACTAGTGTATACCATGAACTCGAGGTAGGTTAAAGGTGGGAAGTAGACACGAAGCGCAAGCCATAAGAAAGTGTGCGTGTGCCACCTCTTGCTTAGTCCTAGGAATGTCCGCTGGATGGCGGTGCTTCTATATGCGGAGTATATGATGAAAAGATGCGAGATGGTGGTACTTGGAGTGTTGACTAGATGGACGAACTGAACACACATACAGATGCATGGACGGACGCACGGATGGCAAGCATGGACGGACGCAGTGGACGAACGCAGGGATGGACGCATGGATGGTCGTGCGGACGCACGAACAGACGCACGCACTGGACGGGCGGATGGACGCATGGACGGTCACACAGACGAATGCATGGACGGACGGATGCTTCACCACACTCTCCATCATTCACTCCGTGGATACGCTGCCATTTTTTTCTCCTGGTTATTCATCCTTGTGTCCTAGTTTCTGGTTACTAGACTAAGGCCTTCCCATGAGGATTCATACTTTCATGCTCACGCTCGTGAACGTGTGAAGGCGTGAGTATTTCGGTGTTCCAAAACAGAGGTCGGTAAGAAAAGTGTAACTGAGACTCATTCAAAATATATCTTGTGCTTTGGACTCAGCCGGACTGAGACTCACCCAATTTTTCTGAGCCGGACTCACCCTAATCGCACTCTCAAAAATTTCCGGCTGTCAGACTCACTCAGACTCCAACTCACCTGAACATCACTCACCTGGACTCACTTAGACTAAGACTCACAACTTCGTCTTAGTCTGAGCGAGTCTGAGTGAGTCGACTCGTGAGTTCGTTTGCTGACCCATGTTCTAAAATGAATCTCTAGGAAGGCGGCTGGTCATTTAGGTGTGATAACACTTCTGATAGACACTACTGGGCATTGTGTCTGGAAGCTCTACCCAGTGCAACGAGTGCTGAGCAATGATTTTTTCACTGCCGACATATAGCTGCTAATGCTGTCTGCCATTCTTAGCCGGTAAGCAAATGTGTTGGTAGAGGGTTATTGTACACCCACTCTGTGACATGATGTTCGAGCAAACCAATCATGGCTGCTGCGTGAGTTTTTCATATGAAACTAATTTCGCTGTTTGCCAATTATATGAGTAATCTTCGCAGAATTATTATACTGCGTGTTGCCAATAATAGTGGGGAAGGCTGAACTATCCTATGTATATTATGTTATGTCACTACTCTTGTAACCGATGCCACATATACCTTCTTTTTAGAACTACTTCATCTTGTGGCCCATTACGTAGGTCTGATAATACAAACTGCAGTACTGTTCACAACCCAAAACGCTATTATGAAATCTTAATAGAGGAAAAGCCAAACGCAATCTTCTTGATTTTACTTTTGTCACCAATACCTTGACAATTGTGGCGAAATTATTATTAAATAGTTTATCCTAAATTTAATAAATCTTTCTTTTGTAACTCGCTCGGTATAGTTCTAAGTACTGCCACTGAATTATTACTTGTGAGGAATGGCTAGTCATAGCTGCTACAACAGCCCTGTATTAGGAAGTTCACGCACAGATTTCATATTTAAAGCCTGGATTAACGCTGGCAAGCCAGTCATCAGTGGTAGAGACTCGATTATAGGCAAATGCCTATTTCGTTTCTTGCACTCCTATCGTGCCATTTTGACTTATGAGCACAAATTAGATGGTAAGTGGAGCTCTTACAGTGTTTTTATAGTGCCTATAAATGCCTGTTTTGGACGTTGGTGCCTAAACTCCTACAAGTGCCTGTAGATGCCTGTTTTGAAAATCTGTGCCTATATAAATGCTATTTAACCTCAATTGTTGCTTTCAAGTACACCTGGGGGTAATAGAAACATTTATTTGGTAGAAACATTTATTAGGTACCCCTGCTGGAGTCCGTTATTCATGTTACCTGGCTAAATTGAGCTTTCGGAACAGCATGGTGTGCAACCTATGCTCCATCTCATAAGTTACTTTCAGCACTATTAAGCCTACAGGAACTCTTAGCCAATAGGAAGGTCGATTAGCCTTACACGTGTACTGCATCCGTGTCGCGTTGTCTGGTCAGCATATCTCCAGCGTCTGCTCACTTGCGTAGCGAGCAGGAGGTGCTTCTGTGCAGCGGCAGGACGTTGAAGAACGAATGCGAAACCGGGGAGTTTCATCAGGAAAATTTTAAGTGTAGATAAAAAAGGATATCTATGTGGTTTTTGTGTTATTTGTCATTTACTTGCTAAACAGTGCTTCGCGAGGTCACATAAGTAATTTTACTAGACAGTGCAAGCTGTTGCGTGCCCAATCGGAAGCTTTGTAGCGCAAGAGTTTTTAATTGCTTGATTACACACTGCGAAAGCATGATGTGAAGACTTCTTAACAGAGTTGCGCTAAAGAATTGAAGTACAAAAGGAAGACACCTCTACACAGCGCTGTTTCCAGGTGTCTTTCTTTTGCACTTCAATATTTTTCCGCATCTCACTTACAAAAATTACCAACTCGCCCAGCAGTCCGTTCTTCTCATGATGTGAAAAGGGGAGCTTAAAATCTTCGCCATTCCTCAATGTAGGTTTTGCAATCGAAATTCCTTCCCTGCCCTATTTGGTATCGGAGCAACTCGGAGCTGGAGGATCACACGACGCGGACGCATCAGCACGCCATGCGTGCGTGAGGTTACAATTACATGACATGCCCATGCCAGGCCACACACGCAGGTGGCGTTCTGTCCTTTCGACGTTCTCTGTATTGTACTGCCTGTTTCTGTGGAATGCATCTTTCTATGCGCGCATGTTTGGAGAGGCTGGTATGGATCACGTATCTTTACCGCGATACATAGCATCGCAACACTGGAACTCTTCTAAGAGGCGACCAACCAAAAACACGCCAAGCGTTGTGAATACTGGCACCGGCACGATGCACGAACGGCGGGAACATCAACGCACACCAAATGGAAGCAGCTTAGTCTCGCATCTCGCTTGTATGTGAAGTTAAAAAAAAATTACGCGCATAGATTCTGTCTGTGTGTTTTAATATTTTTGTCAACCTTCATACTTGTATTCAGGCAACAGACAGCACAAATCACACATGTCGTCTCGAATAGTTCTCGCAGTGTCACGTACTACATTTATGTACGCAGAACCATTCCATGTTGTATGCGTGACCACAAGCATGCTGGGCGCGTGCCGGCGAGATGGAGGTCAAGCAGCCTTCAGTCTGAAATTTAACCTTTTTCCGAGGTGATGATGATTGATTTGTGGGGTTTAACGTCCCAAAACCACCATATGAATATGAGAGACGCCGTAGTGGAGGGCTCCGGAAATTTCGTCCACCTGGGGTTCTTTAACGTGCACCTAAATCTCAGCACATGGGCCTACAACATTTCTGCCTCCATCGGAAATGCAGCCGCCGCAGCCGGGATCTTTTTCCGAGGTGCTAGCATTCAAAATCTTGACAGATGAGATGGTGAGTGTTGGTAAAGGTAGGAAGTTGATGATGGCATGCCACCGCTGCCACCAGTTAAGGGCTCGAGGTTGATGGCAGGTACGGCGGGCTCTCTTTAGAGTAGCAGGCTCCTCACCGTCGTCCGTATGGCCGATCTTCGCCAGTGAGGGGTGCGTTAAAAGAGATAGAACGAAGGTTTATTTACATGATAGTTGAAAGACGAAACTGTACAGAGATTCAGCTATGTACTAAAATTCACCTCATTATTCAGCGATTATTTACAAAATATCTTCGGCTTTTATAGCCCGTCGTCTCCTTACATGGAGGTCCGAGGAAGGCGGGGCCCACTCTTGCCAGAAATCAGGTGACGTGATGTATCAGTGGTCCACCCACCAGAAAGGGTGCAGAAATCGGGCCACTCGTGAGAAGAACAACATGGGTGAAAATGTCCAATTGTCATCACGAGTGCACCACAGAATAACGCACCCGTCTCATGCCTTGAAGGCACCGCTGGGCGAGGATCGAGGTAGAGTCTGGAGAGGGAAAGTTGAGCTCCTCCGGGGAGATGGCCGCTGACACGAACGTCAGCAGCGGCCCATGGCTGCTTTCAGCTACAGGATTTCAGAACTCTCTCGAACACGGCTTTCCAAACGCTCGATGCCTGCAGGAGAACGGCTTCTTCGGCTCCTTCCCACGCTTCCGGACCGTCGGTGCTTTTGTGGCAATTTCGCGTCGGCTGACCGACAGCCGAGTCGAGAGTTTGACACCAAGAGAACTGCCATAGTGGCGCCATCCCACGTGTTCGAACCCGTTCAACAAAAGAGTTGTCTCGCGAAGCTTTAGTTGAGATCCGACCACTACCTGGAACCTCTACAGGACTAGTGTCTAGCCGACTGGGTGCCGATGGTGTTGAAAGCAACCTAGCAGACCGGTTTACGCACAATGGCGTCTGCCCAGATAAACTGGTGGTGGTGGTAGTGGTTAGAAGATGAGCAAAGGCACCTAATTTCTGCAACCCGGTCGGGAGCTAGGCTCAGTGCCTAGATAAACTGCCGGGCCAAACATAACAGCGCCCAGTGCATATATTTTACTTGCCTGCTGGGAATTTTTAACCCAGGTGAAGGGCCCTTTAGGTTGTTCACGGACAGAAGAGAAATGGACCCTCTGCAGTTGGATCAAGTTATTAGGGGGAAAAAACTCCTATGACCTATAAGCGCTCTGGCTATTTGCTCCTGTGTTGCCCTTCTCAGTGATGCCGAACAGAAAGAGACCCAGCAGCATGTTCATTCGAAGGTGGACACTCACATCACCATGCTGGAATAGAAATGGAGAAACCGTATTCTGTTAACCACGTGGGAAAAAGTGCACGGCTATGCTAAATCATTAGCGCCTTTGTACCATCTTAAGCTAAAGCATTTCTGATTGCTTTCCGTTTCATAGACACAGATTCCACACGGAATATTTCAGAAATTGAAATTTCGTCAACGCTCATTGTGTCTATATTTACAATTTTGGGAGCCTGAAACAGTGTTTTGCCCACCTATTTTTGGTGCCTAAATCCTGGTTTTTAGTGCCTATAGATCTGGCCTTTAGGACTCATCATTTATGTTGTGGAACAATGTTTGTGCCCTATGTGCGAAGTACTAAATAGTCTTAGTCTGAAGCGATTGCTTTCGTTTTCTCGTACGAATAACGCTCGTAGAAGAAACAAATGGGCTCTAAATCGGAGCACCGACGTCACCTCAGGGACTTCAATACGTGGCACTGAGGTGCGAACGGAAGTTGAGAACGAGGGCAGCTGTGGAAAGCCGATGGAACGAGGACCAGTGCCTCACCATCTGACAGTGCCTGTCTTAATCCCAAGACCACCACGCACGAAATGTGTCCTTGCGTCGTTGAACGCCAGTCCTTATCGACTTCATAATAGACGATGTGCATGGATGGACAGTAAAGGGACGCCGATAACCTCACTCCCGTCAGGCACTTGTGCGAAGAGCCCCAACTAAAGTCACCCCTAACGGCACTACTAAGCCCTGGCGGTATAATCTGGTGGCTGGTTCATGTTCTTCTTCTTCTTAGAAGACGCAGTGCAGTTTTTCTATGACCGTGAGATTGGGAATTGACAGCATCACGTTCGGGAGAATAAACACGGGCCATATGGCAGACGCTGAAGAGCGAATGAGCCCTATTTTCAGATATATTGTCTCACCTCTAATGATTCCTATTTGGCAGAGTCTCAAGCCACGATGCTTATAATAAACGGGGTATATATTCGAAGACGTGCATTGCACGAGATCATTTATTAAAAACCCTGTTTCATGACGTGTTACTTCCAATTTGCCGTTTTTTTTTGAAGGA
This sequence comes from Rhipicephalus microplus, assembly GCF_013339725.1. NCBI lineage: Eukaryota > Metazoa > Arthropoda > Arachnida > Ixodida > Ixodidae > Rhipicephalus > Rhipicephalus microplus. The sequence continues at coordinate 314,213,084 of NC_051165.1, read as the reverse complement.
TGAGTTTTAGTGTTTGAATTCACTAGTCAGTTTTGTAGAACATTTCGCCGATAATGAATAATGAGTAGAAACTCTAATATCTACTGGTCTTACGCAGGCATTTGAAATAAATATATATATATATACATATATATACATATATATATATACATATATATATATATATATATATATATATATATATATATATATATATATATATATATATATATATATATATGGGCAGGCATGGTGGTTGAGGGGCCGTAGCGTTGCATATAGTCAAGTAGATCCTCCGTGAGCGGTCACAACGTGGTTTACTTCGATGTTTCGGCCTAGAGTCTAGCCTTCATCAGGATTCTGCTGAAGGCCAGACGCTCGGCTGAAACGTCGAAATAAATCCACGTTGTGAGCGCTCGCGAAGGATCTACTATATATATATTATGTATATATATATATATATATATATATATATATATATATATATATATATATATATATACTTAGTGTGTCTATTTCTAAGTACGTTTCCTCGCTCAAAAAAGGACTGTATTTATTAAACTCCTTCTTTCGGAATTGAAGTTTCGCCGGAAAAATACCTTTGAAAATCGTTCATCGTCATAACGATTGCACCGACAAAAAGGTTTGGCTCATTCGGCATATTGAGCAAAAAATTGCTAAATTGCTAGTGTAAACTGAGGCACAAGTATTGCCAGACGACTGTGTAGGTTTTGAATGTCTTCTAAAATGTCAGCAGTATACTTTCTAGCATACATGCATGAGTATACCAATGCTAATAAAATCACTCCAAGCCGGTCCATTCAAAAGGGCTCCTAATGGCAGGTATGACCATCGTTTGCAGTCCAAAATCAACAGCGCCATAGCAACGTACGACGCGTTACTGCAGCAGTAAGCCTAACTTCTGAAGCACAAGACACAAGTGGGAATGAAGCATGGTTGAGGGGTCTAACGCAGCGTGCTGCAGAGTGAAGGGTTTCTGCCTCAAATTCATCGTCAGTTGGCTCAGAGAAGTTTTCTGATTTACTTTTGTGTCTTTTTTATACAGATAGGTGCTTCTACTTATCGCCGACATGGCAATGACGGTGATGGCGATATTTGACAAACGTGTCCTATTTACTTCTTGTCGCAATGCAAAAGTTGCCCTCTTCTGCGTCGTGCTGAGGCACATTATCATAAGTAGGAACGCCGTGTTGACATTGGCGTTCGCGTGCGCTAGTAGACGTACGGCCACGTGTATTTAAAGAAAAAAAGAAAAGAAAACAGCTTTAACGCGACACACTGCATCGCACCAATAAGGGTATGCTGAAAAGCCGCTGGGTGGTGTCTTTGAGGGACGATAAAGAATGTTTACATTGGGCACCATGAATTTCCGTGTGACACTGTATGGCGTTAAATCTGCTTAGAATACAATTATGTCGTTATTTTTATATACATATTGTATATAGACTGTTGTTGATGAGAAAACCCTAATATTATTTGCGAAGAGTTCAAGTTCCCTGGAGCAATCCCACAACAAAAACACTATCATGCGTTTTTTTTTTTTTTGAACCACCTGTGTGCGAACAACCTCACGGTTCCACAGCGGCAGTATTTTCATGTACGCTGCTCTCTACTTCTCCGGTCTCGCAATGGGCCGCACTTTATTTATTCTTTAGCGGTGAAGTTCTTTGAGACCTAGACTTGTCCGGCATCCATGGATGTATTGGCGTCCACACTCGTTATCACAACACCTGCTTCAAAACTATGAAGAAGCTACCTGCATCTCCCGTCTGTCCACCCGTCCGTCTATCTGTCCGTTAATCTGTCCATCCATTCGTCTGTCCACATGTCCATACATGTGAATGTGCATTCGTTCATCCGTCCATGCATGTGTCTGTCCATGCGTACATCTGTCCGCCCGTCCAGCCGTTCCTTACACTAGTCAGTGACTTGTACGTAGACATTAAAGACCTTAGGACTGAACGTCGCCCACTCATCCTCATTCACGTCGTTGAGATGAGTGAATAATTTCTTTATCGAGCAGCCGTGGTAGCGAAATATTTAACAATATGCGGGTGAGCTAATAAGCCAAGAACCAAACAAAAGCACCTGACTTTTAGCTAGAGCAGAGATATTAATATTTTGGTGACGATAATACCTATTTTGTACAACGTATGTGCCATAAACGCTAGGATCAACAACCATTTTACGTGAAGTCTTGCTGGTCACCTATTAATTTACACAGCAGATTTGCCCTACTTAGAGTAGCCATGAAGTCAAAGTTGTTATGCTTCTAGAACCCTAGTTACGTGGCAGAACAAGGGGCCAATAATACACGAAAGCGGCAAAAGTTTCTCTTTACATAAAGCCATTTTGTGTTTTCAGTGTCGCTGTAGTATTCGTTAAATCTGACACACTTTTACTGCTGCACGTTTGATCACAACTGACAATGTTGTGCGGTGGTGTCGAATATGTGTGTTGCGTCCCTTTTCAACCTCTTGGATACTTTCTCAGTGAACGGGCCAATGAATACTGGCATCGCTTAGCTGTTTTGGCTTGCTTTTCATTTTCTATACCTTGTCAGATATATATGTATACCTTTTTTATTCTGCACAAGAAGGTCACTGTATATGACACAAAATTTTTTATAGATAAGCAGCGCTATGCATGGGAATTTTCATGATGCCATGCCAAAATACTGAATCAGAGAAGCCGGCAGTGTACAGCAAACCAGAACAAGTGCATATACTTTCCTACAAAGGCATGCTTGCAACCTCCGTCGCTTGTGAAGTGGTGAACACAGAAAAAATGGCGCCATGAGACATCTTGGGCCTCGACAAAGTACTATGAAAAAGTTTCAACGGAACTGTTCACAAACACGTGTACTCACTTCGTTTTTTTTTTTGCGTTTTGGTGCGCCAAATTTTACATGTGGTATTGCTCCGTCACTCAGGCGTTCGTTCTATTCTTGCGATTCGGGAAGGCCATCAGTGCGTGAAATCGATTCTCGTTGCGAGCAACCACGAAGAAATAATAATATTACGCAAGCACTCGAGCACAGTGGTCGTGTCTTGTTAGCCGTGTTCAGTGAGGAATCATTAATTAGGAAAGACGGGCGATTGTGTTTGTCATAAATGCTCTTTAGGTTTCGCTTTAGCATTATTTATTTATTTATTATTTATTTATTTATTTATTTATTTGACACTACTGCTAACTCTGGGTAGAGTCATTGCAGAGTGGGGTTCCATTAAAGAGTGACGCACTGAACATTTTAGGGAAAAGAGTCGTAAAAAATGAAGACAATATAAATACAAAGCGAAGAACTAACACATTTTGTGAAGCAAAACAGGCCCACAATGTATATTGACAACAAGAAGCAAAACAAAAGGTTCAAAAACAAAGGCAACACATTCAAGATAAAATATAAAGCGATAGGCATATAATGCATAAAAAATGGCAGCATATCCACGGAGTGAATTATGGATAGTGGGGCGAAGGATCCGTCCGACCATTCGTTCTTGCTTCCATCCATCCATGCGTGCGGGTGTGTGGCCGCCCGTGCCTCCATCCGCCCGTCCGTGCTTGCGTCTGTTCGTGCGTCCGCACGTTCATCTGAGCGTCCGTCCCTGCTTGCGTCCATGCATCCGCTCCTGCATCCGTCCATGCGTCCATCCGTCCGTGCAGCCATGCGTGCGTCCGTCCATGCAGCTGTCGGTGTGTCTGTTCGTCCACCTATTCAACACTCCAAGAACCACCATCTCGCATCATTTTATCATATATTTCTCATATAGAAGCACCGCCATCCAGCGGACATTCCAAGGACTGAACGAGAGGAGACACACGCACACTTTCTTACGGCTTGCGCTTCGTGTCTACTTCCCACCTTTAACCACCTCGAGTTCTTTGTATATACTAGTTCACTGTATTCATAGCACTGCGGCCCAACGCTCGCTAAACCTTTCTAAATCCTAGGAGGTTACGCCCAGCGAGTTTAACGTAGGAACCCTTTCTTGTGTTCTGTGCGTTGTTAAACAATAAAAAAATCGCAGCGTGCGCGTTAACTAAAAGCCGAATTCTCCTGTCTCTCATTCTCCCTTAGCAGCGATTGGCATGTACAAGGAGCACTATATTTTATTGTTCAACAACGCACAGAAGAAATGTCTCACCGGCACCACCCTGGTGGTGAAATTTTATACTTGTTACACACTACTACAATGGCTACGAGGGACGAACAGGCGCCGCTATAAGGAGCTTCGCCCCTAAATAAAGCTTCAGAGAATACACTGGGAAGTAAAAAGTCGAACAATTCCATACTGTTGGTTTCAACGGTGAGTGCATCTGGGGTCTTTCACTGAATGATCGTTTTACTTCAGAGAATACACTGGGAAGTAAAGAGTCGAACAGTTCTATACTGTTGGTTTCTACGGTGAGTGCATCTGAGGTCTTCCACTGAACGATCGTTCTCGGGAAAAAAAAAGAATACCCAAAAATATTATTAGCCATTTTATTAGAAGTGATTGAAAAAATATGTTCCAATCGGGTATTATAACCTGCTGAAAATTGCGTGTAACTCGATGTACAACCGTTGCGAAGATTTTGAACTATTTTAAAAACAAAATGTAATCGTACAATTTTATTCCTCTGTGAAGTATGCTCAAGATTAGTCTTAGCCACTAAGCCTGAGGTCGAGACCCTATTGTGTCGAATAAACATCAATCTTGCGGCTGTGTTTTGTGCGCTTTCTAGCCTAATAATATTAAATTTCATATTACGGTTAATGTGACCGTGGATGTTGTTGTACAGGATAGGTCTCTACATTACATGCATTGAACACCATCGGACAGCTGCTGATAGATGTGTCGTCAATATTTACGTGACCAAAAGTTTACAGCCAGCATTTGACCATTAAATCTGTGAAACATTGCTGCTGTTTTGTTTTTTGTTTTTTTGCAGTAGGTAGATGATTGTTTTTGCACAAAATGCATTTTTAAGTACAGAATAAAGGTCCTCCGGTGCAAGAATTTGTGTAAAATATAAAAAGTAAACAAACTGCGGCCACCAAAATATACGATTTCACTAATTTTTTGAGCGCATAATTAGATATTGACCTTTTTTAGGCAGTGCATGGTAATTATCCATCTTCTACAGTGCAAACTAATTTCCTTACATTTTATGATTTTCACAGCTACCTGATGATTCGTGCTATAGAAAATGGGCTCAGCACGCATGTTTCTCTCATGCCGCGTTTCAGCAAAAGTTGTTATGAGATCCCAACAACAGCGCCATAGTTGTCCACCACCACTGCCGCCGCTGGTGTCGTATACCAACTAGGTCGAGAATTCATAAAAAACAAGAGTAGAAAAAGTATGTAGCATCAGGTCGCATTTCTACTCAGACCCTCTGGATGACAGTCGAGCATTCTAACACAGAATCACGCTGTTGTTAAGGCCTTATGCAGTTGTCATGCATGTCAGCCATAATTACCTATAAATATGTAATACACTGATGAGTAAAATAATGACTTAAGAATAGAATGCACATATAAACGAGAAACGAGTAGGAAAATGCACCAACGAACGTGACTTGGGTGAAACCGAACGCACTACCCAGGCTGCACAAAAGCCAAACTAACGCAGCCAGTGACAACCACCCCTAAAACTTGTTTTTGCTACAGAGCGGCGATCGTCCTGCGTTGCAGAAACGCACCTTGAAATTGTCGCGATTCTCACTTCTATCAAGGCGCAAGTGAGCAACAGGACTTCATGAACCGTATACGACAAGCGATGCAGCGGTATGTGGGCTTCTACAGAGAAAAAGTAGCCACGAACACGGGAGCAAGTTCATTTTCACGCACCGGCGAATTCTTCTTGATGCTTTTAATCCCTGATGAACAATGACGCCTGCAGTTTTTACCAATAAAATTCGGCGCTGAATTGTACTTGTTATAAATATACTTCAGCCATTGCCGCCAGTGGCCAGATTGCAATTACCACAATTTCTGTTCGCTCGTCGAATGCTAGGAAGATCTCAATGATCGCATCAAGGTTTTCAATGGCGACGAAACTTCCCATAATTTTATTTTTATTTAATTTTACACTTTCACCTACATCGCCGTAAGACATTACGTAGGGGAGGTACACATAATTTGACTACATAGTTTTCAATCGAAACAGTAGATACAACAAATACAAGAGCACTCGAGATATTTTAAGAGAAGAAAAAAAAACACTCGAATATTGGTGAGCGAAAACAACGTCACAGTCATGCATTTGTAAACACCCACACGCTTCGAGACAACAAACCATTCTTAGTGGCAGTGAAATTGTCGGCGTTGTTACAAAGAAGAAAAAAGGATTCATTATCAGTTTCATTGACGCGATCATCCGGTAGACGGTTTCATTCCTGTGTTGTTTTTACGGGAAAAAAACTACCGAAAGAGTGGGTTTTGTAGCTGTATTCTAATATTTTTCGTGATTGGTCTTGACTATGATAGACGTTAGTTGGTGTGAACAGATAATCAAGAGGGTTAATGGCATTTCTATTATGATATATACAATCAAGAAATTTATGCATAGTTTCTGCCTCCTTACCATCAGTGTCTTACATTTTAATGCTCGTTTCATTTCTGTGATGCTTGCAAAGGAATTATAGTTGTTTCTAACAAATCTGGCTGCTTGGTTTTGAACTTTTTCCAGCGCGTCAATCAAGCATTGCTGATGGGGATCCCAGGTTGCGCAAGCAAAATATAGAATAGGTTTTACATACATGAGATAAAGGGTTTGTTTCACTGTCTGTAAAGCTTGCCTAAAATTTCTGCGTACGAGTATAGCGTCAGGCCTGCCTTGGTCACAGTTATGTCAATGTGTTTATTCCACTTGAAATTGTCGAAAAAATAGATGCCTAGATATTTTAATAGGATTAATTGCTAATTATTGAACTATTTATTTGGTATGTTGTGTCTAGTTTACTAGACACAACATACGAAATAAATAAAATCCCAGTGTTGTGACAATGCCGAATTTCTGAACAGGTTTTCTTCAGCCAAGACTTGGTGAGGTGCTGCGACAAAGCTTGGTGAACCATAACTGCGTCTCAAAACGGGCCCTTTTTCGGACTTATTCTACCCAAAGAAGGCATATGCAGAAGACACGGAGAGTGCGGCTGCCTATACTTGTAGCTCATGAAGAAAAAGTGTTGCCCATTCGCAAGTGTCCAACTGCAAGTTTCAGCGCCTATACTTGAGGCAATAAAGGTTAATAGGGAATGTCACTGGAGCTACTCTCGTTAAAACGTCGGCTCAACCACTATTTCCTATTCAGCCGTTTTTAGCCTGTTCGAGCCTCCAGGTTTCCCTAAACTTTCTTTTTCAGACGACGATAATGGTCTCGTAGACCATGCATACTCCTGTTTTCAAGCGTTTCACTTGAATTTCCACCGCGTGACACTCTTCTTAACAAAAAAAAAACAATAAAAGAGGGAGGTTCACGGCTATCACCGTTTTGAACACACGACCTTGGCACTCAATTTCCCCGCTGCCTCTGCGCTCCTCGAGCAAAAAAAAAAAAACACTGAGTGGCATGCGCTTTTTTGTAAAATGCACAGCTGACCGGCATCAAAAACACTGAACTCAATCTTTTTCTCTCAATGAAAATTTGTGCTATAAAGAATACTAATTATTTTGTTCAGAGTACCAACATACACACACTGAGCGCCACAGATGGACAAGGCAAGATAACATAAATTGCAAGGAAATGAGTAATCAGAGACAGTAACACTTTATTCTGCGTACAAGTTTCTGGTGATACAAAAGCCCGAATTCTAACCAATGCACCAAATGAACATCAATCTAGATATTTTGCCAAATTTGCAAATATTGAGATCTTTTGTCACGACCTTATAGTGGTATTACATATAGAAACAATATTGCTTCAACATGAAACGACGAAAAGTTCAAGCGAGCCTGAAATATCATTGAGGAAAATACATTATCTTTGTACTTCTAACTACGAGATAGCAGGCAAAATCGTAGAAGCCCGGGTACATTCCTAGGTCAGTGCACTGCAAAGAAAGCCAGATGATCAAAATTTCCAGAGTCCCCTACTACGGTATCCCACATAGTTATAATGCGTTTTTGTGATGCGAAACCCAATAAATTATTATTATTATTATTATTATTATTATTATTATTATTATTATTATTATTATTATTATTATTATTATTATTATTATTATTATTATTATTAACATCGTGTCAGCAGGGGGTTGGAGCAATGATATGAAATGGTGAATGAGTGCCCACCAAAGCAAATCTATTCTTTCAGTCACTAAAACACGAACAAGTAAGTGTGGTCCTGTGGCTGAACAAAAATTCGAACAATACTAATGATGAGACTTTCAGTGACCAGCTTATTCTTGCATCAGGTGGCTGTGGCGTAAGGACGCCTACGTGGAGAGGATGGTCTCAAAGTCAAGAAATTGATTTCTTAGCAAAAAGTATGTTCAGCTAGTTTTATTTTGTGCCTTCATTGTTGCAGTTGCATTTTTAGGTGCACTGCACTTCTGTAGCTATAGTGCACAGAGCTGTATAAAGTTATGTGGAATTGCTGAAAGATGGTGTACTCCAGTAAGCTTCACTAGACATTTTTTTTTTCATTTCATTGTGGGTCGAAGACAATGTAAAGCATTCTTTGGGTATTTGGTTGAAATAGTGCCATCTTAGTTTTTTTTAGTGCTAGCATTGCGACGACAGAATAATCGCACCTCAAGACCAGGTTTTACACGAACAATACTCAAACAACTGCCAATATAGTCGTTGCACCAACGTGTTCGACATACAGAGTAGCTTGAAAGCACGACTCCATTAAAATGCATTATGTTGAAAGCTCCCCCAAAGTGCACTTAGGGTGCACCCTCGATGTCCACGTGTCGACATCTACTACGACTGCGGGACTTCTACGAAAACTGTTCTGTCTGAAAAAGCTAAAATTCGCGGCATAAAGACATTAATGCAATTAGGAAAAAATAAAGATACCATCCTAAAAATGTAAGATCGGTATTGTAAAACCGACTTGAGACAGCATGGCGTACTGCCGTACTCTTTTTGCTTCTAAGCTTGTTTTCATCGCTTGGAGGTGCCTGTGCTAAGGCTAACCAAAGGGCGATAAATCAGTGATTGTTGCAAATTGTATTATAAAATTTGATCTACAGTGAAACACTACACCCATTTGTCCTCACTAGGTGACAGTGGATCAGGTTTGATATGGCTGGAGGCCATTTTTATACAGTAGATTCAAAGTGCACTAGAGCGAATGAAACAACACGAGAAAAAGATGGCAATCATCGCAGAAGTTCATGTTTTACTGTTCTATGAACAGCTTCACCATTTCTGCCATATAACGTGTAAGACATACGTATATTCACACGCGTAGTGCGATACTAGGTATTTTCGTAAGTCGCAGAAACTACGATATATGCCTTAGGGTAAGCTCCTCCGGTTCTCATAAATGCTACCTGCATTACTATGAAGGCGAAAAAATGGTTATTTGAGCAAACACTCTTTGGACTTGCTATCACACTGTTTCCGTCGCATCGACAGCTTGATAAAAACTTTTCTCTCGTGCCGGTATACGTGGCATAATTCTCGTGAATCGTGTGAGCCTCCGTGCGTGATATTACCACTGTTGCTGTCGAGATAAAATGCGCATGCAGACATCAAAATCAGCATAGCCTCGAAAAAAAGTTTCACCAGCGCTAATCACTTCGCTTATGTTGCAGCCATGCACAAGTGACAGCCATGAGAAAGAAAATTCAAAGCATTGCTAAGAAATTCAAAAAATACTCCTCTTGGCCTATCTACGTACATCGCAAGTGATACTCATGCAGCTAGAAGTGCATTATTCAATAGTATAGTTTATTAAACTTCCCACCAGGTGTTTACAAAGGTAAATCTTCAAACGAATTAGTATACCAGGTACTCAAATAGATAATAATCATGATGAATTACCCATCGACCTGTGAGAGAATATCACTGTCATGCCTGTTCCTAAGCAACGTTAATGTTGACCCCATTCATAACCTGAGTACAAGGTGCGCTTGAGCCAAAGTTCTGCTAGAGCCAAAATGAAGAATGATCGTTTACCAAAGGGGTTATGAGGTCCAATAAACGAGTCTAAAAAGTGTTACTTGTGCACTGTAAAGGTAAAGCCGCAAATCTGGTTCTACACACATCTCATAATTAGAAATCACTGGGCGGGTATGGATTGCATAGTGCTCTTAAATTAAAAAAAAAGATTTGTGATTCATGCTGCACAAACAATGCCGTACGTGCGCGGAAAAACGCACATTCGCTCTAATGATTTACGGTAATTGTTGCCCGTTTGCAAGGACGTTGCTTAACCATCCGGTTCGAGCAACTTAACAATTTTCACGCAAAAGCAGAAGCTGCTAAACAATGACAGCCACGCCACCTACACAAAGCGCCTCGTGCCTTGTACTGCACTCTCCAGGATTTTTCTCGGCAGAAGAAATTTTCGGGTAGAGTCATGCCAGCTTGAGTGGGGTCAGGAAAATCATGGGCCCTTTGCCTGCTTTCTACCTTGTTCAAATTGTGAGAAGTGCAGCGTACGTTGTACAACGCACCAGGGTGGCTCTTTAATTACGACCCAGGCATCTCCCCGGAATCGGGTGCTAAAGTCTCAACAAGGAGAACCTCTTTGATTATCATAATGAACGTGCAAGGATAACTGGGTTTTAACAGATGCCGCCCTTGATCACTAAAGCTGTTCTACGTAGCATGGGTGAAGAACTGTCTGAGTGCATAACCTGAACAAATTTCAGAATCCTCTGCCTAACTAGTTTCGAGTGCCCAGACTCGTATGGCAACAGAGCCTTCAGTGATCGAGGGTGTATGACCAACACATGTGAGCCCTTAAATGCGTGAATTCGAAACTGGAAGAAGCTTGAGCTTTGCCTTCAAGAGTATGTCGTAATAGCGTCATCGGGTGACGTGCACATAACAGTCTGAACTGCTAGCATGCTTCAATTCTCACTGCATCCCTGAACCGTACAGTAAGGAATGGAACGACCATGCGTGTAACATTGCCTGTTTCAAAGTATATCGTTGAATTTCTATCGTAAGCACAAGTAGTTGTTAAGTGCCCATTACGACAGAGTTATTATTTTTTTTGTGAAACAGCAAAGGGCCCACTGCGCTTCCGGAGGGCCACAGGTGAACCTACGCAGTAGTTCACCTTGTTGATGGTTCGGCTGATGACGATGATGACGATACGGCTGAGCGGTTTCTAAGAGGCCGGCTCTTAAAACGCCTACTCATTGCTCATGCACCATCTTTAGTGGCCTGGCGTGAATATACGTTTTTACCATGATAGATATTTGTTTGGAAGACTTCTTGTATATGCACACATTTATTTAGTGTTTATTCCCTAAGCAGTTACGACAAATAGTTTGTGCCTCTGTGGTAGAACACCTGTTTGCTTCGCAGATAAGCCTGGAAATTTCCTGGTCTCATTAGGACCCGAATATATTTAATACTCATTTTATATGCGTCTTTCTAGATTTTTCAGTCATGGACAAGACGATCAACTTTTACTCACAACCAAGGACGCTCACGCCGACACCGACGCCAGCGCCGACTTCAGAATTTCGACGAAGCAAGCTCTTTATGTTATCACGTTAAAAATTGTAGAGATTTTTTGCAAAAAATTCCACGGGTGATGGCCAAAAGCGCCAAGGACAAAATCAATAGACTTGTCTATAGAAAAAGCAGAGGGTTTCTTAAAAGTATTCAAATCATCAATATATATTAAATTTGACGATATTGGTTTGCTTTAGGATGTCTAACATACACCTACATACGTGCACTAAAATGTATTGTGCAACGCACACAGGACCCAATGCAAATGTCTTGTCGCTACAGTTAAAACCTGTTCTCGAAAACAGCAAAGGTGGAACGATGATAAAATTCACAAAAGATCATCAAATATTTCCCTAGAATGCCAGCAGGTTTTTGAAAGTCATTGAATCTACTGGCTGTGGTGCTTTCATGTACAGCAACAAATACCTGCCCATGAGGAACCAAAGAAAGAAACCCTCAACATCAACAAATAACATATACTAAGCCTCGTATTCGCAAACACTCTTAGACTCACAACTCAAAATTAAGGGACCCTTGAGATTTATACGCTGCAGAAATCGCAACGTGAGTGTGTCCTCAAGGATCCATTGAGCCCGAGTTTCTAGTCGACCAGCGTTTGTGAATACAGGCCTCAATGAATTTTCCTTCTGCAGAAGTCGCACAACGTCTTCTGAACTCTTAGCAGCAAAAGTTTTTCGGCTGCTGAACCATTTAGTTTTTTTCTTAGCAAGAATCGACTTACTAGGCACTGCCAAGATTCCATTGACTCTTTTTTCTAACAAACGCTAAATAATCTGGCCAATTTGTAAACCATAAATCGTTTAAGCTAATTATCTGCATTCTGTCAGTGCTGGATTGTATACATTGGCTCCTACTCCAGTCGTTTGATTCCGCAGTAGCGTAATAAAAGGTCAAGAAACCCTTAACTAGATTCCGATGAGGTCGTATCATACAATAATGAATTATTCTATATATGACAGACCACAATATCCATCTTTTTGTTCTTGCACGTTTACGTGTTAAAAATTTGTGGGAAAGATTAGGCTACAAGACTGACGAACAAATTAGATAGAAATGTGCTGCGGGACGTAAACCTAGCTTCTGAATTCTGCCAGAACAAAGCAAACAAGTTATGAAAGTCATTTATACGACATCATATCCTGCAAGCTTTCAGTTATTTGATCGCTCGGCGATATGTCGTGTCCGCTTCAATTCTGCTTTTCATGCATCCCTCACCTTATTGATTACTCGTTCTGCACTGCTCTTACTGTCTGCCTCATTCATAAATGACCAGCTGCCAGCAATCTTTAACGCACGTTCACAGGCGCGTCCAGGTACCCGTATCATTACAGCATTGAACTGCCTCCATAGGTATGCAATGAAAATCTCTTTATAAATAAGCAAGCTGCTTAGATAAAGATATCGCGAGTGCGAAATGGCATATCCGTATGAGGGCTGCATAAAATATCCGTGGAAGTTACCGAAAGGAAGGAAGTAAAATAGAAGAAAAGAACGGCAGGGAGGTTATCCAGCCTATAGGCAGCCGGTTCGCTACCCTGCGCATAGGAGGGGGAGGGGGAGATGAAAGATAGAGAGGAGAGAAGGAAGAGAGATAAACACAGCACATTCAGCAGCACACGCGCGCACACTCAGTCATAGTCCAGCCTTGTTTTTCACGGTGTGTGACATTGCTGTTACTGCCGCTTGTTCATGTCCGTGTCGCGTAGAAATTTCAACAGTGTTTTGTCGCCTTCTGTTGCAATGTCTTTTCTCAAACACATGAAACAATAGTGTCCACAGCCACATTTGGCTGTTCTCGATGCGCGCAAGGATGGACGTCAGTAACTGTCTCTAGATGTCATACAACGAACAGTCGCGCAGAATGTGGTGTAGCGTCTCTTCGCAATGACAGGCATCGCAGAGAGCGTTGTCGGCCATTCCTAGGACATTGCTCAAAGCTCGCTCATATTTTTCTTATAAAGCACTCCTTTCACTTTACTTCGCATTCATTCATTCTCATATCACTTATGGCGTCGCATCATGGCGGAATACTTACCAGTGTCATCTTTCATCCGTACAACATCTACAAAATTGAGCTATTCGCGCTATTTTTAACTGTTCTCGCGACAAAAGCGCCGCTCCCCAATTCAATGCAATAAAATCTTAAGTGTTAGCTATCTATTCAGGTTTCATCTAATTATGTTTCTGCATAAACGAATAAGAAATCAATTTTCTGCCAATTTCATTGATCCTAAGATGTTAGTTATTACTAACACAACCACGTTTGCGGCTAATAATAACTTTTTACTTCCTAAGGTTTGTACTAACTATGGTAAATTATCTTCTCTCTTCTGTACCATCCCCATAAAGAATAATTTGCCCACCTCGCTAAAATTCAGAGTTTCTTGATTTCATTTAAAAACTCATTAAAAGAGTACCTGTTAAATAGTTAATCTGTCTTCTTTGTGTTGTTTTATGCTGTATTATTTGTTTTTTTGATTTCATGCCTTCTTGTTTTCATTCTGCTTTGTATATTTTTGTTTCTACGATTCTAACAGCTGCTTGTGCTTTTATTATTTGTAATCATCACCGAGGGTCCCGTTGCAGTCGTGTACTTTGGGACCCTCGTCTGTATATGTTACTCCCTGTAACATTCTTTTATGACATGATAATAAACTGATTGATTGATTGATTGATTGATTGAAAGGAATAAGATTTTGTGAATGCTACTCATAGCCATAAGCGATGAAGAAGGGTGGCTCCTTTTCGGTCGAGTCTAGTGGGCATGCGGAGAGTCATCAAAGAGGACAGGTGTTGTTGACGATTCATCTCGTTGGTTCGTGGGCCCCATAGGGAAGACGTGATTTCACGCACAAGTCGTCGAAGATTACTGGCAGCATCGGTCCGCGAAAGCGGTATAGCTTCTTCTCGTGTTCCTTAGAAAGTTACCAAAAAAAGTTACCGAAAAAAGCTCACACGACCATGCACCGGATTTATACAATAAGCATCATAAATATCCATCGACTGCTTCCGTGCTTTATAAGCAACTACAGATACGCTGTCTATTGAAAGGCAAAGAATGGGGCACGAGAAGTATAAAAAATAAATGTAACGAGGAGGCTGTGAAGCAGTCGCTGTAGACCATATAATAACTCAAGTCGGCACTGGCTTTCAGTAAATCTGCTTGAACATTTACGATCGATTTCAAATCAATCAAAACGTGCAAGCCTTTAACAGAGGGGACTGACTTTTCGAACTGCGTAGCGTAAGAAGAGGACATCACACTTCGGCGCAGGTTCATGCTCAATTTAATCTGACACATAGTACGTACATCCTGCAACTCACCCTCAAGTTAGAGAGAACAATTTCGCACTTTGTACCAATGCAGATAGAGCAGATGATAGGCTTCTTGGAACTTGAAGTGATATATTCCACTGCGTGAACATCCTCGGGGCAAACTGCGTTATTCACACTGAGTGATACTGAACCGACTGAAACACGTTCAACGCAAATGTTACCAGTTATTGACTCTTCAAGAGCCGAATTCGCCATAATGGTCTATTCCAAGTATCGCGTCATGGAGGCTACTGAACCACTTTTTGTGTGTGTATGTGTGTGTTTTCTGTGCGCTTGTGGGGACGGGAGGAGGTTGGAACTTTTCCTACCGGGTCATGGTAAATAGGATGCAAGTATTGCTGGCCAAAAAAGTTATTCATGCCATGCACATTATAGGTAGTATTGACAGCCAAAGAATACTATGACAGGAAACCGATGCTCGCCTGTATCGAACAGTTTGTTCCGTAACGAGGGCCAGAGTATATATCATGGCATGAATCAAACATGGGAGCCACGACATTCAAGTGTCACTGCCAAAAACAACAGCAGTGCTTGCTAATACATGTACAACCTTAACTTCACGCCCCTCTAACGATGAGCCAGCGTAATTTTTTGCTATATTATATCACGATAATCACTTTTTTCCGTATCCATTAATTTGGTGACAATGATGATTAGCACTGTTTATTCCGAAAGTGTCTCCCGCTCGATCATTATGTATGTAAAGACAAGTTTGTATAGTATTCTTGCTTTTAAATATCGTAGGAGAAGATAACGTATTAATTTATGTCCACATGGTCACCTTCCGATCTCTTAGCTCCTTCTTCCATTCATGATTATCCGCAAATTGCGCAACTTACACATACGCAGAGCAGGACAAACATTTCATACAAAAACTTCTACGTCAATATGTATAGTTTCAGCAAGGAAAAGTTGTGCTTGCTTCTGAAGTGAGTCATTGTTTTGAGTCGAGAAAATAGTGAATAAAGTTACGTGACGAGGAATCGTGCAGGCACCTTCGTTTTACCATGGAAAGGTGCCGGGTCAATGGGCTTTAGAATAATAGTGGATAGACATGCGACAAAGTGTAAAATAAATAATAGGAGGTCATTTTCTAAAAGAAGTTCTTAGAACCTCGAGCTCTTGTCGCAAGCCAAGTGACGCGTGCTGAAAAAATAAGATTCCAAGACTCAAAGTAATAAACGTGAAGGAGGTCACAAAGAAAACTTGGAACGAGAGAGAACCGAGTTCAAAGAGCTGTTGCTTTCAATAGCGTCATTTAAGCAGCTAAAAACACACCGAAGTGTTACGAGGAGCTGTTGCGCATCCTGGCCCAGAAGTGCCCAAGGCTAAATTCTCACCATTGTGTTCGCCAAAGAGCGTGGAACTTTCGGCGCACCACTGGATCGAGGAAGTACGCAGTCAATTTTTCTAGCTAAGAAAATGTCCAAAAGAACATGGCCGAAAAAGGGGCTCCATGACATCGACCATTCCTTTGCAAGACGTAAGGCGAAAAAGCAACGTTATTGAGTAGAAGACGTCTGAAGGGTGTTGTTCGAAAACTACAAATTGAGTGCAGGTGAAAGTGCGGACACGCTAAAGAAGGTTTCGACTCCACCCTAAAAAAGGAACGTCTCAGTAGAGCAAGATCAATTCTGTGCTTTTCTATTTTGGTATTTTGTTGTCACACGGCTAGCCAGTTTTTCGCTTGAACAAGCAGGGGACGTAAATGAAAATTTCAAACAAGAACTACGCCAACGGCTGTCGTTTTAGCACATTAATCAGCCATCGCCGCACATTTCTTCGGGTGTTCTTTCAAACGAAAAAAATAAATACACGCGTTAAATTTCCTTCCTCCCCTTAAAAAATACAATTTCCAAGTGAGCGCGTTGAAAGGGCGCTTTCGGCGCGTAACTGTCTTTTTGAGTGCTTGGCTTTTGGGGGTGTAAGAATAGGTAATTTGGATTGGAATCGAGTCAAATACGAATCAAACCGAGATGACAGGAATCGAATACCAATACTAATCAAATACTCTTCGAATGGCTTTCTAAAAGCAAAACTGTATTATAGAGCTTCGCAACGTTATATTTGAACCAAATAATCATAAAATTTGAAAAACAACATTATATGGTTATTTTAACTATACTCAAGTTACGGCAGCACTGAAAAGTGGGGTAAGCTCGTATGCAGCGGCAACCAGAGCATTCGCAGTGTTTCGTATACCTGCAAGTACAGCAATGACTACAATCATCATGGTGATACTTAGCCGCTTGCTCTTTGATAAATGTATTTATAACTACAATTTTTCGAGCCACAGAACTGTCATGGTCCTCGCTACATATATTCATCACTACTGGCTATCATTCCCCTCCTGAAATAGCGCAGCGCCATCGTCAGGCTCAAGTTTCTTATCCTGCTCTGTAATAGGAAGAATAATATTCATGCCAATAAAAGCCATTCCCTCTCTTCATTGCACACAAGACATGGTCACAACCACAATATTGCGCAATACTTTGCACGCAGTATCCTTTTTGAAGTACTCACGTTTTTCCGCAAAGTGAAACCAATGCAACGCCTGCACGCATTTTTTAGAACATAGCCTTCCTGACTTGAAAAAACTACGTGTGTCTTTTCATGTAGCCTGCATTGTTCATATCGCCATTTTACTCTATGAACACTCATTACTTCAATTGTACTGCTTTTTTGAAGGCACTTGTGCATTTCTTTCTAGAAACGTATAATTACCGGTTTTGTAAGTATGCCTTTGTCATTCAGTAGTAAAGCTAATATTACCAGTTGCATAACATGTTCACTTCTTTGACTATGCCCGCTATCTTTGTCCTCTCCCCTCCTTGCTTACTCTTCGCACTAATGTATATAGTAAATATAAAAAGCAATTTTCACGCGAACCCTAGGAATACAGCTAAAGATGTAATGAAACGCACGAACACACCACGAAAACATGAACATCGGAACCAAAAGCATGTAAACAGCGTTGAAAGCTGAAAAACATTTGATGCATACACAACATTTGCGTCTGCCATTCATGAAAATGAATGCGACCGTTATTGCTAAACAAAAACAAGAGCTGTCTAATGCGATACAGCTGCAGCATAGTAAAAACAGAGGAAGAGTAGAGATTTCAGAAAAACTGTCTTGACGTGGCGGTAAGTATAACGTCGATTTTATCATAAAAGCTTGTGGGACGTGCACATTGGTGAGGCAGCGATTAAAGGAACGAAGTTTACCATTAACTGTTTTATTGTTTTGGTGTTCTATAGTCAGTGCTGATTATTCGAAAAACTATTACAATTTGTTCTCTCCCCCCCCTCCTTTAGCTTGGCAACGCTGACGCAGGCAGTGTCGGCGTGGCGAGGCTAGAGAGGGGGGAGCGCATGAGTTCATAGAGGAAGAGAGGCTCGTGTGCGCTACAAGGGTGGTCACGCCGCATACCGGTTGGAACTCGACCACAACACGCTTAGTATCGATCACTTTTTATGATTTTACGCCCCGAAACCAAGATATGATTATGAGAGATGCCGTAGTGGATACCTCCAGAGATGTGGTTCATCTAGTGTTCTTCAGCGTGCACAGACATTACACAGTGCATGCACGATCCCCTGTCATGTGACCGCCGTGGCATGGGATAGAACCCATGACCTACATGCCGGAGTGACGGTAGGTGAGGTGCTCACCATACTTACGCTTAGGTACAACTTACTCAGCGAACAGCTTGCTATGCTCACTTAAAGTAAACCAATCTGATCGCTGAAATCTACTTGCGAACACATCGTTACTGTCGACAAAGTGATACCACATGTACACGCAGGAGACCATTATGAATTGCTAAAGATGTGGAACACATTGGCCAGCAAATACTACGAAGCTGGCTAAGTTCGATAGGTAGCTTCCATTATTGGCACAAACGTTGTGAATGCTCATACCCCTGCCTGTTTTGTGTGTACGTTCACCTGCCCCAGCCGCATGCTGTAAAAAATTCCAGCATATCGACGGAGTGCATGATGATGAGTGGGGCAAAGCGTCCATCCATTCGTTCTTCTTTTCCGTTCGTCCGTGCTTCCGCCTGTGTGGCCGACCGTGCGTCTGTCTATCCGGTCATTCCTCCGTTCATCTCTGCATCCGTCCGTCCTTCCGGGCATCTGTGCGTCTGTCCGTTCGTCTATTCATCCATCCGTTCATCTGTGCATCTGTCTGTCCGTCCGTACGTCTATCTTTCCGTCCGTCCGTCTAGTGAACAGTTCAAGTACCACCACCTCGCAAGTTTTCATCATATATTCATTATATAGAAGTACCGTTATCAAGTGCACGTTCCAAGAACTAAACGAGAGGTGCCGCGGCCGGACTAGAGAAGCAGCACGCGTGCACTTTCTTCCATCCTGCACTAGGTGTCTAGTGTCCACCTTTCACCGCAGCTATTTCATGGAGCTGCGGCCTAAGCTTCGCTAAAACTTGCTGAAACCAAGGACGTTACGCCCAGCGAGTTTAACGTGGCAACCTTTTCTGGTCAGATAGGGCTGATTTCGCGTCCTTTGTTGGTAGTTTTTTTTAGTAAGCATCAAATACAAGGGAAATTTATTAGAGATTAAGTTACCGGTACTAATCTTTGTAAGTTATTTCATCAGAAACAATTGTCTTTATTTAAGAATAACTTGCGTAGGTTTACTTCTTAATTAAAAACAGTGTGCGCGTGCCAATCCTTTAGTCTGGCCGTGGAGGTGGCTACCTACTACTACGACTATACTACTACTACTACTACTACTACTACTACTACTACTACTACTACTACTACTACTACTACTACTACTACTACTACTACTACATATATCTCGAACGCACGAGCCACGGCTTAAGGAGCTTCGCCCCTAAATATGAACGTAATATTTTTCGATGTTTCGCGAGGTGCCGACTAGACCGATGGTTTGGCGCCTGCTTCATTTCATGCACATTGTGGAGTCACGACGCCGCCATCGTCACCAGCGTAGCACGTCAACGCTTCGATGTTGAGAGACATACGTTATATAAAGCGGCGTTGTTTCTTCTGACTACGTGCAGTCGCCGTGTTCGTGTACAAGCGCCATGGCACGAATTCTGCTTCCACGTATGATTACCGCACAATACTTAACTTTGCAATCAACGTCAGTGCTTCATACATTAGGCGTAAAGGCCGTGCTTTTGTTTACGTGCTAACAGGAGAAATTATGATATTCAGATAGTTATTAAAATATGAGTAGTGTTAGCGTTGTACAGGTAAATAGAATGCATTGAGTGGCAGAAATAGCAATGCAAAAAGCCTCTTTTATCGCAAGCCCATTTACGCAGGTTTGTACTTTTTATATGCATCAATGGATACCAGCCAATCGGATAGAAGCGACCTGTTCCTAATTCAGCCGTTTCATAAGTATAAAGCAAATATATTTAATATTCTGCACACGCCATGTCGACCAAATTTGTTCAGCTGTTACGAAAGCCCAACAAGGAAAGTACAGTGAACAAAATACAATAGTAAGAACCATTCTTAATGATCAGAGAAATGAACAAATACAGACTGCACCTTCATCTCTGTAGGTCTTTCACGAGCGAATCGGACGATGTCGTTTGCGCAAGCATCACTTTGTCAGCTTAGTGCACGACAAACGGGTAGGCACGTGGAGGCAATCGGTGAGCAGTCTGTTCATCTATATATAGATGGCCCTATATGTTTCTCACGTTGAGATGTTGGGATGTCTAGGCGGAATGGTATTTCATTCCTTGGGGGCTAACAGCACCACGGGAAAAGCAAAAAAAAAATTGAGGACTGAACGCCCTCAGCCACCATAATACTGCGCCGGAAAAAAGTGCGGCTTCCGAAAGGACTGCAGCCGGATTTCCGCAGAACGCCGCGTCCGACAAGACTGACACCCCGCGGGTTTTCTCAAAGGCCGAACACTTCCGGTGCGGCTGGTTTTGTTGGTACTGACATGGGTGCTCCGTTTACAATGATCCACACCATTTGCTGCCACAGACTATGAGAGGATAAGTGATACGTATGTATAGTGTAGTCCGGTGGTGAACAGGACGCTGAATTAGTATGTCAGAAATTTAGAGTTTGCCATTGGCATGATTATTCCGGCAATAGCTTAAATATACATTTCGATGTTTTAGGGTGTACGAAAATAAAATTTGTGTTTTTTTACTGTTACAGCTAGTCTATGCAATCAGTGCGCATTTGCCAAATATATGAGTAATATCTGAAAATCAGAACTATAGAGGCTGTACCTACCTCGGCAGTGTAATTTTCGATGGATTGTGCGGGAAATCACACTTTCACTATGGTGCCCACCAAGCAACCACACCACCCAGATGAACCGTCAGCACCACCTGTCCTCTTCGATGGCTCTCCGCATGCCCACTGGGCTCGACCGAAGAGCAGCCACCCTTCATCGCCTATGGCTATGAGTGGCATTCACAAAATCTTATTCCTTTGTCATAGGAATGGCTGACAACGCTCTCTGCGATGCCTGTTATTGCGAAGAGACGCCACACCACATCCTGTGCGACTGTGCATTGTATGACATCCAGAGACAGTCACTGGCGTCCATTCTTGCATGCATCAACAACAGCCAAATGTCTGTGGACACTTTTCTTTCAATTGCCCAAGAGAAGGCATTGCGTCAGAAGGCGAAAAAAGCACTGTTAAAATTTCTACCTGAAACTGACTTGAACAAGCGGCTGTAACAGTAATGTCACACACCGCGAAAGACAAGACTAGAATATGACTGGGTGTGCGAGCGTGTGCTGCTTAATGTGCTGTGTTGATCTCTCTTCCCTCTCTTCGCTCTATCTTTCATCTCCTTCCTCTTCTTACCATGCGCAGGGTAGCAAACCGGCTTCTTAAAAACTGGTTAACCTCCTTGCCATTTTTTTGCCTATTTTTCTTCTGCAACGTTCGGTAATTTTTGAATTTATATACGTGCAAAAAGGCGGCTGTATGTAAGAGACTGCGCAAAAGAAACGCGTAGGCTCAATGGGTTTTTAAATTCATCAAAAGTCACTAAAAAGAACACAAAAGTACTTTTCCATTTGTAATTCTACTCTGATTAACCTTTTAAACTACTGAGACAATTCGCATAATGTCGAAAAAAAAACAGTTAGCGTATCATGCACGCGCATTCTTGTGATGCATGGCTTCCCAAATTATTTTAATAAAATATAACATATATTTTTATAAACCCCAGCTGCACCATAAATGACAACTATACGTGTTTCAAAGCATTACAAATCTCACGGTGACATCTTTATTTCAATAACTTAAAGCACAAGCAAGAATGCGTTCCGAAGATATAGAAGGAGGTGCCCACTCTATTTGTATCGATATCCTAAAACCTACCCAGAAAATGTTGTGGGAAGAAATTAAGCGAACGTAAAATATGACTTGAATATTCACGCTATAAATCAGTATAACAAACACGAAAAAATCTAAATTTCAAAGCAATAAAAAGATTCACCTGCAAAGTTTCATAAGGGAACAACGTCTCGAAATTGGTAGATGAGAAGGGGTATTTATTATTTCTTGGCCTATTTCAATTTAACACTTCGTGTGTTTGGTGTTAAACATGAAGCCCATGTGATGTAAATATATTATTACATGATTGACAATCATGAAGATACAACTGCGCGTTTCCCAGTGAAAACGCTTTTTTTGCGTTTCTTTCTTGGCCGAAGCACTTCACGTATACATTTACATGCACAGGCACCCACACGCCATATTTCACTTAATTCAAGTCACGCAGTTCATGCGACTGTTTGTTCAAACATGGATAAGCCTTATGTGCCATAGTGAACTTAATTAACAATCAGACACCTGTGTCAATGGGTGCAAGGATCATACCTGTCCAGCCAAGTGAAGAACAACGGCCATGAAAAGGAAGCTTTCATGTCACCTCCTTCTGGTGGAGCTTAAACTCCGCTATCCTTTTGTATTTAAGGTCACGAGGTACTGTCATTTTTTAAAATGCAGATATTAACAATCTATTGTGTTATAAATAAAAAAATAGCAGAGCCTGCGTACAATAGAAATCGGTGATATGCAAAGCACGAATGAGGAAAGTAGACATGTCAGTTTAAAATCAACACAACTTTACGAGGCGAACGTAAATTAGGCCGTAGGTGACTTCCATGTGATTACCATCATGTTTGCGCCTGGCATTTGTGTTCGTCGTCAATTCAGGTCACGTAATACTAAATTTTGTATATGGGAAGCTAACGAAACGACCACGAGCACGCTATGAACATGGTATGTAGTCATGACATGCATATCATATTTATTGTGCTGGGATGTGTCATTTGCTTTTGTCGTTAATTTATGTCAGGCGACGCCAACATTAGTATACGTGGAGCTAGCCAAGCGGCCATGAGCACGCTATGAGCGTAGCACGCAGTCATGTTTTACATGGCACGCATGTCAATATTGTGAGGAACCGGTTTATTCGGCCAGGCTCGAGCTAAATCACGCTGGTGATGATATTTTTAGATGAAGAAGCTGTACAGGTGATGGTGATTACAAAGAGAATACAGAGTCATTCGCTTGTCGCGCTCACACTAATTCCCCCGCGCGGTGAAAGCGACCACGTGGTCGCTTGACAGTAATATGAAATGCGTCACGCATAAGTCTTTAAACGAGATACGTGCACTATCTCTGTTCCTCGGCAATGATGATCAGGACTAGCGCTAAGAGGAGAAACGCGGTAATTGACAGGAGATGTCTGTTCGACCACCGTGCATGGCCCAATGAAGCGACTGATGAATTTGTCGCATAGGCCGGGGACGCGTAGTGGAGTCCATTGAAGAACTTCGTCACCAGGGGAAAAACTCACAACGCGGTGAGACGAGTGAGATTTTCAAGTGTCTTGAGAGAGGCCGGTGTTAACACGGGCCTGGTGACGGCAGTGTGCGAGACGAGATAGGAATTTTTCAGAGAAAGGAGCCGTCGAGTGTGCAGGGGCCGAAAGGAAAGAGACATCCAGTGCGAAACTCGGCGAGCGACCATGGACGAGAAAAAATGGAGAAAAGCTGGTAGTGCGTTGAGCAGCCGTATTATAGGCGAATGTCACGAAGGGTAGAATTGCATCCATGTTCGTGTGGTTGGGGTGAATGTACATGGCGATCATGTCCGATAGGGTGCGATGAAACCGTTCAGTCAATCCGCTGGTCTGCGGTTGGTAGCAAGAAGTGGTCTTGTGAACAGTGTTCGAGGCACGCAAAACTTGCTCGACAATGGAAGATAGGAAGACTTTGCCACGATCACTGAGGAGAATGCGTGGAGCTCCATGACGCGAAAAGATGTGGCAAAGAAAGAAATCGGCGATCTCAGTGGCAGTCCTAGATAGTATAGAAGCTGTTTCTGCGTAGCGGGTAAGGTGGTCGACTGCCGTGACAATCCAGCGATTCCCATTGGATGATATAGGAAGAGGGCCATACAAGTCGATTCCAACGACTTCAAAAAGTGAGGCGGGACAAGGAAGAGCTTGCATTAAGCCAGTCGGAGCAGTTGTCGGTCGTTTTCGTCGTTGGCAATGGACACAGGAGGCGACGTACTTAGCGACGGCTGAAGAGAGGCCAGGCCAAAAACAACGACTTCGTATTTTGTCGTAAGTCTTGTGGTAGCCTAGATGAGCAGCGTTTGGATCATCATGAAAGGCTTCCAGAACTTCCCGTTGCAGAGAACGTGGGATGACGGGTACCCACTTGTTGCCATCAATGTGGTAAATGTAGTGACATAAAGCATCACCGACAAGCTTAAATTGTTTAAGTTGTCGATGGAGTCTGGTGTTTGGAGGAGTAGTAGAGCCGGTCAAACGGGCAACAATGGTGCGGCAGTATGGGTCGTCACGTTGTTGTGAAACATGGACGGATAGCGTAGCAGGTGATGAACTTAGCGCTGCGATTGGAGAGGTGCTGTTGTTTTGGAGTATCGATGGTGAATTGCTTCCGCTGGGCAAAGGACAGCGCGATAGAGCATCAGCATCTTGATGCTTCTTCCCAGATCTGTAGGTGACATCGAAATCATACTCCTGCAAGTGAAGCGCCCAGCGACCAAGGCGACCCGATAAGTTTCTCAGCGATGAAAGCCAGCATAGGGCGTTATGGTCGGTCACGACGGTAAAATGACGGCCGGGAAGATATGGTCGGAATCTTTGCACTGCCCAAACAACAGCAAGGCACTCCTGCTCGGTGATAGTGTAGTTCTTTTCTGGAGCGGTAAGAGCACGACTTACAAGAGTACCACACCAAGACCATGAGTACCACACCAAGACCATGACTACTTGCATCGGTGTGAAGAATGGTGGGTGCGGTGGAATCGAAGTGGCACAGTACCGGATCCGACGTGAGGGCTTGCTTCAATGCCGTGAAAGCGCTTTCGCAGTTTTCGGACCAAATGAAGGAGACGTTCTTTGCGAGCAGTTGATGGAGCGGAGACGCAAGTTTCGCGAAACCACGTATGAAGCGCCGGAAGTAAGAAGATAACCCAAGAAAGCTGCGCAGGTCCTTTTGACGTAGTGGACGAGCAAAATCGAGGACAGCGGCAAGCTTTTCGGGGTCGGGCCGAATTCCTTCTTTGCTGACAAGGTGGCCGAGAACATTGATTGTCTTGCTAGCAAAGGTACATTTCTTGGTGTTAAGCTGTAGACCGGCTTTTGCAAGGCATGTGAGGACTTCGTCAAGACGTTATAGATGCTGCGAGAACGTGGATGAAAACACTACTATGTCATCGAGATAACAAAGATATGTTTTCCATTTCAAACCACGCAATACGCCATCTATCATACGTTCGAAGGTGGCGGGCGCATTACAAAGTCCAAAAGGCATCACATTGAACTCGTACGACCCATCTGGTGCTGAAAAGGCGGTCTTCTCTTTATCAGACTCCGGCATTGGTATCTGCCAGTATCCTGACCTAAAATAGAGGCTGGAAAAATAGTCTGCGCCCTGTAATGAATCCAGTGCATCGTCAATACGAGGGAGGGGATAAACATCCTTGCGCTTTATTTTGTGTAGCACATGGTAATCGACGCAGAAACGCACAGTCCCATCTTTCTTTTGAACGAGAACAACTGGGGATGACCAGGGACTCGAGGAAGGACGTATGATGTCGCGTCGTAGCATGTCTCAGACTTTTTTCCTTGATGATCTTGCGTTCTGCCTGAGACACGCGATATAGACGCCGATGTACAATACGAGAGCGTCAGTCTGGATGCTGTGAGTAGCGGTGGTAGTCATGCTGAGGGCGGGCGAGTTCACGTCAAATAGAGAACGGTGTCTATTCAAGAGGGCGAGCAAATCTTAAGTTTGATCAGGTGTTAAGTCATTGCTTATTGTTGCGGACACAGGTGTGTCAGAGGCATTGAATGGCAATGATTGCGACTTCGGACCATCGTTGTGGTTGTTGTTCGGAAGAGTAACAATCGCAACAGGCTCACTGTCGACCGCGCAAGATACTGTTGAGCCACAGGGGAGCACTACACACTCGGGCGTGTGATTTATGGCGGTTAGGTACGTACACCCATCGAAGAAGCGAATAAGCCCCGGTGTGATCACAATGCCCCTACGTAGGGTATGACCGTAAGGGAGAATTAGTACGTCGCCATCCACAATTTCGGTGCAATCAACACTTACAATTTCTTCGATGTATGGCCGAAGTACATAATCTGACTTGGTGACAAGGCGGATGCGTCCATCTTGTTAGAGCGGAGAAGAGTCAGTGGCATTTAGATGCAGGAGGCGCTGATGACATGATATGAAAGCGGACGCAGAAGACAAGAAATCCCACCCAAGAATAAGAGCGTGGGTGCACTCACGAAATACCGCGAAAACAATGTGATGACGAATGCCTTTTATGCAGACACGAACGGTACACTGTGCAAGTGGACGAATGAGAGCGTTGGTCGCCGCACGTAGAGGTGGGCCGCCATAAGGTGTGGTGACTTTTCGAAGGCGGGAACCAAAATCAGCACGAATAATCGAAACGGCAGCGCCAGTGTCTACAAGAACCTCAACACGTACACCTTCTACAAACACTACTATCAAATTCGATGGCCGCTCTGGAGGAATTGTTAGTTGTCGAAGGGATGCAGTTTCCCCTCCTAAACTGCATTGGGGAGTTTTCCGCGTGGGTGTTCGTGGAATGGGAGGCGGGCCGTAGAGGCGACACTGAACGGCGACCTGGCGAAGGCGACCTGCGGCGAGACGTACGGGAATTCCCAGGCATGTCCGTATGGTAAGTAGGTAACGGTGAACGGTAATAGGACGATCTGGAGTTTATCATGTTTGGACGTGTCATTTACCTTCGTCATCCATTCACGTACGTAACATCAAATTTGTATTGGTGAAGCTCGTGAAACGGCCGCGTGAACACTATGAGCGTAGCATGTAGTCATGTTTTACATGACACGCAAGTCACGATTATTACATTTGGACGTGTCATTTACCTTCGTCGCCTGTTCACGCCCCGCAATTCTACACTTGGCCCATGTGACGACAGTGAAACAGCCGCGAGCGCATCATAAGCGTGGCATGTATTGATATTCTTACATGACACGCATCTGATGATTATTATGTTTGCACCAGCCAGATACCTTCGCCATTCATTCACGTCCCATAATAACAAATTTGATATATATGAAGCTTGTGAAACGACCATGAGCGCAACATTAGCGTGGCGTGTAGTCACGACATACATGGCATGCATGTCATGATTTTCACTTCAAGGTCTGTCACTTATGTTTATCATGCAGTCATGTCATACCATACCAGCTTTACAATATGTCATGTGAACAAAACCACCGCAAGAACAGCAAGACCATGAAATGTAAATCATGACATGCATGTTATGATTTTAATGCGCATAATTCACTTATTCAGTTATGAGTCAGTTAGATCGTCATACAGTCATGTTATGGCATACCAATTTCGGTATAGATATTATTACCAAAGCGGCCAGGGGAGCGAAATGTCGTAGGCTGCTTGATATATTGACAGACTGATAGATAGATAGATAGATAGATAGATAGATAGATAGATAGATAGATAGATAGATAGATAGATAGATAGATAGATAGATAGATGCGGTCAAAGTTGCCAAAGTTTGCTAAGGAATGCTCTGCATTTAAAACAATCGAGTTATCATACGTACGAGCAGATGCTCTGTCGTCCTATGTTTGCATGGGTTGGATATGCTTGTTTATAATTTGTTGGTCCTAATGACAATTTGGCCGTAGTACTCAAAAGGACAAGAGCGTGTAAAGCCTACCAGCACGCAGCCAAAATAAATGCATATATTCAGCTATCATTGGAATTGTATACGAACGATCCACACCACCAGTCTTTCTTTGGGCATTTGTGCTATCAAACTCAATGGCCATGACGTGCGTGGTAGTGTCTACATGCGTGCGCTGTTTGTTGACAAAAAGAGGCCCGCTGACATGTTTAATCTTTCAGGCTCTGCTGCTTTAGAGAAGGGCTGCCTTTTCTGATAGGTCACGCTTACCGCGGCATCCATAGAAAGCGGGCTCCGTATCGTTACGACCGAAGCCGGCCCATGGCGCGCAGAAACCATCAGAATATCCCATAAATCTTTTGACGCAGCAAAAAAGCTTCCACGCTTCGGATTGCTTCTCTCCAGCAAATGGAAATCCGTAGGTCTTTGCAGGAAGGAGTAACAAACCAAAAAACAATTTGTAGATGTTATTCATTCTGGGAGTCGATGTCGGGCTCATGCGAAGCACCAGCTGAGTAGTGGCCTCTACCAAACTTTTTAATGATTTGAACCAAACATTTTAAGTTTGGCTAGGTTATTTGTCTATTTTGAGTAATTCTGTGTGTATCGTGGGTAGGTCTGAAGAACGTGTTGCAGAACGGATCGATTAGCCGCAAATGAGAGATTTCAGATTTCGAGTATTTTCACCATAATCGATACATAATATTATATACAGTTCGAACAAATGTCGAATAGAAAAGCGGAAAAGTATCATACATGGTGAGGGTAGCAGGGTAAAAGCCGCAATATCTGCAGCTGGACAAGCCCCGCCACCTTGACACAATTTATAAAACAATGCTGGTTCCCTCAGCTTCTGGTGCATTTTCGCCGTAGTGGTGTAGATACGGGGCTCAGCTACTTACTTGAATGCCGTGAGGCCGACCTGCATGCGACGGCAGTATTTAGTTGATGGCAAAATCCTAGAGGCACGCGTATTACGCGTTGTCAGTGCACGCAAAAGAACACCGTATGGCAGAAATACCCATAGCACTTTACTATAATGTGCCTCATAGATTGTATCGTTGTTTTGGTAAGTAAAACACCATATAGCACATCATAGTCTTATGAGGTCCTGCTTCATCTTTGGCAGAGAAGAGAAAGGGGGATGAGTCAAAATAAATGCCTTTCCTTGCAAAAATACCACCAAACATCTTAGTCCTTTATTAACAATTTTTGTTTGGTTTAGGTCATTATTGGAACTGTTTCATGCTAGTTTTACGACCACAAGCGTACGAGAGACCTTAAGAAAAGTGGCATCACCTGAAATAATCAAAGCATAATTCTTGAGCGTAATGTGATGAGTAATCCTGAATATTATCAGAAGTGTGAGCTAAAAAACGTGCCATCCTTTTTCATTAGAATCGGTATAACACGAAAACTAAACGGGTCCTCAAAGAGGTAGTTGAGCGTTTATTGCACACAGTTTCACCTCAAACGCTAAGTAATGAGTCCTATAAAAATTCACAGCTTCGTCGCACAGGCAAAGCAATGAAAGCAATAGCAACAATTGGAAAGTTCGTGCAGTGAGTGGCAAGCAGATCAAAACGTGCCTCGCGTTTCTCGCGCACAAAGAACGCATGAAACGTATTCACAGGTACAGATGATTGTGAATAAGCGTCTCAGTTGTTACTTTGTTGTGTCTAAAAATCGCGCCCGCTTCGCGAACAGAGACTGTGCAACAATTACAGCGACCTTTGTGCACACGGTAACTACAACAGAATTGTTCCTATTGAAGCCCAAGGCCAGCTAAGAAATACGATCTTCCCCACCTAGAGATAAGGGCGCGCGAGTGAGCGCCGGCCCCTCTTCCGCGCCGCCACTTCGTGACAATGTCGCGACGCACGCTCATTGCGCCATCTTGCTGGTATTGCTGAAAACATGATAGTTCCCCCCAAAATACCCTTCAGCAGCGGTAAGTGGCAGATATAGATAGCTTGCCGTTTTACCGTTAAAGCAGGTGCTTTTCCGTAGCTCAGTGGTTAACGCCTTGCACTCACGATTCAGAGGTCCCAAGTTGGATTACGCCCATCGAAGTCTTTTTCTGGATTATTTTTCTTTGTTTCGTCTACTTGTACATAAATACGTATAGATGTAAGATGAGTAACAGTGACGCCGATGTTGACGAAGGTGGCAAATCCAGCTGAGAGTGTCCATATATTTGCTATCGCAATAAAACAAAGTGTCATGTCTCTCGAAGAACGGCAAAAACTCGAAACTTGCCGTGCACTCCTCTAGTAAAAACAACACACGAAAAAAAATGGCAGCATATCCACGGAGTGAATGATGGGGAGTGGGGCAAAGCATTCGTCCGTCCATTCGTTCTTGCTTCCGTCCGTTCCTGCGAACGTCTGTGTAAACGTCCATGCGTCCATCCACCCGTCCGTGCGTGCGTCTGTTCGTGAATCCGTCCCTGCGTTCGTCTATGCATCCGCGCCTGCGTCCGTTCATGCGTCCATCCATGCATCTGTCTGTGTGTCCGTTCGTCCATCTATTCAGCAGTCCAAGTACCACCATCTCGCATCTTTTCATCATTTATTCTCCACATAGAAGCACCGCCATCCAGCGGAAATTTCAAGGACTAAACGGGAGGTGGCACATGCACACTTTCTTACGGCTTGCGCTTCGGGTTTACTTCCCACATTTAACCCCCTCGAGTTTATGGTATATACTAGTTCACTGTATTCATGGCTAGGCGGCCCAACACTCGCTAAACCTTCCTAAAACCAAGGTGGTTACACCCAGCGAGTATAACGTAGCAACCCTTTCTTGTCAGATCATGCTCAATGTCCGTCAGTCATGCTCATGATCATGCCCAATAGCTGCTAATGTGGATTGCAGCGTGCACGTTACCTAAAGGCCGAATGCTCCTGTCTCTCATTCCCCCTTAGCAGCCATTAACATGTGCATTGAGCACTATCTTTTATTGTTGAACCATGCACACAAGAAATGTCTCACCGGAACCACCTTGGAGGTCCAAATCGTAAGGACCGCTATTTCGGGTATGTGCCACTAGTGGCACCCGCGGCCAAGGGCTCGACCAAGGTTGGCGTTGGGGGAGACGCTTGACCCAGTCGTAGTGGACATGACACCTAGCTAGCACACGATCGTGTGAGTAGGACGCATGCCACCACTACTCAAGGACTTAGCGAAATTGTGCTACGAGCCCACAGAGGGTTAAATATCTGAAGAATTGGCGCTGGAGCCGCCGCAGATGCAATAGTACTGGCTGCCGGCGTCAAAGAGGAGTATGCCATGCAGTACAGGATCTGTTCCAACTTGCAGCAGAACATTGTGGTGGAACGCACTACGGACCAGGAATAGAGCTTCAAAATAACTCGATTGATTGATATGTGGAGTTTAACGTTCCAAAATCACCATATGATTATGAGAGACGCTATAGTGGATGGCTCCGGAAATTTCGACCACCTGGGGTTCTTTAACGTGCACCCAAATCTGAGTGCACGGGTCTACATTTCCGCCTCCATTCGAAATGAAGCCGCCTCAGCCGGGATTGGATCCCGCGACCTGTGGGTCAGAAGCCGAGTACCTTAGCCACTAGACCAACGTGGCGGGGCCTTCAAGCTACCTAAAGGTAAGACCATTGACATTGAAGGCAAAGTATTCGAGGTTAGTGCGTATGCCACGGCATCCCACGATACTTGCAAAGGAGCGATTTGCGGGATCCCCGTAAGCGATACTTAGGACATTGCGACACGAAAGATTGTAAACGCGAACACCCCGCTTGCGCTGCAGGCCAAAAAAAATCAAGGACACTGGGACAATCATTATAGCGTTCGAAGCACAAAAAGTGCCGAGATTTGTGAGTTATGGTCTTTCTCTTTTGCGGTGATCTCTTTACCACAAACACGCCGACATTTGTTACGTCTGTGGAAAGCTGAGACATCGGTCAGACGTCTGTCCGAACCCAGCTGAAACCATCTGCTGAGGCTGCGTGATCAAGAACCCAGATAAGCAGCACAGGTGCAATCCAAGATTCAGGCTGTGCGAAAGTCACCATCCCACGGCAAAGGAGTGCAAGAACAATTGCTTAGTGCCATATGTCGTCAGACGCAAACGTTTGGAAAGGTCACGAGCAGCCGCAGAAGCTTGTGACGCATATTGACTTTGAATCCAGGCATCAACGACAAGGAGCTAATCCCAGCCATCAGGACCCAAAGCCTCTAGACTTCACAAGAACAGGAAAGGCGGCCTCTTCAGGGGTAGGTGGTGTTCTAGAAGGGGTTCTAGATCAAAGGCCCGCTCCAAATTGCGGGAGCGCTCAAGTTTTCAAGGCCACTCTCTAGGTCAGGAGTAGTCTGGACAGCACTGAAATGCCCAGCTGCCTGGTGTCCAGTTCGAGATCACGGCTTATCACCCGGGGAGGATGCGTGCAGTTTTTTTGAAAGGGAACTTGGCTGTGTGAGTGTGCAACGGTGCGGCAGAGGTCACGACAGGTAAGCTGCCAGAGCATGATAGGATTGCACAGGTAGAGCAAGAAAACGTGAGGCTTACACAATCGAACGAGAGGCTATTAGCAGAATTAGCAGAGTTAAGGGAAATAAAAAAATCTTCTCACTAAGCTAATCAGCATGCCGTGTTCACAGCCAACGCCTCAGCCAGTGGAAGTCCCTATAGCTGATAACACGGGGGACTCGAAACTACAAAAAAGAGGGCAGTAATGGCAGAACACGTGAAAGCCAACCAAACGACCATGTCAAATATCAAAAAGGTCTTTGACACGCTCAGCAAGGTAGTAGCTTATCTTAGCGAGCAGATGGGCAGGCTACAATCAAGCGTGGTGGCATTGGAAGAGCACATGACCTCACGTATAAAAAAGGTTGAAGCATACCTGCACAACACAGCAGTGCCTCCTCATGCACCAAACTCACCTCTCCGGTCACCAATACTCGTGATACCAAACCTGTTGATGGGTGCAGCATCAGGCTCTGGTGGCCCATGTATTAGCCATGATGGTAGCACGAAGTGAAGCATTCCGTATCTGGCAATGGAACTGTAGAGGTTGCCTTAAAAAGAAATATCAGGAGCAGTCAAAAAAAGCATCATATCAATGCAGGAAAATCTTTCACTGCAAGCAACGCTGCCTAGATTCCAACCTGTAATAAAGGTTACCGAAGGGAGGGGAGTATGCACCTTCGTATGCAACAAACTAACGCACGTAACCCACGACCTTAAGATAGAAGCAGGCCGGTTGGAACACGTAATGTTAGTTATCGTGCCATGTACCAGCAACTGCCAGAGCATTTTTAGTCCTAACATATATAACACTCCAAAGGAACTAAGACAATAAATCAAGACGGTTGTAAAGAAAGCTGTTACTATCGCCGGGGAATTTCCAGTCGTCATAGCAGGTGATTTCAACGCCTCTCATCATACATGGGGTTACAAGCACAACACTGTGAAAAAAATTGCCTTTGGCGAAATGCCAGGGAACTTGATCTCACCCTAACCATGGCACTCATCCTACCTACAAGGCTTGGTACGTCTTGCTGCAGAGACTCCACCATAGACTTTACATTTGTAAAGAACATCAAGAACGCCCCATTGGTGAAATTTGCTATAGACCTCGGGAGTAACCACTGAATTCTTGCCACTACTTTCTCCGTGGAGCATAAAAAGCAGATATAATTCCACTTCACAGACTGGGATAAGTTCAGGGAGTTAAGGATGGAAAGGGAACAACACAGCTACAAAGCAGTCATGGAGCAGTGGGTCAACCAGATTAAAGAGGACATCAAATCTGTTTTGTCAACCATTACCACATATTCTTCGTTTGAAAGAAGAGATAGCCAGCTCACTCATCTTCTTGAGACAATGCAAGCACTACTGAAGCGTCGAAAGGGTCAGCGCCTGAACCCAAGACTGAGGAAGAAGATAGCTGAGGTAAACAGATCAGTTGAAGAGGATTGTCGCGCACTATGTAGGCAGAAATGGGACGAAACCAGCAACTCCGTCAATGGTCAGACGTGCAATGACAAGACATGAAATATGTTAAAACATCACCAAAACAAATAAAATTCACTTATCGCTCAAACTTCGCATAAAGACATAGGGCTCTCTACAGAACAGCAAGTCATGCAGTGGCTCGTGCATAAGTACATTCCAAACAAAACAAGATTGTCACCGCCAAGTGGACAGTACCAGGGCCATGTTATTTTGGAAAACAGACAGTGCGGTGCACCTCATACAGAGAGTATCTAATAAAAAATGGGGTCAAGGAAGACAACCTCCTCCGGTTGATGCATTTGTTTGTTTGTAGACACTTCACGTACGAGGCAGCACTGCACAGCTGGTCTAGAGCAGAGTCCGTGAAACTGAATGCGCTCTTCAAAAAGTTATCAAGAAGGTCCTGGGCCTACCCATACACACTAGCACCGAACGTCTACTCGAGCTTGGCATTCACAACACGCTCGAAGAAATAGCAGAAGCCCAAGAAAGAGCACAGTTTGCAAGGTTATCTACCACAAGGTCGTGGAGAATGATCCTGCAGGAGCTGGGCCAGCACTGAAAGGCGATTGGACTCAAGTACAATAATATCCACGATAACATCAGAGAGAATATCACGGTATCCCTTATATCAGGAAACATGCATCCAAAACACAACATCGCAAGAACAGTAACGAGGGTCAGGACTATAATTCATGTCTAAAACGAGGAATGAGGGGTCGTACTCGTTGACGTGGCTTCCTACGCCAATGAGAAAGCTTTTGTGGCAGTCGTCGTCGATGGGGCTGGCCGTGTCGTCAGCTCAGTGACAATCAAGACGAAAGGCCCAATCACTGCGGAGCAGCCAGCCATCACCTTAGCACTCAAGATAGATAACATTGAAGTCATCTACAGTGATTCCATGGCAGCACTTCGGGCCTTCGCAAAGGGGATGGTCTCAGAGCAAAGCTTGCGAGTACTACATAGCAAGAACATAACGCATCATCTTCTGAGTTGGTTCCCCGCTCACCTTAGACAAATCAACGACTCGCCTCCCAATCTCATTGAGCAGCACACGAGGCGGCGTGAGAAATCTCCAACCACACCTCCCCGGGCATGTGTTCTACCGTTCAAGGGGATAACCAGGAAATTCTCACAACATAAACGAGCCTACTAAACATTTCTACCTGTCCAAAAGGTTTTCTCTTCAACTCACACAAATATAACTCGGCCTCAAGCACCTATAATAAGGCTTTTGCAAACGCGGATGTACCCTACTTTTAAAATGTTACACGTCATGTATCCTGACCTATGCCCAAGTAATCTTTGTTCACTTTGTGGGGAAATAGCTTCATTAGAACATATGTTCTGGCAGTGTACAAAAATCGCGCATTCACCAAATACCACCTCTGCCAGATGGGAGGCGAAAATCTGCAACTCGTTCTTGGCAGATGAGTTTTGGGCTGTCCACCAAGCCCGCGAGGCGGATGAGGAGCTCGGCATCTCAGTCTCCACGTGAGAGCGGCCCGCAAAACAGTGATCTGTGGATAGGAGGACCCAATAAGAATTTTTCCAATACAATTTTAACGCTCACATTGCTTGCCGGAGTTAATGGCAACATTGTGTGTTTGACGTTGAGTTTTGCCTGGCGGAAGTGACGGAACTGATGTTCCACTGTAGCGTCTATTCGTCTGCTAAATATTGTGTGGGATTGACCAGCGCTTCCTTGGTTGAGTGTGCGATTTCATTTTTTTGTGTTTGTGGGCGTATGATACGTGGCAAGTGGGTTCACGTTGTGAGCCACACGCGATTCGCCATATATTCACCGTAACCGCGTAAGTGTTTTTGCTAATCGCGCTAGACTCGTGGACAGGTATTGCCATCTGGCGGGCATTATGCGCAATGAGGCTGGTTCCAGGCAGCGCCGGGCAAATGATTACGTCACACGTAAAAACGTATTCAGTTGGGTTTAGGTTTCGGCATTGCAGTTTTTTTTGGAAATAAAAATTGTTGTCAGTTTTATTGAGCATTTAGGCTGCCCGGTGCGTGACAAGAGGTTCTGAGACACTTAAAACAACCATTATCCTGACATGGTCGAAAAATCGCCGGAGTTGGCCTTTCCGACCTTTCCCTTGCTAGTGATGATGAGAACACGGTGAAGCCGCTGAGCTCTATTCCCCATACTCATAAACGCTCATTGACTTGAACTTTAACTTGCCTTCAATGCAGCGCGTTTGAAACACGTGTCTACGTTTGTGCTGCCTTGGTAGCGCCATAGACAGGGAGTTCGAAACGCGTTTGTGCTACATTGAAGTCGGTGGCAAGTCAAGTTTAAGTCAAGCCGCGTTTCTCAATACGGGGGTCGCCAATGGCAAATGGTGCACATAAATAACTTACTGTTAGTAAACTCAAGAACGTAAGCTCTGTGGCTGACTCAATTCATGCTGTTAGAGCAAGGCCTTGCAAGTTTGACTCCCAGACACAAAAATTTTTCCTGCAATTTTTCTTGCATCTGTTAGTGTATGTTTTACAACGTCATACCTACGATGTAAATATGAAAATACGCTTGTGAAGCCGTGGTGTACACCGATTAAAACACTTTCATGTTAAAAGGTGAAGTACTTGAAGGTTAATTTTACATTGATTGAGGTAAGCACTCACATAATGTCGAGATTTCCAATTTTTATGTAAGCGAGCTATATTTGAGCGGTACATGAATCCAGAGACTTCTATTTATGGGTTCAGGGTTGTGAAATGATATAGATCATGCGAGAGTTAGAAATAGTTCTCTTTCGTTTTCAGGAGTCGATCCATTTCTTAGTTCCAGTTGTGGAGAAGCCTTCAAAGTTAGTGAATGGTCTCCTTCTCAAGCGCCTTCTAGTGGGTCATGCTTCTCAGCTCCCTTCTTTGCAAGGAACACCCCTCGTGCTGGTAGTCCGTACTCTTATTTGAATGTCGCCGTTGGGAATTGTGGCCAAGTGCTGCCAAACAAACATATATACAATTATGTAGGCGCCCTTGCCTGATGACAGTGCCCAGTGCTCAGTTGCCATTCCTTCTGTGAATGTGCACATCTATCACCACAGAACAGTGCAAGGAGCAACATATCACCCAGCTTGTAAGCTTTCTCAGTGATTCGTCGGCAGCGCCAACTACTCGCGCCATTTCGGTGTCAATACTAATATTTTGCCACTCGTGACAACCTGCTTCACTGGCGCAACTGCAACGGTCACGGTCACGGCCACCAGTGACTACTCATATTACCACGTAGTCTGCTTTCTGAAATATGTAAGTTGTTTCATTATGACCCGCTGTGCTTACTCTGAAGTATCAAAAACATACCATCGCATTCTACAGCGATACTTCTGGTGAGGTATTTACCGGTACCTACAAAAGCTCACTCGTTGCAGCCTCGGCTGTGAACGCCTAAAATCTTCAACTCAGTGGCCCGCGACAGGTGTTCAACTATTACCCTGCCCTTACCAGTAATTTCACCACGCTAGCATTAATTTAAATATGCCACTTCTCCTGACGTAGGCTGGCAAACATTGGGTCATCATCCGTGCTCACCATTTCACGCGATACACTAAAACAGCCACCTTTCCAGCGGCTACTGCGTGCGATGTCACCTCTATCCTGCTCCATTGATTCATGCTGCCTCACTGTCAACCCCCGGACATGCTCAGTGATCAAGACTGCCTTCTTATGTCAGAAGTTGTTGAAACTATTCTCCAAGAGATCCACGCTGTTCACTCCAAAACTACTGGTTACCACTCCCCAGACCGACAACCTCACCAAACGCTTCAATTGTGTGCTTCGCGACCTGCTCTGAATTTACATCACCACTGATCACACAAAATGCGAGGTCACTGTGCCCTTCTTCCCCTACTGCTACTATAGCACACCTTGAAGCATCGCTGGTTTTTAGTTTTTCTTAATGTACAGCAGCCACACAATCAACATGATCCTTCCATGCTAGCCTGATCCATCAGAGTATGTGCCAATTTTGCCTCAGCAATATTAGCTAATGAAGCAAATGAGCTTGTGGAAAGCTTTACTATGCACGAACCGCAGCAGCACAGAAGTATTCGTGGTGATCCCACTTCTTGTGCGAGCCAACGTTCCCCCCTGAAGAGGTCGTATGACTATCGATGCCTACGACTGGGACTAGCCTGTCTCAAAAACGGCTGCCCTAACACTAGAACGCCTACCGTGTGATCACACACACTAGTTGATGAACCCATCGAACGTTTTTCGGACATGTGCCATCGCCAATGTGACATTGTCAGAGTGGAGTGCCTCAAGACCTGTTTTGACTCACTTGGAATGAGCAGCTATTCGGTCACCAGGTGGCTCTCTTTTTTGCACCCGTAAGTGAAGCCTTGGAACCTTGCAACCTTCTCCAGCGCCTTCTAGTAGGCCGTCCTCTTCGGCTAATTTTCCTGGAATATACCGCTCATGCTGGGAGTCCGTGCCCTGCCTTGCCTTGACCGTAGTCATCGCGAATCGTCAGTGAGTGCTGTCAAGTGAACTTTTTTTACACTGCAATCAACCATCTATTTTTACAGACTAAAGTCTTTTTTGGGTACTTTCGACGCAAAAGCTTTTGGTCTGTCTGTCTGTACATTTGTCTGTTTGTGCACCGTTACCGCGAACCGGTTACTCTAACTATACCGATACCCCGAACGGCCGACCCGATCCGCAACACCCACCAATGTTGCTCAAGGATCAGCGTTCTTACGTGTGCGATTGTCAATTAAAAAGCAATCATTGCGCATATCTGAGGTACCATAACAACACGTCGATGTTTTGTATGTGCGCCTTTACACTAGAGAACGCACACACAAGTAATTATAAGGCCCATAGCGTTAAACACGCTGCACTGACAGTGTGACGCAGGGCTCACAAAGGCAAGTTTTGCCAACGCTTTGCTAAAACGACACGGTGGTGGCACCTGCCCTGCGCTTTGCATTCCACACCCGATTGCCGCCGATAACGCACGCATCTTTCTCCGCAGGCACGCAAGCTTTTTTTGGTTTTTGGAGATAACTGCCAGATGGTGCTCGTGGCTAACGTGCCTCAACACACTCGTTCGCCTCCGCTGCACGCTCGAGGCAACGCAGCGCCTCCGGAATACCATTAACCGATTTTCTTGCGCAGAACATCAAATATATGTTTTGTTAACTCTCTCAACACGCAAGACTATCGTCTTTCGACGACATTTGCAGATTACATGCAGATACGGGGCCAAATTTTTTCACTCTCGCCGCCCCGCATTTGTTGTGAACGGGAGGCCATATTGTCGATTAAAACACGAACAATATTTCAATCTATATTTTCGTTCCTAAACAACGCTGTGCCGTGCGCTCTTATGTGCCGCACAAGTAAGCGTCTGTTTTAACATCAAAACAGTATCAATATATTAATTGGTGGCGGTGGTGAAACATTTATCAACCATTATTTGATTACAGAGAGGTGATAGCGTCGGTACCTTATTGGCTACCTTCCCTCACAGCACTAGGTGGAACCCCTATTCCGGAGCTCGATTTGGAAGCAACGACGCCCGCTTCCGTTCAACCAGGGTCTTTAGGGCCTTCAGGTCCTGACAGCTGAGCAGGGCCGCCTGGGTAGTCTAAGCCACATGCGTAGTCGAAGCCACATGCGTATCCACACCTGCAGCTGAGGCTACGCAGTGAGAAAACAGCAACAAAAAAATCGGCAGATTCCACGTACAGTGGGAATCGATGATATGCGAAGCACGAATGAGGAAGGGTGAAAGGCAACATGAAAATCAGCACTACGTAAAGAGGCGGAGGTAAATTATGTCGTACATGACTTCCATGCCATGATTGTCATGTTGGGACGTTTCATTTACCTTCGTCATCTATTAACGTCACCTGATACCAACTTTCGTAATGAAGCTAGCGAAATGGCCGCAAGCGTGCTATGAGCGTTTGAGCATAAAGGTACGTTTTATTCTGAAGGAAAATGGTAAACGAACAATGCGGAGTAGATCACGTATCAACAGATACTGTGTTTTTCTAGGCGTGATGCTAAGTGGCACTGAAGATATATGGTATGAACAAAGGCAAGAAGGTTAACCGGAAAGCAAGAAAATATCTCGTTTGCAATCCTGCACTTGAAAGCGGAAGGGGAGACAGAAAAGTAAGAAATAGAGAATGAGAGTGAGAGAAGTGAAATCACACATATACTTGAATGTCACAATTGTTCGACAAGACGGGTCGCTCACAGAAACTTCAAGAGCGCCCTCGTCGCTTTTCAGCATGAAGCTCGATCTTTCTGGCATTCCAAAATTGATTTTTCGGAAAGCTGCTGGTCCTCGAGGCGTGCAAACACTTCTGACGGGGACTGCATCTAACAGTTATATTGAGGGCATTGACACAAATTATGTTCGATGGTTCTGTCAGCGTCGCCACGGTCACACACTGCTCTGTCTGCCCATCCGGTGCGGCAAGCAAAGGCGTTCGTATAAGACAACGCAAGCCACATGCGGCCGAAAACTGTTGCCTCAGCGCGGGATAAACCAGATAGAATCATAAGTTGTAGGCACGGATCACGATGATGAAGATGGCTGTGAAGACAACCGGGCGTGTTCCACAGAGACCTTGTGAATTTGTGCACAAGCGTGTTAATCCTTGCTGCTTCGCTTCTTGATAAAAGAATAGGATCAATGATATCATTCTCGTGAGCATTTTTTGCCGCATCGTCGGCATGGTCGTTATGAATGACGCCGCAGTGGCCCGGTAACGATTGAATAGTTACATAATGTACTTTCTGTAATACTTGTTGA
The DNA here is from genome assembly GCF_013339725.1 of Rhipicephalus microplus. Taxonomy (NCBI): domain Eukaryota; kingdom Metazoa; phylum Arthropoda; class Arachnida; order Ixodida; family Ixodidae; genus Rhipicephalus; species Rhipicephalus microplus. The sequence goes on along the minus strand of NC_051165.1, from coordinate 314,172,050 downwards.
TACAGTTGTCTTGTTTCCAGCACCAATTAATCTTGAGGTTCACGACGTAGCACAGTATGAACACATTACAGAGCTGGTTTCGTATCAGTGAAATTGCACCAGTTTAGAGGTGCCTCTCAATCAATCCTGCGGAATGCACAGCGAAGTGCCGCGAGCTTTGCGGCTGTCAATGTTGTTTTGTGAAACGTTCGGAACTGAATGGTCTCGGCGTTTGCTGGGAAGACGACAGCTGCCGCAGATCCCGCAACGTTTGTCGAACCATCTATAAAAAGTTTACCGTGGTGTTTGCATCCTTCACGCAGCGTAAGTAGAGTCAACCGCTTCAAAGCTGGCGTCGAGAAATCCACTTTCTTGCGAATTTCTGGCACTGTCAAGCGTGGTATTGAACGGTTCAAAGAGCAAAGGGGGTTGACAGCATGCGTTTTGGAGGTGGGTGTCCCGCTGGAAAGCACTCACAGTAACTCAATATTCTCTTACAAATGAATGCACATGCTTGGTTTTCCGGAAGTGAAGTAAGGTGGTGGGCAGGGGTGCGAGCAAAGTGCATAATATGCGCTCGAGCACCTCCAGAATGATGTGATTTGTGGCCGGATGATCTTTAGCGATTGCGATGGTCTCCGCTGTGGATGTGCTGCGTGGTAGTCCAAGAAAGACTCTCGGTGTCTGGGCATCGGTGTTTTCGATTGTGCGTATGCTACTCTTAATGGCGTTTGTCTGACCTGGCATGCTGTACCGCAGGTACGTCAGGAACAGCGTCCTGTGTAGGTACAACATCGCGTGCACTGACGTGCCCCACTTTTTTCCTCTGAGGATCTTGCAAAGTTCACGAATTTAGAGTCCATGGCCACATGGGGACTGCAGCATATGAAAAAAGAGACACATTTATCGTTAATGCGTGGCCTGCTTAGTCGAATACGTAGTCAGACTTTGGTGCGTTCGTCAACAGAACGAGGGTGCATCTGAGGCGCACACATGACCTTTCGAATATTCAACCAATGTTTTGTTTTTTTGTTATTCTAAGTTTCCAAACAGAAATCGGGGCGCCTTTTAACTTGCTTCCAGTAGGTATGATGCAGAGAAGCGAAACGAGCACGGCAATGATTGTGTCTTCGTCCACTAATTGAGTTTAGGCAGCGCGGAGGAAAACGAAAACACAACCAATAATTCAATCGTCTCTGTGAACGCAAATCGGGCGCATTCCCGAACCTCGTATCCGGAAAGTTACGTGCCCATTCGCGCCTTTTTTTTTTCGCGTGCTCGTCGAAGCTTGCAGAAGAACGAGAACTAATTTGGCTCAATGAAGTTTTTCTTACTTCTGTGTCACCGCTCTCCGTACACACCCCAACCAGACTGCGTGCTCATACATTTGAATAAACACGCACACAAAAGTTCGGCTGTGTTGCATCACGTGCACCGGCGCATTCGTATAGCTCTTCGCACAATGAACGTCAGCAAGGCGACAGTAAACAAAACACTAACCTGATTGGGGAACGTAGCCCCACTGGTTTGCTGTTCAATATTTGTCAGCTTGCCCAAAGCATACCAACACAGTGCATATTTTTGAAAGCTGTCGCATTGGAGAAAATGGCATTAAAAGAATTTCTATCCCAAAGTTTCTTCCATCCTAACCCAAGTTGTCATTTTCAGGAAGTCCAGGTGCTGCTTTATCTTTTTTTTTTCTTTCAGATTGCTAGAAAGAGCTCTTCCAAGCCTGGTGGAGATTGTGAAGGTATAAATAGAAGGGCACTTACTGAAGTTCACTTTCTAATGAGATTTCGGAATTTCTCTGAAATAGTTAGGTACACACCTGCTGATTAGAAGTTGGATGGTTCATTTTCTGGGACATGCTCAACAAAGCGAGTGTCAGGTGTACTTTTCTTTCCTTTGTTACTCGGGCTGTACATGCGTCTACGAGAGACCATGCTTTGGTGTACGGTATTCCTTCAAGAATTTTTTTTCTTATTCCACAGGTGTTTAAAGCGCCTTGAATGGGCAAACACACTAAGACTGTTTTCAGGGCGTTTGGCGAAAATAAAAAAGAATGCGCAAGATATACATATCGCATCTTTTGCGAAATGTTACATGTTTATTATGCGCCTTTAGACTTATGCCTAAATGCTCAGAAAGTTCATGGCCTTAGCAAGCTGAATTTACATCAATGCAAAAATAGCGTCAGTTGGGACTATTGAGCAATCCGAAGTGTGTTACCTTATTAGAGCCATTATTGGACCTCGCTTTCTGGTGACATCTAAAATGGAAGTGGTAACGGCATATGCTGCCTAATTCGAAGGCACATTTACAGCTGCTCGGTCCCACGATTCGCTGTAGTTGTATAACCACGACCTGTCAGTAACTATAACATACAAGCCTTGGTTTTAGAGATATGTAATTTTGTTTTACCGTTTGTCCTAGTCAGCGCATGACATAAGTTCAAGTTTGCGAGCAAGAGGAAATGATCAGATGTTTTCGCCTCACCTTTTTTTAGCGTATTTAAGAGCGATGCTGTCGAGCTTTTTGTTATATTGTTAAGAGCTGACAGGAGGGAATAATCATCATGAATTGACACACACTCTCTTCGTCACCTTCTTCATCTTCAGTTTCTCTCGCAGGACACGTGCGTCGATTTTCTCGTCGTGAAATGCAGTAACAGGAACGGCTCCCACAGAGAAGAAGGCAGAGAATTAGAAAAGTTGTGGAAAAGAAAAAAAGAAACCCAGGCAAACATTGACGTAGAGAGAAGCAGACTGAATGAAGAGAGAAACGAACTCACAGAAAGTGCATATGAACTAGAAAGAGCGAGACAGAAAAGGAAAAGAAAAAGGAGTAAATCAAAGAAAGAAAGAATGAAAGAAAAAAAGAAAGGAAGAGGTAGGGCGAATAACAGAAGAGAGAAAAAATATAAGAAAGAGCGAGAAAGAAGCAAATTAAAATTCCCAGTGCTACGCAAGTGTCACCTTGTTATTATGAGCTCGAAAAAAACGCTGGTTTGATCGCCGGTCACGGGAAGCGTGTGGCATCCGTCACCGATTTATCAATAGCGTACCCAATGAGGTGTAACTTGGGGATTTGTGTAACATAGTTGCTTTTCATGGGGACGCGTACATAGCAATAAGAGGACAGCGAAGGTGAAAGCTGGGTATGTGCGTTGTAAGGTTTAGTTGTAGCGACAAATGCGGTTACCTGGCTTCATGCTGCTTTAGAAAGCCAGCGCGCAAAACTTGCGCTGGGCTAAGTGCATTGCGGTAGGTGACAATAAGTGACAATAACCTAGAAATGTTGCATACTTTCGCGTTTCTAATATTACAGTTCTGCAGGCAAACCAAGCGCAAGCACTTAATTTGTGTCTCGGTTTGCCCAGAGTTACGTCAACAGACACAGCTATTGCGATTGCACATTACCATCCTATGCAGACTTACATTCCGTTCGAAGTCCTGAGAACGCACCTCAGACATTTCGCACGTGCTTGCTGTCATCACTTTTCCACAATGCCTTCAGACAGACGCCAAGCATCGTTCGCTAAAACTATTATCAATTACGACAAACTTCCCTCGGGACTCACCATGGCATATAAATTATCGATGCCCCTTTCATGCCTTATTCGACCTACTGTGCAACTCTCTGTGGCTTGTTCGACCTACAGTGCATCTCAGTGTGCCAGAAAAGAAATAAGAGGTCTGGGAAGCAGCCCCACATGTGATCACCTGGCCGCAATGCACTTCTTCCCCAGAACAAGATGGCCGCCCTGGTGCAATACTTGGCCACTACCTATCATGACTACAGCACTGAACTCTTGGTCCTCAGTTCCCAGCGGCTGTGAAGAAACTGGCCAAGGCGGCGATCAAACCTGCTATGCAGCGAAAAGTGCTAAGAATCACTGTGGCGGACCAGGCTACTGTAAGAATTTGAACTTGGCTACCTTTAACGCTAGACCGCTATCTCGCGGCTAGCCTAGCTGTGCTATTCGTGAGAGTAGAGGGTGTTCAATGGGAACTAATAGGGCTCTTTGAAATTGAGAGGATCCGTGAGGCTTATACAATGCTTAAGAATTGACAAGTCCTAAGCTACTGTAGATTAGTTGACAGAAGAGAACTATTGGTGGGCTTCTTTTGTACAAGAATATCGCTGGCAACATAGAGAAATACTGGTGCATCACTGACAGGATGCCAAGTATCGTGATTAGGTTAACAAATGCTACAAGATGAAGGCATTACCGGCCTACGCGCCTACATCGAGCCATGATGATGATTTGATTGAACGATTCTATGCAAATGTAGAGTCTGCAAATAATGGGTTTCAGGGTCCTAGATTGTGAAAGAGTTAATGAAGAGCATCTCAATAACCTGCTTCTCACTCATGAGATTGCCTTGATGAGAGAGAGACTTATTTTAATGGGATTATGGAGAGTAACTGCCTTGTTGAGTAACTCAGGGGATGAATGACAACTCATGGTTATTGCACTGGGCGCGGAAAATAGAAAAGTAGGTCTACATATTACTATGCACTAGACTAATGTGCAGCAGCCTCGGTAGAAAACCGCGCTTTGAGATAAGTAGATAGACGCTGGAAGTTGTAAAAAAATGTGTGTATTAGGACAAGTAGTAACCGGAAAGCCAAACCATGTGGGGGAAATAACTGGAAGAATAAGGATAGAGTGGATCTCATACGGAAAGCGTTCTGAAAGTATGAAAGGTAATCCAACACTAACCCTCAAGAGGAAGGTATAAAAAGCTTCATCTTGCCCGCACATGCGTACGGTGCAGAAACCTCGTAGATTAAAACGGGAGTTTAGCCTCATTTGAGGAGGCTGCAGTGAGCAATAGAAAAGAAAATGATAGGTGTAACATTACGAGAGAAGATAGCAGACAGGGTTAAGGAAAGAACTTCGGTTAAGAATACCATAGTTTGAATCAAGAAGAATAATTGAACATGGGCCCGGCACGTTAAACTTAGGTAGGATAACTGTGGATCCTTAAGGATAACAGACTGGATTCTCAGAAGAGGGAAGCACACGAAAGGGAAACAGAAAGTTAGGTAGACCGATGAGATTAAAACGTTCGCAGGTATAACGTAGCAGCAGAAATCACAAAAACGGGTTGGTTGGAGAATTATGGAAGAGCTTTTGCCCTGTGGTTGGAGAAGTGAGGCTTATGGTGATAATGATGACAATGATAATGATGATGACGCATCTCACTGTGCTAGGAATTCAGAAATAAATTTGAGCTGTCATCGACAGTGCTGAAACAACTATCTCTGCTAATTTACATGAGAAGAATGCGATCAGTGTCTTTATATATATATATATATATATATATATATATATATATATATATATATATATATATATATATATACCGATGATTTCACAAACGTACAGTTTTCTTTCGGTGCAGTAACTTTGCCATCAACGCTTATTCCCATCATCGTTAAGACTGGCAATCCCACCACGTCGTCAGCTGCCGAACTATATATAGCTTCATTGCACGCTCCCCTTCATTTCGTCAATGGGAAACCATCTCAACAGTAGTCGATCTTGACTGACTCAAAGGCAGCCACACAATCTGTACTATAAGCGTTGCGTCGTGAGCAGCTCGTACGAGAAGCTCGTTTTCGAAATTCGGCATCCTCTTCACACACAACATGAGAAGTGGCGCCACGTCAGGTTTTAGTGGCTTCCAACTTACTGCGGGGTTAGAAAAATGAACACGCCGATAGTGTCACTCGGTCTGCTTTTGATAGCAGACATGAGGATACCATTCCATCTTGATGTTCTAGCGCGGCCAGCAGTCTTCGAGGGCTTGTACAGGAAATCATGCTCTCTCTATGGTGCCCACCAACCAGCCAGACCCACCTGATCAATTATAAACACCACGTGCGCTCTTTGATATAGCTATAAATGTGAAGAGGACATCGCTGACGAGAAGCGACTCTGCTTTGTATTGTATGGTTAGCAGTGGAATTTACAAAATCAATTTATTTTTGCATTGAAATGGCCTACAATGGCGAGGAGACGCTACGCCACATCTTGTGTGACTGCCCACCCTATATTATTCCGCAACAATGACTGGCCTTCTTATAGCACACCGCGACAATAGACACATGTCTTTTGAATCTTTTCTAGAATTTCGTTGACAAAACACATTGCAGCTGAAGGTGATCAAAAGACTTCTGTTGTTTTTGAAAAAAAAAATACGGACCTGCACAAGCAACTCTGATAGCGTTGTCGCGTTTCCACGCCAGATTGATGGACTCTTACTGATCATATGCTTGTGTACGTGCAGTGTGGTGTGCTATCCTCGTGTCTCTCCGCACTCTTTCCTCTCCTTTCCATCTCTCCCCTTTTTTCCCCACGTGTAGGAAAGCAAACCGGCTATCCTCAATTGGTTCACCTCCCCACCTTTTCTTCTCCATCATTCTCCCTCTGATTTGTTAAGAGAAAACTTATCACCGCAATATTGTGCCACGAGTTAACCATAAAATATTTGTTTCTAAGGAAAACGTTAACTGTTACAAAAAGAAGTAAAAATCGCAACAGCCTAATAAATAAGTAAGCAACATGAAAACCGCCTTGTGATTATCACCAACGGTAAGTTGTCCGGCTTGACTTGTGAAATAGGCGCACAATCTGCTGGGGCTATTATTCAGCCTTACGAAAAAATAACCATAAAAAGAAGCAAAAAATAACAATGAGATAGATACACACGAGCATTACGGCGAATCTTGTTATCCTAATTACGTTCACCTTTCACCTCCTACTTTACAAGAGAGCCTCATTAGCACTTCCTGCCGCGAATGGGGCAATCTCAGACAGATTGCACTAAAGAAAATTTGCATCGCTTCTTTGCGAAAAAGAATTAACTCCTGGAATATTATTTCAATAAAGCTGCAGCCCAGCGCCGATTCGTATAAAAAATCACGAACAAAAGGTAGTTATTACCAACTTGTTAAAGCAAGAGGGGTACTCAAGAATATAAAGTGTAGTAACGATTCTTGCTGCTATGGCCTCCGCACTGTAGGGAAGCTACCTTCATATATGTATATTTCGCTCTCCTTCGTAATCACTGTTGTTCAAAACGGTGACTGGCTAATGACTTCACGAGAAACGAACCCACTTAGATGGCGGAAGCAAGAACCACGTGATGTGAACAACAAATCTAAAAGGGCGGTGAGTGCCCAGACTGAATAGATCCGTAATTGATTTCAGATTACGCCGTTATCGCCATACGTGAGTAAGTGTATTTATAGCTGCCTTTAATCAGGGCTAATATACGTCCGGGGAAACTTTTCTAGCACCTTTTACTGGCCTTTTTTTTCTCTTGAGGCTAATTTCCTGAGAAAGGAGCTAATATATATTGGGTCATAATGAATTGTATAAAAGATTGACGCAGATGTTTAAACTTTTAAAACAAGGTTATTTTTAGAGAGCTTTGCAACCTCGAAATCCAAAAAATAAAAGTAAAAAACTGCGAAACTCCTAGATATATTCGCCAATTGTGTAAAACGTGCACTTTCCTTCCGCATCGTAACACCGTGTGGGTCAAGGCTCAGATTGAAATGAAATAAGATTTCGATGCTATCTTGCTGAAGTGGAAGTTGCGACTATCCAATGTACCAACTCAATGTTTGCAGCTACTGTAAAAAAATGTTAGCTGGCTCATGTGACAATGGCGAAGCTGTTGATAACAAGGTATGGCCTAATGATGACCACAACTCTTTTGTTTGATGTAGCAGATGACCAAAATATTTTGCAATGTGAATAAATAATTGAATGAAGTAAACTGAGTTGATGTAAAGCTCTTGTTCACACTCACAAAAAATCATAATAGGTTTAAAAGTGAGCTTGACTACCTTGCGAATGGCTTTTTGGCGGATTTGTAAAGGAATGATTAGCGGGTTTTTATATTGTCACGCGGGTGCGTTGAGCTTGCGTAAGCTGGTGTCTTACGAACGATATCGAGTCTATGGTGAAACAGATGATAAAATAGAAGTTCCATGATGCCGCATTTTATGAGTATCTGATGTATATATAAAAGCACATGCCACAACGATGCTACAAAAATAATAAGGTAGCTTCTTGTTCCTTTCTCTTTGTTTTTCTGTACTTTCCAGTTGTTTTTTTCATCTTTGCTCTCTTTATTTTCATATTTAAATTTATATTTTGCTTTATTTCTAAATTTTCTTGCTTCTGCTTTTTTCAATTTCTTTACCTTGTTTTACTTGCGCTACATTACGCCAGGACAGCATGCGAGAGCACACGAGAGCCTGAGCCGATAAAGTTATCTGAACCTAATATAATCATGAAGGCATCCGAAGAACAAGAGGAAGCAGACTTCTTGGCGCGATGAACGCTCTGCAAGCTACACATGGCACTGGCATATGTGGTCTTGCCCATGTTATATTATCATCAAGGCACTCGAACAGCAAAAGGAAGGGGACTTCTTGTTGGACATAATGAAATTACAGCGTACTACAGAATGCGAGAGCTCGGCCCCCTATAAAATGATGCACCCTTACACCAGAAGCAAGCAAGCGACCATGTTTAGTTACCTGCCTGTACAACTCTCTCTGACTTCTACTCATAAAAAACGGCCTCTCTTTGCTATTTTGTTTTCTACCTTCCCGGTTAGTCTGACAAATAGGTGGAGTACCAAAAACCCTCTACGGGTGTTTGCTTCAGGATTTAGCGAAAAACTTTTTTTTTCTTTTCGAAATTGGTGATTGTACAAAAAAACATCTAACAAACAATTTCGCATAACCAACTTTAAGTGTATCATGAAAGCTTGACCACGTACGCTCGCTGACCTAAACTCTCTATCCTTGCGTAATTAATCTTGACGAAAGTCACTACAGGAAACTACCGCCAGGATAGTTCCGGTTAACGACTCTCCACCCTTCTCGTCTTCCCTTCTGTGTTGTTGAGGGCACAAACGAATGACATACAGTGAGGACTCAGTGCAGTCTCTTCCCAGGCTAATTACTTCGGACGCTCGTAGCTAGCGTTTGTCCTTTCCGGAACTGAGTTAATCGTGGCGTTAAAGGAGTCATATTACCGGCCAAAAAATAATGCATACCCAGAAGGGAAGTTCCAGAAAGATGGGTTCAGGGCAGTAGGTTTTGGTTACTTTCTTCAATGTAAAAGGTGTTGTTGATGTCTATTTTGGTAGAGATCACTCTCACAGCTCGAGTAGCAAGAGTACTCTCATTACAACGTCACTATCTATAGGCTTGCCTTCAGACCATGGCTTGCACTCAGAAATTAACCAATGTTGCACGGATATCTTGTCGTAAGCTGTGCTGGCTAGTCCAAGCGTGGCACAGTGTATATAGCTTCTCGAGGAAAAAAGCTTATTTGTGTGTGCACGCATTCGTGTGTGTGTGTGTGCGTGTGTGTTTGTTTAAGCCTAGAAGCGAGTCTCCTTATGAACAGCGCTCACGTGTAGGGAGCCAGAACATGTTTTTTTATATTTTCTGCAATTTATCTGTGTTGGCAATTTGGTTTTATTGCGCTATTCTGTTTGGACCAACTATATTTTCATCAGTCAATCAAAAGGCACTCTCCACACCATGATCTAATGTTCAAATCAGCTCTAAGTAGGCGTACCTTCAGTATAGAAAGTTACGAAACAAATCACTTTCACTCGCTCATTGTTTTTTTAAGTATATTGGTTAAAACTATGCGACTCCATAGTCCATTACAACAATGAATCCTTTCAGTAATCTTTAGGATGGATGAAAGCCTGTCTCTGTTTAGCACTTGAAATATAATTTCAGGACATGCCATGTATACCGACAAAACGACACCGCAGGTTTTATTTACAGATACAGCTTGGGGCACCTTGAGTAAAGGCCGAGTGTATACAAGTGAAAATGACACTAGTTAACGGTACTCATGATGCGTACAAACAGTTTACGACAACTGAAGAACCTGAGCTGATATTGTGAAAGGGTGGCCTCAGAAAGCATGAACAGCTAGGTCAGAAATCATCCGAGAAATCGGGCCTCTCATCATGGTCAAATATATATACCTGGTAATTGCACTGTGCGAGATGTGTTGGCCTTGCCTAAGCATGTCGCACGTCAATTTTCTTTTCTTAATACTTACGTATCGTAGATTTATTAGAAAACCAATAGACTACGTTTAGCCATTTGCGCTCTCCTTAAGAGTAACAATGCGTAACCTGTACAGTAATCAATGAAACGTAAATTTTTCGAAGATCAGTATTCAATCGATGTTTGTAAAATTTAAAAAAAAACAGACCGGCATGTAAGGCCTTTTGTTGGAAGACCGCATGGCATACAGAGACAGCAATAACATTGACAGGTAAACTTTCAGTGGTCGTTTGCTGAATAGTCTTGCCATTCATGTGGTCGGCAAAACGTTTCCTCCCAGATTATTGGAGGAAGAGCGCCTACAGATACCAAATGGCATGAAGTAGATGGGATGGTCAGTCTTTCAGAAAACGCAACAAATTTCCTTTCTTGCACGCCATAATACTTCCTTACGCATATCACTTGCGTTGTAATGGTACCATTCTCGCCCACGAATATTTGAACTTCTACCCCCGTCTGCCCTTCAGCAGTCAGATAGCAGTGAAGTAAAGGTTAGTCGCATAAACTACTGTAGCTATGTTAAGCACCGCAGCACGATAGCGCAGAAAGCACAAGTACTCGTTTAGAGACCATTTCGAAACATTCCTTCGAAGACGTCAGGCCGCCCTAATTGCATCCACTGCAGGATTGGCCTGTGGAATCTCTGGGTGCGGTAATAAAGCTGGGAGGTCTACGAAAGGCGACAGTGGTCTGGCTGGACGGCAAGCGTTTTTCCCAGCACCATTGCAGGTAGGGCGCTGGGCAGCTGTTTCGGCATTCTGCTGGCATAAATTTGCACCCGCTGTTTTTTTTTTTCACTGATGTCGTCAAGTGAAGGAGTAGCAGGGTAACGACGGAAAAAGCTCCAAGATCGGCGATTTGCAAATCAGGCGGTGACTGTAAACGGCAACAGAAACTGGCGTTTACTGTTGCCGGAAATCTCCCCGGACACGTTGCGAATGAGAATCTGCTAATGTTTTCTTCTTTCATGATGTCCTACACTGTTTTAGCATCGCAATGTTTGCTCCGGAAAGTAATCAGACATTACCTAAACACGAATAGAAAAAACGCGAAAGGGTGTTTGCGAGTATATATTTTTGTCAAGGCTGCTTAGCAGTTATATAACAATCAGTGCCGATTGCTATCACTGTCAAGGCGGGGAAAGGATTGCAGACGTCTTTTATTATCGTTCTCACTGCAGCTCCCAGAGACAAGAGCTCCCAGCAACATTAGCTCGGTTCGAAAAATGCTGTCCGAGCAGTCACTCATGGACTGCTGTAACTAATAAGTAATAATATTATCTGGGGTTTCACGTCCTGAAATCATGATATTGTTATGGGAAATGCCATAATTGAGGACTCCGTATGTTTTGACCATCTGGCGTTCTTTAACGTGCACTGTTATCACACCGAACGCGAGCCTCTACCGTTTTGTCTTTGGAATGCTTGCACGTTCGAGCTTCAGACCAGAAAGTGACCAGTTCACTAGAGGGGTGGTGGTACAGTACAATCACAGCGGCAAGAGGAACTCCCTTTGCAGGAGTAAATGCTTCTTTCATATTTCACTCTCTTTTTAGGAATACTGGGAGAGTACAGTCACGCTTCTGAAATAGAGTGCATACACTCTTTTCAGTAGTTACGCTATTTTATCACCGAGCTTTACAACCTGGTCCTGCTTGAGTGCATCAGCTCCTTTCGAGAGTAGAATCACTCAAGCTTCTAGACGTAAAGTTAAAACAACGATATTTGTCTAACAGTGAACATAGAGTACCTGAGACTATTGAAGCTTACACATACATTGGCCAACATACATTGGCCAACATATAATCGTACACAACAGAGCAACACAGCGTATATGCCACTCGAGCAAAGAAAAAGCATATAGTATACAACAACCGTTATGTACCCATGATGTATAGCCTCCCTTCTACATAGTTCAATTGGCACGGCATCTGTATTACGCGTATTAGAAGACCCAACATACATCGAGTAAGTGTATGCGTCTAGAGATCGTTAGGAACACTCATGCCACACCGACTTTTTACTATAAAAGTACAGGGCATCTATTGCCGTTTTAATCATTAAATTTTTATTATCACCTTGTATTCTTTCGCATCAGCTGAACGCGGTGCGGCCACTTATGTCCATGTCTGGGAGCAGTAGCTAGGCTCTCGCAAGTACAGCTGGGATAATCTTTCTGCAATGCTGGCCGGGAAACGAGCTACGAACGTTACAGTCCGGTGTTCGATTCAGCTTGCAGTCTTGCAGCGCGTACAAGCATACCAGAAACAATGCCCGTCGACAAAGGCACGGCTAAAAAGCCTCTCTTGTCATTCTTACTGTTTGCTTACCTCGGCTATACCTTGATGAAACTGTGTTAGGCTTAAGAAATGCTGAAATGTCAACCTTTGCGAGTCCCCGAGGCCGAAGTCAGTGCAACAAAATGTACACCTAAAATATATATATATATATATATATATATATATATATATATATAATATATATATATATATATATATTATATATATATATACGGGAAAGAGGTGCATACCTAAGGGCTCGTTTTTTTGAGTTTTGACACAATAATAATGAGATCTAACAGACAATAATGTCAAGGAATGTATAGGGGAACTTATTAGAACAAATGTAATGTACATAAGAAGACAGAAAAGTGGGTGAAAAATAACCAGCCGTGAGCAGAAAACGGACCTACGACCTTCGAATGACGCGTTCGATGCTCTACCACTGAGCTACGATGAGAATCGATGCGGCACGTTTTCAGCCGGCGTACAAAGGCTGCTACTGAAAGTCGCGGGAGCACTCGCCGGCACTTCGCGGACTCACACGTGACAACAAAGGCTTGTCATTTGGCACGCTTTATTAAAGTAACATGATAAGATATTTCCGAGCACAATAAATTTAGTTTCCAGCAATCGGCTATGCAGTTACGTCTATCGAATAACAGATGCAAGGTAGCATGCACTGACATTGTCGCTTTTCTAGCATGTGTCGCTTGGGCAAGATAATACGACCTATTCAATCAAGCACGGGCGTAATTATCGAACGTTACAGTCGATATAAAACATCTGTGCACGTCATTCAGCAGAAAAAAAAGCGAGAAACGGTTCTTGCATTCGGTAGTAACAGCTGTTAATCTGCCCCATTTTCAGTGGTATGTTGGGAATTCTAAACTTATGTTGAATTCCAATGGCGGAGTCGGAGCAAGTTTTTCCGCTCCTTTCAGAGCAAGTGTGTTCCAATGACAGAATGAGAGCGAGAGTCAAAAGTTCCAATGAGAGAGCAGGAGGGGATTCAGAGCGGGAGTCCCTCCTTGGAGCAGAAAAAACTGCTCCGCCGAAATCGGTGGAGTGGACCGGAACTCAGCGTGACGCATTTCCTTTAACACGTTTGCCTGCTTGGGGGCGCGGCTGGCACCGCGCCAGCCGTGCAAGCATCACGCAAGTTGTGTTGATAATGGCAATGGCGGACGGCATGGACGGCTCGGCTACCTCAGCAAAGCGTGCGGCAATGCTTCTGCTACTCGATAGCGACAGCAGACATCGTGGACAATAGCTGTTGCACGCTTGGCGTGATATCCATTCCACAGAGGTGAATAGCGCTGAACAAGCAAACGAACGATGCAGCGATGCTGGTAAACCACGTGGGAAACAGACAGCGGAAAAGACCACGCGCAAGGTATCCTGGGTAACGCGGCAGCTTCCGCCTTGCTCCAGCAGAGCGGGTTGTGTTCCGATGGTGGATTTGGAGGATTTGCTCTACGCCAGAGTCGAGTGCTCGCTCGCGAAGTCGGTCGGCTGCACCGACTCTGCCATTGGAATTCAATATTAGCGTCTTCATCACGGCGGCTTGTCATGCGCGGATGGGGGCAGTTTCCATGTTTTGAAGAGCAAGGTTTTTGGAAAAGAACATTGCTTCTTTCTTCTAAGTGTGATCTGTGAAGCGAAACGACGTGCTTTTTACCAGTTTTTTTTTTACTATGGTGTGAGCGGGATAGGACTTGGTAGCATATACAGTAGGCCTAGCAAACATGGGTTGATAGGGTGATTTTCACCTATTCGCTTACCCTTTTATTTTTATTTTTTTGCCGCTTCTAATAACCATCAGTTGTTTTGTATGACACTGTACAAAGTGCTACATACAACAGAACCAGAATGCAGTTAAACCAGTCAAAAAATGCACGTAGTTCCAAATGTAAGAAGGTTCTTTTTTGTAAATGACACAATGGAAATATTCGTGTATGAACATTTTTGGGTAGGGAGGTTTTTACATCTAATAGAGACGGGACTGTCTAACCTGTAACCAACAGGAAACAAGTGAACACGTTCTTCTGCACTGTTAGTAAGGTGAAAACTTCTGAGATATTTTGCAGAGGAAGTAAGAAAATTCTTTAAGACCCTCATGAGGAAATTTTAAAGTGTGATTCTCTTTAGCAGTGCTGCCCCGCCGCGGTGGTCTAGTGGCTAAGGTACTCGGCTGCTGACCCGCAGGTCGCGGGTTCGATTCCCGGCTGCGGCGGCTGCATTTCCGATGGAGGCGGAAATGTTGTAGGCCCGTGTACTCAGATTTGGGTGCACGTTAAAGAACCCCAGGTGGTCGAAATTTCCGGAGCCCTCCACTACGGCGTCTCTCATAATCAAATGGTGGTTTTGGGACGTTAAACCCCACAAATCAATCAATCAATCTTTAGCAGTGCTGGACAGACATGGTAGCATTTGTTCTTTCATGTTTTTTGAGTATTGTAATATATTTACTTTGTCTCTTTGTGCAACGTCCAACAGGAAATAAAGAAAATAAAGAAACTTGTGTAGCAGTAGAGTACTCGCTTGGTCATACGCAGGTGGCGAGCTCATTTTTGCTAGAGGAAGCTTTTTTTTGTAACGCATTTTTTATTAACAATTTGTGCCATAATATATTTTTTCGTGAAGCATTAGAAGTTACCGCTCTTCTTTGCTTTTAAAGTGTTGCTGTTGGTGTCTTGGTAACGAAACGTTCATGGTGACAAAATGATGGTTTTGTTATCCCTGAAAGTTTTCCTATTAACTTGACGCATTAAACTTACACCTATGACGTCTACGCCCAAAGGAGTACGTATACATTTGCGAGACAGTTACGTAGCTTTACGGTGTCGGTGGTGAGATGCCAGCGCTAGATTGTAGTACTTCAGCAGGGACAAAGTGCCAAACTCCAGTCACGCCTCATCGGTACGAGAGTTGCATAGATTGGGAATGCCACCCTACTAGCAGAGCCTTCGCAGTCTTTTTTACTCAGTCTTCAAGGAAAGAGTAAACTTTGTGGCTAACTCTGCCCTATTACCCCAGAGAGTCGAAGAGCTCAATGGGAGAGTAATACACTTGTTATGCTCTTGCAGCACTCTGTCCACATCTGTGAGTGTATGTCAGCATTAAATTTGCCCTTGTTCTATATTTGTTTCTGTTTTTTTTTCTTTTAGGTACTACTCGTTTCAAAGAGCAAGTACGCTCAATTGCATTGTCAACGACTTTACCCGGCTGCTTTCTTTGCAAGAAGGCTGTTCTCAATTCCCGTTTGTGGGTACCACAATAATTTCATAGAATTGTTCTGCACATATAGACTTGATACTTGGGGGACACCTGTTTTGCAGTTATCGGGGTCACTTCAGGGCAAATGCAGATGATGTTAGGTGTCAGATGTATTTTTTATATACACAGAAGTAGAGGTACTAATGCCACTGATGGACACAATGACATCCAGGAATTCAACACTCTTCAGATAGTATATGTGTGTGTGAATGTTATCAAAGGGTGCAGTGAGTTAAAGCCAGAAATTCATTTTCAAAGTATGCTCATCACCAGCCCATATGAAGAATATCGCCAAGAAAATGTCAGTAAAATACTGGTTCGGATTAACAGCCTTCGAAGAAAGAACTTTTTAAATATGTCATGAAAGTATTTGCTAAACTTAGGGCCATTTGGATTTTCTTGGCAGCTTCGTAGACTTCTAGGTACTGTTAGTGATCAAATTCAAATTTATTTTGTTTGAGTTCAAGATTACGGAGCACCTCTAACGTCTTTAGCACTTTCATCACACTACCTTGTTGATTTACTTCTTTCATAGGCTGCGATTGTGGCTGCTATTTTTTTTGGTATAGAAAATGTTGGTGTACAGTGATGAGACGTTCATGGTGACCAAGTAACTTCTGGTGGTACTACAAAGTTTGATACTTCTCTGTGGGAGTGGCTGGTATCTTTAACACAGGACAGGAACGATTCCGTGATGTAACTATTTCTATAATTGGGGAAACTAGGGATGTTTACGGGGGTAGTGCCGTTACTAGAAACAGGAGGTGGCCAGGAGAGGAGTTGCCAGTGACATAAATTTAAGCAGAAGTTGCGTTATATTACCGCTTTTACGTAATTAGGCTAGTGAGGGCATTTTATTTTGCAGGATTACAAAGGAATTCCTTTTCTGCAAATTGGCGATAATACAATCAGAGATCTGCCCACTGTCAGACTGCCAACTGATCAAAATAATCAGAAATGCCAATTAACCAGGTTAACGTCTCTGGGAATATTAAGAATCTGAAACAGTACCTTCTAAGTTGTAGATATTTTAGACTGATTGGTAGTATTAGTCACTCAGCTTTAGTTTTGCAAAACTATTGTAGGATTACGGTGGATGCTGCAAAGAAGCGCTCCTGAAATTTACACCACCAAGGGTCCTCCAGCACGCGCCTAAGTCTATGTACACTATCCAGGAAATATATAATACACTTAATTACTCTGAAGTGTTTAGAACTAGGAGCATACTGTTTCGTGTATTATTGTTTATTCGTGAGGATGTTACACGTTAGTGGCAGAATTACATGAATGTAAGCTGGTGGTTAGGAATCGCGCGCTCAAATTCCCAATAGTTGTTGCTCTCAGTTGAATGGAGCCCGACAATGCTTCCACACTTGTATCGATTGCAGTCGTGGCGTTTCACTATCCACCACAGCTTCCTGTCAGGCCGGCACCATGGCGTACAAAGAGACCGCGTTTATTTGCATCCTTGTGGAAGCTTCCGAACAGAAAATAGCATCACCAACGCGAGATTCGTCCGATTGTGTTCGCAACAGAAACCACTATCGTTCACGTCAACATGCTAAGTTTAGGATTCAAACAAGGTTTTTAAGTTTTTACGCTATAGTGTTGGCTACGGTACGTTCGTATATGCACTCCAGTGTTAGCCGCAGTTACGTTCGTATTGTATTGTTCCATGTCTGGAAGGGCAGTATAATGATAAATTTCAATGATATCATTTTATCTGAATAAGCTTCCCTAAGACAGTATTTTCATGCGTTCTGGCTTTATACAGTTGCAAGGCTCCAGGCATTCATCATAGCTGTAGGCGATTTCATTTTGATGCTGATAATGGACCTAAATAGTAATCGGAAGCGACCTAGTATAGAAGTATGCAGTATATATATTGTTACGCGGAAAATAACACTAGTCAGTCTACAACCTCAACGCAGCTCAACGACAACGTCCACTTCTTCACTCTCAGTCTGAGGCACCTTTTTTGGGTATGTCCCACTATGCCCTGTTTCAGTCAGCCGAAATCACGTAACACGACCCCCGGCGGCAAAAGCGCCGACCCGGCGAGTTTACGGGGCCACAACTGGAGCAGTGTGGTAACGCTTGAGCCTTGATACGTGGACGATGTCCCTTAACAGCAGAGCAGAAGAGGTTGATGGATTATCAGGGACAATTTCATATGTAGTGTCGGTCACTTGTCTAAGCACGCGGTATGGGCCTGTGAAACGAGAGAGAAGTTTTTCTGAAAGGCCTGCATGTCGTATTGGGGACCAAAGGAGAACGAGGAAACCTGTTGGAAAGTGTTCGTCGCGATGCCGCTCGTCGTAACAATGCTTCTGCGGGTCTTGCGACGCCAATTATCTGCTGCGGGCAAGCTGACGAGCATGGTCAGCTCGGGTAATAGCGTCGTGTGCATATTCAGAAGTAGACTGCGCAGCGGCTGGCAGGAAGGTATCCAACGGCAATGTTGGTTCGCGTCCAAACAGAAGGTAAACTGGCGAGTACCCAGCAGTGTCATGCCGGGAGGAATTGTATGCGAACGTCACGTAGGGTAGTGCAAGGTACCAATCACAATGATCGGCCGAGACGTATTTCGATAGCATGTCTGTCAGGGTGCGGTTTAAACGTTCTGTAAGCCCGTTTGTCTGGGGATGGTACGATGTCGTGAGCTTATGTTGGGTAGAGCAGGAACGCAGGACGTCGTCAACCACTTTCGAAAGGAACGTACGGCCTCGGTCTGTCAGCAGTTGACGAGGGGCTCCATGCACTAAAATGAGATCGCGTAGTAGAACATCAGCGACGTCTGTAGCACAGCTTGTTGGCATGGCTCGCGTAACTGCGTAACCGGTCGCGTAATCCGTAGCCACCGCGACCCACTTGTTTCCGGAGGCGGATGTTGGGAAGGGACCGAGAAGGTCCAAACTAACACGGAAGAATGGCTTTGATGGGATGTTGATGGGCTGAAGATATCCGGGAGGGAGTCCCGACGGCTTTTTGCGACGCTGGCAAATTTCACAAGCGTTGACATAACGACGTACAGAGCGTGAAAGGCCAGGCCAGTAGAAGCGGCGGCGCACACGGTCATATGTGCGAGAGAAACCAAGGTGACCGGCGGTTGGCGCGTCATGGAGCTCGCGTAGGACTGTGAAACGCAGGTGCTTTGGTATGACCAGAAGTAGGTCGTGACCATTGGGCGATAAATTACGCCGATATAAGGTGCGCGATATAAGATCCCTTAAGGTAAACATGCAAACAGATGCGTCTTGCGGTGAAGATTCGAGCTGTTGTATTAGGCGGCTGATATCCGGATCGCGACGCTGCTCGTCCCCGAGATGAAGCAGCTGGGAGATGGAAAGGACGCAGCCCACAGAATCAGTTCTCGTAGGATCGCAGTCGGCCACAGGGTAGCGTGACAGACAATCCACATCTTTGTGCAGTTTTCCTGATTTATACACTACGGTGTAAGAATACTAGGAGGCGGAGTGCCCAGCGGGCGAGACGACCTGTGGGATCTTTGAGGGAGGCGAGCCAGCAAAGAGCGTGGTGGTCGGTGAGAACTATAAATGGTCGGCCGTATGAGTAAGCGTGAAATTTCGCGACTGCCCCCACCAGTGCTAGGCATTCGCGCTCTGTGATGGAATAATTACGCTCCGAGGGGGACAGCAGCCTGCTGGCATAAGCTATCTCGCGATGCTGCCCACGTTGTCGCTGAGCCAACACAGCGCCTATTCCGTAACCGCTGGCATCAGTGCGGACTTCGGTCGGTGCCGTAGGGTCGAAGTGAGCCAGCACAGAAGAAGAGAGCAAAGTGGTCAGGTCGGAGATTGCGGCTTCTTGCGAGGGACCCCAGGTAAACGTCTCATCTGGTTTGAGTAAATCTGTTAGGGGCCGAGCGATTTCCGCAAAGTTCTTGATGAACTGCCGAAAATAGGAGCAGAGCCCCACAAAGCTGTGGACATTTTGGCAGTTTTTGGCACAGGAAAGTCCTTCACAGCTCGAACTTTTTCTGGGTCAGGCTGTACGCCGTAAGCGTCAACAATTTGTACAAGTATTGTAATGCGACGGTGACCGAACCGGCACTTGAATGAATTCAGCTGAAGGCCGGCGAGACGAAATACATCAAGAATTTTCGACAGTCTCTCAAGGTGCGCTTAAAAAGTGGGAGCAAACACGATCACGTCATCCAGATAACAATGACACGTAGACCATTTGAATCCATGGAGCAGGGAGTCCATCATTCGTTCGAAGGTGGCGGGGGCATTACATAGGCCGAAAGGCATGACTTTGAATTGGTAGAGGCCATCGGGCGTTACAAAAGCCGTCTTCACTCGGTCCATGGAGTCCACGGCAATCTGCCAATAACCAGAACGAACATCTATGGAAGAAAAGTAGGCGGCACCATGGAGGCAATAAAGGGCTTTGTCAATGCGGGGCAGAAGGTATGCGTCTTTCTTGGTGATGTTGTTAAGGTGGCGATAGTCCACACAAAATCGCCACGATCCGTCCATCTTTTTAACTAATACAAACAGGGATGCCCAGGGATTGGAGGATGGTTCAATAATGTCCTTCGCTAGCATCTTGTTCATTTCCTTCTGAATTATGCTCCGCTCAAAAGCAGACACTCTGTAGGGACGGCGGTGAAGAGGGTTGGTATCACCTGTGTGTAGGCGTTGCTGGACAAAGGACGTCCGCCCTAGAGGTCTGTCGCCAAAATCGAAAATATCCTGGTAGGCCTCGAGAAGATGTTGTAGGGCTTCAACTTGCGTAGGCGGATGATCAGTGGTGATCATGTCTACAATTTGACGGCTGCCCACATGTGTTGCGAGTGATGTGTGCTACGGTGAAACAAGGGTGTCTAAGGCAAGCACTTCAATTTGTGAATCGAGCAACAGACACAGGTGGGCCACGGAAATGCCTTGTGGAAGCACATGATTCATGTAGCCGAAATTTACTAGTGGTAGACAAGTTTCGTTATCTGTGATGCTGAGCACCGTAAAGGGCACTGCAACATTGTGCGCAAGGAGTACGTCGGTGAGAGGCGTAGCGTAATATTCACCGTCGGGCACAGCTGGTGAGCACAGAAAATCGACGTACGTCCCAGTTTTGGAGGGCAGGTGAACAAAGTCGCTGCATTGTAATCGGCATGTAGGTTGGTACGGGGCGTCACTGATTTGTGGCAGTTCTAGGCGGAGCACACCAGTGGAGCAATCAATCAGAGCAGAATCGGCGGCAAGAAAATCGAGGCCTAGTATGAGGTCGCGGGGACATGTTGCAAGCACGGTAAAAAGGATGACCACTTGATGACCGGCTACGGTAAATTGAGCTGTGCACATACCGACGACAGGGACTGTTGCGCCATCTGCAACTTGGACGACACTGGTCATGGGGTGCGTGAGGACCTTCTTCATGAGACGACAAAAACGCGAACTCATAATACAGACGTGAGCGCCCGTACCTATCAAAGCTTCAACAGGTGTGCCATCAACATATACTTCTAGGGTGTTCCGGTTCAAACGTAAGGGCAACAGAGGATTTTTGGGTAAGGTCGACAGGGCAGCTTCACCTCCAGAAGCTGCGCAGCCTAGTTTTCCGGGGACATGTGGTGGTTAAACGATGGCCAGGGAGAGCGGCGACGCGTATTTGAACGAGAAGGGCGGCTTTGAGGCGGTGGCGACGACAGGACAGGGTGGCCGTAGTCCTCAGGGGCAGTAAATGCTGTAGACTCAGTGCGGGTCGGATAACGGTGGTTTGGTGGACGGAATGAGTTACTGTAAGCGGGGTACGAGCCAGAAGACATAGATGGCCATTGGCTGCGGCAGTAACGAGCGATGTGTCCTGCGCGACCACAGCGGAAGCAGACTGGCTTATCATCAGTTGTTCACCATTCAGACGGGTTCCTGGTTCGAATATAGTACGGAGGGCGATGTCTCATGTCCACAGAAGCTATCGAGAGACCAGTATTATCCAGGGTAGGTGCAGTGGACAGAGTACCAAGGTTAGCGAATTCCTGGCGGACAACAGCCTGGATCAATACGACAGCTGGCGTTGAGGCGTCACGTAACGTCGGTTTGTTGGAAGCCGGGTAAGCGGCATCGAGTTCACGTCGGACGATGCGCGTCACGTCTTCGGTCGTAGACGGATGACAAGAAGTGGCTTCGCAAGACGACGTTGCCGCGGTGTTGGGTAGGCGCTGGAACTGCTGCAAAATGCGTCGACTCTTCGCCTGCTCGAGACGGCGGCACTCTTTGATCACGGTGTCGATGGTCGTTACGTTGGTAAATACAAGCAGGCTGAACGCATCGTCAGCAATTCCTTTTAAAACTTGCAAAATCTTCTCAGCCTAAGTCATGTTGGGATCGGCCCCTTGACACAACGCTAAGACGTCTTGAATATAAGTCAAGTAGGGCTCAGTGGACGTCTGTGTACGTACGGCCAATTGCTTTCGGGCATCAAGCTGTTGACCAAACGGGTTGTCAAAGAGGTCGCGGAGCGGTTGTTTAAACATTTCCCAGCTTGTGATTTCGTGCTCATGGATCTCAAACCAGATGCGAGGGGTCTTGTCAAGATAAAAAATGACATTCGCAAGCATAACAATTGGGTCCCAGCCATACTGCTTGCTGACGCGCTCGTACATACTGAGCCACTTGTCCACATTCGCCTTTTCCTCTCCAGTAAAGGTACCGGGATCACGGGGTTGCGTTAGGGCGACGTATCGGGTTGCTGTCGTTGCTGAGGTAGGTGGCGAAGCCGTATCCTCACCCAAAGCCATGGTAGCAGACTTAAGAAGGCATCCACTGCGTTGCTCCGTTGTCAGAAGAGCACCCAGCACTTACACCAAAATGTTACGTGGAAAATAACAGTAGTCAGTCTACAACTTCAACGAAGCTCACCGATAACGTCCACTTCTTCACTCTCAGTCTGAGGCACCTTTCTTGGGTATGTCCCACTATGCCCTGTTTCAGTCAGCCGAAATCACGTAGCAATATTATAATATATCAGCCCTCTACGTATACGTTATCCGGCAGTATTTCTCAGAAGACGCATGAAGGCCATGTGTCTCGAAACCTGGTGGTGCATTCCGAAGTTTCAGTGAAATGCTGATGCGATGGTTTATTTGGCTTGACCACTGTAGTGGTTCTCGCTTGAGTAACAAGGTACTGCAATGTGGATTTCATAGTAACCAGCCAACTTGCGTGTGCCATTGGCAAGAGTGCTCAATACACAATTTATGTATACCCCATTTGTCTATTTCCAGTACACATAAACAAGGCTGTGGTTTTTCCTAAAGCGGTTGTGATTTACTGCTTTTCGCACTAATGCGCCTCAGCCTTCTTACAAAATGCAAGATTGTGGTGCACTGGTCTAGAAAAGTTCCAAATCCTACGTAGCAGATTATTGTGCCCGCACATTCACATCTGAAACCCACAAACAATTTTTTATTAACCTCTTACTAATTCTCGAACATGGCAAGGAAACGCTGCAGATTGGTATTAAAGGCTTCGGTAAACATGTCGCACAAAAGTTAGAGTGGTACACATGGCAGGTCGTTCACAACTGTGTTTCAAAATACAGTTTGAAACCACTTCTTCTTCTGTCATATATTTACGTAATTGAGGTGCCCGAGATATATTTACGTAATTGAAGGACACAAAAAGAAGTATATGGGCATTATCTGCTTTGGAAACTTTTCTTCGTTCGATAATCAACCGAGTATATGTCGCGCTGCTATAAAAAATTATGAAATTTACGCTGATATGCCCAAGGCACTAATAGGAAAGCTGCAAGATTTTAAAATCTGATCTTATTACTTCTATGTTGTTGGTAAGGTTTAGCTAGGTAATGCTACGTTGTTTAGAGGTTGCTTCTCAGCGCACCGGGGATCGAGCTAAACCACAGACCATCACATACACGATGCTGATGTCCAAACTCTAGCTACGGAAATTCCCAACTACACCAAGCATTCGCACGTCTTATAAATTGATGTGCATATTGCCCTTGGAGTTAGCCTTACATCGCTTCAGTATCTCCCTGCAGCCGTCATTTACGTGTACCATTCCGTTCCAACCTGTGGTTGTGCGTATTGCTGAAGCAATCTGTAGTGCAACTAAAAAAAAAAAGTGATACTTATATGTACTTCGGGGAAACTGAGATGTGTGGTCACAGTTTTAATCACTGGGTTAACGCTGGTGGTTAATCAAAGCTTTTACTCAATTACTGTTCACGTCTTTCTATAGATATTATTTGGCGTTTGCTACCTCTCTGCTGCTTTGTCCATTATTAGAGGACGAGGGCTAAGTAGAGAAATGTGTCCCATTTCTGGGGCGTATACCTCTTCAGGTGACGGTAGTTTCTGTACACATAACTACAAAGTATTTGTTGGTAAAAAGAGACCAGTCGTAACAATTAGCGCATAATGGGAAACTGCAAAAATGGAGTAATGGCATCTTTTTTGCTGAAAAAAAAGACACCAGTGAAAAGGTAAAGTGCATCAAAAGTGAGGCATTCCTTTGCGTAATGCAGACACTTTGAGCGTATCTATCTATCTATCTATCTATCTATCTATCTATCTATCTATCTATCTATCTATCTATCTATCTATCTATCTATCTATCTATCTATCTACTATTTATCTACCTATCTATCTATCTAGTCGCCTACATCTGGGTGTTCCCGTGATCACCTCTTTAACCTGGGCCAGACAGAGAGCAGTATAGGACGATAACTAAGTTTGACGATTATGATTTTCTTGTCATCAAAAGAATAATGTTAAAATACCATCGCATACGACGTCAAATTCTTTTTTCAAGGCACGTAAATGCCCGTATACCATGGGTCGCGGAAGCGGGTAGAGCTAAAGTGTTCGGCAGTTTACACCTACCGAAAATTGGTGAGAGGAAACGTTGGTATTTGAATACGGGAATGGTAAGAAAAGACGATAGCGGCAGTATTGAGCCAACGAAGGCAAAAGATATGTTATGGTCACAGCAGTTATCAAACGATGCATTGTGCGCGGCAATCGAGGGCCCATTATAGAGCCGCACCAGGTCTCGGAACTTCTTTAAAGAAAGTCCCTATGCAGGCGTGGCATTGGTGCAAGTTCTTGCAGCTCCTTTAGAAAAAGTCCCCATGCAGGCATAATGTTGGTGAAACGTAAACTGTCGTTACAGTGCTGCCCATCGAATTTTTAAACTTTATGTATGTACTCTAGAGATAAACGTGTCACGTCAGGTTCGCGTCAATTGTACTTTAGTGCCATCTACTGCAACTGGTCTAGGTATCTCTATCCAGGACTGCCAACCCTCAAGCCCGAACGCTACATTTCTGCTGCTTGCCGTTTCTCGTTTCCCTAATACCAGCGTTGATGTTGTCCGGGTTACGCAACTCTATACAACTGGTTTTATAGAACGTATAGGTCTGTTCAACATACGTGTCCGTGTGTATGAAATTTTTCATAACTGTAGCATCATTTCGTAACGCTTTGCTCAACTAAATAAATACACCACATTCACCTTCCCTCGGCATGCTTCACACGACATAGATTATCATGAAACGTGGGATCTGCCAATTTTTCACTAAGACAACCCGGGAACTTAACTTTCTATTTTCCAAAAAGACGATTACATTCAACTTGAATCGATACATGTGCCTTCGAGCTGTTTGTATGATCGGTGAAAACGCAAATCTTGTCCTCTTTCTTCGTAAATAATGCATATCTCCGAGCTCTTGAACACGCTATACCGTCCTGCCTTCTTAAACGGTCAAACACATTTGCGCCACTAACTTCTCTTTATCTCATGTAGTAATGTAATATTTTTAGCTTCGTATATTATTGCCGCATTCAACCTGCTCGCGCAGCCAGTTCTTGTGTGGTTGTCATCAAGAGTGCCTTGCATATAAATAAAGAGAGCTTTCATATATCCAACTTCTGCTGTTTCTGCGTCGTGACACTGTTGGAGCAGCTGGTTACTTATCCAGGACACCATCCAACATCCCCTTATCTAGTACACAAAGACTCGTCGAAACTCCCGTTTACCGCACCAGCCATCCCTTGTTAGGCCTGAGCCCAGAGCTCAACTTTGGGCGACTCTTTGCGGGGCTCCATGTGTTCTTCACTTCCTTCAGAATATAGAATCCTTATTTGGCTCGCAATGCTCACCTATTTTAAGCAGATGACTAATCAAATAATAAACTGTGCAGCTGGAAATACAAGGTAGCTTTTCTGCAGCAAGAAGCATTCTGAGGTGCTGCACGCTTTACAGACAGCATGCTGGAACTGTTAGCGATTTCTACAGCATTTGCACTGATCAAATACGGTAACGTATCATTGCACTATTAAAGGTAAAGCAAAGCGTATTGTCAGGTGCTTGACTAAATTGGACACAGCATGCTGGAATTAAATAAGAGCTGAGTTAGGAGCAAGAGAAAATAGGTGAAATGAAAGGAAACTTTGCCTTTTCGTTGCGAAAGTGCACAAACGACGGGCTAATATTAAAACTGTTTTTTTTTGTTCAAGAGACGGCGGATCACGAGGATTACTCTGAATTATGGAAAAACTAGCCAAAAGACTATCGCCTCGTCTGTTGCAAGCACAGCACATATTTGCGTGAGAATAGAGAGGAGAAGATTACCGATGCTGCTGTCTAGATTTTGCGAATATGAGAATGTCATATATGTTGGCGAATATGTCACAGCTTTGTTGCAAAGGCGAATAAATGAACGCGACAGCAACGAATTGGAAGGTCACACGCAAAATGGCAAGAAGATAAAAACGTACCACGCGTTTCTCACGCACAAAGGACGCACTAAACGTACTCACAGGTACAGAATAACGCGAATAAGCGTGTCAGTTGTTACTTCGCTGTGTCTAAAAAGCATGCCCTTCAAGTAAACGGAGGCTGTGCAACAATTGCAGTGACCTTTGTGTACTCGGTAACTACAACAGAATTGCCCCAACGAAACTCAAAGGCTAGCCAAGACGTACGATTCTCCCCACTTCACGAAAAGGGCACCCGATCGAGCATACTCCCCCTTATTCTCTACGCGGGCCAAAGTAAGTGTGAGAGGTGAGAGCCACCGCGTGCTCACTGCGCAATCTTGCTGATAAAGCGGAAAACACGATAGTCCCCCCCCCCCCCCCGAAATGCCCGCCAACAGCGGTAAGTGGTAGATATGAATAGTTTTCCATTTAAACTTTGCAGAAGGTACCTCTCCGAGGCTCAATGGGTAACGCCTCGCGCTGACGACGCAGAGGTCCCACGTTCCATTCCACGCGCTGGAGTTTTTTTCTGAAATTTTTTTTCTTCCTTGCGTTTTCATATATATAGATAAGTGTACACATATGGTGCATCACATCGATGCTAACGTCCACGCCAATGCCGGCTGCGAAATCCAGCTGAGAATGTCCATATAATTGCTATCGCAATAAAAAATACAGTCTGGTGGCAAGCTTGATAGTTCCCCTCCGAGATGCCCGCCAACAACGTTAAGTGGTAGATATGAATGGCATGCTGTTTGAATGTTGAAAGAGGTATCTCTCGGTTTGTCAGTGGTTAACCCCTCGCATTCATTACGCGGAGGTCCCACGTTCGATTGCGCCTGCTGGAGTATCTTTTTTTGAATAATTTTCTTTCTTACATTTTCAATATATATATATATATATATATATATATATATATATATATAACGGTGCATGACATCGATGCTGCCGTTCATGTCGATGCCGGCGGCGACATCCAGCCGAGAGTGTTTCTGCGCACATGTCTCACCAGACCTCGTGTATTATTACTTAACGCCACAGGGCAGTCCTTTTATTGATCAATTAACAACATTCTCTCTAAAGTCATAACAAGCATATATTACCGCACACTTCCGCGGAAGAAATATTTTCTGCCTTCATTTTTGACTCGCCCTAGGCATTCCTTTCATTCTTCAGCACCGCTTTTTCAGCAAATGCGAGCATTCCCACGTCTGCACCGTCATTCGTTTGCTCACAGTTCAAAGTATGTCACGTCCCCCCCCCCCCTTACACTTTGCCATACGTGCGAAGAACGCAAGTTTTCACACGGAATGATGGTGGTCTTCTTCTGGTATATATCTTCATTTATCTGAAACTTTTGAACCTCCACGTTTCTCACAACCTTCCAACGTCAGAATTTTGGTTCAATACTATTTTTTTATTTTACCCCCTTTATAGAGGACGTGCTGTCGTGGTTTTCTGTTTTCATATAACAAATACAACAGCCGGAAAAATAAAGAGAGGGTGATATTGCTGCAGCAGAAGAACGGAATGGTGACAGGTACTGTGAAACCTTTTCTTTTGTTGGATCAAAAAAGAAAAAAACATACAAAGTGATGCTTTGAAAAAGCAGTGTGGTTGCGGTCGGGCAAGATTGATACAAAAACCTGTTAGAATAAATGGCACCATGTTTTTATCACATCTCTTTCGTCCATTTCAAAGGTATTTTTATGTTTCCGAACATTTTTTGCAGTCATTTGTGTGGGTATATGGAGATTCAGCGTTCTGATGAATGTAGTAATTTGTGTAAAGACGACAAATATAAAGAAGAAGGTAGAGGCCACTCAACCCGAGATATAAAATATAAATGTTTTGGATATGTAAATAATATGATTTGCATAGGATCCAAAGGCTGTCCCGCTAGTAAAAAACAGGCATCCATAGATGCTTCAATTTTATTAAAATGAACCTATTCGCAGTTAGGTCTCTCTCGCATCATGGTGCAGTCATCTCGAATAAATAAATTATTGGAACGTTTTATAATTACGTAGGAAAGCCTCGAAGCTTCAGTTTATGCGTTTTAGCACAATAAAACATTGTTGCAATGCTTTGCAATGTCTTAAGTTACTGTAATTAGGCCACCATAAATATTTTACTTAACAGTCATGAATTATACTTTGTATTCCAGGCTGCATATATGTGGACATTATCAGTAAAGTGGGATGATGTTGATCAACACATTGCCAAAAAGTGTGTTTAAAGTAAGTGTATTACTTCGATATTTCGTAATAATATGTATACCTGTCCACCTCCTCGAAGAAAGAGTGATATGTGGACTTAAGCACTGGCGTTCTTCCCAAGCTGTCTGCTGAGGTGCCTGCCTGTATTTTTTTATTATTCACTCCTAATTTTTCATAGATATTACTATATATAGCTTCACTTCCGAAAACGAAGGGTCTATCTCGGTTTCGTTTGAGTTTCGTTACACTCTTCGAGACCGAAATTTTATAAGTTGAAATTTCGCTGGGGCGTCCACGTTTTTAGACACCAGGCATGCCAAGTTCAGGTAAAGAAAATGATAGAACGCTGGATGCTAGAAGGTTTCCTTGCCGTGAGCCTCTGCACTAGACCTTTTCTGTAATGTAGCTATGTACATATTTTATAACTTACGTTTATAATCTATGTGCTATATTTGGGTCGTCGAATAAGTGATGAAGATGTACAAGCCATAGTTTACTATTTGTGTAATGTAAGCGAATGTTCCATTTTGGAAAGCACCAGTGGTGATGACAGCGGGTAATTCATTGAAACAGATTTGTTGGCAAGCAGTGTGCTCATGTACACTGAAGTTAGATGATGGACGTTGAGTGACTTCTGTTCCCAGCGTCCGCCAATGTGTACACTACTTTCTTGAAGAAATAAAGCTCAATTTTCCAGCTTTTTAACGCAGTAGCCTTAAGGAGGTCATTTTACAGACATTCTGAAGTTGACGATGGCGTTGTTGGTTATTAGCAAAGAATTATTCGTGACCAGAAAATCGGGAAATATTCAAACAAAAGAAAATGGAAATTTACGGGCTCAAGTGAGGATCCAACTAAGACCATCTGCATGCCAAACAGGTGTTGCACTACAGCCAATTCGCGTGTCTGCTTAGAAATACAATTAAATTACTTCTCATGCATGGAAATGTGGTGAAAATATTTTCACACTTTACAAGCACATCAGCTCTGCAACCAGGCGTCCTAATAAAACAGGTATTATTGCAGTAATATTGCGTGGTACACGCGTACATTGTCATCGGGTGTCAGAAATTGTGATTGTCATAATGACTCTGTTTTAAAGACGACCACCTATTGGAAGACGCACCCACGTTATTGCACGTGTTTCATTAGGACCACGTAACGTGTGCATAGTAAGTTACGAAATATTTCACAGGCACAAGTGCTCGTAGCTTAAATTCTTCCCATTACTATGCACTAAGTCGTTGAAGTACGCACTAAGGTCGGGATATCGCAATCGCGTTTAAAACTTAGAGGCGAAGTTTTAGCGTCCCTAAGTTTTTTTTTCTTTATTCCCACTGTCTCGTCCATTTTTATTACATACGAAAAATATTCACTTTCACTGCTGGTCTTTCTGGAATGACGGGAGTTCTGGAGGGAAATCTCCCACCTAGAAAAAAAGTGGGTCTTCACAGCAATACCGTTTCGTGCAATAAACGTTCATTCCCTCTCCTTCACAGCTCGATGGGCTGAGTGGTATAAAAAAGCCAAAGTAAACACCGAAACATCCGCTGATAACGAATAGCCTCAACGACAGCTCTGTTTTTTCCTTTATTTTTCAGCTATATTCTTCAATTTTCGCATTGACATACCAAAACAGCACATTCCT
Source organism: Rhipicephalus microplus (assembly GCF_013339725.1). NCBI lineage: Eukaryota > Metazoa > Arthropoda > Arachnida > Ixodida > Ixodidae > Rhipicephalus > Rhipicephalus microplus. Next base: position 314,141,769 of record NC_051165.1, on the reverse strand, counting down.
TTTTTTCTTAAAGATAATACCAATATAAGGATTTTCTTCGTTAGAGTTTCGAAGCTCCTTCTAAAGTTCAATAACGAACACTTCAGATGACAGATAGGACTAGAAAAAAAACTGTCCTGCACTAAGTGTTCTGATAGTCATAACGTGTCTGTGAATGTGCGTTCTCGCCGCTGCTCAGTAGAATAAATATCAAAATGCCCGTGACACACATCCGTGCCCCGCTTCCTGGCGTATGCGGATAAGTACGACTAACTCAAAAATATTTTTTCTTTAATAAATTGCTCAGAACACTCTCCCCACTATTTCGTCGTACGAGCCGTGTGCCGCATTGAGGGGGTTAGTAGCTCTCCAATTAAACGAGGAAGAGAAAATGTAAAAAAAATAGATAGCTAAGTTACACAACATTCAATGCAACTGATGTACACGCGGTCTTCATACTAATCAGCGTCTAGCAATCCAACATTTCTTTATTACGTTCAAATCTTCAGATGGATGAACATTGAAGAGAAGATCAAGAAATAACCAACACTGCTCTTAAAAACCCCCCTCGTGAGGTCAAAAGAGTATTCAATAGAAAATCCCTAGAGGCTTCACCACAAGCTGGTTCATTATACAAAAGATTTATGAGGTATAAAGAGTAATGATGACAGCGAATGGTGTACACGCCTTCGGACTTGCTTCAATAACATTGGCGGCGTACAATTTATACCTTTTGACCAACTGCGCCCCTTTCTAACCTTCTATTTATGAGAATTGACGATAGAACTACCAGTTGCGAGTCTGATTCCAAGCTTCATACAGTGCTAAATCCCCCCTGGACCGGTAGTTCCTTGCGGGGACAGATTGGTGCTGTCAAAAGAAAAGGAATTAGTTGGCGGACGGGGATAAGTAATGCAGGATGACAACGTCTTCTGCTGTTGAACAAAAAAACCAGGTTATGAGAAATGATAGTATCAGAGGGAAGTGTGAAATATACGCGCGCTATGCTGAAGTCTTGGTAACATGATAACCCCTAGGTAGACTCGACATTTAGTATAGCAGACGGAATAAAGCAGGTTATAAGCTCGGCACGTAATTTAGTTTGGACGGCATGTCGGAGGTTCTAATATGAGAAATTGTCCACTGGGAAATCAGCGACTCGTGAGATGACAATATAAACTGAGACGCATATTAGTACTGCCCTGGAGATTCCTCAGCTATACTCCGGTTCATACATCAGGTGCAACGCTGTGGAAGCTGTGCAAGAAGTTCGGCCGGCAAAACGTATAACTCCGCGCGTTTCGTGGTCGCTCGCGTGACATTTGATTGGTGCCGGTGCACCCTCGCGTTTCTTTGTGCTCCCCTTTGGCGCGACTGGTGAACAGAAGAAAGTGGCGTGAGCACAAAATAACACGGGTACCAAACGACCCTGTGGTGTCTTATGCTGCACTGACACTGAAAGTTCAGGTGACCGCAATCGTGACGTACCCAGAGTAGAGAGCCATTTTGTGTGACATCACGTGAAAACTAAGCTGTACAGCCACATAATAACAGGCGTTCAATGGCATTGTTCTTTGTAAGGCACATAATATTTTCAATTACTTATTGCCGTATAACGAAAGAAAAGCTAAATTATTGGTAGTAAGAACGTTGAACTACTTTTGTTGCGAGCGCAACAACTGCTGCAAGAAGTCTCGCTAGCTTCCACAACGTTGCACATGATGTGTGAAGCAGAGTATAGGAGCATGCCACTGCTCATGCAGTAAAGTAAGTGGCAACCTTGTGAGAAGCAGTATTTGCAACAGTGCTTACTGCAGGAAAATGAATAGGATATCTAACGAGCAGCAGACTATCAACAGCAACCTGTATGCGATAGGGGTGTTAAGGTGGTTTCTCTTCTCGAGTTTAACGCGCCATGACCACGTTGATTATGGGTCATAGGCATGACGTACAGGGAAACACTGGTTGACTTCGGTTATCGAGGATTCTTTAACGGAGATTTATTTGTACAAACATTGACGGTAGTGAATCACGTCACCTGTCGGCGTTTCACTGCGCAGAATACCTAAGCCGCAAAGCCACCAAGGCAGATAACTAGAACCTCATCTTTATTTTATGATGTTAATGAAGTTAGTGGGCTTGAGTACCGCGCCCCGTGGCCAGCGTTAGATGAGGCACGTAATTATTGAACTAAATAAACTTCTGATTTTTTTAAACAGTTTCTGATCTAATAGGATCAGGGTCACCCCAAAAGGGAGGGTTTTTATTCCAGGAAACCTCTGGCCGGGATCGCCTTCAGGGCATCGACGATGAGTCCTCGCTATTCGTCTACGTCAAGTACAGAGATGTTCACCTCCCACGTCTCGGTGTGGAAGTTAAAGCTTTCTTCTTTTAGAAAAAAAATATCCTTAATAAAAATGTGTGAAGTGAAAGGCTAAAACAACCACCGAAGTTATTACGGCATAACCTTCTACGCAACTTTATATTGCATGGTGATGAAATGACAATATGTGTACCCTCAAAATGATGTGATATATAAAGCTATCCTCTGAAAAAAATTATGGCGATTCTTAAGGTTCGCCTTTAAGAGTTGAACACCATAGCAACAATCTCTGCATCGTGAGATTTAGTGCATACGGTTTAGTGCCCCCATTTAGTGCATACGGTTTAATGTATCGTGTCACTCGAAAAGGTAAAATTGTGGATTACTGCACTCCAACCGATAATTATGAAAGCTGTTTTTGTCAGTTACGCTATAATATAAGGCTGCGTTCTGTCTAATGGTAGGACAACCTTCTTTGTGAAAGCGCATGACCAGCGAAATTATTTAGCCCATGTGACATCGGTAGTAAAGAATGTTGAACAAAAGTATGAACTGATCTCTTGTCATGAACGATGGTCATAGTTACGAAAGATACGGACACATTTATTGCCAGCATGAGGGCTGAATAATTGTCATATTTAGTTATTTATTTTTTTATCTCTGAAGGTGATGACGATGGCCCTGGGGTCTCTCTTGAACACAGTGACTGACTCGGGTACAAACTTGAACACCAAGGCTGAGTAAGTCTACCGACATTTATAGGGCAGGGGCGGGTTTCGCTCAATTCGGGAGGCCCCTACGTATTTGTTGTGGCACCATGAAAACTTCAAGAAACACTAGACATACAGGTTCGTAGCAAGAAGATGCTCTACACACTTGCATTGTTGTGTGTGCATTCAGTGCACTAAAGTTCTTTCATATGTGAAGAGAAACTATCCAATTAAGTTATATTCTTGTGTAGATGCACATATGAATTTAGGGGAGCTATTAGCCACGTTCCGGGCTCCTGCAGCACGCTCAACTTGACACAACACCAAGCAGTAACTGTCTTATGTATTTAGGCAGGCAAGAAGTAACACAGTGTAATGGAGAAGGTAATAAGAAGTTCAGTTGTAAGAATAAAGGCTCCGATTGATCGCCAAAAGGGCAGTGTTAACAAACTTTAAGTATATGTAAGTTTGACCCACCGTTACCTTATGAGAATAAAACATTAGAATCAGTGTGCTCATATCTAAATACGAAACAAAATATGTACCTGTGTTTTATAAAGGCATAGGAATCAATCATTGATTTTGTATTGGAGAAATGCGTGCAGCATTGCAACCATTCCGTAGTTTGATAGTTAAAGTGTACAAATAGAAAAAAATTCTCTGCTACTGATGCCAGAACAAAAGCCATATTCTATCGAGTCTCAAGGGTAAAACATGGTGAACACTTATGGTTCATAGAAAGTGAACTTAATAGAATCAATTTAGACATCGAAAATGTTATTCCGGATGGTTCATCATGTTTTAGGTATGCGCAAAATGTTTATGAAATTTCTCACTGCAAACCGTTCCATAAATTAGTGTGATTACATCACGCAAGAATGTCCTAGCATTCATGATAACGTGTCAAACGACACTTTCGAGCCTTCTAACTCCCGGTATTGACCACGTCGTGTCCTTCTCTGACGGCACCCATTAGGTGAGACTCCAGCCAAACTCACCCTATCAATGTTAACATAAAACTTCTATTATGTTAACCTAGGTTTCATTATCTGTCGGCTTTCAATGGTTGAGCCCAGAATAGAAAGGTTAATGTTTTGCGTATTTCGCCCTTCGTTATGCGTTGAAAACTATGCCTAGTGCTTGATGCTCCTGTTTCCTGCAATAAATTTTTGTTATACATTTATGCAAGTATGCAAATATTGTGAACCAGAGCAAACAGAAAATCACAGTGCCTCGTGAGCTTCCTATATCTATATATATATATATCTATATATATATATATATATATATATATATATATATATATATATATATATATATATACATATATATATATTGTAGTGAAGAAGATGAGTGCTACTCAGAAAGGCAGGGGGTGTATCACTTAGTCGGTGAAGAAGACGACGTTTGGTTGGCTGGGTACTCGGATTGCCAGTCAATACATCCATCCTATTATCGTTTGGAGCCAGTCAGTTAGGTGTGGGCCACAGTGCTACTCTGTCAGCGCTACATAAATTCATTCAGGCAACCGGAAGGATACGCTGCTAGTGGTACTGCCAGATATATCCAATTCTTTCTCCCCCTTCCTCATTCTTGTTAATTTGTTTTATGTATTCTGGTTTATCGCATTCTTCTGCTATTTTTTCATGTTTTTTCAAAGGAACATTATTATTGCTTCTATCTCATTTCTCTTTATTATTTAACAAGCGTTGTAAAAAATGATCTATTATGAGGTACAGTGTGGCCCATCCCCCTTGTGGGTATGAGCCAAGATCTCCTAGGAGACAAGACAAGACAAGACTCAGGCTGGTTCCGCCATTACCACTTGATGTGTCGTGACCACTCTTCTGTTTTATAAAAGAGTGCCACTCTAAAACGCTTCATTTTAATTGGTGGACAGTGCTGGGTAACGCCTAATCATGGAAGTGCGAAACTGTACGTTGCCTCCAGTTGCTACGATGTCCATGGACGACAATCAGCAGGTGGCCGCCTCAGCTCCAACTACTGCAGCTCCTGTCTGTCTTGGCTCCTTTTGGCAACGCGATCCACCTACCTTCAGTGGAACCGATGACAAAGACGTGAAAGACTGGCTCGATGAATACGACCGGGTGAGCAAATACAACAAGTGGGACGATGTGCGCAAGCTTACTGTCGTGCAATTTTATTTGACCGACGTCGCCAGTCTATGGTACCATAATCACGAGAGTGACTTTCCCGCCTGGTCGGCCTTCCAAACGGCGTTTGCGGACTTGTTTGGCCACCCAGCGCTTCGCAAACTACGGGCCGAACAGCGCTTGCGTACAAGGGCTCAGCAGAATGATGAGAATTACACCAGTTATATCGAAGATGTGGTCGACCTTTGCCGGCATCTCAACTTCGCCATGACAGAAGCCAAGAAGATCAAACACATCTTCAAAGGCGTGACTGACGACGCATTTCAGATGCTTGTCGCCAAGAGCCCGCAAACGGTAGCGGAAGTGATCCAACTTTGTCAGAGCTATGATGAGCTCTGCAAACAGCGTGACATCACTCGTCGTGCCAGCGCGCCATGTGCAACAATCTCCGCTTTAACGTCGGCTAGCACTGCTATAGACCACACCACTTTGCTTTTCGAGATCAAGCAATTTGTACAAGAGGAGGTCGCACGGCAGTTGTCCCTCGTGCCGTATACCTCCGAAGGTGCCCCATCTACTTTAGCGCCATCAATACAGCGAGTAGTACAGGAGCAAGTGTCCGAGGCGCTACCAACAGCTCACGCACCACCTGTGGCTGCTCCATTCACCTATGCCGAAGCACTGAACGGAACCCGACGTCCGCCTGTCGCAAACGGCCATGTTTTTTGGTCGCGAACGCCTACGTCCACGCGCCAATTTGTCGTACTGACTGAGCCTACCAGGCTGCCCATCCTTTCTCCCGACCACCACCTCCACGCTTTCAGAACCCTCGGCGCACTCAAGACAACCGCCCCATATGCTTCACCTGTGGAATCGCCGGTCACGTGGCACGATTTTGTCGAAGGTGTGAATTTTTCCTGCGTGATGACGTCTGGCCCAACAATTAAAATTTCCCACCACGACCTGCGCCTGCTGTATCTGGTGAGCCTGCCAGGATGGACACATTTTCACCTCGCCGGAACTTCAACAGACACCAGTCACCTTCACCTCAACGTCGTTCACTTTCCCCTATGCTACGTCGACCTCGCCCTGTCCATGAGGAAAACTAGGAGCCGCAGTTCTGGTGGCAAGAACTGCGGATCTTTCTAACTCCACAAGACCTTGTTTTTCGCCGTCCAACGTCGTTGTTGTCTCCGTTGAAGGTATACCTGTTTTTGCATAGGTCGATACTGGCGCCGCAGTGTCTGTAATGACTGAAAAACTTTGCCGTCAACTGAAAAAAGTCACAATGCCTCTTCACGACTTCGTTTTGAGCACTGCGAGCGAGCAACAAATTCGCCCTTTTGCTGCATGCACAGCACGTGTCGTTATTGCTGACAGTATATATGTCGTCGAGTTTGTAGTGCTCCCGCAGTGTTCGCATCACATTATATTAGGCTGGGAATTTCTCTGCACTCATAATGCCGTCATCGACTGCGCTCGCGCCGAAGTGGAGTTCGTGCCGTTATGCGACGCTGCTTCACTCGACTCGTCCCTTTCAGCTGCAAAAGTTTTCGTTGCCGCCGACACTTCAATACCCCCGTTCTCATCCGCTCTAGTTCCGCTTTCCAGTGACGTATCTAGTGGCTCAACTGTTCTTTTTACGCCTTCTGAAACCGCTGTTTCCCGCAAGTGCTTCCTGATTCCTTTAGCCGTTCTAAATATTCACGATGGATTAAGTGCAATTTATGTTTAATAGTGTTCCCCTCACCTTCCAATTTAATGTGCGGAGAGTGCCTGAGCTTTGCCGATGACATTGATCCCTCGAGTGCACGTGTAGTTCCTGACCACTCGACTACGCTACCTATTGACGCTGTTCATTGCTGCGCGTCGTCCTCTTCCCCATCATTCACCGACGCAATTTCGCGCTGCATCGACACCAACCTACCGGCCCAGCAGCGCACCGACATCATTGCCCTCCTCGAGCGCTTCCGCGCCAGCTTCGACCACCAGCAACTAACTTTGGGCCGTGCTTCCACAGTATCTCAGCAAATCGACACTGGCCTTCACGCTCCTTTACGTCAGCGTCCGTATTGGGTATCGGCATCTGAGCGTCGCATAATCGCGGAACAAGTTGACGACATGTTGAAGGGAGGTGTTGTTGAGCCTTCCAACAGCCCGTGGGCCCCCCAGTTGTTCTAGTCAAGAAAAAGGATGGCTCAATGAGATTCTGCGTCGACTACCGCCGGCTGATTAAGATCACGCGCAAAGACGTTTACCCGCTACCTCGCATAGACCATGCCCTTTACTGCTTACAAGGCGCGGAGTTCTTGTCGTCACTAGATCTGTGTTCAGGTTATTGGCAGGTACCCATGGCTGAGGCTGATCGCCCCAAGACGGCTTTTGTTACCCCCGATGGCTTATACAAATTTAACGTCATGCCATTCGGGCTCTGCGATGCGCCTACCACTTTCGAGCACATGATCGACAACATCCTCCGTGGCCTGAAACGGCAGACATGTCTGTGTTATTTAGACGATTTCGTGATATTTTCAAGCGACTCTTTAACGCATATTCAGCGGCTCGAGACAGTACTTACTTGCCTCGCCTCCGCCGGTCTACAGCTGAACTTGAAGAAGTGCTGCTTCGGTGCTCGAAAACTCCTAATTTTGGGCCATGTTGTATCTAGAGATGCCATTCTTCCGGATCCGACGAAACTCCGTGCCGTTGCCGAATTTCCTCAGCCGGAAACCTTAAAAGAACTTCGCAGCTTCCTGGGTTTATGTTCATATTTTTGTCGTTTTATTCGCAACTTCGCCTCCATCATATCATCCCTTGACTCATCTTGCCGGCAACAACGACCTTTCTAGTTGGTCGTCAGCTTGTGATGATGCATTCGCCACACTCCGCCACCTTCTTACGTCACCTTCTATACTGCGACATTTTGATTATCTCGATTGATTCGTGGGGTTTAACGTCCCAAAACCACTATATGATTATGAGAACGCCGTAGTGGAGGGCTCCAAAAATTTCGACGACCTGGGGTTTTTTAACGTGCACCCGAATCTGAGTACACGGGCCTACAACATTTCCGCATCCCCTTTTGATCCTCTTGCCCCGACGGAAATACACACGGATGCTAGCGGAGTCGGCCTCGGTGCTGTGCTCACCCAGCGTAATGATGGATTTGATGAGTACGTCGTCTCTTACACCAGCCATGCACTCACAAAAGCAGAAGCCAACTATTCAGTCACCGAAAAAGTGTGTCTAGCCATCATATGGGCCATAGGCAAGTTTCGACCCTATTTTTAAGGGCGCCCATTCAGCGTGGTTCCAGATCATCATGAATTTTGTTGGCTCTCATCGTTAAAAGATGCCACCAGGTGGCTCGCTCGTTGGGCGCTTCGACTACAAGAGTACGATATTCACGTCGTTTACCGATCTGGCCGAAAACATTCCGACGCAGACGCTTTTTCCAGATCACCTCTACAATGTAGTGACAAGTTGCCGTCTTCGCCTGACCCCGACGTATCTGCACTAAATGTCAGCGACATGCTACAGGAGCAACGAAAAGATCCTTGGATCGCTTCACTTATCAACTTGTTGAGTCAAACTCCCTCGCAAAATATCCCTAGAGGTATACGCCGTCAAATACAGCACTTCGTTATCAGAGATGGTTTGCTATAAAGACGGAGTTATCTCTCCGAAGGAGGCCAATGGCTCCTAGTCATTCCCAGACGTCTTCGCTCAGACATATGCGCCTCCTTTCACGCCGACCCACAATGCGCCCATGCTGGAGTGCTAAAAACCTACACCCGCCTGTCCCACCACTACTACTGGCGTGGAATGTATCGCTTCGTTCGTCGCTACGTACGTTCCTGTCTCGCTTGCCAGCGCCGGAAGAATCCCACTCCAAGTTCTCCATCTCCACTACAACCCATACCTTGTCCTGCCCGACCGTTTGACCGTGTTGGTATCGATCTGTATATACCTCTTCCGGTTACACCGGATGGAAATCGCTGCGTAATCGTCGCTATCGATCACCTTACATGCTACGCAGAAACTTCACCACTCTCTTCTGCGTCAGCCAGTGACGTCGGTCGTTCCATATTGCATCAGATCATTTTACGCCTCGGTGAACAACGTGAACTTCTGAGTGACCGAGGGCGTGTGTTTTTTGTCGGACGCTGTCGACTCACTTCTCAAGGAATGCCAAGTCATTCATCGCACCACCACCGCGTATCATCCTCAAACTAATGGCCTTACAGAACGACTTAACCTTACAATAGGAGATACGCTGTCAATGTACGTCGTAACCGATCACACCCACTGGGACCGTATACTCTCTTTTGTAACATACGCACATAATACTGCTGTCCAGACAACCACTGGTTTCTCTCCACACTTCCTTCTTTATGGTCGTGAGCCCCCTTGAACGCTAGACACAATCCTTCCTTAGCACCCGGATGTTGCTGAGTCGACGACGATGTCACAAGCTGCTAAATACGCGGAAGAGTGGCGTCAGCTTGCCCACTCCTTCACAAGTGCTGAACAGCAACGCCAGAAACGCCACCGCGATAGCCCGACGCCTCCGGCTTCTTATGCATCGGATGACCTTGTCTGGCTTCGCATTCCTTCAACCAGCCCAGGTCTCTCAACGAAACTTATGTGCAAGTATGACGGCCCTTACTGTGTCGCTAAAAGCTTCACCCGTCAATTACATCGTGGAGCCGCTTGAGCAGCCCCATGATCAACGAAGCCGTGGACGTGAGACCGTCCACATAGACCACCTGAAACCGCAATACGATCCCTATATTGTCTCCTGCCCATGAGTCGCCAGGATGGCTCTTTTCCTGAGGGGAGGAAAATGTAGTGAAGAAGATGAGTGCTACTCAGAAAGGCAGGGGGTATCACTCAGTCGCGGAAGAAGACGACGTTTGGTTGGCTGGGTACTCAGGCTGCTTCCATCATTGCCATTACCACTTGACATGTCGTGACCGCTCTCCTGTTTTATACAATAGTACCACTCAAAAACGCCTCATTTAATACACACACACACACACACAAACACACACACACACACACACACACACACACATATATATATATATATATATATATATATATATATATATATATATATATATATATGCGACACTACGAGCGAGCTCCATTTATGTTTTATTAGATGAAGAAGGAGTTCTGTAGAATATGTGCATACATTTATACACCAAAAAGGGATAAAACTGATTTATATTAAAACAGCAGAAATTTCCCGTTGATCAAATCTATATAGTCCTATCGGAAAGGTAGGTTCGGAATACGCAAAGCAAGATTAGTTGTTCGTCTAACCTAGTCGGGAAAGTTAGCTTATGATTTATGGGGTCTAACACCCCAAACCGGTCCTCACTACGATAGATGTCACATTAAGAGCCTCCAGGTGAATTCGCCTCCTAGAGATCTTTAACGCACACTGACGTCACAGAGTACACCAACCTTAGGCATTTTGCGTCCATCAAAATGCGACCACCACAGTGGACATTCAACACGTATCATTCGAGTCAACTGCTAAGCACCGTAACCAGTCTGCTTCTACGGCAATCAAACACACGACTGTCATACGAACAGCTGAAAAACTTAGCTTCGAGGTTGACTGAGTGCTTGCTATGATAATGTTGTTAAACACGATGTGATGTTCTATCGTCCCTTCTGATGCAGCAAGTATGTTTTGGGCTGGTAATGTGCTTACAGTAAATTAAGGGAAGTGTTTTTTTTTTATTTCTTCATTTTGCCTATTCTTGCGGCTTCATTGGAGATGTTTTGCTGAGAGACCTTCGGTGGCTGTTTATTGGAACACGCCGTAGTATGATATTGTTATGAAACGCCCTGAACACTTTCATAGGCACAGCACTTGTTTTCAATAAACGCTTATCACATATATATGCACTGAATAACAAGCGTTATGAAGTTGGGCACGCAGGGCGAAACATTGGCTGAGATAACTACCAGTTACGTTGCATCTGTAAAATGTGCCAGCTGTGTGTTAAGAGTCACAGTTACACGCAACAAACTCACCAGCCAATCGCGGTATAAGACATTTCCGTAGAAATAATAGCACCAGATGTGCCATGATTCCAGTAGACGTTCTAAAGCTGCTTGTAAAACTGACTGTGCCTGGCATGGTCTACATATAGTGGTCCTGTAGAATAAAGACAAGGGGAAAATCAATGTTAATGCGTAACGGGTGAATGCATATAACGTATACAAAAACGACAATAAAAAACTGTTGGACTTGTGTCGGACGGTGCCTCAGACGCAAACCCACTCTCACATGTAAATGAAGGCTAAAGGGAAACAGTACAGACAAAATACGATTTTGGGCGATTATATTACTAAGATAAAACAGCTGGGTAAGCTTTCTGTGGGAGCAAATGTCCAAATATTCACCTGGGATCAAAGCCGCAAGCATTGTATTCCCAGTGGGGTCTCCGGGCATTTGCCGAGTTATGCACGTAGTCTAAGTGTGCGGTGCTTGAGCGCACGTTCAGTGATGCGTGCAATTAGGCAGGGACCATGTCTCGAGTGGTCAGTTTGTCTTCATTTTCTTCGGCTGATACTACTTTATTAGCTCCGCCATCGTTGTCTTGCGGATTTGCTCGCGTTGTCGAAGCTCAATGCCCCGTCTCGGTGCTCACGTTCCTGGGACGTTCTTTTTTACCATCTAAAATGTTTTCTGTGCATCGGAGGGTATTCTTTTTCTATCACCAATCTCTCCACCTGGTGCAATGTGGACATGCTCAATAGTGTCTTTCCTTCCTATGGTTTTATATGTATCGCTTCTGAAGCAATAGTAGAACGCAGCTTCACTCGACACTACGTCGGTTCCTGCCGTGTAGTTGCTACTATATTCCAAACACATGCTATGCCAGCCTGAGGTGCTGCCGTCCTCACTTGAAAGATATGATAAAATCATTCCTGCAAGCTCTTTTCAGTCCTCGTAATAACAGTGGTTCGCTCTATCCACAGCATGTACTCTGTTACTTCATATCTTTCGCACCAAAATGAACAAACCAGTCGATTACGGTACATGTATTCTGCAAGCATTTGCGGCTGGTTTCACCACTACAATTTTTTTCTCGAGAATGGTGTTTAATAGACTCGATTTGTTTAAGAGTCCTCTGCGGCTGTTTAAATGTACAGTCGACATGAACGTTGCCTTTTACATGCTAAATGTATCCATAAGGCCGGCCTGCTTAATGAAATTATCAGATAATATCCGCTTATAAACGATACGTGTGGTGTGTTTTCGTGGTAACGAAAGTATTCCAATATTGCTTTAACGTTATTAGTTAGTCTTTTTCGCCTAAACGAATCATAGAGTGGTGAAAATTCCATTTTTATTTCCGGGCTAACCCTTTGTCCTACAAAGAACACTTATTTTGAATGGTGATTACAGCTTTTTCGGTTCACCCCCTGCCCTACAAATACCATTTATTTCTATTGACGATCACAATGAACACTGGTTTTGATTAACTGATGAAAACTTGGGGACCATAAAGCTTCGCCTATAAGAGTTGAACACGATAGCGATATTTTTTCTCTAGTGCGTACATACTATGCACATTACCCGCAGGTCGCGGGTTCGATTCCCGGCTGCGGCGGCTGCATTTCCGATGGAGGCGGAAATGTTGTAGGCCCGTGTACTCAGATTTGGGTGCACGTTAAAGAACCCCAGGTGGTCAAAATTTTCGGAGCCCTTCACTACGGCGTCTCTCATAATCAAATGGTGGTTTTGGGACGTTAAACCCCACAAATCAATCAAACTATGCACATTACGTGGGCTTAAGGGAATAGGTGCCGTAACATGTGTGCCTTTTATGATGGGTGACCAGCTTCTTTAAACCACGAAGTCATCATGATAGTCGCATCTTGTGACGCCCGATGGCGTTGAACGCTTGTGCCACGCATTATTACTGCGATATTATTTCCTGTTGTATAGTATGAAGCATGTATACAAGACGCGTGTGTTTGTAAAGCGTGAAAGTTACTTTCACATTATTTCCAAGCAGTGGAAGTCATTTTGACTGTATTTACAAGCAAACACGTGATTCTGTGGTAGAACCTACGTATACAGCAAAGCATTGTATGAGCCCGACGAAGGAGCTACACAGCACACTTATCCTATTCGCGAAATCTTACGCCATCCACAACAAACACGAACAAATTATGGGAAACAAACTTTTACCCATTAAACAACTTGCATATTAAACAAATTAGAGCATAAGCTTAGTTTTGATTGTACAGAAAAAGCATTTAAGGTACAAGTTAAATAAGTGCTAATGCAGGACAAGATACTTTTTGATGAATCCTAAAATACTGACGTTAGCAATGGTAGTAGTCGGGTGATGGAAATCTTGTACTGCATGTATTTTATTAACTATAAAATATAATGGCATGTATCACAAGTCTCTAACGTTCTAGTCTGATTCTTTCCTGAGTGATTGTTATTTAAATGTGTTGTGTAGTAAGTATGTTACAAGATTTGTACAGTCAGTCAGATTCAATGTAACATGATATGTTTTGGCAGCTATCTTTTCTCTGTTGCTTCTTTTGTTCATGAAGGACTGATGCCGCGAAAGCTGTTTTTTATTTTTATTTTTTTATGTGCGAACTGTGTACAAGGGTGTTGGGTCCTCTGTCAGGCTATATGCCTTTAGCCCCAACATCCTTTTGTTTCTTGTGTCTTGTACAAGAAAAACAATAAAACATCCAGATTCAACACAAACCACCTGGTTTTGAGCCCCACTCTGAACCAGAATTTCTTCATTTATATTTTTGCATAAATCTCGATTTTTTGGCCCTGCGTAAGATGGTAATTTTTTCCTCGCAACCAACGACACCGACGCCTCAATTTCTTCAAAACGACCTATTTAACGCCGTAGCATTCAAAGGTTATACACTTTTCAACAGATCCAACCAACCTTGCACAAATATCACTAACCCATTTCATCAGCATGTATACATCGTACCAGTTTATTTATAGATAGAGAGATAGATAGATGATAAATAGATAAATAGACAGACAGACAGACAGACAGACAGACAGACAGACAGATAGACAGATAGACAGACAGATAGATAGATAGATAGATAGATAGATAGATAGATAGATAGATAGATAGATAGATAGATAGATAGATAGATAGATAGATAGATAGATAGATAGATAGATAGATAGATAGATAGATAGATAGATAGATAGATACATTTTCTAACGGGCGAGAAACTGCGTTTCTGGCCCAGCAGGAAAGCCTAAACAATAAAACCAACGTTTTTGCTAGTGGGTGCATATTTAACTTTGTCTAAAAGTGTCGTCATTTCTTTCTCTCGCCCGTGTTTCTTGACCGCCTTTAACAGCAAGCCTGCTGTAAATCAAATTGTTTCGTATATTATTCTAGGACCTCGAGCAGAGGCAAACTCTTGAGTCAGAAGAGTAACAACAATGTGTCAACTACATAAAGGTGAAGCCTGAAGGCTAGAAAACATATTTAGTGTGGGGAGACAATAAACAAAAAAGTTAAGTGACGCCATACCAGTAGTTCTTGACGGGACCAGCTCACATAACAAGAAAATCACGAAGAAAGGAGTGAAAGCCAGCCCACAACCAAACACATGGTTGACCTTTATAAATGTTGTCAGGACAGCGCTGCCTCCCCGAATCAAAGGGTAACCTTATTTTGCTTTCGGGGCCAAAGTTATTTGATGTTCAGCCGTACGAAAAAAGCATAAAAAGGTATTGCAGACGAGACAATGAAAACAGAAAGACAATGTGTAATTTGATTGCGCTAACAAGGAAGGAAGTGTGCTGTCTCCTATCTACAGCCAGAGGCTGTAGTTTCGACGCGGTATTGTCTTATCTCATGATGATTTTTCCCAGGCCACTTGCATACTGCTGTGTTGTTTCTGCCACAAAAAAATAAGAGTGGTTTTTCTGCGTTGTTGTTTACCAAGAATTCAGGAAAAGTCACGTAATTTATTCGCTGCAGCGCACAGCATAATTTGCCCTGAGAAGGCATTTGCTGGACTCCCGGTTTGAAATTAGAAGTAAAATGGGATTTAAAGGCACTTTTTCGGCATGACTTGTCCAAAGCTACAGTACGACGTTCGACTATTGAAAAAGCATACGTCACAAAAAAAAAGTTGGACATTCAAGACAAAATATTTGTTGTATAGACAAGCAAATCCTTATTTATTATAGGTTCTAGTTAGGTATCTGCGAAAAAATTGTGCGAACCCTCCTTCACTTTATCAATTTTACTGTAAATTCCTCATTTGGTACACCTGATATAAGAAAGGGCCTTCACAGCACCGCGAGTTTCAGCGTGATCTAGCTCACGGAATTCTGAAAGGAGACATGACAAGAACACTACTGAAGTCCTTATGGACACATACTAAGGTGAGATATAGCCCCCCTTCTCATATAAAATCAGTGGCTCCAGCTCGCAATTGTTTTTTGGCCCTGCCCCGATTTCTCACACGCCAAAGAATGTCTGTATAATGGTTAAATGGTGATTGCGTGCGGCTCTTCATTGTGCGAGATTGTGATGAGCTAAACACAGGCAGTTACGACCACACAGTTGTACACTGCAGCTAACTTTCCAGAGCTGCTTTGGTCGACGGGCTCGGAATTTTTAGGATCAATTTTTAGATGCCAAGCAGCTTAGGGTCGAGCTCAATCTGGTGTGCGGCGTCACCACCCTTATTGCGCTTCTATGCTCCTTCCTCTCCTCTCTTTACCGCTTCCGCTCCTCCTTATTGCTTTGCAACATTGACACAGGCATCGTCTGCTAGCCTACGCTCGCCACCTCCCTTCTCCCTTTCTCCTGTAGGCATTCCTTCACGGGCCATTTACACCCCGATTGTGCATGCGCATCCCCTTCCCCTCTCTGTCTGCTCCAAAGCTGTCCCCTTTCTCGTCTCGCAACGCTTACGAGTGCAGCATCTGCTAATGAGTTTCTGAATTTAAAAAAAAACTGACTTCTCGCGCTACACCACCGTTCACTGGCCACCCTCTATATATTCTTGACCTTCATGGTAGTGGCGCTGGGAGATTTCTCCGGTGCGTTGTTTACCAGTAAAAATTATCAGTGTAAGTGGTAACTAAACGCAGACTGCGGGTCTCCGTGAACAATTGGTGTCTTCTGCCTCCCGTTGCCCATTAGCAGCGATTGGCACGTTTCAGTAGAAAACACCGGCCTAACACTGCATGCTTTGCGCCTTGGCGCTGAGCCGTGCCCCACGACGGGAGGCAGAAAATAGTGCACTTTTTTTTTGTTCCTCTTTCATAACCTTTCTCTCTCTCTCTTTGCACTTCCCCAGGTTTGTCTTTTACACTACGCTGGGCGCCAGCGTAAACGTCACCGCCAGTGTAAGCGCTAAAGCCCTCTCCTTCACATTTGAATATGGTCCCTTTTAGCGGGAGATGGACTGAATTTTTTTATCAGCATTCCGCATATTTTATTTTCAAAGTTACACACGTATAAAAAATGGCAGCATATCCGCGGGGTGAATGATGGAGAGTCGGGCGAAGCATCCGTCCGTTCATTCGTTCTTGCTTCCGTCCGTTCATGCATCCGTCTGTGTGACCATCCGTGTGTCCGTTCGTCCATCTAGTCAACACTACAAGTACCACCACCTCGCATCTTTTCATCATATATTCTGCACATAGAAGCACCACCATCCAGCGGACGTTCCAAGGACTCAACGAGAAATGGCAAACGCACACTTTCTTACGGCTTGCACTTCGTGTCTACTTCCCACCATTAACCACCTCGAGTTCATGGTACATACTAGTTCACTGTATTCATGGCTATGTGGCCCAACGCTCGCTAACCCTTTTTAAAACCGAGGAGGTTATGCCCAGCGAGTATAACGTAGCAACCCTTTCTTGTCAGATAGTGCTGAATGTACATGTCAATGGCTGCTAATGGGGAATGAGAGACAGCAGAATTTGGCTTTTAACACGCACGCTGCGAATTTTTATTGTTCAACAACACACAGAAGAAATCTCCCACCACCACCACCTTGCAGGTCAAAGAGTAAGACATGTTAAGTGTAAGACATGTTAAGACATGGTGAAAGCGTAAGACATGCACTACTACGAGGGACGAACGGGTGCCGCCTTAAGGAGCTTCACCCCTAAAAACGCCAGGTCTGCGCTGGAGGCGCAGCACAGTCCCAGCGATAACTGGAAGAGTGGCTTTTCAGAGCCTTTTACATGCGGAGCATTATATACTAGGGGCTGGTCATGCGCCGTCACCGTCCGCAGCCTCGCCTCCTCCTCAGCCAGCCATCTCTGCATCCCTTCTTCCTCTCAACACAGCGCGCGCTGCGCTCGCTTGTCCCCTCCGCGAGCCGCGCGACATTTAGTTTTACGTGCGCCAGCGGTATGCTAACGCACGCATGCGCAGGCCGGTGCCGGCACTCGCTATAAATAACCGAGTGTCGGGGTGCGCCACCCTTCGCCGAATGGTTTGTGCGGTCGCTCCACGTAGGAATTTACGTCAAGCGTGTCGACGTCGACTCCGTCGAAGACATCCAAGTGCGGGTCAGCGCTCAACAACGCGCCAACAACGAGCACTGCGTCGCTAGTGTCTGCGGAGTCGACGTCATGACGATGTACCTCGCGTCCAACCCATTGTGTGCCGCAGTAGAGAAGTACGTCGACAAAGCCGTGGAAGAATACCTGAAACAACAGCAGCAATGACAACCCCTCGTGATAGTTGGCGACTTCAACGTCGACGTCATCAAGGGCGATTGGGTGGTCAACTACATGGAGTCGCGGCACTCGCTGAAACGAGCAACGCACGACGGCAAACATCATCCGACCACGTTTCGCGGGACGTGCATCGACCACGTCTTTGCAAATTTCGACCTTCGGCCGCTGCAACCAGACCCACTCATCCTTCACTTTACGGACCATGAAGCCATCTTGCTCAAAATACCCAAAGCATCTTATCAATAAACATCGCCTTTCGCAGCATACGTGCGTGCGTGTTCACTTATAACACACACGCATGTCGTAAATTACAAACCACATTTATCGCAGTTCAACATATATGCTCCGCATGCTAACCAGTGTTCCCACTCGGGAAACTGTGGTCATTTTTTAAACACTCATTGGGTAACTACTCCAAGCACGCCTGCTGGATGCTCACTACGGCAGTATAATAAAAATTTAGGCTAGTAGGCCCACATTTGCTATGCTATATTGTGGAATTCTTCTGAGAAGCGTCGTATCCGCTAAACTATTGCGAGGAATTTTGAGCCAATTGTTCATGCAGTGGTGACGGCGATGAGGAATTATGCCTGAAGTGGGTATGCGCCATAGTTAATAGCCGTACAAAAACAAGCTGTTTTATTGGGTTGGAGCATTAGGCGAGCCGCTTGTTACTCTATTCGCATTGTGCGACGACTGCTTGTTCTTCGGCTGTTTTAAAACGCTTTATAAGTCATATTAACGCGATTGCTTTCCCGACATCAAGCCTGCATAAGAAAAGTTTGCCAACAAGTCCCAAGCACCAGCGTGGCTCAGTCTAGAGTGCCATATACTGTGCAAGGCAGTAATCATGAAAAAAACGAAAGGTAATGCATCATCATTCCCTATTGCTACATACCTGATTTCATCAATGCCTAACAAAATCTCTTTTTTTAATTGTCCTTTGTAATATGTCCCAGAAGCAAACTCCTTCCCAACAGTGCAGGAAAACGTGGTCAATAGTTTCCGGTTTCTTACAGATTAGACAGTGAGATCCCCAAGGCATATAAAACCCACGCTCATCTAAGAAGTTTCTTAAAGGAAGTGTTCCGGAGTGTAATTTATAAAAAAAGAGCGTTTTTGCACTTGGAGCTGCGGCATTTCTTTAACTCATTTAAGTACATTTTGACCATCGCGTGCTGTATATAGCGCTCTGTACAGTGGAACTGGAGAGCATAGTGTCACAGAAATCTTTGTACAGTTTTTTTTGTTTCCAAGACACCACAGGTAGTCAGTCGAAAAACGAACACACATAAACCGCACGCTAGGCACGCCTTGCTTCATGCATCTTTGCACAAGCCCCTGTGGTAACATCAGTGCTCACAACAAACTCGGGCAACAGTCTGGATTTCACTGAGACCCTGATAAGAGTCCAGCAATCAGAGTATTTTAAAGAAAGTATCCCAAGGTTCTTGAGGAAGTAACGACAGACGAATGATTACCTTTATGATTAGAAAGGGTAGCAGCACTACTGACATGAGAGAATTCTAGGAAGTGTTGTGTTACAATAATGCTTGACAGCCGTTGTTAATTTTTTAATGTTCGTTGTGTATTGCTATATCTTTATATCAGCACCCCGTGCGTGAAGTTTAACCGGAAGTGAAGAAAAAAAAAACCCGCATGGCTCAGTGGTAGAATGCTGTGCTGGCACCAAGAGGACCCGTGCTCGAGCCCCGCTGTGTCATTGGTATACTGGATTTTTTTTTGTAATTTCGCGTGATGTGGTTTTGAACACCAGCGGCGGCACCGGTGTTCGTAACCACATCGTAACCAATCAAGTAGTGATTGCTAGAATCACTTTTCAAAACGAACTTGTGGCTCTAACTTTTGTACTGTGGTAATTTTAAGAACATATTAGCAATCATTCGAAATCACGAATAATTACGCAGATTAAAAGTTTATTTCCTTTGAAGGGCTCGCATACAACTACAAACCAATGATTCTACAATCACACACTAGTCCCTCAATAAATGGACATTACGCGCTATCTTCACCATTGTATACTACTATGTGATTCAGCAAGGTTATTTTACGTGCTATAGATACGACATAACCTCTGACAACAAACACTTGTACGGAAACTGTTTCAGTTCTCTCACCATGAGGAGATGTATGGGTAAAACAACAAGAGCAGAAACAAGATATCACAGCACGTGTAGAATATTGTTGTCAAATAAAAGTCTTTTTTCCAAAAGTTGAAAATTCTATCGTTTGCTTATGCCTTAGCCAAAACAGTAAGGAGTAGCATTCGAACCTGGCCCAGCTGCGTCCTTCACAGACGCTAAATTCCCCCGAAATTGAATGCGTGATCTGCATAAAAAGGAATTGCTCAACGCCGCGTGCATACAAATAGGTTTTGTCATGGCAGTACAAACTATCATCGGCTTTCTGCTGCCTACTTCGCTAGCCTGCAACTGAAGGAACGTAAAAAGCGGGATGAAAGTTTTTATCGCAAAGTGTTCAGGGACCCTAAAAGCTTCCATTATTAATAAATAGGAGCACCGACCTATTGCCAATCTAATGAAAGTTCGCAAGGTGAAGTATTTTCTTTGCGTTTCCCACACACGTTCCTATAGTATGTATGCTGCTATGTAAAATTGCGCATCGCCTAGGTTAAACGCACAGATGTTTGATAGAAACACAGAATGCATGTCTCTGGAAATATTTGCAATGATGTTCCAAATAAGGGATAAAACGCAACTAAATTTTATTCATACATAAAAAAGTTGATTACAATGCAGCAACACTTAAAAAAAAGGAAGACTTGCCTGAGCTGCAGTATCGTTGTGAGAACTAAAGCTGGTGAAACACACATCTCTAATTTTCATGATTTATTGTACTAGACATACATATTTCGTGAACACATTTGAACACAGCGCACGACTTCGCGGGCACAAGAGTCGAACGTAAAATGCATCTCTCGCTGCGCTTGTAAGTTCGTTGATCGAAGCTTGAAGGTGCATCTACTCCATCCTTCGAATGACGTGAGCTGAATGTATCTAATGTCAACACCTACTTTGACAAGAGGAAAGCGCACCTGTGGTCATTGTTGAAAAAAAAGCGAAGGTCCCTGAAGTTGTGCTTTTAAAACGATTCAGAAAGAAGTAGCATAGCCACAAACATACCTTCGAATGACGGAAAGAATGCATATGAATGTCATTCAAATGATCGGCACCTTCTCATTGCCCTTCTCTTTCATCCTTCAGAGATGAAGGCACTCGGACCTTCGGCACGTTGTCAATATCGGTGACAGTTGGGCCCGCAGCGCTGTCCAGCTGCGAGAGCTTGCGGATTCACACTATGCGAGTTTTCAGTGAACGAAGCACATCACATCACCACGCAACACTTCACAGACCCGTCAATCACGGTCACCTTCCGGCAGTCGCTCAAAGGAACGCCAGCTTTCTGAAAAGACGGGAACACGCATGCGCACGTCTTCTCTACAGGAGACGAGGTTACAATAGAAGGGACGTCAGAGTCCATGCCCGGAGTAGCGAGCAGGCCTGAAATACTTTCCTAGATGGTATTGCTTTCTAGAGGTGAGATGTCCCCCTCACCATGTATTTCTTAAAAGAACGTGTACACTGTGTGCACTAAGCATTCAGCTTATCAAGATTTTGTGTTTGTTGGCTTTGCACTGTTATCTCCACTTGCGCAGTCCGAAACACAACGTAAAGCTAAATGATGATCGCGCTTGATAGCCATACGAGACGAGGAAGACCGGATGGGTGGCTTCTTGGAAAAGCAGTGCCGCAGACAATACACGTCAGATATTTCACCCATATGAACCGATCGAGAGTGTCAGTCGCGAATCTATTTAATACGCCATGTGCTGGCAACACTGGTCGGAGAAAAAAAAAAACACTTTCTACGCTTAACAGGGTTCACGTGGCACTTAAGCTTGACGCTGTGCTGAAGTTTCATGCTTGTGGCGTCAAATCACATTGCTTCGTTGAAATCGAAAAGCTGCTGGCTGCAGATCAACTCATTGATATTGGCAGAAAAATATCACTGGTGAAACAACGGACATAGTTGCGTTGTGTGTGCAAGCATCACCTTCTTCAGCGAGCCGCATCAGACTTAGTTCAAGTTGAAAAAGCTGTCCAGTGAGCTCGAGATTGAAGAATGCAACTGCACATGTCTAGTGGGTTTCTGCGAAAGGTGCAAGCCCTGTGTGCAGCGTTGCTGCACTGCTGCAGGTAAGGCATTCGCAGTTTTCCAAGCAACTAGGCGCTACGACTAGAGTTGCCAATCGCATGTATTTTTTCCCGTCTGAATCTGAATACGCGTTTCATTCACATGAATACAATGCACATAGCACAAGGTCAGGTTGGCAGGATTTCTGCTTTTGGCTTTACTTGGTGCAAAACCTGGACTCATCGGTGAAGACAATCAAGATGAGCTTGAGTGGGCGCGAGTCTTTTTACCTTCACCCAGAGGGCTGCTGAGAAGTAGCGCGGCTCGTTCGCATACTCCGATTCTTGAAAGCCGGTTTCATGAAGCCATTATCGCACCAGTTCCGTGCTCACATAGGCACCCGACAGTGGACCAGAGGGCGCAACGAAGCTTTTTGGGTCGCCTCAGCATTGTTGGTACCGACTGCTAGGGATACTAAGGAAATAGAACGTTCGCTGAACACAGTGACACGCTGAAGTGTCAGTGCCCTTTTTGGCACGTTTTCAAACAACGCTTCCTGGGCGCTTACAAAATCAGCCGTGACACCTTTGCTCACAACTAAAAAAGAAAGTGATATGCACGTGCAAGTTCGGTTTTGCTGCGTCTACTCGCAAGGCTACGCATTGTAAGACTCGATTTTGCTGCGCCTACTCGCTAGGCTGTGTGTTCTGGCGCTACCATCAGATCTCTTAAACTGCATTGCCGGGTGCCTATAGCGTTCCTATATTGCACTAGAGGGAACTCTGGCGCAAGTAGAGTGCAGTCTGCCTGCTCAAGGACGACGACGACGAAGTGTTGGGGCGTCCAAGCGCTTCTCTCTGTTCTCTTCGATTTTTTCGGTGAAGTCTTCAGTTTTGTATGGTGCCTCGGCTCAGCGTGTTGTGGCCATGGACGCGGGGCCTCCAGGAGGACCGCCTGGCCAGCAGTCACCTCGGCTGACAACCGCGAGGAAGAGAGGAACTTCACTCAGTGACAGCGAGGACACAGAGCTGTACACAGGTCCCTTGGAAGACGACCCATCCGACGATGATTTCATTCCTGCCCGGAGCAAGAGGGCAAAGAGGAAGATCGTCAACGCAGCCTCGCCCACCTCTGCGAGTACAGCGACTATGAAGTCAAAGCATGAACGCTGGCCACACGACACCATCTTTGTGCCAGAAGCGTCCTCAGGAAACCTGCGACTGCTGAACACGCAAGCACTATCCGCTTTTTTGGAACGTGTGGTACCTAAAGAAATCAAGAAAATCAGAATAAATACGTGAAAAAATATACTCACCGTAGACGTATTCCACGTGAATGCGCTTGGGCCACTCAAACAAGTGAGTGAGCTAGGCGGCATCAAAGTGCGGTTTTTTACACCGATGCACAAGTCATCCATAGCTGGTGTGATATACGACGTAGACATTGTGATTCCCGACGCTGACTTGCCTACCCTCATCAAACCAGCAAATGAGGGTACTGTAATCACTCAGGTACATAGCCTTGGGAAGTCACTCTGTGTGAAACTGGTCTTCAAAGGCGATTGCACACCATCCCTTGTCAAAGTCGGACATTTTTGTCATCCTGTTCGGCCTTTTGGGCAAAAGCCACTTCAATGCCACCAGTGCTTTAAACTAGGCCATGCCAAGGCCGTATGCCCGAACTCGATACCGTGCCCCCAGTGCACAGAGCCCCATTCGGAAGTTGCGTTTCAGTTCACATTTCTTAAATGCCGGTAACTGTAATGGCTCACACACTGCCTCATCGAAAGACTGCCCTCGAATTAGGAAGGATCGCGTGGTGCTTAAGCAAATGGTCACAGACAATTCGATCCACAGGGATGCTGCCGAAACAGTCCGGCGTCGGCAGCGGCGTCGGTGCCATCGTTTGACCTCAAAGACTGCGCAAGCTCAAAACGACAGCGCCACCTTTACTGCTGCACCATTAAGTCAAGCCACAACAGGACCGACAAATTCAAAGAAGACTTCGGAGAGCACTATTTCTACAGAGCAATGGCCTATTCTTCCAAGTGATTTGCTAACCACAGAACGTCAGCAGATTACGCCCAGTCAGGAGTTTTCACCAATCGCTGATGACACACATAAGAAAGATGGCAAAGTCATAACTATGCTTCGTTCTCTCATGGATGCCATCCGGGAGATCTTGTTGGAAATGAGACATCATCTGTCCGAAGCACTCTCGAAGTACTGGACGCCTTAAGCCCAGTACATGAATCACTTGAGTAGAAATATGGCTAACGATCACCATCATTTCTAAGAAGTCAAGGAAGCATCCATCATTCAGTGCAACTCCAGTGGACTAAAACCACGTCTTTTTGGACTTTCGCCAATTAGTGTGCGTCAACATGTTCCAAGTCATCAGCATTTGTGAACCCAACGCGTGTGCGAGCTCTCTTTTTTCTCATTTTTTTACTCTTTCAAACTCCCTCATCTGTTTCCCCAGTATAGGGTAGCATACCAGTCGCTCCTGACTGGTTAACATCCCTGCCTTTCCTATCCCTCTTGTTCCACCCTCCCCCTGGTGCTAGTGTATATGAAAGCTGCAATGCACGGCGCTTCAGCGAGCATGTAATTGATGGGTACTACACGGATTTGTCTAATCGTCTTACTTTCAGTTCCGTTTGGCTTAGCGTGGCTTGAGCACTTCTTTTCCGAAACGAAAATAGGCGGATGTTCAGCGGTTGCGCTTCACTACTTTAATCTTCTAGGCTTACCATTTCAAATTTGATTACAAAGTTCAAAAAAGCTGTTCTTTTTTTTCAAAACAAAACCGAAACCCAGCAATAAACGAAGCAATAAGTCCGTATAAAGTCCGCAAACACAAGGACTATGCAAATTTATGTACTACCCATCATTCTCATGCTCGCTTAGCGATCGCAGTGCCAGAGTTCCTTCTATATATTTTTAGGAAACTATGTGAGCATACGTCAAGGTCCACCGATGCTTTGAACTTACTAGCGGTCATAAAAGATTCGTATATTTGCAACAGCAACCCCGTAGTTTTGCCTTCGCACTTACGCGTCAGCTTCATCTACGGGAGCTCCCGTGTTCAATCGCCAGTGCCGGCTGACCACCCAGTGGTTTCCAAAGGGTGCAGGTGGGCTTCAGGGCGGTGACGCGGCGCCCCTATGTGAAGCTTACTCAGCCTGGAGGACTCCCAACCCGTTCCACTGGTTCCGGTGCAACAGCAACCGATGCAGTGTCTCCTGCTTCGGTTGTGTTGCGGCAACAATTTCTTGCTGCATTGCCAATGTGCCACTAGTATCTGAACGCCTGCAGGACTATGTTGAGAGGGACTTGCGTTATACCGAAAGTTTCTGCAACATCGCTATAAGTTACCCCTTATGAGACATACGGGTCACACTCTCTTCGACACTCCAGGAGGCGTACCTAACATTCAGCGTAAAAGGCTATGGCTGATTCACATGACAGATGTTATTTATAACGTCATGCAAGATAACAATGCTTCCTCAGAATGGGCGAGGCGCAATGCAGGTGATACAACACATTTTCGGCAGATAATTTGAAAGATGAGTAAAATAAATTAATGGAGAGCAAACGCAATTAATAATTCAACAGTGATATGTCAGAAAAAAAGCGACATGTATTTATGTAAGCGGTCAGTCATAACGTGAATATATATTATACTATTTATGCCTAAAGAGACGTTACTTACAATAGCAGAGTTACCACAATCAAAACCCAAATTAATGTTTAATTTACATTTGATTTCGCTTCATCCGGAACGGCTCAATGAGCATCGTTTGCTGTTTGTTGCATTGCTCCAGCGTAGCCTTTGAGTTTTGATCTCCGAAGAAAGGCTGCCGTTTTGCTGTTTTGCATCTCAAGTTATACCTGGTGTGGCTTCATTTTGCAACACATTTCCCCGCCGTGGTGGTCTAAGACACTCGGCTGCCGACCCGCAGGTCCCGGAATCGATTCCCGGATGTGGCGGCTGCGTTTTCGATACAAGCGAAAATGCTGTAGGCCCCTGTTCTCAGATTTCGGTGCACGTTAGAGAACCGCAAATCGTGACGTTAACGTCGGCAGCAGTCGGCGTGTTCAAGATGGGAACTCTTTATTTGGCCGAACTTGAGGCCGGGAAACGGAAACTCACACTATAGAAAACAATGCAAAATGTACACTGATATTGGTGTACAGAGCATCGGCCCTGGATAATCTATGAAATTTTCAATAGCATTGAAATTTCTACATCTGCAATACAAGATTCTAACGTTATTGCTAGTCGAGACATAAAATCTAGAAGAAACTCTAATGCTCATCTGATGATCTCATCGCAAGGTTGCAAGATTATCAACGACCAGTCATTCGGGTGTGGTTTCTGCAAGCTAGCAGTTCTTTGTAATATGTAGCGGCAGCATACTATAAGAAGAAAAGAGCACGTGAGGAAATAGTCTAATATAGTAAGAGGTTGGACTGGGGATAAGGGATATCCTGGCGAAGTCGGCACCAGCTTAGTGCCCACCAGGTCTGCTGTGACCAAGGAAGATCAATCCTCCTTGGTTGTGACTCAGCCTTGAGTTACTTAGAGCAAGTGAGGCTTTTTTATCATTTGATGATGCGAGATTTTCCGGCAGCTATTCGAAGCAACTAAGACGTTGAATGCAAAATAAGACCGACTCAGAACTCAATGCGTTTTGCGTTTTTTTTGAAGCAATGGCATTATTGTCGAAAACTATGCTGCTCAGTTTTTCGTGTAACAAAACTTTTTTTGGTATTTTGCCTCATATTATTGGCGTGTATCGAGAAGGAAATCTTATAGTTTATAGGGCGGGCAGTTACAGAAAAAAAGAGTGGAAAATGAATTGAATGCTAAGAGGTTAAAGCAGACATGCGTATGCTCAAAGCAGGGAAAAGAACTGGAGGAGTTAAAATAACAAAGTGGGATGGAAAGAAGAATGGAGCGTCAAAGGAACTGGATCTCGCTGTATCAGTACTCTCATTATTAGGAATTAATTACCGCAATAGTTTCACGTGACATCTTGCAATCATTGTGTTAGATTTATTTTCACACTCTATGCACAATGTGTAGAATCTTTGTTTTCTTTTTACTCTCAGGATGTAAAATGCTTACTATCTTAGTTAATTTATTCTGTTAAATTGTATGTGCCCTCAACACTACATACTAAATTTTGCTGTGTGCATAGGCTTCATATATGCAAAAAAGAAATGTCTATTTCAAACGTCATTTTACAGTTGCAACTGATGCAAAATATTAATCAATGTGGATTCATCTATGTTCATTCACATGTCATTACGAGAATGCATGGTATATTTTTCTTCAACAATATTTTATTCCTCCTTCTAAAGCTTTCAGCAGTCGTCGATTCTCAGTTTTACATCAATATCGTAACAGTCAGCGCTAAAATTAGTAGGTAAGCCAATATTGGTACGTGCGCACCAAAATTAATTAGAAAGCAGGATTACTTATGACCATTTCAATGAAACGTGACCTCTTGTAGAGCATCTGTACGTACATAATTTACCATAACAGTCTCATTCGTTCTGACTCGTTTGCTGGTAAAGCACTTACTTAGTAAGTACTGAGGACAGTGATTTATTGCCCACTTACCACTGGTCGTAAGGAACGCCGTGTGCGTCGCCGTTAATGGCTGCTATGCGTCGTTGCTCCGCCTAACGTTTGTTAACCAGCTCGAGTTCTACGCTGAATCGAGTTGGTGCAATGAAGACGTTAGTGTGTTTTTTTTTCTTCCAATAAGGGAGGTGCAGTCGCGAAAGCAGCTTGCCACCAATTCGAGGAACAAACTTTGTTCCCACCCACC
This sequence comes from Rhipicephalus microplus, assembly GCF_013339725.1. NCBI lineage: Eukaryota > Metazoa > Arthropoda > Arachnida > Ixodida > Ixodidae > Rhipicephalus > Rhipicephalus microplus. The sequence goes on along the minus strand of NC_051165.1, from coordinate 314,113,868 downwards.
TAATGGCTACGAGGAGACGCGCTTTAGTACGCCAGAAACCATGGTGTGCGCTCAATTCTGTGAATCTTCATTGCACAGGGCTCATTATTGCGTTAATATACGTCGTTCGTTCCACACGAAACGTTCATGATGTTTCGCCGGTTGTTAATAACAAGGAATGACTCTGATTAGTTTTTGTTTTTACTTTTTTGTTCTATACATAAGTTGAACATTAAGTGACACGTTGTCGCGCCTCTGAAACTTTTCGTATAGCCAAAGCATTAGGTCTGAACTCGGTCTTTATTGAGTGTTGACGTATTTTGCGAAAAAAACGCTCACTTCGAAAATTCACCGCCGAGTACAGTTATCAATAACCGTGGATCCTATCTGCGTGCGAGAAAAGTGATTTCTCGCCGGATATGACACCTACGCATGGTGTTTTGGCGCAGAAGTTTCTAGTGTCGGCATAGTTCTGTGTTGCAACCATCGCCTGATATGTGGAGGTCCTTGGTTCAGATCCCGCTGGATACTGCATATTTTAGAGCTAAAGCTCTTATGAGATCCGAAATTGATTGATATGTGGGGTTTAGCGTCCAAAAACCACCATATGATTATGAGAAACGCTATGAGATCAGAAATTGGGTCACGCGCAGCGCCGTACAGTTGCCCATGCAACGCCGCCGCACCCGCTGCAGCCAGTGCCCGTAACCACAATGCACGAAAAAAAAAAACTAGTACCAATTACACATTGGGGCTCGAATCTGGCTCCGCTGAATGCCAGTACATTATTCTATCAATGAACAATGCCGGTTATAGAGAGTTTCGAAACAGCAAAAGAACAACCAGTCGTCGCAAAATGCGAATAACGTAACGAATTGGTCGTCCAATGTTCCAACCTAATACAAAAGCTTGTTCTTGTTCACGCATTAGCTGTGGCGCATACCCACTTCAGCCATAATTCCTCATCATTGTCATCCACTGCATGAACAATTGGCACAAAATTTCTTTCAAGTGTTCGGCAGATACCATGCTTCTAAGCAGAATGGCAAAAATAGCATAGCAAATGCCGGCCTAGTACCCGAAACTTTTTTTAGTTTTAATGGCCGTAGTGGGTACCAAGAAAATGTGCTTCCGGCAGTTACCCAATGCGTGCTCAGAAAATGCTCTGAAAGGCCGCTCTTCTAGCTTTCGCTGTGACTGTGCTGCACCTTCCGCGCAGGCCTAGTGTGTTTTTAAATGCGAAGCATTTCTTAGCGAAAGCTCGGTAAATTCTAGCGTATCTATCTATTTATATATCTATATATCTAGTCCCCATGCGTTTGGGTGCTTTCGCTGGTCACCCCCTTAACTTGGCGTAAACCTAAAATTAGCATGGGAGGGTAAGATGGCTTGACGAGTATGACGTGCTTGTCAGAACATGAATGATGTCACCTTCCCGTCACGTACGACGTAAAAGGCTTCCCGCACAGACAGTGGCACATACGCACTGGTGAGGAAGTGCCGCTGGCATACGGGTACGTGCCACAAATGATTGACACTGTATCTACACAGGAACGACAAGAACACAAATGGGCAATTTTAACGCGGGAGCGATAAGCAATACCCGGCAATTGGTAGCGTCGACCCAGCGAAGGCGTATAATAAAGGTCAGTGTTAAGAAAAACCGGGAATAGGCAGCGTTGACTCCCCGACACGAATGCATATAACAAATTTCAGGGTTCCAGCAGGAATCGAAACTCAAGCATTCTGCGTGGCAGTCGAGCATTCTACCACAAAGCTGCGCGAGGTCTCGAAACTACTTTACCAGTAGACGCCAATCTTCGTGAAAGCGTCATTAATGGTCGCAGTGCTGCCTACCCAATTTTATAAGTATTACATATGTACTCCTTTTATACAGCCATTATGTGTGGTTGACGTCAATTGTGGTTAGGTACCATGCGCTGAAGTTGATTTATGTAGCAGCGCCTCGAGCCGGCATCTTCGCGAGCATCAGCGCTTCATATACAGCTTTTGGTGTTTCCAATACACATGTTCAGTTGACATCGTTGTGCAAGTGCAAACAACTGGTTATATAAAGAACGGCAACTCTTCAACATGTGTCTGTGTGTGCAACATTAGTACTGTGGGAGTTTAGTACACCCATGCTCTTCACTTGTGCATTATCATCATTATGATGTGTTGCTCATGCATCCTCATCGTTGTCGCGTATATATATACATCATCTTCGTTCGTTCATCGTAGCTGTCGGCTGCCGGTTCTTCGGGCCTAATAAAGGTCTTCCAAACCAAAACTTCATACGTGGTGGAGAGTGCTGTTAGGTCCCCTGTCGTCCTCTTGACCACTACACCCCCTGGAGCTACGTTCAGGTCACCGCTTTGGCCAGGTGCCCGGAAATATGTCGCACCAAGATGAGGTCCAAGATGAGCATTTAATCCTCACCAAGATGAGGATTTATTTATTTATTTGCAATAAATAAATAAATAAATAAAGGTCGGTGCTGCAGCCGTTTACTTTCCATTACCACGTGCCGCGCCTTCTCACGTCATTAACAGGCTCCAGCGTGAGCCCCAACCCTTTGCTTGTATGCGTGGGGAAGATGTGGAGGAATGGCTGGACGATTTCGAACGTGTCGGCGCTGCTAACCAGTGGGATAACACCTACAAACTCGCTCACGTTCCATTCTACCTCACGGGTGTCTCGAAGATATGGTTCCTCAACCACTTCATCGATATCCTTGACTGGTAAGCCTTCAAAGATCAGCTTCGCCATGTCTTTGGCACACCGGCTGTTCGTTCGGCTGTCGCAAAGAAAACTCTCATGACTCGGAAACAACACATCGGAGAGTCGTATACATCCTACATCGAGGATGTCCTTTCACTTTGCCGCCGGGTTGACACCCCAGTTACAGAGTCAGACAACGTACGCCAGCCTTAAGGGGATTGCACCCGTCGCATTCAATGCCCTTGCAATCCGTAATCCGGCTTCCGTTGCCGACGTTGCGACAACCTGTCAGTGTTTCGAAGAACGTGAGTCTATGCATCTACAATCGGACAGTGCACGCGGCCCGTGTTACGGCGGATCCAAACCTACGATACACGATAAGGCTGATTATACGCAAAGAATTAGAATCAATGGGATTCACACAACCTTCAGTGTGTACCATTCAGTCTTCTTCAACGTCATTGCGGGATATCATCATGGAGGAGCTCACGTCCATGACCCACATGGCCCACTTGCCACCCACTGTCACTCGTACTCTCCCAACGTTCTCGCATGCCACCGCCGCGTCATCAGGCACCGTCAGCTCGACGTCGCCGCCACGAGCGTACGCGTCGGTTGCTGCCACACCTCTCACAAGCTTTCCCACGAGCTTTCCATCCCCACCGCCTGAGCCGCCATCTGTCCCTCTCACTGCTCTCTCTCCCGGTGCAGTTAACGCAAGCTACTACCCTCCTTATCGATTGACCCGCCCTAAGTGCTATTATTGCGGCTATCGTGGTCACATTTCACGCTTTTGCTAAAAGCACCAGCAAGACGAGCGTCGAGGGTACGACATACGCGAACGGGAATATACCGCAGGAGCCCTGTACCAGGGCTGCCGTTATTTGTCACTGACGCGCGGTCTCCATCTTCGCCAGCATCGGGCGAACTGCGCAGTAGTCATCGATCTACCCGATGCCGTTCACCGTCGCCATACCGTCGCTCATCTCCTCTTCAGCCTGCTTTCCCTCGCTTCTGATCGTCGTCCAGAAAACTAAGCGATGCAGTTTTTGGAGGACAAACTGCATTCTAACACAGGACTTTAATTCCCCCAGCGCGCCCTTACAATATGATTTCAGTCACAGTTGAGGGAAAGGGACGTTGATGCTTTGGTGGACACTTGGGCTGCGTTTTCTATTATTCGTGCTGATTTGTGTGCCCGTCTTCGAAAAGCCACGACGCCTTATGATGGTTCAACACGGGGTGCAGCCCAGGGAACTATGATTCGCCCTTCCGCTCTCTGTACTGCCCGTGTGCTAATTGACAACATTCTTCACCATATCGTATTCGCGATATTATACCATACTCATTGTAGACTGGGACTTTCTTTCCTCTGCTTCCGCGGATATTTGTTGTGCGCAACGTCTCGTCCATCTTACTGACACAGACAACTTGCTCAGCGACGAAAAACTCAGGCCACTTCGACTCAGCGCTGAGTAGACATCCAGTTACCACCACACGAATATCGATTAGTCTCAGTTTTGTCCAACGACGTCGACTCTCGTGACATTTTGGTCCCTCCGTCGCCCCGTTGCCTTAACAAATGCATAGCTCTCGCATCAGGAGTGGCTCGCTTCAGCAATGAGTTAGCTGTCCTCGCTGCTACGAACACCACACGAGATAAAACTTTACTGTCCACGTTGCACTCCTGTCGCCTGCGTTACCGGTCTGGGGCCTGTGTGTGTCGTGCCTCTTACCCCTGTCCTCTGTAAAGGCCATCCTGCAGATCATGCTGCTTCCTCAGCCTTTACAGCAGCCATGAACAAAGAAGTGACAGACTCTCAGAAGCAGCAGCTGCTTGATTTGTTGTAAAAGCATGCAAACTATTTTGACGTTTATTCATGCACCCTGGGCCAGACTACCGCTTTCAGCGCATCGTATTCAGACCGACGGAACATTCATTGTGCACCGCCGTCCATACCGCATCTCTCTAGCTGAACGAAAAGTCATTGAGGAAAACGTAGACGATATGCTGCAGCGGAAATAATCTGACCCTCAACCAGTTCTTGGTCATCTCCCATCGTTCTGGTGCGTAAAAAATACGGTTCCGTACGATTTTGCGTCGATTACCGAGCACTCATTAAGATCACTAGAAAGGACGTATACCCCATGCCACGCATCGACGAAGCCCTCGATTCTTTACAAGGTGCTGAATTCTTTTCAAGCCTTGACTTGCGTTCCGGCTATTGGCAATTCCCCATGCACGAAGATAATAAAGAAAAAATCTGCGTTCGCAACCCCGGATGGCCTATACGAATTCAATGTTATGCCGTTCGGTCTATGCAATGCACCCGCAACCTTTGAGCGCATGATTGACACCGTGCTGCGTGGCCTGAAATGGAAGACTTGTTTATGTTACCTCGATGACATTGTTGTTTTTTTGTCAATGTTTCCTCAACATCTGCAACGCTTGGACGAGGTCCTGACTTGCCTTGCGGGCACCGGTCTTCGAATTAACACCAAAAAGTGCCATTTCGCCAGCAGATCTATTAAGGTTCTCGGTCATGTTGTGAGTAAGGACGGAATTCCTCCAGACCTTGCTAAAACTGCGGCGGTGCTTCGCTTCCCTTGCCCTCAAACCAAAATATTTATGAAGTTTTCTTGGTCTCGCCTCTTACTTTTGGCGATTAATACAAAACTTTGCCTCCATAGCCGCACCACTTCATAAACTACTTGCTTTCGGTATGCTCTTTCAGTGGTCTCAGGAATGTGAATCGGCTTTCGACATGTGGAAGAGTGCCCTCACGACCGACCCTGTACTTTCACATTTTCACGATGAACACCGACCTTCCTGCATACAGATGCTAGCGGCCGTGGTTTAGGAGCCGTGCTCCTGCAACGCGACAACTTTTCGCGAGAACGAGTCGTTGCATACGCCAGCCGCGTCCTCTCCGCAGCCGAGAGGAACTACACGATCACCGAGCAGGAGTGCCTCGCTATCAGTCGGACAGTGCAGAAATTTTGTCCTTATCTGCACGGCCGCCATTTCATCATTGTGACCGAATACCACGCTTTATGTTGGCTTTCGACACTCAAGAACTTGTCGGAACGCCTCAGCCGCTGGATTCTACGCCTTCAAGAGTATGATTTTGACATCGTATACAAGTGTGGCAGAAAGCATAGTGACGCCGATGCTCTTTCTCGCTGCCCTGTAGCAGCGGCTCCACTCGGAATTTGCGCAATCACTTTGCACAACACACCCTCGGAGTCCACGTCTACGGTGGTTTCCTCTCTCGCCTCTATGGACCAGCTGTCTCCGGACTACCCCCACGTTTTCCTTCTCGACAGCTGGCTGACCCATACTGTCGGCGTATTATAGGCTACCTCACTGGCAGTTCCCGTTCACCTAATGTGAGGCTCCGTCGCCAACTCTCGCAATTTAAGCTGGACAACGCGGTGCTGTACCGCAAAATTTACCATCATGACGGTCAGCGCTGGGATTCCATTCTACCCCGATCGCTTCGTTCCGAAGTCGTCAGAGCGCTTCTTGACCATCCGACTGCTGGTCACCTTGGTTACCATGAAACCTACGATCACCTATGAAGTCGGTTTTATTGGCCAGGCATTACCACCAGTGTAGCTCGGTACGTCAGGTCCTGCACCACCTGCCAATGTTGAAAAATACCGAAATCTGCTCCAGCCGGTACGCTAAAGCCTCTTAGCCACACCATTCGAAGTTGTGGTCATGGATATATGGCCCCATTCCCATCAGTGCTGCTGGAAACCGGTGGATAGTAACAGCCGTTAACCATTTGACGCGCTACGCCGAGACGGCATTCGTCACTACTGGTTCAGCTTATGAAATTTCTGATTTCATCCTCTGAGCCATTAAACTGCGTCATGGTGCTCCACGTGTATCCTCTGAGCCATTAAACTGCGTCATGGTGCTCCACGTGTATTGCTCAGTGACCGTGGAAGGGACTTTATTTCACAACTAGTGAACTAACTTCTTCACGCCTCCGGCAGAACTCAGAAGACTGCCTCTAGTTATCACCCCCGGACTATCTGCCTCACTGAGCGATTCCAGCGCACTCTTGCTGACATGATCACCGCCTATATTCAACCAGAACGCAAGAACTGGGACGTAGTTCTATCATTCGTAACTTTCGCCTTACTGTACGGCCACTCGATGGACAACTGGCTACTCACCATTTTACCTAGTTTATGGACGCTCCCCTACTTCTTTCCTGGACGTCTTTTTCTTTACCTGCCACGTGAATTCTTCTCCATCTTCTTCAGAGGAATACATTTTATGACTCGCACAGTGTCGCCAACGTGCTCATATAAATACTGAAGCCTGACAGAAAGACAGTAAGCTATTTTATGAGGAATCGCATCGTGCTGTATCCTTTCAACCTGGAGACGAAGTGCTCCGTTTGACTGCCTATCGCACACCTGGTTTGTGCGACAAATTTCAGCCACGGTTTATCGGGCCGCACACAGTTCTTCAAGAGACTTCACCAGTGAATTATTACGTGACGCCACTTGTAGCCCCAGCTGATCCCCGTTATCGAACTACTGAGGTCGTCCATGTCTCCCCTTCATGCGACGTTCTTTGTCCCCTTAACTTGCCTTGGCCAGGCTGGCCGCTTTCACGTGGGGGATTAGTGCAGGCATTTAGTATACCCATCCTCTTCACCTGAACATTATCATCATTATCATGTGTTGCTAATGCATCCTCATCGTTGTCGCGTAGCATCGTATTCTTGGTTCGTTCATCGTAGCTGTCGGCTGCCGGTTCCTAAGCCTAATAAAGGTCTTCCAAAACAAGACTTCATAGTACATATATTTAGCGTCATTTCATGACGTGTCATTTAAAATTTAAAAAAATGCAACGCGGTCGCCTTTCCTGCACATGTTTCGCATAACGTTGATTCCCAGGCAAGTGGGATCTGCCAAATTTCTTTTTTACTTTTTTATGGTTTCTTATGAAAGTGGTTACGATACCGGCAGCGAGTGTGGAGGCGGCGGCGACAGAAAATTACGCCACTAGAATTGATGGTTCTTTTCATGTCATAAAAATTTAGCTGTAAACATTTATGCGTGGCATAACTTTTTGCTTAGCTTTATCTTGACAACACGCTTCCACGCGCTGTGCAAAGGACTGTAAACCTAAATATTCTATTGTAAATGACTGGTTAATAATTAATACTGTTAGAATTGAGTAATTTGGACGAACTCAAATTGCAAGAGTCAGCTAGAGTTCATCTCAACGTCCAATTAGTTAGCATAAATACTGTCATTACAAGCTTTGCGCCCCCTTTATTTATAACAAAAGTAGCAACTAGAGGACCTAACAAAATAAGTAGCATAAAAAACACTGATGTTTTAACAGCTCAAGGAGCATCGGGTATCACCTGTTATGGCAAGGAATGCTGCTTATGAACATGTGACTGAGTTAACTCTTGCGTATCACCGACAATAAAAAATACATGCATGAACCATAACAGTAAAGATTAGAATAGTAGTGGAGTGTTCTAAGTGCCAATAATTACAATAATATAAAAATAGAAAAAAGACGCATAGCAAGCGAAAAAATCAGCCGTTGCTGTCGTCCATAAAACAGATAATCTTTTACATAACACAAAAAGCGAGAGCACCCAAATACCTGCTTGTGCTTCCTGGTGTCATCATTTTAGGCGTCGGAAGAAGGCTATAAATGGAGGAAACGTAATTTTCTTTGTATCATTGCTTACAACGTCACCGGCGGGCGCTTTATCAACCTAACAATGTCTACCAAGCATTTTCTAGAGATTCAGAAACTTGCTTTTTGTGCAATATACCCCGACTTAACGGCCCAGAAACTACTCCTGGAATCAGGGCCTCATTTGCATGATTACAAAGTGCAGTGTGTGGAGCGATCGAATGACTCCTTTTGCAACTATTTTAGCACTGTTGCGAAAGGCAAGCAAGAAATTAGGCATGCAGCATTCTCCAACACACTCTATTTTATGATGTTTTGGCAACTTGTCCCGCGTTGCGCACTTAGCAGGTGAATTGCTATTTTGCGTTGTCTGATGCTTTGTAATGCAAAGCGCTCCTATATATATCAACGAACATGTTTTTTTTTTTTGCACCGAGAAATAAGGGCTGCTTAAAATTAGACCGTGTACAACTACGTCGTGTACCAAACTATGACGACGCAAGACCCTATGATGGTGATGGCGAAAATACTATTATTTGTTCCACGCCGGTGGGAAGATCATTTAGGATTTTGTCGTGCGAACCAGAAGTTAATTCTGACGTCATTTACGTTATGTCGAAATGCATGCGACAGAGGCATGCTAATGGGTAGAGATAAAGGGCGGAGCAGCACTACCGCGAACACTCCACTAATAGATAGTTGGTTTCTTCGATGTGCATGGATGTGCTGCAGTTTAGAACTTTTAAAAGGTGTCGCATGCATATCTGCACACTCTCAATTTTTGAATGGTTATACTGATTCATGCAGTATAAATCACACGTGTCAAGGTCACGGAAGGTCACGTGTCAAGGTCAAGGAAGTGTGTGCAAAAGTCTCCTGGAGGTAGTGAACCAGTCGATGTATCCTATGGTGGCTTCCCCCCCCTTTCCCCGCCTGCGCCACCTACCCAAGAACAGTTCTTTAAACAGGAAAATGACATCGTTGAATTTGACATTTTGGCAAAAACTGTACTCACGTCGGGGCATTTGGATCTTTCCCGATTGACCCATCTGGATTGGATTCTTTGTATTTAAAGTTAACAATATTCAGATGTGGATCATTTCAAAACCAATCATCTCGCCCCAACAAGTATCTGTAAGCTGCCGCAATACGGGCCCACACTTTATGGTGTTTCATTCCCCTTCACGTTTTCTCCCTGCCACTAACTTTGGGGTTTATATGGTGGATTTACACTGTTCTTTATTTTATCGCCACAAGAAATCATGGCTAACAGTCACGTGAGTACAAAACCATGCATCTTGAATTCGGAAACAGACATTAGGCACTTAATAAATCACTGAGTGTGACTTCAGAGAGTATATGTATACTTGTTGCTCGGCTCAGGATAGAAAAAATACTTCCCACCTTTAACCACCTCGAGTTCATGGTATGTACTAGTTCTCCTGTATTCTTGGCACTGCGGCCCAATGCTCGCTAAACCTTTCTAAAACCTAGGAGGCTTACGTCCAGCGAGTATAACGTATCAATAACCCTTTCTTGTCTTCTGTGCGTTGTTTAACAATAAGAAATTCGCAGCGTGCGCGTTAACGAAAAGCCGAATTCTCCTTTCTCTCATTCCCCCTTAGCAGCCATTGGCATGTACATTGAGCACTATCCTTTATTGTTCAACAACGCACAGAAGAAATCTCTCATCGGCACCACCTTGGAGGTGCAAAATGTTATACTTGTTACACACTACTACAACGGCTACGAGGGATGAACAGGTGCCGCTATAAGGAGCTCCGCCCCTAAAGCTATGATGAAACATAACCTAAGCGGATGCCACATAAATTTTGCAGGCGGAAGCCATATACTACCTTTCTACATATACTATACGAACGATGCTTCAGTGATGATGTTGTTGCTGACCGGAATTTCCGCTTTATTTATTAGTCATTTTAAATAATCATACATGTTTAAGTTACGGATGACTCATTATATGATCCGGGATGATACTCATTATTCTTTAATGCTGAGGCCCTGTTTCGGCTAACGCAGCTTCCAAAGATATCGGGCCTAAATTTAATAACGCTGGGCATACTTGTTCAAGCGCATTTCTCGGTTGCTGTCCCGACTCAGCCCAGTGCGGTCGTGTAATGATCCTGTTTTTATAATCGTGGAGGTAAAACACAGAAAGCTGATGTGGGACAAATTACAGATCATGTGAAATAAAAATTAGAGTAAGAACGAAGTGCCTTTGCAGAGAATGTTCGTACTATACGTTGCAGATTTTACCTTGAGGTATCGACAACAGTTATGGCGAGTTATTTACCTGAAGTTCCCATCTAAGCCAGTGACGTCGCCAGTAAAAAAAACTATATAGAAATTATGCAGCGTGAAATAAGCCACGCAAGGCTTAAAACAGCAAAACTGGGTAATTCTGAAGAGTGAGCTGCATGTTTCGAGGTTGTTTCTAGCTCTTAGCTAAATGCTGGAGGCCATATATAGGTTGCGTTTATGCTGTTTCTAGGTTTCAGCTTCTGCGATGGTCTAGTGGTTAAGGTAGTCAGCTGCTGACCCGCAGGTCGCGGAATCAAATCCCGGCCGCGGCGGCTGCATTTTCGATGGAGGCGGAAATGTTGTAGGCCCGTGTGCTCTGATTTGGGTGCACGCTAAAGAAACGCAGGTGGTCAAAACTTCCGGAGCCCTCCACTACGGCGTCTCTCATAATCATATAGTGGTTTTGGGATGTTAAACCGCGCACATCAATCAATTAGGTTTCAGCTTAACAATGTTAGGCTGTGTATGAGTTGATTCTCAGCGCACACAGGATCGGATCCGGCAACATACAATCACAGAGACGACACGGTGGTCTCAACTACAGAGAGGGAAAGTTGCGCCTGAAACCAAGCATTCGCATCTCTCAGAAATCTACGGGACGCGTCATCCTTGGCGTAGGCCTTCCGTCCTTTTCGGGGAGTTCTTGCAGCCGCCGCTGTTTTTTCCGGTTTCTATTGTTCTGTCGTTGTATATACGCGGCTCACCGCACCCGCTTCGTTGCCATTTGTTGTTGGCCTTACTGTTGCCTTGTATACTTTTGTGGTTCATTGGTGAGTTGTGGGTTATGCGTGGCACACACCAGTTTAGGATTGCTAAAGTTTTTTTTTTTAGTTAGACTCGCATGACTGCCTTTCGAGAAAGACCAAGTTTCGCGCTGAAGCATTCGCAGAAACCATGTACCACAGGGTATCCGCAAATACCACGCCAGGTGCTCTATCTCAGTTCATTCGAAAGCGTTCTCACCTTGCTACACTGTTGCAGTGACGCGTAGTTTTCTCTCCGTTCGTCGGCGAGTGCTGGAACGGCAAGGAAAGCCTACACGTAAATGCAGTGGCGAATAAATTGTGCAACCCGCACAGACGACGGCCAACAGACGCTGTGCAAAAGGTTTGGGTAATCGTAGCGTTTGAACAAGAAGCAAGTGATAAGCTGCTATTCCTGGCTGTCCGTAGGAGCAAGTACGAGACGAATGTTATATCTGAATCAGTTTCAGGCGCGGATCGGAGGGCTGGAAATGCTGACATTTATAGCTACCCCAGCCGCAAACAGTGTCTGGATTTTTTAGCAAGATAACTGCCAACCGGTGTCGCTTGAGATTAATGCGTGCTACCTATTACGATATCTTTCTTTTGGGTGTCTGCCTCCTTTTATGTCTATTTTAGGCCTCCACGGCACCCTTGGGCTGAACGAAATGGAACTAGATGTATGCAACCACATCCTGTGGTGTCATGAATGGCTTGCACATTTTTTGAAGTCTATACCTATAGGGTAAATAGAACAGAACTATTAATTGCTTTGAATGACGCAGATGATGACTGTACGAGTCGTCAGTGCATCGTAGAGCGCGAACAAATGTTGGAGCTTAAGCCGTTCCTACCTTCCCTCCCGCTGTTGTCTACACACTCTACTCAGAGCGTACACAGCGTCTGCTGTGATTACAGCAACAATAATTGACGGATTTGCATGAGGTAAAATGGCGGAAAAATGAGGCACCGCTTGATAGGTTTATTTGTTGGGGCTTGATTAAACAGATAAGCTCTTATTATTAGCTGTGTTTGAAAAGTCAGGGCATGCCTCTATTTCATAGCTTAGAATGAAGTGTTTCCGAGTACAGTAATGGAGGTACGCTCTGATCACCTCGTGAGAAGAGCTTCAACCTGCAGGTTAAAATACTTCACCGTGAAATATACTGAGAATCTTTAGAAAGGAATGGGGTGTGAACACTGTAAAGCAGGGGCCGCCAAACTGAAGCCCACGGGCGGCAAGCTGCCCACGTGGCAGTATTATGTGGCCCCCCGCACTTTGTTAATCCCTCTGCTTTCGATTTCTTGCTGATTCCTAACTAATAACCAAGATGGCAGTTTTGACCGATAATAAGATTTTTGCTTGTAACTTGTACAAGATTGCATCGTTTCGACGCGCGCACTGTAAATAAACGTGATTTATAATTGACTTCTTGAAGTTAGTGCCAATTCACAGAATTTTTACGCTTTAGCTGCTAAGGCAATCCCCCCCCCCTCTCATTTCTTAACTTTTTTTGCAGCCTCTCCTTCCGCTGATCCACCTCCTTGCAGCTTAGTCCTCCGGCTCAAAAGGTTGCCGACCCCTGCGCTGTCAGATAGTGGAGCGAAATTGTAGACTCTTAGCAAAGTCTGCTTGTGTGAATTATTCTTTCTTGCACTGCGCCACGCGACGCAAAACACCAATGTTTTCGACAAACGCTAAGCAACCACGGACGTAAGAATGTGGTGCCTCGGAAGAGATCAGCTTTTCTTTGTAATGTGTGGCTGCAGAGAATCTGCCACAGCAGAGATGGTGTTATTGCATATATTGCGCAAAATGAATTTTGATGAAGGCTACGATAGAGTAGCTCGTGGTCTTTCATAGAAAGTGAATGTAGGCGTGATAGTTCTGTCAGTACAACATTCTGATGTGCATAATATGATGGCTAGTATGTCACTAATGCATAATGTTAGAATATGTTGTAGGCCCGTGTGCTCAGACTAGGGTGCACGGTAAAGAAAGCCAGGTGGTCTAATATTGTGGAGCCCTCCACTACGGCGTCTCTCATAATCATATGTTGGTTTTGGCACGTTAAACCCCACACATCAATCAATCATCCTAGTATGTTATATTATTACGAGCTGGTGTGAGAACGTACGTGCTGGTAAGTCACGCTGCTAGGCCCAAGAACGTGGGTTCGATTAGCTTTAAATCAATATATCTGTGTAATGGAAGCAAACAAATGAGAAAAAAGAAGAAAACTGATGCTTGAACAGAACTGCCACCTCCCGGAGGTGCCGGTAGACGAGAAGTAAAGTTTGAGATTTTGAAGCAGTGTTAATTGAAACCGGTGCTGTAAAATCCTAGTGAACTGCACAGACACACCAACAAAATAAAAAAGAAAGAAATACACCATCAGTAAAACAAAGCTGGACTACGTAGAAAAGGCATCCTAGAGGTATTACAGAATACACGATGAGAGTTCGCTAATATAAAGGCCGCCGCTACAAGCTTTTCATGTGCTCGTTCGAACACAAAACCAATTACAGAGGTCAGCTGTGTTCTGCTTTCCAGGGCATTGCACCAAATACTACGTTTGCTTTGTGCGTGCTTTTGGCACATCAGGCCACGAAGTTTGGATGACATACAGATGTTCTTGCTTTGCCACCGCAGACGTAGCCCGTCCATGCTGTCATTGCCTCGTATCGTTTTTTTTTTAATGCAAAACATTTCTTAGCGAACCAGTGACATTGAGCGTATCTATCTATCTATCTATCTATCTATCTATCTATCTATCTATCTATCTATCTATCTATCTATCTATCTATCTATCTATCTATCTATCTATCTATCTATCTATCTATCTATCTATCTATCTATCTATCTATCTATCTATCTATCTAGCGGCTTACGACATTTAGCTCTCCTGGCCATTCCGGTAATGGTATCGATATAAGCTTGGTATGACACGACATGACTGTATGACGAGCTTAAGAGACTAGTCATAACATGAAAATCATGGCATATACGCCATGAATTCCATGATTTACATTTCATGGCCTTGCTGCTCTTGCCGTGGTTTTGTCCACATGTCATGTTGCAAAACTGGTGTAGTACGACATGACTGCATGGCGAACACAAACGACCGACCCTAACATGAAAATCATGACATGCGTGTCATGTAACGACTTGACTACATGCCACATTCATGATGCGCTCGCGGCCGTTTCGCTAGCTTCACATGTACCAAAATTGGTTTACGTCACGTGAATAAATGATGAGGGTGTGTGACTGGTGCAAACGTGATAATCATCAGATGCGTGTCCTGTAAGAACATGACCACATGCCACACTCAAGGCGCCAATACACTTCGACGTAAACCGGGTGTGCGTGCACGCCGGCGTTCGTTTTTTCATCTCACGCCGGCGATGCCACGCCAGGCGCAGATCTTTCGCCATATATTCGCAAGTGTGTGCCGCGCGGCTCCAATTTGACGCATGGAATTTGAGCGCGCCCAGCGTCCCTCCGTCGCGAAGAAAGGCAGACGCGGTGCTGTCTGGGTAACGTAGACGCTGCGAAATGCAGCATGTCGCAATACGGGCCGGTTGCCGCCAGCCCCCGCCGACGAACGCTGGTCTCTCGTTTTGCGACGATCACCGGTGCTCCCGTTTTTCTAGTCTAGCCTCGCTGCGCCCAGCGTGCGCGTGCGTCAACGTCACGTCGAATGTACACAGACAATAAAGAAAGAAAGAAAAAAATCAACGTCACATTGGAGAACATTGGGTCCTTCGTGATGCGCTCGCAGCCGTTTCGCCAGTTCTGCATATACCAAGTCTGGTATTGTGGTAGGTGAATGGACGGCGAAGGTATTTGACTGCTGCAAACAGGATAATCATGACACGCATGTCATGTAAAACTTGACTACATGCTACGCTCATAGCATGGTCGTTGACATTTTGCCAACTCCAAATGTACCAAATTTGGTATCAGGTGACGTGAATAGATGATGAAAGTAAATGACACGTCCAAACATGATAAACGTAACATGGAAGTCATGTATGGCATAATTTACCTCTACATCGTTAAGTTTCACTAATACTAAAGTCGCATATTAACCTTCCTCATTCGTGCTTCGAATATCGTCGATTCCCACTGTACTTGGGATCTGTCATTTTTTTTGTTACTTAATCTGTAGAGTTTGACTCAGTAGCCACTTACTGCCGGTATTGCTAGGGCAGATAAGTTGATTCTAAGGGTTCTTACTTACCTGGGTGCCATAAACTCTGACGTGTGACAACACAATCAGGTAAAAAGTCTTCTGTGAGTGCTTTCGATTTGCTTTCAGTAAGCATCGCCAAGGTGCACTCTACCTCACCGTCTATCAGAACGCCGTCAATTACGAAACACTAGCGAATATTTCAACGTCCCCTTTTCTGTCCATTTTGGCATAATACGCAACGCTTAGCACTTGCTAATAATGAACCTGTCATTTTTTTCTTGCGGATTTTGTCACCTTGACCGGTCAATACCTTGTTAGTCAGAAGCCAGTGCACCAAATCTCAAACAATTACCACAAGCGAAATGCTGCAACCTGTCAGTATGGCCCTTCATGGAAAACGTAGTGCGTCATGTTTCAACCCGATTGTTGCTCCGGTTACACTATACAGGGTGTCTCACGTCGCTTCAACCTGTCAGTACGGCCCTTCATAGAAAACTTAGCAAGTCATGTTTCAACCCGATTGTAGCTCCGGTTACGCTATACAGGGTGTCTCACGTAACTTTAGCCAGAGTTTGAGATTATGCCGGAACACGTAATTATGACGCGACGAAATACATGTTACTCACCGTTGCCTGGAGTTGGACTATCTTAGTGTTCTCAAATATTGTTTATTATATATCTTTATTTACCTAACTTTTAATTAAAGGAAAATGGATGAATACTTTCCATGAGAAAGCTTAAATCGGTTCGCAAAACGTTCGGTTAGACAGTTTTGAACTTTACCTCTGTTAGGTATTAGTGTTTTTCTTCAAATTGCAAATGCCCGCGAAATACAAAAACACACAACGTGACAAACCCGCTCACGTGTTAGTGAGCACGATGATTCTAGTGCTCACTAACGTTCCGCTAACAAGCGACACACTTCACTCACCCCGGTTCATGACAGCGATAAGATGTCACAGCGGTTATCGTTTTTGTGCCGATAGCAAAACGTGTTCATCGTAAAGCCACCATCATCGTTGCGGCCCTGCCGAGACAGCAGAATGGGGCAAATGGTATGGTCGTTCGTACACAAAATGTTCGGATTGCGCGCACTGGCGCATGAGTGGGTTTAACACGTGGCATTTTTTTTTTTGTATTTCGTAGGAATTTTTAATTAGCAGACAAACACTAATACCTAACAGATAGGTGTTAACACAGATATAATGTTCCAAACTGTCTAATCGGACGTTTTGCAAACCGATCAAAAACTTTCTCATTGAAAGTTTTTTTATTTAGTTTCTTGAAAAGTATGTTAAATAAATATATATATATATATATATATATATATATATATATTTACACAATATTTGAAAACACAAAAAATAGTCTGAGTAACTCCAGGCAACGGTGGGCAACGTTCATTTGGTCACATCATGATTACGTGTTCCAGCATATTTTTAAACTCCTGCTGAAGTTATGTGGGACACCCTCTATATATTTGTGCTTTTTTTCTGACCTATTGCAGGGTCCAAGAAAAATGTTCCTTCCCTGCGTGTCCGAGAAAAAAAAATGGCCTGGCACCATGCCAAGATAATTCGAAAGTCGGCAGGGAGGTCAGGGTGTTCTCGCTTTCCATTTTCAATACACATGATCTAGCAACAGTTTCAGTATTTTTCAACTAAACTATTATGTGCAGTGAAAACGACGATATACTGACAAAATGCGTCAGATGTCATACGTGGTTCATTTCATGCAGTTTCGCTTACAGTATATTGATTACAATATTTGGTTCTTAGGTTGTCATATCTATAGTTAGTGCACAACAAAGATAGTAGCCTATGCGAACCTCTTAAGCAGAGCTTGTGGAACACCCAGCATATTTCATGCATAAGCATTCACTGTACAAGCCTTTATATAAAAAAAAATACGCCAGGCCTGCGCGGAAAGCGCTTCAAGGTCAAAGCGAATAAAACCCCTTTAACTGCGAATGCCCGAAGAGCGTCATTTCTAGAACCAGTTGCAAACATTATTGGCGATACTATAATACGATTACACTTTCTAGGTACCCACTACTTCATAAAGTGATTCTGTGGCTGATGACGATGACAAATTATTGCTGAGTGCTTTTTAATGGGTTGAAAGCATGCAATGACCTATTCGTATTTCAGTTAATGTTGTTTGACGCCTAGTTACTATATTACTCTTAAGCAGTTTTTTCTTACACTTAAGCAGTTTTCTCCTGTTCTATTGTATGAGACGTGGTGCTAGCATAACCATCTATATGAAGGTGCCTCAACTCCTGGGAATGGGTCTGCCGGGTCAGTGATCTTTCCTGCAACAACAACCGCATGAAGATTTGGTATCCTGCTAGACGACATCGACAACCGCAGAACTTGCTGCTCTGCGAAGCGCACCTAGACTCTAATTCACCAACAACAAGCCGAAAAATGAGCCCTGTTCAGTGGCTCCAAGCCTGCAATACAGTGTTTTGTATTCGCTTTACGCCGGAGACCTCATGAACAACTAGTGCTGCAACCTATAGAGTTGCTACACCACCTCTTGGGCAATGTACATGATATCACGTTTCAGTGGTTCTAATGAATTGCGGCATACTGGACAATGAACATGCCGACGCAGCTGCTCGATTTGCACACAAAGACGGTGCCAAATAGTCTATATTGTTCTCAAGGACTGATGCTGTCAAGAAAATACGAGAAATCACTAACTACGATGTAATAATCCTGTGGGACACAAGTTTACGATACAGGCGGCTGTATAGGCTGGACCTGTCTCGCCGGCTTTGGCCTCCATCCAGACTCTCGAATCGAAACAAAGGTGCATATCCGACTGTGGCTCAGTGTCACTTTCACCAATTTTTTTACCTTCCGAATCGGCTTGCAAGACAGTGCTGCTTGCGAATATTGCGGCAGCGATTAAACGATATATAGAGCACGCTTTTTTCACTGCCCTCACTACAGCACACACAGACTGCCGCTAGCTGCTGCGTTAGCCCGCTTTGACGACAGATCCTTGTCGGAACAGTCAGTGCCCGAACGCCAACGCGATCTCTGTTCAGACAGAAAATCAGTCAAGGCCTTACTAAAAATTTCTCTTAGTAGTGGGCTATAGTATAGGCTGCAGCACACTCCACTCATGTATTTTTTTCTTGCACGTCTGCATTTCTCTTTTATGCTCTTAACATCCTCCTTCCTCCCCTTAGTGCAAGGTGGCTAACCGTATACTGAAATTGTGGCCAATCTCGCAATTTGTTCTCTCTATATGTATCACCGCAAACACAAAAAAGAACAGAAATACTTATTCCGAAGATTTGAATAGGATTCGTGTGCATATGATGGGTCATCCCTCCTCCTAAACGTCAGATTAAACTTTGCGATAACCTGCGTTGTATCAGGAACTATCTCTCTACAGTTGCAAGGCTATCGTGATGCCTCTCGTAACGCTTCCTTTTACACACCTAAATAACGTCTTGTAGCGCGATATGTGTCCCTTGGTGGATCTATCTTATTGAAAAGCGAAACAAACCAAAACAAAATGTGGCGTCATTCAGATTATCATCCCATCATAATTCATTGTACAGTGCATACAGCGCCGTGAAGTTACTTGATATATCTTCCACAACAGTTGCGTTCATTTTCACCGACGAACACTACATTGATCGTTATTCCACTTATTACACTTACCACGTCCCTCTCAAAGGTATGTCGGTTAAACTGCAACGTGGTCTCGGTGCACGGAAGTTGCTCACGGCTTTATAGTTGGATGAATTTACTTTCAAACCACGAGGCGGCATAGTCAGCGCCAAACGTGCGGGGCGAAGCATTTCCCTGCTCGCAAATGAGTCGTAACTGGTTGAAGAGTACGTGATCCTCTTTCAAACAGGATCATCCTGAGGACGTTTTATACGTTCATGTACTCTACATGCAAACTCTTTCACTCGACTTACAAAGCGACGAATGCAATGCCACCTGTTTTTAACGAACTTGACAACTTCCTGCCACCCAGGCACACTACACTGGAGCACAAGATCACCACTTCGAGAAGAGCTTTAATGCCGTTGAGAAAGTGCAGATATCAATATTACACCCACTAGTTAATAGGACTGATGGCTTAGCAATTATTACGAATTTTGTATACCTACAATCACTTAGGACGTATGCAGTGGTCAAGCGTACGAATGTCTAAAATACATGGCATAACTCGTAGAAGGATTGTAACTGATTGGTATGCGGGTTTTAACGTCCCAAAACCACCATATGATTATAAAAGATGCCTTTGTAGAGGGTTCAGGAAATTTCGACCACTCGCAGGAGGAGCTTCTCTTGTGTGCACTGTGCAGGCGCGCTGTTTATCAAAGTGTCCCCTACTCTGACGAACAAGCAATCATTTTTGTCCTCGTAATTAGTACGCTAGGTGAGTGTTGTAATCACGAGAGGGCACTGTGACACCAAAGCTATCGTATATATACGAATGCATTTATTTTACTTTATATCACAATAGTTTCCTTCACTACACACCTCAAGATCCACGTTGACCTATAAGCCTGTCGGTTTATTCAGCCCCCGCCAATTTGATTATCAATGTTTAGCGGACAATGACTGGCGCAATTTGGCTGCTATGTATACAGTGGCTTAGAATATATCTCTCTAGTTGATGGCTGCAGCTTGAAATAGTTTCTTTTTTAAATGCGAAGCATTTCTCAGTGAACTTCGGTGACTTTTAAATCCGTAGCATTCCTTAGCGAACTTCACCGACTTTAAGCGTATCTATCTATCTATCTATCTATCTATCTATCTATCTATCTATCTATCTATCTATCTATCTATCTATCTATCTATCTATCTATCTATCTATCTATCTATCTATCTATCTATCTATCTATCTATCCATCTATCTATCTATCTATCTATCTATCTATCTATCTATCTATCTATCTATCTATCTATCTATCTATCTATCTGTCTGTCTGTCTATCTATCTATCTATCTATCTATTTATCTATCTATCTATCTATCTATCTATCTATCTATCTATCTATCTATCTATCTATCTATCTATCTATCTATCTATCTATCTATCTATCTATCTATCTATCTATCTAGCCACCTACGACATTTAGCTCTCCGAGCTGTTTCGATAAGGGTTTCGATAGCAAACTTGGTAAGGCATAACATGAGAGTAAGAAGAACATATGTGACTAGTTATAACATGAAGATCATCACATGTACATTATAAATGTCATGATTTACATTTCATGGTCCTGCATATCCTGTGGTGGTTGCGTTCACATGGCATGTTACAAAACTGCTACAGTATGGCTCGATTGCATGGCGAACACAAGCGACATACCCTAACATAAAAATCATGAAATGCGTGTCATGTAACGACATGACTACATGCCAGGCTCATGAAGCACTCGCAGCCGTTTCGCTACCGTCACATATACCAAATTTGGTATCACAGTACGTGAATGGATGCTGAAAGTACGTGACTGATCCAAACATGATAATCATGAACGCGTGTGATGTAACAGCATGTGTACATGCCATGCTTATGATGCGCTGGCGGCCGTTTCGCTAGCTTCACTTATACCAAATGTGCTATTACGTGACTTGAATGGATGACGCAGGTATGATATTGGTGCAAACATGATAAACATGAGATGCGTGCCATGTGACAACATGACTACATTTTAAGCTCATGATGCACTTGTGGCTGTTTCGCTAGCCTCACATGTGCCAGACTCGGTATTACGCGACACAAATGGCCGACATAGGTAAATGACACATCCAAACATGATAATCACGACATGCGTGTTATGTAACAACATGACTACATGCCACACTGATAATCATGAGATGCCTGTCATGTGAGAACGTCATGTGGTAATCATGAGATGCCTGTCATGTGAGAACGTGATTACATGCTACAGTTAAAGCGCCAATACATTTTGACGTGACGCGGTGCGCGTGGTCGCCGGCGTTCATTTCGTCGCTTGACGCCGGCGTTGCCACGCCTGGCGCCGGTCCTGCCATTTACTCGCAGGCCCGCGCCGCGCTGCGTTGCTTTGACGCATGCAAGTTTCAGAGTGTCCAGCGTCCATCTGTCACGAAAAGAGGGAGACACAGTGTTGTCTGGGTAATGCATCGGCGTGAAATGCAGCATTTCGCATTTCGCGCTGGTTGCCATCGGGCCGCACCGACGGACGCTGGACGCGCCTGGCGTCAGACTATAGAGTGGTCACGTTTTGCTAACGTAGCGTCGCTTTTCTCAGCGTGCGTGCGTGTCAACGCTACATTGGAGTATATTGGTCTCTTCACGATGCGTTCGCGGCCATTTTGCGAGCTCTACATATACCAAATTGGGTGTTACGTGACTTCAATGGACGACGAAATTTATGACTGGTGCAAACATGATAATCCTGACACGCGTGTCACGTAAAAACATGACAACATAACACGCTCATAGCATGCTCACGGCCGTTTCGCTAGCTCCACATATATTAAATTTAGTATGACGTGACGCGAATGGATGACGAAGGTAAACAACACATCCAAAATGATAATCATGACATGGAAGTCATGTGCGGCATCAGTTACCTCCACCTCGTAAACGTTGTGCTGGTTTAAAGTGACATATCAACATTTCTCATTGGTGCTTCACATATCACATCGATTCCCACTTTACGTGAGATGTGCCAATTTTTTTTTTTTCACTCCAGCTTACACCATTGCCGACCCTCTGACCACTTTTGTGTTTGCCCCAACGCGCTGGTCTTGTGGCTTGGCTAAAGCACTCGGCTGCAGACCCGCCGGTTGTGGGCTCCAATCCCGGTTGCGAAGGCTCCATTGTCGATGGAGGCGAAAATGTTGTAGGCCCCTGTGCTCAGATTTGGGTGCTCGTTCAAGAACCCTATGTGGTCAAAATTTTCGAATCCCTCCACTACAGCGTCTCTCATAATCATATATATGGTGGTTTTGGGGTGGTATACCGCAGATATCAATCAACGTTTGTGTAGTAATAAACAAAATACTGTTCACCCTTTCGCAAGCGATGTAAATGGAGAATAGTAATATTGGCATGTCATCGTGACGAGAAACGTTCTCCAGTAAGTGAATCAATTCACTAGAAAGAAAAATAATAAGGACGAATGCTTTTCGTCTAAGAATAATGTTAGGGAAATACGTAAGGAACCACGTGACATTTATGCATGCTGTATACGAAAAGCTGACATTTGTTTAACCTTGTGAGTTCTGGCTTCAACCCAGCCAACGCGAGTGTTAAGAATAAAATGTGAGCATGAGCTCGTTTTATGCAGCAGATGCGCGAGTTTAACAAGGCCAAACAAGCAAGCCATCGAAATTTCAGATGAAGTTAGCAGCGTTTTCGTACACAATTATGCGAACAAATAAAAATTTTTCTTACGAATAATTTCTTGGTGAAGCGGTGCTTATTGGAAATTACGAACATGTTAAATGATTTGCCCATGAAACCCCAAAAACCATATTGTAACATGTTAACTTACTGATTGACTTGGTGCACATTGCAACCAGCTCTAATAGATGCTTGTGAAGCACAAAATATTATTCGAAAAACTTTTGTAACGGAATAAAAAAAGACATCACAAAGTTCCAAGGAATGATGTATTTTTCTTATCCTTTGTAATTTGTACTCTTGGTAAAGACGCTGTCTCTAAAGAGTCAAAAGTAAATATTCCTGAGATTTTGCTTGAACAAAACAAAAATCAAGAAAGCTCCTCAAGAAACGCGTCTTGAGCTCGAATTCAATGGTTTAGATAATTTGCAGTAAGCGTATCTTTCGCAGGGGTTAGGTAGCAGACTTATGTTCAGTTTTTTGTTTGGGTTGCTATCGTAAAAGGTTCATATTTGTCTCACTAGAGTAGTATAACAACTTCAAAAAATATGGCCAAACACGGCCGGTGGACCATGCAGCACAAAATGCATCCAATCTATCAGTTCCCATAATTTGAGGATTTGAAGCTGCTTGTTAAAACATTCGCCAAAGCTTTCACGAATTTTTTTCACTTATCTTGACAGCTCCGCATTGTCAGGTCACTTCTTGCACTCACAAGAAAAAGGCCGTTTTTTTTTCGCGTTGTGTGCGTACACTAAGTTTCAAAAAAGATCACTGTATAAACTGTGTCAAATATTCAGAGCGTCACCTACAACATAGCCAAAGAAGAACACTTAGACACAGATACTTCATTCTCATCTCACCTTCCACCACGCTTCTAAAATCAAGGCAACTTATACCTTAAAAAATGTTGTATACTGTAGCCGAAAAGAACGTAGTTGATTTCTCCTCTCCTTAAAATAAATTTCATATTCTCATTAGACAGAAAGAATGCGGCTTCGGTTGCCATCTAACGAATAAACTACCAGACTGTTTTTTTTTTGTATTTCAGATGCGTTGAATGATAAAGGTTCTGACATTTTAGGAACGTCTGCCAAATATAAGAATCGCTCTCAAAAGAATTTTCTTTTATAAAATTGCAGCTGCGCCCCGACCACGTAATATTGAATTCTGGCGACCTTGTCTTACGAAAAAATGAAGGACTGCGCTTTAAGAAAAAGAGGAATCTTTAATTATACCAGAACGCAAGACGGTTTCATTAACCACACTAGTCAATAACAAAATTGACGCAAAGATGGGCTGCTGTGGCTATTGCACAGTTATGTATTCGCAATGCCCAGGTACTTTATTTTTTTGCAGTGTAAGGCAGAATCCATAATATAGATCGTTACTATAACATCTTCGTACGTTTACAGATGGTTCGAAACATTTCCAAGCAATATCTAGTTACTCCCCACTTTCGAAAACCAATTCCATCTTGTGTCTTCAGAACTTCTTCAGAAGTCATCACATCATGACTATTCTCCCAATGGCAAAATTTTGTATGGTACTCAGCGGTTATCTCGAAGAATGTAGGTTAGATCAAAGCCGTCACAGTAGCATTTCATTAGATGGAGACTGTTTATGTCCTGTGTACATTACGACGTCAGCGCACGTTAAAGTACCCGAGCGATAATATCTTCCAGAGCTTTCGCAATGGCTTGTCTCATACTCATATGTAGTAGTTCTGAAGCGCAAAATGCCAGGAAATGTTATTACCTAATAAAATGTGCTCTACGCCCAAATAAGATGATTTTATTTTCTGAGAGCCTGGTCTTCTAAAAATATTGAAACTTGCCTTGTTATATATGACGCAGTTTTGTACCTTGTACGGTTCCTTCAATAGAATATATTGTTTAAGTGTACGCTGAGCATTAAGAACAGCTTAGACCAAGAGGATATAAAGGGCTACAATCATTTTGATTGTATACAAGGAAAATCGAAGACACGCTCTGCGACAGGTATTTAGGCCCCCTTCAAACCCATATATAAGACAACACATCTGTGAAACAAATGCAGGATATTGTTTCCGGAACCACTTTGCAAGGTCTTGTGTACCGTTGCTCATCTTATAGAGAGATTACGTTTGAAAAGTAGTGCTTATTTCCTTCTAAGCCCCACGGCACGTACGTTAAGACTATATATTTTTGTTACTTCTACTCTGCTTGCCTATGGCCACCCTACGTGCAAGCCGTTACCGTTGATTTCCTTCCCTCGTTTTCTGAAGTGATCAGAATGAAAAAACCTGAAGTGAAAACGGAACTTTTGTAAATATGGTCTTATGGGAGCTTATAGGAGAACCATCAGCCTTCCAGCATAGACAACTTCTGACGCTTTGCTGTGGCAATTTTTATTACTTTTCTGACGCCAAAGCTTCTGATTTCCCGTAGTCCTAGGCTCAAGTAGGAAACAACAAGGATCAACACGATGGGCACACGTTCTGAGCCTTTGTTTACACGTGCGTGACCCCAACTCGACGTGAATTCCTGGATACATACAAAACATGGAATATATTCAGGGAACAAGAATATTCCTAATCAGACCTCTGACTTCTGAAGTATGCTTGGTGTTGCCAGTTGAAGTTATTTGGCGCAAAGTACTTTTTGTCTCCATTGACCATACAGAATGGCAGACTTAGATCTGGCCCAACTTCCATTGAAAAAGAAGGTAAAAGCCCAGAAATAGAAGGAAAGCACGAAGTGCTGTAAATAACTTAGCTATCATATATTTATTTCTGAAATTTCACCCACAAACCTTCTGGCTCTGAGGGTTAGCGTGGGTTTCATCCGTGAATGTTGGCCTTTCGCGTGCAAGCGTATTATTGCGATATAAAAACATGGGCACTCATAACTTTGCCCTCACTATCACCGTTTGTCGACGCCGTCATTCCCCATATATGTATATGTATATATATATAAATATAAAAGCCACGTAGAAAAGTAATTCAGAACCGTATTTTCTGGCGCATGGAATCCAATTGGCGACCTCTCACTCCACCACACGTGAGGTTAGCCATTGAGCCACGAAAGCACATGCCTTCCGTCGTAGTAACGGCAAACTATTTTTTCCCAGCATTTACCGCTGGTGGTACGCTAATCTTTATGGGAAATATTAGAGTGTTGCCAGCTTTCCCGTGATATGGCGCGAAAGGTGTGCTAAATGGTGCACTCGTGTAAATTTCCTTACATTTTGTCGTATATTCCCTCCCCCTTCTCGCGTGTGCGTGCTTATCTCGGTGGTAGAGAACCGCACATACGTCTTGGGCTTTCACCCGAACGATTCCACTGTTGTTGCAGGAGGCACGGAGATTACTTTGTGAAAAGAGCATGGTTTAAACACAGCAAGGTAACATCGTGAACTTGGTTTACAGCACAACACTACAGACAGGAACTCAAAGAAGGACACGGCTCTGACTTTCAACTAATCTTTATTCCAAAGAGAATTGTGAATATATATATATATATATATATATATATATATATATATATATATATAGCAACAGCAACAAGAAAGTGACATGTGCAAAGCCCGAGGAAGCGTTCCGGCAGCGTCGTTGTAATAACAGATATTCAGGATCAACAAAAATAATCAATTTCCTACTTATGCACAAAAACGAATTGATACAGCGCTTCTTGTCTTTGTCGGGGAGCGGCAGGTATTCGGGCGGTAGTCCTTGTTGTCTTCGGCTCACTCGAACGACCGGGTCGGCGTCGTCCTCTTGCCGGCTTGGGCTTGGCTCACGGCTGGACGGGGGCGTACGGTACATGGACCGAGAAGCACCTCCACCAGATGTCACGAGGTTGTGATACACGCAGCACTTGAGAGGAAGCACGCAGGAGTCAGGGCGGTGTCAGGCGAACTGTTTATTGGGCGAACTTGTGCCCAGCAAAATGGGGCCAAACACAACTCATATCAACAGCGGCGTGAACAGTCGTCGGCCGACGGAAAAAAAAAAAAGACCCCCAGTGGCGCACTGCGCCGGCTTTTTATACACGCGTCGTAACGCGTTCCAGAGTGGCATACAAGATAAACGCGGCCTGCGTTGCGCTTAACAGAAAGTGATAGCGTCTTCCTTCGTAAACCAAAAGAACCGCACGTGTCAATATGTTACAGGCCTCAGCGAATTCTCTTGTCAAGTGGTTCACGTGTGGTTTTATTACAGAGAAGACGACAACCACGGGATTTGCACAGATCCAGCACATGAAGTCGCGCAATCCCTTGAAGTGAGAGCTCATGCTCTCTCAGCCGAAAATTGACACACCGTTTCGTTTGCCCTTCGTACCCCGAAAACACGTGTCATTGTTTGGCAGTCAGTACCATGTTTTTCTTTGTATTCCTGTCTCTAGTATTGCGCTGTAAACCAAGTTCACAATGAATTTTAACCAACTGGCTCAGCTTGCCGTCTTACACCGAAGTAAAACTCTGACCTTACTTAGTTCATGCTTTCATGTGTATATCTGTGCGCATACGTTTAGTGCGTAATTTTCTTTTTGAGCAGTGCGTTGAGTTTTCAGATGTGAACATTAGCTCTCGCTAATTCCTTGTGCGCTATTTTTGTGCGTTCTTTCACCTTGAGCAGTGCACAACACGTTGCAATCCGGTTGCCATTCGTTGAGTGTTATTCCAAATTGTTGCTATCGCATTCACTGCTTCACCCTCGCAGCAAAACTATGACTTTTTTTTTCTTAACACAAAAAGTAAAACATAAGACCTTCATTAGCAGTTTCATATAACGTAGACAGAAACGTGTGCAAGGTATAAAAAGTCATAGTTTCACCAAAAAACTAAGCAATGAATGTCGAGTGTTTTCACGAAGCAAAGCTATCACTTTCAGGAGCGATAATAATTGTATTAAACATGCGCTATAAAGTGTAGTAAACCACACTATTGTTGCCGTGATATTGGGGCAACCATAAGTGCCCCACCCCTCACTTCTTGTTCGCTCACGAGATAAGCGCGTGCGTAGACGACCCCGGCCGAAAGACGATGTTCGCTCCACAGAAAGACTAGGCTAGTGCGTCCTTCCCGATATATACACACATACTTATAGGTATACGTGAATGATGGCAACTCCGGCGGTGACGGTGGCAACGATGACGGCAAAAGCTAGCTGAGGCTATCCGCTATCGAGATAAAAGTAAGATATTCGAAGTGAGTGCCAGCACGCGTAGTACAGATATTAGCACACCGCCTTCATTCACACATCCATCTAGCAGTGGCAGCTGAAGGCAAACGGACAATAATGTATTTGGGAAAGGGTGTCTGACGGTGTCTTACCTTCAGAAACTTTAGCAGTATCGGTTTTCCGCGCAGGCGTATGTCCCATGGTAACAAAGAAAACAAAATTGCGCAGCTTGCGAAAAATTGTGAAGGTTAGTTACCAGCAGAAGTGGTGGTATAGAAGAAAAAAAGGAAGAAGGGGAAGACGAATAAGATGACGGAGTTAGTGCGTGTCTGTTCAAGACGATAGATCTATTAAGCCGCATAGCAGACACAGTATTGCATATGAACACGTTATTTTTTCCCCACTTTCCTTTCTTGTACTTTGTTTTACAACTCTTTCTGTCTCCGTTTCTTTTTGTGCCATATTGTCTTTGCCTTTCTTTTTTGCCATTCATCTCTCTTTTTATATGACTTTGTGTGGCTATATTTCTTTTACCGTATGCGGACTCTATGCTTCAATGTTTCCCTCTGTTTCTTCTGTTTGTTATTTCTTTTTTATATACGTTTTGGCTCTCTCACAAATTTATCATTTTTTCTATTTATTCCATGGTCTCTCACTCTTCATGTTTGTTGATTTCTTTCACTTTGTGTATTTATCTCTCTTTCATATTTTTCTTTTTCTCCATTTTTATGTAATGATTTCTCACTTTTTTCTCACCGCTGTTGCGTTTTTTTCATGTTCGTTTTTATTTTGCCTATCTATCTATCTATCTATCTATCTATCTATCTATCTATCTATATATATATATATATATATATATCTATATATATATATCTATCTACGAGTTCTCTTTTTTTCTTTTGCCCCGCCACGGAGGTCTAGTGGCTAAAGTACTCGGCTGCTGACCCGCAGGTCGCGGGTTCAAATCCCGGCTGCGGCGGCTGCATTTCCGATGGAGGCGGAAATGTTGTAGGCCCGTGTGCTCAGATTTAGGTGATGATGATTAAAGTGTAATAATTAATGAAATTAAGTGTTGTTTGTCATGAAGCATTTGTACACAGATACATTATATACGAAGTATTATTTATTTACACTTCACGACGCGTCCGGACGAGCAAAGTCCAGGGCTCGCACCCTCTCCCGCGCGGCACGTTCACTGGCTGGAACAGCTTCGGGAACGTCCACTCGCCGTTGACGATTGCGAGCGGCGTCTTGACGCCGGCCTTCATCGCCCTTCTCCGCCTGACGCTTGCGTTGTCGTTCCGCTTCTTGGGCCGCGTTCGCGGCTTGATGCTGACGCCTCATCTCGGCCTCGCGAGCGCGCAGTTCACCATCCGCTGCACGCTTCCCCCGCTTGTCCTCGGCCTCGCGAGCGCGCAGTTCGGCATCCGCTGCACGCTTCGCCCGCTTGCACTCGGCCTCGCGATCGCGAGCACGCAGTTCGGCATCCGCTGCACGCTTCGCCCGCTTGCACTCGGCCTCGCGATCGCGAGCACGCAGTTCGGCATCCGCTGCACGCTTCGCCCGCTTACGTTCGGTTTCACGAGCCCTTCGCAGCGCCGCCTTGTTTTCCCAACGTCGGCGAAACCACCGCGGTACCGTCACCTCCAACGACGGGTGCAGTGCTGGCATTCGGTTGTACTGCATTCGTTGTTGATGGTAGCGTTGCCTCCGGGACATCCATCGCACGACCCGCTCTCGACGGGAGACTGAGAGAGAAGGCGGGCGCGCGAGAAAGAGGGGTGCGCGCGCAGCTACAGCGAGCGAGGAAAGCGGAGGAGCGAGCGAAGGGGGAGGGGGTATAAGGCGCGTTACTGACACCGATATCAGCGTCGCGTCCGTGGCTTATTCGGTAGAGCGTCGCGCTGCGGCCCGCCAAGTCCTCTTTCTTTCAAAGATAGAGAGAAGACTGCGGACGCCGCCGACGGCGGTGGATGGTTTGGGGTCGCTTATAAAGTGTATTCACACTTAAAATGTAGGTGTTTCCAACGCTTTTCTACGACGACACGGTGGTGGCACCTGCCTGTCGCTTTGCGTTCTACACCTTATCACCTCCGAGGCTGGCGGGCATCTTTCTCCGCGGGCGCCCACGCCTTCATTTTCGAAGATTGCTGCCAGATGACGCTCGTGTCTAACGTGCCTCCATGCGCTCGTTCACCTCCGCTACACGCTCGAGGCACTCTAACGCAGCGCCTCTAGAATACCATTCACCGATTTTCTTGCGCAGAACATCAAATAAACGTTTTGTTCACTCTCTCCAAAAGCAAGATTATCGTCAGTCTAAGACATTTGCAGTGTAACATGCAGATTCGGGCCAATTTTAGTACTTCAATTTCTGTGCCCCAGTACATCTTCTCTTGCCCATCAAGAGATTCCATCTCTTGGCAGGTAAATTGGCGCTCTTCCTCTGGTTAGGGAAGCACAAGTGGAAGAATAGTACAAGGATATGGCACCTGATGTTTAGTGATGATAGTAATTTTCTATCTATGACGCATGAACAACACCGACCTGTTTGGAATAAATTGTGAATGCCCTATGCACTATACGCACTCCACAATGTGGGAACCATAAGCTGTCCCGGAACGCTCTAGCAAACCAAGCAGCGCTGCTATAATACCTACCAGTCGAAATGGACACACAATCCTGGTCTCAAGTTACCTTGTCACAGTTAATCTCACGCATTTAACTAGTGACTCCATGTAACTACTACCCTCCCAAAGTTGTAAAGCGGATGCCACACATATATTGGTCATTATCTGGAACTTTTCTTTCCGTCTCTTCTTAATTCTTTATAAAGGGTTGTTTGTGCAAGTTTTCTGACGGTGGTGGTTGCATCAAAAAATCGCATGTATTCCGTAAGATTTTTTTTGTTAGTAATAAGAAAAAGTAACTCTTTGCGATGAACTGGCCGACCAGCTTTGGGTCAGCTGGCAAGCCGAGGATGACAGCCGGGCTTAAGCGCGATACGTGGTCATTTGAGGCACCGCTATTATCATCAACAGAGGGTGAGATGACCCGGGGGTCAATCCCTCTTCTCCCGCCTCGCCTGAAAAAGTATGCTGGACCTATTTTAAGTTTAAAATGTGAACTTTTTACAAAATAATTAAATTATTCTGCACACAAAAAGTCACGTTTTTGAAATATGCATTGATAACTCATCTTGAAAAAACCTTTGCACAGTGCGAATTTCTACTTTGGATTTATTTAAAATGCAAGCTACGAAGAGATGGTTCACTGGTTCCACTGCTACCTATAGATTCCCGGTTGTTCTTCGCGTGTCATCTATCTCAAACACGTATAGAAAGCGGTGGCGCAACAGCATCATCGTGAACTCATATGTGACGGCTCTCTAGAATGTAGCTAGATTGACAGAGTGAAATGGTTGAAAGTGAAATGCTGGGGGGGAGGGGGCTAACCAAGCTTTCGCACGGTTTGATACCTTATACATTGAACGGGTAAGATTCTGTACAATAGCTAAGAAAGAACAAAAGAGTAGAACGGCCTGAAAGATAAGAAATGAAATGTTACTCACCCGGCTCTTTTAAATGAGTAAAGTGAAGCTAGAACAATAAATCAACAATATGGGGCTTGATCTTAGTTACAAAGGTTAACTGAAACAAGGCATACTGGCAATTCCAGAGCATTTCCGCTTCAGGGCAAGACTTTACCCCTAACATCACATCTGCCCCGGAACAGACCAGCGAAATTTAATCATGGATAGGGCGCTTCTTGTTTACAAAAGACGCCTTTTTTTCGATGGTAATGCTATCTGTCTCCAACACCAAGAACCTGTCCAACAACGGCTGTCTGTGGCTGTTGCTACGTGGCATCGATCTGCGAAGTTGTGGAATGGGCACGTGGACTGACGTAATTTCAGTCATGGCAACAAAAGAACTAAAAGCGCGCTTCTGTTTATGAAGCTGAAGACGAAGATTATTCTATGACTAGTTTAGGACAGCAAGTGAACTAACGGTCATCGAGGAGTTCATCGCTGGTTTTTGAGCGACAACAATGAAATCACCCTGTGTCGTTGGTCTTTCTGAGTGGTATGTTGAGAACAAAGAAATTACATGTGTCATACATAAGCGGTTTCTCAGTTGCGGCACAAGAACTCCTACCTCACTAAAAGCGAAATCAGAGTAATATCGATTTTTAATCTAGTTTATTGGAGATAATGTAGGTGCTACCTTATCACCATTGACATAATATATATATTAATTATTATTAATATACTAATAAGAAATATCGTTATTATTATCATCATTATTACTATTATTATAATATGTTACTGACATATTTACCTAGTTACACCTCAGCACCTTTACTCAATATACCGGCATAGCCAGTGCTGCAGCACATCCAGTACGTAATCAGCATGAAGACTGCGCAGTGTAACAGTGCGTGTCGATGATTTTATTTGTTTTTATACAGAACCACCATCCCTATCCCTTCGCTGATTACTCTAAGGCGACAATTGGACGATAGGCCACTCTCTTTGCGGATGTTACTGGAGCACCTTCCGCGTCTTTCGTCGGCTCAAAAGGCAGTCAATGCAGTTTTTTGAGGACTACAGGCTTATGTGAACACCTTTAACATTTGTGTAGTGCCAACGCTGCACGCGTCAGCCCATTGACTGACAATCCTTTCTTTTCATCTCTCTCTCTTCTCTGTCCTCTCTCTGTCCTCTCTCTCTCGTTTTTATACTCCCCTTCCCATCTCCCCTGCAGTGGGTAGAAAACCGGGCATGTGCCTGGTTAACCTCCCTGCCTTCACTCTTTTTGTTCTAGTCCCATATGGCTACTCAATTTCGCGTGCTTTTTTTTGAATTTCATGTAAGAGGAAGCCCGTCAGTCAAATGTAAGCGCCTATGCACTGCCAGTCTTTTTGCTATTGTGGGCACGCGCGCTTGCTGACGTATGTGGGACGCATTACTGAAGGCACCGAATGCTCAATGCCTCTGGGAGAACTGAACCTACAGTCGTGATTCATCCCACAGAAAGGTTACAGTAGTCATCAGGCGTCCAATTATTCCTACTGGCATGCATGTATGTGGTCCACTCTTGAAGGGAACATCGGAACACGCAGTGGTCTTTCGATGCAACTGCTGGCTCATGGTTGCGACAAGTTTTTCGCAGGAGTGGTGAGCACCGAGCACGGTGCTGTTTCGTCGCTTCAGTGATTTCCTCCGCGAAGTGCGGCTGCAGACGGTATAGCTTACGACGAGAGAGTGCCAATTTAAGCGTGAATTACACATGGGTGAAGCTTGTGCCGTCCCCGACCAGCTATGGCGCCGAGCGGCCTGCACGCGCCTCGACATTCTCTTAAACAGCAGAATACGGAGTTCGTGGACCGATATAACTGCACTGACGCGCTGATTTGAAATAAAACAAACTCGGGTTAAAGGACCCACAAACAGGCTTCATTTTTCAAATGCGAAGCATTTCTCAGCGAACTTCGGCGACATTGAGCGTATCTATCTATCTAGCCGCCTACGACTTTTAGCTCTCCTGGCCGTTTCGATAATGATATCTATACCAAACTTGGAATGGTATAACATGGCTGTATGAAGAACATATTTGACTAGTAATAACATGGAAATCATGAGATGTATGTCATGAACGTCATGACTTACATTTCATGGTCCTGCAGCTCTTGCGATGGTTTCGTTGACATGGAATGTTGCAAAACTGGTATGGCATGGCATGATTGCATGGCAAACACAAGCGACAGACTCTAACATGAAAATCATTATATGCGTGTCATGTAACAACACGACTACATGCAACGCTCATGACGTGCTCGCTGCCGTTTCGCTAGCGTAACATATAAAAAATTTGGTAGTACAGTACGTCAATGAATGACGAAGGTATGTGACTGGTGCAAACATGATAATCACAAGGGTCGTGTCATGTAACAACATAACTTTATGCCATGCTCATGATGCGCTCGCGGCCGTTTCGCTAGCGTCACATATACCAAATTTGGTATTACGGGACGTGAATAGATGACGGAGGTATGATACTGGTGCAAACATGATAAACACGATATGCGTGTCATGTAAAAACATGACTACATGCAACGCTCATGACGTGCTCGCGGCCGTTTCGCTAGCGTAACATATACCAAATTTGGTATTACAGTACGTGAATGAATGACAAAGGTATGTGACTGGTGCAATAGATTGATTTGTGGGGTTTAACGTCCCAAAACCACCATATGATTATGAGAGACGCCGTAGTGGAGGGCTCCGGAAATTTTGTCCACCTGGGGTTCTTTAACGTGCACCCAAATCTGAGTACACGGGCCTACAACATTTCCGCCTCCATCGGAAATGCAGCTGCCACAGCCGGGATTTGATCCCGCGACCTGCGGAAATGTGACTGGTGCAAACATGATAATCACAAAGTGTCATGTAACAACATGACTTTATGCCACGCTCATGATGCGCTCGCGGCCGTTTCGATAGCGTCACAGATACCAAAATCGGTATTAAGGGACGTGAATGAATGAGGGAGGTATGACATGGTGCAAACATGATAAACATGAGAGGCGTGTCATGTGAGAACATGCCTACATGCCACAGTTAAGGCGCCAATCAATACATTTCGACGTGACGCTGTGCGCGTGCTTGCCAGCGTTCATTTCGTCGCGTCACCCCAGGCACGGGTCCCTACATATACTCGCAGGCGCGCGCCGCGCTGCGTTGATTCGACTCATGCGCGTTTCAGCGCGTCCGGCGTCCCTCTGTCATGAAAAAAGGGAGACGCTGTGTTGTCTGTGTAACGCATCGGCGCGAAATGCAGCATGTCGCCTTTCGTACCGGTTGCCGTCAGGCCGCGCCGACGGACAGTGGTCGCACCTGGCTACACACTATAGAGTACTTACGTTTTGCTAACGCAGCGTCGCTGTAACACGCGTGCGCACGCGTCAACGCTACATTGGAGTATATTAAGCCCGTCATGATGCGCTCGCGGCTGTTTTGCTAGCTCCACATATATCAAGTGGACGTTAATAGATGACGAAATATTTGACTGGTGCAAACATGATAATCCTGACACGTGCATCATGTAGGAACATGACAACACACCACGCTCATAGCGTGCTCGCGTCCGTTTGGCTAGCTCCACATATACTGAATTTGGTATCACCTGACGTGAATAGATGACGAAGGTAACCGACACATCTAAACATGATAATCATGACACGGAAGTCATGTACGGCATGATTTAACTCCACCTCGTAACGTTGTGCTGATTTTAAAGGGACATATCAACATTTCTCATTCGTGCTTCGCACATCATCGATTTCCACTGTACGTGGGATCAGCCAATTATGTCTTGTTTGGAATTTCCCAAACAAGCTCCACAATTATTGCAGATAGCCTTAGAGATCACAAATCATGAGCAATACAGAGCTGTGCGTAGCACAAGTGGTGCATTTAAAAAAAATTGGCAGCATTTCCACGAAGTGAATGATGAAGAGTGGGGCGAAGCATTCGTGTGTACATTCATTCTTGGTTTCGTCCATTCATGCGTCCGTCTGTGTGACCGTCCATGCGTCCATCCGCCCGTACGTGCGTTCGTCTGTTCGTGCGTCCGTCCCTGCGTTCTTCCATGCATCCGCCCCTGCGTCCGTTCATGCGTCCATCCATGCATCTGTCTGTGTGTCCATTCGTCCATCCATTCAACACTCCACCATCTCACATATTTTCATCATATATTTCTCATATAGAAGCACCGCCATCCAGTGGACATTCCAAGGACTAAACGAGAGGTGGCACACGCACACTATCTTACGGCTTGAGCTTTGGGTCTACTTCCCACTATTAACCACCTCGAGTTCATGGTATATACTAGTTCACAGTATTCATGGCACTGCGGCTCAACGCTCGCTAAACCTTTCTGAAACCAAGGAGGTTACGCCCAGCGAGTATAACGTAGCAACCTTTTCCTGTCAGAGAGGGCTCAATGTACGTGCCATGGGCTGCTAATGGGAAATGAGAGAAAGGAGAATTCGACTTTTACTTTCATACGGCTAGCGCTTCGTATCTACTTCCTACCTTTAACCACCTCGAGTTCATTCATGGTATATACTAGTTCATTTATTCATTGCAATGCGGCTCAACGCTCGCTAAACCTTTCTAAAACTAAGGAGGTTACACCCAGCGAGTATAACGTAGCAACCATTTCTTGTCAACTAGTGCTCGATGTACATGCCAATCGCTGCTAATGGGGATCGCAGCGTGCGCGTTGACTAAAAGGCGAGTGCTCCTGTCTCTCATTCCTCAGTAGCAGCCATTGGCATGTACATTGAGCACCATTTTTATTGTTCAACAACGCACAGAATAAATTTCTCACCGGCACCACCTTGGAGGTCAACATGTTATGCTTGTTACACACTACAACGGCTACGAGGGACGAACCGGTGCCGCTATAAGGGGTTTCGCCCCTAAAAATCATTCCCGCGTTCCTCTCCACCACCTGCCCAATCCTGCGTTGACATCGTTGTTGTGATTTCTGCTCTATACGACACGATACTTTGGCTTGGTGGCGATGTGGTTTTGGCCACACAATTGCCGCTCTCCTGACACTACCGACAAGGTGACCCTATATAGCCACCATGACACGCGCGACACGTCGAGGAACAGTTGGTCGGTGGTTGGCTGCGTGCCGGTGACCTGTTTGCTGACGTCGCGTCATACTGTCGAAGTCTGAGTAGTCACGAAAGCGATCTGTTCTTACCCCTCTTGGCAGCTGAGAAGAGTGGAAGGTCGAGTGGGAAACATGCACCAACCGATGCGGGCTGTTCTATGCCCTGTACTTCTTGTATTACAGCCCTTACTGGCTAAATTTTTGAAGAGGCTTGTTTACATCGTGGAAGTGCTTAGTTGCGCTCCATGGCACAATTTACACCACGGGGCTGCTTACCAACCATTGAACACACTTGCTTCTGTCCTGCAAGGTTTTGGAAGAATATTCATGCTTGAAGAGATGAAAAATTTTGGTAGAACTTTTTTTGTCTTCGTGGCAGAAAACGTTTAGATCTTAAAGGAGCAGGACTGGTTAGTGATATCTATCTTTGACAAGACTCTGTCACACCTGTCCCGTTATTAGGGAGGCGATCGCCGGGCTAATTCCAAGAGCCGAAGTATCGGCCCCCCGAACCGCACCACGAAAGCGTGGACAATTTAGAAGTGGTCCTTTTTGGCGCGCCAGCGGACGCCGGCTGTGGCCCAAAGAACAAGTCAGAGCCGAGTTGATAAACAAACAAATTATATTCTCAATAATGGCAGATCGAAAACAATACGCAAAAATGCACACTCCACAATAGTTGCATACAATATGTCACCAATCAAACCAATCAATCAACGTACTACACAATACAATCAGCCACACTCAAAACAACGGACACAGACAACAATACGCACTACAATGCAGTCGCATGCATTGAACAAACCAAGACACTTAAGGACTAAAGGGATAGAAAACCTATTCAGTCCAAAGTCCTTGGAACAAAAGTCTGAATGATACTCTTCCGAGAATCACTCACTCAAAGTCCAGCGTGGTTGTCGTTCCATAGCTCTCGAAGTTTCTCTTCCAGGAAACCTCGCGTCCTCAAATGGCCACTCTCCAAGCTTCAAACTTCTTCGCCGGAAATCCGTCGGCTTCACACACGCAGCTGTTGCCCGCGTCTTCGCTCGATAGCGGTAAACCCACGCTCTTGCCTGTAGCTCGAGCCGTCCCTACGGACCAAAACTTCGCCGACTACACGGCGGAATCTCTACGCACTCTGGCGCTCACTTCCGTCTCCTCCTGTTCTGTCACTACGGGCAGAACCTTCGCCGACTCCACGGCGGAATCCCTACGCGCTCCGGCGCTAACTTTCCGTCTCCTCCTGATTTCTCGTCTCGGCTGCTCGGTTAAATACCTTGCGCGCGACTTTCCAGATGTTTCTCGTCATTTCGTCGGCGCGATACGCAGCGAAGGCTGGGGAGAGGCACGAGACGGTTCGACTGCCCTCTCCCGAGGATGATTCACTCGGTCTGACCCCGCCTCCTTCGTTCGAGAAAAATCGCGGTCTTGCTGGGCCGCCGATGTGGGGTGAGGAGGATCGTCTGCGAAGCCGTGCTTCTGCGGGGAGAGCGCGCGCCCGGGAGCCCTGGATGTTTGCTTTCTTTTTTTTTTCTTTTTACCTCGCGGCGTTTCTGCCGCCCGTTGTCGCAAGGATTTGGCGGCGCGCTCTTGTTTAGCGCTCGTTCTGTGACACTGCCCCCCACTTTAAGAATATTATCTCATAATATTCAAAAACCACACAGACGAGCGCGAACAGTCACCACACATTCTCACAGACTGTAACATAATCCGTCGCTCATGACACTTCACATTCACAATATATCACTCAATACAATCGTACATTGTAGTTCAATTCCACAACACATGAAATATAGCCACAGGTACATGCCTACAACACTTCATCACACATTCTAAACAATACAACCGTACAAAGTTCTGTCTATCCAACAATTATACAACACCATACATCACACCATCGCACAGAACACGGACTCACTCGACATACACTTGAGACACAGGATAACAAGAACCTTAACACAACATATGTCACTCAGCCCTGCCGAACACATTCTGATTC
Source organism: Rhipicephalus microplus (assembly GCF_013339725.1). Lineage (NCBI taxonomy): Eukaryota > Metazoa > Arthropoda > Arachnida > Ixodida > Ixodidae > Rhipicephalus > Rhipicephalus microplus. The sequence goes on along the minus strand of NC_051165.1, from coordinate 314,074,997 downwards.
CACCTCAGCACCTATCTTGAGTACTTCGAACAGCGCTTGCGCCCTTTCTTGCGGTGCTCGCTCGACTTCTTGTTTTTCCACGTTCCCTTTCGGCGAGCCCTTTCCAACGACGATATCTGAGGCGGCGTCTCAGCCATCGTTGTCACTTCCGACACCGTTAACGGGTCATTACATTCGACGGGTCCTGTCTGTTTATTTACCCGCTTGATCATGCCTCTACATTTTTCCCGGCTGGCCAACTCCGTCTCCTTTACACTGTCGGTCGGTTGAGGTCGTACCGACGTAAGTCCGGTTGCTCGGCCCGCGAACTTATTCGACACGATCGTCTTCTCCTTCGCTGTCTCTTGCGCCGCAGCTTCACCTTGTGCTCTAGTGAGATCCGTCACGGGATGTTCCTCCACTGTATCTCGCGGCCGCTGTGTTGGCGAGGGCTCTATCTTCGGGTCTTCTCCCAAACATTCTGGATCACTTGGCCCTCGCGCTCCGTCGATGTTTCCGATGACAAGGTCATACAGGGGGGTCGTCATGCATAACGCAGTAACCTTCCCGCTGAAGTACGGGGTTTCAACCTCAATTTCTGCTTCGGGAAGCATCCGGACTGTACGGTCAATTAGGCAAACCGGTTTCGTTCTGCCTGTCAACTCTCTCTCCCGTACCAAATTTCTCCGCACGATAACAGTGGAACTGCCGGTATCTCTTAACACCGTAATCTTTTTGCCCGCAACTTTTCCAGGCAGCGTTGGCATTCCTTTCGTAACACCGGTTGGCTGTTTTGACATTACAGCACCCACAATAGGAATTTTCTCCCCATTCTTCAACTCTACGAATCCATCAGTGACGGCATTATTATCAGATTTCGGTGCTGCTTGCACACAGGATACCTGGTGAGTTTGACTCACTCCGTTCCGACATGCATCTGCTTTGTGCCCAGTCTGACCACACTTGAAACATTTTACAACCGTAGGGCTCGTAAGGATCGTTCGACAGTTTTTCGCGCGATGACCCACTCGGTTGCACAGAAAACATCGCGGAATGCTCTCTGGTGCACGCTTCTTTTCTTCGGGAGCCAATTTCTTCGAATCATCGGGACAATGCTTCTTGACCTTGGCCAAATTAGTTCCTCCTTGCGCTTCTAAGAATTGATCAGCCAATTCAAGCATTCCTTCAAATGACTCCGCCTTCCTCTCTTTCAAATACAGCGACAGGCTTGGGTGGCAACTAATAAGAAATTGTTCTTTAATTAGCAGCTCTCTAAGTTCATCGTACTCCTGTGCTGTCCCTGAAAGTTCAATCCATCTGTCGAAATAATGGCAAAGTCGGGCGGCATACTGCGTAGCTGTCTCACCATCAGCTGGCTTTCCTGTCCGAAATCTGTCCCGGAATCCTTCCACGGTAAATCTAAATCGCTTCAACAAAGCCGCTTTCACCTTTGCGTAGTTGGCTGCATCGGTCGGCGTCAGCCTACCGTACACACTGAGCGCTTCACCACTCAAGCAAGTACTCAAAGCAGTTGCCCATTGCTGTTCCGGCCAATTCTGGCTCCTCGCAATCGTCTCAAATCTGTGGAGGTACGCGTCTAGGTCGTCCTTCCTTTCATCAAACGCTACGAGCAGCTTGCTTGGGTTCAAGCGGAAGCCGTGATCTTCCCGTTCGCTGCTTTCAACTCTAGCTTGGACGGGAGTTTCGCTTCGCTGTTGCAAACGGAGCCGCTCGAGTTCCATCTCGTGCTGCCGCTGCCGTTCCCTTTCAGCCATCTCCGCTTCTCTTTCTTCTCTCGCCCTTTCGGCTGCCAACTTTTCTCTCTCCAGCTCCAACTTCAATTGCTGCTCTCGTTCTTCCTTTAGCTGTCGCTCTTTTGCCTCTCTTTCTTCTTTCAGCTGTCGCTCCTTTGCTTCTCTTTCTTCTCTCGCCCTTTCAGCGGCCAGCCTTTCTCTCTCCAACTCAGCTTCTTTTTCCGCTTTGGCTCTTTCGACCGCCAACCTCTCTCGTTCCAACTCAGCTGTTTTTTCTTCCTTGGCTCTCTCAGCTGCCAACCTTTCTCTCTCCACCGCCTCTTTCTCCTTCTGGCTTACCCATTTCCGTAGTTCGGCGCCGGAAAGACCCATCTTCTCACCAAGCGCAACTAACTTTTCGAGATCCATTGTGTCTCGCAACTCTCAAATAAAACCTTGCCGCGTGCAAAAAGTATCTGCCTAAATCGGTCTATCGGAACACTCCCCTGCACTCGTTAACGAGAACACTGAACAACACACAAAATCGTTCCGATAGCACTATCAACAACTCGAGGCTCTTTCTCACTACTTTGGACACACTGTGCACCAAAAGGTCCTGTTTCGCGGACGCCAGATTAATTGTCACACCTGTCCCGTTATTAGGGAGGCGATCGCCGGGCTAATTCCAAGAGCCGAAGTATCGGCCCCCCGAACCGCACCACGAAAGCGTGGACAATTTAGAAGTGGTCCTTTTTGGCGCGCCAGCGGACGCCGGCTGTGGCCCAAAGAACAAGTCAGAGCCGAGTTGATAAACAAACAAATTATATTCTCAATAATGGCAGATCGAAAACAATACGCAAAAATGCACACTCCACAATAGTTGCATACAATATGTCACCAATCAAACCAATCAATCAACGTACTACACAATACAATCAGCCACACTCAAAACAACGGACACAGACAACAATACGCACTACAATGCAGTCGCATGCATTGAACAAACCAAGACACTTAAGGACTAAAGGGATAGAAAACCTATTCAGTCCAAAGTCCTTGGAACAAAAGTCTGAATGATACTCTTCCGAGAATCACTCACTCAAAGTCCAGCGTGGTTGTCGTTCCGTAGCTCTCGAAGTTTCTCTTCCAGGAAACCTCGCGTCCTCAAATGGCCACTCTCCAAGCTTCAAACTTCTTCGCCGGAAATCCGTCGGCTTCACACACGCAGCTGTTGCCCGCGTCTTCGCTCGATAGCGGTAAACCCACGCTCTTGCCTGTAGCTCGAGCCGTCCCTACGGACCAAAACTTCGCCGACTACACGGCGGAATCTCTACGCACTCTGGCGCTCACTTCCGTCTCCTCCTGTTCTGTCACTACGGGCAGAACCTTCGCCGACTCCACGGCGGAATCCCTACGCGCTCCGGCGCTAACTTTCCGTCTCCTCCTGATTTCTCGTCTCGGCTGCTCGGTTAAATACCTTGCGCGCGACTTTCCAGATGTTTCTCGTCATTTCGTCGGCGCGATACGCAGCGAAGGCTGGGGAGAGGCACGAGACGGTTCGACTGCCCTCTCCCGAGGATGATTCACTCGGTCTGACCCCGCCTCCTTCGTTCGAGAAAAATCGCGGTCTTGCTGGGCCGCCGATGTGGGGTGAGGAGGATCGTCTGCGAATCCGTGCTTCTGCGGGGAGAGCGCGCGCCCGGGAGCCCTGGATGTTTGCTTTCTTTTTTTTTTCTTTTTACCTCGCGGCGTTTCTGCCGCCCGTTGTCGCAAGGATTTGGCGGCGCGCTCTTGTTTAGCGCTCGTTCTGTGACAGACTCCCCTTCGAAAATTAATGGTATCGTTTCTGTCTCGTATATCCTGTCATTGTTTACTCTACAATCCCAAGTGTTTTCGTGATTCTGCGTATCATTCTTTGCTCTCTTCTATATTTTTCCCCCTTACACGTTCCCTCAGTGCAGGGTAGGAAAGTTAACATGCATCTAGTTAACGTTTCTGCATTTATTTGCATCTATCTCTCTTTTTGTTGAAGAGTCAGACACCAAGAAGGAAAAGCCAGCTTATCTGCAGGCGTATAACCGGACGCAAGCGATGCACGATACGCACTGACAATCGCACTAAATGTCGTACGTTGTCGTAATTGAACTAATTTTCTTACAACGGCAGGAATGCAGAACGAATAAAACTTCCCTTCGTCGGGACTGAAACAATTGGGCCTGCCCCTCTTGCACTAAATTTACAGTCACCACGTCCACATCTACACCAATGGTTCGACCACAGTGTCTAGTTCTGGTGGTGCAGTGATGATACCAGCTCGAGGAATAACCCTGCGAATCGAGCTGTCTTGCGTCACTACGACTACGGTAACAAAACTTTCGGCTCTGTGTGGTGCCGTAGAGTACATCGCCTCCCGGAGACCAAGAAGATCGGTTGTGTTTTCCGACTCAAAGCCGACTCACAGTGCATGCAATCAGTTCTCCAACGAGAACTGACTGTGGCAGCGAGGAAATCATTGCAGAAATGATCTGCTGTTTCGTTCGGTAACTTACAAAACCAATCACAATTAGTGCCTCCCTGAAGTGTTGCCACTCCTTGATGACCTTGTGATCCTTGTGATCGATAATAAAGTGTCGGAACAGACACGTGTTCGCACAATCACGAGCACTCGTATATAGATAGCAATTCAGGGTAATCTTCATCTGATTACCGAAAAGAAAACATCAGTAACAAAACAGACATATGAGTTCTCGGAACAGTAAAATCTAATGAAAACGATGCTGCTTGCGATGAGTGATTAAGAATGGCGTTGGCCTATTCTTTTTCTCCGTGTAGAAACTACTGAAATAAGCGGAAAAGACATCTGGTAGGTAGCCTGTCGCTAGTTAAATTAGTAGGGTTAGACGGATGCCACCACGGCATTAACTTCCGCATTAAGATACGTTAGGCGATGGCCAGAGATTCATAGCTGGGCAATAGTATCCACCTCACTAATTTGCCTAATCGTCGAGAGGTAGACAGCAAGATTCACCCGATAGGGTGCACTGCTTCATCAATCCTATGGGGAGAATTTATGTGTGCGCCGCCTCCAAACTCGGCTGCGTGAACATAAAGGCTTCGAAATAAGTCCCATCGCTCTCTACGTCACACCCGGCGAGAATACACATAGCTAATTTTAACATCAGAGCGTTAAGTAAACCCTGGCATCAGCTGTGTTGACCTGATGAATGTAAAAAAAAAGTGATAGGGTCCCAGAAGAAAACGAAACCCACCATTTTGCGTGGCAACTAAGTATTCTACCACAGAGCCAGGTCAATTCTCACATCTTCTCTTCAAGTAGACCATAATGATTATGAAGTGCTGATTGGGGCATTCCGAATTAATAAATTCAGAGAGCCATCGCTGCATCGACACTACAAAGTTCTTCCATCCATTCATTCGTCGCTTCATCCGTGATGGCTTTTAGCTTTCATAAAAATTACTTATGTAGTCTTACTATCCAGCCGTCACGTTGGGTGAAGTCAACTGTAGTTCGCACTGCACTGAAGCTGATTGACAGTTCATATCAACGAACTAACGGTGCAAACAGACGTTAGTAATAATGATTCAAAAGCATTAGGAAATATTGGTGCATCTCCGTGAAGTGACTGACGACGAGTAAGCGAAGCTAGGGGTCCTGAGATCTATAATCTTAACGTTGAAGTTGCCGACTAGTATTAAGAACGTATAGATGGATGGACAGATGGATGGGTTGATTTATGCACGGAAGCACGGACTGAAGAATGGGCACAATGGGTGAACATACAGATCACTGGACAGATGAATGAATGCGTGGATGGACGTACGGATGGCGCAGGTGGTCACGTATTGTGTTGTCGTAACTTATACCGGTGTCACACGGGCATTTTAATGACGATCATGGTGATGCGAACCAGTTTGTTTGATCGTGATCAACTTTATGGACACTGCTACACGGAGCAAGCTAATGTAGTTCGAGCTTAGATCAGATGAAATGCACCAGATAGCCCTTGCGAACTGTAGAACAGATTGTTACGTAAAATGAGATGGGACGTGACAATTTGCCAGTGTATTTACACAGATAAAATCGAAGCGCAGCACACAGAGCGAGCAAACCAGTCCTCTTCATCGTCTTCTGATCACAGAATGGTTCACCCTTCATGCGATAGCTACGTAGCATTACCCTACGGTTGTAAAAGCACCGACTCGGTGCACTTTATACGTGTTCTTCAGTAGGAGGGTGGTATGGTTTCAACCTACTGACGTGGACTACGTCGCTGGGGGTGTTTGCAGACAGGTTAGTCCCGGAGACTGGAATGACCTCATAGGTAACGTCCGTTACCCATCGTATGATACGCTAAGGTCCCTTGTACGGAGATAGCAACTTCTCTGACAATCCAACACGACGAACTTGGTACCAGAGAAGAACTAGAGAACCAGGTGAGAAGTCAACGTCGACATGCTTGCTGTCGAAGAGAACCTTCTGGTTTACTTGTGAAGCCAACAGCCTAGAGCGGGCAAACTGGCGTGCGTGGTCGGCACGAGCGATGGCATCACGTGCGTATTCGCTCGGCGGAGGTGTAGTAGTCGGTAGTAGGGTGTCCAGTGGTAAGGTCGGATTGCGGCCATAGAGCACATAAAAAAGTGAATAACCTGCTGTATTATGACGACATGAAATATAGGCGAACGTCACGCCAGGTAGCGCTAGATCCCAGTCATGGTGGTCAGATGAGACATACATCGAGAGCATGTCCGTGAGAGTGCGATTTAGGCGCTCGGTAAGGCCATTTGTTTGAGGATGGTAGGAAGTGGTCAGTTTGTGTTGCGTTGAGGAAGAGCGCAAAAGGTGGTCGAGTACTCGTGACAAAAATGCGCGTCCACGATCGGTGGGGAGTTGCCGAGGAGCGCCGTGATGTAGAATTACATCGTGGAGCAAAAAGTCGGCAACGTCGTTAGCAGTGCTGGTGGGGAGCGCTCTGGTGATGGCAAACCTGGTCGCATGGTCCATAGCAACAGCGACCCACTTGTTCGCAGAGTTTCATTCGGGGAACGGTCCGAGGAGGTCTACACCAACACGGAAGAAAGGTTCGGTAGGGATTGAGATCGGGTGAAGGAGTCCAGCAGGGGATGCGTAGGTTGTTTTCGACGTTGGCATTTACCGCAGGAGGCCACGTAGCGTCGAACCGACCACGCGAGACCACGCCAAAAAAAGTGGCACCGGACGTGGTCGTACGTGCGAGATAAATCCAAGTGGCCGGCAGTTGGTTCGTCGTGAAGCTCATGCAGGACCGCTGAACGGAGATGGTTAGGCACGAATAGAAGTAGCTCAGGACCACCTGGCTGGACGCTACGACAGTACAGCGTGCCATTTAGGAGAACGAATATGCGGAGTGACACGTTGTTAGTGTCAGATTCCAGACGAGCAACGAGTGATCGCAAGGAAGGATCGCGACGCTGTTCATCACCAATCTGACGAAACCTAGACATGGACATGACGCTGGGGCCAGGCTTGCCGACCGATTCATCTGGTTGGTCAACAGGGTAGCGGGACAAGCAATCGGCGTCCAGATGGAGGCGTCCAGACTTGTAGGCAACAAAGTTGGAGTACTCCAGAAGACGCAACGCCTAACGACCAAGTCGTCCAGAAGGGTCCTTCAGTGAAGAAAGCCAACAGAGGGCGTGATGATCTGTGACGACAAGGAACAGGCAGCCACACAAGTAAGGGCGAAATTTCGAAACTGCCCCGACAAGGGCAAGGCATTCTCGTTCTGTTATAGAGAAGTTCCGCACCGACTTTGAAAGGAGACGACTTGCGTATACAATTACACGATCAGTGCCCCACTGAGTTTGGGCCAGAACTGCGCCGATGCCGTGACCGCTAGCGTCTGTCCGCACTTCTGTAGGATCATTTGGGTCGAAATGTTCAAGTATCGGTGGTGTCGCTAGAACGGTGATTGGTCGAGAGAAAGCGTCAGCTTGAAGAGGACCCCAACAAAACGGGACGTCGTGTTTGAGAAGGTCTGTGAGTGAGTATGCGAGAGTCTTTTGCGAACCGGCGAAAGTAAAAGCATAGGCCCTCGAAACTGCGAACATCATGGATAGAGCGCGGAACGGGAAAGTTTGTCACTGAGCGTACTTTAGCCGGGTTTGGTCTTACACCGGAAGCGTCAACAAGGTGACCCAACACAGTAATTTGACGAAGACCGAAGCGGCACTTCGACGAATTCAGCTGGAGGCCGGCATGTCGAAATGTTGATAGAATGGTCGGAAGGCGTTCAAGGTGTGTGGCGAAGGTGGGTGAGAAGATAATCACGTCATCTAAGTAACACAAGCACGTCGCCCATTTAAATCCTTGAAGCAGCGTGTCCATCATTTTCTCGAAGGTTGCTGGGTCGTTGCACAGACCAAACGGCATGACCTCGAACTGGCAAAGGCCGTCGGGGGTAACGAATGAAGTTTTCTCACGATCCATTTCGTCTACAGCAATTTGCCAGTAGCCAGATTGGAGGTCGAGAGATGAAAATAAGGTGGCGCCATGAAGACAGTCAAGTACGGCGTCAATACGTGGGAGAGGATACACGTCTTTCTTGGTTATTTTGTTGAGGTGCCGATAATCAATACAGAAATACAGAGTGTGCCGAGAGGAAATCAAGGCCTAGTGTGAGGTCATGGAGGCAATGATCTAGAATGGCAAAAAGGACTACAGCGTAACGACCAGCGTTGTTGACACGAACAGTGCACATTCCGACGACTTCTACAGCGCCGCCATCGGCAACACGTATGGCTTGAGTCGTAGAGGACGTCATGATCTTCTGCAAACGGCGGCGTAGATGTGCGCTCATAATAGATAGGTGGGCGCCTCTGTCAACAAGGGCAGTAACAGGAACATTGTCGACTTTTACTTCAATGAGACTGTGAGGTGTGGGCAGCGTTAGTAGAGCGTTTCCAGGCGTCGTTGATATTGCAGCTATATCATTGTCAAAACTCAGCGTACAATATTTCAATAGAGCCATTTATCAGCAATATGTTATTCGGGAAAGAACTGCTCGAACGTCAAAAACTTTGCGTGCCACTACAAAAGAATTTCGTAAGTCGACCTTCCGGCAGTTTTCTTTGCACATACATGTATTGCTGAGCCAGAATCTTATTCTTCACTTTTATTTCTGACAGCACCTGCTCACGGCCGTCTAGTCGCAGCGAAACGGTAATTTCGCTGTACACGCCAGGGTTCTGACTTTTGGTGCCTCAAGTCAACCAGTTGATTCTGCCAGCTGTCAATTACTGTAAAGGTATCTTCATTTGACCACGAAGCGCGCGTACGCTGTGACGTGATGATTGAAAAGCTGGCGACACTCATAATCGATTTGCTTTGAAGTGCTCCAACTGCTCCGATGTTGCGAGAGTTGAGCTTGTCATCTGCTTATCCTCTGCTTTTTCCATGACTACGTGCAGCAATACAAATATTAAACTATGTAAATTACAGATATTTTTTTCGAATAGAAACAGATTGAACCTTCTTTTATAAATAAATATCTAGCGTTTTAAATGGTTTTAGAGAAATATACTTGATTTTTTGTTTATTTTGTTTTCAAAAATTCCCGCCAGGAGGTGCAGACGGCACGAAATTGCTGTCTCTAAGCCACAACACGATGCGCGGATCGCGATCGTCTTGATCTTTATTAGGCCTGATCGCGATTAAAAGTTACCGTGTAGCAGCACCTAATCCGGATCGTGGTTAATCCGGATCAGAACGGATCGCGATGGAAATTACCCGTGTGACACCGGTATTAGATACACTATATAAAATTTATAGACTGCACATAAATTCCGTTGTTCACCAATATTTCTAACTTTTCGTTTCAGTTTGGGATTTGTGGGATGTCATGAACGCCAACTAGCTAGGACCTAAAAAAATTGGCAGCATATCCACGGAGTGAATGATGGAGAGTGGTGCGAAGCATTCGTCCATCCATTGGTTCTTGCTTCCGTCCGTCCATGCGTCCGTCCGTGTGACCGTCCGTGTGTCCATCCACCCGTCCGTGCGTGCGTCTGTTCGTGCGTCTGTCCCTGCGTTCCTCCATGCATCCGCCCCTGCGTCCGTTCATGCGTCCATCCATGCATCTGTCTGTGTGTCCATTCGTCCATCGATTCAAAACTCGAAGTACCACCATCCCGCATCTTTTCATCATATATTCCTCATATAGAAGCACCGCCACCCAGCGGACATTTCAAGGACTAAACTAGAGGTGGCACACTCACACTTACTTACGGCTTGCGCTTCGTATCTGCTTCCCACCTTTAACCACCTCGAGTTCATGGTATATACTAGTTCATTGTGTTCATGACCCTGTGGCTTAACGCTCGCTAAACCTTTCTAAACCCAAGGAGGTTACACCCAGCGGGTATAACGTAGCAACCCTTTCTTGTCAGATAGTGCTAAATGTACATGCCAATGGCTGCTAAGGGGGATCGCAGCGTGCGCGTTAACTTAAAGCCGAATGCTCCTGCCTCTCATTCCCCATTATCAGCCATTGGCATGTACATTGAGCACTATTTTTTATTGTTCAACAGCGCACAGAAAAAATCTCTCACTGGCGCCACTTTGGAGATCAAAATGTTATACTTGTTACATACTACAACGACTACGAGGGATGAACGGGTGCCGCTATAAGGAGCTTCGCCCCTAAAAGTGGCATCGGTAGCGTTGCCCCAATGAATGCATAAGATAAGGTCATTGTCACAGCAGAAATCGAACCCCATAATTATGCGTGGTAATCAAGTATGGATATCAACTAGCCACGCCAGGTCTCTGAATTGGATTTTAAATTTTTAAGCAGCAGCCCAGCAGTGTTGGTGAGGAACATAAGCCTTAATGAATAGCCAGTTCATGTTCAAGAGTTTTTTTTCTGTGTCTGCTCAAATATTTCCAGTACACTCTTGTTTAGTCTAGATACAGCAATATAAGAGTTAGTTCTTAACTTTGAGCGCCTTCCTTTTACCTGAAAGCGGGAAAAAGAGTATTTCCTTACTCTAGCACTACTTGAAACACCAAATTTCTGCTTCGGTGTTAGAGAGCAATAAATGAAGTCACCGGAAGTTTCTTAGGAAGCAACACGTTCTGCTATTACTATTTTTAAACTGACCAAAAAGGCGAATAGCGAGGCATTCGCCAGTATGGTATTCGCAATATTGAAGAGCGTCCTCTCGAGGATGATCAGTAGGCAGACGCTCCCTTGATCGGTGGTGCTAGCCTCAGTGTTAACGCATTAGCAATAAACAACACAAACGACTTTGTTTGTTCCGTGCATCAGTGCATATACCGCACCGTCCGCGACGCGATAAGTCTGATTCGTTCTCGCGGGACGCGAAGTTCTCGTGTAAAAACGTGGCGATTCGCGCGTTTGACTAAAGCCCGCAGAGTACGCATATCAGCTTCGCAGCATTTACTGCAGCCTAACGTTGGATAGTTAAATGTTATCGTCTGACATTTGCAGTTGAAACTCGTCTTGTTTTACGAGCGCAGAGCATTCGTCAGTGATGTTGTAGTGCATGGATCCCATAGAATTTATTGTACGTGCAAAGTAGCGCGCGCTCGCGATTGCTCTTCCGAACATCACGGCCGATGATGCACCACTTGATTTTTAGGTTCGTTAATAGATGGCTGCACACTGCAAGTGAGTGACTTCTTGCCGGGTGTCAGAGCGAATTGGTCTCCGCACCTAATTAAACGTGTTGGAATGACACCATGTTGGTGTTGTCCCTGGTGTGTGACATGTCGTTGGTGTTATGAAAGTCGTTCGGTGGAGAGAAGTCCTCAGATTACTTTCGGCAGTGGTGTTCGAAGAAACCGTCTTGTCGTCAAGGACTTTTCACTAGACGTTGAACGCACTGAGAGTGACAGTGACGATGAACGATCAGCTGCTAACTCATGAGCAGTGACTTGCACTTCCCCTCGTGCGTTGAAGTTTTTTTCATGCATGTAAGTCATTTTGATTGTAAGTCATTTTGAGGAAAAAGAATAGAATGCATTCTGTGCCAGGCCTGACTTCTGCAACCTTTCATCCTGTACAATAAACATCTCTCGCCCGCAACAATATGTATTTCAAATATATACTTCTTCGAGCTCAAAATGAAGCCATTGTTTTTCTTGGCATTGCATGCAGCCTAATTACAGTAGATATTATGGAGCACCGCATGCCGCAAACGCGCTCGAGCTCGACCAGCGAAGCGAAATGGTTTTAGGAGCAATGAAATGTGCAGTTACGACTACAGTCCACACCTCTCCGATAGCTTCTATGTTTTACCGTTACCGTCCGAACGACGTTATTGTTTGACAAATTTCCGAAATTTTTACGTTGCGAAAGCCACACGCGTGTATTCGTTTCGATATCCTTGTTGCGATCGTGCTGATGAAACCTGTAACATCCATGGTTCTTACAGCGCAGGCAATGACGATGGCGTAATATTTTTGCAAATCATCGCCACGTTAAACATTCCGTCCAGTGCAGCCGCGACTGTGTGCTAATCACTAGAGGCCCATTACGGTGGCAAATTAGTCAGGCAGTCTCGGCACAAATTGTATCGGAGTGCCATTCAGTTCATACGTTAATTTGAGTTCACGCAGCTTTCCGTAGCCCGCGCAGGATTACGCAAGGCATCGCTGATGCACGGTCGATTGGCTGACAACACCACGCTTCGCACTACGGCAAGAAATGAGGTAGCGAATATTTAGCAGTTCCTATCGTTCGGTAAAGTACCTTGGTTCGATGTACATTCATTCGACGATCAAGAGTTGGTCCGGTGAAAAGGGCACGGGGCATACGTCCATGCATCTTAACTTTTCGTATGTGAGCTCACGCGTTTATCATCCTCCCGCCGTTATCTTGCATTGCACGGCACGTCACCTATATTCTGGGGGCATTGCGAATAGCCACATAGAAAAAGGTCAAAAGTAATTCTCAGCTGCGCAGAAGAACGGAGATCCTTAACTCATCGGATGTCGAAGTTTATCTGCTTGGCAATCAGTGGTTTGGCATAATATGAACGAACAGAAGAAGGCTAAACGGGCTTCCCCGGAACAAATGGACGAGCGTATAGCAAAGCGGAATCACAAAGAGACTGGGGGGCCTACCCGACCATCTACGCAGCAGAAACAACAAGGCGCCGTCAATGAGGTCAGGGCTCGGCGATTCACTGGCTGTGCGGTGAAATTTAACAAAAGTGCCAGTGCGACCTAATTAGCTTAACCTGGTTATGTCCGGGCCTTGCTAAAGTTTTTAGTGGGTGTTAGGAACATGTCCTTTTAAACCTTGTGAACGGGCACTGCAAGCATGTTTAAGAAACTAAATATTTATTTAGTAAAACGTGCCGCATGAACCCTCAAACAATTAATCATGCCAGACAGCCATTGCATGTCCTTTAAAAAACCACAACAAACAAAAAGAATTCCACTCCTGACAGCTTCGATTATTCAAACTACACAAAAAGCACGGGAAGCTAATGCAAGCGCGACCGAAATGTGCGAGTGCAACTAAAACACCTATAAAATTTTTTTTTGAGTTTATTACTGACAAAGTCTGTGTGCGGTAAGCACCGGCCATACGTTGCCCCACTGAAACTGTCATCTCAGAATGGTCGACTGGTCTCCCCTTCGCTCTTCTTTTTTCAATTAGGCGGGAAAGACGAAGATGTCACCATGAAAAAAGTGAGGCGTATAAAAATTTTTGCAGTTGACCGAGAGAAAATGAGCTTGTCAAGGTCTTTGCACCTAAAATTGCCCTGAATCAGATGGGGATGGCGTTGCGAAATAAAGCGCCTCGTTCCCTGAATACGTACGCCTCTCACAGTCAGAGTGTGCGCCACTCTCCAGCAACATTGGCAAATGGGCACATCGAAGGCGGCGAGACACTCGGCGCAGAATCCGTGCTATTCCTGCGCCATCCTGTCTTTCGCGCTGATTTAAATTTCGTCAATGACCGAGGCGAGACGGCGAAGAACTCCGCATATTCGGTAACCACGTACGTGCCTCCCCCGAGGAATGAGGGGGTGGCACGTTTCGCGTGCTGTTCTCCGAGATTTAATGAAAGTGAAGGCCGTACACAGTTGGTCACGTACTTATTCGTTCTACAATTTAGACGATTTCGAGTTGATGACGATGGAGGGTTTACACGACGGTCGCAGGAGCCTCGCAGCTCTGCCAAAACGGTTGTTTTGGAAGAGCTGAATTGGATATCGGCTTTTGAATTTTGAAAACCATTGTTAGTCAAGTTGCGTATTAAATTAGTTTACTTGATGTTCTCTATATACTTACAACTTGAATGTTGACGTTTGCGTGCTGTGTTGCGTCTTCTGTACGTTTACAAAAAGTGATGTTTGGTGTGATTATGAAAGATCCGCAAATTTCTGCTTCCACCAATGCACATTTATCTTGCATATTCAAATCAAGGAATGGGTATCATAATCCTGTATCGTTGTTCTAAGAAATATGGTTGTAGAGTGACTGTGCGTTTAAGCGATTCATGTTGTCAAGATAGCTGCAGGGCCAATTGTTGGAAACTGGAAGATAGCATGACGTGCGGACGTAATATTTCATCGCATAATTCCTACTTGAATGAAACCTGGAATTTTCTCTCTGCACGTACGTATCTACATGAGAGGTGATCATATCGAATTCCCGCATCTCCAATAAAAAGTCATAGCTAAAATGGATTACCTGGAGAGGCAAAATTAAGCGCACCAATATTAACGATGTGCTGTAGTGTGCAATGGAAGCTACCATCTAGCACGGCATGCCACAATCTTTCTCATTTCTCTGCAAGATGAGCTTTAGCTGTATGCTCGAACACAATGCTTTGTAATAGTGTAAAGATTGCGCGCCGAATTCTCGTTGGATGACAAAGTGCACTAAGACCTCCTGTTACGTTGCCTCCTTTCAACTCCGTTGCTTTTTTCTGGTGGCACGTTATATGTGGTATTAATATTGTCACGACGTCAAAACAGAGGTCTTGCGGCAGAAACTGAGACACCAGAAGCAGATAGGTTCTTTTAATAGAACGTGCAAGAGAGTTATTTTTTTTTCATCCATTTTATTGTACTTCATGGCACATGCACAACTGTCATTGTCTTTCTTTTTGACAAGCACGTGACATTTGTCTCCCTCCGAAAGAGGCATCGTCCCGATGCGCAACCTAGGCGCTCTACCAAACGTATGAAGTGGTCGCGTCAACTGGATAAATACGGTTTCATACGCATGATGTGTACGACTTCGGGTAAATGATTTTGACGCTTAGAACTACAGTCAGTGTCGGGAACAACTTCATAGCTCACGTCTTTCAAGCGTCGCGTGACGCTGTATGGGCCAAAGTATCGTCTTAGCAGTTTTTCCGACAGTCCACGTCGACGTATCGGAATCCAGACCCAGACCTTGTCACCTGGTGTATAGCTAATAAACTTGTGTCGGGGGTGGTACCGTTGTGCGTCTTGATGCTGTTGATGACAGATGCGCACACGCGAGCTGTCGGGCTTCCTCGGTGCGCTGAGTGAACTCTTCGGCGTCCACATGGATGTCGTCACACTCATGCGGCAGCATGGCGTCACGTTGTCGTGACTTCGCGACCATATATCAGACTGAACGGCGTCATTTTAGTGGTTTCTTGTCGAGCGGTATTATAGGCAAAGGTCACGTATGGCAATATCTGGTCCCAGTTTTTATGTTCCGTGTCAATTTACATGCTGATCATGTCTGTGAGGGTCCTATTGAGGCGCTCTGTCAGTCCGTTAAGCAGTTGTTCTCCGGTGAGCTGTACCTCTGAGTCTGAGAACCGACTCCAAAAGTTCTGCGGTGAAGGCAGGTCCTCTGTCTGTGATCACTGCTGTCGGAGCGCCATGCCGAAGGACGATGTTTTTGATGAAGAACTGAGCGGCCTCTGCAGCTGTGCCGCACTGCATAGTTTAGTCTCCGCATAACGGGAGAGGTAATCGGTGGCCACGATTATCCATCTGTTACCTGTCGTGGAAGTTGGAAAGGGGCCCAGGAAATCCATTCCAATCTGGGTGAACGGCTTCGCTGGTGCTAGAACTGGATATAAAAGACCGGCGGGCTTGCTAGGAGGTGCTTTGCGTCTTTGGCAGTCGGTGCAAGTTCGCACGTGATGGTTAATATCAGCGGGTAACTTTGGCCAGTAGTACTTGCATCGCAGTCGGCACAATGTTCGGGTGTAGCCTAGATGACCAGAAGTTGCTTCATCATGGCACGCTTCCATAGTTTCTTTTAGAAGAGAGGCAGGCACGACGAGCAAGTGCGGGTAGCCGGTTGGTGAGAAGTTTTTTTTTATAGAGAACATCGTTTCGCAAGCAAAAAGATGACAGTCCTCTGGCAAATAACCGCGGCACGTTCCTTCGTCGTCCTTCTAAATATTCAATGATTGGTAACAGCTCGGGGTCACTGCGCTGCTCCTGTGCAATAGTGGCCGTGTTGATGACTCCCAAGAATGCCGCGTTGATGGTTTCGTCATCACGAGCGACAGTCTCCACTGGCGACCGTGAGAGACAGTCGGCGTCGGTGTGCCGCTTCCCAGATTTTTAAATGATGGTGATGTCGAACTCTTGAAGTCTTAGGCTCCAGCGCGCCAAACGGCCAGATGGATCTTTAAGGTTGGCGAGCCAGCACAAAGAGTGATGGTCGCTAACAACCTTCAAGGAGCGGCCGCACAAATATGGACAAAATTTGATGACCACCCACACCACGGCGAGACACTCCTTCTAGGTAGTCGAGTAGTTCTCCTCCGTGCGAGAGAGAGTTCTGCTGGGGTAGGCTATTACTCTTTCACAGCCGTCTCACCACTGCACCAGAACGGCACCCAGACCTACATTGCTGGCGTCAGTGTGAAGTGCTGTAGGGGCTTCCTGGTCGAAGTGCGCGAGGACTGGAGGTGTTTGCAGGCGTTGACGTAGTTCATTGAACGCCATTTGCTGTTTCTCACTCCAAAAGAAGGCGACGTCCTCACGTGTGAGTCATGTCAATGGCGCCGCAATAGACGAAAATTCCTCAATAAATCGCCGGTAATAGGAGGAGAAAAAAAACCTTTATTGATGCTGGCTGTGCCAGATAGTCCTTATACCCACCGGGCTGGTTGACATCCCTAGTCCGGGACGTCATTAGTCGAGGCCGCCACCCGAGCCCGCTGGACTAGAGTTCCCTGTTCGTCTAGTGTGGAGCTATTGAGTAGGGTCGTCTCCCAGTCCTCTTTGGTGGGGTTGGGAAAGGGGGTTAATTTTGGGTTCATTTGGCAGGCCCAGACCATATGGTAAGTGTTAGCCACTTCCCCACAGTACTGGCACTGCCCACTTGTTTTTGCGTCGTAATATTTGAGTATGGCTGGACAGAGCAGCGTATTTTTTGTAGGCGCCGCAGGATGCGCTCCTTCGTTTTTGAGAGTCCCTTCGCTGGTGCGGGATACAAGCGGCGTTGCTCAATGTAGTATTCTCTGATTTCTCAAAACCGTGTTAAAGATGTGGGACGTTCAGGTCTATCAGGGGAACGGGGAGTTTCCCGGGAAGTAAGCACGCGGGCTGCTGCATGTGCAGCCTCGTTACCCTGTAGACCCTGATGTCCCGGAGTTCATACAAGACGTTTTGGGGTAGGATCGCGGTTCCTGATGCTGAATTTCAAAAGTCTGATAGCCAATGGAGAGATTTCTCCTGCAAGATAGCTCTCGCAGGCTCTTCGAGAGTCTGTAACTATTTGTTTTGAGTTTGGATGGGATACTGCCAGTGCAATGGCCACCTCCTCCGCCTTACTTGAGCTTGTGGCTTCGAAAGTGAGGCCGTCCACCTGCGTCCCTTGATGTATTACCGCCACCGTGTAGTATCTCCTAGGTGACGGCCCGGCCACATCAACGTAATAGACCCCATTACGGGAGCCAAGCCGTTGTTCAAGTGCCTCAGCGCGCGCTTGCCTTCTACCCTGGTGCGCCTCCCTGGTCATATTGCGGGGAAGCGGGGACACCCAGAGTTTTGTTCTCCAAAGTTCAGTAATACGCTCCGCGTTTTCGATTTCGCATTCGTGCAGGATCAAGAGGCGGTCCAGTAGGCGCCGCCCGGGGGGCGTCTGCGTAGGACGCGTATATTGATTTGTGAGGTGGGCTTCTTGGAGCTCTTGTATAGAGTTAAAGACTCCCAATGCAGAGAGTTTCAGATTTGAAGTGCTGATAGGTAAATGAAGTGCGCGCTTAATTACTTTCCTAAGCCAGTAATAGGCACACAACCCTAAAAAGCGTCTCATGGTCTTTTTGTCGCATGGTGCAGGAAATTGCGCTACGGCGTCTATTTTGCCCGGGTCAGGTCGAACACCCTCGTGACTGACGACGTGGCCTAGGAAGCTGAGTTCGTTAAAACCAAAATTACATTTTTCCGGTTTTAAAGTAAGGCCGGCCGAACGTATGGCTTGGAGGACGGTGAATAAACGGCTGAGATGTTCCTCGAATGTTGCTGAGAATACAATAACATCGTCCAGATAAACCAAGCATGTTTGCCACTTCAGGCCTGATAGTACGGTGTCCATGAGACGCTGAAAAGTGGCTGGCGCCGAGCACAACCCAAAAGAAAGCACCTTAAATTTGTATAGACCATCGGGCGTCATGAAGGCCGTTTTTTCACGATCTCTCTTGTCGACTTCTATCTGCCTGTAGCCGCTTCGGAGGTCCATTGAAGACAAATAGCGCGCATGACGCAGCCGATCGAGTGAATCGTCTATGCGGGGCAGTGGATAGACGTCTTTATTCGTGACTTGGTTCAACTTGCGATAATCAATACAGAAGCGCAAGCTGCCGTCTTTTTTCTTGACCAAAACCACGGGGGACGCCCAAGGACTTTTCGAAGGTTGTATGACGTCATCCGCGAGCATCTTGTGTACTTGCTTCTGAATCTCCTCGCGCTCTTTCGGAGACACACGGTAGGGGTTTTGCCGAATCGGTTGCGTGTTGTCTTCAGTAATGATGCGGTGCTTCGTCAATGGTGTTTGCTGTACCTTTGACGTACGCGAAAAGCAGTCTTCGAATTGGTGTATAAGTTCAAGCAGGCGCTTGCTATCAGAGGGCGGTAGCGTAGAGCAGATGTCCACCGACAAAGTTGTCGAGGCGGGGACAGCCGCGTCATCTGGTTGCAAGGTAAAACAATCCCCGGCTTGATCTACATCGTCGTAGTAGGCAATGGCGGTACCCTTCTGGATTTGACGGCGCTCGTTGCTGAAGTTTGTGAGGAGCACTTCTGCCTATCCACCAGTAAGCGCCAGGACGCCCTTCGCGATGGAAATGCCTTGCGTGAACAAAAGAGTGACTATGTGCTCCGCTATCACATCTTTATAGCAAGGACACCCACTGGACACTGACACAAGGCAGCAGGATCTCGGTGGGAGTGTCACATCGTCGGCTATTCGCAAACGACTGCGTGGTTCTTCACTGCTGTTGTCGGCATAAGGATAAGCGCAAAACGTCACCATACGTTGAGGGATGTTGATAACAGCGCCATGATCTTGAAGAAAATCCATGCCCAAAATGAACTCTTTACAGCAGTCTGGCAACAGGACGAAAGTGGCCACAAAGTCTAGTGGTGCATTTACCCGTGGGTGTCATCAGCTGACCACCAGCACTCCTTATGTGCGGCCCTGTCCACGGTGTCTTGACCTTTTAATAGGTAGGTTCTTTTATTAGAACGCGCAAGAGAGTTCTTCTTTTTCATCCATTTCATTGTACTTCATGGCACATGCACAACTGTCATTGTCTTTCTTTTTGACAAGCACGTGACATTATAACTACACCAGTTCAGTTTTCGTACTACGACATTGATTCTTGGTTATGTTCTACTTTCACGCTTCTTGTACCGGAGTTGAACTCACCCCATTGTGTCAAAAGGAAGATACTTTGCCTGCCCTAGTCGTTTAAAGAGGAAATTGGATCGGCTCCATCGACAACTCTCCGAATTTCTTCTCTGCAAATTCATTCTCTGCTAATTGCAAAAAGCCGCATTCTGTACTAGTGACCCAGCCTTTGAATTCCCTTTCGCTCGAAGTGATGATATTCATATTTTTTTCGGCTTCAGCATTACGCTTTCGGTATCGTTTCACAAAGTAAAGAAATAGATGCAACATCAAGATTGTTTCGTCCTGATCATTGTTTCTCCGTGATTGCAATCGCTAATTTTCCCTCCACACTGAGTGGTAGGGTATGTTTAGAGGAGCAAATACAGGAGAAAATGATTTGGAAAGTTCCCCGAACATAAAAGAAACGTTTTCGGCCTTCTTCTGTTTACCATGGTTGAGCACTCTCATTTGAACTTTGCATAGGTTGCGGCTGAATGTAGCCGGCTTGTGCTTCATTCAAGTGCAGCTTCCATGTTTTATGTCATAGGGGGCTTCATCAGCTAATGAGTTTCGCTTTTACTATGACGTTTTGCTAGAGCTGATAAAGAAAAAAGCTTAACTGAAAAGTGCACCTAGAAGAAATCACCTAAACCGCACTATTTTACAGCAAAAGCTATTATGAGATCAAAACTCGCGTCACGCGCTGTCGTAGTTGTCCTGCCGCTGCCGCCACCGGTGTACGTAACCACATCGCAGGAAACTAGAAAAAAAAAACCTAGTACCAATGACACAGAGGGGCTCAGACCCGAGTCCGCTGGGTGCCAGCGCAGTATTCTACCAGTGAGCCACGCCAGTGCTTGAAGCTTATTGGCAAGCTTGTCTTAGGCAGTCACGATGTCGAAAAGCAAGCGCGTTCATATGACTTATACAGCATTTCAAAACAGTGGGAGAACAACCAGTCGTCGCACAATGCGAATAGAGTAATGAGCTGGTCGTCCTAACGCTCCAAGCCATTACAAAAGCTTGTTTTTGTTCAGCTAATAACTGTGACGCATACCCACTTGAGGCATCATGCCTCATCGTCGTCAGCCACTGCATGAAAAGTTGGTACAAAATTATTCGCCAGAAGTTAGCGAATACCACACTTCTCAAAAGAATGACGAAAAATAGCGTAGCGAATTCTTGCAAACTACCCTAAAATTTTTATTATTAGTGCCATAATGCACATCAAGCAAGTGTGCTTACAGCAGTTACTCAATGAGTGTTCAGAAAAGGCTCTAAAAAACCGCTCTTCTAGCTTTTGCTGACTCTTCATTCCACGCAGGCGTGGAGTGTTTTTTTTTTTTTTGCAAAATTTGCTTCAACCAAATTTCTATCTACTTGCCCACTTTTCATTACTACTTAGAGTGATGCTCCACGTTTCTGTCACCGGCGGGGGGACGGAGCACCACCCCTCATAATATTATTGCCGGTTCTCTAGCTTCGGTGCACCTGATGAACAGAAGAAAACGGGAGAACAAAAAAGAACGCCGGGGTAAAACGACTGTGTCACTGCCACATGGCGGATAGTGGTGGTAGTCCATACCGTTCAATTTATTGCGTTACAATAACTTTCGTGTTGCTTCATAATGTAGCATCAACCGTTTATTTCTTGTTCACATTGACATTCTACCGACAATGTCTGATTTATCTTCTTTACTGAAAAGTGTTGATTTCATTTCTGAACGTTCAAGCGAACATGAGTGTTGTATTCTAACACTGTACAAAAACGTGCTCACGTCGACGTAGCGACCTCCACCGTCTGTTCGTACACAGCTCCGTTGCGTCTTCTCAGCGTTTTTTCGACGTGATGGCGACGCGACGGGTCATTTGACGGCTGTGTGATTAAGCACTTGGAGCAATGCAACTTGAGCGTCACCGTCACTCATGACCTTATCAGTAGTGCGGCGTGTTTCTGGCAGTAGAGGCGGATCCGGAAAGCGGACGCGGATTATCCGCAAAAGCGGAAACTCCGTGGCCACTTCTCGGTATTGCGCGTGGACTGATTTTCTCCGAGCGGAAAAGTTGGCCGCTTTGGCCACAGCCAATCAGCGCCCGAGACGCGCGCGCAGAATTGCGTAGTGCCGCAAGATGGCGTCACGCCCACCGTAGATTCGTGGATTCCCTCGGGCCCACAGCGGAGCGGGAGAAGGCAACGCATTCGGTCTGAACAGCCACGCGCGCTCGATGCCTCACCGCTTCGAAAATCCTTTTTCCCATTGTCGTGCTCCGCGCTCGGTGTGAACGCGCCTTAACCGCGAAGTGATATGTAGTACGTTACTGGCCCCTACGGTGACACTGTCAAGCAATTAGACAGATATAGCTTAGAGAGCTTTGCGGAAAACAGGACTTAATTGAATAGCGGGTTTTAAATTCGCTTACGCAGTAGGCTAAACGACCTGTAACGTTTACCCTTTCGTACGTACGCCCACTTCTTTCCACATATGTGTTACCGTGTTTGTGTCGTTTACGTAGTTTACGTAAAACATCACGGCAGTCTTGGACGCCCACTTCGAATAGCATTTAGAGTGGATGGGGACGTAGTCATTTCCGCCCCGCCACGATGGTCTAGTGGCGAAGGTATACTCGGCTGCTGAACCGCAGGCCACGGGATCGAATCCCGGCTGTGACACCTGCACTTCCGATTGAGGCGGAAATGTTGTAGTCCCGTGTGCTCAGACTTGGGTGCACGTTAAATAATCCCAAGTGGTCTACATTTCCGGAGCCCTCCACTACGGCGGCTCTCATAATATTATGGTGGTTTTGGGATGTTAAACCCCACATATAAATTATCAATAGACGCAGTAACTTCTTTCGTAGCACAATCCTGTGTAATGAAATGACTTCGCTTTCATTCAGGTATTTTGATTCGACGAGCAGGTATTACAGATAAGTGAGCAATGTTTTAACAGAGGATTGGTTTAAGCTAGACATGACTTGTACGCTGTGTCACGATTCATGAACCGGTGTGTGCCTAAGATATTGGGCAAGTCTCTCTACTCGCAACAGGTTCACTTAAAATGAAGAAGGTGACAGTTGGCCAAACAAACGCGTGTGAACACTGTGTGCCTTATGAGAAAACTATCATCATAATAAACAGACATGCACAGCGGTGAGCACTGTTAGGGTGAACACGCGAGCGCGCAACACACAGCACTGCAATGGCTCGTTCACACTGAGCATTTCGGCCGGCAATAGTGCCTCGAATGCGACGCGGTGGCGGTGAGATCCACCGAAAGGATGTTCTCCATGCCGATTGCTCTCGAACCGACTTTTGCGGCGTCTGCCGCCGAATCGGTCGCCGAGAACCAATAGGAGCACGTCTGAAGTAATTTTGAAAAATGGCGACGAAGCCCTACTCACTTTTCATGTGGCAGTGCACGTAACTCATTGTTGTAACCAAGGGGAGTTTAACACACTCTGTGCCTACTTAACGTCCCTATTTTGTGGAAGAGGTGACTGAGCTTGCCATTGGCACGACCAAGCTTGTCGCGGTCTTGCAGACCAAGACGAACCACCCGACGCCACTGGCGTGGGTAGTTTTTTCTGCTCTTCATGCATTACAAAACAGCGACTAGCCAGCAAAGTAAGCAGGTCTGCTTCTTTTTGCCACCTGCGTACGACAATCATCGATGTCTAGACCAGCGTATCGCGTAGTGGCGTTTCCGAGACGCTACTACAACCATGTGACAGCACATCCAACCCGTGTTCGCCTCGCGATAGATGGCATATTCGGCGGAGCGGGGCGCGTCCAGTGTGAATGACGCTGCGTTTCGGCGGCAGAAGAATTTCACTCGCTGTAGAAAGCGGATGCTTCAGTGTGAGCTCGGGGTGAGCGGCGCGTAACAACTGTCGTCGAAAACACTTCACATGCGCCGCATGTCGTCGGTGTTACCCTCTTTCAATCACGCGCATTATCTCATCTACACGCTTGTTCGTCGTCTGCTAGCCGCATTATTTTCGGCTAAACTGGCGTGTCCTACACATCAACGTTCATCTGAGTTAAATATGGGTGCGTGAATGCAACAATGAGTATAATGCAGTTTACATTTGAAGCATTAAAGAAGGTGCACAGAAGGAAATAAATTAAAATGCACTAGCTTAACAGACGTAAAGGTGGCTTGCAGACGACGAACAAGCATATCCTTGGCGTGGTGCGTGCGGTGAAGAGTGTATCACCGCGCACATGCTGCACATGTGCAATGTTTCCAACGATGGCTGTCAAGCGGCATTGTTAGCCACACGTTCGTGTGTTCACCTTAACAGAGCTCACCGCTGTGTCATAAAAATTGAGAAAATTACATGTCTTCCACCAAAAAAAGAACAAGGCAAACAAATGGCTGCAGTTAGCCCCAGTAATTGATCGTGAATCGACGGCGGCAAGCCGAAGACCCAGAGTACGCACAACGACAGAGTACTAGGGAACGGAAAAAGGAGTGCCGCACAACATGTCGTTGAATTTGTGAATGTCATGTACTTTATTTCAAACTCTCTGCGCGGAGAATCATCGAAGACACAATCTAGCATCGCATAGCTGAACCTAGCCACAACCTATAGAAGCAACCTGTAGAAACAGCCTACACATCTCCTAACTCAGCCTTAGAAACAACTTCGAAGCAACCAGATTAGCCTTCAGAATCGTCCTGTTTCGCTGTTTCGAGGCTCGCGTTGGCTAATGCAAGGGTCGCCGCTTGTTTTTAGATGACTTCCCATCTCGAACATCCCAAGACCTATATAGCAGATAAATAAAAACAAATTTGAAACAAAACTTTTTGCTTTTGGTGAGAGTCTGATATTTATTTTCGTGTATTGTTACCAAAAAAGTCGCAATAATGCTGTGTGAGGGAATACAGGGAAGAATCTTACGTGCTTTTTCGACCACTCCCCCCCCCCCTTTTTTTTTTTGTTGCGGCATTTACCTTTCGCTGGGTGACATCACTATCGTAGCTTATAGGCACCTAAACTCTACCTCGCTTTCTTATATCGCGCTGTCAGTAACAAATGTTTGCGGCTTAGAAATGCTATTTTCTTTACCCTCGCTCTCTCGTTACTTCTAAATTTTAACTGTCTATGATAGGAGCAAAATAGTCTGAACGCAAGGCCACGCAGAACATTTCAGTTCAAACGCTGGCGGTAGTATTACGCCACAGAAGACGTTTATGAGCTGGTGACGTGACTTTCCAGCAGGTGACAGCGACCGGAAGTTTTGATTTTCTATGTGTTAGGGTACGTAAACTAGTCTTCTAGTGTTTCTGAGAGCGATAACGTTACATGCGTGTTCTTCACAGCTTGTGAGTACTTCAGAGTGAGGATGTCACTTCTGAAGGTGAATTGGCCGTGTAGAATAATTTGTGTTAGCCTAGTGATGCTATTCGCGTTAATGAATGCCGCACACATGGACTAAAGCTATAAAATCAGAACTTTAGATGAGAAAAAGTGTGCGCACCTAGCACTAACTCACGCAATGCTAAGTCTAGACAGGCCTGGGGTGCTATGCAGGATGTCCCGAGCCTCTCTGGCCCTCGAGTTTGCCCTGAGATTGCACTACAGCAGTCATGGCCGAAATACAGAGGGGAGTGCACAAAGCAACGTTCAACGAACCAGACACTACAAGGCGCATTGGCGTCACAAACGCATGTGCACGATTTCTGGCGAATTTCAAGGAAACACAATGTGGAAGCATGTCAGTGCCGCTTCTCAGCCGACACTCTAACAATGCAGTGACGTGAGCACGGCTGTCACGTTATCTTTTTGCCAACTGAACATCGCGCCTCCTACACGTGTGTTCTTGGGTGCTGGTGTTTTTTCGCTCAAGTTATTTTGTTCCACCAGCCGCAAGAGATATTTCGTCTCTCGATAGTTACAAAGCCAAACAACGTGGTAATCTCTTGCCGAATCAGAGGAACGCTTACTCCTCCACCTTTACACCAAAACACTGCTGTGCCCGGAAGTTTTCAAATACCTTGATCTTGCGTGTACAGGAAAATGCCCGCACTGTGCGGAGAAGTCCTCTGACATCTTCCACATAGTGTGGGCATGCCAGTCAACTCCGCACGTCACCGCTAAATCAAAGCCCACCCGGGAGGACTGGGAGGCAGCCCTGCTCCGCTGTTCCAATCTGGCGAGTCAGAAGGCCCTGGTCAACCGAGCTCAAGTCGCGTTGGCTTCCAATTAGCTCCTGTAACGAGGAGCTCACCTAGTGTGTGTGAGGGATGACCCGCACCAGGCCATCTCCCTCCTACTTCCTGTATATGTATAAATAATAAAGTTTTTCTCTGTCTCTCTCGTTTGACCCGACCGCTTTGTGGCATGGTCCCTAGAAAATTACGGCCCACACATATTTAGCCTATCCACGTGACTCCACTAGATGTTTTCTGGCTCTACAAGCGTGCAAGACCCAGAAAAATGTTCGCTCCAGGGACTGAAGCACACAAAGCACGCTATCAATATACTGAGAACCCTGAAGCGGCATGTGGTTTACTGACACCCAAGTTGCTCAGGCCCAGCACTTATGCAAGAAAAATGCTGAAGAACACGAAGCAGCATGTCATAAAATTCTGACACCCTGGTTACTCAGGCACAGCACAGAGGAGTGTTATCTTTTTTAACGTCTTCAGTGCGGTGTCTGACGCGCAGCGAAGCAATGGGGATTACATTCAACGCCGAGAGCTGGCATCAGTATCAGCGGGAACCATGTGCCGGGCAAGGATGCAGTAGCCACAAACATGTAGCCGGCGACCCATGCCGTCTAGATAAAAAACAAAGGCAATGGTTGAAAATACTGTGCTCGCTGGACTGTTATGCACCAGAATTTCTGTGGCCATGTTTTCTTCTTCAACACTCGGTGCATGTTTGTTATGGGTGAGTAGATTCCGAGGTTATCTATCGCGCTGTAATTTAGATGCCTCAATTCGCATACGTAACGGTAATTTACCGGTGCATATTGCAAAACCAGCGCGTCTAGTGTCCGCAGAATGTTTTCGCTTATTGCCATTGCTTCCAGTGTAATATATTTGAGTTATAAGGATCATTCAATAAAGCTGAAACGTCATAATTCTGGCGGGACTAGACCTCAATTTTACATGTTAGAACTAGAGGACACAATCATTATGCACGCTAAAGAACCTGCGTATGTGCGAAGCAATTGGGCAACGCTGCAGATATGACAAATACGCTGTTTGCTTTAACTCATCCACGGAAGGTGTCATGAACGCCGAATAAAAGTTCCAAGAATAAGTTTCCTTATACAACTCAGGTAAACTGAACGGTATTGTACACCTCAACATGACTGTATAGTCATAAGACGATATTGGATTTGCTGGAGTTGACTAGAAGCAAACTCATGAAGGATTCGCCGGGGATCACTTAAGTGCGAGTCCAAGAAAGGCCTATGAAGAGTAGTTTGAGATTATATTGGCGCTATAGGGAGAACAAAACGACGTACGTCACCTGTTTACGAGCTATTGCTTCACATCCCGTTTGTTTTTTGTTCTCCCGGAAGTGCTTCCTCCTCACAGAGATGACGCTAAGCCACATGATCAGTTGAACAGCTGCCATTTTCTTACCGCGTGGGCTTCTGTGGAACCTTCGCTTTCGCTGCTCCCTTGGAGGGGATGGATGTAGACCATCCCGGGCACCTGCCGGCACCAGCGGTGTCAGCGGCGGCCGCCTCCAGGAAGCGGATGGGACAAGCGAGTGACAGCGGCAGTGAAGATACTCATGCTTACTATCTCAGCAGTGAGGACTTCTCAGATTACGGTTTCCAACCTGTGCTGAGCCACAAAGCGAAGAGGAGAAACTTCAGGACATCCTCATCCTCAACTATTCAAACTGTAAGTGAAGCGCCAAAATCGAACACTTATACCATCCTGTTTCTGCCTGCACTTCCTACCATCAGCATGAAACGTCTTAACAGACAGTCTGTGTCGAGGTCTCTGGAAACGCTCGTGCCTAATGAGATCACAGACATAAAAGTGAACGCCAAAAAGAATATACTGGCTGTGGACGTTTTGCACGCAAGTGCGTTGGGCGTTCTGCGCAGCGTAACTGACTTGGACGGCAACCAGGTGCGCTCTCATGTTCCCTTGGGATGTGATGTAGTAACCGGCGTGATCTACGACATTGATGTCGCTATTTCCAATAATGACTTACAACTTCTTGTCAAGTCAACAACTGATATTCCAATTGTTGATGTCACCCGGCTAAGCAAGTCTCGCTGTGTGATGATCGCGTTTAAGAGCACATCACTCCCCTCTCATGTGAAGGTAGGGTACTTCAGACATGCTGTGCGGCCTTTCATTCCAAAGCCTCTCCAGTGCCGTAAATGCATGAAACTTGGACATGTGAGCAGCGTCTGCGAGAATTCGGTGGTATGCCACCGCTGCGCCGAGCACCATGAAGCGGATAAGTGCGCCGAAACTGTCAAGAAATGCTCTAATTGCAATGGATCCCATGAAGCCACATCGAAGGACTGCCCGCGGATTCAGAAGGAAATTGCATCTTGAAGGAGATGGTGCGCGATCACTCATCTCATCAAGAAGCCGCAGCTAAAGTCAGTAGGCGTCGTTCACGTCGACGTCGGTCTTCGAGAACGCCCGCTACCTCCTCGACACGTTTGCGTGATCCCTCATCAGTACCACCTCCTTTGCCTCCCAGACCACATGCCGTGGGAAAGGCTGTAAAGGACAAAGCCAGTGAGCATACACTAACTGCGACAGAGTGGCCTGCACTTCTAAGGGAAGCAGCATCAAGCGAACCGAAGGAGCTTCATGACGGCCAGTCCGCGCTCCCGGTTCGAGATCTTTCCAACCAAGACAGGCAAGGGACTGCAATCATCCCAGTTCGAGATCTTTCCAACCAAGACAGGCAAGTGGCTGCAATCGTGCAATCAATAATTGCCACGATTCGCACACTACTGAGCAGCATACAATCTCCGTCTGCTAAGAGTGCACTGCAAATACTGGATGCACTGAATCCAGTTCTTGCTAACTTCGTATAAGCACAATGGCTCAACAAAATTTCATCTTCCGCACAGAAGTTAAAAGTGCGTCAATTTTTCAATGAAATGCCAGAGGAATGAAGTCCCGAATCTTGGACTTTCACCAATTTGTTCGGGCCAATCAATTCCCTATACTTGTCATATGTGAACCAAACGTAACAACGCTTTATGGATTGTCCGGTTATGAAGCTTTTTGTTCAGCCGCTTGCGAAGAACGAAGCAAAGTAATTGTTTACATTCGCACAGACTTGTCTTATCTTTCGCACCCAATAAGTTCAAACGACGACAATCAGTACGTGTGTCTTCGAGTAAAGAAGAATGCAGTTTCGTTCACGCTTATTGGTGGATATATATCTCCGTCATCGCGATTTGACTGCGACAGAATAAAAGACATCCTGATGAGGACCGATGGGCCTTGGATCATCACCGGTGACTTCAACGCCCATCACATGCTTTGGGGGAGCACTAGGATGAATGCCAGGGGCTTAACATTGTTACATTCGCTTCCAATTACGACCTTTCCATCATGAACGATGGTACCCCCCCATATCTGCGGGGTCTCACGTATGGCAATTGCCTTGACCTGACATTGGTGTCACGATGCTTCTCTCACACAGTTAAGTGGTTTTGCGATATTGAGACTCATGGGAGTGATCACATACCCACCTACGTGACGATCGATGGTATCATAAAAAATTTATCTTCCGGTGTTGCAATTGGTACTGACTGGTCGATGTTTACATCTCGTGTTGAGAACGCTTGCCAAGAAGGCCTCGCCTGCAGCCTGGAAAATACCATAGCGGAAGCTATGCAAGCGTTCAAATGTAAATTACCATTTTCGTCTAAAATAACACAGTTTGACATTGAACTGGAAAAATTACGAGCTATACGAAGGCGTGCTGAACGACGATACAGACGCACAAGATCAATTTACGATCTGAGGGAAGCAAGGCGGCTCCAGAAAAAGATTCAATGACGCATTTACAAGCTGGAGGGCGAACGCTGGAAAGCATTCTGCGAATCTATAGACCCTCATAAGCCGCTGTCTTATATCTGGAGAACAGTTCGTGGTCTTCGCTCCTCTCCGCAACAACGGCACCCTTTTAAAGCTTTGGCACTCCATCATGGAAAAACAGAACTCGAGGTGGCTGAAGAATTTTGCACGAGAGTTGCCGGGAATATTATGAGCGAGAGCATCGACGCCGTGATCGTTCCTGAGACGTGATTACCAGAAATGGACATTCCATTCACCATGGAAGAACTGGAAGGTGCGTTAGTCGCTTTTAAGCGCATGTCATCGCCAGGTCCGAATGGTATTACTTATAGTGCGTTGGGACACCTTGGACAAAACTCAGAAAAGAATTTTAACATGCTTCAACAACTCCTGGCTCAGCGGCAGTGTTCCCCGAGAATGAAAAATAAGTCGAATAATACCACTTTTAAAATCGGGAAAATCATCATTGGACTTGACAGCGTATCGCCTTATTGCCCTCGCAAGCTGCCTCGGAAAAGTGATGGAAAGAATGGTTCTATTTCGTCTCGAGCGGTACTTGTAACGATACACCAAATACCCTTCTTGCATGGCAGGCTTTCGTCGGGGCCGCTCCTCCATTGACTGTGTCCTTGACTTATGGACATTTGTTCAACAAGAAAAAAGTCGCGAGCGCATATCAGTGGCACTCTTTCTTGACGTGAAGAGTGCATATGATGATGTAGCTCACGATGCCATCCTCACTTCTTTCGCAGCAATGGGCATTGGTGGACGAATGTTTCAATGGATAAAAGATTATATAACTGGCAGGGGTTTCTTTGTACAAACATATAAGTGTACAACTGCTCAACATTACACCTATTGTGGAGTACCTCAGTTACGTGTTTTAAGCCCCACATTGTTCAATGTTGCCCTCATTGGTCTGGTGAAGGTTCTGCCAAAGTCGGTGTGCCTATCCATATACGCCGATGATATTTGCCTCTGGAGTGCTGCAGTTACTCGCCCTCAGGTGCGTGCACGAATACAGCGGGCAGCAACCCTCGCAACAGCCTACCTTCAGAAACAAGGCCTAAATATATCAACTGTGAGTGCGCGTTGATGGCGTTTACACGCAAACCAATGACGCCATACCCTGTTTACATCAATGGGCAGAGTGTCAAATATGCACGGACGCATCGTTTCCTGGGCATAATAATAGACAAAAGTCTTTCGCGGAGCCCGCATTGTGCGTACTTGAAGAAGAGACTGCTATCTATTGTGCATATAATGAAATTCTTGTGCGGGAAAGCATGGGGAACTTCTGTGGCCTCCATGCTACAGCTGTACAGGGCCCTATTTCTGGATCTATTGCGCTACAGCTTGCCGGTACTAACACTTGCAAATCGAATACTCATTCATTGGAGAGTTTGCAGGGTCAGGCACTGCGTATCTGCCTAGGACTGCCCCGATGCGCTTCTACTTATGCCACAATCATGCTTGCCAAAGACCATCAGGTCAGGACATATAGAGTTGTGGATTGCCTTCGAGCGCACATTCGACATGCTAGCCGTGTCCCCGACCACCACTTGGTCCTTCTACCTTCCGGAAGACCATGTGCTACATTTTCAGACGTCATAGCCAAGCACCTAAACAGCATTCCATCAGGATATACGCCAGCTGCGAGAATGGCATGTCCTTTGTGGTGCCTCGACCAGCCGCAAGTACGTCTAGAAATTCCGGGAATCAAAAAGAGAAGCAATCACTCCAGAGTAGCATTGAAGCAAGCAACACTGCTATTATTACATTAGTTGTACTTAGACCGAACGCAGATATACACTGATGGGTCCGTCTCGTCCAGCAGCTCATCAGGTGCCGCTGTAATGCCGGCTGCAGCAATGACAATCAAGTTTAAGTTGTCGCATATGACTACATCTACGGCATCAGAGCTTGCTGCTATAAGGGCTGCTTTACAATATCTCGTTCAAGAACGTCCAGGAAAATGGGTCATATTCTGCGATTCGAAGGCAGCGCTTCAGAGTTTGCAGTCTGCCATGCGTAGGAGGAGTCTTGAACAATTGGTACAAGAAATAAGACATTGCCATTATGAAGCTCTAGCACGAGGGCATGATATTATATATCAATGGCTGCCTGGACATATCGGTATTACCGGAAATCAATTAGCCGATGATGCTGCCCGCTCAGCTTATGAAGAAACCCGTGTGGTCCCGATTCCTCTATCAAGGAATGATGCAGCAAGACAACTTTACCTGCTGGCTCGAG
This sequence comes from Rhipicephalus microplus, assembly GCF_013339725.1. NCBI lineage: Eukaryota > Metazoa > Arthropoda > Arachnida > Ixodida > Ixodidae > Rhipicephalus > Rhipicephalus microplus. Next base: position 314,043,126 of record NC_051165.1, on the reverse strand, counting down.
ATCTCACACGCACGTTCTTGTCGTCTACCAGCTTACAAAGGTGTCAATTTTATTAACTGGATCCTTCGCTCAAGCTAAAGCTGCCATCACAACTTTCCCGCTCCGATGCGACCCTGTTATGCCGCCTTTGGTTGGGTGTTGCATATACAAAGGTGTGCTCTTTTCGCATTGGTATGGCAGGCACTCCTACATGCGACTACTGCGGAGCTGTAGAGACCATCGAACACGTCTTGTGCAGCTGCGCTTGCTACGACACACAGCGATGCCAGATCCGGATGGTTTTGAATCAACTTGACCCCGGACCATTTTGTGTGCAGAAGATACTAGGACCTTGGGCATCTGCCTCAGTTGCGCAGAAAGCAACTAAAGCACTGCTACTTTACCTAAAGTCAACAAACCTGAGCGACCGCCTATAGACTGTGTGTGCTCCCCGAGTGTGCTCGTGAATGTGTGTACCTTCTCATCTTTCTGCAACCTCTTTTCTCTCCTTTATTCCTTCCCCTGGGCAGGGTAGCAAACCGGATGTGCGTCTGGTTAACCTCCCTGCCTTTCCTTGCATTTTTATCTCTCTCTCTCTCTTCGCTACCAGATATATACACCTTGGTGTATTTTTACTTGCGCCCTCCGGGAGAAAAGTAGCGCGCTGACACGACGTTGCTCCCGCCGCTGCTGAAAAATGTTCTCGTAAGATCAGACCAACGTTGGCTCAGACTGCCGTAACAACAAATGTTTTTGTGTTTAGCTCCTCCGCGTGTTATGTGAATTTCAGTGGACCCAAGGGTACTCTTGTGACTGCGCTGTTTCCGAATCGCGTGGCATCGCAATTGAATGCTTCCATGGAAAATTGAAGGCAGTTACAAATATCCTACAAGAGTGCTTGAGTGATCACTGGGCGAGTGCCTGTGAGGATTGTATACTAAGCGTCTGCGGCCAGAGTGTGAACACTGCTTGGTGCGCAAGAAAGTGATGTTCTCTGCCAGTACGCAAGAATTTCTGTAAGTGTGTCTTGACTATCTTGTCACCCTTTATCCCCGCTGCCAGATAGAAGAATTGTAAGCAAATCTGCGCAACGCCACGTCTTTATTGCCATACTGAAGTTCGCGTGCGCATGACTCCTACTATAGTTATTTTGAAAAGAATGCAACAGAAACTTTTTTGTGATGCTTACAATACACGCTTCTTCTTTCAGAAAAAAAATTATTGATTTACACGAATTTACTCATGCTCTAAGCATGAAGTTGATTAGTCCAGAGGGCTGCGAATAGAAAATTACACAAGTGGCAGATGTGATAAATCATGGTGGTGATTCCAGAGCTTTCGTTATAAAAGTTGATATAAGTTACGGAATGTTCTCTTTTCGCTTAATTATACAGTCTAGTTTTGTACCATGGTGTTGATGGTGTATTGTTACTATGCTTAAGGCTTTTTTAAGCACGAATGCTGCTTATAATGCAAGTGTTTTGTTGCTGCCGCATTTTACGATTGTATCCTTTGCGTAAGTAGGAAGAAATAAGCGGAAGTACAGGGAGGTTCACCAGTTCTTAGGCAGGCTCCCTACTTCTGCGTAAGTTTTGTTATGTTGGCTGGAGTCAGTAGGCGGCAACTGTAATACGAATTTTAAGCGGCGAAGCTCCTTACGCCGCTGGTCGTATGTCCCATGTTGTCGTAGCCGTCAGAGTAGCCAGTTGCTTTGCATTGCATGTCAGTAAAAGTGGTGTCACAGCATATTTACGGAGTGAATGATTATAAGTGGGGCGAAGTGTCCGTGCGTTCATTTGTCCGTCCCACTCCTCATCATAAACCTCGCGGATGCGCTGAGATTTTTCATGAATATGGATTAGCACTTTGTTTTACCGCTACTTCCCTAGCCTGTCTAGAACCTGGATATACACGGGCTTTTCTCTCATACCTGGGACACAATACAACAACTTCAAAACCTGCAGCATACAGTCAGCTGAGTTAGTCGAAAGCACGATATATAGCAATGGTGGTACAATGGCTTGGGATGAAGTCTAGTCGAGAAAGTAATAAGATTGATATGTGGGGTTGAACCTCCCAAAACCATCATATCATTATGAAAGATGCCGAAGTGAAGGGCTCCGGAAATTTTGAAAACCTGGAGTTCTATACCGTGCACCCAAATCTGAGGAAATAAATTTGCAGTATTTTCGCGTTCATCGAAAGTGCAGCCGCCGCAGCCGGGATGCGATTCCACGACTTGTGGTTCAGCAGCCGAGTACCTTAGCCACTAGACCATCGCGGTGGGGTAGAAAGTAATACGAGTTCTCGGAACACAGCAAAGGCGAAAATTTAGCGCACAAAGATTTAAGCTCCCTCAGCTTGAAGCCGGCATTGAATCAGGCATGAAAATTATCACAGTCCAGTCTACAGAAGACTGGCATCGAAATGCGGGATGCTCAACAATAGCCTTATAATAGCAAAAACACAAAATTGCAATAGAACAAAGAGCGAATACCGCACTGATTACGACAAGCACGACTTCAGTGGCGCAGAATGACTTCAAGCGTGATGCCAGTTTTTGCTAAAGAGATATTCAATTTTCGATCGTAACATAATTTTTGTGGTTTATTTGTTATAATATGAAGTAAGCGAGCGGAATTCGAGCACGTTTTGTCCTTCACCTGATCTATATTTCACCATATTTATAAGCACGCTTGTGGCCTGCGAGACGGGCAACACTGGCGAGCACGAGCAAGGTCTCAACATGCTGTTCACTGCATGGGCGAACTTCTGCGTTCCGACGAACGACTTTGTTACGTAGACACTTGTGCCAGTGATCTAGCTTTTTTAGCTTTGAACAGCTTCTCAGTGAAAGTAACGTCTGGAACCATGTGACGGTGGTTATGCAGCAGGAACACGCTGGTCATGTGTAGTATGGTGACCGATTTTGTAGCAGAGAACGTTTTTTATCCAAGAAGCATAATACGTAATTCATTTTATGGTGAAATTGCGGTCACCGGTGGCGCGCAGAGTTCCTAGCCGGTGACTTCTAAGCCATATTTTAGGCTGAAATATTTTTATATTTTCGTACTATTTACAACCAATTTTTCATACACGTAGAATCACAATAGGCCCTATACTGCTATTTACAAAGCCCTGCAGTGGGGGTCTAGTGGCTGAGGTACTCGGGTGCTGACCCACAGTTCGCGGGATCAAGACCCGGTTGCGGCGGCTGCATTTTTGATGGAGGCGAAAATACTGTAGGCCAATTTGGTGAAATTTGGGTGCACGTTAAACATCTTCAGGTGGTCGAAATATTCGGAGCCCTCCACTACGGCATCTCTAATAATTATATGATGGTTTTGCGGCGTTACACCCCACATATCAATCTATCAATATGCTATTTACGAAAATACGAGTATTGAGCGCTACAATAGAATGCGGGTGAACTGTAAGCTGTCCCCCCCCCCCCCAAAAAAAAAAAAACTAGTTGTTTAGTTTTACTGATATCAAATAATGAATCATGCAAATGAATCTATAGGGTACGTTAATACTTGTAATTGTAATCTATATGTGAAGAAAGAAAAGGAGACAAAAAATAACTTGCCATGGGCAAGGATTGAACCTACTACCTTAAAATAACGCTTTCAAATCTCTACCAGCCACTGCGGCTACCGCCCCCCCCCCCCGTTCACGTAATGAGGTGTACATGTGACGATCCCACGTTTACTGCACATATATACGTCACAATGTGGACAGGGTGTCGCCGCTATAGGGGCTCAGTTCGTAGAGCGTCGGACGCGTTATTCGAAGGTCATAGATTCGGTCACTGACCACGGCAAGTTAGCTTTTCGACATCTTCGACATGTTTTTTTCTTCACATTCACATTACAATTGCTATTAATAACTTCCCCCATAATTTGTTTGGCATGACTCTCTGTTAGATCTCATTTTGTTTCGTAACGAGAAGACGAGCCGTCAAATGCCAACCTCTTTTTTTTTTTGAAGATGTACAATTAGAGCAGAGATGGGAATACCGTGGGAACGATAACAGCCACTTCCCACCAGCTTTTTTACAGGAGGCTTGGCAGGTTTTCTAATTATTAATGCAATGGCGTTGCCCTTCTTAGCGTAGCTGTGACGTAGGTGTTAACTTTCCGAAACTTGAGTTACGTGACTGGACAATATGTCAAGAGGACACGAAAGGGACCGAAGTGTCTGTTTACTACTGCATCTTCAACCATGACAGAAAATGTTGCCCGGCACCATAAAATGTGGGGGACACTTTCGTTTTCATGTGTTTTTAAACCGCGTTGAAGCTTACGCATTGAAAATGTCATGAAAATGCTTGCATCGCTTTGTCGATTCGCTTAATTTCTCTTCTCTATAGCGTGTTAGATATAAATAGACGGACTTGTATGCACATGTTTTCTTTTATTCCGCGCATAAATCTAAAGTATGGCTAAACCATCTTATATTAGTGCACGAGTTTATTTTTTCAGTAGAGAAAAAAAAACCTGTTTACCTATAATGAATCAAAACGACAACGCAGAAAAGTAAAGTTTTCGCCTGGATCTACTTAATTATGACTGAATTTTAATAATTTCACGGTAAAGACTGATTCGGAAAGGCTGCTATTGTATCGCAAACCAAGAGATGTGCACCATACTTTATTGCGAAGGCGTGATCGCGACCTCCGGCTATGGCGCGTCGCTTGTGAAGTGGGGAACACGAGAAAATGGGGCCGCTAGCGGTCTCAGACTCCACCGAGATGCTATTGAAAAGTTTGCACCAGTCTGTTCAGACAAGCTTCTACCCTTATTGATGTGTTCTTGCGTGTGCGTGCGCGCACTTATACGACATGTTGTACGGTTGCCGTCACTCAGGCGTTCATTCTATCCTTGCGTTTCGGGAAAACCATGGGTGCGTGAAATTGATTCTGGTGGCTTCATACAACAAAAAAAAGTAATATTAGAATGAAAGCCAAGCATAGTGACCATCTTTCGGTAACCCTGTTCACTGAGGAAACAATAAAAACAAAAGGTGGACGAGTGATTTTGTTAGAAATTCTCCCTCTAGTTTTCACTTTGGCATGTTCGGCTTGACGTTTCGGTCAATGTGATTGTTCGAATGACATCTCCAACTAGCAAGCAGCGGATACAGCGTGGAAGTTTTTTGGTGCGTCAATGGATAGAGATCAGTAAAGGTCTCAACCAAGCATTTGACCAAGCAATCTATCAAACAAGGACGTTGTCTTGCGTAACTAAAGTGCACGAACAATTTTTTTTTCCGCGGCGGCCTTCTTCTAGATGAAATATAGTTCCTTCAATGCAAGAAAAATCATAGAAAAAGCTTCCGTTAGTGTACTTACTTAAGCAAGACCACCAGAATATATCAGTTAAATGTTTTCGCGTAGACACAATGACCTGCCTCTATAGTTTGTGTATTTTAGTCATCTATCGCATGGGTTGTAGTACTAAAGTACGTACATTACGGGGCTTTCGTGGTCATGCTCCGCGCTGTACAAAACAGAAAAAGGGCGCATGTTCCTCTATCAACACTTTTGTTTCTTTTTTTTAATATGACTAAGATATATTGACATCATTTTGAAAATTTATAGCACATTCGGGTGTGAGTTCATTGCTTGAACTCATTACATGCTCTTTTTATTCGTAATAACAATACATAAAAACGCGAAAATTGGAATTCAGCAATCAAAATTTCGATTTATAACACAGGAAAGTGAAGTGATTAGCAAGGATCGCTGGATTGACAAGGTTTACATAAAGAATATTTTTTTTGCAGGACTAATTGTAATTGCTCTCGCTGAAGCATCCAACCATTGCAAACAACTTAGCGCACATTAAAGAACCCCATGTGGTCGAAATTTCCGGAGCCCTCTACTACAGCATCTCTCATAATAATATGGTGGTTTTGGGACGCTAAACCCAACATATCAATCAATTGAAAACAACTGATGATTTTACTAAACTAGCAAGGCATATTCATAACCCTCTCATTTTACGTTGAAGGAACAACCATCCCGCTCGGAGCTTCAAGCTCCATCACTCTGAAATAATATGCAGTCAGCGGTAGTGATTAGATATTTGTTATCGGTATGGTTTCGTGGCAATAAATTATTTGGGTATCCAAATGTAATGTTTCATTGCTATCCGCATTGTGTACATGTTCGATATTGACCGGAGAGAAGCGTAGAACGTATGCTGAATCGTGGCGTGCATTCATTTGACACAGAACGTTTTTCTGTAAGATATACGGACCCACATGCGACAGGCTGCTGCAAGCCGCAAAATTTCCATAATGGAGGCTGCGTAGGAATCCGTCGAGCCGGGTTAGAGCTTCATATAATGATGCCGAGTGACAGTGCTGCGTCCTCTACATGCATGTATATGTTGCGAACGTTTGCGGCGTTTGCAAAAAAAGAATGATGCAGCTTCTAAAGTGAACGATAAATAATAGTCAACGCAAATTTCTTTTCAAATAATCGTACAACAGTGCAAAAGAAACTTTATTACAATAGCATGTGTGAGCGTATCTGAAGTGAATAATTAAATGACGTAAAAATGGCGCAACCACCGTAACGGGATAGTGAGTATGTTACCAATTTAAACCCTCCTTTTATTCCTGTCTCCACTTTAAACGCTAATGGATGAATGAATGAACTTCTTTTGGTACATCGGAACGTGCCTTAGCACGCTGCAGGCCGCTCCCACGTCTGAAGAGAAACACCAAGACTCTCTGCTGCGTCGCAGGCCCGGTGGACTTGCCATAGCTGTTGTTGGAGTCCGGAGCTTTTCATAGCACCCTCCCATTTTGACGGCGTGATGACTTCCCCCCAGCGTAACGCGGGGCGCCAAAAAATCATATGTTCTAAGACAGCTATATTGTCGCAGAAGGAACATGTATTAGTTGGCTGTGTTTTGGGATACAATTTGTTCAATAGCACGGGATTAGGTTATGCCCTGGCCTGAAGAAGCTTGAGTGTCAGAGCCTGAAGTATGGTTAGTTTTCTTTGTGGTAGAGAGTATTATCTCAGCGCCAGGTGAAAATGTTTTGTCTGTTGGGTATACGAGATGGGGGGGGGGGGGGTCACAGTTTTCCAATACATCAGCGCCGCACTTTCAGATCAAGAAAAAAAGAGCAATAAAAAGGAAGAAAATTTTTTCCATACTTTGATTGATTGATTGATTGATTGATGTGTGGGTTTTAACGTTCCAAAACCACCATGTGATTATGAGAAACGCTGTAGTGAAGGGCTCCAGAACATTCGACCACCTGGAATTCTTTAACGTGCCCCCAAATCTGAGCACACGGGCCTACAACATTTCCGCCTCCATCGGAAATGCAGCCGCCGCAGCCGGGATTTGATCCCGCGACATGCGAGTCAGCAGCCGAGTACCTTTGCCACTAGACCACTGCAGCGGGATTTTCATATTTTGCTTACCCGTATTGATGATTGCATCAGGTATTCTTGTAGTGTTAGCGCTAAACCTTCGAAGGACCTTCGCTAAACCTTTGAACTTGTACTTACCTACAGATTTATGTAATGTTTGAAAATGTACCCGCCGCAGTGGTCGAGTGGGTATGGCGCTTGACCGTTGACGCGCAGGTCATGGTATCGAATCCAGAGGGTGGCGGCTGCATTTCCGATGGAGGCAGAAAAGCTGTGAGCCCGTGTGCTCCGATTGAAGTGCACGATAAAGAAGCCCAGGTGGTCAATGTTTCCGAAGCCATACACAATGGCATCTTTCATTATCATATTAGCAATTTTTGGACATTAAACCCCACATATCTATCAGTGAATCCAAGGAAGTTGATATTTCCAGAGCTCTGTATTAAAATGTCCCATATTCATATTGTGGTTTTGGTACGTTAAAACCCATTCCCTATCATTGTTACATTTTGAAAAAAAAAATCAGTATATATTAACAGCATGTACACACATCAGTTGCTGCTGGATGGCATTTACCAATTTATACGCGGGCATTGTATTCATAAAAAAACACGCATATGAACACCTTTTAATTAAAAAACGTAAACAAATATCTGCTATGAGTTTATAAAAATTGTCAACTTTTTAAGATCACTTACCGCAGCAGGCTGCTACTATATATATATATATATATATATATATATATATATATATATATATATATATATATATATATATATATATATATCAGTTGAATTTTTTAAAATTCTTTTAAGCTGCCCAGTTCTCCTTCATAGGCGTGCGGGAATTCCTCCCTCTCCGTGTAATCGCACTTTAGTGGTCTGCTGCAAGAGAATGTTTTTTTTTTGCGCATGCGGACAAGTTGTAATAGGAGATTACCGGCACGGATGATCAGAGGTCTACCATACAACATTGAACTGATCATATTTGCGTGGGTTAACTCAGAGGAGGTCTTCTTTTGTAATCTCTGAAATTAAATTGTGGAAATCAGCGACAGGGTGATCTATCCAAAACGCATGTTTTACCCACGCTCTCATCTTTGTGCTATGTATGCATGCATCTTATAAAAATAACTATCTCATTCTACTTCCACTATATTTTGTTAGTGTCATAATAATGAGACAAAAACTCTTAATTTCTAGGCTTTATAAAAGCCTAGAACGTTCCTACTGCTTCATGGTGTGGTTGTGGTACTGTTCCGTTTTAGCTATACGAAAAGATTGCGTGTCACTTGAAACCGGTGTTTCACCGTACATAACCGAAGCCAAGTAGGGGCCATGATATAAGCATGCATCAATGAAAAGCTGGAAACTTCGGATGAGTTACAAGAAGCTTTAAATAACTATACTACATATATTATCAGTTCAAAGGTGTGCATAGGCTATACAACACTCATAACAGGAGCCAGTTTGTGTACCTTTTATCTGCGTCATCGATCACGCATGTTTTACTTCAGTGACACACGAAACAAACGCGCCCGCCTTCCACCATTCATAATATTGTGGCATGGGTTTCGCTGGCATTCTCAGTGTATAGTGGAACGTACCCTAAAAGGCGACTAGAAGGAACTCTAAGAAGTTGACATTGGGTTGTGAGCTGTACTGTGGCTTGCTACCAAATCAGTATTTCGCCACGTTACATTTTACTAATGCGTGAACCTCTAGGAAGACACACGCCCAACAAAACTGCCCGACGCAGTATATTCACCTGGCTAGAGAAACTTAAAGCTGATGGAGTGGCGAATAAGGTTCAAGACACGTTTGTAAATGACGCAATGACACTGGAACCAAATCGAGAGCAAAGTTCTCCCGAATTGAAGCAATCTCAGAGTGAGACACTTGTGATTGACATAGTTCGGAATGTGATACAGCGACAAAAACTTTGGGGAGGAGGTAAAGTCACACCAAATACGAGTACTGGCATGCTGCCCGTCATCATGCGCATGGTGGTGCCAACTGTTTTTTTTTACAACGTACACTGTTTTGAGAGCCGGTATTCGTAATACAAGTATCATGTTGGCTGATGCTAGTACAGGCAAGGAGCACCTTCAACAATGGTGACACTACGGCAGCTCGTATTGAAAACAACAGCATTGACATGTGATTTTCATTCTCTTACCCCATTGCGCAAAGCAATGGCAAAGAGGAAATTTTGCTTGACAGCCTTCAGGAAAAGAAAAACCACGCAACAAAAAAAAATGAAACATGACAAGCATGACAGGACCACAACTTTCGTCTCAGTGAATCCGAGCACAGCAGCACGATAGAGCGCTACATCTGAATAGAAAAAAAAAGCCTCGTTGCGCAGCAGCCCTTCAATCAATAGGCTCGCTGGCGTTCCACATTACCACACAGAAGAAAAAAAACAAACACGTGAAGCGGTGGTTTCGCACTTTCCGAGTGGGCGAGGTCACATGCATCAAGGATATATAATCCTGCACCTGGTGGAAAGATTTACGTGGACTTACGGATTACAATGCAACACTTGTGACGATGCTGTCTTTTCTTGTAGTTTGGGAGGCACAAGCAAAGAAGGGCCCACTTTCGAACAATAATTAGGGCGCCTTTCTGGGCTTTCATTCACGGGCGCATGAAGCAGTATAATTCAGTGTAGGGCGTGGAAAGCATGTCACATAGCTTTCCAAAAGGAAGACTTCTACTGTGGCGACAAAAGCCTACGTCTACGTACGAGTGGTTTGGTGTTCCGAGATAAAAACGACTTAGTATTTCTGATCATGTTGCGCTTCTTCTTTGTTTTTATTTTTTGAGCTACTGCTGACGTATCCGCTATAGCACCATAGTCAACTGGTGCGGAAAAAGTTTAGAAAGTTAGCTTTTCTGAAAAAAAAAACGAAAACTAGCCAGATTCTTCGTATCTTGGCAGTGGATGTCATGTGAAGCACGTGGAGGAAAGGTGACTGTGGTGAAAAAGTTGGTTGAGTGAAACGTTGCGAAGTGATGCCAAACGTGTGTAAAAATGTAACATGTACAGACAAGTACGTTGTACAGCCGGATATGTTTTATGTAAGCTGCATGCCGTCGCGTAACGATACCACAAGCAACATATTGGTATTTCCATTACCAAAGGTGGCAACATAAAATGTAACGCGTGTGCTTGCGAGGATGGCGGCCCTGAATAGCGCTATACGTAGAAAAACTTCAGAAGATGGTGAATAACTGCAATTCACGCTAACCTAGCGTGACGCCTACTTATGTAACGTTAATAAAGTTAGATGAGTTGCACGGCAATCAATTGACGCTTCACCAACATCACGTCTGCCTCGGGCCTTTTTCCAAAAATGTTCCGAGAACTGGCGTGACTGTCTGGCACGAATACTTGGTTTTATCCCAGAATGGTTGGGCTGAATTCTATCTAGGACCATAACCATACTAGGAATTACGCTGGCAATGTCCGTTTTCCTTAATTCTCTCGCGTTAATTTGCCAACCTGTGTCTCCGCTGTTTATGTGTACTTATAAAGTCAAGTGCCTGTGGCGGGAACCTGCACTACCAAGTCGGGTGTTGGTATATTCAGCGTGAACTTGAAATATTGGTATATATACCTTCGAATCGCCTGATTTCATACCCGTTTTTGTGGCTGAGTTTACGGCATCGGTACTCACCTTACGAAAGGTAAACACGGAAAACACACTGGCTGTGATAATTAAAAATTCTCAGCTTCTTCGTACTGCATTTTCTTTTGGTGCTGACTTGCTCATAATAAAGGCGTTTCGTAGATTAATACCTTCACATTTGAAAAACGTTATATTTGTTTTGGTGCTAGGTCACAAATGACTGCTCCTACTCCTAAACGAAAGGACCAATTCTTTATTGAAGTCACCTATAAGTGGGCCAACTTTAGCGTGCTTTCAACCATTCGCTTCTGTAGGGGCTGCGCGATTTTCCAGGTGTACTATTATGGAAACCTTTGCAGGTACACCACTAACACACTCCACAGAATATGAACACTTACTATATCCCCGGGCGCTGGTCATTTTGTGAAATACATAAACTAGAAGTCGCATTACGACGCTGCGCTGTCGGTTGCCAAATTAAATAGCCACCAACAGAGGTCCGGTCAGGCTTTCTCAAATGTGCGCTTTCTGTGGAGAGCTGGAAAGTGTAGATCATTACTTTATTTACCTGTGGGCGATTTACTTCATTTCGTAGATCTATGTTATGAAATCCTTTACGTGCTATTTGACTGAATTTATCCATGCACGTAATTCTGTCTCCTGAAGCATCTGTTTCAAGGTTTGCCAGTGGGAAAGTTTGCGTTACTCTGCGGAATTATCTAAGTGAGACAAGTAGAATAACAAACTAATCATGATTATTGTCCTTTTTGTCTACCTATAAATAGCTTTTCTTACACATTTATATTTATTTTTATGTAAAGATTTCCATCGAAGTTATTATCTATTACTAATCAGTAATTTTCGGGCTAAAATTTCTTATCTTTCATTTTAAAACCTCTATTACTCCTAAATTCAATAAGATCTTATATGACCACTCAATTATTGTCCAATTCCACACAATGGGCATGAGCCACAACAAAAAGTCAACAAGAACAAGAGTAAGAATGTGTGGTCTGAAACGCGCTTGTTCTTCATCGTCATTGTCATCGTCTGCGGCGGCTACAGCGCACAACGCCAGCGCAAACGCCGACGCCAGAACCAACGAACATTTCTCACCCAAAAGAAGCTTCGCCCCTAAAAAGTAATATTTTCTGTGCACGAGGATGGTGTTTGAAATCTCCCAGCTATCCCATGCGAAGACACCGCTGGCATTCACTGCAGTGAAATAGATGGGACAGGGTGTCTCCCGCATCAAATTTAGAAATCGAATTATTTGCTGAAAGGTGAATACTGAGAAATTTCACTACGGCTCTTCAAAGAAGATTAAGCTGGAAAATGATTGAAATAGGATAGCTGAAGCCAAATAACTAACGTTTAACGTAGTGCAGCTTTAAGCCTATATCAATGTCGCGTCTGTTTTAACTTGACCCCTCTTGCACTGGCAATGAAATAAGACTCTTTTCCAGGATGGGGCCGTAGACGATGGCGCCTTATAGGCGAGCGAACTGAACAAAGCCACTGAAGTGCTATACAGTAGATCCTAAAATCCGGTTCTCTTCGTGCACTTGAACCACGATGGAGTACGCGTCTATTGATTCTGCAGGTGCACAGTTCCATGCCAGAGCTGAATGCTATAGCTAAAAAAAAAATGCCAGGCCTGCGTGGAGGGCGCAGCTCAGTCACAGCGAAAGCTATCGAAGAGTGGCTTTTCAGCGCCTTTTTAAACACTCGTTGGGCAACTTCTGCAAGCACACTTGCTTGATGCCTGCTACGGCATTATTAATAAAATTTTAGGATAGTATACCGGCATTCTATAGGCAGTTCTTTGTCATTCTTCTGAGTAGTGTGGTATCCGCTAAACTATTGTGAAGAATTTTCGCTAATTTTTCATGCAGTTGCGGACGACGATGCGGAATTATGCCTAAAGTGGGTACGCGGCATCGTTAATGTCTAAACAAAAACAAGTATCTGTAATGGATTGGAGCATTGGACTGCCTGTATACTCGTTACGCTATTCACATTGTGCGACGACTGCTTGTTCTTTGACTGTTTCAAAACGCTTTATAAGCTATGTTAACACGCGATTTCTTTCCCGGCATCAAGCCTGTCTAAGAAAAGTTTTACAACAAGTTCCAAGCATCGGCGTAGCTCAGTGGTAGAATACTGGGCTGGCATCCAGTGATGGGGTTACGGTCACCGGCGGCGGACAAATATACGGCACTGTGCGAGACTCCAGTGGTGATGGCACAGAATTATTCCTAAAGTTGAAATTCTTCTGAAACACACCAACAAATGACGACGATAAGCATGCTTTGGAAAGTTTGATAAAATCACATTGAAACCAAGTGACCAAGCTCAATATCAGCACGCGAAACAATTGTTTTCGTTTGTAGGTGACCATTAAACAATAAAAAAGCCATTCCCACTGAACGAATAGACATTACCTCACCAAAACTAGTGTTAGTGAAGTCCTATAGCTTCTTGAGATAAGAGCGTAGCAGTGATGCTGTACAGGTAGACACTTTACCTAAACAAAACAAAAAGTCCGGCTACTAATATAAGTGACTTACATATTCCATGAGCGCCGCCGTTATATACTGCACTTCTACGGCAATCAGCGAATAAGTTCGAATAGAATCCCTGAAATACCTTTGTATAAAACCACGTAAACAGTGCTAAGTTCCATTTGCATTTACAGTCCTAATTACAAACATACATGCTTCAGTCACTAAGTGGTAGTGAGTTTTTGTGGAAGCAAATTAATGAAATAAAATACCTAAGTCAAACTACAAAACATAGCCTTCAGCCTTAACTCCACCTCTGGTGTCGTTAGTCTAATGACGCATTTGTTGCGTTCCCGTAACGAAACTCCACTTGTTGAAACTTTTTGTGTGCAGTAGAGCGCAATAATGAGCCAGCCTCATTAGCGTACGCAATAACTAGCTCAACACACAACTACCTTGTGGAGTTACCAGGCGCTGCGACAAACTTGCATTTCGAAGGAGCACACGGAAGAAAGAAACAACACTTGCGAATCAGAAGAACACCTCAATAATTTTAATGAATACGTGTTTTCGTCGAGGACGCAGCGCATGTAAAATTGCTGGCAACTCATGAAGACACAAAAGACGCAACGGGATTGTGTAAGGTAAAGTTGAGAATGCACATGCCAGCTACCCGTGATCCCCGTTGATGAAGTCTTGTAATGAGCCACTCTATTTGTATCCACACTCATAGATATATCAATTGGGGCCACCAGCGTACAGTCCAAAGTTTCAGTAGGGCAGACCGTTCGTCTTACACTTCCACCAAAGAAATAACGTGAATGAAGATGACATTATATACATCGTCTGCCTCTTCATTCAGATGACATTATAGACATTGTCTGCTAATTTGATATAGTCAAAAAGATAGTTTATAGTTCGCCATCTAAAATTTAGACAAGAAATTATGCGATATGATGTCACTCAACAATTTATGTAGAGGCACTGCAGTCTCTTTGATTATTATGCTTGATGTGGCCCATATGTTCAGCGAGAATGGTTTTATTTTCATTGCTATGTAAGTTTACTGTCTGAGCATTGTTTTCCGTACATGAAAATTATAGGATGGTGAAGAATGCGTGGTCTCATCACCCACATACCGTTAGTATATGAATGATGAATATCTCCTGCAGTGTTTGTGTTACACTAACTGCTTTGTGTGTTTATTTCATGACCTAAGTTCATTTGCAGAGGTGCGCGATTAGAATAGGACACAGCTCTTGCTGGTAGAGTACGTGACGGACTGAGCTGGTAGAGTACCAGCTCAGTCCGTCTTCAGATTCATGTGATCATGATATTAAAGAGGATTCTGTGGTACCCTTTTGTTAGCTTTTGTTAGGTATCACAATGAGGGTCACATGCGGCCCTGCATGCGACCTTTATTGTAATCTCATGAAAGCTTTCGCTGTAAGTATTGCCATGAAATGGGTGTACAAAACATTGTAGCAACCGGAGGAATGCGAGATTTGTTTAGGCAGCAGAATACATTGCGTGTGACACTCTGCATGAGTATATGTCAGAGTGGTCCAAGATAGAAGCATACTACGTCAGCAGTTGATGTGCTCAAGTGCTCTCACTGAATAGCTTACACGTATCAAATTCAGTGACCTGTATTTTGATATTGCGAATATTCCATGCGGTGTAACAACGTCATTCCTCCTCGTTGGTTACAGTGACGTCGCGACAGTGCACAATCAAGGCGATGTGGCAAAGCAGCACTCAATGACAAATCGGCGTCCCCTTGTGTCACAAAAGAGCTACCTTCCTCTTTCAGAATGGAAACGTTGCGTCCTGGCAAATAATGCTTTTAAGCAGAGATGACAAAACAAGGAATTCGTATGGCTTCTTCTTCAAGCTCTTCGAGGTTGTTTTAAGTATACAGAGTTTTCAATCTTTGCAATGGATGACCGAATGAAACCTTGAATTACGCGGGGACACTTGAGTATGTATAATACGAGGTTATATACTATTATGGGGTGAAGGGTAAATGTGAAGGGCTTGATATCTTCGGTCTCACAGAATCCCTATTGTTTCCCAAAGTAACCCGTACAAATTATAAAACAGCGCAAAGAGTTCCGATCCTTGAGTTGGTACGTGCTTGTCTAGAGTTATTCTCAGCTATATGAAATTCTCGCATTGTGCTTCTCCGGTGTAGCACAGAAATACCAAATTACTAGTATTTTTACTTCTGTGGTGTGTATGCATTGCTCCTGACAGTTTGCAAGGTGGATGCTTAAAAGAAAATAAGTAACCATTCTTGATAGCACTTGCTTTTCAAAAATGACATTGCTCAATTGCTCTTCGCAAGACACTACACGCGTGGCTGGAAAACTCGAAACGGTTGTTCACCGAAAAAAAAGGCCACGCGACACTCAAAATAAATACCTATCTTGACGTGAATGATTGCGCAGTTACCATGCGCTCAGAAAATGGTCCCTGTTATTTGTATTGTGAATTTGCGTAATGCCATGAAGCTTTTTATATCCATGCTGTTCAGAATTCTGGACTGAGCATCCTAATAGAAGCTTTGTCAGACAAAGAGGACAAAAGAGACGAGTACAGAGGACGTTATTGTTTTTATAAACTGTGTGCAGAGCCGTTGTTGTTGAGGATGCTTCAGACCTATGATTAGCCTAGTACGTCAATAAGCGGATTGGTTCACTGATCAATGAAAGGCATATCCACCCATCCAAGAAAACGTTGCCTACATTTCTTTGTTTTTAATGTGATTTAGAAATAAAAAAACAGTAGGAAAGTGAACTTGGAAGCTTGTACTGAAAACACTTTTTCTTATTTCGTGCCATAGTGGTTATGGCCACATGCGGCAGCGGCGGCAAAAAACTTCGGCCCTGCATGCGACCCTCATTGTGATCTCATGAAAGCTTTCACTGTAAGTGATACCGGCCTCAAATGAGGAGTACCAATGTTTTGAAACAGAATAGAGAAAGAAAGATGTACTGCTGTGCAGCTAGGTTCTTCGGTATATTACCAGTAAGTATTTGTAGGTGCCCGTGATAGGGCAAGAAAGAAAGGCAAAAAATCAGTGTTGACTGTCATGAATTTTACTATAGTTTTGCTTTAGTCTGACACAACTACAACTCGGCGTCACTTGTGACAGTAGAACAGGTTTCGAGCGGTTATGCTTTTAGGGAATTTTTGATTGACTAGAATTAAAGTGCACAAGACGAATGAAATTCCAAGAACGAAACGTTTATAGACGTCTTTGCCATGTATTTTGTATAAAATATCTAAAACATGCATAGGTATTTGCGTATTCCGATGCTGAATATACTTTCCTAGACTGGTCACACCGGCACGTCTTTTCGTGTTAGATCCTCTGGCTCTTCTGAAACATGACTTCAATCCTTATGCAGAAGGTAAAAAGGAGAGTATCTAGCTCACATACTTATGGACCTGCTATCATACAATGACTGACACGTACGCAGTTTAGTGGTAAAGTTTTACTTAATGGCAGAACGCGAAGCGTATTTCTGGTGAATTGCAATAATATAATCACTGCTATAGAGAGAAAGTGCACATATTGACGTCAAAGTAGGCATAACCCAAATGGAGAATTTTATATAGGAAATTCTTTAAATGCTTGCTTTTATGTACAAAAGATGGTAAGGTGCTCGAGAATGATTATTGATTGTTCCACTTCAGTTACATGCGCAAAATCAAGGCTTTGGAAAAGTCATTTTTTGAGCAGAAAATATAGATTTGTTTGTACACTGTCATATTCGTAATGGGTTATTCATTGGCTTGAATAATTCTTGTCTAATATTTGAACATAATTACATCGCTGTGTTTGAAAACATATTCTACCCTTCCCCTTGATTAACCTAACCTCATCATCAAATTACGGCAATAACGTCGACTACCACGCATGTACCTCTTGCCAGACACGTAGTGATTTATGCAAACACTCGAGGAGTTTCGGTCTTGAAACGGTCCCTAGATATGTTTGAACTCACTGGAAAGAAGCGTCTCTCATAGTCATATGGTAGTTTTGGGACATTAGACCCACATATCAATTAATCGATCAAATCGCTGGAAAGAATGCTTCGTTTACGGCGTAGAAGTTCGCATAGCATCTGCTATGATATGTTCGCGCACTAAAGAATGGGCAGCCTAAACTTTCGTCTATTTATTTACAGATCCCCTACAAGTGTAAAGTTTTGAGGTGACAGATCCAGAATTACACGTTTCCCAGACCTCCCCTATTCCAGATCATTTATCTATGTGACACTGGATCATTTATCCAGCGCCAAATAGCGCCTACATTTGAGGGCAACATAAATCTCCCTGGAAGTTACGGGATAGTAAGTAAGATTGACTTTATTGAACATATCCCGAGGAGGCTGAGGAAGAGCTATTCCCACCCTCAATTCAGCCAGGAGGCTCCACTCAGGATGGCACTGGCAGCCGAAGGCTTATAGCGATGTCCCGGGCCCTCTGGACCACCTGTAGTTGCGGCTTCTATTCGTCGCTCATGAAGACTTCCTGCCAAGCCTCTTGGGTGTTTAGTTGTGCTGCGCTGTGGCTAGAAGTTACGGGAAAAGCTCCATTCGACCATGTAACGAATTTGTACAAAATGCATCACCAATCTCCGTGGAGTTCTTTCACGCGCTCTTGGTAATAGTGGAGGCCCTGTTCGTTTGAAGAGAAAGGATAAGGGGAGAGAAATTTAAAAAAAAGTATTGTGAAGGTGGCCTTAATATGGTGTGTAGCTTGTAATAACTCACGACACAACAGGTTTTCCTTAAGTTTGCTTGAATATCTGCGAGTTGTAATGGTTTATAAAGTGGAAGCCTTTACTGGAGGGAACCGATGTTGCAAGCTGCTTAGCGTAGGAAAAGGGCATATGCCTTCAGTGCGCTTCTAAGTTCAATAGATTCTGACGCACTGTGCGTGCCTTCTTCGAATCCGTTATATGGCTTTTCACTTCAGGTGGTTGCTCGTAAGGCAGATGATGCACTTTGAAACTTAGTTGAATTCACGTATTGAACGGTGCAGAAACTCTTGTGACAAATGGTTTGATACACGCCGGGTGGTACTTAACCAGATGAACGAGGTTTGAGGCAAATACTGCCGGTGGTTCAGTAACAAAAAGCCGAATTCACCAAAACGAAGTTCCCTATATATATATATATATTTAATATTGTTACGTTTAGAATTGTGTTTATTCCGCTGCAGCGTACCGGTAGACTTTAAGGTGTCATGCTCCGGAGGCCTACCTCGCTAGCCGAACGTCTTCTTCTCTAATCTGCCTGTTACCCGCAACCCAGAAGCTGATACCCGCATCACATATGCAGTAACATTTCCCTCCGCGCAGACGAAACCCACCAGACGAGTTAAATTCTCTCTCTGGAAATATAGCGCTTGAAACATGCTATATCGACAAGTTCAGTCTTTGCAGACCACCAGCCATTTGAATGAAGACGTGCTACGTGGTAAATTGAATCGATTATACGGTCAAGAACAACATAAGGTGCCGCATAGTGCGCCAGTATTTTTCACACAACACATGTTTCCTATTTCGCGCCCACAGCAACACGAGGTCTCCGCGATTATATGTGACGTGTCAACGTTGACGGTCAAAACGTGTCTTCGAGCGATCTTGCGAAGCGAGGGTGCGCAGGTAAGCAAGACATCGGGCTTCTTCTGCACGGCAGACGATCTCGGTTATATGAGAATCATGGTGGTCCAAAAACGAGAAGACAGTATCAAGGGTATGACGAGGCGGCCGAGCATACAGAAGAAAGAACGGACTGTAGTTGGTAGTTTCATGCGGTGCGGTGTTAAATGCGTAAGTGATGAAAGGCAGCACGCCGTCCCAATTCTTGTGATCTGCTGCGACATAAGTAGAAACCATGTTCGTGAGAGTCCTGTTAGTTCGTTCCGTCAGGCCGTTTGTTTGGGGATGATATGGTGTAGAGTGCCGAAAGCTTGAAGCGCATAGACGAAGCAACTCTTCCACCACGTCTGCGGTGAATTTTCGCCCAATAACTGTTAACAATTTTAGGAGGTCCATGTCGTAGAACCACAAAACGCAGCATGAATAAACACTCGTCATCTGCAGTTGCCGATGGTACAACAACTGTCTCACAGTACCGTGTTAAGTTATCGGTACATACAACTATCCAGCGATTGCCTTTAGAACACCTCGGATAGGGCCCTGAAAGGTCAATCCCAACTTGCTCGAATGAATTTCTAGGGAGTGAAATAGGATGCAGTCGCCCTGGAGGAGCACTCGTAGGGCACTTGTGGTGTCGGCACTCATTTCAACTAGAGACGTACAGTTCCGTCGTCTGACACCTTTTCGGTCGGTAAAACCTTTCTTGAAGCCGGCAAAGAGATTTCGCTGTGCCTAGATGGCCGGATGTTGGGTCATCATGCATAGCCTGCAAGACGGAAACGGAAAGACTCTTCGGAACCACGAGAAGATATCGCAAGCTGGTCGTTGCATAGCTCTTTTTGTCCACAAGCCCATCGCGCATGCAGAAGCGAGTCGCCGATGATCTTGATTCGGTAGGAAGGAGCTCCTGTATGGTGCGGTTCCTTTGCTGCTCAATATTAAACGCATTGGTATCAGGAAATGGCCGGTCCAATGGCGCGATGTAGGTGTCGAAGTTGCCCGCATCACAGTCCGTCGATGGAAGCGGTAGTCGTGAAAGACAGTCTGCATCAGCGTGACGACGACCGCTTTTATAGGAAACCGTAAATTCGTATTCCTGCCGATGGAGTGTCGAATGCGCTAGTAAAGCAGATGGGTCACGCAGATTGACCAACCAGCAGAGCGAATGATCATGTGTCATGATGTAAAGGGGTGTCCGTACAGGTAGGACTGGAAGCGCTGCATTGTGAAGACTACTGCGAGGAATTCTTGCTTTGTAACGGTGTAGTTACGCTCGGACTTCCTTAGAGAGCGACTTGCGTACGCAACGACATGTTCTTTGGTATCAAAGTGTTGAACCAACACGGCGCCTACACCGATACCGCTAGCGTCTGTGTGAAGTTCTGTGGGAGCCAGAGGATCAAAGTGTCGAAGAATCGGATGGGATGTCAAAAGAAACTTCAACTCATAAAAAGCGGACCACAAACCGGAATCCAGTCAAGTGGCACGCCTTTCTGAAGCAGGCGCGTGAGTGGGTGCGTGATATTGGCAAATCCAGGAATAAATCGACGAAAGAATGAGCAGAGATTCAAAAAGCTCCGTAGTTCTTTCACTGAGTGAGGTTGCTTGAACGCCTCGACTGCAGCCATCTTCGCGGTATCCGGCCGTATGCCTTCTTTGCTCACCAAGTGTCCAAGGACGAGTGTTGGGCGCTCTCCGAAACGACATTTCTTTGAGTTGAGCACCAAGCGTGCTTTGCTTAGGCAGTTCAGCACGAGGTCAAGGCGTGTGTTGTGCTCACAAAAAGTGTGCCCAAAAATCACAACATCGTCCAGATAACACATGTATACTTCCCGCTTCAAACCATGCAGAATATTGTCCTTGAAGCACCCAAAAGTTGCAGGCGCATTGCATAGTCCGAATGGCATCACATTGAATTCAAAAATTCCATCTGGTGTAAGAAATGCCGTTTTCTCTTTGTCTTCCTCGTGCATTAGAATTTGCCAATACCCTCACCTCAAATCAAAGGACCAAAAGTAGGAGGCTGATGATAGACAGTCTATACCATCATCAATACTTGGTAGTGGGTATACTTCCTTCTTTGTGATGGCGATGAGACGGTGGTAACCAACGCAAAATCGCCATGTTTCATCTTTCTTCTTGACCAATATTACGGGAGCGGCCCACGAAGTGCATGATTCTTGAATCATATTCTTCTTTAGCATCTCGCCAACCTGTTCATTTATTACTGAGCGTTTCGAAGGCGATACCCGGTATGGCTTTTGTCGGAGAGGTCTATGGTATGCCGTATCTATGCGGCGCTCTACACGAGAAGCAGGGAACTACAGTGGAGACTGTAGCTGTGCGAAATTGAAAAGATCAGCATGCTTGTACAAAATACTCGCCATGTCATTACGCTCGTTCATGCTAAAAGATTTGTCAAGCATTATCATTATGGAGGTGTCCCTGGCATGCAGATGATCGGAATTGGGCTTATCCGGAGGATCGCTTCTTTCTGCAAGGATGGCAAGGGAGAACACTTGATGTTGACAGATCTTTGCAAGCTGTAGACGCTCTGGCAGTACCGAAGGTTCATTGGAGGTGTTTATCACTCACAACCAGTATGCCCTTGCACAACCGACAACGTATACAGTAGGGTATTAGAACATTTTTCTTTCTGCTGCTGACGTGAATTGGTTCTACGGTGGCATGAAATGTCGTCTCGGTTGCAGGGGAACTAACAACAGGGACACACTTGGCAGACAGGGGTAGTACAGTTGTGTCCATGCAGACGGAAAGGGTGCTTTCCATACAGGGCGGGCTTTCCATAAGCGACACTGGAACATTTCAGTCTACTGTAATCTCTCCTGTGCGGCAATCGACAGTAGCACCACGAAGATTTAGGAAATCGAGTCCTAGAATTACATCAAGCGTTGAATGAAAGAGAACGGCAAAATCAGAAATAAAATTCTGGCCCCCCAAACTAACAGTCACTGTGAAGACACAAACAGGTTGTGAGACATCTCTGCTCACTCCACGAAACGTATCAGCACGGTCCTAACGGATCATAACCTTTCATCCAAGAAGGAATTTGAATGCTAGACTCATCACTGATATGGCTGTACCTGCGTCCACTAAGGCCATTGTTGAGACACCATTAATTATCACACGAACCTTATTTCTAAACATGCAAATTAAAGGAGGCATTTCTGTTGAAATTGAAGACTGTCCAGCGACCTCACCCCCAACGGTCACGCCGACTAGTTTTTTGGAGGAGGCGAAGGGTAGTGGCGCCTAGGAGACGGTGATCGATTGGAGCGAGGGGCTGACGGGGGTGTTAGACTGCTGTCAGGGGCCGGAGAACGGTTTCACAGCGGCCTTGGTATCTCATGGGATGTGCTTCCAGGGAACGTTGGTGCTCATGCAAAGCCGGACAGGTGGGATCTCGGTGAGCGGTCGTACCTCGGCGGCTGCCGGTAGTTGCAGTACCTGGCAAAGTGGCCTTCGACGCCACAGTTGTAGCAGACGAGTAGGGTTCATTCACCGAACCACTGCTGAGAGCACTCCGCTGTGTAAGGTCACCTACCCGAACGGAGTGGAGCAGCTTGCTGAACGAGAACTGCCCCCCCCCTCTGTGGAGCGGGGCCGGGACAAAGATGCCTCTGGTCAGGCGCGAATGAGTCTTGGCGTGGCCAGGAAGTTCCAGCTTCGCTAACGCCCATCACACATACCGATGATGGTAGAAGAGCGAGCGGCGCGGGTAGTACGATGAACAGGTAGGCGGAGGATGGATGGTGTCGTCGACCAGTGTGTTGTCGTTGTAGCTCTTCGCACACTATTGCCCTGATAGTAGCGGCAAGGTCGGCAGGCGGGCTCACGTTCACGCTTGCGACCCTTGTTACATTTGCCAGCCTACCAAATTTCGGGGCAATACGACCAGTCTTCAGCTTCTCGAAAGTACAGTTGTGACGTTGGACGGCGGAGACGGAAGTGAGATCTTCCCTGCCTATCAAAAAATTGTAGAAGTCGTCTGCTATACGCTTCAGAAGGTGTACAACCATGTCCTCTTCAGACATAAACAGGTCTATGATCTTGCAGAGCATCGGAACCTCCTCTGTGTAGGTCGTACAGGTTTCTTCAGGAGTCTGGGCTCTGAGTCAACGCACGCCCCGCGCTTTTCTTTTACGAATCAGAGTCACCGAAGCATTTCTTGAGTTGTTCAGCGAAACGAACCCACGTTGTCAAGGAATCTTCGTGGTTTTCGTAACAAATCGGGGCGGTTTCCGTGAGAAACAGCGCGACATTTCCCAGTTGATTAGTGGGATCCCAGCAGTTGTACCGGTTCACCCTTTTGTAATGTGTCAGCCAGGCATCCACATCTTCTCCGGCTCATCCCGCGAAAGGGTGGGGTTCCATATCGTGATACCGAGGTGCAGCCGGCATTGAGCTTTGCGTGGTTGAGAAGCCGTGACCTTCTCTCTCGGCCATGATAGTTGTCGGTGGCAGACCGACAAGGCAACGGCTTCGGTGAAGTTCAAACAGCTGTGGCTTCGTGGTTCGTCGACGTGCTCTTCCCAGCACCTCCACCACTCTGTTACGTTTAGAAATGTGTTTATTCAGCTGTGGCGTACCGGTAGACTTGAAGGTGTCGTGTACCGAAAGCCTATCTCACTAGCCGAACGTCCTCTTCTGTAATCGGCCCGTTTCCCGCTACCTCATATCCATATCACATATGCAGTACCTATATATATATATATATATATGTATATATATATATATATATATATATATATATATATATATATATATATATATATATATATATATATATATATATATATATATATATATATATATATATATATATATATATATATATATATATTAAAATAGAGGTGTTGTACGTCGAGAAAGGTTCAGACGTAGCTTGGCAAAATGTCCTTTATCAGGCAGGTCTGGCTAATGGCGAGCGGCGTGCGCGAGCTACTACTGCAGCCACCGATCATCATCGTCTTCTTCGTTGCCAGCAGAGAGTCAGTTACTCAGATTCATCAATTCATTACAATTACTCCCCGCGAAATAAGGAGCCATCCTGGCGACCTATGGACAAGTAAACACGGGAGGGTCGTAGCAGGGCTTAAGTCTCGAGACGTGGACAATTTCCTGGCCATGACGACGTTGGTCAGAAGATGGTTCCAGTGGCTCGATGAGGTAATTCACCGGTGACGTTTTTTGTAGCACACGATATGGGCCGTGATACTTGGGAACCAACTTGGTAGAAAGGCCAGGTGTAGCAGAGGGAACATGCAGCCAGACGAGTGAACCTGGATTGTAGGAAGTGGTGTTATTTGATGCGTCATGGTGGTGCTTTTGGCGTCCTTGGTCTTGGGTTGTGAATGCTCTTGCCAGTTGGCGGCATTCCTCAGCGTATGTAGCGGCTTGAGACAAAGTCATGGACTCTGAGGAGTCAGGTTTGTACGAAAGAATGGTGTCCATAGTGCAAGAAGGTTCGCGTCCGTAAAGGAGGAAAAAAGGAGAGAACCCAGTAGTGCTTTGAATGGCGGTATTATAAGCGAACGTGATAAACGGGAGAACTCGGTCCCAATTGGAGTGGTCTGACGAGATATACATAGACAGCATGTCACCAAGGGTGCGGTTGAAGCGCTCTGTCATTCCATTGGTCTGGGGATGATAGGCGCTTGTAGTGCGGTGAACGATGTGGCACTCACGCAGCAATGCTGTGATGACGTCTGACAAGAATACGCGACCACGATCGCTCAGTAACTCCCGAGGTGCTCCATGACGTAATACGATGTTGTGAAGAACGCAAGTCGCAACGTCTTTTGCTGTAGACGAGGGAAGGGATGAAGTTTCGGCATACCGCGTGACATGGTCGACGGCAACTATGATCCAGCGGTTACCGTCAGCAGTGTTGGGAAGGGGACCATAGATATCGATGCCGACGCGGTCGAATGGTCGGGATGGGCATGGTAAGGGTAGCAAGGTACCGCAGGCGTGACAAGGGGGAGTTTTTCGTCTCTGGCACGTCGAGCAGGCCCGAACGTATTGTCGTATAAAACGGTACATGCCACGCCAGTAATATCGGAGACGTATGCGAGAATAAGTCTTTAGGAAACCTGCGTGGCCACATTGGGGGTCGTCATGAAACGTGGAACAAATTTCGGATCGCAGATGACGTGGAATCACGAGTAGCCACTGACGTCCACCGGGTGCGTAGTTGCGTCGGTACAGCACGTCGTCGCGAGTGGCGAAGTGCTCCACTTGCCGACGCAACGTGCGAGAAGGGGGGGAAGCCGTCCGCCCAGCCAGGATGTCTAGAATTGAAGCAACCCAAGGGTCCTTGCGTTGCTCAGATGGCATGTCGGCGATGGTGACGGCAGTGGCATCACAGGTTATACTTTCGCAGCAGTCCGGGTCAGGGGGTAGAGGCGAACGGGATAGGGCGTCTGCGTCCGAATGTTTCCGGCCGGAGCGATAGACCACGCGAATATTATATTCTTGGAGGCGTAATGCCCATCGGGCGAGGCGACCGCTTGGATCCTTCAATGAAGACAACCAGCAGAGAGCGTGGTGGTCAGTGACGACGTCAAAAGAGCGCCCGTACACGTAAAGTCGAAATTTTTCTATCGCCCAAATAATGGCGAGGCATTCCTTTTCAGTGACAGAATAGTTGCTTTCGGCTTTGCTAAAAGTTCGGCTTGCGTAGGCAACCACGTACTCTTGGAAGCCGTCTTTCTTCTGTGCAATAATAGCGCCTAGCCCGACACCACTAGCGTCGGTGTGGATCTCTGTGGGTGCCGATGGGTCGTAGTGTCGCAGAATAGGCGGCGACGAGAGGAGGCGGCGCAGTTCATTGAAAGAGTCGTCACAGGTGGCAGACCAGGCTGAAAGGTCTCTGGAGCCGGCGAGGAGCTTGGTCAACGGAGCGATGATCGTCGCGAAATTGCGGACGAAGCGCCGGTAGTAAGAGCAAAGGCCTATGAAGCTTCGGAGCTCTTTCATGGTGGTCGGTTTGGGAAACGCTGAAACGGCTGTAAGTTTGGCAGGGTCAGGAAGGATGCCGTCTTTTGAAACCACGTGGCCAAGGATCGTAAGCTTTCGAGCGGCGAAATTGCTTTTCTTCAGATTCAGTTGCAGCCCCGCGGCAGAAATACACGCGAGGACTTTCTCGAGGCGGGTTAAATGGGTTGCAAAATCAGTTGAAAAGACGACAATATCATCTAAATAACAAAGGCAAACGTTCCATTTGAGGCCTCGAAGGATAGAGTCCATCATCCGCTCGAAAGTAGCTGGCGCGTTGCAGAGGCCGAAGGGCATCACGGTGAATTCGTAAAGCCCGTCGGGCGTGATGAAAGCAGTTTTTTCACGATCGGCCTCTGCCATGGGTACCTGCCAGTATCCAGAGCGGAGATCTAAAGAAGAGAAAAATTCGGCTCCCCGTAGGCAGTCCAAGGCATCGTCAATGCGTGGCAGCGGATAGACATCCTTGCGCGTGATTCGGTTGAGACGCCGGTAGTCCACGCGAAACCTGATGGATCCGTCCTTCTTCTTCACCAACACAACTGGAGAGGCCAAGGACTGCTTGACGGTTCGATTATGCCACGTGTCAGCATGTCGTCAACCTGTTAATTGATGGCACGGCGTTCGGTAGTTGACACATGATATGGACGCTGCCGTAATGGCGTCTCTTGACCGGTATCTATACTGTGTACAACAGATGACGCTCGACCTAAGGAAGGCTGATTGTGGTCAAACGAGGCTCGAAAACGCTGTGGGAGCTTGATCAGCTGTTTCTGCTGCCCAGGCGTGAAGTTACAATCGATGGACTTGCGGAATACATCCATAGGTTCATTAGCGTCAGTTGCGGGTGTAATGGCACAAGTCGGTAGAAATGGCTTGTCTGGATAGATCGGGTCTTCGAAAATACAATTTAAGGTCTCGAGGCTTCCCAGACACTCACCGCGTAGCAGGATGTACGGGCAAGCAGAAACGTTGCACGCATAAAGTACCGCCGAACCATTGGAAAAGTTGATGACGGCAAACGGGAAGACGATGGTTCGGTGTTGCACACTAGCTATAGTTGGTTGGAACAGGAGCGTCGAGTTAGTGGCAGCAGGGGAAAACACAGGCACTAGGACGGCGGACAACGGCGCGATGCGGACGTCAGCTGCGGCAAATACTTTCGAGGGACTGTGGTGGTCGATATCAAGGCACGGATTCGTCAACGTGAGTTCAGCACGACCGCAGTCGACGAGGGCCTGATGGGTAGAAAGGAAATCCCATCCTAGTATCATAGTATCCTAGTAGACGTCGTAAGATGAACGTGGGAGAACAACAAAGTTGACGGCGTACCAAACATCTTGAATAAGAACGCGTGCTGTGCACTGAGCTGTCGGCGCGATGAAATGGGAGGTGGCTGTACGCAGAGCAAGATTCGTAAGCGGCGTTGTAACTTTTCTCAAATCGCGACACAGTTTTTCACTAATTACAGAAACGACGGCGCCTGTGTCGACAAGTGCACGTACAGCAATACCTTCTACTAGCACATCAATTTCGTTGGACAGACAAAGAGGAGGTCTTAGAAAGTTCGACGACGACGCAGTTCTTGCCTCCGGAACTGCGGCTGTCAGTTTTCCTCTCGAGTGGGGCTCGTGCGCCGAAGCATCGGGGAGACAGATCGGCGACGGGGTGGTAATGACCGGCGAGAATCGACGGGGCGTCGTGGGGACAATGAGTCAGTGATAGGAGAAGATGGTCGCTGGGAATTCTGGGCAGCCTGGTAATTTGCAGAATTCCCATGGTCTGGAGGCTGGAAGTTGCGACGGCGACAGTAGCGTGCTATATGTCCCACGAAACCGCATGCGAAACAGATGGGTCGATTATCCAAGGTGCGCCATGGGTTAACGACAGAAGGTGCAGGGGGCGAAACGGGATGGGGTGCCGTGTATGTAGGCAGCGTCGTAGGGTAGGAGGACCCGGTGCCCCGGTATGCGCCAGAGACAGGTGGGGCTGGGGGTCTAGCAACGACGGCAGCGTAGGTCAGCGGCGTAGGGACAGGTGGCGATGGAGGCCGTGCTTGCGTGACCTGTGTCTCAATGACCTGGCGTAGACGTGGGTCAAACGAGGTCACTGGCGCGGATGCTTCGGCCACAAGAGAAAGCTGACGCGCAACTTCCTCACGAATGAATTGTTTGATTTGGGGGAGTAAGACGGTGTGATCAGCAGCGACGTCGTGTACGAGGGCGGAAACTTCAGCCGTATCTTCTGCGGCCCTGCGCGTCGAGACACGCTGCTTACGCAACTCGTCGTACTCCTGACAGAGGTGGACAACATCGGTGACGGTCTGTGGATTCCTAGCGACGAGCATCTGGAAGGTGTCGTCGTCAACTCCTTTGATGATGTGCTTGATTTTGTCGCGTTCGGTTAGAGATTCATCGACGCGCTTGCAAAGGGACAAGACATCTTCAATGTAACTCGTAAAGGTCTCGTCCCTGCGCTGGACTCGACTACGGAGACGCTGTTCCGCGCGAAGCCGGTGCACGGCGGGACGGCCGAAGACCGCGGAGATTGTGGTCTTGAAGGCGGACCAGTTGATAATTTCGCCTTGGTGGTTCTTGAACCAGAGGCTGGCCACATCAGCGAGGTAAAAGCGCACGTTTGTGAGCTGGTCGCAGGCGTTCCACTTGTTGGAAGCGCTTACGATTTCGTACTCGACGAGCCAGTCCTCGACGTCTTGTTCATCGTTGCCGCGAAAAATTGGTGGGTCGCGTTGCCGAGGCGCGCCAGTACAGTAGACTGTCGTTGGTGAGGCAGCTTGAGAAGGGCCAGGAGCAGTCATGGTGAACGGTGCGGGTAGCGTCCGATTGCGAAGTTCCAGGTTGATGGGAACCCCGGCTCCTCCACCACTTAAAATAGAGGTGTTGTACGTCGAGAAAGGTTCAGACGTAGCTTGGCAAAATGTCCTTTATCAGGCAGGTCTGGCTAATGGCGAGCGGCGTGCGCGAGCTACTACTGCAGCCACCGATCATCATCGTCTTCTTCGTTGCCAGCAGAGCGTCATTTACTCAGATTCATTAATTCATTACAATTTATATATATATATATATATATAGAGAGAGAGAGAGAGAGAGAGAGAAATTTTCAATGCCCCCCTACCCCCACCTACTGACTAAGGCAATGACCAGTATATTACATAGGAGACGAGTATCGCGATAGGAAATACTTCTTTGAGCACTGCGCATTACGGCAGCAGTGTAACAACTGCCAGAGTGAGTTATACGTATGTTCAGCAGGCTTCAGTAATTTCAAGAGTTCACAGGTATTGAACTTAGACCTGTTTGAAAGATCTGTTTGCTCGACTCACAACGAATACAGCACAAAAAAAACTATTTGTGCTTGCCGAAAGTAATTTGGTTGCTAACAAGTGTCGGTGGTGTATTTATGCATGAAGAAAACATAAAAGCAAGAAAACTTAGGCGTCGCTGCCGCAAACAGTAGCAATGTTAGCTCACAATCACATCAACATGCGTCATTTAGCACCCTACGACAGTCAGGCAATCTAATTTTTTGCTAATGGGTGGTGCAACTAGAAATCATTTTTTCACCGTGTAACTTGTAACATAATGATTCGTAAAATTCCCTCCGAAGTAAATCCTTCAGAGCCATTGCATACTTCATACATATATTTTTATAGTACCATTTGTTTTAAGTAGCTGAATTGAGCATAACATAGGTAATTTTATTTTTAATGGTCACTTTCCAATGCCTTGAATTTTTTCTCGCATTTGCGATACTCTTCTAGGACGAGCTGGGTAAACTACATGGCATAGCAATTTTCTCCTAGTAGTGCTTAAGGTAAGCCTATCCCGTTGAGAAATGAACACCGCTGCGCGCAACTCCTCCTAATGATTGTGTATACCGAAGGATTCAAGACGTTCTGTGGACGTTCCTAGTGGTAGGCCAAGAGCCGCCTTGTACAATGTTTGTATGAATGCATCTAGGGCCTTTAAATCAGTTTTATTGATCTCCTGGAAGCGAAGGCTATAGGTTAGCCGACTAAGGACAAAAACATGAACCAGCCGGAGCGTCTCAGCTTCCTTGAAACCTTTTCGGTGATAGGTGACTCTCTAAATCATACGGGAGATCTGCTTCACCGTTGTTCTGAGGGTTTTGATTGTGTGGTCCTTTTGCTTGTTACTTTGTAGCCACAGTCCGAGGACTCGCTTTTTCTGTACCTCTTTCATCTTGTGGTTTTCTAGAAAGAGGTTGGCCATCTCGTGAATGTGGCAGCCTCTGCCTCAGATTCTGATATATTCGCATTTATCGGGAACACAGCTCATTCCGCTGTGATAATCAAAGTCGCCAATAGCGGTCACTGCGTCTTGTAGGATTTGCTCTTTTTGTCCCCAAGAGCCACTGTTGGCCATATCACTCGCATAGAACGCGTACCCTAGCCCTGAAACGCCGTCTAGTCTTCTTGCTAAGCGTTTCATGCCGATGTTGAAGAGAAGAGGGGATAGTATTGCCCTTTGTGGTGTGCTTTTATTGCGCATAAGAAGCGGATCCGAGCGTGTATTGCTTAGGCCTATCGTAGCAGTGCGAGAGGTTAGGAAAGAGCGAGAATAGTGATATATCTTTTGCCCACAACCAATGTAAGTTAGCTAAGATAAAATGAGCTCATGAGACATAGTGTCAAATGTGCTTTTCAAATCAAGAGCTACGACGAGATGTTCTCCACCAACCGTGGTATTGCAGAGACCTCTTCCTGGAGTAGAAGTAAGACGTCCTGTGTTGACAAATGTTGAACAAATTCAAACATCCTGGTTAGAAAAAGGTTCCGATCTTCATTGTAAGTCGTGAGACGTGTGTGAATCACCTTTTCGAATTATCTGTTAAGACAGGATGTCAAAGATATTGGTCTTAGGTTTTGTAGGTCGGGTGTTGTTCCTGGCTTCGGAATAAGAATAATTTTGGCTTCTTTCCAATGTTGGGGAATCACGCCCTTCTCCCATACCTGTTCATTAAAATACCGAGTAAGCTATTCCAGGTGTTCGTCACTCAGATTCCAAATCATCGCGTTTGTTAGCTGGTCAGGTCCAGGGGCAGTATTGCGCTTTGCTGCTTGCGCGGCCGCAAATAGTTCCGTCTTGGTGATCGGTGCGTCGGGCGCGGTGTTTTCCTGGCCCTGGTATGCTAAAGTGCACGGGGGATTGGTTCTGGAAATATCCTGGAAATATCCCGGCGAGCTTCTTAAAGGTTATGTTTGCTGCGGTTTTGGTTTTACCAGATTCCATTATGCTGCGCAGTATTGCCCATGTCTTGGAGGTGTGTAAGGTTGCTCGGAGTGAGTCGCAAAAATTTGCCCAGCTCGCCGTCTCCAACTTCTGCACGTAGGCGTTTGCCTGCTTAGATATCTCAGCAGTTCTATGGCACAATTTTCTGCTGAATCGCTGTTGTTTCCATCACTTGGTCAACCCTCTCCTGGAAAATCACACCAGAATGTCCGAGATTATTTGAGATCATTTTTTAAAGCTTGAGCGTGCAAGCGCCAACAGCCGAGCTGATTCTGCAGAATAAACGCGGCCACTAGTGATAGTGCTCGAATGTTCGACGCCGCATGTATAATTGTGCCTTGCCGCGGATCATTGTCGTCGACCAGCGCCCTGTTCGCTGCTCTCTTTGTACAGTTCGTTTTGCTGTAGCTTGACTTTGCGTTATTTGGCAACAAGTTCGGCCAAATGAAGAATTTCATCTCGGGCAGCCCGCCGGCTGCCTTGGTCTACGTCACAACCACGTGACAGTATTTTCGGAGGCTGATTATGACTGGAACCCATTGCAGCCCAAAACGATGACGATCAACGCTATATACTTCATGTCTATAAAAACATACTTAATTAGCAAGAGCACTAACGGTAACTGCATTATCATTTCTTTATTTCATGTAACAATTACTGAAGATATTACTGAAGGGTGTATAGTAACAATGGACTGGCATGTGGCCTCAAACGAAAGCACAAAATGAAACAATTATGACAGCACACGTGCAAACTACGTAATATGAATGAATCAATTCGTAAGCATTTTATTGCGAGAGCAATTGTACGGACACTCCCAGCACGCTTTCGCCGTCGCCGTGAAACATATGTGATAACATCGCCGTATCGATCAATCAAATATATCATTCATAGTATTCAACAAGAAGGCATTCTAGGTATGTTCCCTGGATGATCGACTTTCAAGCACACAGGAAACGTGCCGACTGTCTTTCTCACCCGCGAGAGAGGAGGAGGTAACGTTGCTGAGTATACGGCGTTGAAATAATTTAACGCGACCCTGGTATCAGTTCATAGTGTTTAAATGTATGAATGGTGTGCTCCTATCGAAAATCTATCAGAATCATCCACACTAGTTTGTCGTAACACTGTATAAAGAAGCATTTGCTATATGGAAACAATGCGGCCGTGTCGATATAGAGCGAGACCAGCGGAGGAGCCGAAGGGACAGCGGAGTGCAAGACGGCAGGTTGAATAATAGCCGAGTGAATGCTCCGCTTGTTTTAACGGTGACAGAGGAGCGCATTTCTGCGCCACTTGTTGAACATGGTTGACACTACTGTGGATCGAGCATAGGCTTTGCATGGAAAACGCGTGCAGCTGCTCCGCCGTGCCCGCTCCGCTGAGGAGATGAAATGAGCAGGCGAGTGGCTCGCTCCGTAACATCGCTGGCTCGCTCAGCGCAGTTCGCGTTCCGCTCGTTCACTGGGCCCGCTGGCCTATTGAGCTGCTGAGCTATTACTCTACTGAAAAAGCCAGATGTGCTGCTGAGTGCGGAAATAGAGTGCTCTATTTCGCATAACAAATAGCTGATTCCCTGTTGCGGCTCTTGAGGCATCCTTTGTTATGTGCCACTAAGGACGGCTTTGATTCGGTAAGCTCTATCTACAGTTCATAGAATTAGGCTAGCATGCATGCGTCCCTTCAATCTCGATTGATGATTGATATATGGTGTTCAACATCACAAAGCCACCATATGATAATGAGAAATGCCGTATAGCTGAGGGATCCCGAAATTTCGAACACCCGGGGTTGTTTAACGTGCATCTAAATCTGAGCAAACCGGCCTACAGCATTTTCGCCTCCATCGAAGAAGCAGCCGTCGCAGCCGGGATTCAATCCCGCGACCTGCGTATCAACAGACCTTAGCCACTAGGCCACTGCAGCGGGGCGTGTCCCTTCGATCTTTGCGGCAGTTAACATGTAACGCTTGGTCGGACACCGTTGATTTCTCGTTCTCGGGTGCCTTTTTCGGACGCCAGTGCGGAAAGGTGTTATCGTAATATACGCTAATCATGTAATGATGGAAAAGTAGCCATCGCCACAGGAGAGGACGAAGTGTGCTGAAGCAGCCATGGGTAAGACTAACTTTGTCCTTTTTAAAGGGAATTCGTTAAAAGTGCAGGAAAACGTATGGAGCAGATGGGGGACAATGAAGGCACTCTTTATTATTACACGATCATTTTCAATACTTGTGGTGGAAAGACATTTATTCAATACTTGCGGCGAGAAAATACTTAGCTTATTCAATACTTGCGGCGGAAGGCATCGCGCTCAGTATGAACTTTCAATATTGAAAAACAAAGGGCTGTTGCAGCTTCCTTTAAGTCACATTGAAAAACACGTATCATCATCGATGTCGTCATCACCGGAGACATCTCCACAAAGTCGGGTCTGTTGCCTGATAAATCGTACAACCGAAGAAATGCAATTAGGCTAGTCATAACAGGTAGTGTACCCAAGACAGAGCTTTGTGGAATGCTCGAGTCTGCTCTGTTTAAACGGGCGTGTGGATATTAGGTTAGAATAAATGCTATTTCCCCGGTACCGCTGAGAGCCACGGCTCTAAGTTGTGAGTTAGAGGCAACTCTACGATTGATGGCCTTGCTATCTAATCATAGTTTTTTTTTGCTACCGGAACGTGGAAGCTCATGTGAAACAAAGTGATTTAATGAAACAGCCGTTTTCCGCGAAGTTCGGTCGTGCTGCGTCGGCGTTGACAGATTCTCCGGTGGCATTTAAAAAAGTTTGTCGCTGTTTTCACGGTTGTGCTAGTCGGGCTCAAGAGACAGCAGCGAAAGAACGTTGATGATAGTGTGAACAAAATGGACAAGACTGATGCCGAGCCCAGTCAGCTGCGAGAAAGAGGAAAACACAAAAGTAGCGAAGAGAAACATTGATGCTGCAATGAACGGTTGCTAGGAACACTCTACAAGAGACCACTTACCCCGGCATGCACTGCGTGAGGTAACGAAGTGTCCCCGCCAAATTTGTACAGAAGGACTCCCGTAAATCCGTAGCCGATTCCGGCACAGCACTGGTATAAGACATACTGCAAAAAACCAGGACACTGTGCCGCTAGAACTGCAACACAACACTTAGACTGTACAGCATTGTACACTATTGCCGCATTTCTGTAGTTCAGCCTATCGTTAAATATTTATCTGCCAGTACTGAACTCCCATCACGTGGGATATAGCTTTTCTTTTAATTGGTTTTGTTCGCTACCTCGCTACCTGGCAAACGTGTGTTGTACCCACTCGTATCCGAACTAGAGGAATCCGTTTTTTTATATAGAGCCATGGAAAGCTGAGGAAAAACATAAGGGTTATAGTTTGTAATTTTCACTGTTACAGTTATGGAGTGTGTCACCATGACCCGTAGCGAATGTAAGCCCTGAATAAATTGCGATATTTTTTGTTCAGACTTCATACACGTCCTCGTGATGCCGTGTAACAGCGTTCTAAGCTGTGCACCCAGCTGATTGGTGTTTTCGTTTTAGTAAAATATTTAGTATATTACTTGACTATGGCGCCATACGTAAGTATAAACAGTTTGTGAGATTATATATTTGATAGAATGAACATAAACAAAGTTGTACCCATAGCACGTATGATATTATGAAAACAGTCTATAATGCTTCACGTCACAATTTATTTCGTGTCGGCCTATGAGATTAGTAGTATATAATCGTGTTCAGACTTTTAAGTAATCAAAATCCATGCATAACCAATTATTTATTAAATGTAGCATTCAGACATTACGGCCAATCAGTTAAGTTCGGTGACTTGCGTTGTTCTACTTTTTATTGTTCGCAGATCAGACATCGCACAACGCGCCAATAATGCATCCCAAATGGCAAAGATCTATAGTAACAAACATACTAAAGTGTCACGGGATTTTGCGTATTGTGTGAATTGCCTTGGAAAAAGAGTGATTCCTAAATTCTGAGAACATTTATCCCTAATCTGCACACACCGCGTTGGAGTCATGCCAGACTGCAACGCGGTGTGTAAATGCTGCTAGTGGCCAATAGTGTGGCTATGTGATTGAAAACGTGTCATAGTTCTCTGTTCGAACTTTTAACAACTTGAGCTGAACTGCCGGGCCAGATCCTGATAGGGGCAACGCACACAGAAACACACACAACAGAAGACGGTGGATACTGGCTCAACGCCTACTTTGTATACCAAAACCACCATATGATCATGAGTGAGGCTTTATATGTGGAGCACTCCGGACATTTCGACCACCTGGTGTTCTTTATCATGCACCCAAATCTGAGCACGCGGGCCTACAGCATTTCCGCCTCCATCGGAAATATAGCTGCCACAGCCGGGATTCGATGCCACGACCTTAGGGTCAGCAGACGAGTAGTTTAGCCACCACCGCGGTGGTGCTTGCCTTCCCGTAAGGGCCAACAATCGAGCGCCTTACGCATGCAGAACCCATCGACCACTTCACTGATCGATCACTCAATATGCGTATGATTACTGCATGGATTGCAGTGTACAAATGGGGTACTTACGAACGTGGTGCGTGGCAAGTGCACCTGGGTGGAAGGTGACGTCACGCACGATATCATGACAAGCAGATCATTCAGCGCGCACGTAAAGGCCACCAGGAAGCTGAAGTGTGCGTACCACTCGTTGTCAGTCAGGTAGCGCGTCATCATGACGTACAACACAACGATGGCCATGGCGCCACCCTGCACACCGTAGAAAAAGGGGGGCAACCTCTGTAGAGACGACGATTTTTAAAGATTCATTCCCTTCGCTGTAACCGAACTGAGCAGGCGAGCTGTTCGTTATAAGCCGATGGCATTCAAGTAAGCTCCTTACGAACCTTTTTTTCCGGAGTTTCTAGCATACAGTGAAGAAAAAAAAAAGTTGAAATGACCGTTTCTTTTCTACTTTTTTTTCGCACAGTGCGAGCGACAGGGTTAAGCACTTAACTTGAAACGTGAATATGATGCATAGTCCGCTGGTGCACGCGATATGCCTTGCACTTTCTCCGATACCATACCACATGCCACGACGCGCCTTCATTAAAATTTCGTTAGTTATTGTACGGGATGCTCCAGTCTGACGTGAAAGAGCGGCGGCCTTTTCTGCTCTCAGGGTAAAATCGAGACCCCTGAATTCGACAGCGAACATTCGAAAATACGTGCAGCTTAGTGGATTCATAAAAACAAGAAATCAAAGTATGGTCGGGACGCCCTGTACCGCTTTTTCAGTAAACAACTCTCTGTCAGAATTTTCATTAGGAAGGCTGTATCTAAACAAACTCTGTGTAATCACCAAGGGGAGGTGGTTGCAAGTATGCCGAATATTAACTGAAAAGTCTTCCTCGCGTCACTTGCATTATCATGTTACATGTGTCTTCAGGAGTCAACTGGGTGCCCTAATCTATTCTATATAGGCCTGCAGGATCTGGCGAATAAATTAAAGTGTAAAACGATGGTATAGAGAAAGCATATATATATATATATATATATATATATATATATATATATATATATATATATATGAGAGACAGGGACAACGATCCAGCTTCATATCTCTACAGGCAGTGAGCTTCTCGTGGGAACTTCAAAAAGAGCCACAATTAACCACGTTTTTCTTTTTTTTTCCACATTACAGCTGTTTCGGCTTGGCGTGTTTTATCAGTATCGCTTGGTATAGAGCGCCAAACACAGCACTTTTCTGATACGGTGAATGCGTTAGCTACATGCGCAACCATATATCGCTTTGTTCGTACAACACAAGTATGGCCACGATGCGTACCAGCTCAACGATGACGAGGAGTCCTTGAGCGGTGATAACGTACGGCAACGTCAGCCGGATATGCTGTGGAATGTCAGTGAAGTTGTCTTCCTCGTCATCCTCATCGTAAGCGGGTTGCTGCACCTGTGAGCGGGTAACGTCAAATGTCAGAATAGAAATACAGTGCGTGCATGGTCCAAATATTTTTGAATGGGCCCGACAACGGTTTTTCAAGTGACCACCGAATGACCTCATGAGCCAGCTGCCACCAATACATCTAGAATCCGTCAAAGCGGATTCTAGATGTAGATTCTAGAGATGGATTCTAGATGTTCGAGCGTTGTTCGAGATTTGTCGCACGCTTTATTTGCTTCCTCTCTTCTCTCGTCCCGACGAGCACGCTGAAAGCTACGCAGAGAGGAATGGTACGGGGAAAAGAAGTTTTGTCACGTGCGCGTCATAAACTTCTCTTTTTTTCGTTTTCTTAGAATGCGCTGCTTACTTTCAGAGAGATTGTGAGCGAGCGCTAACGTCCCTAGCGACCGCGTACATGTGGCAGTCTCAAGCGGCGGCCTCGGTAACTGGGAAGTTCACGATGCTCAAACCAGCCAACGGCCGTGAATTTCGGTATGGGTGGTGCGGTCATCTTGGTATATGGTATCATTTGTAGAAAAAGAAGGGAATGGCTTCTGAGTACCAGGTCTGTTTCCTGAAAGACTGCCTGCGTCTGGCTTGGAGCAGGTCCGTTACACCTGTTGCCCAAATCCATAAGTTCAAGGAACGCCCGAGCCTTTGCGACCAAATCACCGAGTTCTGAAATCGTAAGCGCTTCCAACAAGTGGAACGCCTGCGACCAGCTCACAAACGTGCGCTTTTACCTCGCTGATGTGGCCAGCCTCTGGTTCAAGAACCACGAAGGCGAAATCACGAACTGGTCCGCCTTCAAGACCACCATCGCCGCTGTCTTTGGTCGTCCCGCCGTGCGCCGGCTTCGCGCGGAACAGCGTCTCCGTAGTCAAGTCCAGCGCAGGGACGAGACCTTTACAAGTTACATTGAAGATGCCTTGTCTCTTTGCAAGCGTGTCGATGAATCTCTAACCGAACGCGACAAAATCAAGCACATCATCAAAGGAGTTGACGACGATACCTTCCAGATGCTCGTCGCTAGGAATTCACAGACCGTCACCGATGTTGTCCAGCTCTGTCAGGAGTACGACGAGTTGCGAAGCAGCGTGTCTCGACGCGCAGGGCCGCTGAAGATACGGCTGAAGTTTCCGCCCTCGTGCACGACGTCGCTGTTGATCACACCGTCTTACTGCCCCAAATGAAACAATTCATTCGTGAAGAAGTTGCGCGTCAGCTTTCTCTTGTGGCCGAAGCATCCGCGTCAGTGACCTCGTTAGACCCACGTCTACGCCAGGTCATTGAGACACAGCTCACGCAGGCACTGCCTCCATCGCCATCTGTCCCTACACCGCTGACCTACGCTGCCGTCGTTGCTAGACCCCCAGCCCCACCTGTCTCTGGCGCATACCGGGGCACCGGGTCCTCCTACCCTACGACGCTGCCTACATACACGGCACCCCATCCCGTTTCGCCCCCTGCACCTTCTGTCGTTAACCCATGGCGCACCTTGGATAATCGGCCCATCTGTTTCGCATGCGGTTTCGTGGGACATATAGCACGCTACTGTCGTTGTCGCAACTTCCAGCCTCCAGACCATGGGAATTCTGCAAATTACCGGGCTGCCCAGAATCCCCAGCGACTCATTGTCCCCCCGACGCCCTGTCGATTCTCGCCGGTCATTACCACGCCGTCGCCGATCTATCTCCCCGATGCTTCGGCGCACAAGCCCTGCTCGAGAGGAAAACTGACAGCCGCAGTTCCGGAGGCAAGAACTGCGTCGTCGTCGAACTTTCTAAGACCTCCTCTTTGTCCGACCAATGAAATTGATGTGCTAGTAGAAGCTGTTGCTGTACGTGCACTTGTCGACACAGGCGCCGTCGTTTCTGTAATTAGTGAAAAACTGTGTCGCGATTTGAGAAAAGTTACAACGCCGCTTACGAATCTTGCTCTGCGTACAGCCACCTCCCATTTCATCGCGCCGACAGCTCAGTGCACAGCACGCGTTCTTATTCAAGATGTTTGGTACGCCGTCAACCTTGTTGTTCTCCCACGTTCATCTTACGACGTCATACTAGGATGGGATTTCCTTTCTACCCATCAGGCGCTCGTCGACTGCGCTCGTGCTGAACTCACGTTGACGAATCCGTGCCTTGATATCGACCACCACAGTCTCTCGAAAGTGTTTGCCGCAGCTGACGTCCGCATCGCGCCGTTGTCCGCCGTCCTAGTGCCTGTGTTTTCCCCGGCTGCCACTAACTCGACGCTCCTGTGCCAGCCAACTATAGCTAGTGTGCAACACCGAAAGATCGTCTTCCCGTTTGCCGTCATCAACTTTTCCAATGGTTCGGCGGTACTTCATGCGTGCAACGTTTCTCTTTGTCCGTACATTCTGCTACGTGGCGAGTGTCTGGGAAGCCTCGAGACCTTAGGTTGTATTTTCGAAGACCCGATTTATCCAGACAAGTCATTTTTACCGACTTGTGCCATTACACCCGCAACTGACGCTAATGAACCTATGGATGTATTCCGCAAGTCCATTAATTGTAACCTCACGCCTGGGCAGCAGAAACAGCTGATCAAGCTCCTACAGCGTTTTCGAGCCTCGTTTCACCACAATCAGCCTACCTTAGGTCGAGCGTCATCTGTTGTTCACCGTATAGATTCCGGTCAAGAGACGCCAACACGGCAGCGTCCATATCGTGTGTCAACTACCGAACGCCGTGCCATCAATGAATAGGTTGACGACATGCTGACACGTGGCATAATCGAACCGCCAAGCAGTCCCTGGGCCTCTCCAGTTGTGTTGAAGAAGGACGGATCCATCAGGGTTTGCGTGGACTACCGGCGTCTCAACCGAATCACGCGCAAGGATGTCTATCTGCTGCCACGCATTGACGATGCCTTGGACTGCCTACAGGGAGCCAAATTTTTCTCTTCTTTAGATCTGCGCTCTGGATACTGGCAGGTACCCATGGCAGAGGCCGATCGTGAAAAAACTGCTTTCATCACGCCCGACGGGCTTTACGAATTCACAGTCATGCCCTTCGGCCTCTGCAACGCGCCAGCTACTTCCGAGCAGATGATGGACTCTATCCTTCGAGGCCTCAAATGGAACGTTTGCCTTTGTTATTTAGATGACATTGTCGTCTTTTCAACTGATTTCGCAACCCATTTAACCTGCCTCGAGAAAGTCCTCGCGTGTATTTCTGCCACGGGGCTGCAACTGAATCTGAAGAAGTGCCATATCGCCGCTCGAACGCTTACGATCCTTGGACACGTGGTTTCAAAACACGGCATTCTTCCTGAACCTGCCAAACTTACAGCCGTTTCAGCGTTTCCCAAACCGACCACCATGAAAGAGCTCCGAAGCTTCATAGGCCTTTGCTCTTACTTACGGCGCTTCGTCCGCAATTTCGCGACGATCATCGCTCCTTTGACCAAGCTCCTCGCCGGTTCTAGAGACCTTTCAGCCTGGTCTGCCACCCATGACGATTTTTTCAATGAACTGCGCCGCATCCTCACGTCGCCGCGTATTCTGCGACACTACGACCCATCGGCACCCACAGAGATCCACACCGACGCTAGTGGTGTCGGGTTAGGCGCTATTCTTGCACAGAAGAAAGACGGCTTCCAAGACTACGTGGTTGCCTACGCAAGCCGAACTCTTAGCAATGCCGAAACCAACTATTCTGTCACTGAAAGGAAATGCCTCGCCATTATTTGGGCGATACAGAAATTTCGACTTTACGTGTACGGGCGCCCTTTTGACGTCGTGACTGACCACCACGCCCTCTGCTAGTTGTCGTCACTGAAGGATCCAAGCGGTCGCCTCGCCCGTTGGGCATTACGCCTCTAAAAATATAATATTCGCGTGGTCTATCGCTCCGGCCGGAAACATTCGGACGCAGACGCCCTATCCCGTTCGCCTCTACCCCCTGACCCGGACTGCTGCGAAAGTCTAACCTGTGATGCCACGGCCGTCACCATCGCCGACATGCCATCTGAGCAACCCAAGGACCTTTGGGTTGCTTCGATTCTAGACATCCTGGCTGGGCGGACGGCTTCCCCCCCTTCTCGCACGCTGCGTCGGCAAGTCGAGCACTTCGCCACTCGCGACGACGTGCTGTACCGACGCAACTACGCACCCGGTGGACGTCAGTGGCTACTCGTGATTCCATGTCGTCTGCGATCCGAAATTTGTTCCACGTTTCATAACGACCCCCCATTTGGCCACGCAGGTTTCCTGAAGACTTAATCTCTGATACGTCTCCGATATTACTGGCGTGGCATGTACCGTTTTATACGACAATACGTTCGGGCCTGCTCGACGTGCCAGAGACGAAAAACTCCCCCTTGTCACGCCAGCGGTACCTTGCTACCCTTACCATGCCCATCCCGACCATTCGACCGCGTCGGCATCGATATCTATGGTCCCCTTCCCAACACCGCTGATGGTAACCGCTGGATCATAGTTGCCGTCGACCATCTCACGCGGTATGCCGAAACTTCATCCCTTCCCTCGTCTACAGCAAAAGACGTTGCGACTTTCGTTCTTCACAACATCGTATTACGTCATGGAGCACCTCGGGAGTTACTGAGTGATTGTGGTCGCGTATTCCTGTCAGACGTCATCACAGCATTGCTGCGTGAGTGCCACGTCGTTCACCGCACTACAAGCGCCTATCATCCTCTATCATAATATATATATATATATCCTATCATAATATATATATATATATATATATATATATATATATATATATATATATATATATATATATATATATATATATATATATATATATGAGAGAGAGAGAGAGACAACGATCCAGCTTCATATCTCTAGGCAGTGAGCTTCTCGTGGGAACTTCAAAAAGAGCCACAATTAACCACGTTTTTCTTTTTTTTCCACATTACAGCTGTTTCGGTTTGGAGTGGTTTATCAGTATCGCTTGGTATAGAGCGCCGAACACCGCACTTTTCTGATACGGTGAATGCGTTAGCTACATGCGCAACCATATATCGCTTTGTTCGTACAACACAAGTATGGCCACGATGCGTACCAGCTCAACGATGACGAGGAGTCCTTGAGCAGTGATAACGTACGGCAACGTCAGCCGGATATGCTGTGGAATGTCAGTGAAGTTGTCTTCCTCGTCATCCTCATCGTAAGCGGGTTGCTGCACCTGTGAGCGGGTAACATCAAATGTCAGAGTAGAGATACAGTGAGTGCATGGTCCAAATATTTTGAATGGGCCCGACAACGGTTTTTCAAGTAACCACCGAATAACCTCATGAGCCGGCTGCCACCAATACATCTAGAATCCGTCAAGTACGAGCGTTGTTCGAGATTTGTCGCACGCTTTATTTGCTTCCTCTCTTCTCTCGTCGCGACGAGGACGCTGAAAGCTACGCACAGAGGAATAGTACGGGGAAAAAAAGTTTTGTCACGTACGCGTCATAAACTTCTCTCTTTTTTTGTTTTCTTTGAATGCGCTGCTTACTTTTAGAGAGATCGCGAGTGAGCGCTAACGGCCCTAGCGACCGCGTACATGTGGCGGCCTCAATCGGCGGCCTCGGTAACTGGGAAGTTCACGATGCTCAAACCAGCCAACGGCCGTGAATTTCGTTATGGGTGGTGCGGTCATCTTGGTACATGGTATCATTTGTAGAAAAAGAAGGGAATGGCTTCTAAGTACCAGGTCTGTTTCCTGAAAGACTGCCTGCGTCTGGCTTGCAGCAGGTCCGTTACTTCTGTTGCCCAAATTCATAAGTTCAAGGAACGTCCGAGCCTTTGCGACCAGATCACAGAGTTCTTGTGGAACATCATTCGGTATACACTGTTTCTATTAAAAGAAGATAGAAAGAGAATCAAGGGAGATATCTTCATTTGGGCGTGGAAACCTTTCCACCTGAGGGAATAAGTATTGTGCAGTTATGTCCAAAGTTTGTGTTCCCCCGGCTTTGCATGAAATGTAAAAAGTTGCACTTTGCCGGAGAATTTCTCAGGCGTTCCGCTAGAAACCAAGTCAGTTTGTCTTTCTGAATGTGTTGAAGTGCTGGCGAAGGAAGTCAAAGACGCCTGTAGATTGTTGTACCTGAAGCCGGTGATATTTACCTACCCGGCATCAAACGGTCCGTACTGTGTCGAGTCGAACAAGGAAGGCTTGGTTACTCTCCCACAGAATGAGCTTTGGGCGAAGGCAAAGGGGCCGTGTCGAAAAACTTTTTCCAATTCCTAGAAAAAGCGGCTATAGGATGAAACAGCAAGCCATACAAATCCTCAAAGGGTTCAACCCGGATTGTGTCTCTGAAGTGTGAAGAAGTGCGATGTTTTCCTCCTTGAAGTCTTCTACTTGGCAGACACACAAAGCCGGTATCCCTTTCAGGGCTATAGTGTCTGAACGGGAAACATACTTTCATGTCCTGTTAGGTTACCTTCAAGTTTCACCTGGACACATTGAAGTTCGACGATCCTTTTGTTGTGGCTAATTCTATAGAAATCGTAACTATCTGAAAAAGCATGAGCTATACGGGTGTTTCACCGTCAGAATTTATGTTGAATATTTGATTTGCAGTATAGTTCATGCTCAGCTGGTATAAAGTGTTC
The DNA here is from genome assembly GCF_013339725.1 of Rhipicephalus microplus. NCBI lineage: Eukaryota > Metazoa > Arthropoda > Arachnida > Ixodida > Ixodidae > Rhipicephalus > Rhipicephalus microplus. The sequence goes on along the minus strand of NC_051165.1, from coordinate 313,999,103 downwards.
TGCAAAAACAACAATTAACTGTCTGTTCGGAATAGATGTGACATTCCTGTAGATAGCTTCCTTAAGCGCTTGAGTTTTTAGCTTTGTCGGGTTTTCAGAATGGATTTTTGGTCAAAAATTAGGAATATGCATCTAATCAAGAGTGGCTCCGGTTTCGTCTAACTTTTTGGCGAAGGTGGACAAAACGTTAACTGTAATCTGTGCGGCCTTGCACAGACCATTTTTAGGTACGTTGACGATTGAATTATTTTTACCGAATCGGGCATGGAAACTTCGAAATGATCGACATCTTGAAGGTTTTTACAGAGCGAGACATGGGTTTGTCCTTCAATACAAAAACCACTGTGAGTGGTTTGCTGAAGTTTCTACTATGCCGAGTTTACTTTTGGCTCAAGCCACATCTTTTGGCAATATATCCCCAGGAGCGTCAAGTCTCTGTTTTATTCCCAATAAACCCACTATAACATTGCAAAAAAATTGGCGCTTCCACTTCAGCTCTGCGAATTACCTTGAAAAAATCATACGAACACATGATAGAAGGACACGTTAAAGTACCATTGAGCAAACTTGTAGAAAAGTGGGCTATTCGGAACAAACGATGGTTCTCGCATGTAGTCGGCTTTTCTGCGAGCTAATGAAATCAATGGTGGTGTGATTGAGTCAAAAGAAAAAAAAATAGCTGCGGATCTAACGAATGCTGATGATGGAGTGAAGCAAGGTCGTAAGGTCCATATTGTTCAAGTCACCGACTAGTATACGGACAGATAGACGGGCAGACGGACAGATGCCCGGGTGGGTGGATGGTCTATTTTGAACCAATATGGGCGCTATGAATGCTCAATGTGTATTATATCATTCTGAACGGATAAGTGGCAAAAGGAGAGAGGGTTTGTAGAAAAGGTATAGTAAAGGCGCGAAAATGCTTTATCGCCTTCGAGCTCGTTAGTGGCTTAGGAGCCCTTGAATTGATGAAATGAGGAACGCAGTTAAAGGTCCTGTGTTTTCCACACATTTAGGCATGCATTGCAAAACAGTGGGTGCTCCGCGGATTTTACTGGTAGCGCAGTGTCGTTCCGTCACTTATACAAGAATACGATAGAGATTTTAAGGCGTTCCATATAAAAAAATGAAGGTCACAGGGTCGAGAGCCAGACGTCACCGGCACTAATAGGTAAAAAGTACCTTTTATGGATTACGCTACCTATACCGCCTTGAAATTTTCGGCAGATAACCTCGTCATGCTGTCGGGTTAAGTTTTGAAGTAATGTGGGACCTATATAGTTTAGTTATGTTTTCTGTGTAGTGAAGTATGTGTGGTACTCTGTATGTGCTTTTTTCGTTTTTCTTCATTTGCCTTTAGTTGAAAGACAAGCGCGTTGTGTCGTGTTAATCTCTTTCTATCTCCGTATAGCCCGTTCGGGCTCTTCGGAAATGATGAATGGCTTCTAGCTCACTTGACAATTAAATCTAAATACCAGGCAGTGTGCAGCGCTATAATGTTTGCTTGCGTGTTGTAAGGAGCCTTGACTACCAATTAGCAGCGTTTATTGGCCATGCTGAAAATTTGTTGCAGGGTCCCTTTAGGACAAGTATTTTTGTTTATGTGTACGTCCCATTAGGTACTTCTAGGTGTCCCAGTTCCGCTCAAGTAAGCATCATAGAATATTCATTTTGCGCTCTTCTTACCACCCCTCCCGCACACACACGTTCAATCGTACTTTCAGATGTCGAGCCGTTATGCAGTGGGTTTCAAGGTGTGTTGGAAAGTCGTCAACATCTAGGAAGATGGAATGTATGAACAAAAGTTACGGGATAAATAAAGTCCCGTGAAGAGGCTATGGTCGCTTTCAGATAAAAAATGGCCACTAGTAATTATTGTGGGGCAGTGTAATTCAACCAAACTCACCACTGACAGCGAAACCTAAAATCTGATGAGCGCAAACAAGCAGACTACCAGAATGACGTCACTGCTCACGACAGCGATTGCAGTGGTAGTTTTGTGTTAGTTGACGTGCGTGTGCCGTACCTGCTCTGATCACGAACGAAACCCGCACAACCACGAAGCGAAGTTTATTGGTAAATAGTATAACATCGCTCTCTCATTCTGGACGTCTCGAAAGAATATGTCGCTTGCGCTTTTCCGAGTTTCAGCTTCAATTTCGTGAACGACATTGGTCAGAATTCACTATTATATGTGAAGCGTCTTATGGTCGAACTCAATCCAGTGTGTGACGTGACCACCCTTACTGCTCATGCACGCCCCTTCACCCTATTCATCTTCTACGCTACCCCATCTCCCCCCTCGCAATGCTGACGCAGGTAGCATCTGCTCCCTTTCTGTTTTCTAGGCATCTTTCCCCGTGGCGTTTACACCCCCATTGAGCATGCGCGTCCCTTCTATCCTCTACTATGCTCCCCTCTCTGTCGCCTCACAACGCCGAATGAGTGACTTTTAAAAGGGGAAAGGGAAGGAATAAGCACAGTTTCGTTACTGCCTCTCTCAATGGAGGGCACCTCCACAGTTCTGCGCAGGGGATGTGTGTAAGAAGGGATTAAAAAGCATATATGGAGGAATTAAAGGTATATAGATAGAAAGAGGCGCAGGGACAGAGAGAGGCGCAGGGACAGAGAGAGGCGCAGGGACAGCCACATACGGAAGTAAGGAGAAGGTAGGAAATATGGACATGGTCGTAGAAGTCCGAGGACGGGGCACCACTCAGCGAGAGCTCTTGTCGGCGTCAGGAGATAGCGTGCCAGTCGGCCAGAGCTGCGCTCTCGTTGGAGATCGCGGGGCACAACCGGTCAGCACGAAATTCGGTGAGCGAGGCGCAACGCCGACGCACGCAGCGTCTGCTGTCGAGTGTCTTGACTGAAAAACCGCCTGATAGCTCTGCGCAACCGTACACTGGCCATCCCGTATTTATAGGCACTGGATCTTCTTGTCCAAGGTAGTTTCGTGGTAAGAGATTTCTCCTGTGTGTTGTTGAACAATAAAAATTCGCAGCATGCGCGCTAACTAAAAGCGGACAGTGGATCTCTGTGGCCAATCGGAGTCTTCTGTATCTCATTGCCCATTAACAGCGAGTGGCATGTTCCAGTTAAAACACCAGTCCATCGCTGCGTGCTTTGCGCCTCCCCAGGTTTTCGTCCTGCTTAACGCCGTGATGATCGCCAGCTTCAGCGCCGCCATAAATGTAAGCGTTAGCACCTGCTGCTTCGCATCCACACATTGTTCTATTTAGTGAGAGATGGTGTAATTTTGTGTTAATTAATGCCGGCGGATGCTTTCGCAAAATTTGTAAGCAGTAACATGCTTTTCGCAACAAGCGCTGAAATGTTCCTATTTCCCCCAATCACATGTCTGCACTAATTGAAAAGTTAACTTAACTTATTGAATTAGCATCTGTACTCGTCTTAAAACGCTTACCATAGTACAAAAAGTAATTATAAAGACAACGGGAAGATATGTAATTTATTGTTTTTTTTTCAAATTTTCGAACACATTTGTGTAAACACCTTGTGGTGCTTGCCTGTGTACACTATGATTAAGACCTATACGAGGATCCTTGAAAGTCGAGCGTTTGCATTTTCGATGGAGGTGAAAATGCTGTAGGCCCGAGTGCTCAAATTTGGACGGCCGTTAAAGAACCCCAGGTGGTTGAAATTTCCGCAGTCCTCCACTACGACGTCTCTCATAGTTATATAGTGGTTTTCGAACGTTGAATCCCACATATCAATCAATCAAAACAATCTCAACGACTGTCTGCTCTGACGGTCGCGCGGTGGCACACCAGTCGTAGTGCATGAACTGTATAATCGAAGCCTGCCCAATCTAATCGAAGCCTGCCAATCGCTGCCAAATCTCCGGACTTAAATGTATGCCTGAGGTGCGTGAGCGCGCATTAGCGGCAGCGTCTAGACGCTAGGAGCAACTGGTTCAATTGAACTTATACGGTGAATGAACCCATTACCTACATACTATAGCCAGACACACGAACAATCTCGCTAATACAGTATGCTATACTCACGCTCTTCTGGCCGGCCCGCTTTGCCAAGGCTTTCGCTGTCGTTTTTCGGGCGGAGAAAATCGTTTTCCTCCTTGCGTGGAGGCTTCTTCGGGCCATCCCTGGTGCCTTGAAGCCCGGAGGGTCAGCTATGAGCCGATGACGGTGATGTTGGTCTCACGGGATCACTCACTCGATATACGCTGAAATAGAATGACGGTGTAGAGATAGCTGGCAGCTGTGGCATGACATACTGCCTGCTGAGCGCGAAAGAGTGATTTTCAGGTCTTGCCGTCGAGATATTTCTCTCTTGTCGGTAAGAAAAAAGATGTCCTTTATATACATCTATAGCCTAGCCTTACGACCAAGGCCGGTCCTGCGGCCGGAGTAACGTCAGTGTTTAACGGAAAGATTTTTCCTACGTGCTTGATATATTTTCTTCACACACACACACACACATATATATATATATATATATATATATATATATATATATATATATATATATATATATATATATATATATATATATATATATATGCATGCTTGGCACATGAAAACACTAGTTTGGCGCTAAGATGATTTCAATGGCGTTTGGATTATTTTGGCTAGGACTTGGACTAAAATGAGCGCAAAAACCTATAGTTTGATCCATCTATCTATCTATCTATCTATCTATCTATCTATCTATCTATCTATCTATCTATCTATCTATCTATCTATCTATTCAGAAATTGTGTTGCAAATGTACACAACCTTAAGATAAGGTTCTGCCAAGCTGCAAGCTTCAATTTATCGTCACAGTTACGCTGACATCGGGCTTTGAGAGCGAAATTTCCCATAACCATGCATGACGGAATCTCATAAAACGTACCGCCGAACACGGAGCGGGGAGAGTCAAGTGGGATAGGGCTTGACACACGCCGAGACACTCTAAGATCGATCGGCAATTGCAGTTTCAACCCACAACGTAGCAGTAACCTGTGTCGTGGATGCCTGGAATGGGGCTGCACTAAATAACTAGCGAGTGTTACTCAGCGCAGAATGGACCTACCTTTCAGTCCCCCTTACGTGGTGCGAACAACGCTGACAATTATCAAATATGAAGCGTACCCACTACGAGCATGTGCCATAGGTGACCATATATGGTGTCGCCGGGGTACCATGTTAAAATTATAGCAGATATACAGGGAACAAAAAAAATCTTTGCAACCTTCACAAGTTTACGTCTTGGTAGATGCGTTCCGATTCCTGCGTATTAGCACATACAGAGACAACCGATATTAGATGGGATGGTATTATGAAAAGTGGTAGAACGCTGTTGAGAAGTAAAAATGCACAAAGTGGAGCATAATAGAATACTTAAGATTAAAAACTTTGGACCATCGCCCCAAAAGAAACCCTGATGGGATGCAAAGCAGCAGCGGTGCGCACGGCGTTGACCCGGTGGAAACAGGCGTCGACAAGGGTGCTGGAGGAGAGGTTTGAAGCGAAACTCGGTATAGCGTCGGTGTTACCCGGGCACCATCTCTATTGTCGAATGGTATCGGCGTTCTTGACTCGCACCTCGTCGGTGCCGTTGGTCTTTCACTGCCGACACTTACGTTCGGCATCCCTGGCTCGCGTCTCGTCGGTGTTCCAGGCGCGACGTCGCCGTTCGCAAACGCGATCGGCTTCGCTAACGCGCGACGCCGGTGACAGCCGCAAATGGTACTCGCACACAAGCGGGAAGCACGCCCCGGCGGCGTCCCACCCGTTGGCGCGATCGCGCGGCAAGCAGCGGCGCGCTGTCCACAGTGCCGGCGCCACGGGACCACAATTGGGTAGAGGACGGGGCACCCAGCGTCAAACAGTAATTCGTATATAGGGACAGCGTCAGCATATAGGGACAGCGTACAAGGGACAGCGTCAAAGAGTAATCAGTATATAAGAGGGAAAGTTCAGGCATGACCACATGCATCCCGTCTTTACTTCAGACTTACTCGGAACAGGTACGCATGTCAGCACTATACAACAGAGTGAATGAGAACAACAAAAAAAGAAAATTCAACGCAACAAGCGCTTTTCGCAATAATGTTCTGCATGTAGATTCAATGAGCCAAGTGTTCGATGCTCACAAGACTGCCCTCCGCACTGTGTTCGTGAGCCAAACAGAATAATGGTTCATCAGCTAAAGAACAGATCAAGCGCGCATCGCTTGCTTGCCTCAAGTTCGCAAACAACGTTCCGCTGCTCGCTAATCGCTGGAAAGAACGAAAAAATGCCGGCACTGCGTCGAATTCTGCCAGCCGTCTCTTATCACATTTGTACGTGGCGGCTACATTTTTCGTCGATGTTTTTTTTTTCTTTTTTCATATCGTTACCATTCTGCCATCGCTTAACGTCCATCTTAGTCACCCATAGCTTGTTGAACCGACCTTCCTTCGTGAACAGTATTTGATAATTCCTTGAACTTACATTTGAGGTCACTTAAAACGCAGCGCGTAAGGTGGCAGGGATGTGATAATCTTTCCATTTCGCGAACTTTAAAACGAGACTGGTGAAAATTAAGCAGTGGAGTTGTCTCACCGCAGAATGAAAATTTTATTATTTATTTTAAACACTACAGATTTTGGATGAAAGATTTTTCTCTAGAGTCACCAATATACATTGTTCATTAAGCAATGTTTGTGAAGTACAAAGCTTGACAGACTGAAAAAAAAATATTCTGACATTCTCTATACGGCGCAAAAGCATACTGACCTAATTAGAGACATGTACTGATCTTGTATATTTTTTTTTTCATTACTTGGCGATTCTCGCTAAACACCCTGTTCATGATGGCAGATGTAAACTATGGGAAGCAGTGCGTGGTGGACACAACACTGCGATGCGAATCGCCATGGCACAAACAACTTTATCCCATCAGATAAGACATAGCACTCATCAGATTCATTAGGGCCGTGCAAAGCGTACATAGGAAAGGATTGCGCTCTGCGAACAAAATCAGACAAAAAACTACAACAAAAAATAACACTTTTGTGACGAATGATTGCCCACACAAACAGAGATAGTATGTGGCAGCATGAAACTTTGCATGCACTGTATAGTATTGTCAAATTCTGGGAAGCCTTGCTATAATAAGCAAGCACGATAGACAATTTACTAGCGTTTTCGTTTAGGCTTCTAGAAGCAGCTTTCAACTTGGGAATTACAAGTTACTCTATGTAGTTCGTGCTTATATTGTGAAGTGGATTCCACTTGCAATACCGTCAGCCCAAAATAATTTTAATGTATGCCCGGAGGTGGGAACGTGTCTATGTATTGGCTAATGAAGCAAAGAGAGCATACGCGCGTCGTGATTGAACCAGTACTAAAACGCATTGTTGGTTTCAATAAATCCTCCATGCATCAGTGATCAAACTTTCCAGTGCAATCTCTGGTGCTCACGTAAGTCCAACAGCCTATTCGCGGCTCTGGCGGTACACAACACCTTTGCAGAGATGCGCGAAGCTCATCGCGTTAACCAAATCAATCGACTGTTGCAGACGCCTTCAAGGCGCCGTCTTCTACACAGACTTGGCCTTAACCCGATATCTGACCAAGACCCTCTGCAGCCGGTACCAGAGCTCTGGCGTCAAAAGCTATGGGTGGAACCTCTACCCCGTAATATGAACCCCGACCTCCATTCTGGCCGTAGAGTAGCACGCGCCGCGGCCCTTCATACGCGACACTCCGATCGTCCTGGTGTTTTCTACGTGGACGTCTCGGGTCCCTCCCCCTCGGGTCACTTCACGGCTGCCGTGACTACAGAGGGCAAACACGTCGATGGCCTCTCCTTTCGAGCAGACACAGTAACGCACGCTGAAGAGGTTGCCATAGCTTTGGCCGCCTCTCACCCTGCCTCACGCACCGTTCTGACGGACTCGCGCTCGGCCTGTTCTCAGTACCTTCAGGGTTCCATTGCCCCGCTGGCGGCTAGCCTACTACAGGCAGCCTCTTGGCGCTTTAACCCTCATCCCATTCGTATTTTCTGGACCCCAGGCCACTCGGGCCTCCCCGGCAACGAGGCGGCAAATGCCGCTGCCCGCGCTTCTCCTGTCCGGGCCGCGTCCCCTCCATGTCCCGAGACGGAATCTGGCAATACCAACCTGACGTGCTTTCGCGAAATTTAGGCTTATTACCGGGCTTCGCGCCGCCTCTACCCGGACCCCGCACGCGGTTTGGAGAAAGCGGACGAACGACTGCTACGCCGCTCACAGACGAACACATTTATCAGTCCGGCGGTCGCCAGGCACTTTTTGCCGGAAATCAATGGCACCTGCTCGACCTGTCATGTCCTCGCCGACACATATCACGTCGTAGAATCGTGCCCAGTTAATCCCGTTCCTTTCTCATCCCCTTTTCCTATCCCAACTACAGAGGCTTGGGAGGAGCACCTGCTCGGCTGCTCTACCTTGGCTGCACAACGCTCCTTGGTGGAGCGTGCACGGGCAGCTTCCAGCTCCACTGGCGTCCCGGAATAGGGTCTTGCCACTCTAGCACGCCGATGGGCCACGTCGGCACTCTCTAGTGGACTTTTTCTGAAATAAATGTCTTTTACCACTACTACCTGTTGGCGCGATCGCGCGGCAAGCAGCGGCGCGCTGTCCACAGTGCCGGCGCCGCAGGACCACAATTGGGTAGAGGACGGGGCACCCAGCGTCAAAGAGTAATTCATATATAGGGACAGCGTCAGCGTATAGGGACAGCTTATAAGGGACAGCGTCAAAAAGTAATCCATATATAAGAGGCTAAGTTCAGGCATGACCACACGCATCCCGTCTTTACTTCAGACTTACTCGGAACAGGTACGCATTACAGCATTATACAACAGAGTGAAGAAGAACAACGAAAGAGAAAATTCAACGCAACAAGCGCTTTTCGCAATAATGTTCTGCATGTAGATTCAATGAGCCAAGTGTTCGATGCTCACTAGACTGCCCTCCGCACAGTGTTTGTGAGCTAAACCGAATAATGGTTCATCAGCTAAAGAACAGATCAAACGCGCATTGCTTGTTTTCCTCAAATTCGCAAACAACGTTCCGCTGCTCGCTAATCGCTGAAAAAAAAAAATGCCGGCACTCCGTTGAATTCTGCCAGCGGTCTCTTATCACATTTGCACCTGGCGGCTGCATTTTTTGTCAATGTTTTTTTCTTTTTTTATATCGTTACCATTCTGCCATCGCTTAACGTCCATTTTAGTCACCCATAGTTTGTTGAACCGACCTTCATTTGTGAACAGTATTTGATAATTCCTTGAACTTACATTTGAGGACACTTATACGCAGCGCGTAAAGCGGCAGGGATGTGCTAATATTCCAGTTTCGCGAACTTTAAAATGAGGCTGGCGAAAATTAAGCAGTGGAGTTGTCTTACCGCAGAATGAAAATTTTATTTCTGTTAAAGGCTGCAAATTTCTGAATAAAAATTTTTCTCTAGAGTCACTGATATACAATGTTCATTAAGCAATGTTTGTGAACTGCAAAGCTTTACAGACTGAAAAAATATAATCTGACATGCTTTATACGGCGCAGAAGCATACTGACCTAATTAGAGACATGTAGTGCTCTTATATAATTTCATTCATTACTTAGCGATTTTCACTAAAACACCCTGTTCATAATGGAAGATGTAAACTATAGGAAGCAGTGCGTGGTAGACACAACACTCTAAAGTGAATAGCCATGGCACAAACAACTTTATCCCGTTAGATAATATACCGCACATCTATTCAATGAGTAACGGCGAGACCTAGCACTCCTCAGATTGATCGGGGCCTTGCAAAGCGTACATAGTAAAGGATTGCGCTATGCGAACAAAATCAGACAAAAAACTACAACAAAAAATAACACTTTCATGACAAATGATTGCCCACACAAACAGAGATAGTCTGTGGCAGCATGAAAATTTGCATGCACTGTATAGTATTGTCAAATTCTAGGAAGCGTTGCTATAATATGCAAGCACGATAGATAATTCACTAGCGTTTTCGTTTAGGCTTCTAGAAGCCGCTGTCAAATCGTGAATTTTAAGTTACTTTATGTAGTTCGTGCTTATATTGTGAAGTAAATCCCGCTTGCAATACCGTCAGCCCAAAATAATTGTAAGGTATGCCCGGTGGTGGGAACGTGTCTATGTATTGGCTAATAAGCAGAGAGAGCACACGCGGGTCGTGACAGAACCGGTACTGAAACGCATTGTTGGTTTCTCTAAATCCTCCATACATCAGTGATCAAACTTTCCAGTGCAATCTTTGGTGCTCATGTAAGTTCGAGAACAAGATTTACTGCTCGTGTCGTGAGTTTAATCTTATCCAGAACAATTTGTAACAATCGCGAAATCGACCAAACATTTAGGTGCAGCCTGCGCCGAGTGAAGCTTACTCGTTTTCTGGTCTTCTATTCTTGAGTTGTACACTGAAGTATACCGGACAGAACCACTTTAACTTTTGCTATTGTTCGTTTTTTGTCATAACTTGGGTTTATTTTTTTTTATTACCTGGAGCCGCTCCACCTTTTGATGATAATGATGATGATTACCTATATGTATGGCTCATGCCCACTCTTCGGAACTGGCCAAGAAACAAATTATTTATATCAAAAGTGTTGACATAATAATTGTATGACTAAAAGTTTATAAAACATGTAAACTAACTTGATGACAATACTTAGATAGTCCAGGTCAACACCGTCCTGAATCATTTTAAAAAATTTCACCGTAGAACGGAGGTCTCAGTGACAGTGACGATGAGAAGCTCCCGAAGCTAGAATATTTGAAATGACAAAATCTAATCCAATTAAATTAAAAACCGTTTTAAAATGTTTCCCCTCAATAAATGGAAGTGGATGCATGATAAGAAATAGTTTTCAGTTGTTTCGTCCTCTTTACAACACTAGCAAAGAGGGGAAGGAAGTGGAGCACCTCTGTGCGTATACACTATAGTTCAATTTCGGAAAGCGAGAGCCTAATTTTATTAAAGTAACTATACTACTTTTCGCGTTCAACAGAAATCGCTACGCCAAGGGAACAAGGAATGTCAATACTCGTATAGGTGAGTGATAATTGACTCCACAAAGTCAAGTTATTACTCGCCTTTTCAATGTGTCATGAATCATGAGGAGTGTTGTCAGAATAATTGAGAATATCGGATCACTATAGCGCCTTTTGCTGGAGTGTCCGCTATTTCGTCATTTTCGTTAATTTTTGTCCCTTTGTGGCCCAGTACCAGATTAACCTGATCATAGTTATGTGGGTAATGAAGAAAAAATGAAAAGGTTGTGATACAATTGAGCATTAGAATATATTGATATCCCAGAGCCAAGTGATAATTGACAAATGCTATTTTTAGTGAGTGCTGAACACAGATAAAGTATCTGTAACTATAGCCACACTTGAGATTGATGGGCTGAGCTTTTACAATGTCATTTCGCTGAAGAAACTGATGAGAAATCGGGAAGTCTTCTTGAGAGTGATCAATTGAACGTCTCGAAAAAAAATACCGATGCCAGATTTTTTTTTTTCAAAGTGTGATGCATCTGTAGCTATGATATATTTTTTTTACATTTGTCCGCTATAAATGCCTTTCTAGAACCTAGTTCAATATACAGTAATGCAAATTTTTCGTATGTTTGATATATATTGTAACGGACATGTGAAAGACTGAGAAGAGAAAGGAAGGAAGACGAAGAGGCTTGGCAAGATCGCAGTGCGCTAACATCTGAGCTACACGTGAGAGGTACTAGGATCGGTACCCAGCACCTCCACAACAACTGTTAAAACGAGTTGTGATGAAATGGTTTTATTTTAATTTACAAGAGGTGAGCGAGCTTCGTTCGCGGTAGCGCACAGCGATCTTGCCAAGCCTTTTCGTCTTCCTTCCTTTCTCTTCTCTGCCTTTCACATGTCCGTTACAATACCGTGAAAAACGTTTTTATATTTGCTTTTATTGCCGATGCTAGGAACTTCACTCAGTTTAACATCTAATGATCCAACAAGTGCCGCTGAAGCCCAACCATGCTGTATGAAACCGAAGTCAATAAGATACATAATAAAAACACTCATACTGATGTATAAGTCAAAATAATTTTTATTGTTATGAACTTCCCATGAATTTGAAGAAATGAATGCACAGTTAGTATCCTAAATCTGCTCAAAAAAGAGGACAACCTAGCTTTTAAGTAGAGGACCTTATTGGATGTGAATTTCGGTAATCTAAGAAATAAATTTGGGCCTCGCTTTCCACAATTTACAAGCTGATGCACCAGAATCTTAAACACATCCGAATGCTAATACGGGCCCAAACCGCTGGTGTCTTAAAATGCTGCATGTATGTAGATTTCATAAAACATAACTATTGGTTCTCTCCGCATCCCTGATCGAATACTGCACAGCCTTAGTAAGGCTCTCAGTGCCCGTACTTTTTTTTTGGTCGCATGCCAAAGGAGGTTGTTATCATAAGATATTCCTTAATATTTTGCGAAGACGAAGAAGTGTGTTTGAATGGAAGCTACTTCTGCTAACTCCAGCGTATTTCAGTGGTAATTTCGGTCTGTTGATCGGTTTTCGCTGCTCCCTTGGAGGGGATGGATGTAGGCCACCCCGGGCGCCTGCCGGCACCAGCGGCGTCAGCGGCGGCCGCCTCCAGGAAGCGGATCGGACAAGCGAGTGACAGCGACAGTGAAGATACTCATGCTTACTATCTCAGCAGTGAGGACTTTTCAGATGACGGTTTCCAACCTGTGCAGAGCCGCAAAGCGAAGAGAAGGAACATGAGGACATCCTCATCTTCAACTATTCAAACTGTAAGTGAAGCGCCAAAATCGAACACTTATACCATCCTGTTTCTGCTGGCACTTCCTAACGTCAGCATGAAACGCCTTAACAGACGGTCTGTGTCGAGGTCTCTGGAAACGGTCGTGCCAAATGAGATCACGGACTTAAGAGTGAACGCCAGAAAGAATATACTGGCTGTTGACGTTTTGCACGCACGTGCGTTGGGCGTTCTGCGCAGTGTAACTGACTTGGACGGCAACCAGGTGCGCTCTCAAGTTCCCTTGGGGTGAGATGTAGTAACCGGCGTGATCTACGACATAGATGTGGCTATTTCCAATAATGACTTACAATTTATTGTCAAGTCAACAACTGATACTCCAATTGTTGATGTCACCTGGCTAGGCAAGTCTCGCTGTGTGAAGATTGCGTTTAAAAGCACATCACTCCCCTCTCATGTGAAGGTGGGGTACTTCAGACATGCTGTGCGGCCTTTCATTTCAAAGCCTCTCCAGTGCCGTGAATGCATGAAACTTGGACATGTGAGCAGCGTCTGCGAGAATTTGGTTGTATGCCACCGCTGCGCCGAGCCCCATAAAGCGGATAAGTGCGTCGCAACTGTCAAGAAATGTTCAAATTGCAATGGATCCCATGAAGCCACATCGAAGGACTGCCCGCGAATTCAGAAGGAAAAAGCCATTTTGAAGGAGATGGTGCGCGATCACTCATCTCATCGAGAAGCCGCAGCTAAAGTCAGAAGGCGTCGTTCACGTCGACGTCGGTCTTTAAGGACACCCGCTACCTCCTCGACACGTTTGCCAGATCCCTCATTAGTACCACCTCCTTTGCCTCACAGACCACATGCCGTGGGAAAGGCTGTAAAGGACAAAGCCTGTGAGCATACCCTAACTGCGACAGAGTGGCCTGCACTTCAAAGGGAAGCAGTATCAAGCGAACCGAAGGAGTTTCATGACGGCCTGTCCGCGATCCCGGTTCGAGATCTTTCCAACCAAGACATACAAGTGACTGCAATCGTGCAATGATTAATTGCCGCGATTCGCACGCTACTGAGCAGCATACAATCTCCGTCTGCTAAGAGTGCACTGCAAATACTGGATGCACTGAATCCAGTTCTTGCCAACGTCGTATAAGCACAATAGCTCAACAAAATCTCATCTTCCGCACTGAAGTTAAAGGTGCGTCTATTTTTCAGTGGAAAGCCAGAGGCATGAAGTCCCGTATCTCGGACTTTCGCCAATCTGTTCGGACCAATCAATTCCCTATACTTGTCATATGTGAACCAAACGTATCAACGCCTTATAGATTGTCCGGTTATGAAGCTTTTTGTTCAGCCGCTTGCGAAGAACGAAGCAAAGTAATTGTTTTCATTAGCACAGACTTGACTTATCTTTCGCACCCAATAAGTTCAAATGACGACAATCAGTACGTGTGTCTTCGTGTAAAGAAGAATGCAGTTTCGTTCATGATATTGGTGGATATATATCTCCGTCATCGCGATTTGACTGCGACAGATTAAAAGACATCCTAATGAGGACCGATGGGCCTTGGATCATCACCGGTGACTTCAATGCCCATCACATGCTTTGGGGGAGCACTAGTATGAATGCCAGGGGCCGGAACATTGTTACATTCGCTTCCGATTATGATCTTTCCATCATGAAAGACGGTACCCCAACATATCTACGGGGTCTCACGTATGGCAGTTGCCTTGATCTGACATTGGTGTCACGGTGCTTCTCTCACAAAGTTAAGTGGTTTTGCGATATTGAGACTAATGGGAGTGATCACATACCCACCTATGTGACGATCGATGGTATCATAAAAAATTTCTCTTCTGGTGTTGTAATTGGCACTGACTGGTCGATGTTTACATCGCGTGTTGAGGACGCTTGCAAGAAGGCTCGCCTGCAGCCTGGAAAATACCATAGCGGAAGTTACGCAAGCGTCCAAATGTAAATTACCATTTTCGTCTAAAATAACACAGTTTGACATCGAACTGGAAAGATTACGAGCTATACAAAGGCGTGCTGAACGACGATACAGACGCACAAGAACAATTTACGATCTGAGGGAAGCAAGACGGCTCCAGAAAAAGATTCAACGACGCATTTACAAGCTGGAGAGTGAACGCTGGAAAGCATTCTGCGAATCTCTAGCCCCTCATGAACCGCTGTCATATATCTGGACAACAGTTCGTGGTCTTCGCTCCTCTACGCAACAACGGCACCCGTTTGAAGCTTTTGCACTCCATCATGGAAAAACAGAACTCGAGGTGGCTGAAGAATTTCGCACGAGTGTGGACGGGAATATTATGAACGAGAGCATCGACGCCATGATTGTTCCTGAGACGCCATTACCACAAATGGATATTCCATTCACCAAGGAAGAACTGGAAGGTGAGTTAGTCGCTTCTAAACGCATGCCATCGCCAGGTCCTGATGGTATTACTTATAGTGCGTTGGGACACCTTGGACAAAAATCCAGAAAAGAACTTTTACCATCGTTCAACAACTCCTGGCTCAGCGGCAGTGTTCCCCGAGAATGTAAATTAAGTCGATTAGTACCACTTTTGAAATCGGGAAAATCACCATTGGACTTGACAGCGTATCGCCCTATTGCCCTCGCAAGCTGCCTTGGAAAAGTGATGGAAAGAATGGTTCTATTTCGTCTCGAGTGGTACTTGGAACGATACACCGAATACCCTTCTTGCATGGCAGGCTTTCGTCGGGGCCGCTCCTCCATGGACTGTGTCCTTGACTTATCGACATTTGTTGAGCAAGAAAAAAGCCGCAAGCGCATATCAGTGGCACTCTTTCTTGGCCTGAAGGGTGCATATGATAATGTAGCTCACGATGCCATCCTCACTTCTCTCGCAGCAATGGGCATTGGTGGACGAATTTTTCAATGGATAAAAGATTATATAACTGGCAGGGGTTTCTTTGTGCAAACATATGAGGGTACAACTGCTGCACATTACACCTACTGCGGAGTACCTCAGGGAGGTGCTTTAAGCCCCACATTGTTCAATGTTGCCCTCATTGGTCTGGTGAAGTTTCTGCCACAGTCGGTGTGCCTATCTATATACGCCGATGATATTTGCCTCTGGAGTGCTGCAGTTACTCGCCCTCAGGTGCGTGCACGAATACAGTGGGCAGCAACCCTCAGAACAGCCTACCTTCAGAAACAAGGCCTAATTATATCAACTGTGAAGTGCACGTTGATGGCGTTTACAAGCAAACCAATGATGCCATACCCTGTTTACATCAATGGGCAGAGTGTCAAATATGCACGGACGCATCGTTTCCAGGGCATAATGATTGACAGTCTTTCGTGGAGCCCACATTGTGCGTACTTGAAGAAGAGATTGTTATCTATTGTGCATATAATAAAATTCATGTGCGGGAAAGCATGGGGAACTTCTGTGGCCTCCATGCTACAGCTGTACAGGGCCCTATTTCTGGGTCTATTGTGCTACAGCTTGCTGGTACTGACTAACACTTGCAAATCCAATACTCATTCATTGGAGAGTTTGCAGGGTCAGGCACGGCGTATCTGCTTAGGACTGCCCCGATGCGCTTCTACTTATGCCACAATCATGCTTGCCAAAGACCATCCGGTCAGGACATATAGAGTTGTGGATTGCCTCAGAGCGCACATTCGACATGCTAGCCGTGTCCCCAACCACCACTTGGTCCTTCTACCCTCCGGAAGACCACGTGCTACGTTTCACATGTAATAGCCAAACACCTAAACAGCATTCCATCAGGATATACGCCAGCTACGAGAATGACATGTCCTTTGTGGTGCCTCGACCAGCCGCAAATACGTCTAGAAATTCCGGGAATCAAAAAGAAAAGCAATCACTCCAGAGTAGCATTGAAGCAAGCAACACTGCTATTATTACATGAGTTGTACTTAGACCGAACGCAGATATACACTGATGGGTCCGTCTCGTCCAGCAGCTCATCAGGTGCCGCTGTAATTCCGGCTGCAGCAATGACAATCAAGTTTAAGTTGTCGCATATGACTTCATCTACAGCATCAGAGCTTCTGCTATAAGGGCTGCTTTACAATATCTCGTTCAAGAACGTCCAGGAAAGTGGGTCATATTCTGTGATTCGAAGGCAGCGCTTCAGAGTTTGCAGTCTGCCATGCGTAGGAGGAGCCATGACCAACTGGTACGAGAAATAAGACATTGCCATCAGGAAGCTCTAGCACGAGGGCATGATATTATATATCAATTGCTGCCTGGACATATCGGTATTACCGGAAATCAATTAGCCGATGATGCAGCCCGCTCAGCCCATGAAGGAACCCGTGTAGTCCCGATTTCTCTATCAGGGAATGATGCAGCAAGACAACTTTACCTGCTGGCTCGAGATCTCACACGCACGTTCTGGTCGTCTACCAGCTTCCAAAGGTGTCACTTTTATGAACTGGATCCTTCGCTCAAGCTAAAGCTACAATCACAAATTTCCCGCTCCGATGCGACACTGTTATGCCGCCTTTGGTTGGGTGTTGCATTTACAAAGGTGTACTTCTTTCGCATTGGTATGGCAGACACTCCTACATGCGACTACTGCGGAGCTTAAAAGACCATCGAACACGTCCTGTGCAGCAGCGCTTGCTACGACACACAGCGATGCCAGCTCCGGATGGTTTTGAATCAACTTGACCCCGGACAATTTTGTGTGCAGAAGATACTTGAACCTTGGGCATCTGCCTCAGTTGCACAGAAAGCGTCTAAAGCACTGCTACTTTACTTAGCGACAGTCACAGATTGTGTACACCATTTTCTTTATTATATTTTATTCCTTGCTACGTCCTTGCATACGTCATGCAGGGACTTTTGAATTCCTTAAGGTCAACACGCCACGTGGTGTCGTTCACGCGAACTAAGCCGCTTGTGCCCCGAAAAGCTGGATATGTTGCTGAATTTGCGCACGTATTGATGATAGCAATGTATTCGTACAAGTAGTGTCAAGTACGTGCGCTTATATAGTTTGCGGAAGTGGAGTACAAAAGGTCTTGTTTGCTTCTGATACGAGTTAGTATTTTGATCTCGAGCACAAAGTTCATCAACTTTTTGACAATAAATGAAACACTCTGCTTCGTGCACCTTGGATTTCTGTAGAGTATTAAAACTTTTGATTTTTAATGTATAAAGAAGGGAAGAAGGCGCCATATTTAAGACTGAAAGAACATAGAGTATGAAATAAGTGGGCGCACAAAAAATTTTTTTTAAAAACACCAAGCTGCTGTCGCAAGTGGCACTTACAGAAGACTGAAACGTATCAAACGCTAAAAAAGCAATTGTGAAGGTGGTCACATACTTGGATCAGGAAAAATATTGTGGCTTGGAACATGAGAAAACTGGTCAAAGTGGTGTTGCTTTCTTTAGAGTCATCTAAGCAGCTGCAAAAAAAAAAATCGCAGTATATCCACGAAGTGAATGATGGTGAGTGGGCGAAGCCCTGGGGGATCACTAGCCTCCGTACATTCTTTCTTTCTCTCTTTCTTAACGAAGTGCACGCTCAAAGTCGCTGAAGTTCGCCAAGAAATGCATCGCATTTAATACCTGGAGGCGAAGCTCGCTGGTTCCTTCAGCGGCGCTTGTACCATAATGTAAGTTATGATAACTACGGGCTCCTAATCTGCTTCGGGTGAATCACGTTCTTGAGATTCGTGACGCTTATATAAACAAAGCGATATGAAGTTAAGCAAAGATATAAAATTATTTAAACTTGCTTCTTTTTTGTACCATGATTTTTATTGCAAGAAGTTTTTCTAGCTATGCGGTACAAGCTAAACCTGGACAAATATAGCCACTAGGATATGTATTGCTCTGTCAAGGCGTTTCAGATTGGACATGAAGATGTAATGAATTTTTTGTACCTTAATTGAAAACAAACAAAAGTCTGGCCTTCACTGGTGAAGTTTTTAGGGACGGCTTACTGCTCTCCCATAGTTGAATACCAAGTACACGAAATCGTTAGACATTGTTTCTAATCAAACAATCTTGTTTTGCCCTAGAAAGTACACATTATCTTTTATAGAAATACCAGTAGAGTAATAAGTTAGAAACACTTAGTGATTCGTCTGCTGCGATGCCAGGTGCTGCGATGCCAGGTCCAAATGGTCTGCGACCGACGCACCTCTTGTTTTGTCGTGAAGCCGAAGTCAGAGGACTGTGACGGTGCGTCTACTTCGGTTCACCATGATTTTAGTGGTTGATTTGAATCGGGTTTCAGCAAGACGCCGCCACGAAAAACTAAGAACCTATGCATTATCCTGCACTAGCATGAGAGGCCACCTATATGATCAGCAGTAAGTGCATGACACTTCGTTTAAACTGTCAAATGCATCCTGTTAAGCTACAACGTCACAGCGAATCTCAGACTTAGCGGTCTTCAGCCTCTTTGACCAACAAAGGCGCTGCTTGAGTGCTTCGCAGCGCGCCCAACTACCCTTTGCAGAAGATCAAACTGAAACTGTACAAAAGGACCTGTAGATAGTTCGCAAGCTAAGGCAATCCAGTTCGAAGCCTGCACTTCCCATATTTGCCATGGGGTACACAGTCGCGGCGCCAGATTCTACTGTAGGTACGATTGTATGAAACTTTATGATCGAATACAACTGCTAACCTGAACCCGGACCATCGATTTTGTACGGCGTCTAATTATGAAAGACTGTTTCTGAATATCGGAAAAGGCGATCATCAGAGGGGAACCGGAAGTGCTCAGAAGAGAAAGTAAAGCAAGATCGCTCGTTCTACTCAACGAATGTGGGCAGCTTAGACACTAGTTGTTCAAAGGGTGAGAAACCAGCGGAGCAAGTGCCATTGCCCTCCTCGTTTCCCTCTTCCTCAACCTCTGTTTCTTTTTACTACCCTTTGCTATACTAATTTATAGAATTATGTGCTAACCTCTCACCTAATCCTCACCATACTTCTGTTTAGCACCACTATTTTCTAGCGGTCTTCTCCTCGTTTGCCTAATTTTGTATATACTGCTTTGAATCTCTTTCTCTTTGAGTCCCCTTCTTACTCTGTGTTCTATCCTTTTCCGTTTTTTTTTCTTTTTCTGTTCAGCTCGGTCTTATCTCGCACTCTCTGTACTCTTTCTTTCACCTTCAACCTTTTTGTGCCTTTCTTGTTTTTTTTCTCTGTTACTTCTTTCTATCTTCTTTCTTGTTTTCACCTCCTTCCTCTCTATTTCTCTTTGTAATAATTTCTATCTCTTTCATTCTCTCTCTCTTATTTTCCCAGTCATAAATGTCTGCAATCTTCGCTCAACAGTCGAGCGACCACTAGACTACTCTGGTGGGTAATGTATTTCGAAAGAGTGTTCAACTATTTCCAGTGTTTTAGCAGAAATGTTCGACATTTAAGGCACGGCGTGCTCTATGGGAGAGCAATGAGCTCTGTTCAAGTGACTTCAAATTATAGTGAGTGCTGAACAGCACGTAGGGACACTTTTCAGTTGCTTCAGATACCTTTATTTGACCTTTAAGAAAGTGCTGGTTCAAAGTGCAGTGATACGCAAGGTTTACTAATTACTGTTAAAAGAGGAAGTATTTCATTTCTGTGTTTATTTTATTAGCAAATCGGCATGCTAACCTTTATGTAAGTGTTATTGGCTGTTTTATGTGAAAAAAAAATTTATCAGGTCTGACACAATGCATGACACTTATTCTACATATCGACAATGCCGGACACACCGGTCTTTTGCTGCATATAAATTCTGCAAGTTTGCGTTAGCTGCAAACAAAGCGACTAATGTACCCTAAACATATATTCATGATGAGGGGATTATGCTCTTGTACTTTCGCAATACGAGATATATGGGGGGGCTTCCTACAATATACAAGAACATTCGTACAGCGCGAAGTGCGCTATTCTATTTGTACTATATAGCACATGACCATTTCTTATTCAATGCAGCGAACTCTTCTTTCTACAATATGGAGGTGATCGTGAGCACAGGAAGTCGCTCATAAAGCAAAGACTCGTGCATCAGTCATGGCATAGCCATGTGTGTGTGTCTCTGCCAAGACGTACGCACTTTGTCGGCAGTCTTCGATTCTAAGCTTTACGAATGAAATGACTCTCCATTGCGTCATAAAGTGGCAATAAATGCTTTCCGCAGTTTTTCCGAGTCGAGGCGCAGCGGAAGCGAGGACTCTCGAATGGTCTTCTGTCTATTTTTTTTCCAACGTTTTTTGTAAAGCGGCTTTGAAAATCGAAAGTGCGAAACCAGCCACCCGAGAACATCAAGGTATTGAATGTTTAAGGTGGAGATATTAGAGTCCGAAGGAAGATGGTGCCAAGTCAAACGAGGAGCAATCATATTCAGAAAGTAGAAGGAATGTTTCACAACAGTTTCAAGTTTATTTATAAACTCCTCGAGTTTTGTAAGAACTTTTCTTTATTCTTGCATGTCCTCGAGAAGAGAATTTCGCAGGCAGTTTTTCATTAAAACCGACAGCCACTGACACTACTAAAACCGACTATTACTGGCGCTACTACGACGATTAAAACACAATGAGTGCTTTCAATCGCAAAGCTATGCGGAAAGACCAGCTCCTTCACTATGTCTCTGACGCCCGAGGGATGGCTTTCAGCTCTCCCATAGTGCAGTACTTTCGTACCCTAAATCGTTAACCACTTTTTCTGAACACAAGCTCACGTTTATTGTAAGAGCGGTTGTCTGCGCTACTTCGTTTCATGCTACCGCTGCCACCGATAGCGCTAAAGGTATGCCTCGTTTTGACAGCACATACGTGCTCACTGCTTTGATAGTTTGATCAAAATTCAATGGGCTGCTACCACACTTGCTTTTAAACGCGAAGCAATTTCAGCAAACTTCGGCGACTTTGAGCGTATCTATCTATCTATCTATCTATCTATCTATCTATCCGCTTGCCTTTGGATGCTCTCGTGGTAAGCCCCTTACCTTGTCGTGAACCAAAATTAGCATGGGAGGGTAAGCTGGTCTGAGGAATATGACGTGCTGCTCAATGCCTTAATAATGTCACAATCCCGTCACGTACGCCATCAAACACGTCCCGCCCGACAGTGGCACACACCCGAGGGCGCGTATGTCCCGCTGGTATGTGGGTATGTGCCACAGGTGATTGACACTAGTATCTACCCAGGAACAACGCGAACACACATGAGCAATTTTAACGTGCGAGTGTTAAGAAATAACCGATGTCGGTAGCGTCAACCCGACGAATGCAAAGGATGAATGTCAGGGTCCCAGCTGGAATCGAACCTAAGCATTCTGCGTGGCAATAAAGCATTTTACCACAGAGCTACGCCAGTTCTCGGAACTACTTTTCAAGTAGGCGTTAATCTTCGTGAAACGTCAATAGTGGTTGCAGTGCTGCTATACCCAATTTTATAAACATTACACATGTCCTCCTTTCATACATCTGTCACGTCGGGTTAACGCCAATTGTGGTTAGTTGCCATGCGCTGAAGTTGATTTATGTGGCAGTGTTCAGGGCCAGCATCCTCGCCAGTGTCCTCGAGAGCATCAGCGCTTCATATCAACTTCTGCTGTTGCTACTACGTATGTTCCAGTTGGCATCGCGGCGCAAGTGCAAATAACTGGTTATATAAACATCTGCAGCTCTTCTACATATGTCTGTGGGTCAAACGTTTGTAGATATATTTAGCGTCATTTCATGACGTGTCACACAATAAAAAAATTGCAACACGGTCGCCTTCCCTTCGCATGCTTCGCATAACTTTGATTCCCAGGTACGTGGGATCTGCCGAATTTTTAAATTTTCTTAAAATCGCCCCACCGCAGTGGTCTAGTGGCTAAGGTACTCGGCTGCTGAACCGAAAGTCGTGGGATCGAATCTCGGCTGCAGCGGCTGCATTTTCGATGCAGGCGAAAATGCTGTAGGCCGGTGTGCTCAGGTTTGGGTGCACGGTAAAGAACCCCAGGTGGTCAAAATTTCCGAAGCACTCCACTACGGCGTCTCTCATAATCATATGGTGGTTTTGAACGTTAAACCTCACATATCAATCATCATAATTACTTCTTTCTATTCCAGTGCAAATGCGTGCTTCTAAATGGGAGCCGTCAGTCCACCCTGAGAAGAAAATGCTTAATAAGAAGAAGGAAGAGAGGTTGGCCTGGAAAGCGGGTTCCTAACCTGCTACTCCTCACGGGGGTAAGGGGAAAGAAAGAGCAGGGTATGATGAGGGGTGATTGTGATATAACACGAGTCACTGCACACAATGTTTTGTTCGGTGAAGGACACACACATAAGTCTCTACATCAGCCGATGTTCTAAAGACGGGAATACATCATTTAAGGAACTTAAAGGCAACAGCCAACACAGTGACTTTGCGAACCTCGCTTGGTGGGTATATGCACGTATACAAACTACACGCTTGCCTCACGGCGGTTTATGACAACAATAAGCACACCCGCCTGTTATTGTTTTCAATGCGAAGCATTTCTTAGTGAACTTGGGCGACATTGAGCGTATCTATCTATCTATCTATCTATCTATCTATCTATCTATCTATCTATCTATCTATCTATCTATCTATCTATCTATCTATCTATCTATCTATCTATCTATCTATCTAGCCGCTTACGTTTGGGTGCTCTCGTGGTCAGCCCCTTAACTTGGCATGAACCAAAATTTGAATGGGAGGGTAAGATGGTTTGACGAACATGACGTGCTGGTCAAGACATGAAAAACGCCACAATCCCAACGCGTACGTCGTCAAACACCTCTCGTCAGACAGTGGCTCATACTCACTGGCGCGTATGGGCCGCTGGTAAGCGGGTATGTGCCAGAAGTGATTGACACTTATTATCTACACATAAGCAATTTTAACGCGTGAGCGTTAAGCGATACCCGACATCGGTAGCGTCGACCCAACGAAGGCGTAGAATATTGTTCAGTGTTAAGAAAACCTGACATAGGCAGCATTGGCCACCCGACGAATGCAAATAATAAATTTCATGGTCCCAGCAGTAATCGAACCCAAGCATTCTGTGGCGTCAAGCATTCTACCACAGAGCTACACCATGTCTCGGAACTACTTTTCAAATAGACGCTAATCTTTATGGAGCGTCAATAGTGGTAGCAGTGCTGCCTACCCAATTTTATAAACATAACATATGTACTCTTTTCATACAGCCGTCACGTCGGGTTAACGTCAATTGTGGTGAGGTGCCATGTGCTTAAATTGATTTAGGTAGCAGTGTAGAGGGACAGCATCTTCGCGAGCGTCAGCGCTTCATATCAGCTTCTGGTGTTGCTAAAACACATTTCCAGCTGACATCGTTGTGCAAGTGGAGAACTGGTTATATAAACATCTGCAACTCTTCAACATAGGTCTCTGCGTGCAACATTTGTACATATATTTAGGATCATTTCATGACGTATCGCTCAAAAAAATTGGCCCCGTATCTGCACGTTTATCTGCAAATGTCGTCGAAACACGATAGTTTTGAGCGTGGAGATAGTGAAAAAAGCGTTTATTTGATGTTCTGCGCAAGAAAATTGGTGATTGGTATTCTGGAGGCGCTGCGTTAGCGTGCCTAGAGCATGCAGTGAAGGCGAACAAGCGCACCAAGCCACGCCACACGTGAAACATGAGCACCATCTGGCAGTTGTTTTTTTTTTTTTTTGAAAACGAAGCGCGTTTCCCTCAGACGGGCGTGCACGCCCCTCTCAGAGGTGATAAGGTGTAGTAGGCAAGGCGACGAGTAGGTGCCACCACTGTGTCGTCTTAGCAAAGCGTTGGAAACACTCACTTCTTCGTTCAAGCGTTGTATGGTCAGCGCAGCGTGATGAACGCTACGTTCCTTGGAATTACTTATGTATGCTTTTTCTAGTAAACGCCACACATGCAGAATATTGACGTGTTGTTCTGGTGCCTCAGATATGCGCAATAATTGCTTTCTAATTGACAATCACACAAGTATGAACGCTGAATCTTGAGCAACGATGATGGGGGCTGCGGATGGGGTCGGTCGTCTGGCGTATCTACTGGTGCTGTTTAGAAAACCCAATTCGCGTTAAGGATGCACAAACAGACAAATGCACAGACAGACAGGCCAAAATGTTTGCGTCGAAGGTCCTCAAGAAAGACTATCATCTTTAAAAAAAATGCAACACGGTGACCTTCCCTCCTCGTGCTTCGCATCCAGAAGTACAAAAATAATCTATAAAAAGAACATTAAAGACTTTCGAATCAGACGCCTTCCCAGCCGAGCTACTAGTTTCTCAGTAGAACCTTTAATTTTATTCAGTTTTTCTTTATTCACATATTAGTTAATTATTCATGTCTAATTAAGCAATACAAGAAAGACTACCGTCTTTTAAAAATGCAACACGGTGACCTTCTCTGCTCCTGCTTCGCATCCAGAAGTACAATAATAATCTATAAATAGAACATTAGAAACTTTCGAATCAGACGCCTCCCCAGCCGAGCTACTAGTTTCTCAGTAGAACCTTTTATTTTATTCAGTTTTTCTTTATTCACAAGGTAGGTAATGAATCATGTCCAATTAAGCAATACAAAAAAGACTGCTCGGATGTACCTTAGTCGATAGTCCGCAAATGTATAAAACTTCTTTTTTAGGCAAGCATCACTTCAGTATGCAGGGGCGTAGTCTGAATGTGAAGTTAGGACGGGGCTATGACGCCTCTCGGTAGACGCAGATATTTTGAACAGAGGTAATCATCGCCTGGCCTTTGAATTTTTGTTGGGTCACGTCCATTATCAACACCCAGATAAGATTGTACTGAAGTAGAGGATTCGTCGTTCTTTAAAAAGTAGCATGATTAGAGCAAGCGGCAAATTAGTAGGACTCTGTAAGCAACATACTATGGAGTGGTACAAAGAAAGTATGGTCGATATACCTAAACAAAACCTTGTGGAATGATTATTGAAAGAGCAATAAGAGCATCTAAGAAACATTTTGAACCTTGCAAAAAATTAATTATTTTAAACATTTACTAGAGAGCAATCGCGAGTGAAATGCTCGATATTTGTTTTTTTTTCATCTGTCATACGACACCCCATTTTTTTAAAGTATAGTCAGACGTTTTTTGTGTGTGTGTGTAAATAAGGTTTTCCTTTATCCCAATTTACACACGTCATGCCATACACTATGCAGTCTAATCCATCAATTACTTTCTAATGAGTTCATGCTCCGTATTTTACTTCTTTTAGGTTGAGCTGATAGTACTACTGCTGCCTTAAGAAAGAAGGATTGCATTCGCTTACCATGTTCGATTACTAAGGCACAGACTAGCCAGGCTTGGCACGTACCACGCAAACCATTCGAGGGTTATTTTTTTTTCTTCTCGAGCTATTCGGGAGTGCTAAGTGCCACGCGTGAAGACAGCCACTTTGGCAACTCGTTGCAAGCGAGGAGAAGCGAACCAAAATATAAGACATTGCCTGTGGAGCTATGATTAGAGGCGCTTCGGAACAGCAACTTCCCCGGAGCTGTTCTTCTTTTTCTGCGGTTAGAAATATAATCCCTGTAGTCTCATACGCGAGTGGAAGCTCTTCATTCCACCGGTGGACCACTGCGAAGATTGCGCCAACGACCTGTCTGCTCATTATCACTCTACGTCTCCCGCAGTGCGAAAGCTCGGCTCACGCTTGTGTCCGCAGCGCGTACCGAGGCACGGATACACCATTGCATGGTGCTTAGGCACTGAGCCAACCGCAGTAAGTAGTTGACTAGCGTAAATTAAATGAGATGAGATACTCTAATGAAAAAGTGCGTTGTAAATCATAATGATTATACTTGATTTGTAACGGGGGAAGATGTATTTAATTGATTTCACAAATGCAAAGTGAACACAGCTACTATATTTAGGGCTGCGAAAGTTCGGCACGTTGCTGGAGGAATCATTGCTTAAAAATCTGATTTTGAAGTCAAATATTTCATATTATGCATTCGCTAAAAAATAACACTAATGCAAATGACTTTGAAGGAAAAGTAAAAAGAACGTGCCACCTTTCTTTTACGTTCCTTTATCTTCTGCTATAGCTTATGTTCCTGTATTTTAGCCCTGCTATTTCAAGTCATGATATCAAAAACAACGGATCGACATGTATGAAGATATTCAACGCATATATCAAAGCGTGGATCATATCTCCTAGAATTAGAAATATTTCACAACCCAGAAATAAAACATGGGGAAGCATCTTTAGACCTTTTTTTTTCAATTGTCTATATCGATATACTATCGAATTTTTTCACTGCTCAATACTGGAATATGCGGAAAATCGATGTGCACTGGAACACTGTTGCTGCGAAGAACTATTCCTAGTTCCACGCATGATCGTTTTTACGTCTCTGGGGTTCTCTCACTTTGCGTTTGTAGTTACGTGCATGTGTGCTGACGAAGGTCTGCAACTTCCGTAGCATGTTTACATTGCGCTCCCGAAGCGATGAACTATGTGCATTGGTATTCTCAATGCACTTGCACGATTGATTTATTGATGTGTGGGGTTTAACGCTCCGAAACCCCCAAATATTATGAGAGACACAGTAGTGGACGGCTCCGGAATTTCGAGCACCTGTGGTTCTTTAACGTGCGCACGAATTTGAGCACACGGGCCTAGAGCATTTTCGCTTCCATCGAAACTGCAGCCGCCGCAGCCGGTATTCGATCCCGCGACCAGTGAATCAGCAGCCGAGTACCTTAGCCCTTAGACCACTCTGGTGGGGCACACTTGCACGATAACCACCATTTTTTTTTTGCTAATTTATTATTCGAATAGTGCGTCCATGGCCATCACTCATATTGCAAGTGGCCCTCGGCTACTTGCAGGGCCCCTGTTAACTGCACTCGTTATCTCACATTTGTTTACATGGCGCTAGAGCTTCATAAAAAAGAGACCATAGTTTAGCTTTGTATAGCACATTTTTCATAGACAGTTTTGCCTCATTTCTGTCACGGTTTCTCTGTACGAGGACTAAGATAAAAAATATCGAAGATATCGCCTACTCAGACCTTGTTTCCTTCTTTCTTTCTTTTTTTACTTTCTTCTTTTCTTTCTTTCTTTTGTAGAAATAAGAATTATATGAACAGTTAAAGTCCGTCTGCGTATACTCCGTTACTGTGGGTATTGCGGTATTGCTTAGTAAGAGAATTCGTGCATCCAAATTAGTCGACAAATTATTCGCCGACGATGTGGAACATTGTTGCTAGCAAAAACAATGATGCGGGCTCGGTTCAATCGGCAGCTTCCTTTGCTGGCATGGACATGATGATCGCGCGTGCAGTATGCTAATGTGCGTGTCCGAGTCGTATTCCGCACAAAAATTGATCCTATTTTACGTAAGATTCCACGAGGTGTCATCTATAGACCGACGGTTTGCCGCATTCATTCGCTACGTACACGATGTTGTGGGACATCGCCCACATCATCAGTGGTTCCCGTGATCTCGTCGACATTTATCGACGCATGAAGTAGCCACCGCGATGCTGTTCTTTCCGCGTATACGTGCCTTGTCCATGTCCATGTGCGATCGCACGAATGCAGCGCCCGAGTATGATTATAACATCATGCATAACGTTTCGATCCCTGTCAATGCTTCATACACCGAATGTGTGGCATTGTTCTTATATCCCAAGCATGCCTAAGTATTATATTCCTAGTGTAATTTTCATCAGACTAGGGTCGAAACTGCACGGGCGGACAACATATAGGTTGAAGGGCCTGAAACGGTAATAAAGAAAGCCGCTTCGATTGCAATCGCCTTGAGACATTTTGGTCTTTCAATATGCACTAACGCCCACTAGGGGATTGAGGGAGAAATAGCTACATAGACGTAGTTATGGTTTTCTGTAATGAACGTAATGAACCACAAGAAAGCACACAATAATTTTGAATTCTTCGAACACTGTTTCTGTCATGTTTAGAAGATAGTCTGCGAGCCCTACATGACAAGTACTGTCTACAAAAAGCAGCGATAAGTACCAGTATTTACGATTTTGTGAAAATAAATTGAAGAACAACAAACTTCGCTTTGCTTTACGTAAGCCTTTCGCAATCGAATCTGTACCGGCTGATGTCATTTGCGCAAGCACTACTTCATCAGCTGCGTTCACGATGATTGAATAGGCACGTGGAGACACGTAATTTGTCAGCAGTTTTCCCATCTTTATATAGATAGAGTCTATGTTCCTCACACTGAAACGTTAAGATATATGTGCATGATGGTGTTCCAGTCGTCAGGGACTATAGCGGCGCCACGGGGGAAGCAAAAGAAAACGCGAGGACGGAACGCCCTCACTAGTCACGTTAGTGCGCCGGAAACCAGTTTGGGTTCTGAAAGAACTGCAGCCGGATTTCCGCAGAACGCAGCGTCCGGCAAGACTGACACCCCGAAGGTTTTCACAAAGGCTCAACACTTCCGGTGTGTATGGGTTTGCTCGTACTTCATAAAGTAGGTGCTTAGTTTACAAAGTTCCACAACACTTCCTGCAGAGGGCTAAGAGCAGATAAGGGGTATAGATGTATAGTGTAGTCTGGTGTTAAATACAGCGCTGAATCAGTACATCACAACTTCGGAGTTTGCTATTGGCATAAAGATTATCACAATAATTCATTTTCCTGTTTAGCTTTTAGCTTGTACATGAACAACAATTGTTTCTTATATATTTATGGGTATGGAATGAACGCGTATTTATCAAATATATGCGTAATCTCTTGAATATCAAATATTATCAGCTGCAGCTACTTAAGTCACAGACAGCGCAAGAGATTGCTGATGAAACTCGTGTTCTGAATTTTTCTTCAAAGAGAGAGGTCCAACAAACAAAGGTAGGGAGGTTGACCAGGGCTGAGACCGGTAGGCTACCCCGCACTGGAAAAGAGAAGAGGAGAAAGCAAGTTAGAGTGGAGGAGAGAAATGTCCCTGATTAAACTGGCACGTAACAGTTTTGCTTTTGACATCAGAAACGACGAATAAACCGGTATCCTTCAGAAAACGCAACATCTTGGTGAGGATGACTCAAGATTGAGTTTCTATTTTAATGCGATATATTTTTGAGTGATCTAGGAAATCCTCTTTGTTCTGTAACAAAAAAAAAGGAACAGCATTTTGCATCATGTGCGGGTATTGCTTGAAGCACTCCTTGGCAGCAAAGCATCTTCATACGATGGTGCGACAGATTGTTTTCATAAACTGCAGCTACACCAGAAAAGTATAACTATGGTGAGTTGTTTTTAAACTATCAAGTGTGATGCGAATCTTCTAAAACACTAGCCAAGCAACCTCGTTCCTTGAGAATACGAAAGCAGGTGGTTGTTTTATTTGTATGAATCTCCTGAAACAAACCCAAAAATTGTCGAGGAAAGAAATGATGTGAACAGAAAGCAAGGTTTTGGTGTTGAATTTTCGTTCATTAAACCAAAGATGGAGGAATTAATATTTTAGAACAATATGAAGTAATTCAGCTGCTAACTTACGCTTTATGAAAGCAGCAAGTTTTTCAAAGTTGTTGGGTGGGTGGGTTATATTTTCTTTTGCCCGTTTTAATTTTCCTATTTGTTTGTATGACTCTAAGCTGGAAGCCCGTAGGATGTGTGATGCGTTGCCCCAAAATTGTCTCTGAGAACTGAAACTGTGTGTTTGTTCAAGAAATGGTGCATGTTTTGACGTTTATTTTTGAACAAAGCTTTTCATGTAGGTTGCCATGCACACGAGCCCAAGCGCCACACTTCGGGAAGTTCCACCCACGCAGTTCATGCAACAATTGTACCATGCATACAGTCGTTTTTTGTGTGTGTGTGTGTCGTAGTCAACCTTATGATAATTAGGACGCCTGTGTAATGGGGAACAGAGAACATATCTTTCCAGCCCGGATAAAAACAACGGGTATTGAAAGTAGTACACCATGGCGGATCACTGCCTAGGGCACTCGGCTGCTCACCCGGAAATCGTGGGTTCGATGCCAGCCGTGGCGGTCGTATTCGGTACGAGGCTAAACGGCAGAAGCCCGTGTACTGTGCAATGTCAGGGCACGTTAAAAAAATTTCCCGAGCCATGCACGTCGTCTCCAGCTCACAACTGAATCGCAGTTTTGGGACGCAGAACGCCAGATAATATATTATTAAGGGCATAAAAGAGAATCTGTTATGTACTTTTCATGTGGTAGTAGATGAATTCCGATGTTTCTTTTATTTGTGTTTACGAATGACCACCAAGCTCTTATTATGGCATTGTAACAAAATATTGCATTACAAAAAGAACAATGGCAATTTCAGTGCATACGCGCCGATTATCAGTCTTCCTGCGTTTAAGCAAGTTGAATATGCTTATGAGTAGTAGCTAATATTGGCAATTACGTCATAGTCAACGAAACTGCAAAAATGCCTAAAGCCTAGAAGCTCGAAGCAAAAAAAAAACATCATCATCATAATCAGCAGCCTGACTACGTCCACTGCAGGACAAAGGCCTCTCCCATGTTCCGCCAGTCAACTCGGTCCTGGGCTTGCTGCTGCCAATTTATACCCACAAACTTCTTAATCTCACCTGCCCACCTAACCTTCTGTCTCCCCCTAAGCCGCTTGCCTTCTCTAGGAATCCAGTTAGTTACCCTTAATGACCAGCGGTTATCCTGTCTACGTGCTACTTGCCCGGATCATGTCTATTTCCTCTTCTTGATTTCAACTATGATATCCTTAACCCCGCTTTGTTCCCTAATCCACTCTGCTCTCTTCTTGTCTCTTAAGGTTACACCTACCATTTTCTTTTCTGTTGCTCGCTGCGTCGTCCTGAATTTAAGCTGAAACTTCTTTGTAACTCTCCAGGTTTCAGCTCCGTAGCTAAGTACCGGTAAGATGCAGCTGTTATATACCTTCCTCTTGAGGGATAGTGGCAATCTACCTGGCATGATTCGAGAGTGCTTGCCAAATGTGCTCCACCCTACTTTTATTCTTCAAGTTATTCCAGTCTCGTGGTTCGGCTCCGCGGTTATTACCTCTCCTAAGTAGACATAGTCTTTTACAACTTCAAATGCACTATTACCTATCTCGAAGCACTGTTCTCTTCCGAAGTTGTTGTAGATTACTTCCGTTTTCTACAGAATAATTTTAATACTTACGTTTCTGCTCTCCTTGTCTTACCCCGTAATCATGAATTGTAATTCGTCCCCTGAGTTACTCAGCAATGCAATGTCATCGGCGAAGCGCAGGTTACTAAGGTACTCAGTATTAATTCTTATACCGAACTCTTCCTGTTCTAGGCCTCTAAAGACCTCCTGTATGCACGTGGTAAATAGCATTGGGGAGATTGTATCCCCCTGCCTTACACACTTCTTGATTGGTATTCTGTTGCTTTCTTTATGAAGCACTATGGTAGCAGTTTATCTGCTGTAGATTTCTTCCAGGATGTTTATATATGCTTCGTCGACTCCTTGATTCCGCAGTGTCTGCAGGACTGCTGATATTTCTACTGAATAAAACGCCTTCTCGTAATCTATGAAGGCTATATGTAGTGGTTGGCTGTATTGTGAGCATTTCTCTACTATCTGATTGATAGTATGAATGTGGTCGATTGTTGAGTAGCTTGTTCGAAATCCTGCTTGTTCCTTTGGTTGATTGAATTCTGTCATTGCCTGAATTCTGTTAGCAGTTACCTTTGTAAATAGCTTGTATACTACCGAGAGCAAGCTGATCGGCCTGTAATTCTTCAAGTCCTTGTCATCTCCTTTCTTATGTATTAGGATGATGTTAGCATTGTGTTTAGAAAAAAAATGTGTAACGATTTTGAGTACTTTGTACTCAGCTATGAGAGAGCACTGAGCCGTCCCGCTAGAAGCAACAAACTAAACCTTTAGGGAAAATCTACGCATATCCACGCAAATAAATGCTGATTCGAGATTCTGGTATTCTTCCCGCCAGGAGACACCTCGTAAACGGGGTCGCTAACTTTCCTAATACAATATTTCAGCCGATCTGATGGTACCTGGTCCTCACTAGCAGCTTTGCCTCTTTGCATGCTCTCCAAGTCTTTTCTGACCTTTTCTGTCATTACTGGTGGGGTGTCATCTGGGTTACTGCTAGTTATTCTAATAAGGTATTGGCTGTGCTGGCTACTGTACAAATCTCCGTAAAACTCCTCCGGTAATTTTGCTATCCTATCCATATTGGTAGTTACTTTGCCTTCCTTGTTCATAGTGCATACATCTGGTTTTTGCCTATCCTAAGTTTTCTCTTCACTACTTTGTTACTTCCTCCGTTCTTCAGAGCATGTTCAATTATCTCCATGTTATATCTTCTAACATCAGATGCGTTACGCTTATTAACTGACTTCGAAAGCTCTACCAACTCTTTTTTGTCTGTTGTACCCTTTTTTATTATTATTTTATTATTATTATTATTATTATTATTTTATTATTATTATTATTTGTTTCCTTGGACAGCTTTGCAGTGTTCTGTCCAACTATAGTACCCCCAACTTCCACTGCACACTGCAAAAGAGAAACATGTATTCACCTATTGTTCCCATGCCATAGGAACGATTCCCACCACCAGACTTTCGTTCGTCGAGCATTTGTGCTAATAAACCCAAAGGCCACAAAGAGCGCGGTGGTGTCTAAATGAATCATCGTCGTCGTCATCATCATCATCATCATCATCGTCCTGACTGTTCCCATTGTGGGGCAAAGGCCTCACCCATTATCAGCCAATCAACCCGGTCTTGTGCTTTCTGCTTGCACTTTATACCTGCAAACTTTTCAATCCATCAGCCCACCTGACTTTCTGTCGCCTCCTCGCGCATTTGCCTTCTCTGAGAACTCAGCCAGTTGTTTGTTTGCCCGTTTGTTTGTTTTGCTTTTTGTTTGTTTGTTTGCTTGTTTAGTTACCCTTCATAGTTAGTTACCCTTCATTACCCTTGATTAGTTCCCCTAAAAGTTTATATTAGTTACCCTTAATAAGCAGTGGTTATCTGCAAGTTGTTTATTGACAAAAGGAGGCGCCGCTGAAATTTTTCATCTTTCAGGCTCTGTTGCTCCGGCGAGCAGCTTCCCCTTCGACTCGGACCTGCTTTCCAAGGCACCCATAGAAACTGGCCTCAGTATCGTTACTATATGACTCGGCGCGTCACACTCAGAGACGAACCGAATGTACCACAAATCTGCAGGCGCAACAGCAGAGCTTCCACGAAGCATATTGTTCGCCTCGAACATTGGAACTTGTGGTTCCATGCCGAAGGATGGAAATAACAAAATACTATTTCAACAAGGAATATATCCTGTGCAATAAACTTCGTTACGAAATCTACTATATAATTCAACATGTGCATTATTCCCGGTAAAAGGATTTGGCTAGCGTTCAATCTTTTGTTCCGGCACATGGTACAGAACGGATTGAGTAGCCATAATTTTGTGAAAACGGTAAATGGCACTGTAAATTTCTTCTGCAGTGTAGATCGCGCAGGTGTAGCAGCTACGATGCTGAGCTTCAGACCCCAGTGCCGTGGGTTAGATAGTGGCCACAGTGTTTGCATTTGGATGAAGACAAAATTCTAGAGGCATGTGTAATTTTTTATGTTAGTACACGCTGAAAAACGACAGATAGTTGACAATCCCGGAGCCCTTCACTACAGCGTGCCTCGCCATGATATCATGGGTTTCGGACTTAAGACGCCAGAGGATATTAGCCCCTGCTGCAACCTTATCAGAGTGGTGAAAGAGTGGCGAGTGAACAGAAATGCCATTCTTTACAAGAAGACCACCACTCTTATATAGGCTTTCATTAAAAATGTTTATCCGCTTCAGGTAAAATGTTGAGCTGTATAGTCCTGACAAATATCATCATAAAATTGCCGGAGACCTTTGTCGAGCCGAGAATGTAGAATCATTATCCTTGAGTGTAAAATGGTGACTCAGTCTGAGTGTTATCGCCATAGCAAACAAAAAGAAATTGCCGTCATTTTTCTACCAAGTCAAAGCAGCGCTTACCTGAGCACGACGTTTTTAAATTTTTTGGAAGGCGAATTAAGTGTGAGTAGTAAAGGATATCGGAAGTCTTGGTACTATCAATTAACTGTGAGGTGATATTTTAGATAATGTGAAAGTTATGTTTTATTGTTTTTGTTAATGGGGCAGAAGCTTATGAATTCCGCAGTTCCTGTGATGAACGACTAGTTAGTTTCACCAGACGTACGCACCTGCGTCAAAGCCACTGCTTCCTCCTTGGGCCTTGAGCCGGCCACCAGTTCACTTAATGATCCTAGGAATGTGGTTAAAATTAGGACTACTGACACATACCCTTAAACAATTGGATCTATTACTACTAGACCAGAAGTATAGAAACCACGTGAACATCTACACGGATGGCTCGACTGCGTCGTCCAGTTTTGACGGAGCAGTGGTTATACAATCTGCGTTTTAAGACTTCACATAAGATGACGTCCACGGCGGCAGAACTCGAGGCTCTGCGAAGTGCACTGGAACTCGTCGATTCTGAACAACGACCAAGGAAATGGGCTGTCTTTTGTTATTCAAAACAGCGTTACAGTGCCTGTAGTCAGTTTTCTGATACACATGCAACGACCAGTTGATATATGCAACCATGAAACTTCACTACCTTTCATTACAAAAAGCGATGACATCATCTTTCGGGGGTTACCTAGGCATTGTGGTATCAGCGTAATTCGGCTGATCATACTGCTCGAGTGTCACATCAAGAAGCAAACCACGTTTCAATTCTGCTTTCAAGAACGGATGTTGCGACACACATTTGTCAAATGACTCACAGTCTCACACTGACCGATAGGAACACCAAACATACGACGTGCCAGACTACATGAATTTTTTCCTTCACTACGGACGAAGTGATTCGTTTACGGAACACATCTTGCTCGTCTTTGTGCTTTTCTGGTTTTTTCGCCGCAGTTGTGGGGTCTATCGCCCCATATATTGTGGTGATGGATGTTCAACCTCACGGGGCACCGTCCGAGTCCGGTTCGACCGCTGGGACTGCTTCGAGGAAGCGAGGAAACGCGTCTAGTGAGAGTGAGGACACTGAGCTATACTCCGCATCAAGCGACGAGTCCTCGGACGACGGCTTCCAACCCGTCCTGTACCGCAAGGCTAAACGACGGATCGTCAATGCATCTTCGGCATCAAGCACGACTACCGTGAAAACTGCCCCTCAGCGATGGCCTCACTCTATCCTGTTTGTGCCACTGAAGGCTACCGACAGTCTACGCGGGCTGAACAGGCAAGCGCTCTCTGTGTATCTCGAGAATATTACGCCAAATCAGATCAAATAAATACGTCTAAACGCAAGAAAGAACATCTTGGCAATCAATGTGCTGAACCCACGTGCGCTAAACGCGCTTCAGAAAGTAACGCAACTGGGTAACATCAATGTCAAGTCTATAATACCAGCTGATAGCACCACGTCAACAGGAGTCATTTATGACATCGCCACTGAAATTCCAGACTCGGATCTTTCGGTGCTAATAAAACCGGCAAATGAAGATAACGTCATTGTGAATGTCAGTCGCCTTGGTAACACACATTGTGTGAGAATTACGTTCAAAGGGGACTGTCTCCCCTCCCATGTGAAGGTTGGCCACTTTCGTCACCAGGTCCGACCATTTATTACAAAACCTATGCGATGTTATAAGTGCCAGAAGATCGGCCATGTGCAGGGAGCGTGCAGGAACTCCGAAGTGTGCCCCCGATGCTCAGAACCACATACCGAGGACAAATGCAGCGCAACCATACTAAAGTGCCCTAATTGTCAAGGTGCCCACAGTGCATCTTCCAAAGACTGTCCACGCATAAAGAAGGAGTTTACTATTCTTAGACAAATGATGCGAGACAGCTCTACCCACAAAGAGGCCGCGGAAAAAGTCAGGCGAAGACGACGACGTCACCGTCGAAGATCTTCGCGAAGAACGCAGTCAACTACAAGAAGTAACCCAACGCATCTGGGAACGGCGCCCACTGCAGGGTACACCGCGGCGAACGCAGACGATGGAAAACAGAAAACAAGTATATCTCTCTCTACTGAAGATTGGCCGCCACTTACGCGCACGCAACTTGTGGAAGAACCACATCAGAAGCCGCATTCGTCAGAGCAAGCTGCGACAACAGAGGAGCAGCGGAAGTTGGATAAGCAAGTGATTGCTCTTCTACGACCCATAATTAATGCCATTCGCACTGTGTTAAACAACATGCGCACAACGTCAGCCAAAAGTGCTCTTCAAGTACTGGACGCTCTGAGTCCAGTACTGGCGGCTGTTGAGTAGATAATGGCCCACCAGCCACTGTCTTTCAGGGAAGAGGTCAAAAAAGCAACAATTTTTCAGTGGAATGCACGGGGACTGAAATCACGCATTGCAGATTTCCGTCGGTTCGTTTCCACTAATATGTTTCCCATCATCGTCATCTGCGAGCCAAATTTATCGAGCGCTATTAGACTTTCCGGATACGAATCCTTTATGTCGGCTTGTTATAGTGGAAACAGCAAGGTCCTGCTGTTTATTCGACGTGACCTGACCTACATTATTCGGCCTGTACCACCTGACAACGATAACCAATATATATGCTTAACAGTGAAGAAAAGGGGTCTTACTGTCACTGTTGTCGGTGCATACCTGTCGCCATCAAGTAGATTTGACCACAGAAGACTAGGACACATCCTATCATCCACTCCTGGCCCATGGGTGATCATCGGAGACTTCAACGCCCACCATACGCTATGGGGGAGCCCGAAGATCAGCGCGAAGGGTAGAAGTCTGATAACGTTTGCTTCAGACAACGAGCTGTGCTTGTTAAATGATGGCAGCCCAACATTTTTACGTGGCCCTGGATACAGCAGTTGCCTTGACTTGACTTTTGTTTCTCGAGGTCTTGTCAGATGTGCCGGATGGTTTGCGGACATAGAAACACATGGGAGCGACCACATTCCCACATATGTCAAGATCAGAGGATTGTCACCTTGCAAGGTACGCGAAACTATCCAAAGAGTAGACTGGACCAAGTTTGAATCTCTCATGGAAGAACTCTGTCAAGAGAACACCTCATTTGACTTAGAAGAGGTGATCAAGTCCACAGTGCAAGACACAGTGTGCACCCTCACATGCTCTTCGAGAGTAACCGAATTTGATGTGGAATTAGAACGACTTCGGGCTCTCCGACGGCGTGCGGAACGAAGGTACCGACGCACGAAAGCAATCGACGATTTAAGAATCGCTAGACGTCTTCAGAAGAAGATACAACGCCGCATAGACAAGCTAGAGTCACAACGTTGGGCAGCCTTCTGCGCTTCGTTAGATCCTCGCAAGCCTTTATCACACTTGTGAAGGACAATAAGAGGGCTCCGGACATCTCCCATTCAGCGGTCTCCATTCAAGGCTCTAGCCCTCTCCCAACAGAGATCGGAGGTCGACGTGGCAGAAGAGTTCTGTGCCAACTTATCTGGTCAACTCGCAGATCCCAACATCTCCACGCTCTCACGCGGTGGCACGACATCACACGATCACCCCATGGACCAATTTTTTTCTATTCATGAGCTTCAAGCAGCACTGGCTTTGTGTAGACGGACATCAGCACCCGGGCCTGATGGAATATCATACAGAGCACTGTGTCACCTTGGTGAGTGTGCGAGAAGTGCCCTCCTCGAGATATACAACGACTCGTGGCGAGAGGGCACCCTCCCAGTTAACTGGAAGACCAGCCGTTTGGTTCCATTACTGAAGCCTGGCAAGTCACCATTGGTGCTCACATCATACCGCCCGATTGCACTGGCTAGTTGCTTGGGCAAAGTGATGGAGAGGATGGTACTTGGACGGCTAGAATGGTTCCTGGAGCATCACAACATCTACCCGGACGCTATGACGGGATTTCGCCGTGGCCGGTCATCAATTGATAGCGTCAAAGAACTGGTCACCTACGTGCAACACGAAAAAGGCCGTAAGCGTCTCTGCGCTTCTTTATTTCTTGATGTTAAAGGGGCGTACGATAACGTCACACATGAAGCTGTCCTCACCGCTCTCAAGGAGGTAGGAGTGGGTGGTCGGATGTTTCAGTGAATACGCAGCTATCTCTCTGAGCGATCCTGTTTCGTGAGAACCGAAGATGGTGACACTTCGCTACACTACAGCCACCGTGGTGTTCCCCAGGGTGGCATACTTAGCCCTGTACTATTCAACCTGACGCTAATAGCTCTAAATGAGCATCTGCCAAGTACTGTCAGATTGTCAACGTACGCGGACGACATCTGCGTTTGGACGTCTGCAGTAACACGTCTACAGCTGCGAGCGCGAATTCAGAGAGCTGCCACTCAAGTTGCTATTTACCTCCGTCAACGAGGTCTGAAAATTTCCTCTGAGAAATGTGCACTAGTGGCATTTACGCGCAAACCAATGCATAACTACAGCGTTCTGATAAACAGCGAAAGAATACGTCTGCTCAGATCATACAAGTTCCTAGGTGTTATAATTGACAGAGACCTCTCATGGAGCTCACATGTATCATACATGAAAAGGCGATTGACAGGCATCTGTCATTTGTTCAAGTTCTTCGCTGGAAAGAACTGGGGAATGTCCACAACTGCTATGTTGTGACTATACAGGTTTCTTTTCCTTGGATTCCTTCGGTACAGCCTACCTGTGTTAACCAACGCAAGTAAAACAAGCATACGAATGCTTCAAAGTGTCCAGGCTCAAGCACTCCGGATATGTTTAGGTTTGCCCCAAAGTGCATCAACAGCGGCGACTATCGCCATCACAAGGGACAACCTCATCAAGACCCACATTAATGTGGAAGTGCTGAGGACACATATACGACACCTTGCTCGAACCTATCGACATCACCTAGCCTCTCTACCAGTGGACCGACCGTGCACATCTTACTGCAAAACAGTGACCGTACATGCCAAGTCGATCCCAGCTTCGTTCTCTCCTGCCACTAGACCTGTGACTCCGCCATGGTGCCTCGCTCAACCAATGATTAATATTAACATACCTCGCGTCCAGAAACAGGCCAATTTGTTGTCACCGGCTCTTCAACAGCTCACACTACTTCTCTTGTATGAGAATTACCAAGACTCAACACATATCTACACTGACGGATCGGTTCAGCCGGACAGCTCTACAGGAGCAGTAGTGATACCAAGGTTGGCCATGACAATTAAATTCAAGACATCTTACGCAACAACATCAACGGCAGCAGAATTGGCAGCACTTCGTGCCGCGTTGCAATTTGTAGTTGATCAGCCTACGCGCAAGTGGACTATTTTCCGCGACTCGAAGGCGGCACTGCAGTCTCTACTATCAGCCTTACGCCGTGGACCACACGAGCAGCTGGTACTAGAGATAGCAGAGATTATACACCACCTGACTGAGAAAGGGCACCAAATTACATTTCAGTGGTTGCCCAGTCACTGCGGAACCATCGGCAATGAATGGGCTGATCAAGCTGCCCGCTCAGCCCACACAGAAAATCACAAACTGCGACTACCACTTTCTAGGACGGATGCTGCACGAGAGCTCCGCAGACTTGCTCGCCGGCAAACCACATCGCAATGGAATCAGCCGCACTTCAAGCATGCCCGACTGTACTCGCTTGACCCTACGCTAAGTCTTCAAGTCCCGTCGAGGCTTCGCCGAGCAGACCAGACCTTGTTATGTAGGCTGTGGTTGGGCGTTGCATTTACCAACGCCTACGCTTTCCGCATTGGGATGGCCGACACCGCAGCCTATGGCCACTGTGGCAAGGAGGAAACCATTCAACATGTTCTTTGTGAGTGCCTAGCTTATAGTAGGTGGCGACTATGCCTTCGCAGGGAACTCAACAAATTAGATGATCAGCCTCTGTCGGAGCAGGAAATTCTGCAGTATCGTCAGGATGCGACTTCACAGAAGAGGGCCCTGAAAGCGCTGCTGCACTTTTTGCGATTGACCGGCCTTGCTGAACGGTTGTAGCTGGGACGCCCTTCCAGTGTGTGTTTTCGTTTTTTTTATGAGTGCGCGTGCGTTTTTTTTTCTTTTCCTCTCTCTAACCCCTCTTTCTTGCCCCTACTTCCCCACCCCCAGCGCTGGGTAGCAAACCAGATGCCAATATCTGGTTAACCTCCCGGCCTTTCCTTTCTCACTCACTCTCTCTCTTCCTTCACTACAACTCCGGCCTCTATCAGGCCTACTTTGGCTGAAGCTTCGCTTCTCTATCGCCTTTGGCAGGGATTCGCTTTCTCGAAAGCGTATAACTACAAAATCGGAATGACTGACAGTGCGGCATGCGATGTTTGTGGCACCGACGAAAATATCGAACAACTTTTGTGTCACTGTCCTCTATTTGCCTCATAGGAACAAGTGCTTGCCAACGCAATGTGGTGGCTGGATGATCAGCCACTTTATATGCAGGCACTGTTACAGCACCCCCCCACATCTTTCAATAGCCCAGAAGCAAGTGAAAGCATCCTTCTGATTTTTCAACATGACAGGCTTGTGTGAACGCCTCTAACTTGTGGTGGAGTTTTACACGCTGAAGTGAATTAACTTTCAGTATCTCCTTTTTTTCTTTTCCTTCATTTCTCTCCTCCCTCTTTATAATATATCTTATCACCTTTGCTGATCTCCTCGAATATAGGGTTGCCAACCAGATGTCTTTCTGGCCTAATTATCTCCCTGTTTTCTTCCTTTGTCTGATTCTGTCCTTCGTAGTTTTACAGTCATTTCAGCGCCTTTGTCACAATTCAGAGTCCACCCTGTAGAGTACAACTTGAAAGGCTTTTCCTCTTCTTTTTCCTCTCGGAGCAGCACTGAGACATGCGCCTTTATGCGCGGCAGACGTGAGCGTCGGTCCTAACCTAAAGCCACTATCAGAATAGCAGCGAGTCGCCTAAGCC
This sequence comes from Rhipicephalus microplus, assembly GCF_013339725.1. Classification (NCBI taxonomy): domain Eukaryota; kingdom Metazoa; phylum Arthropoda; class Arachnida; order Ixodida; family Ixodidae; genus Rhipicephalus; species Rhipicephalus microplus. The sequence continues at coordinate 313,957,403 of NC_051165.1, read as the reverse complement.
ACACGAAAGAGCCAAACACCACGGCCGATGAAGTCCCCACGCTACACTTATACGCAGTGAAAAAACAGCAGTAACAAAGAAACGAAAGAATCAAGCAGTCGCTGATTGCCATCGTTCCTGGAGAATGGGAACGACATTCACCCGGTTAATTATTCACGCAAATGCAGCTCGGGGATACAGTAAAAGTTTGTTATTGCTCTGTGGTTTACGTGTCTGCTGCGGCATAGCGAAGACCTGCGCTTTTTCGATGCTATTATTCTTCCACACAAGTACTTGCAGTATACATTCAAATCATAATCACGCTCGCTTGAACCCTGCACTGAATTGTGAGCACTTCGCTATTACATAAAAACTAATGGAAAGTTGGAAGAAACATGAATAAAAATGGAGTACAAGTGAACCTTAACCGAAACACTCTCGGGGATGGGGATATAACAGTCGCTGAATTCCCCAGGAAGCAAGCAAGCGCTCGTAGATAGGAAAGGGGAGTGCGAGAGAAGAATATTTATGGCACGCTTTCGAGAAACTCCACGGCTTTGTTTGCCGGCTGCAGGAAGGGAAACAGTGCGAACCGCTTAGATACGTTGCGGCTTTGAATAGCGGTGCGACTGCTACTCTGTATTGAAGGCATTGCAAAAAAAAAAAGACTTTTCAACCTCCCACCAGCATTTTCGTTCGTAGCATACTTTTTGGGCAGTCACTAGGTGTCTGCCCTGTAAGAGCTTTCAGTGTAACTGTTGCAGATATATTGACTCACAAATCAATTTTTCGTAGAAAGTATGCGGAGTAGAGTGTTATTCTAATAAACAGCACTTGGTCTTCTATATAAGCACAGGGTGGAAAAACTTGAAACGTTTTTACAAGCGAGCATCACGCAATTTCTTCCGGTATACAGAAGAGATACGACGTATTGAATTTACGAGAATGCTCGCTTCTTATAATGTCGCGCACGTTCGACAGGTATAACCAGATGACATTGATGCAAGACCTGGGCGTACCACTCAAGCATGGTGGTTCGGTTCGTTCAGGGGCAAAATCGCAAACAAAATATAGGGTAGTTAATTACGTTTCGACAAATCCCATGATGCTTTATCGACCATAGAGTGAAGATTGAGATTTTAGAAGAAACAAGCGCATTATGCAGCGACAGCTACAGCAAAATTTATTGGTTCAAACATAAGTAAGGTTGAACGAACAAAATTATCAACTGCCAGGTACTCTCGTTAGAACAATCTGTTTAGTGTAACTGCTGAAATGAATACGCTAGTCTTGCACCGTTAAATGCTAGCACAACAAGCATACATAATTGCAATACGTTTGCATAACATCTTACTTTATCCCCGCTAATTTGAACAGTACTGTGGTATACTGATGAACAAATGAAAAACGAAATGCTTCCAACATCGTGAATTAAACAACTGGACACGTGAAACGGCCTACTATACTAAAGTAAAGAAGCAAAACCATCCATGGACCACATGGCTATTCTCTTGCACCGACAGGCATCCATGGTCGATGGTTTCCGTATATGAGTTACTTTATTGCAGTATCGAAGATACATGTATCTCAGATACTGTCTTAGATAGTCTTTAGGTATATTGTATCTGTATCACGATACGCCTCGCAAGACGAGCATCTGTATCTGTATTTTCGTTACAATCGATAATGTATCGTGTATCTTACGCTACAAGATACTGTAGTCGCAACGCTTTGACATGCGAAACACTCTGACATCATCGGCTGTACTCCGCTAGTCAGGCTGGTAATGGTGCCCCCAAGCCACCTGAACAAGACTACGAGCAGGGACAACTTTTTATCTTTTCTCTGACTCCACCAGTCAGGAAAAGCTTTGAGGTGTGCGCTACCCTTTCGGTGAACCAGAGCAACGCGACCGAGGTCGCACAGTCTCGACGAAAAGCATGTGTGCGTACATGCCCACAAGCCTTTTTTTTCACATTTCTTTCATTTTTAGTTGTCAGAGTCAAGAATCTTATTCCTAGTCAATATCAAGAGCCTCTTGCCACAATGCTTGTGGCGATGACCGCACAAACTCTGATGGTGCTCTCCACGGGTACTGATGCTGTATCGAATAGAAGAAGTACTTACCTATCAGAACATATCTTGGCGTATCATACCATTTTCTTTCTACTTTTTCTATTCAAAGAGCTCTTGAAATTGAATATGCTTTTAGCACAAATGCGTTTTTAGTTGTCCTTGCTTTGAATCCCATACATTACCTAGTGTTCTGAACTTTCTTTTTCTGTACGGTTAATGCAATATGCCTTATGTCGAGTACGGCCAAAGTCAGCTGTCTGTTTTATACTTAACTTTATTGTCGGCTTTATTTTTGCTACTAGTTACAAATCTATACTCTCTTGACATTACTCTTCTACAAAGGCGATTTGCGAAATAACCATGTCAATGTGTGGGCATGGGTTGAATATATGGCACCAAATATTCCGTTTACTGCTATTTGAAATGACCACAATGAGTTTGCATCATAGTAATGGTAATATTTTGGAGCCATCCGAAACAACTTAGAAAGGGGACTAGAAAACAGTATGTCAAATGGTTCGTTTTTTTATGAACGTCTCAACGAACCATTGCAGACAAAATTTCATATGCACTGATTTTTTTATTGTCTCTCCATAACAGCTAAAGTGACGATATATCGTGGTTCAATGTCATGACTATTAGGAGTACCACGTGTACTGTGAATCTCAAGTTATTTATTACGACTGCTTGAAAGAACGACTTTTGTATTTTAGTTACAATTTTTATGTGACTATGTGTCCTTGCACTTTTTATTATTACTTTTTTATTTTGTGTGATGGGTCTAAGTCATGAAAAGCTAATCACAACTCGGTGCAGGCTGCCCGCGATATTTCGTGAACTTTGGAATGTTCTCAGATTGTGCTGCTAAGATTACGCACAAATCTTGCTACAGCGGCCGCATGCGATGGAGATGAAATGCTATAGAGGCGATTGTACTTAGATTTGATTGCACGTAAAGAACTTCACATGATCGAAAATTGCGAAGACATTCAGTTTTGCGGTCGTCCTCAGCAAATTGTAGTTTGAAAACGTAAAAAGTAAGCAATTACTATTCGAATTACGCGCAGTGCGCGTACTCTTATTATTTCACAAGCTTACGCAAGCACCGGTGATATACGCTGTAAGGTGTCATCCCTGCTGTAAAAATACAAGACGCATTCTGCCGATGACCAGATTACCGAAGGCCGACGACACTTATTGCCGCCATCAGAATAGAGCGTGGTTTGCTTGTAGACTTTTCTGGGCGCAAGCTACCTCATTAGTGAGTTTCATTTCTAGCATAGTGATTGCTGCTTTCTTATAGTCACTATTGTTTCGAAAGACGGCGACGCCAACACGGTCCCGAAGGCGCCACTGCTTCGAATTCCACCGGGAAGGTCACCAGCCGTTTGGTAGCGTAGGTTTCTCAGCTCGCGACTGCTTCTGCGCAGAGCTGATAGACGAGCGGACGAGACGACGGTGAGTTAAACAAGGTTTATGTACAGCATATATACAGAGGCGTAACAAATTCGGCACTGGGGCCGACAGAGACGCGAAGAGCGGAGCTCTTCTCTCCAACACATAGCTCTACTCTCAAATGGGTCTGCTCTCAACGCGCCGCAGGGCTTCTTTTATATGCACCGGGTCCAACCCAAATGTCCAACCAGAAGCGCCGCTGGTCGTGAGGCCAGAATCCTCCAATAGGGTCGCCGCTGGGCCGCATCATTCTTTCTCATCGAATCTGGAGAGGCTGCGCTGCAGGTGGCTGCACCCAAGGACGAGTGACGTCACCAGGCATTGCGTTGCCCCCGAGACAGGAAGGCGCCCGTTGCTTGCTCGACCGGCTCGCTGGCTGAAATGACTCACTGCACGTGCGCGCCAGAAAGGCGCCGCCAGGCCCCGGAAACTCCCAAGTTCAAGTGCTCACCTGTAGGGGGCGAAAAAATCAACCGCGCGCGCTTTTGCTTTAAACACCCAGAGTGCATCTACTAACCTCTCTCGCCACTCACGCTATTGCACTTTCTTGTAGAGGCGCCTTCGTCGAGGCCAAGTTTTATTTTAAAATGATCAAACGCTACATGTTTGCGTACCGCTACACATAAAAAACAATTTGTTCTTCTAGCAAGTAGTTTTTTTCAAACATTTGCTGCGTCATCAACTTTTTTTAATAGTTTATGCTTCAGCTGACTCAATGTCAGTAGCAGCCTATCGACATCAATATCCTCATTTCAAAGTTTGCGGCGGCCAACAATTGCGACGGTAGGTAACGGCTCGTGGTACGTTCGGATGTGTCTCGGACTGTTTCGTTTCTCTGTAAATGTTTCGAGCCTCTGCCGACCGACACATTCTTTCTCATTCACTTTATTTGACTCGTTCAAATGCTTTCGCGAAGGGAATTCGAGTGACTTTCGGGGAACGAAGCGACCGTTGAAGCTTTCATCGGATGAACACCCGTTGCAAGCCCGGGCCGGTGAGTAGAAACCACTTTATTTTTTTGAGGATGGTTGCATGCGGGGCTTGTTGGTTCACTTCAACATATGTAGTTTTTTTTTTGCCAATGACTGCGTTGGCGTCACACGGTGGCAGCGCATTGAAGTATTAAATTTTAAAATTGTTGAACGTCTCAATCTGTAACCGGAAAAACGTGCGTTACTTGCGGCGTGCATGGCTTCGCGTTGGAACGAGTCGCTAACTAAATAGTTAATTCTGAAATTCTATCACCAGGTAACACCAACCAGGCCGTTGCAATAAAAGAAGGCAAATAAATTTCTGTCGCCTCGCATGTGTCTTCTTAGCTAGCCCATATATTAGTGCAAAAAACCTACTAGCTAATTATTTACTGCAGTCGCGTTTAAGAAACATCACATAATTATGGGTCTGGTTTTGCTATAGTGTGACAAAGGAAGCGTCACATAAATGAGAAATACTTCTTTTTCTGCCACAGCCTCCTGGCCCTCCTGACATGGAAGCAAATGTGTACAATGGGCAAGGAACCTGCTACGTGACATGCCTTGTGAAGAAGCAGCCCTGAGGGATATACGTGTTATAAGCTACATATATGTATAAAATACTGCTGTTTACTAATTAACTGAGTTTATTTGTTTACTTTAGAAAATTTCATGCATTGATTATGCATTGATTTCATGCATTGATATCTGGTGATGTTACTTGTTTTTCTAGACTGCCATGCAATGACAGGATGACTACCCCCGAGTGTCCACTCTGCAAGCACCTTGAAACATCTGAATGTCCACTACAACAGGTCATCTCTAACCTCACACATGTAATGCTGTATTTGTGAATGTTTTACCACGCATATCGTGGAGAGGTGCTTTAGATTGGCTACAAGCATTGCCTGCCTACCGTGGCATGAAATCTACACTTCAATAATGTTGAAACTGTAACACTATTAGTTAGATTGTGTGGCTCTGCTGAGCTCAACAACACACTGTTTGATCCCAGCCACTGTAGCCATATCTCGATGGGGGTGAAACGCTAAGACGCGTGTGTGCTTAAGGGTTTGTTCGATTCGCCTGCACCACATGATTGATTTTACAAAGTGCTGCACCTCGCCATTCGTTTCAGTGGCGCAGCAATGGCATCTTCTAAATCTTGCCATTCATTTCAAAAAGCGCAGGAGAGGTACAGCACCAAAACTAATTCATGACATTCCGGTACCTTCTGCTCTGACGGCGCTGGTTTGGTGCAGCCGCTCGCACAGCTTAACAAACAACATAGCATTAGACGTAGGTGCTTTACCCACCCCTATAAATGCGGCGTGTTTTGCCGAAATGTTTGCACCTCATTCAATTAAGCAAACAAAAATAAGGATTCTACCTTGTCGGCACCTTGTCATTCACTTGTGATGCCGCACTGCTGAACTCCTGCCGCACAAGTTCTGAACTTCTCGTGCACAGCTGTGAACCAGTTCGGATTGGTGCAGGTGAACTAAACTGACCCTTAAAAGATGGAAGCTGGAAAATATGAAAAATGTGTTAACATAAGGGCTCAAAGCAAACGTTTCGACAAGCAGTCTTGTCTCATGTGAAGCTACAATGTCATTTGTTTGAACCCCTGGAAACCAGAATCAATCTAAGTTTGCCCACTACTGTACGACTCACGATCACTTCATAGTTGGCATGTGAATCGTCGAAAATTATTATTTGCAATACATAATGAACACACCCACAGTGATGGGTATTGACAGGCTTTGCGACATTTAGTTGTGCCTTGTGACAGTTTACAAACAACACCAAGAACTGTTTTGTCTTAATTAACTGTGTTTACCTCATACAAGTTTACAAAAAGATGCACCAAAGCTCATAAGACTGCACTCAATTGCTTTAGCTTTGCACATATGTTCAATGGGCTCCTAAAATAATATATCATAAAGGTGATGAGCAGTTGCAGCACAGCTTCCTCAAAGACGTGAAAGCTGTCTTGAAGAGCAAGATTGTGTTCATTGCATGTGGTACTGTTTTTTTTTTTTGGCAGAAAAGCGTTCCAGATTTCTTTGTGCACATCTGCTTCTGTTTAAATTAAGTTGTCATAACTTTAGCGTCTACCATTACGAAGTGAAATTCTGTGCACTATGGTCATGAAACAAAATCTAGGAAATCGCACAGGTAGTTGAAACATACATGATCTTCACTTATCTACAGCCACACTGCAAGATAGTACGTATTTCAAGTCCTAACCTCTAAAAGTAGCAGGGAGAAAACAACTTCATTTTCACCCACAAGTATACTGAAAAAGTAAACACAATAACAAGTGTGTAATAAATGTGACCTGTATTGATCCAGTATTCGGACAGATTTACATCATGTACCACCAATTGATTTCAGGAGTGCTTGCTTGTAAGAGAGTACTGAAGTTCTATGGATATGTCTATGCAAAAAAAGAGATTGTGCTCAGGGCTGAGCATATAGTGTGGTGTAAGAGTACCAACAAAGATGTACAGATAACAAAATTGTACAATGCATACCTGAAGCTTATTTTCTTAGAATTGGGCCTTTTTGATCTGTAAGCACACACCTCATAAGTGTGCCTTTAGCATACATGTTCGCTGCATACTCAGCAGACTGGTCATTACCTGCGACGAGAAATTCTAGCTGTGGTAACTTTGTAACTTAACTCTTAACAATAAATGTAGCAAGCCTGAAATATTTTTAGGCCCATCCCCTAAATATATAATACCTATGATATGGGCTCACGGCTGAGTATTAAAACTAGTGTCTACGCTCTCGACGCGACGCGACATTGCAGAATTGTGAAGTACTCAATGTAGCATTGCAGAGCGAGAAAGATTCTGAAATGCACGCATCCGCAATTGCTTATTTAACAAATTTAGCAAAACTAAATTGCTCTAACTGCGTGAGCTATCTATCGGCAATGTACAAGTTTCCTTTCGATTCCACATCATGCATCTACTTAAAGATCAACACTTCGGGGCAAGCGCCGCATCTGACGGCAGAATCGGACCCTTGTCCTGAAGCCACGCTATTAAACTCGAGCGCCGCAACACAATGAGAGCGACGTTCATTCAGCGATTTCGATGTTCAGTTATATGCATATGCTTGTTAGCTTTCAAGAGTCTTTACACATGGGTTGAAAGCTTTCTATATGTATGAGTGACTTGTTTTGTTCGAACCCGACCGTATACATTGATTGTACCGGCTTGGACACTCGCAATAAACGATGCAAAGCTTACTTGATTGACGTTGTTTTTGCCAGTCGAGGCCAGCTAGGTCCCCTGGCGATAAAAACAGATGCGAAATGCGATTGGGCAACGAAAAAAAAACCAGAGGAAGCGAGCAGCGCGAACCAGCCGCAAACCCCTCCACCTGCAGCAAAAAAAAAAAGAAATACGCGTCTGTTTATTGATGATGATAGTACTGCTAGCGCCATCTCGCCTCGCGGTATTGCAGTTCAGTACGCCGCCGCTACGTATTTGCATGTTATTTTGATACAACAGCCCAAAGGTACAGTTTCCGTTCTCTAAACTGGTAGGTGTTCTGTGGCGCCGCTGCGTGTTGACGCCGTTGAGTTGTTCGCGTCAGGCGGGCTCGCGAGCTGGCCTTGACAAGGATTTCCTTTTTCCGAGGCATGGACGTTCGCTGCGGAGTCGCGGGCATAACAGCACCCCCGCCGCCAGACAATGCGCCGAAAAGACGAGCTGCTTCCACGGGGCTCGGATGTCAGGTGCGCTCGTTCGCCAGGTCCCTCCAGGTTCGCCTCCAGGGCCACGGAGAGAATGCAGCTGCAGACTCTGTTCCGGGAACACATCCCATTCTTGAGGACAGATCCCAGCTCCACTGGCTTGTCGCCACAACTTGTCGGCCAGCTTCGCTCGTCTATGACGATCCTTGGTTTCAGCACTTGTCGATGGTTCTGCAACTTGTCAAGAACGGATCGACAACAGACAACACGCGACACAAGCAAGTGCCCTCGGTCACCCGACAGAACACCAGACAAAGTATAGTACAACATACACCTAGCTACGCGTCTATCGGAATTTCGTTCCCTCTACATCAAGAGGCACATGTGGGACACAAGACTCTAAAAATGAGAACTCAATTTTTTTCTCACGTACAACAACGTAACGAAATAGAATAGAACATAAAGTTGGCTCCTTGAGCTCATTCTGGACGAGAGCGCTCAGCTAAGGCCATGATGAGGACAAAATTTTGCCTCGAATCGCCAGCGAGAAACCGAAAAGTGGAGAAGGTACTAGTTAAAACGCACGGTTCAATGCACCTGCATTAGCATTTAGTTTCCCTTTTTTTAGCGAACGTCAAAGTTGTGCAATTGGAGTATCATGCTCCATCTCAGTAACCGGCCACGTTTAGGCGACGATACCTATGCGGTACCAAGAGCGGCTCACACTTGCGACGTTGCACAGGGGAACAACGATACGGCTTGATACGGATTGACTCCTCACCGCTTAGCTCGATATCGTGTTCGATCACCCTCGTGTTTCCGGGGCGGTCCGAAAACACGTCTCCAAACTCGGAAACAATCTTTCTCAGGTCCTCCTTCTGGACTTCACTTAAGCTAGGCTCTAGGTTCAAGTGCTCCAAGGTTAGCTCCGATCCCCTTTCGATTATATCACTAGAACTGAAAACTTCTTCTCCCTCTTCCGCTGAAGCATTCAACAGCAGATTTACGACCGCTTGACGTTGAACGTATGGTTTCATCAAGTTACTGTAATAAATTTTGTTCGGACGCCTTCCTAATTTCACTTCATAATCGGTATCAGAAAGCTTCGATACTACTTTTGCGGGCCCTTCCCGATGAACCTCAAGCTTGTTCTTTTTGGACGGCCGCAGCAGCAATACCTGACTTCCTACTTCAAAAGCGCGCTTCTTCACCGATTTCTCGTAGTGCTCCTTCGACAGCACTTGTGCCGCGTTTTTGTGGCTTTCCAATAGCGCTTTAATCGAGAGGTCCTCACGCTGTTCTCGAATGAGCGTCTCTGGATCAACTCTCGACAGCTTACTCCTACTTTCCGCTACAGGCGAGAGCGTTGCAGCCCTCTCGCTCTGATTCAATGGTGCCGTGTCGTCTCCCCTTGCTACGGAAACTGCGCCGGTCGCTTCGGCGACGGGCCGCTCACGTGACTGCTCACATGACTCACGCGGAAAATTTCCTCTCTGAGGTTCTGTCGATCCGCCGACAAGGTCACTTGAGAGTTCACCGCATTGAACAAGATCAAGCTCCTGCGAAAGCTTTCGCGCTTGCGATCGCGTGAGGGCCATGTACGCTAAGTTGGGGAAGAACGATTTACCCTGCTCTTTGAGAAGCTGCTCTGAGTTGTTGGAGAAAAGATAAGGAAAACGATCGGGAAGCGCGGCAGACACAGCCGCTTCGGTGCGAAGCTTACCGAACGGGCCTTCAATGACAACCATGGCGATTGGTAAGCAAGCACTCTGCTCTTCGGCGACTTGCCTGATGCACGCGCATTCTCCTGCAAAGTCATCCGGAGACACCAATGAAGGATGGACAACGTCCATGGTTGCCGCGGAGTCTCTAATTGCTCGACACACTTTCCCATTCACACTAATTTCTTGGATATACGGCTCTAACAACCGCATGTTCTTTTCCGATTCTCGTATTGTTGCAAAAGCAAACTTTTGCTTAGTTTATCGCGATGTGCCCTTCCTTTTTGCAGTTGTAGCAGATTAGCGGCTTCCATGATTCAAACGCCCGTGCGGTATCAGTGCGTTGTTTAGGAACCTCACTCGATTTCTCCGCTTCCGTTTGCCCTTCCCCTACAGTGTCCTTCGTAAGAGACGGGTCCTTCATGAAATTACGGTGCGGAGCGGGTTTCCGTTGATCAGGTTTCTTTGAAAAGCCCTCTTTTCTTTCATCCCTTTCCACGCGCACTGCCCTGCTATGCAACTTTCGGCGAGTATAATACTCCTCAGCTAACTCTGCTGCCTTGTTTAGCTGTACTTGCCCAAGTTTGTCCTGCAGCCAAAGTTTGACATCCTCCTCGATGCAGCGTTAGAATTGCTCCAATGCAACGCATTCCACCACTTTATCGCGGTCGTCATAAACACCTTCGCCCTTGAGCCATTCAATTAAATCAGCTTTAAGACGAAACGCGAAGTCAACGTGTGACTCATTCCCCTTTTTAGCATACCGGAACCTTTGCCTGAAAGCCTCGGGCGACAACTTATAACGTCTCAAGAGCACTACCTTAACCTCGTCATAGCTCTCAAACGCTTCCCTCGACAAGAAAGTTATCGCGTCGGACACTTCGCCGGGAAGAAGAGCTAACAGGTTCCGCGCCCAAGGAGACCGTAAGCGTTTCGCTCACAGACGTGTTCAAACTTGACGAGATACCTCGCCATGTCCTCGCCTACTATGAACGGTGGCAGTTGGTTCTGAATTCTAAAACCGCTGACCTGAATCATCGGAGAAGCTACGCTAGGCGCCTGCGAACACTGTAGGATTGCCAATTCTATTCGTTTAAACTCGAGGTGCTCCTGTCTCTCGGCCTCCTCACGGCTTTCGCGCCTTTCAGCTTCTTCAAGTTCGCGAACTTCTACTTCTCGCCTTTCAGCCTCTTCGCGGCGTGCTTCGATATCCTCCCAGGCCTCATCGACTTCCTCAGCCGAAACTCCTTCATATCTCATGATCTCAAGAATCGCTTGCTTTCGTTTCGCACTGCCCAAACTAATGCCGAGTTCCTCACAAATTTCGATGAGTTCCTTCACCTTAAGGTTCTCCATCGTTCACACTAGCCTCTTGCTGTTTGCCCCTGTTAAGAATCTACTTGCCGTACCCACTATAAGCCTACTAGCAAGACGCGCAAGCAATTTTTAACACTCCCGTGTTTACACCCTCCGCATTACGGTTGGTTTCAAAGCGCTTCCACTTGGCTTGAAACGATCAAAGCTCACTCTAATGCTTCACACAGCCCTTCTCTAAACTAGAATAACCTGAGCTAGAGTAGTCTGGTGAACTGAGGGGAAAACATCAGGCACTCACCGCATCGATGTCGCTGACGCCGGCCGATCCCGCAGCTGCCAACCACTGTTACGAACGACGGCAACGCCAACACGGTCCCGAAGGCGCCACTGCTTCGAATTCCACCGGGAAGGTCACCAGCCGTTTGGTAGCGTAGGTTTCTCAGCTCGCGACTGCTTCTGCGCAGAGCTGATAGACGAGCGGACGAGACGACGGTGAGTTAAACAAGGTTTATGTAGAGCATATATACAGAGGCGTTACAAATTCGGCACTAGGGCCGACAGAGACGCGAAGAGCCGAGCTCTTCTCTCTAACACATAGCTCTACTCTCAAATGGGTCTGCTCTCGACGCGCCGCAGGACTTCTTTTATATGCACCGGGTCCAACCCAAATGTCCAACCAGAAGCGCTGCTGGTCGTGAGGTCAGAATCTTCCAATGAGGTCGCCGCTGGGCCACGTCATTCTTTCTCATCGAATCTGTAGAGGCTGCGCTGCAGGTGGCTGCACCCAAGGACGAGTGACGTCACCAGGCATTGCGTCGCCCCCCAGGCAGGAAGGCGCCCGTTGCTTGAGGGGCTCGCTGGCTGAAATGACTCACTGCACGTGCGCGCCAGAAAGGCGCCACCGCGTGTTGACGCCGTTGAGTTGTTCGCGTCAGGCGGGCTCGCGGGCTGGCCTTGACACAGATTTCCTTTTTCCGAGGCATGGACGTTCGCTGCGGACTCGCGGGCATAACACTATGCAACAGCTCTGAAGTGTTTCTTATGTGCAGATGCCCTCTCGCCTAAACAAATGGCTCGTTAGTCTATAGCTATATAGATAACGAATGCTTTGCGCTGGCAGATAAGATGAATAAGAAACATAATAGCATCTTTATGCACTCTGTGTGGTGTCAAAATGGATACAATATGCATACCGTTCAACAAAACTGCCACTACCTGCGTTGTTGCTGCTGTACATTGGTGATTTGGTATTGCAAAAAGGTCGTTTATGGACAAGTTGCAAACTGCACACCGCTATTTGCTTCATCAGGCCTAAGCTTCTTATTGAAGCTTGTGTGATTAGATTGCAACCCACAAGCTGGTCGGCAAGCTAAGCAGCGACTCCATTCACTAACCAAAATGACAAGCAAGAACCGCTATCAGCGAAGTGTTTACTGAGCGGTCCTGGTAAGCCGCTAAATCCAACCCCAATACGTTTTTTGAAAGTAAACCAAGTTACTCTGCCACCATACTTTTGGAGATGCCAACAAACATTTCTTTAAAATGAAATTGGGCACACTTTAGAAAATTTCATGCAGTCGCTTCTGTGCCCACGCGTTCCACGCCACATGTAGATTCGTTTGATTGATTAATTGATATATGGTTTTTAACGTCCCAAGACCACCATATGAATATGAGAGACGCCACCTTTCGACAATTTCGACCACCTGGAGTCCTTTAACGTGCACCCAAATTTGACCACACGGGCCTACAACATTTCCGCCTCCATCGGAAATGGAGCCGCAGCAGCCGGTATTCGATCCCTTGACCTGCGGGTCAGCAGCCGAGTACCTTAGCCACTAGACAACCACGGCGGGGACCAGAGTGTGGGGGTCTATAACAAAAGAAATTGCGAATGTATCAATGTATCTTAAGATACGATTGACTCGTATTGTATTGGTACGGTTTTTGCACCAGTTTTATGCATCTGTATCTCCAATACTTTTTCGTCGGAGTATCTTGTATCGTATCGCGATACAATTTAGACATATCTTTGCCGAGCTCTGATAAGCGGAGGCTAAAGAATCCGTACTCCTAACGTATCATGCATTACTGCAACGCTCGTGGCTCGAACGCAGGTCATACCCTATGCCACATCCAAAACTCACGAGAGACGAAGGCACCCACTATACAGGCGCTTTCAAAGCAACACGTTCATGCTCGACATATCACGGGAATGTGGCAGACACTCTGACGCATCTCCTACTGCAGTGAAAAGTAGGCGTTCTTAGGCTACAAGTAGCAGCAACAGATGCAGACCCAAACCTCCTCAGTGAAGCATCGGGGCTTTGATCTTTTAGCCGGACCTGGTCGACCAGCGTGAACTCGTCGGTCGAGCCCGGCAGCTGGTCCAGGTCAGAGATCCAATTTTGACTCACAAGCTTTACACAACGAATGTTTTCTCTATCTCTGTCTTCTTTTGATTGCTAGTGTGCGGCTTGCTTGACTGTATGTATCTATGCGTTTCGCTCTATGCTTGCACACGTGGTTATTAAATTACATGTTTTCGCAATAGGCGTATTCAAAATTCATCAGTAAACTGAGAGTGTGTCTGAAGTACACACAAGGCCGTTCCGATATTAAATCAACTTTTCTGTTTGTTGTAACAATAAGTTTTTAAACCTTGAACATGGCGCAATGTTTATCTTCTTTGCATAAAATATGCAACGAGAAACCAAATGGCCGTGTCTTCGTCCACTAATTGAATTCGAGCCCCACGGGGTAAATTGAAAACACAACCCATGTTTTTTTTCCGCCTTTCTAAGCACACATCGGGTGCATTCCAAAGTACGTATCTGTACAATTTACTGTGCCGATTCACGCCTTTTCCCTGGTTCCCGTGGCAGTTCGCACAGGAACGAAAGTTAATTTGGCTCACAGACGGTTTTTCTCATCCCTCTGTCACTGCTGTTTGCACTGCTCCCCACACATAGGGCACGCTCATGCATTCGAATAAACACGCACACAAAAGCTGGGCCGTTCTTTTTTAATTTGTATCGCGCGTGGTGGCGCATTCACAAAGTTTCTGTTTTGCGCGAATCGGCACGTCGGCAAAGCGTCAGTAAACAAAATGCTGACTTTCGCGGGGAGCAGGTCCTACTGTTTGCCGCCTACATATTTTCCAGTTTCCGCAAGGCTTATGACGCACCCTAGAAACTTGAAAGTTGCCCCATCGAGATAGAGAGTACTTCCATCACGAAGTTTCTTCCGTCCTGTCTCAAATAAACTTTTCTGGAAAGTTCAGATGCTGCTTTCTCTATTTCTTTCAGACCCTCCTAGACTGCCAGTTTACAATCCCGGCTAAAAGAATCAGGTTCTAAACAGAAGGGCTCTCACGGTAGTCTACTTCTTAACAAGATATGTTACCTCTTCCGGAATAGTTAGGTACACGCAAGCTGCTTGTGAAATGAATGGTTAAGTTTATGGAACATGCTCGTGAAAGCGATTGCCTGGCGTACTCTTTTTCATTTTGTTATTCGGGTCGTATAAACGTACTCGCGACACCATGCTTTGTTGTTCCAGTACTCCTTCACGATTTTTTTTATATCACAGTTGTACGATGCAAGCTGAAAGAGCAAGGACAGCACGACTGTTTTAAAGGACACCACGAAAATAAATCTAATTTAGACGATACACATACCGTTTTGTTGTGTTAGGTATTACCGGCATTTTGCGTGGCTTTTCGCATACCTTTATATTTTCAAACAGTTTGAGGCTTTAGGAGGCCGATATATAAAAACGAAAGTAGCAAGAAGGCGGAAGAATTTTAAAAAAGGCAGAAGTGCAGCACCTTTTGCAGTCATTACGTGATCTCGCTCTCGGGGACTCCTAAAATAGAAAACGGCCACGCCACACACAGCCTTATGCAAGGACGCGCGATGCAGCTGCTCTGTCACATGATTTACTCTCATAGCATCATCATGAACTCTTGTCATCATCCATTACCTACATGTCTTTGATTTACGCAATTATAAATTTCGTCTTTCCTGTTATGGCATAGCCAACGTATTAGATACGTTCAAGCTCGCTATAGTGCGAGGGAATAATCGTAATAAGAGCTTTCACCTCCCCTGTCTTAATCGTACTTTACGATGCAAGCTATAATGCTTTTCGTGATGCCGTGCAGAGATGACAGAAAGCTATCATCATTACGAATCTACCGTGCTGTTTTCGCCCTTCTGTACATCTTCTGCTTTGCTACCAGAGCTCAAGGAATAATTTGTCTAGCATGAATTGCAACGTCTCTGGTGGGTGAAATAACGAGTACGGTGAGAGAGAGAACGTGGCAGAAAGATGGTGAAATGAAGATATATAGAGCAAAAAAAGAAAGAAAGAAAAGTTAAAATACAAAAAGAGAAGCAGAGAGACTGAAGGAAACAGATCAGAAATGCAATATAATAAAGAAAGAGCAAGACGAAAACAAAAATAAGGAAGAGGCAATCAAGAAAGGGGCACAAACAAGGGGAAATAGAGCAAGAAAGGTGTATAGAAAGAAAGAGAGAGAGAAGGCGGAAAAAATAAGGCAGATCACGGCGTCATATAATCGGCGCACATAATTTTAGTTCAAGGTGTTTCCTTTCATGCAGCGCCTTATTGTGGAGTATTATTATTGGTATATTTTATATCGATGTTTACCAGCTATAGCAACGTTTGGCGTCAGTGTAACCACAGTGACGCCCATGCCCTTCACTATCGAGGGGACTAATGTGCACGTTAGTGATTTAACCAGCGTGGCCGCTGAACTTGGCAACGAATGCCTAACAATTGTGTTCAACGTCCCTAGACCACAATATCATTATGAGAGTAGCCATAGTGGAGAACTTTGAAAATTTTCACCACCTGTGGTTCTTCAACGTGCACAGAAGTATAAGACCACGAGCCCCAAGCATTCCGGCCTCTATCGAAAATGCGGCCGCCATGGCCGGCATTCAATCCCGTGACGTGCGGGTCAGCACTAGAGTGCCTTAGCCACTAGAACATTATGGTGGGTGGCAACATATATGTGAACACAGTGTATTGTAGACTGCTTAAAGGTAACACTAACAAGCACATCAAAACAGTGAATATTCAGTACATCAAAGCGTCGTCAATTACGAGTGAAGTGATATCTTACGTGCTTCTGGGTCATATGGTAACCCTACGCTTGTGCTCATTATTACAACTCCAGTACTGCGCTTCAGCCAAACGAGAGATGGACGTTCGTAACCTGAGCCACGAATGCGCGCAGACGTTCTAAATCCGAGTGATTGCAGTCCACTCCCCAAAGGCGCGACATTCACCCGTCGACATTGCTGCCTTTCTGCGGTGATTCCGGCAGCAGTTTTATGAGTCGCTCCTATCCTACTCGAAGCATTTGGTGCTGGGAAGCACCCTTGGAGCACGTGTGAGCTTTACCACTGTGACAGCAAGCTGTCAAACGCTAACACGATTATATGGCAAAGAACAAAAACTGGTGACTCTGGCGACTTCCAGATGCTAAAGTAAGACAAGTCTTCCTCGCTGATGTCGAGCCGTTCTAATCAGGCCTACAAAAGTTCCATGAGCTCCGAGCACCACCTCCGAAGCCATGCTTTGACTGCGTTGGCGCGGAATTGTTTCCCATCGGCGCTAGTGTGATGACAGCATTACTTCACACCACTTCTCAGACGCGGCTGCAGCGCCTCACTCAAGCTAACTCTACCAACAGAGAGCAGCATGCCAGAGAGAATTCGTGAGAGATAGAAACTCCATTTACGAAAGGTCGAACGTGCTACTCGATGGCATCGCCGGTGAAGTATATTCTACAGTTACACAACCAGTCTCAAACATTTAAACTTGTGCTTCTGCTTTTGGCAATAATAACCGAATTAATTATATGTTTTTCGAGCTTCATGACGCTTTTGAAGATGTATCTCATTAAAAACAATTATTTATGCTAAACAAGGGTGATCTTGAAATATATGTTTTTGGACAGCTGAATGCCTCAAAAATCTCCACGAATTCTTATATATAGGTGGCCGTCACCCGGCCTGTCTGCCCCTTACTTCTGGGGTAGCACAGGCTGTGCTGTTGGGCCCTCTGTTGTTCCTTCTGCAAGTTAATGACATTGTTGATGTTGTTAAGCCGAATGTTGAAATAAGGCTATGTGCTGACACTTTTCGGTTGTTTAATGAAATGATCTGCGCTAGTGACCAAGAGGACCGCAAAGATAGCATCATTCAAAACTTTCAATTGTGCACCCATTGGGAGATCACCATAAATGTAGAAAAGAAGTGTTTTTTTTTTACTAACATGCTGAAAGGAAACATTTCTATATTAGAATTAAGTGCTAGGCTCTTCTGCAACTAAAGAAGTCACTAACTGAGATATATAGGCGTCACCAATGGCAAAAATTTATCCTGGAACCTTCATTTGCTTAAGATACCTTCAAAGGCTTTCCGAACACTGTGCTTTTTGAAATAGAGACTTAAACATACTTCAGCCACTCTTAAACTTTCCGCACATTACCAGAGCTCGAGTACGCATTCAATGCATGGGACATTTCACACACAATACAATGCAAAGAAACTCAAATAAATACAAAGACGGGCCATTTAATGTGCCTACACTGGCTTTCGACATTCGACTCACCAAATGAACTTTAATGCAGTCGAACAATGTTCCAACTTTTGAGTCGAGTAGCAAGAAAAACGTGGAACGACTTTTTTTCACAGATACTCACTAACAAAGTTGCACTCGGTCAAGCAGCATCTCAAGTCCACTATTAACGAGGCCTACTCACCATAACCACCGAAATGCTTCAACCCCCTATTTTGCCAGAACTGATCTAATCAAATACGTTTTCCCCGTGCTCTCTATAATGTTTAAAACAACTTATCTAGAGAAGCACTTTCATTTTACTTTGTACACTTTTTTGTTTGAAGTATAGTCTACCTCATAAAGTGTTTTGCAGCTTTTCAAGTCGTATTCTAACAACAATCGTTGGAATTTGCAAATTTTTTTTTCTTTTTTGTTAAGCTTTTGTGTTCTACTCACCTTGCATGCACCTTGTGTCCGGAGTTTGTAATAAATAAATAAATAAATAACTGAATTAAATTTCCTCTGAGTCCTTTTTGCGATACCCATGATAGAGTGACTAGATTTTGCAGATTTGGGTCATCAAGATGAACAAAAGACCCCTTCCTAAGAAGCGAGCTCGAATGGGAACAGTTTCCACATAAAGAAGTGCTCAGGCGTAAAATACGCCGTCAACTGATGCAGTTGGTCTATCGAGAGGAACAATACAAGTGAAGTGGCTGGAAAAGTGGATGCATCGACACACATCTTTTATTCACTTGTAGGGAAGTTCACGGGAACATAAACCGCAAAGGCGAGTGTCACCGAACGTGTCTATTGAAGAAGTGCGGCCGACCTTGACGCTTTCTCGGCAGTAGCAAAAGAACAATACAGGTCAAAGTGGACGAAGAGACGATTGGTACACTCCGTGTGCCTTCGAGTGTTCTTCCCTAAGAAAACGCTGAGGGCCCTTGCAAAGAAGATGAAGGTTCTTGAGCTTCGTGGGTAGGTCGTTTTTTACGGCGAGCGTATTGTGCAAGAGCGAAATTGTATAGGCTTTCGTCCCATTGTCATTGTTCAGGCCCTGTAAAGGGAGAACCTATTTTCTGCCCGATGGGTCTTTATGCACGTGGAGAGGCTTTCTCGCCCTAGCGGATTGCACAGGGCACCATAGCCATATTCTTTTGTGGTGTAAAACACGCTTTTCTTGACCAACTCTTTCGACTTTAGGCTATATAGTGGATGAAGCTTGGGCACTAAACTCATCCGGCTGTCTTCTCACGTATTCTTTCTTGTCCAAGTGGAATGTCGATGCGCAACAGTGATGTCGCACTTGTCTTTTTGGCCGACAATATCTGCAAGTAAGAATAAAATACACAAACACTGGTCGCTAACTAGCGTTCTTCCCTGCAGAAAACGTCGAAAAACGATAGGCTTCTGCCTGGAGAGTGGTGATAAAATCTCTATATGATGTTCTGCGTGAGGAGACCGGTCAGTGCTTCGTGAGATGTGGCACCATCTGGCAGTGATGCGAATAAAAGGAAGTGTTTTTTTAGACATGGGAGTGGCTGGTAGATGACAAAAGCATGTCGTTTCAGGGAAGCGTAGGAAAAACCTCCTTTCTCGTCCAAAGCATGGAATTGTATGCACCAGATAGTAAATACTGAGGTCTTTCGAATTGTGTACATATGAATGTATAAGTAAAAGAAGACACAGTCCTATGAGCACGTATTGATGTGCCTCAAATATGCGTAATACTTGGTTGTTGATTCACAATGTTCACATGCATGAACGCAGCTACCTGATCAAGACGAGTGAACGTTGAGCACGAGGTTTCGAAATTCGCCGGGTGGCTGAATCAATGGGCATGAGAACCAACAAGCAGACGAAAATTTCTGCGTTGACGTATCTCAAGAAAGACTCACGCCTGTAAATTAACCCTGCTTCGCAACTCAAGGTTTTCTCTCTACAGGTTGAATCGAATGAGACGTTTGCGTCAACGGGAGAAGGGGGGGGCGTTCAAATAGACGATAAAGTTGTCTCTCGACCCTACAAGAGATGAATTCAGCAGGTGACTAGATAACTAAAACTGCCTATCTTTAGGTGATGTGTACTTTTATGCAGCTGCACAATCCAAAATGGTGCATGCCTTGAAAAGTGACCAGGCTTGATATGTTGCTCAATTGGACGAAGGCGATCTCGCCGGGCAATATCGATGGACAACCGTATGCAGGCATTCAAAATTCTCACGGAAAAAGCTAGCGCTTATGTATAGTCACAGAATCCACTTGATGTATAATTCTCCATATAGAAAACCGACTCTGATGCCCAAATTAAAAATTAGTGGGTATGTTATCCACAGTTGTTTGCAGATATGATGTTTTGAATTAAAATGTGTTAAAGATATTTCTCCTTTCTGTGTGAAACAAATCGTTCTTCCTGTAAAGAACTCTCAGGAAGGACACCGGCTTTGGGTTGCACCGCTTAAGTGGACGTCATTTTCAGCGGAATATAGCCTTATTTAGCGAACGGGAATCGGGGCTTAGCAGTAGGTAAGGAGGAGGATGTAAAAGAGGAAAAGAGGCTAACTCATAGCATAGCCACGTATGGTATATTGTAGCAAGCGAATAAAAAAAGAAGTGAATAGGAAAAAGAAGAAGTGAGCTGTGGGTGTCTGCATCCTACTCAGCAGCACACGTATAGCACTGACCAGGGTGCTGACCATACTGAAAACTTGTCCGTATCCGTCAGTCAGGCTATGAGGTACCGATGAAGCGTCCCTCACTCTCGAAGTCTGATTCCTCTCATCAGGCGCGTGTATTTTCGGGAGTTCGGGCCAATCATCCCCTGCGTTGCTGGTAAAGGCGTCCTTGTTCTTCGAGACGGCTGCGTTCGGACTGGGTAGTATGAATAAAGCGAGAGCTTTACTGCTAGCAGAAGGGCCCTTGTTCTTATAACCGACAACGCATGGCCTAAGTGAAAAGGTGGAGGTGGTTTTGGACGTGCTTCGCGAGGCAAGGTTTGGGTGGCTTTGATGCACGCCAGTGACGAGACTTTCGTCACGTAGTGGATGCAGCCGCTTCTCGATTTGAGATGACATCTCTAACGCTTTTCTTCAGTATTGTTAGATCCCATCAAATAAAAGGACAGTCCTTCGAAAAGGCATCATGTGGCCCATTGTAATTTGAGCACTTCTGTATCGTGGCCTCGCTCGTGTCCATGTTGTGGTGCCCAGTGCATCACGAACATACGTTAGAGTTCGCGTACACACCAATTACGAGACATACCTTCATGACTTCCAGAACTGAAGCGGTTTCTGCACAAAAGGATGAACTGCATGTAGAACGTGGCCCTCTTTTACGTGGGATGGGAGTGACGAAATCCTTATGCATCGTGATGTTCCAATACTACATATACCTGCAATAATGAAGTCTTCCAAAGCCGGCTTGATAAATACTGCTAGTTCCGCGTTGGTAATGGCTTCGTCAACATAATAATAGATTCAAAGCAGCTCTTTGGTTAGCCTTTGTAACGCTGTCCTTCCGTCGGCACCACGTTCCCCTGGCCGTAGGTGTTGGAGCGGTGCTCTCTCTCTAGCCTGTCGCTGCTCGCTGCGTGTCATCTCTCTTACTTCACATTCTCCACCACTCGCCACGTCCGAGTGCACATCGAGCGAACAGTCTGTCTCCATTAAGAATCCTCTACTCTACAGAGCGCTGACACAACAGGTGCATGGGGCGACAGCTGCGCACTCCGCTGGCGGCGCCACTGTAGTTACGCGGTATAAAATCACGAAGTGCGCACGGCTCTATTTCTCCTGCGCAAGAGCGCGAAGAGCGCCAAAATTGACGCCGCCGCCAGTGTCAGCGTTAGCTCACGCACAAGCCCTCAATAAAGTACAGCATCTCCCGCTCAACGAACAATCTCCCCGCTGCTTCGCATCCACAGATGGTTCTCTTTAGCGGGAGATGGTTTAGTTTTTCACCCCAGTGTTCACTTCTTTGCCCAATGGTACATCACAGTGGACTCACATTCCATAAGTTCTGTAACTTCACGTAATCTGTCTAGCGCAGTCACATGATTAAGTCAATCGTTAGGACGTTCTTGCGGCTTCAACTATCAATCAGGTAATAAAGAAATGCTCAGAATATAACCAAACGCTCTACATAGCCTTCATAGATTACGAGAAAGCGTTTGATTCAGTAGAAATATCAGCCGTCATGCAGACACTGCGGAATCAGGGCGTCGATGAAGTATATATAAACATCCTGGAAGAAATCTACAGGAAATGCACTGCTACCATAGTGCTTCATAAAGAAAGCAACAGAATACCAATCAAGAAGGGTGTAATGCAGGGGGACACAATCTCCCCAATGCGATTCACCGCGTGCTTACAGGAGGTTTTCAGAAGTCTAGAATGGAAACAGTTAGGGATAAGAGTTAATGGAGAATACCTTAGTAACCTGCGTTTTGCCGATAACATTGCATTGCTGAGTAACTCAGGTGACGAATTGCAACTCATGATTACGGAGTTAGACAAGGAGAGCAGAAAGGTGGGTCTTAAAATTAATCTGCAGAAAACGAAAGTAATGTACAACAACTTCGGAAAAGAGCAGCGCTTCGAGATAGGTAATAGTGCACTTAAGGTTGTAGAAGACTATGTTTACTTAGGGCAGGTAACAACCACAGAGCCGAACCACGAGATTGAAGTAACTGGAAGAATAAGAAGGGGGTGGAGCACATTCAGGCCCCCGAAACTCTCAAGTTGAAGTGCTCACCTGTAGGGGGTGAAAAAGTCAACCGCGGCGCGTTTCTGCTTCAAACACCCAGAGTGGATCTACTAACCTCTCTCGCCATTCGCGCTATTGCACTTTCTTGTAGAGGCGCCTTCGTCGGGGCCAAGTTTTATTTTAGTTTTATTTTAAAATGATCAAATACTACATGTTTGCGTACCGCTACACATAAAAAACATTTTGTTCTTCTAGCAAGTAGTTTTTCTTAAACATGTTTTGCGTCATGAACTTTTTGTAATAATTTTTGATCCACTCGATGTCAGTGGCAGCCTATCGACATCATTATCCTCATTTCAAAGTTTGCGGCGGCCAACAGTTGCGACGGCAGGTAACGGCTCGCGGTACGTTCGGAGGTGTCTCGGACTGTTTTGTTTCGCTGTAAATATTTCAAGCCTCTGCCGACCGACACATTCTTTCACACTTTGTTTATTTTGACTCGTCCAAATGCTTTCGCGAAGGGAATTCGAGTGACTTTCAGGGAACGAAGCGACCGTTGAAGCTTTCATGGGATGAACATTCGTTGCAAGCCCGGGCCGGTGAGTAGAAACCACTTCAGTTTTTTAAGGATGGTTGCTTGCGGCGCTAGTTGGTTCAATTCAACATATGTAGTTTTTTTGCCAATGACTGCGTAGGCGTCACACGGTGGCAGCCCATTGCAGTATTAAATTTTAAAATTGTTGAACGTATCAATCTGTAACCGGAAAAACGTGCGTTACTTGCGGCGTGCATGGCTTCACGTGGGAACGAGTCACTGACTAAATAGTCAATTCTGAAATTCTATAACCAGGTAACACCAACCAGACCGTTGCGATAAAAGAAGGCAAATAAATCACTGTCGCCTCGCATGTGTCTTCTTAGCTAGCCCATATATTAGTGCAAAAAACCAACTAGTTAATAGTTTACTGTAGTTGCGTTGGAGAAACATCACATAATTATGGGTCTGGGTTTGCTATAGTGTGACAAAGGAAGCGTCACATAAATGAGAAATACTTCTTTTTCTGCCACAGTCTCCTGGCCCACCTGACATGGAAGCAAATGTGTACAATGGGCAAGGAACCTGCTACATGACATGCCTTGTGACGAAGCAGCCCTGAGTGATATACGTGTTATGAGGTACCACTACATATATGTATAAAATACTGCTGTTTACTAATTAACTGAGCTTATTTGCTTACTTGGGAAAATTTAATGCATTGATTTCATGCATTGATATCTGCTGATGTTAGTTGTTTTTCCAGACTGTCATGAAATGACAGGATGACCACACCCAAATGTCCACTCTGCAAGCACGTTGAAACATCTGAATGCCCTCTACAACAGGTCGCCTCTAACTTCACACATGTAATGCTGTATTTGTGAATGTTTTACCGCGCATATTGTGTAGACGTGCTTTAGATTGGCTACAAGCATTGCCTGCCTACCATGGCATGGAATCTACACTTCAACAATGTTGAAACTGTAACACTATTAGTTAGATTGTGTGGCGCTGCTGAGCTCAACAACATACTGTTTGATCACAGCCAGTGTAGCCATATTTCGATGGGGTTGAACCGCTAAGACGCTTGTAAGCTTAAGGGTTTGATCGATTCGTCTGCACCGCATGATCCATTTCACAAAGTGCTGCACCTCGCCATTCGTTTCAGTGGCGCAGCAATGGCATCTTCTAAATCTTGCCATTCATTTCAAAAAGCGCAGGAGAGGTACAGCACAAAAACTATTTCATGACTTTCCTCTACTTTCTGCTCTGACGGCGCTGGTTTGGTGCAGCCACTCGCACAGCTTAACAAACAACATAGCAATAGACGTAGGTGCTGTACGCCCCCCCCCCTCTATAAATGCGGCGTGTTTTGCCAAGATGTTTGCATCTCGTTAAATTAAGTGAACAAAAATAAGGATTCCACCTTGTGGGCACCTTGTCGTTCACTTGTGATGCCGCACCGCTGAACTCCTGCCGCACAGGTTCTGAACTTCTTGTGCACAGCTGTGAACCAGTTCGGATTGGTGCAGGTGAACTAAACTGATCTTTAAAAGATAGAAGCTTGAAAATATGAAAAACATGTTAATATAAGGAGTCAAAGCAAATGTTTCGACAAGCAGTCTTGTCTTTTGTGAGGCTACAATGTCATTTGTTTGAACCCCTGGAAGCCAGAATCAATCTAAATTTACCCACTACTGTACGACTCACGATCACTTCATAGTTGGCATGTGAATCGTCTGGAATTATTATTTGCACTACATAATGAACACACCCACAGTGATGGGAATTAACAGGCTTTCCAACATTTAGTTGTGCCTTGTGACAGTTAACCAACAACACCCAGAACTGTTTTGTCTTAATTAACTGTGTTTAGCTCATACAAGTTTACAAAAAGATGACCAAAGCTCATAAGACTGCACTCAATTGCTTTAGCTTTGCACATATGTTCAATGGGCTCCTAAAATAATCAATCATAAAGATGATGAGCAGTTGCAGAACAGCTTCATCAAAGGTGTAAATGCTGTCATGAAGAGCAAGATTGTGTTCATTGCATGTGGTACTGTTTTTTTTTTTGGCAGAAAAATGTTCCAGATTTCTTTGTGCACATCTTCTTCTGTTTAAATTAAGTTGTCATAACTATAGTGTCTACCACTAAGAAGAGAAATTCTGTGCACTACGGTCATGAAAAAAAAATCTAGGAAATCGCACAGGTAGTTGAAACAGACATGATCTTTACTTATCTACAGCCACACTGCAAGATAGTACGTGTTTCAAGTCCTAACCTCTAAAAGTAGCAGGGAGAAAGCAACTTCATTTTCAAGCACAAGTATACTGAAAAAGTAAACTTAATAACAAGTGGAATAAATGTGACCTTTATTGATCCAGAATTTGGACAGATTCACATCATGTACAACCAATCGATTTCAGGAGTGCTTGCTTGCAAGAGAGTACTCAAGTTTTATGGATATGCCTATGCAAAAAAAGAGATTGTGATCAGGGCTGAGCAGATAGTGTGATGTAAGAGTACCAACAAAGGTGTACAGATAACAAATTTGTACAATGCATACCTGAAACTTATTTTCTTAGAATTGGGCCTTTTCGATCTGTAAGCACACACCTCATAAGTGTCCCTTTAGCATAAATGTTCGCTGCATACTCAGCAGACTGGTCATTACCTGCAACGAGAAATTCTAGCTGTGGTAACTGTGTAACATAACTCTAACAATAAATGTAGCAAGCCCGAAATATTTTTAGGCCCATCCCCTAAATACATTATACCTATGATATGGGCCCACGGCTGAGTATTAAAACTAGTGCCTACGCTCTTGACACGACGCGACATTGCAAAATTGTGAAGTACTCAATGTAGCATTGCAGAGCAAGAATGATTCAGAGATGCACGCATCCGCAATTGCTTAATTAACAAATTTAGCAAAACTACATTGCTCTAACTGCGCGAGCTATCGATCGGCAAAGTGGAAGTTTCCTTCCCGATTCCACATCTTGCATTCGCTTCAAGATCAACACTACGGGGCACGCGCCGCATCTGACGGCAGAATCGGACCCTTGTCCTCAAGCCTCGCTATTAACCTCGAGCGCTGCAACACGATGAGAGCGACGTTCATTCAGCGATTTCGATGTTCAGTTATATGCATATGCTTGTTAGCTTTCAAGTCTTTACACATGGGTTGAAAGCTTTTGATATGTATGAGTGACTTGTTTAGTTCGGACCCGACCGTATACATTGATTGTACCGGCTTGGACACTCGCAAAAAAGGATGCAAACCTTACTTCATTGACGTTGTTTTTGCCGGTCGAGGCCAGCTAGGTCCCCTGGCGATAATTACAGACGCGAAACGCGATTGGGCAACGAAAAAAAAAACAGAGGAAGCGAGCAGCGTGAACCAGCCGCGCCCCCCCCCCCACCTGCAGCAAAAAAAATGCGTCTGTTTATTGATGATGATAGTACTACCAGCGCCATCCGGCCTCGCGGTATTGCAGTTCAGTACGCCGCCGCTACGTATTTGCATGGTATTTTGATACAACAGCCCAAAGGTACAGTTTCCGTTCTCTAAACTGGTAGGTGTTCTGTGGCACATTTGGCAAGCACTCTCAAATCATGACAGGTAAATTGCCACTATCCCTCAAGAGGAAGGTATATATCAGCTGTATCTTGCCGGTACTTAGCTACGGAGCAGAAACCTGGAGACTTACAAAGAGGGCTCAGCTTAAATTGAGGAAGACGCAGCAAGCAATGGAAAGAAAAGAAGGAAAAATGGTAGGTGTAACCTTAAGAGGCAAGAAGAGAGCAGAGTGAATTAGGGAACAAACGGGGGTTAAGGATATCATAGCTGAAATCAAGAAGAAGAAATGGACATGGGCCGGGCATGTAGCGCGTAGACAGGATAACCGCTGGTCATTAAGGGTAACTTACTGGATTCCCAGAGAAGGCAAGCGCGTTAGGGGGAGACAGAAGGTTAGGTGAGCAGATGAGATTAAGAAGTTTGCGGGTATGAATTGGCAGCAGCAAGCACAGGACCGGGTTAACTGGCGGAACATGGGAGAGGCCTTTGTACTGCAGTGGACGTAGTCAGGCTGATGATGACGATGATGATGATGATGATGTCACTAGCGAGAACTGGCATGAACAGGATGGTTAATACCTCAGTATTCCGCGAAGATCGGTGGACTCCCTAGAAGTAGGTGACGTGCTCAGAAATCATCTCTTTCTCTTGCAGCTCCTTACAAGCTCGAAGGTGTCGTTTCCCGATTCTTCACTGCTGACGTAGTTGTGTGTGGTCTCGTCACTATCAGTGCCGCTGTAAGAGCTTTGACGCTTCCTGGAAGCAACACCGATTGTCACTCCTGTGTCGAGTAGTCTTGCGTAGTGCTCTACCTCTATCGCACACAAGCAGAATACCGCGCTTGACAGACGAAATTAAACTTATTCACACAAAAAATACCACGGAACTCAAACACTCGACATTATTCCACATTGGCACTTCGTTGTTCGGGTTAAAGCATTGTATAACCAGGTGAAGTGTGCAGGAGGTGGCAAACCAAGCGATGGGGCAGAAAACTAATGGCTGCAAAGAAAAAAAATGGTGAAAGGGTTGTACTGAACAGGGGCTATACTATGCATTGCGGAATAATGTACAGTACAGTATATCAAGTGCCCCGCCGCGGTGTTCTAGTGGCTAAGGTACTCCGCTGCTGACCCGCAGGTCGCGGGATCGAATCTCGGCTGCGGCGGCTGGATTTCCGATGGAGGCGGAAATGGTGTAGGACCGTGTGCTCAGACTTGGGTGCATGTTAAAGATCCCCAGGTGGTCGAAATTTCTGGAGCCCTCCACTACGGCGTCTCTTATAATCATATCATGGTCTTGGGATGTTAAACCCCACATATCATCAGTATATCAGGGGGTGTGACAATAAAAGAATAGGGAGGAACGATGTTTGGTTGAGAAGCAAAGAAAGAGGAGTGAGGTTGTGTAATGGTTTAGCGCAAGTGATTTTGGGAGGAAGGCGAGTTTCAGGTGTTGGGCTTGCTAGGGAAGCCCGTCAACTTCGCTTTATCTTAATTGTCGAATAACCATTGCATAGTTGCCTTTAATTTTCTAGTGTGAGGTAAAAATAGTCAGTAACAAATAAATAGAGGAGAACTGCATTTTTTAGTATTAGTGCAACACGTGACAGAGATTTAGGCTCCCGAAGTGTCATGCCACAGTACCTTACAAAATAGAAATAAGTATTTGAAGATTTTAGTGATGCTCCTTCACCAACCCGAAATGCGCCAGACATGAACGCCCTTGATGCTTTGAATATACGTAAGTATTGTACATACCTAAGCATGGAAATGTATCAATAAATGCCTAGATATACTACTTTTTCAGGCCTATGAAATGAAGACGTAGCGCAGTTATAGTTTAAAATCTAATAACGTGTTATTTTAAGCTAAGTGTTTTTTTCTTAAAGCAGCCGAAACGTTTCACTGTACTGGAGTATTCAGTTCACTTGCTTCAAGCGTCTTTAGAAAATAGAAATGCCAGGTTTAAGTGCGCGATGTGAATGGCGATATTCTACAAAAGAAGCAGCAAAAAGCTACCAATGTTGACCCTTCATATTTTTCACTTCCAGTAACAGAAATTTCTTCACAATCAAGGTGCCATGAGGTAGTCATAGAGTGCCCCTTTTTTCTAGGCTAGACATAAAACCTGAGAAGGAATGATAGAAACTGCAGAAGTTTAATCAATCTGTTGCGGAGCAAATGCCTTGTCCAATACCATGGTTGCACACCTGGACTGTACAAGTGAAATAGGTGCGCTATCAGTTAGGGCTACCTTTCGGCCGCATAACAGAACAAGCGCAAATGTAAAAACAATTAGAGAAGGAAACATACCCGCGAATTACAGTGAAACTCATTATCGTAGCAGTCCCTGCCGCAAAAGGGGCAATCTAGATCACAACGAAGAAAAGGAAATTCGCATTACTGCCTTGAGAAAAGCGATACTTCGCGCGAAATTGAGTAAATATAAGAACAATTCAGCGCTCGGTAGTATAAACAATTGTGACCAAATGTAAAAAATTGGCCCCGTATCTGCATGTTTCTGCAAATGTCATCGAAAGACGATAGTTTTGCACGTGGAGAGAGTGAACAAGACATTTATTTGATGTTCTGCGCAAGAAAGTCAGTGAGTGGTATTCTGGAGGTTAGAGTGCCTCGAGAGTACAGCGGAGGCGAACGAGCGCATCAAATGATTGATTGATTTATATGTGGGGTTTAACGTCCCAAAACCACTATATGATTATGAGAGATGCCGTAGTGGAGGGCTCCGGAAATTTAGACCACCTGGTGTTCTTTACCGTGCACCCAAATCTGAGCACATGGGCCTACAACATTTCCGCCTCCATCGGAAATGCAGTCGCCGCAGCCGGGATTCGAACCAGCGCCCTGCGGGTCAGCAGCCGAGTACCTTAGCCACTAGACCACTGCGGCGGGACGAACGAGCGCATCAAGTCATATCACAAGTCTGACATGAGCACCGTCTGGCAGTTTCTTTCGAATATTGACCCGTGTCTACATGTGGACAAAAACGATGATGGGGGGATTTAGCGGACACCAGGTAGTGGGCCACTGGCTTGACGCGAGAACGAAGAAGATCTTGTGGCTCAGCTGTTGAGAACACGCTGCTTTCGCGGCCTCAAGGCGTACTTGTGCTTTGTTCGCGTTGTACTGCGACACTGGTGGAGGTGCTGGCCCGCGACCCCGCCTGATGCTCCACACTCCCACGGGGAGCCGTTAATCCAGCCCAGAAGCACTTGTCGACACTCCCGTGCATCGCTTCAGTCGCCGCTTGCGAGGCCTCCTTCCAGAGATCACTCTCTCACAGGAACACTCTACAAAGCACCACTCAGATCTACCAATGGCCACCGCCAATCCACAACAGTTACTACGAGACAGTAGTTTGCCAACCCCATCTCAGGTAACCTTTTTTTCACCGCTGGTGCCTGATCGCTTTGGTGGTAGAGCACATGAAGACGTCGAAGAATGGCTTGATCACTATGAACGTGTCGCTAACACCAACCAGTGGTCCCTTGAACAAAGGCTTTCCCGCGCCTATTTTTATCTTGAAGACAGCGCTAGAACTTGGTACGAGAACAGAGAAGGCAGTTTGTCATCATGGAGTGACTTTAAAAGAGGGATGATTGACACATTTGCCGATTTCGACCGGCGCGAACGTGCGCAGCATTTACTCGAGCTACGGGTTCAGAAACCCAATGAAACGGTCGCAATGTTCGCTGAGGACATGGCCCGTCTCTTCCGTAAAGCTGACGCGCACATGACCGACGACGAAAAGTTGCGCTACCTCATGCGCGGCGTTAAAGAGCAATTGTTCGCCGGACTTTTGCGGAACCCGCCAAGCACCGTGACAGACTTCATCAAAGAAGCTACGGCTATCGAACGGGCGCTTCGCCTACGATGCCGACAATACGATCGCTTGTCCAGCAGCGCCCACATGCAAATCGCTGCTACGGCATCTGACAATCAAAGCTCGTTGCGCGATTTGATAAGAGAGATTGTTCGCGAAGAGCTGCTGAAGTTCCGGAATCTGGTCACGGAACCACCCACGGCGTCTGTCGCTGAAGTCGTCCGCGAAGAAATACGCCAAGCGTTTTCAACAGCTGATCCTACTGACGATCAGCGGCCTATGAGCTACGCAGCCGCGCTTCGCCGCCCGCCACCCGTTGCGCCGTCGTACCCCCAGCCATCGGCAGCCGTTCCTTGGTCGCCACAAGAACAGACACCGCGACGACCTGCCGTCGTACCGCCGTACGAAATGCCGCCGTACCAAGAGCCGTCTCCCAACGAGACACGGCATTTGCCACATTACGAGCCGTTGCGGCGTCCACAGCTTCGTAAAACGGACGCCTGGCGCACTGTAGATAGGCGCCCGCTTTGTTTTACCTGCGGAGGTGTGGGCCACATTTCCCACCATTGCTGGCACCGCGTAGATATGTTTCAACCTCTTCGGCAATGGTCTGACGATCGACGCGCCAACGACGGCTACGCACCACGTCGGGACACTCATTCTCAAGGACTCCCCTTGTCTCAGTCCCATTTTGAGAACCGCCGTGCCATTAATGACGACAGTGTGCCTGATTACCAGCCAGGTTTGGGACGTCGACCACGCTCTCCGTCTCCGGCATATTCGCCTTCGTCGCGCCACCGAACTACAGCCGACGTCAGTGGAAGGAGGTCACCAAGTCCACGCCGGGGAAACTGAAGGCGGCGACCTCCGGGGGTGAGGTTGCAGGCCGTCAAGGCGACGAAAAAAAGCCCCCGTTACTTTTACCACAGGACGCCGTAAAGCCGAGAAGTTGTAACACCGACGAAACTGTGACCACAAGATCTTCTTCGTTCTCGCGTCAAGCCAGAGGCCCATTACGCGTGGCTCTGAGACGGATGTGCGCACCGATCTCAGAGGTGATAAGCTGTAGAACGCAAGGCGACAGGTAGGTGCCATCACCGTCTCGTCTTATCAAAGCGTTAGAAACACTCCCCGTTCCGCGCTAGCGTTGCATGGTCAGCGCAGCGTGATAAGCTCTACGCTGACCATGCAACGGTCGTTCAAATTACTCATGTATGTCTCTTCCAGTAAAATACGCAGATGCAGAATATATACGTGTTGTTATGGTGCCCCAGACATGCGCAATAGTCGCTTTTTAATTGACAATTGCACAAGCATGAACGCTCAACCTTGAGAAACATTGGTGGGTGCTGCAGATGGGATCAGCCATTTCAAGTACCCCATGCCGGTAAGACTAAACAAACAGACAAATGTACAGACAGACAGACGAAAATTTTTGCGTCGAAGGTTTCCAAGAAATACAACGTCTTTAATAATAATGAACTTGTCTGAGCATGAGGGATAAATAATACTAGGCGGAGTCGCCGAAGGGAGGCTACCTTCATATATATAGCCGCATGTTGTTAGGCACCTGCTGAAGTATTGCCCCGCTTCCTGCTCTTATAAATTCTGCCACACCAACAGACAAGCCAAACGCGCCAAGCTAAACGCGCCATGCAACGCCGGCTGCACGTGTCACCACATCACGCGCTGGACAAGGAACGCTGGTGGTTTTTCGAGGAGCAGCTTGAGGCGAGACGCAACAGACGTTGACGAGGTTTTGACTAGTGAGTTCACAACCTTTGTGTATTTAGTTGACGGGCACAAGTTCGCCATTAATAAATAGCTGTTGTAACTTCCGGCACTGTATTTGTTCGTTACAAACTGGTGGAGGTGCGGGGTATGATTCCAAGCCCATCTCAGCATAGGGAACATAGCCCTGAACCCCGAAGGTTGGAGCCAGCGCTGTTGACTCCCGTACACCAACGAACGAGTCGTCGCCTACGAGGTGAGCAGCCCGAGTTTGGTGCCCTCTTCGATTCTTCGAGACCAGTGGAGGACGTAAGTTCCGGGTCCTCTCGCTGCAAGAGTCCCAGGTTTTGTTTTCTACGGAGAATGCCTTTGCCTTCTGTCATGCGGAGAAACCAATCGTTCTACCTCTCCGCATTGTGAACGAAGATGTAACTGTGCCACCACGTTACAGTGTGACCGTTCTTGTGAGGAGTGAAGTTCTTAGTGACTGTGACGAATTAGCTGACGGAAACATCGGACTGCTACTAGAAAAAGGACTATGCGTGGCAAGAGGCCTTGTGAGCCTTCGTGATGGATGTGCGTATGTCCTATTAACTAACTTTCGAAATGAGCTGCAGCATGTTGCGAAGGGAACATCCGTAGCATCGCTGCATGAGTACGTGCAAGTCTCAGATGTTTGCACTCTTGATAAAGCTTCAGAGACAGTAGATAATGTACTCCAGTCAGTATACATTGACAGAGAGCTCTCGTCATCTCAGAAGCAACAGATTGCTGACCTCATCACAGAGTTCGCCGAGTGCTTCTCCACCTCGTCGAAAGTCGGACGTACTCCCGTCGCAAAGCACCGTATCGTGGTCGAAGAACACGTGAGATCTGTGCATCAGCGCCTATACCGAGTAGCGCCAAAAGAAAGGGAAGCCATCAAGAACCAAGTGCAGGAAATGCTCAACGATGATGTAATCCAGCCATCCAACAGTCCGTGGGCATCACCGGTAGTGCTAGTCAAAAAGGAGGGCAACACTCTGCGGTTTTGCGTTGACTACAGAAAGCTGAACCAAGTCATAAAGCGTGATGTCTACCCACTTCCACGGATCGATGATGCCTTGGATAAGTTACGGAATGCTCACTTCTTTTCATCATTGGACTTAAAAAGTGGATATTGGCAGATCGAGGTGGACGAACGAAATCGCGAGGAGACGGCGTTTGTGACCCCAGACGGACTATACGAGTTCAAAGTGCTCCCTTTCGGTTTGT
Organism: Rhipicephalus microplus; assembly: GCF_013339725.1. NCBI lineage: Eukaryota > Metazoa > Arthropoda > Arachnida > Ixodida > Ixodidae > Rhipicephalus > Rhipicephalus microplus. Next base: position 313,923,913 of record NC_051165.1, on the reverse strand, counting down.
GCTCTACTCCCGCTACCTTCAAGAGGATGATGGACACTGTGCTCTCCGGACTCAAGTGGCAATCATGTCTCGTCTACCTCGACAATGTAGTGGTTTTTTCTTCTACCTTCGAGCAGCACATCCACCGACTGAGAATGGTACTGGATGCCATTCGCGTGGTAGCACTGACCATCAAACCGCCAAAGTGTCACTTTGGATTTCGTCAGCTTCGGTTCCTCGGGCACATAGTTAGTGCGGAAGGCATCCGCCCAGACCCGGAAAAGATTGCAGCAGTTGAAAATTTTCCGTAACCGCATGACAAAAAGGCCGTCAGACGATTCCTGGGACTATGTGTCTACTACAGACGCTTTGTTGAAAACTTTGCTAAGGTCACTGAGCCTTTGACATAGCTAACGAAAGAAAGTGTACCATTCTCTTGGCGGGAGGAACAAGAAGCGGCTTTCTCAGAGTTGTGACGCAGTTTGCAGTATCCTACAATACTTGCCCATTCTGACGAAGAGGCCGATACAGACATACATACCGACGCGAGTAACGTTGGCCTCGGTGCCATCCTCGTTCAGTGGCAGAATGGAGAAGAAAAGGTCATTGCTTACGCAAGCCGCGCTCTATCGAATGCTGAGTATAATTACTCAGCGACAGAGAAAGAGTGTCTCGCAGTTATATGGGCCATCAGCAAGTTTCGCCCATACCTCTACGGCAAACCGTTCCGAGCAAGCAGTGATCATCATTCATTGTGTTGGCGGGCAAACATCAAGGACCCTTCAGGAAGACTTGCTAGATGGAGCCTGCGTCTGCAGGAACATGACATCACTGTGGTCTACAAGTCCGGTCTCAAGCACAATGACGCGGAATGCCTGTCTCGCGCACCTGTTGAGTCTCCATCATCTGACCAAAAACAAGACATCCCATTTCTTGGAGTTCTGAATGTGTCGGAGATGGCTCGTCTTCAGCGAGAGGACCCGGAACTACGCCCGCTTATCCAATACTTGGAGGGTCACCAAATTATGGTACCACGAGTTTTCATCGGTGGTTTGACATCCTATGTCCTCCGGAACGACGTCCTATACAAGCGCAACTTCGTAAACACCGGTGAGACGTTTCTGCTTCTTGTACCATCATCACTGCGAGCAGAAATCTTAGAAGGGTGTCATGACGACCCATCGGCTGGCCATATGGGTAGTAGTCGCACTTTGGCCAGAATTCGCCGGAAGTATTATTGGCCGAAATTAAGGGATTCAGTGCACCATTATGTTAAGTCATGCCGCGATTGCCAGAGACGTAAAATACCACCATCGGAACCAGCGGGTCTGTTGCAACCAATAGAGGCACCAAAAGGGCCATTTCAGCAAGTGGGAATGGATTTGCTTGGTCCATTTCCTTTCTCTTCATCGGGAAAGCGCTGGATTGTTGTAGCAACAGACTACATGACTCGATATGCTGAAACATCACCTCTCGCGAAAGGAACGGCGAACGAAGTAGCCCAGTTTTTCGTCACTGAGATTGTACAACGACATGGCGCACCACAGGTTGTCATTACAGACAAAGGAACAGCATTTACTGCCCGTTTGATGCAGTTTGTTATGAAGCTCACCCACACCGATCATAGAAGGACTACAACATACCATCCGCAAACAAACGGATTAACCGAAAGGCTCAATAGGACTCTCGCCGACATGATCTCGATGTATGTGGACGTTGAGCACCAGACATGGGACAGTATTTTGCCTTATGCAACATTTGCGTATAATACTGCAGTACAAAAAACGACAAACTTCACGCCATTTCAACTTGTTTATGGTCGGACGGTCACAACGACCTTAGACGCGATGTTACCTGTCAACGATTCGAATGAGAGTGACCCACACATCCGCGACTACATAGAAAGGGCAGAAGAGGCACGGCAATTGGCAAGACATCGTATCATTTTGCAACAAGGCTCCGATGCAAGTCGCTATAATCTGAAGCGGAGAGACGTACAGTAAAACCCCGGAGACAAAGTGTGGGTGTGGACGCCTATACGCGCACCTGGCCTATTGGAAAAACTGAGGCGGCACTATTTCGACCCTTACAAAGCACTTCGCCAGTTAGGCTTGCTAAACTACGAAGTAATTCCTGAAGGGCAAGTGGGCTCAACCCGACACAGGAATCGCCCAGAAGTCGTACATGTAGTACGAATGAAACCGTACTACGAAAGGCACTGAACGAGAAAACTGATAAATAAGCTGAAACATCAGATAAATACTCCTTTACAAAACTGTTTGACGTCAGCGTACGCATCGGGACGATGCGTTTCGGGAGGGGGAGTAATGCCGCATGTTGTTAGGCACCTGCTGAAGTATTGCCCCGCTTCCCTCTCTTATAAATTCTGCCACACCAAGAGACAAGCCAAACGCGCCAAGCTAAACGCGCCATGCAACGCTGGCTGCACGTGTCACCACATCGAGCGCTGGACAAGGAACGGTGGCGGTTTTTCGAGGAGCAGCTCGAGGCGAGACGCAACAGAAGTTGACGAGGTTTTGACTAGTGAGCTCATAACCTTTGTGCGTTTAGTTGACGGGCACAAGTTCGCCATTAATAAATAGCTGTTGTAGCTTCCGGCACTGTATTTGTTCGTTACAATATATATAAATTAATAACAAAACAAGCGTAAATGTAAAAGAAAGAAATAGAGAAGTAAACATACCCGCGAATTACAGTGAAACTCATTATCGTAGCAGTACCTGCCGCAAATGGGGCAATCTAGATCACAACGAAGAAAAGGAAATTCGCATTACTGCCTTGAGTAAGTGATACTTCACGCGAAATAAGAACAATTCAGCGCTATATATATATATATATATATATATATATATATATATATATATATATATATATATATATATATACATCGCTCTTCTTCCTAATTGATGTTTTTCAAACCGGAGGCTGGCTAATGAATTCGAGGAAAACAGATGCATTGATATGGTGTGAGCTTGAGCAACGTGAAGTGAATGTCAGTGCCAAAGGGTGCCGGCACTAGATAAAGCCACAATCAATTTCAGATCATGTGGTACGTGAAGTGAGCCCATTTGTCGCTTCCTTTTAGGAGGACCATTTGTTTTGAAATGCCATGGGACATTTTTGTCGGGCCTTTCAGTGCTCTCCTTTATCTCTTCGGACTAATCATCTGAATTATGATGCAACAATTAATGGGCTGAGACCATAATCTAATCTGAGACCATAACTAAGCTCATCAAAATTCGCGCAGATGTGTAAGTAATTAAAGCGTCGGTATCTTGTTTGAACTTTGGAACTGGGAACACTGGCAAATGCAAAAAAAGGTTGGAACAATACCTGTATGTTGGAGATAGCATACAATAATGTAATAGGCACCCATCTTTATCCGCGTTGCAACATCGTAGAGGCCAGAGTTCCAAGCTAAACTAAATGCAGTTTTTATGCTATCTTATTGAAAAGTGAGTTGTCACTATATAAAGACTCATTAAAATGGCGACTAGTTGAGTAAAATAAAAAAAAAAACAAGTTTGCTGGTCTATTTGACACGGGCGATGCTATGGATAACAAGTTATAGCCTAATGAGGACTAAAACTTTCTTGGTGCCTTCACAGCGACCACGACCGTCAGAAAAAAGGCGATTTAGCAGATTTGTAAAATAATAATTTCATCGAACTTACGAGTCGCATGACCACGTTGCACTTGTGTAAGCTCATTTCTTATGAACGATACCGATCATAATGAAGCAGCCCTGAAAGCCCAATGTCTAGAAATCTATGAAGTCTAGAAACACTAAAAGTCTAGAAACACTACAGAACTCAAGGCCATTGACGATGGCATGCCGCAGCAATGCCAGAACAAAAAAGGAGGAAACAGCGCTTTTTTGACACGCCTTTCTTGTTTCTACTCGTAAGAAACAACGGTAATTCTTGTGTATTTGTTTTATGCTCTTCTCTGATACTATGGCGTGTGCGCAGAATACAGAAATCATTCAGGCTGGTTTACTTTCAAATGAAGGGATAAGTCCCTTTTTTTTCGCAATGTGGGCGATTGCCCAAGAAAACCTCTAGCAAACTTTTTTACAGGACCACTGATGAATTAGTAGGAACGTTGGGCCACGTACCGACACCGACTGAGCTCATTATCTTTGCATAAATATATTTTTTTTCTGTGGAAGCCACTACGGAAGGATGCCAGTGCAACATTTTCGCTTACACACTTTTCACCCATCTCGTCTTTCACCTCTCTTGCTGAGGGCACTTGCGACCAACGGGCAGTGAATGCTCTCTGCACAGGCTAATTACATATGACGCCCGGAACAGGCATCGAACCTTCCAGTGATGCTCGGTTAGTTTTGCCGTTAAACGGATCGCATCACCATGGAACGAGTCATGCTAAATACGTACCATAAGAATGTCATCCCGAATAGGAAGTTGCAGAGAGGTAGGTCGATTAGATTATGGTCTCAGTTTTTTCTACGTTGAAAAAAAAACAGTTTTTGTCTGTGCTGTCTAAACATGGCTTACAAAACTCAGATGTGTAGGATTCCTAATTACTTAACGTGACCTTGGCAAGGGGCGGCATCTGCCTAAGACTTGCCCTCTGAAAAAGACGAATGTTCTGACATGTTCAGCAACCTTTGCGAGTCCGTGCGTGCGGAGCAAACTGTCATAACAATTTGAGAGCAAAAGCTTGTGCGTACATGCTGCGTGCACGCACGTGTGTGTGTGTGTTTGTGTTTGTGAGCAATAACAATTGGCAAATGCACAGAAAGACATATTCAACTTTTTGACCGGGGACCATCTTTTTTCAAGGAACAAGTTCACAGCGCACTGGAAGATTGTGCTTGTTGACACTACAATTCAGCAAAGCCGGTCGTTGATATCAAAAGTAGTACGTGAACACAACAGGAATGCTATGCGGTAGAAATCGCAATTATTGTGATAACATAATTACATCTCATGAGTTAGCACACAGGTCCACATGCCCGATGTTGAACTCGGCTTTAATTATAGGCGTTACTTCGTCGAAGAGGGCTGAAAACTAGTATGACGCTATATTATCGGGCTTGCGCTCAGAATGACTTTCATTCAGCCATTGTTTTTTAACACGAAAGTGTTTTTGCAGTGGTCCACCAAGACTTAAGTGACGTATTTTTGTAATGAGTACGACGTTGATAAAATGAATGCGACCACATGAGAAAGCTTGGCGCGCTGATGACAAGCGCCCGGTGCTATTCCGACTGGTCTGTAGAGGACAACTCAATGCTCAGTACAAACGCCCCTTATACCTCTCACGCATTCTCTCTCGCACAATACATGCTCTGTTGATGATCGGGGCGGTGCCACAGACTGGGAGCGGTGAGGAGAAGTAATGCGTCGTCACTCCTACTAGCAATGCAGATTAAGCATGACGTCTGTGACTCGAGGCTATGATTGAAGAGCCTCGATAGGAGCAGCAAATGCTGGATGCGCTCGCATTGGGGATCACTCAAGACGTATTTATTTGCCTTGCCCTTCGCTTCGTTCTAGCGTGTGACGGCTCGCCGTCCAAGTAGTGCAGCTTCCACATGCATCAACGGTGTTTCGTCGCCGACTACTCCGATTATGGTAGCCCCGACGAACAAAACTGTGGTAGTAAGTGCTGCAGAAAGGCAACTATGTGAAGGAGACAAAGGCCAGGTATGGAATGCCTTTGTGCGTTCGCGGCTCAAGCTACGAACTTCATCGATCCCGCGTTGCTGAAGCATATGAGTGGTATAATAGACACAAGAGCACATGCTCAAATAAGAGGCAGAATGATGTGCGCTTCTTAATACTCGGGAGTGCACATCACACCTTTTGTTGCCTTCAGTGAGAACGCTTTCAATATGTGTATATTAAGTACCATTGGTGACTGTCTGCTTCATGAGGCCGTTTTTGCGCGGAATTACCGATACGCTGCGTCCAGGCATGCTAGCGACCTGAGCTACCAAAACGTTCAAGTCATGATAATCTGTGATGGCGATAGCGATGTGCCACTGGGTGACAACGTAAGTGCATGCAGGTAAAACAATGCTATGTATGCCTAAACACCAATACACGTTACACAAACTCTCTTAACCACTACACAACAATCACAATTTCTGTCATGGCATTTCTCACTTTCGTGTTATGCCGATTTCTATAACAAAAGGATCACTCATGTTTTTAAATATATTTAGTAAATTCGAGACACTCCAAAGGTCACCCGTCATAATACTTCTTTCAGTACTTTTATTAGGATGGACACCAGTGTGCCCATGCCTGACCTAGGAGTATACGATGCCAACATATATACATGATATTGCTACGGGAAACACAAAAACTCAGAGGAATAGACGCAGACCTATTTAAAACTGGTTAAGCGAGCAGCGTCACCGTTACTAGCCAGCTCGTGCCAGTATTCTTTTTGTCGTCCCTCTCTTCATTGTCTTCATCTCGATGCCTGTGGTGCGCAGCAATATTCTGTAACATGAGCAGAAAATGTAAGTTCCAGCTATAGCAAGAGCAGAGCGCTGTACGTACTTATTTTCTTCAATAGAGGCATGACGTGAGCAAGAAATTCCAACACCACTCGACCGCATTTGTCCGATGTTTAACCACTCTATACTGTGAGTGTAGACACTAAACTACTCGTAATATTGCGAAGTGGTAGCCTGAAATAATTTACAGCTTAATAATCAAACATATCAGATATCGGTCTTTCCCGAATGGTAATGCATGTGAACTTACAGTGTGTCATTTGTGGCATGCTTGCTTACGTCAGCGACCGGTGGTTTTTAGTTTAGGCGGGGAGGGGGCTAATACTTGCGCTTTCAGGAAATATAAGAAAGCCGGTAGGCTAGGTTGGGCCATTTACACTGAAAAAAAAAACGTTTTAATTGCGCGATCCATACAGTTATCATGCAGCTTCAAACGTATCAGGCAATTTGATTATTTTACGTTTATAATAATCTACAAAAATAGATTAAAAGTCGGGATTGAATACCTCTAGTTCTAACATAGCATTGTGTATAAAGCAAGCAATAACACTTGCAGATAAGCTTTAGATAGGTGTTTCGTGATTAATATTATTGTTCAAGTGGTCTGCACAACGTTTTTATGGTGCATTATTTAAGAAACAGCGGCCAGATATACAAAATGGTAAAGAACCTACATGAGGCCATCACCCTTTCAGAAAATGCATTATATTTCTTTTCTAGCACGCCAGAATAATTTCTAACTCCGATCTCTTGCGTTTTGTGAGCCTCATTTCCGCCCAGGCTTAATCAAATGTCCAACTCTGCCTGCCTTCAATAGGAAGATAACGCTGACTGCAATGCTAGACGTATATGCAACTGTCTCAATGTTAGGCACCGCAGAACGATTGCGCAGAATGTAGGAAAAGTACTCGTTTCGGGCCAGCTTGGGAATAATCTTCCGGAGAATGTCAGGCCGTGTTTATTGCGTTCACTGCACGATTGGCCCGGCCAATCTCTGGGTGCTGTCATGAAGCTGGGAGATCTAACAGTGGCGCCAGTTGTTCGGCTGGACGGGAAGCCTTACCACGGCACCGTTGCATGTATTGCACTGCGCACGTACGCTGCATTTATTTTCATTCATGTCCTCAAATGAAGACGTAGTAGTGTAACTATAAAGGAAGTTCTTACAAGAACGAAAGGCAAATCAGGCCTCGACTGTAAGCGCCGCCAGGAACTGGCGTTTATGGCTGCCGGAAGCCTCCCCACAAACCGTGAATTGGAATTGTTTTCTCGCTTGCATAAAGCCCAATGTCTCACAAAGTTCGGCACGAAAACTAAACAAAGTCCACTAAATGCGAATACACAACACACAAGTGAATGCGTCTAAAAACGTATTGTAAAGGCTGCTTAGCAATGGCAAAGCAGACAGTGCTGCCTGTGATCACTGTAGCAGCAACGAAAACACACACGTCCTTTTTCGTTGTCCTCACAAAAACTCCCACAGACACGCAGCAGTTCTCAGCAGCGTCAGTACGCCTCGATGACTGCTTTCCGAGCAATAAGTTATGAAAACGTGGCGCGCAGACGTGGACATGAGAGAAGTGTAAACACCAAAAACGCAAACAAGTGCGAAAGGGGACAACGGCGAAAAGAAGAAAAGACGGAAAAAAATATACTTAACTGCGAATGATCACGCAGTAGCTGATGTTAGAGTAAAAGTCGCTCTATGTAATAAATCTCGCAATTGAGCTGCTCCAGATGTGCCATTGAGCGTATAGGGAGCACGCTCAATCTACCAATTCAACAGACTTGCTACGCTACGCATTAAGCAGAATTACGACCTGAAGCGCTCCAAAGCTGGCAATGTATGCCACCATACATTGCATGATATGTCTACAGATTATTCACGTATTGTCTCCCCAATATTTGAGCCCCTTTTCTCAGAAACCACATATGCATGCAACACTACCTCTTAAGAAGGCTGCCGACTTTGCCACACTCTTCACTGTAAAAGGACCAAGTGGTCACGAGCACCTACCTGAGCTTTTTGGGACTGCACAGAATATACCCTGATTGGTTCCCAAGCCCACACTGCCCCTAGGGTGGTGGTTAGACAGACTTCAACCATATGCAGCTGGGCTGCACCTTTCCCGGTCCCCGATTTCCCATAGAGGATTTCAAGGTGCTCAATAAGATCCAGCACAAGACCTGTCTTATGCTATAGCCGTCGAGTGTGTCTCAACAATGGCGGTCAAGTTTAACCTGAAGGTCCGCGAGCAGATCGAGCCAGATGACGTTAGTTTACTCCTGTCTATTTTACTTCAAATTAAGTTGTTCGCCTCATGATACAGGTTGAATAAAAGACATCACAGCAATATGAAATATATAACGCTGAGCATATTGTCCAGGTACGGAACGGAACTAGAAACAACTTGCTAGGAATACTAAAAGAAAATGTCTACATGAACAACCAAACTTAGTCTGCATGTTTCCGTTTTGAAAATACGCATGCTGCCAGCAAAGGCAAAAAATTCATTGAAAAGAAGTCTCAGCATAAGGATTTTTTACAATAACGGCAAATTTCGCCAAGAGGATGTGAGCAACAAAAAATATGTGAGGTGCAAAATACGTCACCTCCAACGTTCCGTTTCGATAATACGGCTACTGTCACCCAAAGCAAAATTTTTGTACGGAAAAGACGTCTCCGCTCGAGCAGTGTTCACAATAACAACAAGAGCAGCCGAAAGATTTTCGCATCGGGAGTTCTGGGCAGTGCGCATATACGTATACGTTTATATAAACTCCGTATACGTATATACGTATACGTAAACTCTTTGCTCATATATGAGGAAAGAGTTTGGGGAGAATAGATAGGCGAAAATTACGAAATAATTCATGTGAAGGGTTGCTTTTCTATTAACACTTCTGGTTTAACCAACAAAGGCTGGGTAATGCGGTACCGTTTTTTTCTTTACCTCTGTATATTGATCATCATACATGGAGTTTTACTTATTTGCCCCCCCCCATAGATGCGTAACGCTGCATGGCAGTACGGTCAAATATCGTCTAGAAGAACACATATCGTGACCACAAGGAAGTATGCAACCTGGGGAAAGCTTGCGGAATGCATTCCATTTCCGCCTTGAGTTGAAATTTCCCTCCCCCATTCCTGTCGTCTTTGTCGACCCTTCTTCAAAAAGAAAAAAAACGCTGATGTTCTCACGTCTTTACTATCTGTATACATATAGCTCACCAATGGTCAGAGCTATCTCTTTCTACCCTTTGTCCGCTTTATTGTGTTGTATGGACGAAGAACGCCCGTTTCCTCACGTAACAAATGATAGACGGTGGCCTTCCGATTGTGCATATCTTCATGTTTCTCGTATTTTTAAACTCTGCTCATCTCATTGTACTGCCACCTTCCATTATTTTTTCCAATACCAGATTTATTTTGCCGCGTTCCTAGCAGAAGTGCTGTCATCCCTCTTTGTTTTCTTGTAACAAATAGAAGGGCCTGACCCCCAAAAGAGGGCCATTTTTTGTACCAAAAAAATTAAGTGGGTCCGCAAAATAGCAGCCATGTCCAGACTTTTTTTTTATGAAAAAAGAAAAGATGACAGAGAGAATTTCTGCGATGAAGCATCGGATAAGGTCACGCAAGGCTGATACAAAATAATACTCTACCATAATGAGAGATCCGGGTGCACTTTTCGTCCTTGCACATCTCCTTCATTCATCCTAAAACTATTTTTATTTGCTGAAAGAAGTTTTGAGCCATCTTTGTGTATATATGCAGGTTCCACGTTCGTATAAATAGAGCAATTTGTGGGTAGGAATAAAGGGCGAGAGAGAAGGTGCTGAACAATGAATGATTTTTTTGGCAGATATTCTACGTTAAAAAATGAAATGCTATGTCAGGGGCAAAAATGGGAATTTTTACACAGTTTATTTCATCTAAAATATGCATATTCAAATTTAAGTGTCACACGTACCCATGTGGTGCAGTGGCATAATTTCAGACGTTGTTCGTACGTTTATTGTTACATTGAAAAACGTGGAAGCGTTATTTATTGTTTTTTTCAACCAAATTTAACGTTTTACGACGAAGTTTTGTAACGTCTTAAGACACGGTGTTTATGACGCAGCTTCGTTAAGCATGTTCGGCTAAGACAAACAGCGGGCACGTATGCAGTGGTGTAATAACTTCAGTGGCAGGTGTGTTGTTCTCTTCTTTGTTTTCCCGCAGAAAGTCTCTAACTCTCCATTGACATAACGAAATGGCAGATCACTTGATTTCAACGCAACAGCGGTAAAGAGCTCGTTTTGCAGAACTTCCGGCGTCAATGTCGGCGCTTGTGAGTGAAAAAATAATCTAATGCGTGGCCGAAGAAAACCAAGACAGATTCAAATAGAACAAATAATCAAAAGATCCTTGGTCAGAGTGGGGGAAAACTAGGGCCTTTTGGGTGTGAGTGGGGATCGACTAGGTGATCAATCCGCATCGTTTGTGGAGCAAGCGGGTGTTCTGCCACACGTCCACGCGTCTGTTTGTGAATGCAGTGAAAAGAACTTGCTCTGCTTGAAAATGCAACAAAAGTAGCTTTCAGGCTTCAAAAGCACGCGCGTTCTGTATGCGTGCTTCACAACGCAACATGAAATATTGCAGTAATTTTGTGTTGTACAAGCGCTCATTGCCAGTGGGCGTCAGGACATGGGGTTATCATCATGGCTTCGTGATTTAAAGGCGGTCACCCACTGCAACAGACACACTCTGCTGCGCCTATTCTCTTGCGCATTGGGCGCATAGCAATTTCGGAAAGGTTTCATTCACCAAGTTTTTGAAGTACGCACTGAGAACAGGATATCGCTATCGCGTTGAAATTTCAAAAGCAAAATTTTAGGTCCTCCTAGTTTATAATGGTAGTATGAATATAAACGTTCTCACCATTATAGTTTTAATAGAAATTATTTCCAATATTGAATCATGCCTACTCTTGGTCTCAGAGAAGACAAAAAAAAAGCTACCATGCATAAAGTGTCTTGATACTAACATTCTGTATGTGACCTCACCCTCGCCATAGTTTCTTTCGTTTGGTTAGATTACTTACTCAGACACTTCCAGCATCATTCTTTATGGCGGCAAGCATGTAGCCTGTGCCTACTGTAAGACGTATAGAATCACGCTGAGTAAAATTTCCGGCGCTATCAGATCACCGGGGTGACAGGGCGTTATTGGAGAATAACGCTTATCTATTCATTCAGAAATCGCATAAGTGTAAACGTCGTCCCCATTTCTAATGTCGAATAAAATTGCGAATGGCAGGCGTACGTGTGCATGGTCTGCAAAACTTTTGGTGTTCACTGAGACATACTTATGAAATACATTTAGCTCTTAGAGCTATCTTGCACTCCAACTCGCGAATGTTTTGATTGATTGATATGTGGTGTTTAACGTTCCAAAGCCACCATATGATTATGAGAGACGCCGTAGTGGAGGGCTCCGGAAGTTTCGAGCACCTGGGGTTCTTTAACGTGCACCCAAATCTGGCCACACGGGCCTACAACATTTCCGCCTCCATCGGAAATGCAGCCGCTGCAGCCGGGATTTGCACCCGCGACCTGCGGGTCAGCAGCCGAGTACCTTAGCCACTAGACCACCACGGCGGGGCCCGCGAATGTTTTCTCGAGCTGAACTCTTTAGGACTGAAACTCATCAATGAATTTCTCACCTGGACTCACCCAGACTAGTACTCATGTCTCTATATGAGTTTGAGTGAGTCCCTGTGAAATTACTGATGAGTTTTTTAGCCTAGTAATTGCTTGTTCGATTATATTTCCAATGCTTTTTCTCCCCCATATCTTACGTAATCGGTGCTCTTCTTAGCGTATTTTTTACATAGTACCTTCAAATACGTGTTATGAGTAATTGTGATCCAGTAAGGACATTTTTCTTGAAAAAGATAGCATGACACATATTTATCAAGCACTTCCTCCAAAGAATTGGCGGGGAAGGTCAAAGCATGCCCTACGTAATTCATGACTCCGATCAATAAATACTGAAATGGTGAATGAACAATCCTGCTTTGGAGTATATGTGAGGAAACCTGAGCATAAACGTGAATAAAGTAAGTCTTACAGTACCTAACACGCTAGATGAGTAGATCTGGCCTTAGGTCGGGAGAATAAACAACACACTCAGACTAGTTTAGTAAATATCTTTGGTTCCTTAGATTCACTAGCACTCAGCCTCACAAAATTTTTCTCTCAGTCGAACTCACACGGACTTATGTTCATGAAAATTTGTTGCAGCCAGATGCACTCGGACTCTAACTAACCAAAATATTGCATACCCGAACTGAATAAGACTTAGACCCGTGGCTCAATTTGAGCTGCAGTCAGTCATGTCATGAGTCATGAGCTACTCACTCCAGATACATTTTTCAAATGCATCTCAGGATACAGAAACACAGATACTTAAAAGTATCTCTGAAATACTATCGCGATGCTCCCATATTGTGATACTGCCTCGCCCTAATTAATACAGATAAGACATTACAATTAACGTCACCAATATTATTCTCGACCTCTTTATCTGTCTGCCTGCATTAATGTTGTACCGAACACAAAAACTAGCCTTTCTAAACTATCTTTTTCTCACTGAAACATGAGAGTGTCGTTAAACGCCACTCGTTCTATGATGACAAGTTTAGAGCACGCGCTACTCGAAAGCTGCAGCTTCAGTTGCTATTGACACCATGCTACATTCTCTCGTGCCCTTTAATTTCTTTACATTTTCATTATAGTTACTGAAAATGCCATTTTATGTACTTTACTATCTCAACTGAACTGCCCAAGATAGTTCAGTTTTGAAAGTTTCTTGCGGGATGCTACGGATAATCGTGTGCCACTAGGTTACTACTGCCCACACTTCCACGTTCACAATGTTTTTATTTCATGTTTTAGAAAAATAAATAAGTCACGTGAAGACATAAGCACCATAATACGGAACATAATTTATGACAATTAAATTGCGCTTTTCTGCACACCTAAACAGCTCAGTCTGTAAGACTTTTTGAACAATGTTAATAGACACATTATACAAAATATGGGTTATGGGTTTTCTTTTTCTTGTCTCTTTCCGGATTGCCAATGAACATTATGTCTTAACGCTTTTATTCCTGTAGTAACACAGAGACTATAAGTTAAAATGAGTAACTGGGAGCTTAGAGATTAGAAAGCGAACTTACACAACATTTACAGACACCTGACGTACTTCCAATCTTTCCGTGATAAAGCGTTAAGCGTTTTACTGATCTTTCATTATGTTCTGGTTTTAATGACTCCGGTAGGTGAAAGTTGCAGATAAGAAACACTACTCTTCTGATTCACCTCTTAAGAGCACAAAAGTATTAAAATAGGAAACCCGCAGAGGTTCACCGTGAGCCGGCTCAACCTATAAAATATTTATAAGGTAGCAAGAGTGATGATGACAGGTGAGCGGTATACATGCCTCCGGACTTGCTTCAATTGCCGTGGCGGGATTCAGTTTATATCTTTTATTGAACACCCCCCCCCCCTTTTCTATTAATTAGAATAGGAGATTGGGCTGCCTGCTGCGAGCCTGAATTCAATCTTGGTGTAGTGCTAAATCCCCCCTGAACCGTTAGTCTCTTGCGGGAACAGATAGGTACTGGCAAAACAACAAAAATAATAGGCGGAGAGGGTAACTCAAGCGGGCCAACGAAACCTTCAGGGATTGAATGAAAAAAAAAGAAGGTACTAAAGTGATAGCCTTGGAGGGATATTAGAAATATAGATGCGCAATATGGAAGTATTGAAACTTGCAGCCACTTCATAGACCAGACATTTATTCTGTAGAAAACGTAATGAAGTATGTGATAAGCTCAGCACATAAATTGGCTTGGACAGCATGTCGCGGGTCCTTAATGTGACAAATCGTCCGCTGGGAAATCAGTGAATCTTGAGATGACAATGAAAACTGAAACGAATATTAGTGCTACCCTGGAAGTGGCTCTGCCAAGAGCAGCTGCTTGTGCAGAAAAATAAGTGGCAACGTTGTAAGAAACAGAAAGGAAGTGCCTACAGCAGTGAATACTCCAGATATTCCCACAGGAGATCTAACGAGCAGCATGATAGGAAGAGTAACCTGCATGAAAGGTGGGTGTTAACACGTTTGTGTGTGTTTGTGTGTGTGTGTGTGTGTGTCTGTGTGTGTGTGTGTGTGTATGTGTTTGACACACAAACACCGTCATTTAATTATGAGACACGGCATTTTATTGGGAAGCAGGGAGCGAATTCACGATTTTGGGTTATTTAACGTAAGTAGAGGTGTAAGTAAACCAGTGTTATTTCGTTTCACCGTTACCTGGCTTGAATATCAAACTCACGCCCTCGTTATTTGCAGTGGATTACCTCAGCAGCTGCGATAATAAGGTGCATAACTAGTACGTTATTTTTAATGCTCTCCTCTTGACTTAGGCCGCGTTAGTTTCAGCAACGCACCCCATGGCCAAGGTCTCATGAGGCTCTTAAAGCTTCCACCTTTAAAATGCAGTAATCAATCAAGATGAAGTTATGATAGAGACCATATTATAGGCAAATGCCTATTTTGTTCCTTGCGTTGTTATTATGCTGTTTTCATATATGGGCATGAATTAGAGGTTAGAAAGGGCTTTTATGGTGTTCTTATTCTGCCGATGAACGCCTATATTGGGTGTTCATGCTTATAAGTCTATAAGTGCCTATAAATGCCTGTTTTCCAAGGGAGCGCCTATATGAGAGCTATTCAAGTCCAAATTTTGTTTTCGAGCGTGGTGTGAAACCGTTATTCATGAAAAAAGGCTACATTGTTATTTCCAAAAACTACAAGGTTCATCGAAGACAAAGCTGACATGCCGCGAGTGATTAGAGGAGGAGCATGAGAAGTACAAAATACGCTATTTCTGCAACCCAAAGTGGAAGGACGTCTCAGCGTCTGCAGGGAAATGAGAAGAGAGAAATAAAGATGCGATAAGGAAATATATGAGTGGCGGCGACGGCCGAGGACGCGGCGACCGTCTTCTACACACAGCTGTCCAGTGTCCTGAAGGAACAGAAAAACCGCTCTGAAAACCTGGGTGTTGTGGTGGGAAAGGAAAAGCAGGTTTTCTGGGCAGCCGCAAATAGCTGGATAATGCATAAAAAAAACATGGAGGGCCACTCATAGAATTCCCTTGTTGATTCAGAGGTGGCGACGGTCACCAAATCGTTATACTTTATGCAGCGAAGCGTGAGACAAGCGCCGGCATGTTTACAATAAACGGTGTCTTTATCATACCTTCACCGTATGCTTGAATACGTTTGTTCCGTATAAGATTCCTTGTCATATGTCTTTAAAAGGGACACAGCAACACTTTTTGAGCATGGTCAAAAAACGCTGCCGATTGGTCGTTGAGGCTCCCTAGCAACACGCGAGACAAATATCATAGCGCAGCATGCGGCCTGGAATTCACAATAAATTATCAATGTCAGCTAACAATTGCTTGTCTCTGGTCGACAAATCACAGAATAAGCCCGAAAATCCCTCTTAGTAAGCCCATCTATGAGCCACCTGGCTGATTTGAACATGGCGCACTTCGGTTGTTACAGAGATTGGCGCAAAAGGCCGTCACTTGTCCACGCGTGCGCACGCGATCGCACTGAAAAAGCCGCGTGTTCGGAAAAAAAAAAAAAAAAATGCTCAAGGTCACGAGGCGCGAGTGATGTTTTTGTTTGCCCCTCCTATCCCTCCCTGCTCAGCTTCCAGCGCTTTCGTCAGGATAAGAGAAGAGAGAATGTGATTGCAGCGTGTGACAAATCTTTGTAACTCCGCTCGTACTGGACGGATTGTTAGAATTTTCCCGGTGTTTAATTAGTGAGGTAATACGCTTTCCCTGTAAATTAATTCTATGGTTATTCAAAAAAGTATTCAGGGCCCCTTTAAGTGAGAAACAGAAACAATAAAGAACAGGGCTTCAAAGTTTGTTCCAAGCCATTACTCAAAGATGACAGCTGAAACAAGATGAACAATGAACTAGGATGGGAAATAATATCATCGCATCGAATTAAACTGCAGTAAAGCACTTATCCAAGGCATTTTATGCTAAAACTCGCACTCAAAAATGAATGTACTTAAGCAGTCCTCTTCGCATAATAGTTATTAAGACTTTAGAATGCCCTATCAAATGTATTTTCCTATTAATTTGTTTTTTCGGTAATTTTATGACAGAAGGAAATGGCTTATAAAGAGAACCAAGTGTGTTGTGTCAATAAAAGCGTGTTTTCGTTCCCGTTGTAACACATCTACTGCAGCACCTTCGGGTAAAAATGTGATGTGCAAGCGGCTTTTGTTTTGTTTGTAATTTACTTTTCAAGCGTCCCTCTCTAGGTGACATAATAAGTTGTATTAGACACTGGAAGTTGTTGCGTACCCAATGAAAAGCATCCTACCACGGTAATTTTTCAAATTGGTTTGCTACGAGCCACCAAAGCATGATTTGAAGAAGCAGGCTGGAATCCCTTGCCTCTCGTCCCATGTAGCCATCGCGAGCCTCATTTCTTCCCTGTTCTCTTCGGTATCGGGGCGGGAAAATCACATGACGCATATGGACCAAGAACAACATGCGTAAGCAAGGTCACACGCGCGTGACGTGCCCCAGCCTACCTGAGCACGTATGCCATCAATGTTGTGTCGTTTCGGCATTCTCTGTTTTGTATTACCATATTTTGTGGGATGTATCATTCAGTGCGTGTACTTGAGGAGAGGCTGGAAAGGATCATGTATTGTGACCACGATACACCACGTTGCTCCACTAAAAGTGCGGCCAGAGACGACGCACCAAACAGAAGCTAAGCGTTGTCAGGGTTGGCGAAGGCACGATGCAGGAACTATGAGAAAATGAACGCAACCAAAATGGGGTAGTAGCAGTAGTCGTAGTAGTAAATAATTGATATGTTGGGTTTAATGTCCCAGAACCACCATATTATTATGAGAGACGCCGTCGTTGAGGGCTCCGGAAATTTCAACCACCCGGGGTTCTTTAACATGCACCCAAATATAAGCACACGGACCTACAGCATTTATAACCTCCATCGAAATTGTAGCCACCACATTGGGATTGATCCCGCGACTTGCAGGTCAGCAGCCGAGTACCTTAGCCACTAGACCACCACAGCGGGACATAGTAGTAGTATCAGTATATTATTGCAGTAGTTGCAGTAGTAGTATGTCTGGTTTTACATTAAAAAACACGATTTGAATATGAGGGATGCCCTAGTGAAGGTCTGCGCAAATTTCGGCTATCTGGTGTTCTTTAGCGTGCACTGATATCGTGCAGTACACGGGTATCTACTTTTTCGCCTCTATTTAGATGTGTCCGCCGCGGCCACAATCGAATCCGTGGCATTATGGTGAGCAGCGTATAGCCCCCTATACGAACTGGTATACCAAGCCGGACACGAAACGAAGGCTGATTAGTGAATAGCATCTCGAGGCCATTCAAAACAAAAAAGAAAATTAACAAGTTAAGAGTTTGTTTGTGCATTTCATTATTTTTCTCAGCTTTCGTTCATTAGAGTGATTTTGAAAGGACAATGCAAAGGCACAGGGAAAAAAAGACATAGAGACAAAGAGTGCGCTCTTTCTTTTCCCTTTGTCTTTCCGCTTCAATTTGAAATATATATGAAGCGCATGCCAAGTAGAGTAATGTCATATGCAACACTCTTAATGAGGTACTGTTTAAAATGCAGGATGTAGCAAGGAGACGGGACAATTTCTGTCAGTCTTTGTAGATATAGCTAGCATTTAACAAAGTTCTGATGAAGAGCGTATGGTATGCGACGTCAGCCCACCAATGTCAATGCCAAGGAGCGACGTAAAAAGAGGACCACTCCATGCTGTACGTCACTCCTTGTATAGATCTTGGCGCGAACGCCCGCGAGAAGGGCAAGTGGCATTCATTTAAAATGAAGCGTTTTTCCGCGACATGTAATTTTGCAAATCTCAATAGGAATGATCCCGAGTGCCTGCAGTGCACCATTACGCTTGTCAGCTCGAAATGCCTAAACCTAGTGGGGGGCCCTTGAAGGTGTTCACTGATAGGGGAAAAATTGGTCCTACGCGATTAGACCTAGCATTAGACCTAGACCTTGCCATTCGCCTAATCTACTTGGTCTCTCAAGAAAGATAGGTTTTGAGCACGCGAACAGAAATTGTTCGTTACTTTTACCTAATCGTTTCCACCGAATAGTTAGTTTAGATTTTGTGAGATTAATGCCTCAAAGCGGCTTGCGCAATAGAGGATTGATTGATTGATTGATTGGTTGATTGATATATGGGGTTTAACGTCCCAAAACTACTATATGATTATGAGATACGCCGCAGTGGAGATACGCCGCAGTGGAGGAAACATGGTGCCAAAAATGTATCGTGCCTTTTGAAGTAGCAAACATACTTTTGAGCTAGTAATAATCTTCCACTAATTTATAATGCTACTACTTTTTAATTGGTCACTTTTATTCTTACGAATTCATCAGCAATGTGCACTTATGGTGACTGTATATTGTATCACAGCCTGCTATACCATATATTATAAATCACGCTAAACGGTCAGTAAGATTATCGCTTCATTCCAATAAATATTCATGTTACATATGCAGTTAGTAGTGACCAAACCAAAGTTGGTCATTCAGTGTAAAACACAAGCCGATATAACTATCACTTATGTTGCATTTACGGAATGCGAGGTTTGTAAGAGGACAATCTTATGTAGTTTCGTAGTAGAGTCTTTACCACACCATCACCGCATGTTCGCAGAACAAATATAACACAGAAGCCATGTCGTAAAAATTGACGTCGTATAACTGTTCAGAAAATACTTGTCAAAGTTCACCATGCCCTGAGAAGGTTTATATTTATGATTTATGTATAAAGAACAGGAAAAACTGGTCGCACTAGTGTTGGACGGCGCCTTAGGTGCTAACACGCTTCCACATGCAAACTGAGGGTAGCTTGGAGTCGAACGAATAAAACACGTTTCTTAGTGATTCTATTGCCCAGAAAGTGTAGCTGGGGGAATTTATTGTGTAAGCAAGCCTCGAAACATTCACTCGAGATCGAAGCCCTAGGTTCTGAGTTCCTGCAACGGGCCCCGGGCGCCCGCTGAGCTACGCTGTCTAAGCGTGCGGCCCTCGAGTGCACTTTCGGAGATGCGTGCAATGAGGCAGGTGCCATGCCTCCAGTAGTCAGTTTATCTTAATTTCCTTTGGCTGACACTACTATAGTGACTTATTGATACTTGTCTTGCGTTCGTTTTTCGCGCGTTCTCGAGGCTAGTGACCTCGCATTCGTGCTTACGTTCGTGGACATCTGCTTTCATTTCTCATCACAGATGTATTCTGTTCTTTTGAATGATTCGTAGGTTTCCTTTGTATTTTTTCTTGTTTTTATATAATAGAGTAACGTTAGTTACAGTGAGCCCACTAACTAGAGTAATTATTTCTGCTACGGTGGTTGGGGAGTATCGCTTCTAAAGCGATTTTAGGGTGCAAATAGAACTGAATGTACTTTTGTGTACCTACTGCATAGATTTGCAGGAACTGTTAAATACACGCTTCAGTATACTTTGGAGCTACCGTCTTCCATTGAATTTAACGTGGTGTCATAAAAATACCTGGAAGCTCTCTTCAGCGTTATAACAATCTCGAAATATCTTCTTGAAAAAGTATTTTTTTTTCTTTTGCTCGAACATGTTTTCTGAGCATCTCTTCTGACAAAAGAACTACATTTTGTCGTATGTTGTCCTTCTATTCTGTGGAAAGCCAACACGTTCGGTCAGTACAATAATAACCTTGTATAAACTACCTTTTGTATAAACTACCTTGTATAAACTACCTTTTGCAAGGATTTTGGAACAATGACTCTGTTGCCCCACAATAGACAGTTCCCTTGTACGCTTATCTCATGAAAGCGCGTCTCGTAGGGTCTTCCCTCTGACCCTAGGTTTGTCTGGCAGCGTTACCACAACGCTGCTTTTACTTGTGACAGCACCGGGTCTCTGGAGGTGGCTGCTGCAACAGCATTTGACGACAGCACCCCTGGGTATACTCCTTCCAGCATTAACACTTCGGCAGGGCAGTCAACAACAAATTCGGCAGTTGGCAGAGGTAGGCGGCTTAACCCATCGGCATGTGTAATTTGTGAACCCGGCCTATACTTCAGGTCGTAACTGTACCCCGACAACAGCAAGGCCCACCTTAGCACTTTCGGAGAACAGGATTAGGGAACTGGTTTGTCTGCTGCGAGCAGGCCGAGCAGCGGTTTGTGATCTGTGACGGCTTCGAATTGCCGGCCCCATGAGTACTGCCTGAACTTTGTAACGCCAAATACAAGGCTCAATGCCTCCTTATCTAATTGGCTGTAGTTTTTCTCCGTGGTTGCCAGGCTGCGGGAGGCAAAACCAATGGGGCGCTCTTCTCCAGATGACTCTCGTTGCACCAGTACTGCTCCAATCCCGAAGGGAGATGCATCAGTGACAAGCACAGTTGGCTTTCCTGGGTCAAAGTGTGCCACTATAGCAGCAGAGGCCAATAGCTCCTTGCTTCTTCGAAATGCCTGCTTTTCATCAGTTTCCCAGCGCCATGGTGTTCCCGACGCCAACAAACTACTGAGCGGCTGTAATACGGCAGAAAGGTTCGGCAAAAATCTTGTGTAAAAATTAACCAACCCGAGGTAACTCTGAAGTTCCTTGACCGCTAGGGGTGCGGGGGCTTCCAGCACTGCTTCAGTCTTAGCCGGGTTTGGACGCAGCCCAGCCGCACTAATGATATGGCCCAAGTACTGGACTTCTGGTCTCATGAATTCGCATTTGGATAACTTCAGTCGCAGTCCCGCGGTCTTCAGGCGATCCAACACTCGGCCCAAATTTTCCCAATGCTCTTTGTCACTGGTTCCTGTGACCAGAATATCATCAAAGTACACTACGACATGATCAAGGTCGTGCAACAGATTTTCCATCTCTCGCTGAAATATAGCCGGAGCTGATGAAACCCCGAACGGCAGCCTTGTGAATTGGTATAACCCCTTCGGAGTGTTAATGGTGACTAGCTCTTGGCACTCCTCATCGAGTGGAACCTGCTGGTAGGCATCTTGCAAGTCAAGCTTTGTGAACTTCTTGCCCCCTATAAGTCGCGCAAAAAGTTCCTCAATCCGAGGAATAGGGTAGGACTCGACGACTGTCACCGGGTTTATGGTAGTCTTAAAATCGCCGCGAACCCGAACCCGGCCGTCGCGCTTCAATACAGGAACAATGGGCGCGGCCCACTGAGAAGTTTTCACCGGTTTGATAACGCCTTCCCGTTCCATCCTCTGTATTTCTTCAAAAACCCTATCGCGCAAAGCAAATGGTATCGGACGTGCCTTGACAAAACGTGGCTTCGCACCCTTTTGTACGGATATAGACGCTGTAACGCCGTGAAACGTGCTAAGCTGCTCCGAAAAAACTTCTTGATATTGGCTTACCAGGTCTTCCGTAGACTTCACGACGTTGATTCCCTTCGTCTGAGCGATGCCTAGCTTGAGGGCCTTCATCCAGCTTCGTCCAAACAGCGTAGGACACGCCCCTTTTACGAAAAGCAGTGGTAGCTGGCGCTCCTTGTCCCCAAGTTTGACCATTGCTTCGAGCTCTCCCTGGACGCGTTTCATGTCGAAAAAGCTTCTCAGCTGCACACTCGATGGCTCCAACGGCACAGACGGAAAAAGCTCCGCAAACTTGCCATCATCAATGGTCGACACACTAGCGCCGGAGTCCAACTCCATATCAAGCATTATGCCATTAACTTCAACCGCTATGTGCATTGGCTCCGAACTAGCTGTGTGATGCGTCCACAAGTCAAAACCTTCGGGCTCTTCAGCAGAGACAGGCAGGTCGCCCAGGTTGTTCACGCGACTAGACTGGCTCCGGTCGAAATTTCTACTTCCCGACTGAGCTCTGCAAACACTCTTGCAAGGTGCCCTTTTTGGCGGCAGTTGTGACAGATTGTGCTGCCGTGCTTACACCGACGCGCAGAATGACCTCCCCCGTAACGGAAGCAACAGCTATATTTTTCCCCGAGATGACAACGTTCGCTTGCTCCAGAGCTTCGTGAGATAGTAGCTGTGCTTGCTGACAGCTCAATGTGCGTAAATCTTTACGCACAGCCTCCATAGCTACGACGGTGTCCTTTGCAGTTTCGAAGGTTAAAGAAGTCGTTTCCAGCATCCGTGTTTGCATGGTTACGCCATTGATTCCGCTGACTATCTGGTCGCGCAACATGCGCTCTAGAAATGTAGCGAAATTACAGTCTTCGGCTAATTTCTTCAACGAGGCAATGTAGTCACTTACGGTCTCCCCCTCTTTTTGATGTCTTGAGAAAAACTTGAAACTTGCCACTACTTCTGATACGCGAGGGGCGTGTGCTTGCCAATTGTGTGGTAAAAATTTCGGTCAGTCCTGCTTCGGCGGGCCTGCTTGGCGCTAGGAGGCCTCGTAGCAGAGAATAAGTCTCTGGACCGCAGCATGTCAAAAATACGGCTGTTTGCTTGTCGCTCGGGATGTCGTTCGCGATGAAGTACAGCTCGGCCCGCTCACGGTGTGCCGCCCACTCCGATGTACTCTGGTCGAACGGATCCAGCTTCCCGACGACAGGCATGACGACGTGTGATTGGGCTGTGCCCGTCCGGTTCGTCAGTCGACCTCGTCGCCACTTGTGATAACCCGATAATCCTGGGCCATGCCGGTCGCTGGACCGAATCACACGTACGTACGTTGGTGGGTTCCGCACAGACTGGCTGGTCATGTGCGCCGTATTTATTTCCTTGCAACATCGACGCCCCCGGGCGCCGGAACGGCAAACTAATCTTATCACACCTTCGCAGTCAAAGTCATTGGATATTGGGCTAAACAGAGAACTCATGGCAATGTATTCGAGGCAAAAAATGAAAACACATACAAATGGCGTAATGTTATTCGGAAATCAAGAAAGGAGGCACGCTGTCCCCTATCCAATACGAGCCCACAGCATAACCATGCTCCCTCGTGTCAACTTTCTTTTTTTATAATTTGTACTACCTACCTAGTGCATGCTGCCTTGTTCTTTCTTCAATTAAAAAAAGAAGAAAAAAGCAGATATCCTGCATTCGAGTTTGTGATGAGAGCAGGAAAAGTCACATATTATAGTAGCTTCAGCGTACAGCCTGAGAAGCCTAAGCGTGCTTTGGCTGCAGGGTGATAACGTTCGTGGGAATCTTTATTGAAGATGGGAAGTAAAAAAAATGTCTTTTGACGATTAATATTGCCGCACAACCCCCCCCCCCCCTGGAACAAAACTAATGTCGAAAAATTAATACAGAAGCATTCGAAGCAAATTTTTTTATAGGCAAGCAAATCTTAATTTACGATTGGCTTTAGTCAGGTGTCAGGAAGGAAAGATACGAGATTCTTCCTTCAGTTCATCACTAACAATAAATTATGCCTTTCATACAGCGAAGAAAAAAATATGGCTTTCACCCCACCATGAATTTCATCGTGGTTAACAGCGCGAAACACCCGGACAGGAGCGAAAGAAGGACACGGTACAAATTCAACGCGATGCAGTTCCACAAATTCTGAAAGAAGTGCTGCAAATTCTATTTCTATTTCACATCTTGATGTCTGAATATTGGTGGATTGGGGATCACGTGGTGCACTTCATTATGTGTCAATGGGTTCACCAAAACATTTGCAGTTACGACCAGACAAAGTCTGCACTGCATATAAAGTTGCGTTGCACGTTAGGCTTGAGCTTTTTTTGGGGGGGAGGGGGGGGGGGGTAGCCCCGCCATGGTGGTCTAGTGGCTAAGGTACTCGGCTGCTGCCCCATAGTCGCGGGATCAAATCCTGGCTGCGGCGGCTGCATTTCCGATGGAGGCGGAAATGTTGTAGGCCCGAGTGCTCAGATTTAGGTGCACGTTAAAGAACCCCAGGTGGTCGAAATTTCCGGAGCCCTCCACTACGGCGTCTCTCATAATCATATGGTGGTTTTGGGACGTTAAACCCCACATATCAATCAAACTTTTTGGGGTAAGTTTGTGTGACCAGCACACAGCTGGCATTGCTTTAAAAGTCGCAGCCACAGAAAAAATTCAGTCAATTGGTAATTAGGCATTTTTTCTACAAAACGTTCTCTATTCTGTGAGCTCGTACAAATATAGAGCTAATGAAGTTAGCGTTATCGCCAAGGATGCTCGTTTCGATACCTTGTGCAGCTTTAAGGTGGAATTTAAACGCAACTCATTACCTTTTCAAGGAAACACGTCTGTTTCCGACATACCCTTTTGTAGTAGAGTCACTGGAACGCCACAAAACATGCAACTAGGTGGCGTAAAAAACATCTACGAAAAGAAGCGAATAGGCTCCGGCTGCTCCGAAACCCGTTTCGAGGATAACTGTAATCCACCCAATGTAGCTTCTTCATAGAAGCAATAACGAGGCAATATCTGTGTCGAAACAAATGGCGAGAGATATAGCATCACGAAGCTGCCAAAACCATCATAAAGTGTGGCCACCACTGCTGAAGTTCATCAAAGTAAACCATTGCCTTCGCATCTGCAGCGCGCCTCGAACGCCCTGCTTCAATACCTTCCTTGCCACCTCGACTATTCATGATCGGTAAAAACCTAGCTGCCTTAAGAAGCACCGTGCCCATTGATTTCACTTCTTTACGTTGGTGAAGCCACCACTACATGAGATGACGACGGCTGGCCAAAATGAGAACACTATAAAAACGTGACAAATTAGCGGCGCTTGGCTACGTTTTCGAGTCGTAGCGTCATGCAGATTAACTATGCACCTCAGCAATCATGAACCCCTAATATCAGACTAACAGCGATTTGTAGAAGACTAACCAATAATTACATTGCTTCAGTCACTCGTAGACACATTTCCCGTGTTGGCCGAGAAACTGAATTCACAATATGGTCAGTCGGTACAATATGTACC
Organism: Rhipicephalus microplus; assembly: GCF_013339725.1. NCBI lineage: Eukaryota > Metazoa > Arthropoda > Arachnida > Ixodida > Ixodidae > Rhipicephalus > Rhipicephalus microplus. The sequence continues at coordinate 313,898,386 of NC_051165.1, read as the reverse complement.
CGTGACCGGAGAATTGAGAAAGATGCAATTAAAATATATAATAGGAGTTTTCGACTCCGAGTGAGGTTGAAACCAGGCCTTCATTGTGGCAAAAAGGTGTACCAGAGAAGTACGATATTTGTAGAGATGCTTTAAATAAATTAGATACTGTTTTGTACTGCAGGAGTCTAATTAAGATATCATGTATTTCTTGGCAAAAAACTAGACTCGTGCCTGACGTCAAAACATGTAAATTAGCAATGAGTTGGTGTTTGAAATTTCCACTTATTGCAAACCACTCAGACGTAATTATTCATAATCATCAGTAGCATAACCATAAACGAAGTGAAGAGCTGCGTATGTTTGCGTGTTTCCGCAAAAACGCTTAGGAGGTCTTTCACTAATTCCCCCCCGAAAATAATGTTGGTATTGCAGGCTTCTAATAACTGTCCTTGCAGCAGCTAAGTAATCACACTTGTAGAGGGTCAATGTTACGAGCACAGTCGTTCATATTTTTTGCAAGATTCATGCAGATAGAGCCGACAAAAAAGGCCTTGACAGACAAAAAAGTGGCCGCTGCGCACAATAGCTAGAGTTTTGGCCGACAACACACGTTTGCTGGTGTTACCGACAACAGTATTTATTTCCTTCAAGAAGCCAACCAGTGTGTCTTCAACCTCTCTGTCATTTTATTTTGATGATGATGATGATGATCAAAACATTATTACTCCCAAAAGAGGGGACCGGCCGAGAGGTCGGTTACGCTGCTTAGAGGAGGTCAGCGGGGATCCCTTGGGACACCGCGGCCTCCAATGCGCGTGAGATTACCCGGCGTTGCTGTGCCGAGTCAGTGATATGCAGAAGGGACCCCCATGTATCTTCTGTGTGAGAAGCGTGAGCGTGCTTTTGAGCTCTCTTGATTGCCCTAAGCTAGCACGTAAGGGATAGGACTGCCCGGCACGACCTCCCATTTCACGTATAGTTACATTTTCAGACACATCGAAACAAATTAGCGAACAAGTAAGCCATGTTAACTGATGTAATTTTGTCTATTCTGTTTTCAGCAGCACGAATTATTACAGAAACACAACGGCGCATTGTGCTTCGGAGCTCCATTTTTATGTACTTTATTCACACTTTAATGGTAACATAATGCCGAAACACATGAGCGCCTTTAAACTTCCAAGCACAAGCCTGGGCAGTTTTTAGTGAGCCTCTTGCCGAAGTGCAGTGGCTGTTCTTTATAAAGGCGTATATAACAGCTTGGGTATTCATCGTGGGCCCATAGAGAGGCGTCAAGGGCAAGGTTACTGCCAACGTGGCCACAACGTGTCAGAAGACCTCTTGAATCTAACCTCATACCTCATGAGCCCAGAATAGGAAGCCGCACAATATTACTCCGTTACTTTAAGGCGACATACTTAAGTTACTGTATCTTTACTGTACGGCACTCTTACACCACATGAAGCTATCTTTCCTGTATTTAAATGTCGTATTGTCATCCTAACGTATGCGGTGGAAAACCAAGTAGTAACTACTTAAGCTCCCGTTCGTTTCTTCAGTCATTCTTTCTTTTGACGTGCTTAAATAAATGAAAACGTGGAGAACTACACTTCATTGGTAAAAGATCACGGGACTGTTCACTGTTGAAAACATTAGCTGAAAGTTTGTTTCAATCATTTGCTCTTTGTTAACATTGGCAGAAACTCTCTGCAGGCACAAATCTGTGTTTTCTGTAGTTTGTTCGTAGCTACGAGATTATGCGGCATAAATTTCCCCACAAAGAGAGGATACAGAAGTTGCGAGAGTGCCAACAGTACTATAGTCCTGTCTGCTTGATTAAGCAGGAGATTAGAACTTTTATAATCCGGTTGTGAGAGTGTCAACGGTATGGTTATTTAAGCAGGCTATTCGAACACTCATAATCCGGCGTTGTAATCCAACAGCTGCAATGCCACAGTCTCACATTTCAAGGTATATTTGATTCAAACAATAATCCACCCTGAGGCCAGCGCAACCTTCTTCATTGAACATTGCCACAAAAACCCATGTAAACTCGCTTGCGCAAGCGTAATTCCCTTGAGAACACCGGCGGCACGGTATAGCTGGCTATAGCACTGAAAGCGAGCGATATGACGGGCGTCAAAGAGCGTGGCAATTTTCGTAATATTGGTGCTGTCGAGGTGGACGTGCTTTTGCGTTTCACTGCAGCCTCATGGAAGCGTGCCTAGTAAGCTCCTGCTTTACACGATGGCCGTTCGAGGGGGGGGGAGGGGGAGAAGGAGCTATTCAACGTTGGGATGAATCAACGCTGATGACACCGGCTCTCCAATTCTACGTAAAGCACCAGGCTCATCACCGCATTTGTTGCGAAAGCGTGAATTCAGAGCGACCATCTGCCCTTGAAAGTTGTTATGCAGTTGTGTAATCCTGAATGAAGAGATCTTGATGTGCGCTCAACGCCCGTCATTTCTTCGCAATGGGGTAGGATGTGACCCTTCAGATGAAAATAGCAGCCGTAATATCTCTCGAGGACTACTATTCAAGGTTGAACACGTCGGCAATGTCGTAACGTGCAGAACATTTTGGGAACGAAGAACTAGACCATTTTATCGGAATAGAAAATTGCCGGAAATTAAAGATCATCTCATACGTATCTTTCATCATCTTGTTGGCACTCGCATCATATAGAGAGCTTTGATATGCATGGGCGATTGCAGTAGGTGATGTGATTTCGCGAGAGAGAACTGAGGTCACCAATGCTGGTACGCAGAAGCATGCACCAATGTTTGAGTTGCTAAATGACCTACATTTACTCGCATAAGTCGTTCTCTCATTTTCCAGCTAAGTTTCTGTTGCCTGGGTTTGCCTTGTATCTCAGACTGAAAATTATCATTATTGCTAACCGGCACGCGCTTCTTTTGTCTTTTGTGTGATGACTTATTTCTATACAAAAACTCTGATGAATGAGTGAACCAGTACAAAGAGGGAGAAAGCGGAGGGAAGATAAAAAGAAATGAAAAAGAAGGCGAAAGAGAGAAATTGAAGGACAGGAAAAAAAAGTGAGAAAAAAACATGATTAGATAACGGCTATATACAAATAAACAGGCTTAAAGAAAAACAGAAGATATAGAAAGAGAAAAAAGAACTAATTAGGAGAAAGAAAGAAAATACGCAGACCCAAATGCACATAAATAAAGAGGTTGAAAGGAAACCCTTAACAAAATTATAAAAAGCCAGCGCTTATATACAGAACAGTAAAAGCTCTTTAATTTAAACTTGAAGGGAATTAAAAACTTGTCCGAATTTAGTGCAGTTTGAGTAAGTGGCTGGGCTCTATAGAATCATTGATCATTGCGCCACACTGCAAGAACAAAATGAGCAGAAACCACCTCTAGATTCATTATAGTGAATTAGGCAATACGTGTTTGTAGCGAGTGATTTAGTATATCGAGTTAACAGAGCCTGACAGCGAGAAAAAGTCGGTAATTGATGTGTCAGTGATACACCAGAAACAAGCAGCGACATTCATTTATGGGAGCGGTGAGCCTTAATAACAAAACGTGTGGCGCTATTTACACTTCAAAAGACACTCATTTAAATGGAAGAGTTAACACAAATGTTAATAAATATAGCCAATAACTTGCATTTGCTTGCAATTCTTCTCACGACGTGAGCATTGTTTGCATTTGACCGAAGAGCTCCATCGTGGCGTTTTAATTGTCATCTGGGGAAAAAAGCTGCTGTGTTGCGTCTCTATCAAATTTGGTTTGGAGTGGTTTTGAAAAAAATTGTGATCACTTTGGGCCGACCTTTTCGTGCAGGGACGAAATTCAGGCCTGGTTAACCTTTCTGCCCTTCCTCTTGCTGTTGTTATCCTGTCCTGGCGAAATCCAGGAGGCTGGCAATTCAAAACAACTGGTGTGAATACAGACACGTTCAAATCTTTGAGAGTAGAATTGCAGAGGGCTGTGCTGGGATTACTGCGGCATTTAGAAGTAGCTGTAAATTTGAATTAGGCTACATTTAATTAACGAGACTTTGTTGTATTTCAAAGAGTGGGAAAAAAACAGGTGAGATGTCAAAAGCCTCGCCAAGCCAGGACCAGCTGGGTGCCCACTGGCTCTTCTGTGAGCAGGCATGCACGAGATAGTGCACGATGCACTGATTTCCATCATCAATTTTCATGGCAGTTATTAGAGTGCCACTAACTTTCACCTTAAATGACAATTAAGAATAATCGACTATACGGACGGAATAATCTATGTTCGAAACGATGGCAATAGTGTCGCAAATGTATGGCACACATATTTTTGTGTGAGCGGATGCAGCAAATATCAAAATTGTGTAGTTTATTGAGAGCATTTAGGGTGAGTGTAAAAAAAACAGTCGAGAAGTTGGTTGGGGCACCTGCGCAGAAAAAGAAGGATTGATAAAAAAATCAGACAGAAAGAATGACAGAGAGATGGAGGAAGTGGATATCTCCCTGTCAGCCTCACCATTACTAAAAGTAGATCAGCGTTTGGAGAGTGCAGATGAAACTAAAATACAGACATTGCAGCTGTCTTCTTGTAATCTGTGTGGTCACTTTGTTTTCCACACTAAGCACGACGTATAGAAGCTTTCTTTTTCCTTTACTTTAGGGTGCATTATGCTTAATATCTGTGCTAATTAATTTTGTTATGTGGTACGTGCCCGTAACACATTGACGGCTGCGTGTCATATTGTGTTGTCAGAATATTTAACAGAAAATGTTTGAATGATATATCTTTAGATATTATGTTAAATACTAATTACGGAGAAACCAAGCATGGCCATTGGAATAGCCTTACAAAATTGCACACCTTTCTTAAGCCAATACTTTATTCATCATCGGAAAGCTTTGAACAATATTGCACTTGCAATTTTACAGTGGCTTTATAGTTTACATGCAGTAATGCATCTGCTATTTGCATGATCCTACAAAAGTCAATAGAAAAGCATGATTGATTATACTCATTTATATAAAATTGTACTTCTTGCAGAGCATCTCTACGAACCTAATTTAACCTGACTGTTCGCGCTCAGGCTCATAACCAATCTTAATTATTTTGACTTCACTCTTAAGGCAGTGAGTACTCCAGACAGTGAAAAGGCAGTGAGTACTTCAGACAGTGATTTCCTTTTCATTTGCCACTCGCTGTACAGAGCACCACCTTCCTCGCTGTTAATGGCTGCTGAGCGTCATTGCTCGGCCAAACGTTTGCTAACCAGCTAGCGTTTTGCACCAAAGTCAGCTATGCAATGAAGATGTTCTTGTTTGCCTCTATATACTTCCAACCGAGGCGCATGTGCCGTTGCGAAACTAGCTTACCGCCAATCCGAGGAGCAGACTTTGTCTCCGGCCTCTTAATGGCTTCAAAGAAACACCAGTACAGTCGGTAATCACATTTTACACAGAAGCAATCGACATACTGTACACTGTACCTAATCTATTTAGCAACTTTGAAACTGGCATCGTAGTCTCATCTGCCCACCTAAGTTTGTTTCCTCCTAACGCGTTTGCCTTCCCTTTGAATTAAGTGAGTTACCCTAATGACCAGCAGTTATCATGCCTACCCACTACGTGCCCTATCTATGCCCATTGTGCATTTACCCTTTTACACCGCTTTGTAAAGCTCCTTTAACGTGTCATGCTCAAGGTGAAGTAAGGGCATATGAGTTTGATAAATGATTGATATGTAGGGTTTAACGTCCTAAAACCATCATAATGTCACGTGCTTGTCAAAAAGAAAGACAATGACAGTTGTGCATGTGCCATGAAGTACTATGAAATGGATGAAAAAGAAGAACTCTCTTGCGCGTTCTATTAAAAGAACCTACCTGCTTCTGGTGTCTCAGTTTCTGCCGCAAGACCTCTGTTTCGACGTCGGGACACTGGTGGAGATGCTGGAGCCTACACCCTGATGCAGGACAGTCCTACTCGGACCCGTTCACCTAGTCCAGAGACTCAGCCCCTCGTCACGACTCCAGTGCACCGATTCAGTCGGCGCCTACTAGGCCTAAGTCCAGAGTCCGCACCTGTTCCGCCTCTTTCCAGCATGGCAGCTCCTACGACATCCACGGTTATCCCGCCATCGCAGACCACTCTTCCCTCGCAGGTAACTCTTGAACATCCTCGTGTTCCTGAAGTTTTCCGTGGGGAAGAGTACGAGGATGTCGAAGACTGGCTCGAACAGTTCGAACGGGTCGCTGTATCCAACAACTGGAGCGAACAGCACAAACTTGGCCGTGCATATTTCGCACTCGAAGATAGCGCTCGCACGTGGTATGAGAACCGCGAGGCTACATTCCAATCTTGGGAAGACTTCCGTCGAAAGCTCCTCGCTACATTTTTGAACTCGGACCGACGGGATCGCGCACAGCAAGTGATTGAGGCACGCGTGCAAAAACCTAATGAAACAGCCGCCATGTACGCAGAGGGTATGATCCGTCTGTTTCGACGAGCTGACCCTGACATGCCCGAGGCGAAGAAGGTGCGTCACCTGATGCAGGGTGTTAAGGAACAAGTGTTTGCGGGCCTCGTAAGAAATCCACCTACAACTGTAGATGAATTCGTAAGAGAGGCGACAGTCATCGAGCGCGCGCTGCAACAACGACGCCGACACTTTGACCGCCTGCAGAACCACACGGCAGTAAGTGCTGCAGCTCAGAACACTGCCGTATGCGAAAGTTCCCTGCGGCAAATGATCAGAGAAATACTGCGTGAGGAACTTCGGGCCCTCTGCGTTCCCCCTGCCCAACAGCCAGTCGCATCTGTTGCCGAAATCGTCCGCCAGGAGTTGAGGCAAGCCATTACACCACCCGCGCCAAATCCTGAGCCACATCCAGCGAGCTACGCTAATGTAGTCCGTCGTCCTCCACCGACATTTGTGACGACGCCCTTCCAGCCACAACCCACTCCCGTACCTTGGTGGCAACGAGATTCTACGAGACGACCACCAGTTCGCCGAAATGACTTGTGGCGCATGGCCGACCGTCGACCTATTTGCTACCGCTGCGGAGAACCCGGTCACATTGCCCGTTATTGCCGTCACGGCGATTCTGGGTTCGGGAACTTTTCTCGTCCCGCTTCTTTCCGCTCCGAAGACCGTCGTGCCCACGATGCCGATCAACTATCGCCTGCTCAAGCAACCCCACCGCGTCGCTGGCGCTCTCCATCACCTGCGCGTCACCGTGACTTCCCTCAGAGCTACGCGGACGTCACCAGAGGCCGTTCGCCTAGCCCGCGCCGGGGAAACTAACTGATGCGACCTCGGGGGGCAAGGTTGCCAATCGTCGACACACTGAAAAGTTCCCCCAATCATCGCAAGAAGGTATGACGAAAACGACGATGAATACGACGACGAATAATAATGCTGAAGAAGTTGTACGTGCCGATCTGAGCGTTCTCATTGACGGACTTCACGTTACAGCACTGGTCGACACTGGCGCCGACTTCTCAATCATGCGACAAGGGCTCGCCGACCGCCTCAGGAAGGTCAAGACACCGTGGACAGGGCCGCACATAAGGAGTGCTGGTGGTCAGCTGATGACACCCACGGGTAAATGCACCACTAGACTTCGCATCGGAGATTCTAGCTTCGTGGCCACTTTCGTCCTGTTGCCACACTGCTGTAAAGAGTTAATTTTGGGCATGGATTTTCTTCAAGATCATGGCGCTGTTATCAACATTCCTCAACGTATGGTGACGTTTTGCGCTCATCTTTATGCCGACAACAGCAGTGAAGAACCACGCGGCCGTTTGCGAATAGCCGACGATGTGACACTCCCACCGAGATCCTGCTGCCTTGTGTCGGTGTCCAGTGGGTGTCCTTGCTATAAAGATGTGATAGCGGAGCACATAGTCACTCTTTTGCTCACGCAAGGCATTTCCATCGCGAGGGGCGTCCTGGCGCTTACTGGTGGACAGGCGGAATTGCTGCTCACAAACTTCAGCAACGAGCGCCGTCAAATCCAGAAGGGTACCGCAATTGCCTACTACGACGATGTAGACCAAGCCGGGGATTGTTTTACCTTGCAACCAGATGACGCGGCTGTCCCCGCCTCGACAACTTTGTCGGTGGACATCTGCTCTACGCTACCGACCTCTGATAGGAAGCGCCTGCTTGAACTTATACACCAATTCGAAGACTGCTTTTCGCGTACGTCAAAGGTACAGCAAACACCATTGACCAAGCACCGCATCATTACTGAAGACAACACGCGACCAATTCGGCAAAACCCCAACCGTGTGTCTCCGAAAGAGCGCGAGGAGATTCAGAAGCAAGTACACAAGATGCTCGCGGTTGACGTCATACAACCTTCGAAAAGCCCTTGGGCGTCCCCCGTGGTTTTGGTCAAGAAAAAAGACGGCAGCTTGCGCTTCTGTATTGATTATCGCAAGTTGAACCAAGTCACGAAGAAAGACGTCTATCCACTGCCCCGCATAGACGATTCACTCGATCGGCTGCGTCATGCGCGCTATTTCTCTTCTATGGACCTCCGAAGCGGCTACTGGCAGATAGAAGTCGACGAGAGAGATCGTGAACAACGGCCTTCGTGACGCCCGACGGCCTCTACGAATTTAAGGTGCTTCCTTTTGGGTTGTGCTTGGCGCCAGCCACTTTTCATCGTCTCATGGACACCGTACTATCAGGCCTGAAGTGGCAAACATGCTTGGTCTATCTCGACGATGTTATTGTATTCTCAGCAACATTCGAGGAACATCTCAGCCATTTATTCACCGTCCTCCAAGCCATACGTTCGGCCGGCCTTACTTTAAAACCGGAAAAATGTCATTTTGGTTTTAACGAACTCAACTTCCTAGGCCACGTCGTCAGTCACGAGGGTGTTCGACCTGACCCGGCCAAAATAGACGCCGTAGCGCAATTTCCTGCACCATGCGACAAAAAGGCCGTGAGACGCTTTTTAGGGTTGTGTGCCTATTACCGGCGATTTATTGAGGACTTTTCGTCTATTGCGGCGCCATTGACACGACTCACACGTGAGGACGTCCCCTTCTTTTGGGGTGAACAACAGCAAATGGCGTTCAATGAACTACGACAACGCCTGCAAACACCTCCAGTCCTCGCGCACTTCGACCAGGAAGCCCCTACAGCACTTCACACTGACGCCAGCAATGTAGGTCTGGGTGCCGTTCTGGTGCAGTGGCAAGACGGCTGTGAAAGAGTAATAGCCTACGCCAGCAGAACTCTCTCTCGCACGGAGGAGAACTACTCGACTACCGAGAAGGAGTGTCTCGCCGTGGTGTGGGCGGTCATCAAATTTCGTCCATATTTGTATGGCCGCTCCTTCAAGGTTGTTAGCGACCATCACTCTTTGTGCTGGCTCACCAACCTTAAAGATTCATCTGGCCGTTTGGCACGCTGGAGCCTAAGACTGCAAGAGTTCGACATGACCATCGTCTACAAATCTGGGAAGCGGCACACCGACGCCGACTGTCTCTCACGGTCGCCAGTGGAAACTGCTGCTCCTGACGACGAAAACATCGACGCGGCATTCTTGGGAGTTGTCGACACGGCCACTATTGCACGAGAGCAGCGCAGTGACCCTGAGCTGTTACCACTCATTGAATATTTAGAAGGACGACGTAAGGACGTGCCGCGGTTATTTGCCAGAGGACTGCCATCTTTTTGCTTGAGAAATGATGTTCTCTATCACCGGCAACCTCACCAACCGGCAACCCGCACTTCTCACCAACCGGCAACCCGCACTTGCTCGTCGTGCCTGCCTCTCTTCGAAAGGAAATTATGGAAGCGTGCCATGATGAAGCAACTTCTGGTCATCTAGGCTACACCCGAACATTGTGCCGACTGCGATGCAAGTACTACTGGCCAAAGTTACCCGCTGATGTTAACCATCACGTGCGAACTTGCACCGACTGCCAAAGACGCAAAGCACCTCCCAGCAAGCCAGCCGGTCTCTTACATCCAGTCCTAGCACCAGCGAAGCCGTTCACTCTGATTGGAATGGATTTCCTGGGCCCCTTTCCAACTTCCACAACAGGTAACAGATGGATAATCGTGGCCACCGATTACCTCTCCCGTTATGCGGAGACTAAAGCTATGCAGCGCGGCACAGCAGCAGAGGCCGCTCAGTTCTTCATCGAAAACATCGTCCTTCGGCATGGCGCTCCGACAGCAGTGATTACAGACAGAGGACCTGCCTTCACCGCAGAACTTTTGGAGTCAGTTCTCAGACTCAGCGGTACAGCTCACCGGAAAACAACGGCTTACCATCCGCAGACAAACGGACTGACAGAGCGCCTCAATAGGACCCTCACAGACATGATCAGCATGTACGTTGACACAGAGCATAAAAACTGGGATCAGATATTGCCGTACGTGACCTTTGCCTATAATACCGCTCGACAAGAAACCACTGGAATGACGCCGTTCAGTCTGATCTATGGTCGCGAAGTCACGACAACGTTGGACGCCATGTTGCCGCATGAGTGTGACGACATCCATGTGGACGCCGAAGAGTTCACTCAGCGCGCCGAGGAAGCCAGACAGCTCGCGCGTGTGCGCATCTGTCATCAACAGCATCAAGATGCACAACGGTACGACCCCCGACACAAGTTCATAAGCTACACACCAGGCGACAAGGTCTGGGTCTGGATTCCGATACGTCGACGTGGACTGTCGGAAAAACTGCTAAGACGATACTTTGGCCCATACAGCGTCACGCGACGCTTGAACGACGTGAACTATGAAGTTGTTCCTGACACTGACTGTAGTTCTAGGCGTCAAAATCATTTACCCGAAGTCGTACACGTCGTGCGTATGAAACCGTATTTATCCAGTTAACGCGACCACTTCATACGCCTAGTAGAGCGCCTAGGTTGCGCATCGGGACGATGCCTCTTTCGGAGGGAGGCCCGACGTCGAAACAGAGGTCTTGCGGCAGAAACTGAGACACCAGAAGCAGGTAGGTTCTTTTAATAGAACGCGCAAGAGAGTTCTTCTTTTTCATCCATTTCATAGTACTTCATGGCACATGCACAACTGTCATTGTCTTTCTTTTTGACAAGCACGTGACATTATGAGTATGAGAGATACTGTAGTGGAGGACTCCGGAAATTTCGACCACCTGGGGTTCCTAAACGTGCACACAAAACAGAGCATATGGGCCTACAGCATTCTCGCCTCCATTGAAAATGCAGCCGGGATTCAATCTCGCGGCCTGCGGGTCAGCAGCTGAGTACCTTAGCCACCATAGACCCCTGCGGTGGGGCAAGAGCATTGGAGCAAACCAGAACATCAGCCCGAACGGTTGCGTAAATTGGACCCAGAAAGTACCTTCCGCATGCCTCACAAAGGAAAGATAAGCATCACATTATTCGTGCTTCTTATTCATTGAAGGATGCGAGTAACGGCTTAAAGTCTCTCATATTTTTCGTTTTTTACGTACCAACAGTGCATCACAGGCGTGAAGGCGTACGAACTAGCCCTCGTTGCCACCTTAGTATGACTCACCGAGCATCTTAATACCTCACCCACTAGAGCACCATGATGGGGCAAAATAATGTTCGATTATAAATCAACAGCTCAACACAATCCACTAAAATTTCGTCTGAATGCCTGGGAACGTACAAGAATCAACCCACGCAACACATATCATGGTAGGAAATTGGGTGCCATGACCCATTTAGACAGTGTACAAAAGGGGTTCTGACTCTGCCAAACAGAGACAATGAAGACAAACTCAAGCAATTGGGCGCGAAATTGATGTAGCAGAATCACAACAGGTAGCACAAATCACAACACAGCCCTCCACCAAGGCAGATCGGTACATGCTAGATGTTCTTGGACCTGAGTGCACTCTGTCAAGAGAAAAACATCAAATGCTGCGCCATCTTAGAAAACGCATGTCAGTATCACAGATCACACGCAGTGTTCATTTTCATTGCAACGTACCTAGAAGAATCACCAGAGTCAAGACCCTATACTAGGGTCTGCTGCATAGCTCCTCAATTTTGTCTCATTCGTAAACGTACCTACCTCGACATGTCCAACTTTGCGGCTGCGGACGGTGACCTATACGCGAATATTATCACGGCAGCATCATTCTGCAGTAGCACTCCGAAAACGACGAAACAGGCTCCTAGAGCGCTAGCCATTTTGTATTCCGTCCCACACAGATCTTTACATATTCGAGGACGGCCGCCGGAGCCTACGTGACGGAATCAATTTGTAAACAGGAACTAGAATGCTTCTCATCTACTATACAGGGACAAAAGGGTAAACCATAATCATTTGGTTCCTTCCTGACATGAGTGAGTGGGACAGTCCGGCCATTCCGAATGCCAACGAGTTAACCCGTAACTATACAAAACGGCGGTGCAAAATACTGCTCCTCCAGGAAAAGCAACACCTCGCTCACAGTTTCTTCGTGCGACGAGCTCAAAAGTGTACACGAGTCATCCGCTGGCGCAGGCAGTGATAGCAACCATACCCTTAGGACTTAAGTTCACAGATGCTGCTCTAGCGATACCTCACCCTTCGCGTCTTTTCCTGCTCGTTTCAGGCGGGCTGTTCGTTTCTCCTCTTTCTCAGCGGCAGGCCTACAGAACGAGGTGATGGTATTACATGTACTTTTCGCGCGACAGAGATGAGCCGGCTCTAGTCATCTCTGCTTCAGAGCTCTGCATTCGTTGCCCCCACACGTGAGTTTTTACCCGTGGGTAGAACGTGGAATGTGACGGGGGACGGTGTCACGTTATGAATTGGGACTTAACAAAAAAACATGACGGCGACGGCGAGATACCAGTTACACCAATACTCTCTGCAAAAACCCGTGGCGAGTACCGATTGAACTGGTATCTCAAGAAAAATAAAAGCTTCTGCTTCAGTAGAACCAGCACCTCTGGAAGTGATAGTAACTAAAATAGGCTAAGATTGAGATTACGAAGCAACATTTTCACCGGCTTCGTGAAATAGAGGTGAACTATGTACTGAGACGCGTCAATAGAACAAAAACAAGAAAGGCGCTACCACTGTAAAGAGGGAATGTAGAAAATGCCACCTAAAATTATTTCAGAAGACAAAAAAAAAGAATCGCCCTGAAGAACTAAAGTGAAAGCTCCGAACCTTCCTTGTGCCCTTGCGGGAACCAAGTCAAATACAAAGCTCGACCTAGGACATTGCGCCAAATGCAACGTTTATTTTTGTCTGTTGATTGCACCAACAGGTCTCGTTCTGGGTTGCGCCAAGACTCTAAGGAAAAACCAACCAACCAACATCAGGCCACGAACTAAATGAACTGCAGGTGTTCTTGCTTTCTAACGTGGACGAATCCTATAGTTGCTGTCGTTGCCTCGCACCATTCTTTCTTTGGTTCCTTAATTGCAAGAGATAGACTTCGTAGCCAATTGCTGCAGGTATTGCTTGGGAGGCCAAGTTCCTTTGACAGGCCTTTTTTCACCTGGGTGCCATGAACCCAGACACCTGACCACACTATAAGGTAGAAAAGTCTGTCTCTTTTCTGAGCGCTGCCGAATCAGCTTTTAGTACTCATCGCCAAGTCACATACCACCGCACCGCATCGTCTATGAAAATGGCGTCAATTACGTAACGCTGCCGATAACTTCACCGTAACTTTGTTTCTACACTGTTACATAACACGAAACGTTTTGCAATTCCTGCTATTGACCTCGCCACTTTTCTTTTTTTTTACTCTTGTATCTTTTCTGCGGACACTACTGGTCAATAACCTTGTCAGTACGAAGCCGGTGTGGGAAAACTCGGTTATAGCGAAACGCTGCAAACTGCCACTATGGCCCTTAATAGATAAGATTAGTGCGTCTTGTGTCACCTCGATGGTTGATTCGGTTGGGTGGAACACAAGTGCTTTTTCTTTATTCTGACACATTTGCGAGTACAGACTAATCTCATTGCCCTGTGAAAGAAAACAACTGCTTGGCGGCATGTCACGATAATTTGAAAGCTGACCCGGTGGTTGGAATCTCATTGCCATGTATTTCCTAATATATGGTCTAGCAACAGTAACCATGCTCTTCTATCAAACTAGTGGCTAAAGTGAGACTGATGGTATAGTAATCCAATATGTTAGACATTATATGGCCCCTCCGCGTTGTTGAAGTTGTTATGGCGCTCGAAGGCTAACGCAAAGTTCGCGGGATGTAAACCCGTGCTTTTGCATCTGCATTTTCGATAAAGGCGAAAGTGTTTGATGCCCGTGTACTTAGACAGGACGCAACTAAAAAAAATCCGGGTGGTCTACATTTTCTGAGCTCTTGACTATGGCGTCTCTCATATTCATATCGTGGTTTTCAGACATTAAATTCCTGATATATATATCAGACGTGATATGCGCCTCAATCGATACAGGTAGGCGTGAATATAGCCTTCATTTGGTTGCATTCACAGGGTTGCATTATAGTTCGTGCACAGCAAGTACAGTAGTCTGTGCGAACCTGTTCACAACAGTGAGTTTCTAGAACGCCGCATGCTTTTCATTCACCGCTATTGATAATGAAAATTGTGCAGGCCTTACAAAGTAGTTCGTATGCAGTAGTAAATATATACGGGCCTACTTCTTCGTGACACCTCCCACAAAGCAGTTGGGTGTGCCACCCTGATTACATGATACTCTTGTGAAAAATATTGCCTCAGTCAATGCCTATGGTAAACAGTGCACTTGGCATTAGCATGGTGCTGGAGAGGCAGGAGCTAGATTTTCCTTCGTGTTTACTTATCTTTCACCTTTTTGTAATTCATTCATAAATATACAAAAAGTTCTCACTAAGAGAAGCGAATCGATTCAGAGAAAAAATACACTTCGTTTAGGCACGGGGGCGCCTGATCATTTCTAGAAAACTTGCCCTATGGTAAATATAGGTAGAAGTGCGTGCAACAACGACTATCTGGCCAAGACAAGGAGCTTATCGTTGTTCATATAAAGAAATAAAAGCGTACTTGAGTTAAAGCTTAGAACAGAAATGTATGGTATATCAAATTAATCTAGAATTAAATTAGGATCATGAAATGAGTGACTGAACTAGAATTCATGTGAATAGTAATAAGCATGAAGAATCATTGTGTGGGTTTTCTCATTGATTAGAGCTGAAAAAACAATGCCGGAAGCTATAGGTCACTTGTTGAAGATTACAGTTATCGATGTAATATTTGTGCCACAGAATACATTACAAAAGACTCAAGGAGCAGTCTAGGAAGACAGATAGTTTGGTAATATGCTTGAATACAATATGTAACGGATATAACAGAAAAAAGGTGTAACTATTGAGTCATAGTACAACCTTATGTCCTGCCACAACGTTTTAGGAAATGTGTGCGTGATTGTCATTATTATGTTTTAGAAGACCAATGAACAAAACATATTCCTACAATGCGAGGAGCCTTTGTAATCAGACGAAAGTTCATCCCGCTGCTGAAGCATTAGAATGAAGTTCGCGAAAACTTACGTCTGGTACGTCGTTCGATAACGTACGTCGTTCGATAACACTTCGTGTTTTATACATAAATATCCACCCTTTTTTGAACCAGTTTTCCACAGTGGGCGCTTGTTCGTGAAAAAAATATCAGTGGCATCACAATCACTCTTATCATCCCATCAGCAACTCCTGCACAGTGCGTGCTACGTGGAGAAGTGGCATGACAGACGTGACCAGCATTTGTCTTCATCATCTGCGATGAACATTAGTGGTAATTATTACGCCTAATCTGCTGACTGCGAACATTTATTGCTATGCTGGTTAAATTACAACGTGCTAGTGGAGCGCAAAAGTTTCTCATCATTAGAGAACGGGTAAGCTTTGCAAACAGAGATTAACATAGTCAGCACCAAATTTGCGGTACGAAGCACTTCCTGGTTCTCAAAGGAGTGATAACTGATTCGGCTTTACGTGATCCTCTCTGAGACTGGATTATCCTGAGGAACCTTCTTAATTGCATACACTCCCGATAAAGCCTCACTCGCTCGGCTTGCGAAGCGATGAATTCCAGCCACCTTTAACGAAGCTGAAAATGTGCAACCCATGATGACCCCTTCGAGAAGATTTGTAAAGCTGTTATCAAAGGGCGCATACGTATATCACATTTCCTAACTGTTAGGGTTGGATGCTTATCATGAATTACGTAGTTTGCGCAGAAAGCATCACTTAAAATGTATAAAGTTGGCAAATGAATCAATGCCTAATTTAGATCGTATTATTCTTAGAACGGCTGTTTCTGGTGTGCGCTTTTAGGGGTGAAACTCCTTATAGCGGCACCAGTTAGTCTCGCGTAGTATGTAACAAGTATAACATTTTGACCTCCAAGAAGGTGCCGGTGAGAGACTTCTTCTGTGCGTGGTTTAACAATAAAAAAAGTGCTCAATGTACATGTCGACGACTGCTAATGAGAAAGGAGAGACAGAAGCATTCGGCTTTTAGTTAACGCGCAGGCTGCGATCACAATTAGCAGCCATTGGCATGCACGTTGAACACTTATTTTTAAGAAAGGTTTGCTACGTTGCACTCGCTTGGTGTAACCTTCTAAGTTTTAGAAAGGTTTAGCGAGCGTTAAGCCGCAGTGCCATGAATACAATGAACTTGTATGTACCATGAATGAACTCGAGGTGGTTAAAAAAATGGCAGCATATCCACGGAGTGAATGATGGGGAGTGGGGTGAAAAACTCGTCCGTCCATTCGTTCTTGCTTCCGTCCGTTTCTGCGTACCTCTGTGTAACCGTCCTTGCGTACATCCACCCGTCCGTGCGTGCGTCTGTTCGTGCGTCCGTCCCTGCGTTCGTCGATGCATCCGTGCCTGCGTCCGTTCATGCGTCCATTCATGCATCTGTCTGTGTGTCCATTCGTCCATCTATTCAGTTTTTCAAGTACCACCATCTCGCACCTTTTTATCATATATTCTCCATATCAAGCACCGCCATCCAGCGGACATTTCAAGGACTAAACGGGAGGTGGCACATGCACGCTTTCTTACGGCTTGCACTTCGGGTTTACTTCCCACCTTTAACCACCTCGACTTCATCATATATACTAGTTCACTGTATTCATGGCTATGCGGCCCAACGCTCGCTAAATCTTTCTAAAACCAAGGAGGTTACACCCAGCGAGTATAACGTAGCAACCCTTTCTTGTCAGATTGTGCTCAATGTACATGCCAATAGCTGCTAATGGGGATCGCAGCGTGCGCGTAACTAAAAGCCGAATGCTCCTGTCTCTCATTTCCCCTTAGCAGCGATTAACATGTGCGTTGAGCACTGTCTTTTACTGTTCAATCAGACCCAGACCTCGCTATTTTTTTTTTACATTGGTTTGCCGATCTTGGCTAACATTTAAAAACCTCTCAAATTGACAATTATAGCGTTATATATTTTTCGTGAGTGCCAGCTTGCATCTAATCTAAGCTCCTTGAGGAAAGTTTACTTAGCAATCAACGGAAAACTCGACGCCGTATGTACGGCTATGACCTAGTAGCTTCAGGTGATCGAATTTCCGGGGCCCTCCGCTATGGCTTCTCTCATAATCATGTAGTGGTTTCGGGACGTTAAACTACACATAATCAATTCAATTCAATTCAAGTTTTATTTAGCAGAAAAAAATCCAGAGGAACACCTGGGCAAAAAGCTGTTGGAGCAGCTTGACAAAGACCCAGGGTCCCTTACATGGCAATACCTCCTATATGACACATGTCACCAAGTGTTTTTACATAGAGTTCGCATCGAAAGCCTTGTACATATAAATCAACATACACCACACGTACACATAAAATGGAACAATTACACTTCGTACAAGAATGCAGGGTAACGATTCATTATAAAACTAAAGATTAGTCACACAGATGTTGTTTTTTATATAATGTGGTTGTGTGTTTGTACCATTAGTATGCTTGGAATATTATGAGTAAGTGATTGCAAGCCGTTGTTTGTCCAGGACCAAGGTCCCTTCCAAACTTCAGGATTTCATGTGTGTTGTTGTGCGGTTGTAGCTTAGCGAGTGACGTAATGTAATTTTTGACATTTTTCGACGAGAAATACACTTTTTCTAATAATCTATATTTCTATGGCCTGTAAACATGGGTAAATTTGTGTTTGAGAAATATTGCATGTGTGAATGAAAGTCGATCAACGTTTTCAATATAGCGGACAATTTTCTTTTGAGTTGTTACAAGTTTTTGCATGTTGCATTTTGAAGTTCTTGCTTAGACGAAGTAACAGTAGTTTACATATGACAGGAATAAACCATAATAAATTGGCAGCTTTGCCACCATGGGCAAGAATAAGCGGCCGTGCGCCATAGCAACGGTTACCCCTGAAAGCTTACCGCAAAGATAATTGATGTGAGTATCCGAACGTAAACCAGTAAAAGAATATCTTTCAACAATTTTCAACTCTTCGACGAACTCACTACATTTATTCTAAAAGTAAGTATCACTAATAATGACGAGGCATTTATTGTTAGCGTGATACTCGATAACTTTTGTTTTCTTTGAATATACCTTTAGCCTATCATTTACCTTAAGAATATCAATCAATCAAATAATGACCTAGTAGCTCAAAGCAAAGCTCAGATCTATGATACTTTTTAAGGGGCACTTACGGCTGGACAAGAGGCCCAGGCAAGTCGTCCCAAAATGAGTCGAACACTCGTCATGCAGTAGTTCATTCTAGACAGGACGCGCACTCATTGTGCCGATACCTACGCATGTTTAGGCTTCAGACAAAAATGCAACTTTGTGTCTAATACTACGTGATAGCTAAACAGCAATATATGCTCGAGCTCTTTTTGGCGCACAATAACTTTCGCGTGACTTCGCTTCACGTAGTGCAGTGACTGTTGCATGTACTAAATAGACGTGAGCTTGTTAGTCGTCAGCGGCGCCGCAGCTCACCTTGTGTTGTTCTCGAGGCGGCGTGTGCCAGCTGGATGTTTTGTTCACGGACGCGGCGAGCTGCGAGTGATCATGTGAGGGTACGGAGTCGTACCCCGAATGCCTACGCTCAAGAATAATATTACAACTTTTCGGCCAACTTAGCCACGTGTTTCTAAGCAGACAATTCAGAAAAAAATCGCAGCATAATCACTCCGCATATCCACGGAGTGAATAACTATGAGTGGGGTGAAGCGTCCGTCCGTCCGTCCATGCGTTCCTCCGTCCGTGTATGCGTCCATGCGTCCGATCGCGTTCGCGAATGCAGACGGTGATCGGGTAACACCGACGACACACGAGCCAAGAAAGCCGAGCGCAAGCGTCTTCAACGCGTCCACCGTTCTGCTTCGTCCGTGCCATAGCAACGATCCCCCCGTACGGCGACTATCCAGAAGACTTACAAAGGCACTCCTTCTGCGCGTACCCAGGCACAGCACGCGCTGCAGCCAATCGGAGAGTAGTGGTACAGTGCCATGTGGAATATCCTCAATCAACTGCAGTTTGTATGCACTTCAATCAGACAGCGCGGTCTAATATATTGTTCGGGAGATACTGTCTTTTTTTCTTTCTTGTCTCTTCTCTCGGTCACACGCAACGCATCACAAGATTAGACCAAGAGGAGCTTCGCCCCTAAAATTGGCGTCGAATCTTCATGTTCGACTGCAAATGTCGTCGAAATACAATAGTCTTGCATCTGTTGAGAGTGAATAAACATTTATTTGATGTTCTGCACCAGAAAGTCAGTGAATGGGATTCTGGAGGCACTGCGTCAAAGTGCTTCAATGCGCGCAGCGGGTTGGTGCCACCACCGTATGTCTCATCTTAGCAAAGCGCAGGAAACACCCGAATTTTCGTGCAGCGTTGAATTGTCAGCTTAACGAATAAACCCTGCGTTTCTTATAACTACTTAAGTGTGTCTTATTGAGTACATAGAAGTACGCCACAATGATGATTGATATGTGGGGTTTAACGTCCCAAAACCACCATATGATTATGAGAGACGCCGTAGTGGAGGGCTCCGGAAATTTTGGAGTACGCCACAATATATTGACGTGTTGATGTTCTGCCTCATATATGCGTACTATTTGCTTTTCAATCGATACTATACGCACACTATGAACGCAGACAACAGGTTATTACTGGTGGGCGCTGCGGATGTAGCGGTATTATAGAAATAAAGGCAAACAGAATGAAAAGCAAAAATATTTTCGTTGTCAAAGAGACAAACAGACAGACAGATAACAATTTTTGCATTGAAGTATCTCAAAAAGAATATCGTCTTTGAAAGAGTCACAGCTTGGCCACATAGGCGAAACAATCTACGCAATAGCAACAAATCAGAATGTCACGCGAAGAATGGCAAGTAAATCAAAACGTGCCCCGCGTTGCTCCCGCAAATAATATTCTCGATTGTTAGTTTGCTGTCTCGAAAAAGCGTACTTTTTTCGCAAACCGAAACTGTGCAGCAACTGCAGCGACCTTTGTGCGCCCGGTAACTACAACAGAATCGTTCCGTTGAAAACCCAGAAAGTACAAGGCCTACGCTTCTCCTCACTGCGTGAGAAGCGCGTGAACGCATGAGGGTCCAACCCCTCTCCTCACTACTGGGTAAAGTATGCGTGGAAGTGTGATGCAAGGTTCTTTTTCTTATGTTGGTAAAAGGTCTCAAGGTTTGAGTCTTGAGGACAAAGCCATTTGTAACTACAACACCCAAACAAAATGTTCAATAGAAAGGTGAAAAGGCAAAAATGTCCCACAACACCAAAACACTTAATAAAAAATGTTGACTGGATGAGGTAAAACCTTCCTAATTCAAAACAAACACCAATTCAGTTATTACAGCTAAACTACACAGTCCGAATACGGGTGAGCGGCAGAGTGGTCAAAAATGGCACTTCAGTCTCATCCACACGTTGAATTTCAGCGAAGATGAGCGAACCGGAATGCGGTGATTTCGGCTTCAGGACGCGGCCTGCTCGGGGATGAAGGAACGATGGCTGCTAGCGACGCGTCGAGAAACTACGGTTAACCTGGCCAGGCAGCTGGTCGCACAGCTCGGGCCCGTAGCCCGACGGCTGTAGCTCGCCTGTCGGCACCAAAGTCCGCATGCCCTGGGCAAGAGTTCAGGACCGGATGGCCATAGTGCCCTCGAACGGGAACGGGACGGCAGGAGGCCCCGGCCGGTTGAAGTCTTGGAGGCTCGGGTCCGACACACGACAGCCCATCTTCAGTGCCCGGTCCGGCGAAAACCTTCTACTTGCCACGCCCTCTTCGAACTCTCGTGCTCTTCTCTGCTGAGGCTTCTGCTTCAGCTCTGGCCCACTTGACCCGTCTTGATTGGAGATTCTTAACTTTCCTGGTGCCCAGACATTGGGCCTTGAAATCTCCGTGTTTGCTACCAATTGGTTATTTTCAATTTTATTTTGTTCCCTTGGTGTTGCGCGTCCTAGCGCAGGCGACGTCTTCACCACCATCGTCGTCGTTGTTGTCTACGCAGCACCACGTCTGCACTCTGTCATCTCTTCTTTTCCGTGACGCGCCCTTTTCAAAAGCGTGCACTTCAAACGCGCACTCCACTCATCACTGGGAGATGAAAGCGCGCGCCACTGTGTCGTGACGATGAATCAATCAATCAATGGGAACTTTATTGCAATATAATATAAAAAACTGTGTACAGAAATGCATGGACTCATAGTCTAAGCGGCTAGTGAAGGCTCTAATACAGAATGGTTGTAAAAAAAGGAGTCAATAGCAGTGTTTTAGGAAAAATAGGCAATTGTGAAAGCATCATACTTGAGTGATCCTGTAATATGCAAAAAAAAAACAACGTCCACATATTACAGGAAACACACATGTGAACAATTATAAGAATGCCTGGCGATGTGGCGATGCGCGCTCATTGCGCCATCTCACTGGTAATGTTGAAAACATGATAGTTTCCCTGAGCTGGGCATTGCCAGTGGGAAGTGGCAGATATAAACATCTTGCCGTTTCGACGTTAAAGGAAGTTCTCGCTCGTGACTCTGTGGCGAACGCCTCGCCCTCACTGGAGTCTTTTTCGGATAATTTTCTTTCTTTTTTTTCATATATGCACATACGTATACATACAGGGTTAATGACGGCAACGCCGACGCCGGCGGCAAAGCCAGCTGCGACTTTCCATATAAAAATAAAAGCAATAAAAACAATAGTGCACTTTTTTACCATTTAAGTGTAAAATAACAACGCTTCATTTGCCCTCGTGCAGAGCAATGCAGCCTGCATCTAGTTCACTGTATTCACGGCACTGCGGCCCAACGCTCGCTAAACTTTTCTAAAACCAAGGAGGTTACGCCCAGCGAGTATAACGTCGCAACCTTTTCCTGTCAGATAGTGCTATATGTACATGCCATTGGTTGCCAATGGGAAATGAGAGACAGGGGAATTCGGCTTTTACTTTATTACGGCTTGCGCTTCGTATCTACTTCCCACCTTTAACCACCTCGAGTTCATTCATGGTATATACTAGTTTAGTGTATTCATGGCACTGCGGCTCAACGCTCGCGAAACCTTTCTAAAACTAAGAAGGTTACACCAAGCGAGTATAACGTAGCAACCCTTTCTTAACAAATAGTGCTCAAGGTACGTGCCAATGGCTGCTAAAGGGGTCGCAGGGTAAGCGTTAACCAAAAGCCGAATGCTCCTGTCTCTCATTCCCCATAACCAGCCATTGGCATGTACATTAAGCACTATTTTTATATTGTTCAACAACGCATAGAAGAAATCTCTAACCGGCACCACCTTGGAGGTCAAAATGTTATACCTGTTACATACTACAACGGCTACGAGGGAGAAACGGGTGCCGCTATAAGGAGCTTCACCCCTAAAAAAGCGCACGTGCTGAAAGTTCTTTCAGGCGGCTTGCACCATCTATTGTGCATTCTTGAAATCACCTCAGAGCCCTTGCCATTGGGTGAGCATTGTTAAAATAACCGGAAATCCGACGCCTTGAGTGGTGGTGCGCCATATAGTTAGCGTTTCTGAAATTACCAGAGAATGCACACGCCACCACCGGACAAGGTGCGAGCATAGAAAGCTTGTCGAGAAAGGTCCTAAAACTAGCTATACAAACATTATAACTAGACAGTGTCAGCTATAACGTAAGCCACAAAAAACAGAAGAAAATCTATGACACAGATATTTGTCCACATGCCTCTATTATCAAAGTGACGTACTTAGCAAAATAAAGTTCTTTGCTATAGCCAAGAATATTCCAGCCAGTTCCTCTCATTGAAAACATTTTTCAATATTAAAAAAACTGAACAGACAGCTTTGTTCCACGTTTAAATTATTAAGTTCCTTGCGGGATGATTACAATCTAGAAAAGTTCGCTGATTATAAAAATCCTGCTCAAAAGCTATTCCTGTGAAGCCTTTATCAGCATTCAATGCAGTGCTCGGACCACCTAATACCGGAATGGGGTGGTTTTTTTAAGACATAAAAGAAATTATAACTCTCGTGAGAAAAAGATATATATATATATATATATATATATATATATATATATATATATATATATATATATATATATATATATATATATATTTATATATACCAGAACGAAAGACAGCTTTATTAACCATACCAGACGACAGCTAATCCAAACAATGAATGACTGCTCTGGCTATTTCAGAATTAACTATAGGATTGGCCATGGAACTCAGTTTCTGGCATTGTACGGCAGAGTCCACGATCGAGATCGTTGTCGTAATAACAATGTGCTTTCACCGAACGTTTCAGTTCTTTTTCAGAAATATTTAATTGCTCCACAATTTCATGAAATAATTTTATCACACGTTCTGGGACTTGTTAAGGTGGCATTCTTCCACGACTATTCGCGATGATGTGCAAATGCCGGGCCCAGAAATTTTTTGGTGGAATGTTTGTGTGTTGAATGGCTGAAAGTGGACACTGGTGGTCGATGCGAGTGCACGTACCCTTTATTATAAAAAAACATGAACAAATTTTAGGCGGTGTTAGAAGACCCTTCAGTCCCTATTAGTTTTGGCCAGGGGTTTCGCTACTGGGCTACTGTTGCCGAAAACGCAGGTCCGATGCCTGTCGCGGCAGTAGCATTAAAAGAGATGCAGAATTTTCAAGCCCCATGTACTGCGCGACGTGAGCACGTGTTAAACTACGCCAAGTGGTCAAAATTTTAGGAACCCTCGTAACGGCTTGTGTACTAGTGGTATTAAATGTTATGACCCTAGAGCGAGGGTTGACATTATTATAGAATAAAATTAATAGAAAATAAATGTGAAGCATTTCTTACCGAACTTCGGCGATTTTTAGCACATCTATCTATCTATCTATCTATCTATCTATCTATCTATCTATCTATCTATCTATCTATCTATCTATCTATCTATCTATCTATCTATCTATCTAGCCACCTACGCCTTTTAGCTCTCCTGGAAATTTCGATGATGGTATCGATACCAAACTTGGTATGGCATTACAAGACTGTATGAAGAACATATTTGAGCAGTCATAATATGAAAATCGTGACATGTATGTCATGGATGTCATGACTTACAATTCATGGTACTGCAGCTCTTGCGGTGGTTTTGGTCACATGGCATGTTACAAAACTGGTATGGTATGACATTCAGTGGTGAACATAAACGACTGACCCTAACATGAAAATCATGATATGCGTGTAATGTAACAACATGACTACATGCTACGCTCATGATGCGCGCGCGGCCGTTTCGCTGGCTTCACATATGCCAAATTTTGGTATTGCCTGACGTTAATGAATGACGAGGGTATGTGACTGGTACAAACAAAATAATTATGAGATGCGTCATGCGATAACATGACTACATGCCACAATGAAGGCGCCAATACATTTCGACTTGACGCAGTGTGCGTTCTTGCCGGCGTTTATTTTGTCGTGTGACGCCGGCGTTGCCTCGTGAGGCGCCGGTGCTGCCATATATTCGCACCCGCGTGCTGCGCTACGTTGCTAAGACGCATGTGCGTTTGAGAACGTCCGGCGTCTATTCGTCACGAAAAAAGGTAATGCATCGGCGCGAATAGCAGCATGTTGCATTGGGGGGCCCTGCGAGCGCTCGATGGTGACGGACGCACTCCACATCGCCTCCGTAGATTTTCTGCTATTTCTACGGACATCCACCCTGGTACCCCTGAAACTTGGGTTTATCGTCACCGCCAAGTTCTCCGCTTCGCCCAGACAACACCTTCGTCCAGGTGGGTCCAGTTTTGACAACTCGAGGGACGTCCTTCACTTCCGGCTACAACGCCGCCTCGCTAAGGGCTCTCAGCCCGGTGATGGCGGCCGCTAACGTGGTTACGGGCTATGATCCTACCTCAAGCCAAGTACTGTCCATGGAGATTTCATCCTTCGTAAACACTATGCCATCAAAAGATGAATACCTCGACGACATGGTGAGACTGTGGCAACGCAAGCAAGCAAAATCGAAGTCTGCATCTCAACAACAACGAGACGCCACAGCGGGCCGCCATTCCCCAGCCTTGCAAGGAACGCCGGCGCGCCATCCCTCCGGTGGTGTGCCTACCTCTGCTCCGTACTCGCAGCCAGCGAAGCAACGCAAGTGGCGTCCGCGTCAGACTCCTCGCCTCTCGCGCGACGACTACATCGTAGTAGTGAAACCTCGCGTTCCCTGCGAGCTATGCACATTCGTCCCGGCCGATCGTGCGGGCGACGCCATCCGCAGCTACCTTGGCGACCGGACTACCGCGCAAATTCAAGTGTGGCCGATCTGGGCACAAAACATCTTGTTCTGTAGCACCACTATTTTGCCTATCGCACAGCGACTCCTCGGAGACTTCCAGCTTCAAGTGGGGGATCAGCAGCTGCCCGTTCGGGGCCACGCCAAGGCACCAGGGGATACATGCAAGGGCGTCATCAATATAAACCCTGCTGAAAGTCCGGAGAAGATAAAGTCAGAACTGCATTGGCCTCGAGGTACTATCCTCGCGGTCCGCAAACTCGGAGATTCCGCGGCGGCGGTGGTGACTTTCGAGGGCACGAAGTTACCCCGCTACCTCTTCTACCACTGCGTGGCGACGTATATCCGCGCCTACAAGAAAACGGTCCCTGTTTGCACCAACTGCGGTAACATCGGTCATCGACCACCTCAGTGTCCTCACCCCGCTCCAACCCAGTGTGCCAAATGTGAAAACCCCGCACCTGCAGGTCTCAATGCCCACGACTGCCACCCCAAGTGCCTCCTCTGCCGCGGCGCCCATGAGACTGGGACCAGTGGCTGCACGGCAAAATATCGGAAACGCAAGCAGCCCTCAACATCTCGTCGAGGGACCACCCTATGTTCGTCACAGCCAGACAGCGGCACCAACCTACAACAGTCGGCTCCACCACTCCATGCCGTCACTCAGGCATTCTCACCGCTCGAAGCACCAGCGGCGGTACCTCAGGTGAGCAGTTGGGCAGGTAATGCTGCTTCTAAGCCTCTCTCATCCCCTTCTGTTGATCCTCGTTCTCCCGAACTTGCGGCCCTTCGCCAGCAAGTTGCGGCACTTCAAAAGCAAAATTCTTTTTTAACTAAACAACTCGAACTCTTAAATAAGCGACTTCAACCCCAACAACAGCGTACTGCAAGGCCATCCGGTATTGCCTCCTCTGTCCAGGCGGCTACGCCAGCTATGTCCAAGCTTAGTCCTCGCGCTAAGTCCACTCCCATTAAACCGCTGGTTCAAGCAGCCATGTGTACTCCAGCACTAGGAACCGGTGCCGCATCTACTCCAGAAGCTCTTGAGGCTCCTGGGGTATCTCAGGTTCTCTTGCCCGCTAACCAAACTCTCCCTAACGAGGAGCGCACCCCGCGCATAGAGGAACGCCTTACGTGTCTCGAAGCTTCGAATAATCACCTCCTCACCAGCTTCTCTGTCCAACGCATAGTAGTAGAGGTTACCCAGGCTATTCAAGCCTGGGCAATCACCCAGTTTCAACCCAAGACATCGCGTTCCCGCTCCTGCTCGGGGAGCAGTGAGGGTACAGGTCCACGGCGTCGTCGTAAGGTGGCTACCACCACCCCGCCGTCGGAAAATCCGGCCTCCGTGCCCCTCCATGCCTCTGAGGATTCCGAGCGGGACATGGAGGACCAAATATAAAACCTAAGACAGTCACGATGGCTACCAATCGTACGTCCCATTCGAACATTGCGTCCAAATTCGAGATCATACAGTGGAACCCTGGAGGCTTCGGGCACAGGCGAAAGCGTTCACATCTTTCCCTTTTCCTCAGCTCACTTGGCTCTCAGCCGGCCGTCTTGGCGCTCCAAGAATCTGGCCCTGCTCCATCCCTTTCTGGATACTGCTCCTATGTAGGCGGCACCACCACATGCCTCCTCGTGCATAAAGCTTACACGGCGATACAGATTGACCTCGATCTGGATCTTCCTTACGACTACTGCATGATATCAGTGCTGTCTCAGCGGAGGGGCCAACCATCAATACATATCTTAAACGTGAACTGTCCCCCTTCGCCTTGCGAAGGCTTCGTTTGCGATCTCTTCCATCGGGCGCTCCGTATAGCGGCCCGACAACCACTGGTGATTGTCGGGGACTTTAATGCCCACAGCCCTCACTGGGGTTACCACTACGAGAAGGCCCGGGGCAGAGAGCTCAAGGAGCTCATTTTCTCGCTGATCCTCACGCTTCTTACCGATCCGGCACAACCCACACGTTCCGGCAACTCGGTCCCGCGAGACACATGCCCCGACCTCTCCCTCAGCCGTCACATCCGCGATGCTACATGGGAAAATTTAGGCGAAACCCTAGGCAGCGACCACTTTTTACTCCGCATTTCGTTCACACCGCGGCAGAAAATGCGCCAACACTGGGGCCAAGCCCGTCTCACCGATTGGACTCAGTTCAGAATGCAACCATTCCCCGCCGTCCTCTCCTCGACCGAATATGCAGCGTGCGCATCATACGCCCTCCATATGAAACAAGGGAACGCTCGCACCCTTGGAACCTCTAATTTGACTCCTGCAATCGATCCACACCTCCTACATCTTTGCCACGCTCGCCGCGGGCTCGTAAGGCGCTGGAAACGCAACAAACTTAATCGGAAACTTCGCGCTCGCATTGAGGCGCTCACTGCAGAGGCGGCCGCATACTCTGTACAACTTTCCGATGCTAACTGGGCAGACACCTGTTCGAAGGCTGCAAACCAGATGAGCTCTAAGAGTGCGTGGCGACTCTTTAAAAGCATTCTCGATCCCTCCACCACCAAGGGAGAAACGCAACGCCAGCTCCACCGTGCTCTGCGTGCCTTTCAGGGCACTGCGGATGAACTCGCGCGAGAACTTTGTGACCGCTACATCTGCCGCACAATTGATCCCGCAGGCCCAGCATATACGTATTCCGGCACCCCTAACACCGACCTCGACGCCCCATACACGCTTTCCGATTTACGATTTGCACTCACGAAAATGCGACGGGGCACGGCCACTGGACGCAACGAAATCACAGTATCGCTCCTGGCAAATCTTCCCGACCAAGCACACCTCTCGCTACTCCACCTTATAAATTCGATATGGGACGGCTCTCCGCTTCTAACGGAATGGACCACATCGGTCGTGACATTCATACCAAAATCAGCAAAGTCCGTTAGTATCGAGACACTGAGACGCATCTCACTTACGTCTTGCGCAGGCAAACTCATGGAAACCATGGTTCGCGAACGTCTTTCCGCCTACTTGGAGGCCAGGAGCACCTTTGCCGACACGATGTTTGGCTTTCGCCCGCATCTGTCGGCGCAGGACGTCGTGCTCCAACTTCAACACGATAACATAGAGCCGACTACTATGCGCCATAACGATAAAGCCGTGCTCGCTCTCGATCTCCGCGGGGCGTTCGACAACGTCAAACACAGAACTATACTCACTAACCTGTCTACCACAAACTGCGGGCAGAAGACTTTCAACTACATTCGCGCCTTTCTATCACATCGCACCGCCTTCATTCGGCTTAATTCTACCGAACACGGCCCGTACTTATTAGGCACGTGGGGTACACCTCAAAGGGCAGTCCTGCCTCCTCTGCTTTTTAACCTTGCGATGATGAACCTCCCCTCTCTTCTAAGCGAGGTCGAGGGAATACAACACGCACTATATGCGGACGATATCACTATCTGGACCAACACCTGCTCCTTAGCGCAAATCGAAGAACGCCTGCAAAAGGGTGCCCTTCTGGTGGACACCTACGCTGGTTCATGCAGCCTGGAGTGCTCTCCAGCTAAATCGGCTCTTCTTTCAGTCTCTCCGCTACCGCCGCCTCAAATTTTTCTTCCGTCCGGGCTCATCCCGTCAGTGCAAAATATTCGGCTTCTTGGCCTTCACCTCACATCGTCCTTGGATCCAAAGGGCACAATAGCAGGCCTCAGACGCACCAGCGAACAGGTGAGCCGCATGATACGGCGAGTTTCTACCAAGCGCGGCGGCCTCCGCGGGTCTCAGTCCCTCCGATCGGCCCACGCGTTTGTGACCAGTCGCGTCCTCTA
The DNA here is from genome assembly GCF_013339725.1 of Rhipicephalus microplus. NCBI lineage: Eukaryota > Metazoa > Arthropoda > Arachnida > Ixodida > Ixodidae > Rhipicephalus > Rhipicephalus microplus. The sequence continues at coordinate 313,868,898 of NC_051165.1, read as the reverse complement.
CGCCTTGCCTTATTTTCGCCTGCGTCGTCGACACGAGCACCAGCTGGACGTACTTCTTCGTTCAGTATACAAACGCGCTCTGGACCTACCTATTGCAACTTCCAACAGCCGATTCGTGGCTCTGGGGGTACACAACACCTTTGCAGAGACGCGCGAAGCTCATCGCGTTAACCAAATCAATCGACTGTCGCAGACGCCTTCAGGGCACCGTCTTCTACACAGACTTGGCCTTAACCCGATATCTGACCAAGACCCTCTGCAGCCGGTACCAGAGCTCTGGCGTCAAAAGCTACGGGTGAAACCTCTACCCCGTAATATGAACCCCAACCTCCATCCTGGCCGTAGACTAGAACGCGCCGCGGCCCTTCATACGCGACACTCCGATCGTCCTGGTGTTTTCTACGTGGACGTCTCGGGTCCCTCCCCCTCGGGTCACTTCACGGCTGCCGTGATTACAGAGGGCAAACACGTAGATGGCCTCTCCTTTCGAGCAGACACAGTAACGCACGCTGAAGAAATTGCCAAAGCTTTGGCCGCCTCTCACCCTGCCTCACGCACCATCCTGACGGACTCGCGCTCGGCCTGTTCTCAGTACCTTCAGGGTTCCATTGCCCCGCTGGTGGCTAGCCTACTACAGGCAGCTTCTTGGCGCTTTCATCCTCATCCCATTCGTATAGCCTGGACCCTAGGCCACTCGGGCCTGCCCGGCAACGAGGCGGCAAATGCCGCTGCCCGCGCTTCTCCTATCCGGGCCATTGCCCCTCCATGTCCCGAGACGGAATCTGGCAATACCAACCTGACGCGCTTTCGCGAAATTTTCGCTTATTACCGGGCTTCGCGCCGCCTCTACCCGGACCCCGCACGCGGTTTGGAGAAAGCGGACGAACGACTGCTACGCCGCCTGCAGACGAACACCTTTATCAGTCCGGCGGTCGCCAGGCACTTTCTGCCGGAAATCAATGGCACCTGCTCGACCTGTCATGTCCTCGCCGACACATATCACGTCGTAGCATCGTGCCCAGTTAATCCCGTCCCTTTCTCATCCCCTTTTCCTATCCCAACTAGAGAGGCTTGGGAGGAGCACCTGCTCGGCTGCTCTACCTTGGCTGTGCAACGCTCCTTGGTGGAGTGCGCACGGGCAGCTTCCAGCTCCACTGGCGTCCCGGAATAGGGTCTTGCCACTCTAGCACGCCGATGGGCCACGTCGGCACTCTCTAGTAGACTTTTTCTGAAATGAATATTTTACCACCTCCACCATGTTGCATTTTGCGCCAGTCGTCGGGCCGCGCCGACGGACGCTGGTCGCGCCTGGCGTGAGACTATAGAGTGCTCGCGTTTTGCTAAAGTAGCGTCGCTGTGCCCAGCGTGCGCACGCGTCATCGCTACATGGGAGTATATTGGGGCCCTTCATGATGCGCTCGTGGCCGTTTTGCTGGCTTCACATATACCGAATTCGGTGTTGCGTGACGACAATAGATGCCAAAATATATGACTGGTGCAAACATGATAATCGTGACACGCGTGTCATATAGGAACATGACAACATACCACATTCATAGCGTGTTCATGTCCGTTTCGCTAGCTCCACATATTTTAAATTTGGTATCACGTCACGTGAATAAGTTACGAAGGTAATCAATACATCCAAACTTTATAATAATGACACGAAGTCTTATGCGGCATCATTCACCTCCACCTCTTACCTATGTATTGATTTCAAAGTGACATATCAACATTTCTCATTCGTGCTTCGCATATTCCCACTGGACGTGGGAACTGCCAATTTTTGTAATTACGGTACCTAACGTGCCAAAAGTTGCTGCTAGAATAACTGTCACATTAGAATGATATATACACAGCACGCAAACCCAAGAAAATGTGATCGATGTTTGAGTAAGCCCAGTTTCTTGTCAAAATCATGAATCTCCTTCAAGACTTGAAACTCTTGTTAATTTTTTCGTAGTTAATTTTGTATGCTAAGTTTCAAATCAGTGTAGTTATATGTATTGTGAGTAATAAAAAGATCTATATAAAAGTGAAACGAACTACCACCGTTTTGATTATATTCAAAGATGTGTCAAGACGCGCACTGCGAAGAGTATTCGTGAGCCCTTTAAGCCCGTCTAGAAAAGAAGGCATCTCATCCATCTCACCACAGATGCAAAATATTGTTTTCGGGAGCGTTTCGCAAGGTATCGTGTATTGATACCAATCTTATGGAGGGATTACGTTTCAAAAGTAGTGCTTATATTCTCCCAAGCTCCATTGTGCATATTCTCCGATATAATTTTTGCTTCTTATTTTGGCCGCCCATAGCGATCGGCTTAAACGTTATGCATACATCCCGCGATACCCGTCATCGTAAAAATTCTTTACTCGTTTTCTCAAGTGATCAGAATAAAAGAACCGAAATTGAAAGGCAACGTTTCGAAATACGGGCTTACGGGAGTATATCAGACAACCGTCTGCTTTACGGTATATGATATTTCCGATATTTTCACTGTTTCACTTAAAATGTTTGACGCATGTGCTTTCGGCTTCACACGTTCGAGGTTTACGCTATAGAAAGAACAAGAGTCAACATTGTGGACGCACGTTCTGTGCTTTTCTGAATAGGTGGGGGGCCACGACTGAACCGAAGTTTCTAGATAGATCACAATATACTAAGTATAGTCAGTCAACCAAAAGAAAAATTCTGGTCAATATGAAACCTGTTTTTTAGACGCCTTAGGCGTCGGCACTTGAAGTTGCTTGCCGTTAACAACTTTTAGTCCCCATTGGTCATACATAACTTATGACTTAGGGTAGGCTAACGGTCACATGAAAAATGTTATGCTCATATAGTATATGATATATGAACATGATATTGTTCATAACAATTTGCGTGTTCTAAGAAAACGCTGTTGAGAAGAACCTTGCAATTTTTGACGTTTAGTTTTATGAGCTGCATTTTGCACTGGGTGGTGCAGCAAGCATTGGTAGTGTAAGTTCAGTGTACCTGTACATAGTTATTTCTGAAGAAAGGTAATTATGGAGTGTCACTGCCAACAGTTCAGCGGTAGCACTAAACGTTGAAGTAAGTTTCCCTTGCAGCAACCTACCAAAATTCATTATCAGGTTTACCATGATTACAGACCAGCTTCATTTTTGTGCGGATCTCAGCTTCTTGTGAAGTTCCTGCACAAACGCGCTTTCTGCTATCAGCGTTAGAGACTGACGTGAGAGTACATGATGGGCGGAATAAGCAGCGTGCTAGCCACACGTCTGTTAAGATGCAAGCAACTTCGCCGCTCCATCTCTGCAGCCGCCGTGTGTGGTGCGTGTGGAAGCTTTTTTTTGTGGTGCGTGTGGAAATGCACAATGATCTGCTGCTTGGGCAGGACATGTACGAGGGTTGCTTGCAGCGGCACAAAAGGTTGAAAACAGTGGCTGTGTATACATCAAGCTTTCGTGTTAGTTCGCCTGCAAATACTAGAAAAATTGGATACTAAATGAGCTAAACCAGAAGTTTATAGTAGCGAAGAAGTAGCCACGGCACCAAGCTCAAGTGTTCGTCACCAGAGGAGGTCCTAATGTAGTGAAATGGGCGCAATGTAGCCACCGACATAAACCGTGTGTGACACATACTTGACGCTGCAGAATGCTGAATGCCTATTCGCGCCACTCAACGTACAGCCGTCATTCTTTATATTGAAGATATGATGGTCGCGTGTCTCTTTATTCCTCGCGAACACGAGTATAATAAGTTGCATAAGGGTATAAAAACGCTGATTTGACATGGAGCACATTCTCTCAAGGGGACCAGTAAATAGGCTCCGACTTTGTACATCTCCCAAACAAGCTACAGTTTCCGCTGACAGCCAATGCTCTCAGTTGTATGAACAGGAAAGCGCCGCGAGGCGCGTACAGGGTGCATTACGAAAAAAAAATTGCTGTGTTTCTCTTCAGAGCTTGTTCAACCTCTTCGTCCCCGAAGTAACGTGAAATTCCCAATGAGCAAATTAGGCTGCAGTGACTTCTTTTGTTTGTCTTCTGCACCATGTGGTGCCTTGACCCTACGTTGATGTGGTTTTACACATACAAGTACAATACAAATACAAATACACATACAAATACATGCAGCACTTCGTTGAGTGTGGTCTGAGCCGATTGTCGGTGGGTAAACTGCATTGACCACAGTTGAGTGGTAATATCTACGCTCTTCTCTGATGGATCGTTGCACGACGCCTGTGCAATGTTAACATTACCGTCGAGTAAAGCGCGTTCCCCCTTTCATAGGGATGCTCAGCCTGGGTGACCCTATTCACGCTTTCACACTAAGTCAAGCCTTTGCTGTGTTCTTTGTACGTGGTTAGCTTGTGTGCCGCCTATTACGCACTGCTGTAGAGACAAAAAGGGAGATAACACAAAGAGAAAGGCAGGGAAATTGTCCAGGCCTGAGCCCCGGTAGGCTACGCTGCACTGGATAATGGGAGAGGGGGAAGTAAACTTATGGAGGAGGAGAGAAAAGCTCACTGACTTGGCCGACGTGTAACAGTTTCATCATCACAGTCGATGAAACAGGTTAGTTTAAGTGCATAGCAAAGCATGGCGCCAGGTTATGCAAAGTACATAGCCTGGCGCCTGTGTTTTTGTTTTTTTTACAACTGAGTCGCTATAAAACGCTGCATTCACACAGCATTTACTGTACTCATGTTTGGGAGGATGCCAAGAGTATTTTGCGGTGTGCTTGAAAAAAAAGTCACAGATTTGCCGCAAAGGCTAAGCAATGAACGCGATAGCAACAAATCGGAAAGTCACACGCAGAATGACACGCAGATCGAAACGTGCCCCGCGTTTCTCACGCAGAAAGGACGCACGAAACGTACAGGTACAGATTAGCGCAAATAGGCGTTTCAGTTGTTACTTCACTGTGTCTAAAAACGCGCCCTTTTCGCAAACGGAGGCTGTCCAACGATTGCAGTGACGTTTGTGCGCCCGGTAACTACAACAGAATCGTTCCGACAACTCTAAGCTAGCCAAGATGCATGATTCTCCCCACTGCAAGATAGGGCACATGATCGAGCATACACCCCCTTATTCTCGCCGTGGGCCAAATGATGCATGAGAGGTGAGAGCCGCCGCGCGCTCACTGTGCCTTCTTGATATATATATATATATATATATATATATATATATATATATATATATATATGTATATATATATTGTAACGGGGTTAATTTGCAGCGCAGAACGCAGAAAGCGAAGCTGTCAACAGCGTCCGGCCAAGCGCAGCAAGCACGAGCTTATGCTGAAGACGATGCCCCTGATGCGCCGAGAAATGTCGCTGAAGCTCCTTGTCTTCACTACAATCGCCCTCCGCACAAAAAGACGCCTTCTGGTGGATTAGGGAGAACAAACGACTAATTGGTCGTAATATGGCTTGAGACGAGAGACGTGGACAGTGTCGCGGCCGCGGTAGCGTGGGTCTGTGGATGGGATGATGGGCTCCACAATATAGTTGACGAGTGACGTTTGCTCTACAACGCGGTATGGCCCGATGTGTTTGGGAAGAAGTTTGCGGAGCGGCCAGGCGCGGTAGAAGGTGCCCGAAGCCATACCAATGAACCAGGTGAAATTTTGGAGCCGAACAGTCCCAGTCTGGCGGGATTGCTGCTGCCACTGGTCCTCGGTAGAAAAAGAGCGGGCAAGCTGGTGGCATTTTTCAGCATGTCGGGCAGCTTCGGACAGAGTTGTACTTTCGGACTCATAAGGTTTATATGGAGAATAGTGTCTACTGTATTTGAAGGTTTCTCGTCCGTACAAAAGAAAGTATGGCGAAAACCCAGTAGTAGCTTGTACGGCAGTATTATACGCGTAGGTGACGAACGGGAGAACTTGGTTCCAATTTAAATGATCAGAGGCGACGTACATCGACAACACACTGCCAAGAGTACGGTTGAAGCGCTCCGTCATGCCATTCGTCTGAGGGTGGTACGCTGTACTTGTGCGGTGCACGATTCGCATTCATTGAGGAAAGCCTTCAAGGCGTCAGAAAGGAAGGCACGGCCTCTGTCACTTAAGAGCTCGCGAGGGGCACCATGACGCAGAACGAAACTTTGCAACAGAAACGTTCCAACGTCACGGGATGTGGCAGTCGGCAGCGCGGCTGTTTCGGCATAGTGTGTCAGATGGTCTATCGCAACCAATAATCCAGCGATTACCAGCTAGAGTTGATGGTAGTGGTCCGTAAATGTCAATGGCCGACGCGATCAAAAGGTCGACTAGGACAAGGAAAAGGTTGTGACGGGTAGGACTTGCCCGAGAGGTAACTTTTGTCGTTGGCACTGAGGGCACACGAGCGAATGAATTTCCGCTCGTAGTTATACATGCCACGCCAATAAAATCTGAGTCAAAGCCTAGCGTATGTCTTGAAGAGGCCTGCGTGGGCGCACTGTGGGTCCGCGTGAAAAGCTTCGCAGATAGCAGCTCCAAGATGGCGGGGGTATCACAAGGAGACACTTGCGACCGTCAGAAGGTAGTTGCGTCGATAGAGAAGGTCATCCCTTAGGCGAAAGTTGCTAGCCTGGCGGCGGAGAGCACGAGACGACGAAGGAGTGAGAGGATCAGAAAGAATGTTTATGAGGCCACTGATCCAGGGATCCTTTCGTTGTTCCACCGTCATGTTGCGCAAGGCGGATGACGCAAGTGCAGGCTCGAGGGAAGAGAGGCAAACACCTTCATCCGATATGGGTGAGCGAGAAAGGGCGTCGGCGGTCCGTGTGCTTACGACCAAATCTGTAAATACGTGGATGTCGATTCCTGAAGTTTGAGCGCCCAGCGAGCAAGTCGTCCGGAAGGGTCTTTAAGTGTGGATAGCCAAAAAAAGGGCGTGGTGGTCAGTGACGACGTCGAATGCGTGACCATACAGGTAGGGGCGAAATTTTCCGAGGGCCCAAATAATAGCTAAACACTCTTGCTCGGCCACGGAGTAGTTAGCCTCGCTTTCGTTAAAGTTCGGCTTGCGTAGGCGACGACATATTCAGCAAACCCTGCCTTTCGTTGCGCGAGCACAGCGCCAAGTCCAGCACCGCTGGCATCAGTAGTGAATCTCCGTGGGAGCGGCAGGATCGTAGTGGCGGAGGACAGGTGGTGAAGTCAGCAGGTGGCGTAATTTGGTGAATGTATCGTCGCATGCTGGTGACCAGGTGGAAAGGTCCTTGTCGCCGCTAAGAAGGTCCGTAAGGGCGCACATACAGAAGCAAAATTCTAATAAAGCGTCGGAAGTATGACGACAAGCCGACAAAACTTCTAAGTTCCTTCAAGTTCTTCGGCTTCGGAAAATCGACGACTGCTCGAAGTTTGGCGGGGTCCAGAAAGTATGCCGTCCCGCGATACGACGTGGCCAAGAATGGTGAGCTGCCGGGAACCAAAACGACACTTCTTGAGGTTGAGTTGAAGGCCGGCGTCGGTGAAACGTGTGAGGACGTGCTCGAGACGATTTATATGGGTGTCGAAATCGGTGCAAAAGACAAATACGTCATCGAGGTAGCATAAACATGTGTTTCCACTTGAGGCCTCGTAAAATAGTGTCCATCATTCTTCAAAAGTGGCTGGAGCGTTACAAAGGCCGAAAGGCATAACGGTAAACTCGTATAACCCATCAAGTGTGACAAATGCTGTTTTCGGTCGGTCAGATGCTTCCATAGGAACTTGCCAGTATCCAGACCGTAAATCCAGCGAAGAGAAGTATTCTGCTCCCTGCAAAACAGTCAAGCGCGTCGTCTATTCGCGGTAACGGGTAAACGTCCTTGCGGGTGATCTTGTTTAAAACGTCGATAGTACACACAGAACCAAATGGAGCCGTCCTTCTTCTTAACAAGAACGACCGGTGACGCCCAGGGACTGTTAGAAGGCTGTACAATACCCCGCTGGAGCATGTCAGCAACCTGGTCGTCAATAACACGGCACTCCGATGCTGAGACTTGGTAGGGGCGCTGCCGTAGAGGCGTATGGCTTTCTGTGTCAATCTTGTGAGAGATGTTCGATGTGCGATTGAGGCCAGAAGCGTGGCTGTCAAAGAAGTACGAAACTTTTGCAGCAGGTTCACTAACTGGCTTCGTTTTGAAGAGCACGTTGCGACATCGATTGGAGCGGTGGAAAGTGTCAAGAAGTGATTGGTCAAGAACAGAGTCAGAAATGAATGCGCTGAGGTCCGTAGAAAGTAAACTAGATGGAGCGTCAAAAATGCGACGGGCGTCGATCGGATGCACAAGACTGAGACATTCACCATAGAATAAAGGTAAAGGCCGTTCTAGCGTATTGTACACGAGCGTCTTCGTGACGCCATCGTGGAGAGTAAGGAGAGCAATGGGCAGTGGAGAACATTTGCGTTGAATGAACAGGGCAGAGGGCGTAAATAAAACATCACCGTCGGAAATAGCGTCACACAACACAGTCACCAGCAGAGAAGAGCGCGGTGGTACGGTGGTGTCGTCGGAAACAAACAGTTTATAACACGGCAGGGAGGCTTCGACAGCGTCTACATCAGGAAGTGCAGATAGCTCAAGTTCAGCGCGACAGCAGTCAATGACGGCATTATTATTCGCAAGGAAGTCCCAGCCGAGTATCATGTCATGGGAACACAAGGGCAGCACTATGAAATCGACAATATACACAATTCCTTCGATGACGACTCGTGTGTACAGGCTGCGAGAGGTGTTACACTTTGTGTGTTAGCCGTTCTAAGAGCGAGGCCGGATAATGGCGTCAGAACTTTGCGGAGTTTGCGGCACAGGTTGATGGAAAGTACGGATAGAGTGGCTCCGGTGTCGACAAGCGCCATGACGACGATACCATCGAATGACACTTCATGACGTTAGCTGGACAGGGGCGAGGACTTGTGCATGGCGACGGGGACGCAGTTCGTGCCTCGGGAACTGCGGCCGTTAGTTTTCCCTGGTTGGTGGGTCCGGAACGGCGACGCATAGGGGAAAGCGAACGTCGACGTGGAGATGGGGAGTGGCGGGTCGGGCCGTGTGGACGATCAGAAGGAAAGGAAGAGTAAGGAGGGCTTGAAGGCGTAGAAGAAAACTTAGGGTCGAAAGAGGGCATTCGTCGAATGTTCTGAGCAGCCTGGCGACGACGACAATAACATGCCACGTGGCCAACACTACCACAAGCAAAACATATGGGACGGTTGTCGTAGGTCCGCCATTGGTCGGAGTAGACTCCGACTTGCGGCTGGGGGCAGAAAACTGCGGCCGAGGTGGTATCGGCATAGGTGGCGGTGAATAGGTCGGTGGCGAAAAGGGCGGCGGCGAATACATAGGCGCTGGCTGGAACGCAGGCTGTCGAGGTCGAGCAATGGCCTCGGCGTACGTGAGAGGTGCGGCGACTGGGGGCGGTTCACGGGTGGGAGGAAGAACTTGTGCGACCTGGTCTTGAATGAAGTCGCGAAGTGTAGATGTCAATCTGCGTGGTTGATCGGGTACGCAGGACATCAAAGAGAGCTTACGAGCGACCTCAGCGCGGATGAACTCTTGGATCTTGGAGAGAAGAGGGGCATGGTCTTCTCCTATGCTAACGTGGAAAGGCTGGACGAAGAGTCGTCGAGCACCGAGGGACGTTGGGTGGAAAGACGTTTCCTGCGCAACTCGTCAAAACTCTGGCATAACTCAGTCAGTTCTAGGACAGTGCGAGGACTCTTAGAAAGCAACATTTGGAAAGCGTCGTCCTCAATGTCCTTCATGATATGCTTGATCTTAAGCTCTTCGGACATCGACTCGTTGACTCGCTTGCAAAGGTCCAGAACGTCCTCAATATAGCTTGTGAAATTCTCACCAAGCTGCTGGGACCGAGTATGTAAGCGTTGTTCGGCACGGCATTTGCGTACCTCAGGCCGCCCAAAAACTTGTGTGAGGCTCCTTTAAACACCGACCATGTAGGGAGTTCCGCTTCGTGGTTTATAAACCACAGCTTGGCCACGTCCGACAGGTAGAAGGAGACGTAGGCCAACTTGGCGGCGTTATCCCATTTGTTGTGAGTACTCACTCGCTCGTACATTGAAATCCAGTCGTCAACGTCCTTGTCTTCTGTGCCTGAGAAAACAGGGGGATCTCGCAGATGCAGAGAACCGGCGCAGAGAACAGTAGGCGGTGCCGGTGGAGGAGTTGGAGCGGCGCTTGCGTCGGTAGGCATAATGGATGGTAAATTGCGATTCCGAAGCTTCAGGGTGACCGAAACCCAGCAGAATCCACCACTTGTAACGGGGTTTATTTGCAGCGCAGAACGCAGAAAGCGAAGCAGTCAGCAGCGTCCGGCCAAGCGCAGCAAGCACGAGCTTATGCTGATGACGATGCCCCTGATGCGCCGAGAAATGCCGCTGAAGCTCCTCTTCTTCACTACACTATATATATATATATATATATATATATATATATATATATATATATATTGTTACGGGGAAGATTTATTCACCGAGAGCTGGCTTTGCTAACGGCTTAAAGAGCGCACAGTCATGCAGGCCAACGGGAGAAGCTCGAGAGTCCAACCCACTACAACCACGTTGTCGTCTTCTTCAGTTGGGTGCCAATTGAGCTGTGTCGGGGTGACAGTTCCATACACGTATCATCACCCCGGCCCGTAAGGCACCGTCTCGGTGCCTGTTAAATGAGCGAGTCGGCGTTGTAGGGCTTCAGTCGAGAAACGTGGACTACTTCCGTTCTGGGTGCAGCAGCTGATGAGTTGTGGTAGCGGCAATCTCGTAGGTCACAGGTGTGACCTGACGAATGACTCGGCAGGGCCCAGCGTATCGCGATAATAGTTTCTCGCAGAGGCCAACACGTCGAGATTGGAGCCATAAGAGAACAAGAGATCCCGCAGAAAAAAACGGCATCTCTATGTCGACGGTTATAAAAAGACTTCTGTGCTGTCTGCGACGACGATAACCGAGCACAGCGCTACCGCGCGTGCTGTGAGGGCACGGGTGATCGCATCCTGAGCCTACGAAGTGGAGGATGGGTGGTCTGATGAAAGCAGTGTGGTAGAAGGGCAGTAAGGGATGACGTCCGAAGAGTAGATAAAAGGAGAGTAGCCCGCTGTTTCATGACGCGACGAGTTATAGGCGAAGGTTACGAACGGAAGAGCTATGTCCCAATCAGTGTGGTCGGTAGATACGTACATGGAAAGCATGTCTGTCAATGTGCGGTTGAGGCGCTCCATAAGGCCGTTAGTCTTAGGGTGGTAAGATGTGGTGAAGTTGTGACAGGTAGCACAAGATCGGAGTAGATCATCAACCACACGAGATAGAAAGTAGTGACCACGGTCTGTGAGCAGGTGAGTCGGAGCACCATGCTGGAGAATAATGTCGTACAGCAATAAGTCGGCAACCTCGGTTGCGCAGCAGGTTGGTAGCGCTCGAGTGATTGCATACCGAGTGGCATAGTCTGTGGCCACTGCAATCCATTTATTTCCCGTTGTAGAAGTAGGAAAGTGACCTAGCAAGTCCAATCCCACTCGATAAAATGGCTCGGCTGGAAACTTCAATAGGTTGAAGAAGACCGGCAGGGGGAGTCGTAGGCTTCTTTCGGCGCTGGCAGAGGTCGCAAGATGCGACGTAACGGCGAACAGAGCGGTACAGACCCTTCCACAATACTCGTCGTCGAATGCGGTCGTAAGTTCTGGAGACTCCTAGATGTACAGAAGTTGGAGCGTCGTGGAATTGTCGCAGAACATCCTTCGCAGTGTGATGCGGTACGACGAGTAAAAGTTCCGCGCCGTCGGGGTGTAAGTTGCGGCGGTAAAAAATGTTGTCTTGAAGCAGGTATCTGCTAAGAGATGGGTCAGGATAACGCGATTGAAGGCGGTCATTGATGGTGAGCAGCGATGGATCTCGGCGCTGTTCGTCAGCCACGTTCAAAAAGTCAGTGATGGCTAAAACGCAGGCATCGGATTCCAAATCAATGGAGCTAGGTGGATCAATGGGGTGCCGGGATAATTAGTCAGGATCGCTGTGCAGCTTTCCTGATTTGTAAACAACCGAGAACGTGTACTCCTGTAATCGAAGTGCCCATAAGCCGAGTCTTCCTGTAAGGTCCTTAAGCGTCGACAGCCAGCAAAGCGCATGATGGTCCGTGATGACTGCGAACGAACGTCCGTATAAGTACGGACGGAATTTCGCGATAGCCCAAACGAGGGCTAAGCATTCCCGCTCAGTGATAGAATAATTTGTTCCGCTTGCGACAAAAGGCGGCTAGCGTAGGCTATCACACGGTTGGTGCCATTCTGTATTTGAGCGAGTATAGCACCAATGCCATGGCCGCTTGCATCGGTGCGAAGCTCTGTTCGAGCCGTTGGGTCAAAATGAGCCAACACAGGTGGTGATGTGAGGGCGGTAATTAGCGACGCGAAGGAATGTTCTTGGTCTCTTCCCCAAGAAAAGGCCACATTCTTTTTGAGGAGATCCGTGAGGGGCCTAGCAATATCCGCGAAGTTGAAGACAAAGCGGCGGAAGTATGAGCAGAGCTCAATAAAACTGCGAACTTCTTGTGTGGAACGCGGAACCGGGAATTCTCGGACTGCACGGACTTTGTCAGAGTCGGGTTGAACACCAGTAGCGTCAACAGGTGGCCGAGTAGTTTAATCTGCCGACGTCCAAATGAGCATTTCGACGAATTCAGTTGGAGGCCAGCGCAACGAAAAACGTCAAGAATTGCCGAGAGACGAGGCAGGTGGCTTTCGAAGGAGGGCAAGAAAACTATTACATCATCCAGATAGCAAAGGCAGGTCGACCATTTGAAACCGCGAAGAAGAGAGTCCATCATACGTTCAAAAGTAGCCGGGGCATTGCACAACCCAAAAGACATGACCTTGAATTGGTAAAGGCCGTCGGGTGTGATGAACGCTGTCTTCTCGCGGTCGCGGTCGTCGACCGAAATTTGCCAGTATCCGGATCGAAGGTCAAGGGTCGAGAAATAGTTGGCGCCGTGGAGGCAGTCGAGCGCATCATCGATTCTGGGTAAAGGATAAACGTCCTTCTTGGTGATCCGATTCAGGTGGCGATAGTCAACGCAAAATCGCCAGGTGTTGTCCTTCTTTTAACTAAGACCATAGGGGAGGCCCAAGGACTCAATGAAGACTCAATGACGTCTTTATTCAGCATTTTCTCGACCTCCATCTGTATAACTCGGCGCTCAGCATGTGACACGCGATAAGGGCGTTTGTGGAGTGGACTGGCGTCGCCGGTGTCGATGCGGTGGGTTACGGCACTTGTGCGGCCCAGGGGACTGTCGTCGACGTCAAAGATATCCAGGTAAGAAAACAGAGCACAGCGGAGTGCCGCAACTTGGGAAGGTAAGAGGTCGCTGGATATCATTTTGTCGAGGAACGCCTTATTTTGCGACGTGATGACAGGTTTCGCCATGGTCTTAGTGTCAGGTGTAAAAGAACAAATCGAACATTCATCAAGGGTAGAAAGATCGGCTAAAGTGATGCCTTGGGGAAGAACTTGGGTCGACGTAGAGAAGTTCGGAACTGGAAGTAGCACCGTGTTGTTAGCAAGAACCACTATAGTATGTGGTAGTGCGATGTGGTGCGTAAGGGTCAAATCAATTAGGGGAGCTACCAGATAGTCCCCATCAGGAACGGACGGGAAGGGCGACAGAGGAACGTACATAGCAGCCTGGGGCGGTAGCCCTAGAGACTCCACGGATCGTAGCCGAGTGCGACTTGGAGGAGTGAAATCGGAGCACAAAGGCAATTCGAGCCGTAAGATACCAGTAGAACAATCGATGAGGGTGGAGTGGGCGGTTAAGAAGTCAATTCCAAGGATGACGTCGTGTGGGCAAGCATCGAGAACTGCGAAGAGAACGGAAGTGTGGTGGCCAGCAACAGTAACGCGGGCAGTGCACATACCAAGCACGGATGTTCGACTTCCGTTGGCAACTCGAACAGTAGAGAGCATAGCTGGTGTGAGAACTTTTTTCAGGCGAGATCGGAGTGTAGAACTCATAACAGATACTTGGGCACCAGTGTCAATTAGAGCAGTAACGGCGTGGCCATCAACGAACACCCGAAGTAAATTGCGTCTTGAATTTGTAGCCGGTCGAGGGTTTTCGTTCCGAGTCGTCTACGCAGCGCCACCTCCAGTAGCTGCACTCGTCAGTTTCCCGGGGAATGACCAGAATAAGCTGGTTGACGGAGAGCGGCGGCGTTGAGGGGAGCGTGACGGGCCGATCCTGAGGTGACGGCGAGCGGCTAGACCAGTTTCTTTGGGCGACGACGTCGGCGTAGGACGGTTCGGAGCGTGGAGATGAACGGCGAGCTGGAGGGGTCCTGAATATAGTCATCCGAAAAACCAGGGTTGCGAATAGTGTCCACGGTCTTGACGGCGGTCGACATTACGAAAGCTTGGCCGGAATTACCACCTGTTGCGACAATGGCGGGAGATGTGCCCAACTCGAGAGCACGAAAAGCAGATGGGTCGATCATCGTGCGTGCGCCACTCAGATGGATTTCGGTAGCGTGGTGGAAACCGAGGAGTCGAAGCTGCCGCAGCGACAAGTGGAGCAGAGTGGTGGTCAGCGTTCTGGACAGGAGTGCTCATGGGCTGCGGCATAAGTCTGGCGGGCTGGGGATCCTGGACGCCCAGGTTAGCAAACTCCTGGCGTACGACGGCTTCAATAAGCGAGACTGTTGCCCAGTTGTCTTGTGCAGGGGGCTGATAGGAAGCGGGTGCCATGGCTTCCAGCTCCTGGCGAACAATCCTTGCGATATTGGCAGGAGGCGCAAGTGAACGGGGTGCTGCAGAATCCTCGCAAGACAAAGTCGCAGCAGTGTTTGGTAGTCTCGCGATGTGGTGGGTGATTCGCCTGCTTTTACCTTCTTCAAATCTTCGGCATTCAGATATGATGGAGTCGACAGTGGTGCAGTTCTTGAGCATTAGTATGTTGAAAGCATCATCAGCAATGCCTTTCAACACGTTGCTCATCTTGTCCGCCTCGGACATGTTTTTGTCAGTCTTCCGGCACAGTGCCAGTACGTCTTGGATGTACGTGACGTACAACTCCGTCGTTGATTGAACACGCGACGCGAGTTCCTGCCTGGCTGCCATCTGACGAGCAATTGACCGACCGAACAAATCACGAAGCTTTTGCTTGCATGTGTCCCAGCTGGTTAGTTCTTCTTCATGCGTCTCATACCAGGCGCGTGCCGTACGCCGTAGGTAGAATAGAATATTTGCCAGCATAAGCGTTTCGTCCCACCTGTAGTGCTTGCTGACGTGCTCGAATAATGCGAGCCATTCTTCGACGTCCGTGCTGTCCGTCCCAGAAAACGCGCCAGGGTCGAGAAGATGGGGGGGAATCACAGGTGATGGAGCCGGCGCGGATGGCGAGACCTAAGTGTCAGTTTCAGGCATCGCGGCTGGACAAAGCTGGTGTCCACTGCGGAGTTCCAGAGCCGGGTTGTGTGAAGACCCCGCACCTTTACCAAAAGATGTTACGGGGACGATTTATTCACCGAGAGCTGGTCTTGCTAACGGCTTAAAGAGCGCACAGTCATGCAGTCCAACGGGAGAAGCTCGAGAGTCCAACCCACTACAACCACGTTGTCGTCTTCTTCAGTTGGGTGCCAATTGAGCTGTGTCGGGGTGACAGTTCCATACACGTATCAATATATATATATATATATATATATATATATATATATATATATATATATATATATATATATATATATATATATATTGTAGCGAAGCCTCCGAACGCTGAATGGGTCGAACTCTTGAGTACCTTCTAGTGGGGCTACCCAACAAGGACGCCGCTCGCGCTGAGAGCCCGCGCTTGGCTGTGACTGTCGCCATTATATATTCTCGCTCGTTGCCGGCTAGTAAACGCCTTAACAATTTGGTGGAGAGTGCTGCAATCTCTGTCTATGCTTTTGGAGCTACGATCACGTACCCTGCCATCTACTATGTACCACGACGCTTCTCAGCAAACGCCTCCTCCAATGCCACCCCCTTGTCCCGGTGTCCCCAGAATCCGCGATCCAGCCATCTTCACTGGCGCTGATGGCACTGACGTGGAGGACTGGCTCGCTATTTACGAGCGCGTGAGCGTCCCCAACAAATGGGACGAGGACGGCAAGCTTTCCAACTTGGTATTCTACCTTACAGGTGTTGCCAGTTTGTGGTATAACAACCACGCGTCCGATTTGACACCTGGTCTGATTTCAAGACCACAATCATCAACGTCTTCGACCGCCCTGCTGTTCGCAAGCTGCAAGCCGAGCAGCGCTTGCGTGAACGTGCTCAGGAGGCTGGTGAGTCATTCACCAGCTATACTGAAGACGTCCTGGATTTATCCAACAAATCTAATCCCACCATGTCCGAGTCTGGCAAGATCCGGAACATCATGAAAGGCATTGACGATGATGCCTTCACGATGCTGCTCGCCAAAAACCCCAGCACAGTGGCTGAGGTCATCACACTGTGCCAGAGCTACGAGGAGCTCCGCCGGCAGCGTTCGATGACCCGATGCTCCCCACCACGAGCTGCAACGCTTGCTGGCTTGGAGGCCAGTTGTGACCAAGTGGCGTTGATGGCAGACCTAAAGTCCTTCATCCGTGAGGAAATCGCGCGTCAGTTCTCGCTCCTGCCCTTCGCCCACCAACCGACTGTTCAACAATCGCCTACTACCCTTCTCCCTCCAATCCGTCGAGCGATTGAACATGAAAAAGCGGAGGTAATGCCTGCGTACCACCCCCCACAGCATCCGGCTCCTGCGCGCCTGAGTTACGCGCAAGTAGTCGCCAGGCCGCCCCAAGTCGTTCAAGCAACCGCCCCTCTGACTTAAGCCGAAGCTGCCGCTCGACCTCCGTCCTGTGCAGCGGGTGTGCCCGCTACGTATGTTGACGTAACCCCTCAGCCTCAGCTTCAGTACACCATGCAGCCATCGTTCCGTCCATCAGCCCTTGCGACATGGGTGAGACTTGCCCCGGTGAACAGATGGCGCACACCCGACAGCCGGCCCATCTGCTTTGCGTGCGGTTACGCCGGTCACGTGGCCCGTTATTGCCATCGCATACAGCCGGCTCCAATTTCTTCACCTGTTGCTGGCCAACTCAGTCGTCCTTATCGCGAAGAACCGCCGTCTATGCCACCTCGATCTCGCCCAGGTCCATCTCGACGATCGCCGTCTCCACGACGTCGTTCCCTGTCCCCATGCGGCCAAGTTCGGCAGCTCATGAGCGGGAAAACTAGTCGTCGCAGTCCCCGAGGCAAGGACTGCGACGCTATTGCAATGTGAAAGCCCTCAGAGCAGCCCCTCGAATGTCATTGACGTGTTTGTGGACGGTGTTTGTGCATCGGCTCTTATTGACACTGGAGCTGCCGTATCAGTTATGGACGAAAAACTCTGCCGCTTACTTCGAAAAGTGACGACGCCACTTTCTGGGTTATCCCTCCGTACTGCAAGTTTGCACCGCATTCATCCTACAGCGGGGTGCACAGCTCGCGTTGTCATCCAGGACGTTCTGTATGTTGCCCAGTTCATCATCATTCAGGCATGCTCTCATGACGTCATACTGGGATGGGACTTCTCTCCCGCCATGACGCCGTCATCCATTGTGCCGCCGCCGAAATTGAGCTCTCACCCTTCTCGCATTTGACGCCAGAAGACAGTCCCCCGACACTGAGCAAGATTCTAACGAAAGACGATACAACAGTGCCTCCAAACTCGACGACAGCTGTGTCTGTCTACTGCGCTGATTTCGCCGACACCATTGGACTCGTTTCGCCATCTGACCACGCTTGCAGCAGGAAAGGGTTGCTATAACCTTTCGCGACCGTGCAGGTCAACCAGGGCAACACTGCTATTTTTGTAACCAACCCGTCCCCGTATGCTGTTACCTTGCTTCGAGGGGAATGTCTCGGCAGAGTGGAACCAGTCGACGACGCACAAGTCCTGGATGTACCCGATGACACGCGCGGTCCCAGGTTGTGTACCATCAATGCTGTTTCCACTTCTGATTCGTCCATCTGCTGATGTATTTGGCCCCTCCATCGCTGACAACCTTACGGCCGTACAGCGTTCCCAACTTCTGGACCTGTTGCAAGAATATCGTTCTTCTTTCGATGTCGGGCGAAGTTCTCTCGGTCGCACGTCCGTTGTTACGCATCGCATCGACACTGGTGCCCATCCACCTTTACGGCAACGTCCATATCGCGTGTCGCCTGCTGAACGTCGAGTAATTAATGATCAGGTTGACGATATGCTCCGACGCGATGTTATTCGGCCCTCGGACAGTCCATGGGCGTCTCCTGTTGTTCTTGTTGCGAAGAAAGACGGTTCTGTGCGGTTCTGTGTGGACTACAGACGGCTCAATAAGACCACTCGCAAGGATGTTTATCCACAGCCACGCATCGATGACGCGATTGACAGCCTTCATGGAGCCGATTTTTTTTCTTCTCTCGATCTGCGCTCGGGGTACTGGCAAGTACCCATGGCTGACGACGCTCGACCAAAGACCGCCTTCATCACGCCAGACGGCTTGTACGAGTTCAACGTCATGCCGTTTGGTCTATGTAATACACCTGTGACCTTTGAGCGCATGATGGACACCGTTCTGCGCAACTTGAAATGGTACACGTGCTTGTGTTACCTCGACGATGTCATTGACTTTGCTCCGGATTTTTCCACGCATCTCCAACGTCTGAAAGAAGTTTTCGCACGTGTGAGCAATACCGGCTTGCAACTAAATCTGAAAAAGTGCCGCTTTGCAGCACGGCAACTCACCATACTGGGGTACGTCGTGTCCAAAGAAGGCATTCTTCCTGATCCTGCCAAGCTTCAGGCCGTGGCCGAATTCCCCAAACCTGCATCTGTCAAAGAACTGCGTAGTTTCGTGGGCCTGTGCTCATACTTCCGACGCTTCATACGAAATTTTGCCACGATCATATCACCGCTGACGAAGCTCCTTGGAAGTAACGGGCCCTTCAATTCATGGTCATCCGAGTGCGACGACGCGTTCGTGAAGCTCCGCCAATTGTTGACGTCGCCTCCCATTCTACGCCACTACGACCCTACAGCCCCAACGGAGGTGCACACAGACGCCAGTGGTGTAGGCCTCGGCGCTGTCCTGGCGCAGCGAAAACCCGGATTCCCTGAATATGTCGTAGCATATGCAAGCCGTACGCTCACGAGAGCCGAGAAAAACTACACCGTCACGGAGAAAGAGTGCCTGGCGATTGTCTGGGCTCTTACAAAGTTTCGTTCTTATTTGTATGGTAGCCCATTCGATGTCGTCACCGACCATCATGCACTATGCTGGCTTTCATCATTGAAGGATCCCTCAGGCCGTATCGCCCGTTGGGCTCTTCGCTTACAAGACTACGACATCCGCGTGCTGTACCGCAACGGACGCCAGCATGCTGACATCAACGCCCTCTCGCGCTCCCCTCTGCCTGAAGGTGATGTGCTCTGCTCAGTATCCATGGCTGCTGTTTCTGCCATTGAGGTTGACATCATCGCTACCGAACAGCGAAAGGATAGTTGGATCGGCACGCTCATCGACATGCTCTCTGATCCATTCGCAACGCCATCCACGCGTGCCTTGCGTCGTCAAGCTCGCCATTTCACCATCCGTGACGGCCTTCTACACCGACGCAATTACGACGCCGACGGCCGGCAGTGGTTACTCGTGATACCCCGCAGTCTGCGGTCAGAAATATGTGAATCCTTTCATTCTGATCCGCAATGCGCGCACTCTGGGGTTTTCAAGACCTACCATTGAATTCGACAACGCTACTTTTGGCGCGGCATGTACCGCTATGTGCAGCAGTTCGTTCGCTCTTGCCTCACTTGCCAATGCCGTAAACCGTCAGCACACATGTCTCACGCCGGTCTGCAACCGTTACCTTGCCCTGACCGTCCCTTTGGGCGCTTAGGTATCGATTTGTATGGACCACTTCCTCTGACGTTGGCTGGTAACCGCTGGGCCATCGTTGCCGTTGATCATTTAACGCGATACGCCGAAACCGCCGCTCTCCCTGCGGCTACTGCGCGCGATGTTGCGTCCTTCCTGCTGCATCGATTTATACTGCGCCACGGACCACCCCAAGAGCTTCTCAGCGATCGAGGCCGTGTCTTCTTGTCGGAAGTCGTCGAAGCCATTCTGACGGAGTGCCATTCTGTCCACCGCAAAACTACTGCTTACCTACCACCCACAGACGAATGGCCTCACCGAACGCTTTAAACCGCACCCTCGGCGACATGCTTTCTATGTACGTCGCTGCCAACCACACTAATTGGGATAATATACTGCCCTTCGTCACCTACGCCTACAACACCGCCCCTCAGAGCACGACTAGTTTTTCACCTTTCTACTTGCTGTACGGAAGGCACCCGTCGCACACCATGGACACGATACTCCCGTACACGCCGGATCCATCTGAGTGTACACCGATTTCCGAGACAGCCCGGCTTGCTGAAGAGTGTCGCGAGCTTGCCAAGACTTTTACGACGCAAGAGCAAGAGCGGCAGAAGAGTATTCGTGATGGCTCCACCACTTCTGAGCCCACGTTCCTTCCTGGTGCGCTCGATCCCGACATCTGCAGCTGGCCTCTCTTCCAAGCTACGTCCCCAAATACGAAGGCCCCTACCGTGTCATCGAGCGCACCTCACCCGTCAACTATCTGATCGAACCCGTTGAACAATCTTCGGACATGCGCCGCCGTGGGCGACACATCGTCAACGTGGAGCGCCTGAAGGCTTATTATGACCCGCTCATGGTAACGAGCTGTTAGGTAGCCAGGTGGCTCCCTGTTCGACCCCGGGGTAATTGTAGCGAAGCCTCCGAACGCTGAAATGGGTCGAACTCTTGAGTACCTTCTAGTGGGGCTACCCAACAAGGACGCCGCCCGTGCTTGGCTGTGACTGTCGCCATTATATATTCTCGCTCGTTGCCGGCTAGTAAACGCCTTAAAATATATATATATATATATATAATATATATATATATATATATATAATGTAGGCATTCATTAAGCTCACGTCTGTGAAAAGTCACCACTCCTTATGATGAACTTACACTGCTCGCTGCTCAAGGGGACGCCATTAGACCTGCCGCTATGTGCACCGCTCGTGTTTTCATAGCTGCTCTTCTTCATTTTGTGCTATTCGCCGCAATGAGTTCGTGTGCCCACCAGCTTATATTAGGCTGGGATTTCTGTCTACGGCGAACGCTTCCATCTGCTGTCGTGAAAATGTTGTTCATATGAGAGAAACTGACTATGCCCTTTATGCGGATGACAAGCCCGTTCGCTTGCTCGCTGCGGAAGATACCGAGCTACCACCTGGTCATTAGCGAATAGTTACCATCACTTCTAATGTGATCGACTCTGGTGACATGTTTGTCCAACCATCTGAACGCTGTCTCGCAAGAGGTATAGCCCTTGCTTCAGGTCTAGCGTGGTCCCACAATGTCTCCAGACTTCTCTGCGCTACAAACCAAACGCCTGAGAAAATTCTCATTCCTAAAAGCACCACAATGGCTTGCGTTACCGAAATCTCAACCTGTCTCTTGTCCCGCTTATGCCAGCGTGTTCTGACCTTCATTCTATTGGACGTTCATAATGCGTTTATGCTCTTGCTGCGACTATTAGTCCAGAGCTTCTTCACAGACAGATGAGTTGCTTGCCTTGCTACAAAGCATAGGTGATTGTTTGATACCCGTTCCTAATCTCTGGGACAGACGCCCAGTATCACGCATCGTATTCAGACCAATAGCACTTCCATCGTACACCATCGACCATATCGCTTCTCTTCGTCCGAGCGTGAGGTCATTGAACAAAATGTAGACGATATGCGGCAACGGAACATTATACGTCCCTCCGCGAGTCCTTGATCATCCCTGTTGTTTTAGTAAGGAAAAAATATGGCTCCGTTTGATTTTGCGTGGACTACAGAGAACTTAATAATATTCCTCCAGAAGGATGCTTTTCCCATACCGCGCATAGACGATGCTTTGGATTCACTGCAAGGTGCCGAGTACATCTCACGCCTAGACTTGCGTTCGGGTTACTGGCAAATACCCATGCACGAGGATGACGAAGAAAAGGCAGCTTTTTCAAACACCAGACGGGCTGTACGAATTCAACGTCATGCCATTAGGCTTTTGCAAGGCTCCAGCGACATTTGAGCGGATGATCGACACAGTTTTACGAGGCTTGAATTGGAAAGACTTGCTTGTGCTATTTAGACGATATCGTTATTTTCTCCTCAACCTTCCTTAGCACCTGCAACGACTGGGCAAAGTTGTCACATGCCTTGCAAACGCTGGCCTTCATCTGAACACCAAGAAGTGCCGTTTTGCGCGCAAGACAGTTTAGGTGTTAGGCCACATCGCAAGCAAGGATGGTATTCGTCCTGATCCAGACAAGATTTCCGCTGTCCAACACTTCCCGCGTTCTGAAAAAGCCAAAGGTTTGCGCAGTTTCCTCGTCCTCGCTTCTTATTTTCGCCGATTCATTCGAGACTTCGCCTCAACAGCTTCACCATTGCACAAGTTGCTCAGATCAGGCGTCGTCTTTGTGTGGTCTCCTGAATGTGAAGTGGCGTTTGCCCAACTGAAGTGCGCACTCACATCAGAACCAGTCCTCTGCCATTTCGCCGAAACCACGCCTACGCTCCTGCATACAGACGCTAGGGGTTAAGGCATTGGTCTACTTCTCCTACATTGAGACAAATCTTCATGTGAGAAGGTCGTCGCATACGCGAGCTGTGCACTGACCCCTGCCGAAAAAAATTATACCATCACCGAGCAGGAGTGCCTAGCGGTCGTATAGTCAATACAAAAGTTTCGACCTTATCTCCACGGCCGCCACTTACCTGAGGTTACGGACAATCACGCCTTGTGCTGGCTCTCGACAATGAAGAACTTGTCCAGCCGTTTTTGTCGCTGGATTACTTGCTTACAAGAATACGACTTCACCATTCGTCGGGAAACAGACATCGGGAAGCAAACATCAAGACGCCGACGCACTTTCGCGTTGCCCGCTCTCTTCGGAGCCACTTAACAAAGCCGCCACTGCCGCCCTTGAGGAGCTTTCGGCCGTCTCTTCTCTACATGTTTCGTCCATAGCTTTTGGGGACCCAACTTCTCCAAGCGAGTGTGGTTTGTTGTTATCCCACCAACGTGCTGACCCTTAATGTCGCCGCATTATGGACCGTCTTTACGGGACTTCCCGGCCCCCTAACGCCCGTCTTCGCCGACAGCTGACGCAATTCAAGCTCGACAACCACGTCCTGTACCAGTCATATCTACCACCCTGATGGTCAACGCTGGATGCACGTTCTACCTCGCTCTCTTCGGGCTCAAGTCCTCAAGATATATCACATGACGACATGTCTGCTGGACACATGGGCTTTCCAGAAAACGTACGACCGCATAAAATGTCACTACTACTGGCCGGGCTTCTCCACCTGAGTCTCGAAGTACGTTGCCTCATGCGCCATTTGTCAGCGTCGCTAGCTACCTACATCAACTCGAAGTGGAACAAATACAACCGCTCTCGTTCCCCTGCAACCATTTAGATAGTTGGCGTTGACCTGTATGGTCCGCTTCCTAATGACTGTCACGGGCAATCGATGGATAGTTACAGCTTTCGACCACCTGACCCGCTACGCTGAAACAGCTCCCGTGCCTTCTGCATCCACTTCGGAAGTGGCTGACTTACATCCTTCGAGCAATTATCCTTCGTCCCGGAGCTCCTTGTGTAATCCTGAGCGATCGTGGAAGAGTATTTCTTTCAGAACTTGTCGAAGAAGTAGCTCAAGGCATCCGGCACTACACACAAAACAAGCTCCAGTTACCATCCTCAGACGAACAGCCTAACTGAGCGCTTTCGTCGTACACTGTCAGATATGATAGCCATGTATATCGAACCGGACCACAGAAACTGGGACACCATTTTGTCATTTTCTTTTTTTGCCTATAATATCTCTGTACAACGCACAAACGGTTACTCGCCGTTCTACCTCATCCAAGGTCGCTTCCCCTCTTCTTTTCTTGATGTTTCGTTCTTCTGTGCGCCTGTTAAACCATGTCAATCGTCAAGTGAAGAATACGTGTCTCGTCTACTCCATTGCCGCCAGCTGGCTCGCGTCAACACTGTATCCAAGCAACTGGATCGGAAGCTTAATATGATGCCTATCATCGTGCCGTGTCTTTCAACTCTGGCGACGAAGTCCTCTTCTTACACCCATTCGCACTCCTGGCCTGTGCGAGAAGTTTCAATCACGTTTCATTGGCCCCTACACTGTCTTGGAGCAAACGTCTAGCGACAATTATGGCGTGGCACCCGTTCTTCTTCCAACGGACCACCGCTGCCGGGCAGCAGAAATAGTCCACATATCCCGCATGAAGCCTTTCACACGGCGTTCTTCTTCGCTTTAAACTGCGGTCATGAACTGCGGTCAGGATGACCACTCTCACGTGGGGGGGAAGTTAGTGTAGGCATTCATCAGGCACATCTACTTTCTTTACACATGTTCATCATCATGACTTGTCATCTTCATCGGCTGTGGGGACTTGGCGTAGCCTTGAGTTCTAGTGCTTTGGTGTGGGTCGCCTTCATCGTGTCTTCTGAGCCTAGTAAGGTTGCCGTCAATCGTTGCATCACAATATATATATAATATATATATATATTATATATATATATATATATATATATATATATATATATATATATATATATATATATTGACACGCTGCAGTAGAACGGCACCGAGACCACGACACTGGCGGTCAGTGTGAAGAATGGTGTATGCGCCTGGATCGAAGTGACATAGTACCGGGTCGGATGTCAGGGCTCGCTTCAACGCCAGGAAAGCCTTTTCACAGTCTTCGTACCAGACGAATGCCGTGTTACGGTGCGAGCGGTTGATGGAGCGGAGATGCAAGCCTTGCGAAATCGCGTATGAAGCGTCGAAAGTAGGATGCCAAGAATGAGAAAACTGCGCAGGTCTTTTTGACACAACGGACGGGAAAACTCAAGGACAGGCTGCAAGCTTTTCAGGGTCCGGTCGAATACCATCTTTGCTGACTGTGCCCTAGAACCTTGATCGTCTTGCTTGCGAAGGTGCATTTTTTTCGTATTCAGCTGTACACCAGCTTTTGCAAGGCAACCTAGGACTTCTTCAAGACGTTGCAGATGTTGCGAAAGGTAGACGAAAACACTATGATGTCGTCAATGTAGCATAAGCAGGTTTTCTACTACAGGCCACGCAGTATGCTATCAATCATACATTCGAAGGTAGCGGGTGCGTTTCAAAGTCCGAAAGCCTTTACGGTAATTTTATATAGCCCAGCTGGGGTGGCAAAGGCCGTTTTCTCTCTGTCAGATTCGGACACTGGTATTTGCCAGTTGCTCGATCGCAGGTCTAGGCTGGAAAAATACTCTGCGCCAGGCAACTAATCTCGTGCGTCGTGGTTTCGTGGGAGAGGTTAAACATCTTTGCGCGTTATTTTGTTCAGTGCCCGGTAATCAACGCAAAAACTTATTGTTCCGTCTTTTTTTTTTGCATCAAAACAACTGGCGAAGACCATGGACTCAATGAAGGTCGTATGATATTCCGTCGAAACATGTCTGAGACGTTTTTCTCGATTATTTTCCTTTCTGCAGGAGACAAGCGGTATGGGCGCCGGTGAATAATTTGGGAGCTGTCAGTTTAAATTCGGTTAGTCGCGGAAGTTGTCATACCAAGGACAGTAGAATGAATTTCAAACAAAGAGAGATGTGTGTTCAATAAATTCAGCTATTCTCGACTCTGGGCTGCTGTCAGATTAGGGCTTATTGTCACCGATAGAGGAGTGGGAGGGTTGAGTGGCGGCGTGCTTGGCTCTGGTAGGTCTTCTTGACTTAGAAGGGCAACAATTGCAACGGGATGCAGGTCAATAGCGCATGTAACTGTTGATCCACAGGGAAACAATAAGAGTTCGGGGATCTGATTTAATTAACGCAGTAATAAACACAGACCCTTCTAAAAAACGAACAAGGCCTGGAATGATCAGAATGCCTCGATGTACCGTGTGGCCACAAGATAGAAGAAGCACGTCGCCATCCAAACTGTCGAAGCAATTAACGCTAATTACTTCTTCTCTGGATAGCCAAATAACATAATATGAAGTGGTGATGACACGAATGCGCTCTACGTGTTCCGATACAGAAAAGTCGGTAGAATTGGGGTGGATGAGGCGCTGACGACAAGATATAGAAGCGCATGCAGACGACAGAAAATCCCACCCCAAAATGAGTTCGTGGGTGCACTGACGGAGAACTGCAACGGCAATATGATGACGAATACCATCTATGGAAACACGAACTGTACACTGGGCGAGTAGGCGAGTAATGGCGTTCGTCGCAGCATGGAGAGACGGGCCCGAGTAAGGTGTTGTGACTTTGCGGAGACGGGAGTAAAGGTCAGAACGAAAAATTGAAATAGCAGTGCCAGTATCCACTAGAGATTCGACGCGTATACCTTCTACTAACACTGTTAACAAGTTTTATGGTCTTTCTGGAGGAATTGCTGGCCGTCCGGTGGATGCAGTTTCCCCTCCTGAAACTGCGTTGGGTAGTTTTCTGAGTGGGCATTCAGAACATTGGAGTCAGATCGCAGAGGCGACATGGAACGGCGATTAGGAGATGGTGAGCGGCAGCGAGACTCACGGGAGTTCACAGGCAGACCCATACTCTAAGGTGGAAAAGGCGAACGCTGAAAGGAAGACCGGCAAGGCGTGCGCTGGTAGTTCATGAGTGGACTGAAGCGTCCACGTTCCTCCGTAGCGTAGCCGCGTTGCTCGTCCCGTTGGCGCCTTCGGCAAAAACGACATATGTGACCCCTATAGCCACAATAATAACAGTTTGGGCGAGAGAGAGGCGGCACGGTGTAATAGGGCTGTGGGCGCATCGGTGGTGACCCTGACGCCACAGGTTCATGGCCACCTGATGTAGCCGCTGGGATAGTGGTGGGTGCTAAGAGCGCCGCAACTTCGGCGTACGGTGGTAACTAACGAGGTCTGGATTCGGCGGAACATTGCGGATGTGACGTAGATGCAATCTCTTGCCTAATGATGTCCGGCAAGTTGGTTGTAGCTGAGGTTAAAGTAGATGGTGAAGCGCAGGAAGAGCAGCGCCCATGAAGCTCCTCACGAAGGATGTCGTGGACGAGGGCACGGATGTCAAGGGCCGCAGGAAGGCGAGTGTCCGAGGCATCATGGCAGAGACAAAGAGACTGAAGTTCTTCTAGTCTCTGAAAAATGGTGATGACATTTTGAGTCGTGGTAGGATTTTGCGACTCAAGGGCGCTGAATGCAACGGTATTTATGCTTTTGATAATGTGGCGTATTTCGTAACTTTGAGGCATAGATGAGTTTACTCGCTTGCACAAGACAAGAACATCCTCAATGTACGAGGTGTCTGATATATCCGCAGGTTGAATGCGTTCAGCAAGCTTCTTCGTTGCTGCTTCAGCGCGAACACTGGGGGAACCAAACCTCTGACGAATCAACCGTGTGAACGTGTCCCAGTCGAGAAAATCTTGGAGGTGGTTCCAAAACCAAGTTTTAAAACCAAGTTTTTGCAACATCAGTCAGGTAGAAAGGGACCGTATGTAACTTGTGTAGAGTATCCTACCTGTTCAAGTCGCTTACGAGGTCGTAGGTGTGTAGCCATTCTTCAATGCCATCCCCTTTGACGCCCGAGAACACTGGCGGATAACGCTGGTGGCTGTGGATGGCCAGGGTCGACGGCGGAGGCTGCACTGGGCTGGTGGTGTTGGATGAACCAGGATTATCTTGCACTGCTATAGTAGGTAGTAGCAGACGACGACTCGAGCGGAGCTCCAGTGGTAACGTGTGAGAGGACTTGGAGATCGAGAAGCACCGTCCACCACTTCTGAGGAAGAGCTTTATTCGAGACGAGCTCGAGCTGGCACACGCTTATGATGATATCTACAGATGAGGAATTCGCTCAATATATATATATTGTAAAGAAGAGGAAGTACTCCGGCGCAGAGGCAGCAGCATCGAGTGTGCAGCAGCGGCTCGAGCTCGGAAATTGCGGCTGGTGCATCGCCTTCCAAGCCTTCCAAGCGTCAACCTTTCTGCTTAATAAATCTCCTTTATAATTGGTGGAGCCGTGCCGGGTACCGTCCCTTACACCTTCCCGCTACCATCCTGGAACTCCGTTCTCGACGGCTGCCTTCTGCTATGCCGGACGCCGATCAGCAGACGCTTCCATCTCTTCCGGCCACCTGTCCAGGCACTGTTCCTAAGCGGGAGCCTCCAATCTTCAGTGGAACAGATGACAACGACGTTGAAGAGTGGCTCTCGACTTTCGAACGGGTGAGCGCTTTAAACAGATGGACGGACGCGGACAAGTTGACACGCGTTTCGTTCTATCTCGCGGGTGTAGCCAGCCTTTGGCTTAGAAACCACCAGGCAGACGTCCGAACGTGGCCGCAATTTAAAACGTCGATTGTAGCAGTCTTCGATCGACCTGCCGTCCGAAAACTTCGTGCCGAGCAACGTTTACGCACACGCGCACAAGAAACGGGTGAAACCTTCACAAGTTACATTGAGGACGTCGTCGATTTGTGCAGACGCGTGAACGCAGAAATGACGGAAGCTGAAAAATGTAAGCACATCCTCAAAGGGATTGACGACGACGCTTTTCAAATGCTCTTGGCAAAAAGCCCGACCACTGTTAACGACGTAATTAGCCTCTGCCAAAGCTACGATGAATTGCGGAAGCAGCGAGCTCTGACAAGACGTCCTCCAGCGCACGATTTGGCATCGCTGTCTAGTGTGATCAGTGGTCATGACCACGCGTCACTAATAGCCGAAATAAAAGCATTTGTCCGCGAAGAAGTTGCACGACAGCTTTCCTTGGTGCCTTTCACAACAGAAGCTACCACAACTTTACCATCGTCTCTACGTGACGTCATTCAAGGAGAGGTCGCCGAGGCCTTACCAGCTGCTCGCGAGCCTAATCTTGTGGCTGCTCCTCTCACCTACGCCGTGGCTGCACCCATGCCAACTCGCAAGGCGCCTGCGCCTCCGTTACAGCCTCGCGCGAGCAATCCCCCAGCTCCAGTTCACTGGACCAGCACTAACACCGCCAACCCGTGACGCACCCTCGATAATCGCCCGATATGTTACGCTTGTCGATACCCCGGACACGTCGCAAGGTATTGCCGCCGCCGGACGCATATTACCAATGAAAACCGCCGTGAGCCTTTCTTCCCGCTTGACTCCAACGCGCGATACGGTCCCTCCACTCCAATGCCAGCCCGCTACCAGGACGACCACCGCTCTCGGCCGGGACGTCTTCGCTCGCCCTCTCCACGCCGCCGCTCGCCTTCTCCTATGCGTCGACGGCCCGCACCTAACGAGAAGGAAAACTAGACGACGCAGTTCCTGAGGCAAGTACTGCGCAAGTTTCGGTTTGCCCAAGTCCTCATTTGTCACCTACCAATGTTATTGATGTGTTCGTCGAAAATATCCCTACGGTCGCTCTTGTAGATACCGGTGCAGCTGTTTCGGTTATAGATGCTGGATTTTGTCGCTCAATTCGTAAGGTTACGACGCCTTTCTCCGGATTATCGCTTCGAACAGCCAGTGCTCAACCTGTTCAACCGACCGCAGTATGTACAGCCCGCGTGACAATTCAGGACGTTCTGTATACGATAGAGTTCGTGGTTCTTTCATCATGCTCCCATAATATTATTTTGGGATGGGACTTTTTGTCGCGTCATAACGCCGTAATCGACTGTGCTAGGGCTGAGGTCGAATTTTGCTCACTGGATGACCAAGCGTCCGTCGACACCCAGTTTGCCGCTAAACTTGTCGTTAGCGATGACACCTACATCCCTCCATGCTCTTTTGCGTTCGTGCCAGTTTCATGCAGCGCCATATCTGACGGCACGGTGTTCTTCACACCATCTCCAATATTCGTCGCCCGAAGAGCCCTCCCCCTGCCTTTTGCTGCTCTCGATCTTGTAGAAGGGTCAACCACAATGCCAATTTATAATCATGAGTCGTCGTCTTTATCCCTACTTTGTCACGAGTGCCTTGGCCACGTCGAGACAATCAGTTCTTCCAGAAATATATCCGTCCCCGATGAGGTGCCTTCTACCTCCGTCTGTGAACTGGCTGTCGTCTCAGCGCCAGACTCAACGTCGGCAAACATATTTCAACCATTCATCGCTGCAGATTTGACATCTTCGCAGCGTTCACAACTCCTCACCATTCTTGAGAGCTACCGCCACTCTTTCGACGTTGAACAAACATCTCTCGGCCGTGCCTTAGCAGTAGAACACCACATCGACACTGGGTCCCACTCACCGCTGCGACAACGACCATATCGCGTGTCCGCTACAGAACGCCGCGTCATTGCTGACCAAGTAGACGACATGCTTCGCAAAGGCGTCATTCGACCTTCACAGAGCCCATGGGCGTCTCCGGTGGTTCTCGTCAAAAAGAAAGACGGTTCTATTCGTTTCTGTGTCGATTTCCGGCGATTTAACAAGATCACGCTGAAGGATGTCTATCCACTACCGCGCATTGACGATGCTTTGGACAGTTTGCAGGGTGCCGAGTTCTTTTCCCTCGTTAGACTTGCGGTCAGGCTACTGGCAGGTGCCTATGGCGGAGGCCGATCGCCCCAAAACCGCTTTTGTCACGCCAGACGGCTTATATGAATTCACCGTTATGCCCTTCGGACTTTGCAATGCACCTGCAACGTTCGAACGAATGATGGACAACATCCTGCGTGGACTAAAATGGAAGATAAGCTTGTGTTACCTCGATGATATCGTGGTCTTCGCCCCTAACTTTGACACACACTTACGTCGACTTCAGCACGTCCTTACTTGCTTAACTAACGCCGGTTTGCAATTAAACCTCAAAAAATGTCGATTTGCCATGCGTCAACTGAACATTTTGGGCCACGTTGTTTCCAAGGAAGGCATCCTCCCGGATCCCGAGAAATTGCGAGCTGTTACGGCGTTTCCTAAACCTGCCACCATCAAAGAACTTCGAAGTTTCATCGGCTTGTGTTCGTATTTCCGGCGATTCTTCCGAAAC
This sequence comes from Rhipicephalus microplus, assembly GCF_013339725.1. NCBI lineage: Eukaryota > Metazoa > Arthropoda > Arachnida > Ixodida > Ixodidae > Rhipicephalus > Rhipicephalus microplus. The sequence continues at coordinate 313,837,775 of NC_051165.1, read as the reverse complement.
TTCGCGTCTATTATATCACCTCTCACGCAACTTCTCAGCAGCTGTAAAGACCTCTTATCGTGGTCCCCTGCCTGCGACGAGGCTTTCAGCACCTTGCGACGGCTTCTCACGACGCCACCCATTCTACGCCATTTTGATCCTGAAGCTCCAACTGAAATCCACACCGACGCCAGTGGTGTAGGCCTGGGTGCTGTGCTCGCACAGCGTAAACCGGAACATCAGGAATACGTCGTGGCATACGCTAGTCGCACACTTACCAAGGCTGAGAGCAACTACAGCGTCACAGAGAAGGAGTGCTTGGCCATTGTGTGGGCCCTTGGAAAGTTTCGCCCGTATCTATATGGTCGTTCTTTTGACGTCGTGACCGACCACCACGCGCTGTGCTGGCTTTCGACGTTAAAAGACCCATCTGGCCGCCTCGCTCGCTGGGCGTTGAAAATTCAAGATTACGACATACGCGTGGTTTATCGCTCAGGACGGAAGCATGCTGACGCCGACGCCCTTTCCCGTTCCCCCCTGTCCCAGAATGCCACAGCCAACTCCGCTTGCGATTCCACATTGTCATCGCTTGACTTTGACACCATTGCTATCGAACAACGCAATGACCCGTGGACTGCGTCTCTCCTCAATCATCTCTCCGACACTTCTGAACTCTCAAAGACGCGAACGCTTCGGCGCCAAGTTCCACACTTCTCGATACGTGACACGCTTCTCTATCGACGTAACTACGCACCAGAGGGACGCAAGTGGCTGCTCGTCGTTCCACGAACCCTGAGGTCACAGATTTGTTCCTCTTTTCACGCTGACCCACAATGTGGCCACGCAGGAGTCTTCAAGACCTACGAAAGGCTTCGACATCGCTACTACTGGCGTGGCATGTATACCTTCGTCCGCAACTTCGTCCGCTCTTGTGCCGAATGTCAGCGCCGAAAATCTCCACCACACGCCTCCGCCGGTGAACTGCAGCCTTTACCATGCCCTTCCCGACCCTTCGAACGGGTTGGAATAGATATTTATGGGCCACTTCCATTGACTCCGACTGGCAACAGGTGGATAATAGTTGCTATCGACCACCTAACGCGCTATGCTGAGACCGCTGCTCTTAAAACGGCTACAGCGCAGGAGGTTGCCACTTTCCTACTGCGTCATTTTGTGTTGCGTCATGGAGGCCCTCAAGAACTCCTCAGTGACCGCGGCCGCGCCTTCTTGTCCGAGGTCATTGAAAAATTGCTCGCTGAGTGTGCTATTGTACATCGCACATGTACCGCTTACCACTCGCAAACCAATGGGGCTACCGAGCGCTTTAATCGTACTCTCGGTGACATGCTATCTATGTATGTGACGCCTGACCACTCTAACTGCGACTTAGTTCTCCCATTCATTACATACGCCTATAATACGGCAACGCAAGCGACAACAGGCTTCTCCCCTTTTTACCTCCTCTACGGCCGTCACCCCTCCCACACCATTGACACCATTTTGCCCTATCGACCAGACGCGTCCGAGTGCCTACCGATCTTGGACGCCGCCAGACACGCAGAAGAATGCCGCCAGTTAGCTCGTCGCTTTACCTGCGATGACCAAAACAGGCAAAAAGCAATTCATGATGCCCAGACCTCAACTCCCGTTTTTCTTCCGGGTTCTCTTGTATGGCTGTCAGTGCCGCATCGCACACCTGGGCTCTCTTCCAAACTTCTGCCAAAGTACGATGGGCCATATCGTATTGTCGAACAGACTTCGCCAGTAAACTACCTCATTGAGCCTCTTACGCCACCATCAGACTTGCGACGTCGCAACCGCGAGGTTGTACACGTCCAGAGGCTCAAGCAATACCACGGTTCAACGCCACCTGCCCGGGACTAAGTCGCCAGGATGGCTCCTTTTTTTTCTCCGTGGGGCCATTGTAAAGAAGAGGAAGTACTCCGGCGCAGAGGCAGCAGCATCGAGTGTGCAGCAGCGGCTCGAGCTCGGAAATTGCGGCTGGTGCATCGCCTTCCAAGCCTTCCAAGCGTCAACCTTTCTGCTTAATAAATCTCCTTTATAATATATATATATATATATATATATATATATATATATATATATATATATATATATATATATATATATATATACGGTGCATGACATCGATGCCGACGTCGACGTACACGGTGACGCCGGCGGCGAAATCCAGCATGTCCATAAAACTGTTATCGCAATAACAAAAAGCAGCACCCAGTCGAGAACAATTCTGGTGAATGGAGTGTACGACGACAATACACAGCACTCTTAAAAGTTGCACTCGCCGATCTTATTACAATGCATTAGCAGCCGAGCAAGACCAAATGCTTTTAGTACGTCGTTTCAGCCATACGTAGAAACGGTCACACTCTCGCTGACTTGACGGGACAAACCACACTTTGAGAACATGCATGACGTACGTGCATATAGAAACACGACGTGGTCAGAATGCCGTCTTTGTACCTCAAACACTACGCGGTATCTTCTTCTACATGAAGAGCTGATAGTGGGCCCCCATCACTTTTCACAGCGTTACGAGCCGTGCGCCGAATGGACTGATTCGCGTAGTACCACATGTGCAGTAGCTCCGTTCCCACCGCTTTACCAGTGCCAAGAAAAATTTACGGCAAATATAGTTCTGTAACTGCAGGTGTTGCTGGCAAAGAAGTGCATTCAATAACAGGTGGGCTCACGAGTGTGTCTTTGTGTGTGTTTTAGCGCTGAAACTTTTTTAGGTGTAAGTTAGTCCCTCGTTGTCTCTAGTAGCCACCTCTAGTTCTCGGAGTGGTCCCTAGATGGCGCTGCAGCACTCGCTAAACTCTGATGCGTATAGGAGATGCATGCTTTAGTGTGATAGGCAGACAGAAGAACGGATGGAAAAATGGATGAACGGACGGACAGATATAGAGACTGACAGACAGCAATACAGCAAGTTCTATCGCCATTGACTTCGTGAATATGGCGTTTTTTGTGTGCATGTACCTGCGTGCGTGTGTGCGTGCGTGCGTGTTGGTGTGCGTGCGTGCGTGTGTCGTGTGTGTGTGTGTGTTAGTGTGTGTGATGGGGAAAGAAAGAGAATAGAGCTGGGGCTAGCTTGCACGCCGAGAGAAAACAACAGTGACAGATTGCAAGAGAAACAGAAAACTCAGACGATCACTGAAACGAGTAACATTGGGACATGCCAAAAGAAAAACTTTAATTTCATTGTTTCTCGTAAACTGTATCAAGGTTCCTTTCAGTTTACTCAATACTAGTGTACACTTTACGTTGTTCACTATCTCAAACAGGGCTTTCGCAGAACACTGACAGCCGCTCCCAATGCACATGAAAGTTATTGATTGCTTCTAAAAACTCATTCAATATAAGTCGTCCCCCGCCGTTCTTCACCGTGGGCATCCAGCAGTGCTTGAGAAATTGAGAGCCTTCCGATGCCCTCACGCAGCATGAACTACAAACTCACGCAGACAGCCCTGTCAGAGAAGAACGCAGGATCAAATCGAAACGGCCAGCTGTCCCCTCTGCGATTCTTCATTTTTCCTGCAAAACCAAAAAGAGCAGTCTTGCTAAAAGCTTTTTTTTTCTATGCGCAATCAGGGCTGCTTCACCTCTCGTATTATATCGGATGAAAAATCATATCTCAGGAGCCGGCACAAGAAGAAAAATTATGAAACAATAAATGTCCTAAGGCAACAGTGAAGAAGCTAGGAAAAAGCAAAAAGCGACTGCCAGTCACAATAAAAAAATTAAAACAGTGAAAACTACATGGCCGCATACGTCATTCAGAGCTGAGCTCCGTCACTAAATGGTTAAGTCAGTGGACGCTCAAGAATAACCTTTATAACTTTTTTGTGCCGGATTGAGTTGACGCATCGCGCTGCAGTGCATGCATTTATGTTATATGGCGCTCAAATCGAAGATTGCCACGCTTGCTATAAAAAGTAACAAGGTGTTTCGAAACAGGCTTCTCGTTCCTTTTTTTATGTCCACATAAAAATACCACTTTTAAACTTTAGTGTCGATACAAAAACTTGGGCATAGAAAAAATGACTTCAAGTTAAATGAATGAAGGAATACATACTGCAGTGACACTATAAAATCTACTTTAAGCAATAAAAACCATTTAGCTAAAGATCGTATGTAGCTGGTGGGAAGTTTATCATATGTATTCGATACCAGTGATAACCAAGAAGGTTTTCAACACATTCTTTGTGATAACTAATGTTGGGTGTTCCTGAATAGCCTGCATTCACAGTGTAACAGCATAACGCTTACTGCTATGACTCAGGCTCATCTGAACAAAATGCTTGGCATACTGTTACATTTCTCGTCGTATATTTTACCTGCAACCTTTATTATTATCAATTCATAACTCTCCTGTTATTTCGAAACTTCTTCGCAACACGCCTATTCAGAGTTGGAGTTCTTTAATGCCTAATTGCTATGAAATGATCGAGGTTATCACGATAATGTCAAGAAATTTTCATTTCGCACTTGTTTTCTTGTTTTCGCCTATAGCCATCATCTTGACTGTCACATTACGATTCAGATTAGGATTAGAATGTTGTAGGAAGCCAGCGGATCTAGCCTTGCGAAATTCCCAGGCGATTGCCCTGCCCGTTTTCTTCTTTGCTAGTTGCAACTAATATCCTTCTGTTTGTTCGTTTTTTAACTACGTGTTGGTAGACTGTTAAAAAATTGCGCGTACTGCGCGGGTCCTTTTGAAACTTATTAAAAGCGTTATGGCCTCCTATAGAGTCTCTAAAATCTTTAAAAGTCTTTCAAAATATGTGACAAAATGTCTTGAAAAATCTTACGAACGACGTGATTCTGCATAAGCCAACGCCTCTGGGTTATTGCGCATGCAGTATTGTACCGGACCACAATCTCACTGCATCACCCACCAACAAAATTGTCACTTATCACCAGTCACATGCGCTCAAAAACTTCAAGAGAAATCGCGACACTTGCTTTCTGAAGCTCTTTTGGCTATATGTACGCGGAATCACAACTGCAGTTACACTGATGAAACACCAACCAAGTACCCAGTGTTGCACCAAACGTGCCACTTCACAGCTGTACGTATTGAATATCGTGATCGACCGACAACATGGTTAGTCGAAACTGTGTGCGCCTTTTCTGTAAAATATGAACAAGATCACCATAAAAATGCGTCTTGTGCATTCGATTCATATGGCCTAGTATTGTTTATAGCTGTTCTGGAAAGGAAGTTCACCGCTAGTTCACACACACGCAAAAAAAAGAAAGCGCAAATAAGTATAATGAGGATAATGATCAAAAGTCTTTTTTACTGCAGAGAAGACGACTTGATTTTCTTCTTAGCTCAAGCAAAACCTTCTGTAAATGCAAGTTTGGTTGCAGGGGCATGTGTTCTCAGTATTCTTCTATTTTGGGGTGGCAAAATAGAGCGTATCTTCAGCTAGCTGAAGAACTTATTCTTCGGCAGCTGTTCAGAAACATTCTTATGAAATCTCATTTTCTTTAAAGCCTCCGTATAGAGACGTGCTCAAAAGCTTAGGAAAGCCGCGCAGAAGAAGATACAACTGCCACGGAAATCATATAAGAATAGGTAGAACCTGACTGAAAACTAACTCTAAATTCTATATGCAGGAAGTGTATAAAATATCAGTGTTCCCACAATGTACAAATACTTCCCATGGCTTACCAGGACATTCATGCATGAGTGCACTTGTTGCGATATTTTTTTACGTGTCTCCTTCTTTTATCACTCAATTTTCTGGCAAGAGAAACAGCATGAAAGTTCATCAGAAGACCGAAAGCTCAGCTGAAGCTAGAGAACTCTAGCTTACGGCACCACTCAGAGGATGAAGAAAAGGAGAAAAAGAGCGGGGAACATGATGAAAAAGTACACAGCTTTGAGAATAATAGTTGTTGCTGTTTCACGATCAAAAACCACTGCATGATTACGAGAGACGCCGCTTCAGAAAGCACTGGAAACTTAATCCATCTGTAGTTCTCTAACGGGCGCCTAAATTAATTACAAGGGCCTCACATTTTTGGTTCACTCTAAAAAGAGGCCGCCATGGCCAGCATTCTGTCCCATGACCAATATCTTTTAGTTAAAGGTTGTCTTGGGAAGTTTCACAGCGTCATCGTCAGCGTCGTCGTCATCGTCATCGTCGTTGGTGCTGTAGCCATTACTGGTTCTAGTTTGCAAGATATGTTGTGTTTACCTAATTAGCTGACTGATGAGATAACAAAAAAGGCAATTCTTGCACTAAACTGCGCAAGGCTTCAAACAGTGAAGTTGGGCAATTTTGAACTCAAATCTGGTTGCTGACAGGTTGTGGCTTGGCTTAAGCTTGTGAATTTACGTTATTTCTAGGTTGCTTTTATATACCCGGCGACAACTTTCTGTGGCAGCACGGCCAAGGCTACGTGGGCGGAGCCTATGCACATGTGCTACTGCGCCAAGTAGTCCGACCGCTTCGACGGGTGTTTCGGTTTCGATTTCACCAGCGCAGTCCGCGTCTCGCAGTCCGCGTCGGCTCGCGTTTGCTCGCGTTTCGCTGCAGGAAACGCGGGTCGCATCTTTGGGAACTCGAGAGCAATTTTTAATAACATTGTGACGTGATTTACTGACGCGTGGACCCAGGTTGCTGGGTGAATGATACATTCAATTATTCATGTAATGGTTACACAACTCATCATGCACGTACCGTTTTTGAGCGCGAAGTTGTCGGATGGTACGCAGGTACCGCCGTCGCCACGTGATGATGTCGTCTCTTTCCAAAAGCTCACAGTTTCTCTTCCGTTTTGCGAAAGGAAAAGCCGATATCGTTAAGCAGCCTTTGCATCGTTCGCACGCTCATTTTAGGCATGTTCATGTCACTGTCACTGGTTACATCTTGAGCCAGTTTTGCAGTTGTTGGGAGTTCATTCCTCAGAAAGTATTGATGCACTTTTCTTCGTAGAGCTGCGAGGGAGAAGCTGTCGTGAAGCTCCAGTCTTGTCTTCCCGGTTTTCGCACGGTCATCCATGGCGGGGAGGCGCAGGCGCTTGCGCTTCGGTGACTTCAGGGTTCCACTGTTAACGTCGAGCTTAATCCGGAAGACACTGCGCTCGCTAACACCAGTGAGCTCGCTGACTTTCCGACATGCGGCTCTCACAGAAAGCTGCGGGTCGCTTTTCCTTACTTGCGCGTAAACGTTGTATGCCACCTTCTTGGCCTGTACGGACAGCTTGACAACGCCTGGTACGGCTGCGCAGCTGGTGGACTCGCGGCACGCGGCGGTGTTTCCTTCGTAAGCGACGTTAACGAGCTGTAACCGGCGGACGCCATCTTTGACAGTGAGGAACGCGGTGAGGTAAAACGGCGACGGAAGCCAAAAAACCCCCAAAAAACCTGAGAGAGCGTGAAACGAAATTTTTTCTACTGCGCAACGTTTTTATTCACTAATTAAAAAATAAATCCGCGAAAAATGTAAGTGACGAATGGTAAAATCTTAGTTACCCAGAACAGTATACAAACGTTTTCGTTGAGGGACTACATTCTGTGGCGCAGTAAGACAAGCGTGCTTCGGCTCCGTAGCCTTGGCTGTGCTGCCACAGAAAGTTGTCGCGGGGTATAGGCTGCTTCACCTCTCCTATTTTATAGGATGAAAAATCGTATCTCAAGATCCAGTGCAACAAGAAAAAAAGATGAAACAATGAATACCCTAAGGCAACAGTGAAGAAGCTAGCAAAAAGCAAAAAGCGACTGCCTGTCACAATCAAAAAATTAAAACATTGAAAACTACATCGTCGCATACGTCACTCGGAGCTGAGCTCCGTCACTAAATTTTTAAGCCAGTGTACGCTCAAGAATAACAATTGTAACTTCTTCGTGCCGGATTGAGTAGACGCATCGCGCTGCAGTGCATGCATTTATGTTATATGGCACTAAAATTGAAGATTGCCACGTTTGCTATAAAAAGTAACATGGTGTTTCGGAACAAGCTTCTCATTCATTTTTTTGATGCCCACATAAAACTACCACTTTTAAAGTTTAATGTCGTTATAAAAACTTGCGCATAGAAACAATGACTTCAACTTAAATCAATGAAGGAACAGTCTATACTATAAGATCTACTTTAAGCAATAAAAACGTTTCAGTGCACAGAGGTTCCAGTTAAACTGAGACAGCCGCAGTTACAAAACAAATGTCCAAGCTGCAAAACATACGCTGCAAACGAGCGTTCGCACTATCTGTAGATGTACGGGCACGTCGTCATTGGTGCTCGTTTCCCGTCACTCCGAGTTCTTGTCGCAGCTGTCATTGTCTTTCCAGTTATTTAGCGTTCTATGACTACTTTACGCTAAAGCACAATGCTCAGATGCTTCAGCCAAGCTCAGAGTTGTGGCCGCGGTGTTTATCACTAACTAAATTCCGACGGTTTATTGTAGCTTTTCTCAAAGTGTGCTTACGTCTCTGTCTAGAAATCTCCGTCGGTATATCCCGCCTGTCTATTGCCTTCACTTTAGTGGACCATTGGGAAAGGGTGTAATTCACCCACATATTGTGGCACATATTTGTTCATGATGATGATCATTTCCTAGGCTCACTTGCCCGCTCCAAACATTTTAGGGCCAGCTTACAGGTCCGCTGTTAGGAATGGCTGTTTTAATGCACACATTGTCACGGAGACACAAGCACTTTCTCATACGTTTCGATGCTTCAAAGTGGGTCGTCTATGTGCATAATGATCTCTAACGAACTTAGAAAAAATTGACAAAATTTTCGAGATGGCGTTTTTTTTTTATTGAGATATTTGTGACATACGTCCGTCATTCTTGCGCGGTGCAGTAATCTTGCTGCGACATTGCGCTGTGCTCCTTGTCTTCAGGCTCCGTCCATACTAAGGTTGTCATCTGCGCTGTTAAACTAGATAGATATTACTAAGTATATATTTTATAAAAATAGAATATCCACATGATTAGCAATATGTATATTTATTATAGCCCTTCACTTCACTTCACTTTTATTTCCTTAAAGACCCCCTGTAGGGGTATTACATAAGGGGTGGTGTATAACAAAAAAAAGAGAACTATACAACGGTGTTTTTAATGGCTTCTGCAAACATAGATGGGTTAGTGATGGCACAGATGGCGTGAGGAAGGCCATTCCAGTCTTTTGCTGCTCTTACGAAAAAGGAGGCTTGGAATACAGTGGTCCGGGTACGTGGTAATGCGACTTGTAACGGATGACCAGTGCGATGGGATATGTGCGGAGGGGGCGTGATGTACGGTGGATGATTCAGTGAACTGAAATAAAACATATGAAAAAGAGAGAGGGTGGCACACCGTCGGCGTGAAGCAAGGGTTTCTAGACCTGATTCCGCCTTTAGAGATGAGATGCTGATATCGTACGAATATGCAGAATGAATGAACCTGGTAGCCCGATTTTGAAGTGATTCGAGTTCACTTATGATGTATGATTGATGAGGGCTCCAGATGGAAGATGCATACTCGAGTTTGGACCTGATAAATGATTTGTATGCAAGCGTCTTGACGTGAGGCGGAGTATGGCGTAAGTGTCGTCTGAGAAACCCGAGTGATTTATTAGCAGACGAGATGATGTTAGTAGTGTGATGACGCCAAGACAGGTCATGAGCCAAGGTGATGCCGAGGTATTTGAATGATTGAACTGATTGTATGGGAACATTAGTGATGGAATAGGTAAACTCAAAAGGGTTACGGTGGCGAGAAAAAGAAACAAGCTTACATTTATTAGGATTTAAGTTCATTAACCAACGATCACACCATGTTTGTATGTTGTTAAGATCATGCTGAATTAGTGTTTGGTCATGAATGTTGGTTACTGATCGGTAGATTACGCAGTCATCGGCAAACATACGAAAGTTACATGATACATGCAATGGTAGGTCGTTAATGTAAATTAAAAAGAGTAGAGGCCCTAAGACAGACCCTTGCGGGACACCTGAGGTTACAGGTAGTCGGTTAGATGAGTGATTATTAACAAACACAAATTGGGAACGATTAGTCAGGAAAGATGTTATCCATGCAAGTACATTAGGATCTAGATTTAACAGAGATAATTTAAGAATTAGGCGTTTGTGAGGGACAGTGTCAAATGCTTTGGCGAAATCCAGGAAAAGAGCATCGGTCTGAATGTTGCAGTCAAGGTTAGAATGTAAGTCGTGAATGAAAATGGCCAGCTGCGTTTCATAAGAATAACCCCTTCGGAACCCGTGTTGAGAAGGATGAAAAAAGTGCATTGAGTCCAAGAAGTTGATGATATGGGAGTAGATGACATGTTCCATGATTTTGCAGGGGATACTTGTTAAGGATATGGGACGGTAATTTAGTGGAGAATCTCTGTTACCTGATTTGTAGACTGGAACGACCTTGCCTACTTTCCAGTCTGCTGGCAGAATGCTTGATGATAATGACTGCGAAAATAACAATGTAAGGTATGCGGCACACACATGTTTAACATTTATGAGAAGTTTTGAATTAATGTCATCCACACCTGCAGAAGAAGAAAGCTTAATCTTTTCTATAATCGAAATGATGCCGTCCGTAGAAAATGCAATCGGGGGCATAGACTCGGTGCTGCGCGCAGGTGAAGAAAAATCGGGCCCTTATTGGGGATCTTATTAAATCGGGCCCTTATTGGGGATATTTCAGATTTACAATATTAAGCCTTTCTTGTGGAACATTTAATGCGAATACCATTGTGCAGTTGTATCGGCAGTAACTTTCTGCCAGAAAAAAGTAATCTGTACGAAAACAAATTAGCAGATCCCACGCACAGTGGGAATCGATGATATGGGAAGCACGAATAAGAAAACTTGATATGCCACTTCAAAACCAGCACAATGTTACAAGTTGGCGGTAAATGATGCCGTACATCACTTCCGTGTCATGATTATCATGTTTGGTAGTGTCTTTACCTTCGTCATCTATTCACGTCACGTGATACCAAATTTAGTCTATATGGAACTAGCGAAACGGCCGTGAGCACGATATTAGGTGGTAAATTGCCGTGTTCTTACAAGACACGCGTGTCAGGATTATCATGTTTGCACCAGTCATATATTTCGTCATCCATTCACGTCACGTAACACCAAATTTTGTGTGTGTGCAGCTAGCAAAACGGCCACGAGCGCATCATGAAGGGGCCAATATACTCCAATGTAGCGTCGACGGGTGCGCACGCTGGGCACAGCGACGCTACACTGCAAATCATTCCACACCCTTAAGGGTGGATTTTTGAATAAATCACCCATCTTACACCTATTATTTCTGCCAAACTTATCCGCATGGGTGTAAGTTCTGCAATTCCACCTTTTGTACGCCCATTTCTCATTTTTAGGTGTATTATAGGTATATGTTAGCAAATTACACCCAAGGGTGTTTCCTTGAACGTCACACCTATCATATATGTATATAGTTTAGAGCATCAATACATATCACCTCTCAACGGATGCAATCAAACCGCATGCCAAAAGTCTGGTGAAAAGATTGATGTTGCGGCATTCGTTTTCATTTCCCATAATTAATTCGCCAAAATATATCGTGCTATGTATTATATTTAATAAACCACCCCCTATGTATTATATTCAGAAGATTCCTCGCATGTTCAATGCCTTAATTCACGGGTTAACTTTTTGGGATTCCTACTAAAAATATTTTGCTGCCGCTTATGTCCATTCTTCCCTAATTCTCACAGAGACATCAGTAAAAGAGATTATGTTGCACTTAAACATAACATGAAACGATTACACACGGTTTTCGACAAGCTATCGTGCGCGCTTTCTCATTTGAAATCACACTAAGTTTTTTGTACCAGAGGTCCTGATTTATTAAAGACGATAGTCTTTTTTGGGGACCTTCAACGCAAAAATTTTGATATGTCTGTCTGTACATTTGTCGGTTTGTCCACTCTATACGGCATCTGGTACTTGAAATGGCCGACCTCATCCGCAGCGCCCACCAGTGTTGCTCAAGATTGAGCGTTCATGCTTGTGCAATCGTCAATTAAAAAGCCATGATTGCGCATTGTTGTTGCACCATAACAACACGTATATATTCTGCACGTGCGTCTTTTACTAGAAAAAGCATACATTAGTAATATTAAGCGCCGTAGCGCTTATCACGCTGCGCTGACTATGCAATGCTTGCACGGAACAGGGAGTGTTTCCAACGCTTTGCTAAGGTGGTGGAATCTACCCGTCGCCTTGCGTTCTACACCTTATCACCTCTGAGATGGGCGGGCACACCCCTATCAAAGCCACACGCTTTGTTTTCTAGGAAGACTGCCAGATGGCGCTCATGTCTCACGTGCGACATGATTTGATGTTCTTTTTCGCCTTAGCTGTACGCTCGAGGCACTCAAACGCAGTGCCTACAGAATACCACTCACCGACTTTCTTGCGCAGAACACCAAATAAATGTCCTGTTCACTCTCTCCACACGCAAGACTATCGTCTTTTGACGACATTTGCAGAAACATGGAGATACGGGGCCAATTTTTTACAATGGGGGTCCATATATTTCCTCACACTGAAGTATTTCGCATCAATACACGGGTCCCTGATTTATTCAGTGAGTTATATTTAGATCTATGAACATGGGTCAGTTCAAATTGAATGTTTGTAGTATTTGCATTGCCACAGAAATAGGCATGTTTGCAATTAACAGGCTAAGCTTACTCTGATGCAGCTGCTGTGCACGCATGCTGCGCCGCAGGACAAGCTTGGCGCACATACGCTAAGCACGGGTGAACTCTTCCAATTGGTCGCACCAATCTGTGGGCACTTAGTGCTCTTTTTATATTTACTTGAAATGCACGCTTGCGCGTCGTATAATATACACGTGAACGATCGTAGACAACACTAGCGCAATGTACCCGTGCCACAAAGATGCAGAGTAGTTGACTAATTGCAGCATTGTAATTAACAGTTGTTACTGTCACGTTACAATGCACTGATAATCGCACATTGGTATGCTCACACAAAATTTAAGACTTGAAATAAAAGCAAGCGTCCTTCATACTTTGTCGGTAAAAAAAGCAAAGCCCCCGGTTCTTGCTGATTGGCAGAGTGTTATTTAAAAGAAGCTAATAGCACAGCAGGGGTGTTGCTAGGATTTATGCGTGCAAGGGAACAGAAAAAGGAAAAAAGGGGGCCTGGCGCAATTTGTGTGTAAATTTTTGCCTGTAGTTGCATACGTGCGGATCCGAATCGCAAGCTTTCTTTTTTTTTTTTTGCGAAATGGGCCAAATCCTGACCCGAAAGTAGCTCAAATGACACTCAATTGGCTCATACATACGTTCACGTTTCCTCTAAAACAGTAATATTAAAACATTATTTATAAATATTACTGTTCTAGAAGAACGCTGATACTACGTATATGTCAAGGCAGCGTTAGTTGAGCTTGTTTCGGTTCTACATTTGCCCCATTTTGAATTAAAAAATATCTCCTCAAACGAACATAAAAAAGGGTGGGAGATGTGTCAAATATGGAACAACCTCCTTGCCACCCTTGCCTAACTTTTTATTTATATCTATGTTCCGCAAGTAACAATTTTTGACTCCGAAATGTCGAAACAACGCCGCAATAACGCCTCACCCGGGAAAGAAAAAATGTACATTACGAAGGCTACGCATTTGCCACCTGCACACGTCAGTGGCAAAAAAAATGACTTTGAAGCTCTGCTAGCAAATAAATATGTTGTCAAGCATGAAATATTACACTATATCTTGGAGGCTTGACATAGCTTGGAAATTATATCATAAAACGGTACTGCTATGTGTTTCGGTTTCGGTTTCGGTTTTGAGGTCTCGGGGCAACTGCACATCGCCATCGTCAACAGGCAGACTTTGAATTGTGTGATAACATGTCGTGTGCGTGTTTGCTGCAGGCTGACGGTGGTTTATTATTTTACTATTCACTTGCTTTGTCATAAACGCGTACTTATACGGCTTGCACAGTTTAACTTGTGCTTACAGTAGATACAGTACGTGTCACTGCAATCTGTGGCGTGTCGGCTAGTACAGAACAACTTCGGTGCGGCCGAGTGTGCGTCCTCTGTCAACGGCTTTCGTTGAAGCTTGTGCCCGCCGCAAGCAGTGTTTCCGATCAAGCAATCAACGGAGTGTACGCTGGGAGCTACATGGAGAACGCTTTTGGATTTCGTGCTATTGCTGAAAAGGTAAGCTTTCGTGTATGCGAACAACGAAGTGCAGAAATGCGTGCCTGCCTGCCAACTCCCGATTGGCCCGCGATACTCGTAATTGCAGGAAGCGACCGTCTCATGGCGTCGGTAGCTTCGTGAACTTCGCTCGCTGTGTGCTTATCAGCTGCGATGCCTCAACAGTCGCAGTGTTCGTGAACCTCGCTTTGGGGCATGGTTAAAGAAAACGGGGGGATGTGCCCCGCGCAGATAAACCTTACGGCATTCGGCAGCGGGTGAGAAAACAAAGGGAGGGGGGGGGGGGGCGTGCCGAGGTAGGCGAAAGAAATGGCATAATAATAATAATAATAATAATAATAATAATAATAATAATAATAATAACGAAGCAGATCAACAGTAAAAGAGGCGCCAGTTGTCAGTTAGCGGGACTGCAGTGGACAAATGGGGCGCGTTTATTACGCGGGAGAAAAAAAAAATCCAGATTTCAATGACTGAAGATAGGGGTGCGTTTTTAATGCGAGTAAATACGCTATTTAAAGCAACAATTGAAAAATACTTAAGCTTTGTATCAGTACCCCTTTGATGCCTGCGCTTTGCAGCGGCGTGACGTGTTTTGTTAAAAATCGTGCAGCTAACCAAAGAATTTATATGTACCTTGTTTAATCAGTGATTCGCGCTTTTTATGCCTTGCTAGGTTTGATTATATTTATACTAGTATATCGTAAATAATCAGGATATAGAAATATTGATCTGCTTTAATAAGGAATTGAACAGCCACACTCAATTGCACACATCTTTTTGCATTTTTGCACCATTGTACTGCGGCACATAGAATATTGTAGATTAGAATATTTCTGTATATTTTGGTGTAGGGTTTTGCGATGTGATTACCTATGAAAGCTTAGCCAAAGTGTACCAACAAACACGCACACAAAACTTTCAGTTAGACTGATACAGCACAGATGATAATGGTGTAGGCATAGTTAGCCACTAAAGAACACGTTCGCGAAAAACAAAATGAGGATGGCGATACAGGTGGCTGTAAATGAAAGCAGGCAGACCTAACAGCTCTTGTCTGTTTCATGCATTTTATCTGTGCAGGTTTCATCCTTACGAATGTAAGGACACTGATCCAACTAATAAGCTCTCCATGCATATATTCCTGTTAGCTACTTCTCCAATATGTCGTGCATTTTTTAAATTACACATATTTATGGTCCAACAGTTCAGAGCTTATTGAGCATATATTTAACTTACTTGTGATACATTATCTGTTGCATGGCTGTTTTTATGAATTAAAAAAATTCAACTGCGAATGAGCTGCTTATGCATGCACTCGAAGAATAGGGTTCTTGAGAGTAGTCAGTTTTACTCGTGGCCAAAAGTAATCATTTTGTTGACCAATAAGCAACCTGTGAAAGACATAAAATTATCGAGTACACCAAATTTATGTAACTGGAGAAGAAATTTAGAGGTGAGCTTCCACAAATACACAGTGCTGTTTTTCCAGCAGCAGTTGTCATATTGTAAGTGCTGTTGATCCTTCCATATTGGGGTTTGCTCGATGTTTTACACTATTTTCACACAGTAGATTGTACATCTGTGATGTGTACATGTCTACACAACGATCCTTCAAAGTGAATGATAAATATTGCTACTTTTCTGTCTGAATGGGTTTATATAATTTTTTGTATCAACCATTGTAGTGGCCTATTGGTTAGCGTATTCTAGCTTAGCAAGAAAACTTGGTATAAACGCTGAAATTTGAGCTTCCCAGTATATTTCAAGCTTCTTGGTAGGTGCATGATTCAAGAGAGAAGCACTTTTTCACCACCACCACGGTGGTGAAAAAACCATACTCAAACATGGCACTTGCATTCGTACACTAATATGCACAGATGCTTGTAAACGTAAAAGTGAATAGTGGTAAGCTGAAAGTGGAGAAGCTGGAGCTTTTTATTATATGACACATCATAATGAGGTTCTGATTGTTCCCAGTATTTTTTAAATGCTTAGTTGAATGTTGTGCATCTCTTACATGCAGAATGTTGAAAGGAAAGCACACTACGTCTTCTACGATTGACTGGGTGCTGACAATGCAGTGCACTCTTCATCACAACCTGAAAGCAGCTGTTCCGGGCTCACGACCTCACTCAAAGGGTCGCAGCAGTGGTGGACGCTACTCATAGGGTTCACCAAATATCTTGTACATTTTAGGAACATTCCTCTGATGGAAAAGGCTTCATCTCAAGCTATGTGTCCTATATACCTATTTATATTTTCAATATAAGTATCAGTTTGCCATCAGATCAACAGCAGTGCATGTAGAAAACTGTGTACAATGCATAATGTTACAGTTGTATGAAAAACTGGAGATGGCCTACATGTCGCCAGCTTAAAAGGTTGATCCACTAATGGGTCAATCCAAGCCAAACATCCCAACTATTTTAGCGACCATCTCAAATGTATTAAAATTGTGATGATTTACTGCATTGAAAACAGTGAAACAGTAAAATAATTTCAAAAGAAAAAAAATTTTTGGTCACGTAGTTGCCTTCTGAACTTACTGGAATATCGTTTCAGTGTGGTTTGTGAAAAGGTAGTTTAAAAGTACTGCTTATTGCTTCGATACCAAAATTTGTCTACATGTTAAGTACAAGTTCATGTGTAAAGTGTTTGAAGCGCAGTAATATTAGTGCAATTTCACTGGCACATACGCCTCCAAGACTAACAATGTGCTTGATACGACTGGTTGGTGCTGTATGGTAGACAAAGAAAGTGCTTAACAGCGCAAAGGACAAGAAGGGAAAGAAGAATCGAGAACAGAGCCCTGAACAAACAATCAAAGTTTATTGCAAACCAACTGCAATATATAGAAAACAGAATCTGCGCATAACCACGCACCATAAGCAGAATCGCACATACATGCACCATACAGCCTACCTTATCAACAACCGGTCATGTAAATGGACCCAAGATAACTAACTTCGCAGCAGTTAAGAAAAATTGAGGGTACGCTAACACAGGAAGCACCAAGTTGTTGAATATAGAACGCTTCACTAATCTCGTGCTCGTGCCGATTTTTATATCCCCCGTGATCAAACACTTGTCGAGAATTGGCTGACAACAAGACTTATTACAATCGTCTGCCAAGTGGCTGGGAAGGAAACCTTTTAAAGAGTTAGCGTACCCCCTCAACCGATCATTTATGCATCGCCCTGTTTGGCCAATGTAACCATGCCCAACAGTAAAAAAATATCTTGTAGAGAATCGCTAAAACACATTCAAGATGGCACGTAGCGTGTTTCTTAGTGCATTCTTCTTTCTTAGGTCCTTCGCTGTTGACCCTGTGACATAGCCCAGCGAGTTTATCGCATGCGCAGAACACAACTCTTACACCTATTTTGCCAGTGACCTTCTTTAGCCTTTGGGAAACTTCGTGTATGTAGGGAATAACAGCCTTGCTAGAATGAGGCTTGTTGGGTTAGCTGTTGCTTTGTCTCTTATCAACCACTCTTAGTGACGTTAGGAGAGTCTCGGCAATGGAAGTTAGCTCGGGATTAGAAAAGCCTCCTTGTTGAAGGCAGTGAACTTGGAGCGAGAAACTGCACTCTATCTGGCGGTGACAAGAGCCAGTTAAAATTGCCTTTAGGCAGGAAAGAGCGATGCTTCACTTGACCAGCTTAGAATGGGCGGACGTAAAAAGGAGGTTCTTTCTTGAGAATGACTCGTACCGCCAACATACATGATGAACAAAAAAAAAAAGCATTTCTAATTCTAGACATCGTAGCTTGTCGTCAGAAATATACTCCGACGTTATTTCTAGTTTCTTCATTTCACACCCAAAAACTTCAAATATCTCAACGGTGGTTCGCCGAGGGTCAGATTGATCGATGCGGTAAAGCACTAAAAAGTCGTCAACGTAGTCGAACACTTTAACTGTACTCGTGTGATCAAAGTTAGCCATGAGACTTCTTTCATACCGGGCGAGTAAAAAGTCACAAAGAACCGGTGCTAAACTTGAGCCATTGCACACATCTGCACCGGTGAGATATTTGACATTTTTGGCGTGAAATGATGCAACTGGAATTAATGTCGAAGTTCAATTCATGACGACGAGTTACGATGCCTTGACTTGGAAGTGGTTTTTTGGTTGACCATGTATATTGGCGGTACGAACCTTTCTCAAGGAAAAGCCTTCTTTTTACGTCCACTAATTCTAAGCTAGTCAAGCGAAGCATCGCTTTTTCCTGCCTAAAGGCAATTCTAACTGACTCTTGTCACCGCCAGATAGAGTGCAGTTTCTCGTTCTAAGTTCACTGCCTTCAACAAGCAGGCTTTTCTAATCCCCTGCTAACTTCTATTGCCGAGACTCTCCTAACGTCACTAAGATTGCCTGATGAGACACAAAGCAAGAGCTAACTCAACAAGCCTCATTCTAGCAAGGCTGTTATTCCCTACGTACACGAAGTTTCTCATAGGCTAAAGAAGGTCGCTGGAAAAATAGGTGTAAGAGTTGCGTTGTGCGCACGCGACAAGCTCGCTGGCCTATGTCGCAGGGTCAACAGCGAAGGACCTGAGAAAGTAGCATGCACTAAGAAACACGCTATGCACCATGTTGAATGTGTTTTAGCTATTCTCTACAAGATATTATTTACCTGTGGACATCGGCCAAACAGGGCGATGCATGAATGATCGGTTGAGGGAGCACGCTAACTCTCTAAAAGGTTTCCTTCCCAGCCACTTGGTAGACCATTGTAATAAGTCTTGTTGACAGCCAATTCTTGACAAGTGTTTGATCACATGGGATATAAAAATCGGCGCGAGCACGAGATTAGTGAAGCTTTCTATATTCAAGAACTTGGCGCTTCCTGTCTTAGCGCACCCTCAATTTTTCTAACTGCTGTGAAGTTAGTTATCTGGGGTCCCCTTATATGACCGGTTGTCGATAAGGTAGGCCGTATGGTACATGTATGTGCAATTCTGCTTATAATGCGTGGTTATGCGCAGATTCTGTTTTCTGTATATTGCAGTTGGTTTGCAATAAGCTTTGGTTGTTTGTTCAGGGCTCTGTTCTCGTCTCATCTTTTCTTTCTTGTCATTTGTGCTGTTAAGCACTTTCTTCGTCTACTACACCTACAAGAACTTAGCCAACATGTGTTGTGAATGTCTGACTAATGAATACTAACTACACAAAAGGTATATTTTGAGGAAATAATATGATGAGACTTCTTTAGCTGCTAAATATTATGAGAAAAAATTACGAGTTTCGCAGATTCGTCATTTTCGTTTATATTGAGAACCGATTTGCGCTGTGGAGTGGTCCAAATAAATATGACCTTCAAACCTGAATCGAAAGGAAAAAAAAGGTATTTTCATGTGCCAATAGTTATCATTACATTTTTTTGTTTTAAGGAAGAAAATAAGTTTTGAACTTTCCCATTGACGAAAATAAAAAATTTCAAGGTGGCAGCTGTCGTATGACGAAATGGGAAGATAGGCACCAATGGGAATGCTACAAAAATATTTTCTTCCTTAAAACAAAAAATTCAATGATAGTATATGAAAAAAAGTGTTCATTTGCTTTCAATTTATGTATAAAGGTAATTTTTAGTTAAGCCACCACATGGCGTAAATTGCATCTGAATATGATCAAAAATTACGATTTTGTAGAATTTATGATTTTTTCTCATAAAGTTTACCAGCTTGATAAGTCTCAAATATTTTTTTCTCAAAATATATCTTGCGTGGAGTAGGTATTCACTACACAGATATTCATACAAACTGCAGTATTGCAATAAAGAAATTGCAAACATAGCACATTTTGGATAAATTCTTAGAAGCATATGTGCCAGTATAGTTGCAATAATATTACTGAGCTTCAAACACCTTACACAAGAACCTTTACTCAACATGTAGACCAAGTTTGGTATAGAACGTACTTTTAAAATAAATTTTTTCACACACACCCAAACGACATCCCGGAAAGTTCCGACGGCAACCTTGCGACCAAACATTTTTTCTCTCCGAAATATCCTACCGTTTCACTGCTTTCAATACAGTTAATCAGCACAATATTTTTCGAATGCATTTGAGATGGTCGCCAAAACGGCTGGGCGTTTAGCGTGAAATCACCCTAACAGTGTGTCGTGAACACAGAAAAAGGTCCTATGCTTATTAAGCCCTTTATTTACCAAAAAATATACTGAAAGTGCCTCCTCTGAGGCACTGTATAGTGCCGCTTTTTTCACAGTTCTAAGGGAACTAACTGCACGTGCTATTGTTGTTTACATGTGCAGCAGTAGCATCAATATGTAGTAGAACTTGCAGTTGGGATAGTTGGTGCATGTTTGCATTAAATATTAGTCAATTTTGCGCCAAAATGACGACCGCACAAACGAAGAAAACTCATAAACGGATTGGGCACTCATTTGCAATTGTTGATTTCTTGAGAAAATAGGCTGATATAAACCCACTTTTTGTCAACGCTTGTGCAACCTACTCGGGCCGTCCCTTACCTAATCACGCTATAGGACACATGATCGCTTCCAGCTGACCGTGCTTCCAGCACATGACCGTGCTTCCAGCTCATACATGATGAGTGAAGTTTTGCTAACGTAATTGATACCCCTTTTTATTTGTGAAAGCCCATCAAAATGGCTCTTGGTGTGAATCCACATGAAGTGACATGTGCTCTTGAACGGGCACCGTCGTTATTCTTTGCCGTAAGGGCGTGTTCCCTCGCTCGATCATTGACGCAGCGCCTCGTCGTCTGGCTAACATGTGTCTTTCTGCACGATAGGGGTATTTTGTAGACCATCAGTGGCAGACTTCGTGAATGGCCACGCATGCTTCTTTTTACAGCCTTTCAGCTGCTCAGCATAATTTTCAGCGATGCACCGGCGCAATTTTGCTAGTTTGTTAGGGGCACGAACACAATCAGTACTTCATGCCGGCTCGCCACCTTTTTAAGGTTGTACGTATGAATATATAGTATATTATGAATATAAGGTACAAACAGCTGCTAGTGAGCACCCATCCTGTTCATGTGTTTTTTTTGTGCGGTCGTGGTTTTGACGTGAAATTGACTATTCAATTCAGGCATTCATGTCTATTCACAGCACATGTTTAATGTCTGTAGCAAAATATTACATGATATTTTCGTATTCATATTTGCATGTTCGAGAGAACAGCAGCCATGCCAATTGTGTCAATTGGATACAATTTCCTAATTTTGCACAAAACCATTATGAAATGCCCAATCAGCCTCAATTATTTCTCAGTATTGTTAATTTTATCAAGAAACATAAGATCCATTATTCAACTTAAGTTTGCACATCACCATCCAATTGATTGATGTGTGCAGTTTAATGTCCTAACGCCACCATTTGATTATGAGATGCTTTAGGGGAGGGCTGCAGAAATTTCGGCCGCCTGGGGTTCTTGTGCACCTAAATCTAAGGAAATGGGCCTACAGCATTTCCGCCTGCATGAAAAATGCAGCTGAGTACTTTGGCGACTGAACCATCGAGGCGGGGTCATCATCATCTAATCTAATACAGATGTGCCAACCGTAATTATAACTTTTAATTGACTCTATTCTAACCTCACAGCAAAAGAAAAGAGTAGAACGGTTTAAAAGAAATTTCTACCCCCCCCCTTTCTATGACGTCCATAACGCTTTTTAGGTCCCTTTTGCCAGAATACGCTTTCGCTCTGCGGAAAAGTGCTTTTTGATTTACTGGACACAAAATATTTTTGTCCCTATATTACTCTGCCATGCAGATGCCATGCAATAACGATTACTAGTATAAGTGCTGGCCGTCTTTCAGAGTGATTTATGAGGTTTTTGCAGTCTTAAGCGACGATAAAGAAAATCGTATGCCACTTTTTTTCTCTTCGCCACCCCCTTGAGCTTTTCCTTTACGAATATCTGGAATTTCTGGGTCACCTGTCAAACAGTTGGACAAGCTCACCAAATGCTACTGCGAGTTTTACACCCGTATTTTAGAACGTCCCTTCACTAAATGCTTCACCTTGACTTGAGAAAATTGATTCCAGCGCAGTCTCTAGGCAGAGCAAGTCACTCAATATCAGGGATAATCTGCTGCGATTCTCAAGAAACGCAGCGTCATTTTAGATAAGCGGTGGCGCTGTGCTCAGCTAGTACAAGTGAAGGATGAGATTCGAGTCGAGGAGCATTCGTATATAGGGAGGATAGCATTGTTTTCACTGTGGGACAGTTCAAGAGTGCTTTTGTTGAAATAGCTGCACTCTTGTGTATTTTGAATGAATTAGCGTATCTCAAATAATTTCTACATACTTTTTTGTGTGTGTGATTCAGTATAATTTGTTGTACTACTGTAAATTTGGAGCCCCACCGCGGTGGTCTAGGGGCTAAGGTACTCGGCTGCTGACCCCCAGGTCGTGGGATCGAATCATGGCTGCGGTGTCTGCACTTCCGATGGAGGCAGAAACGCATTAGGCCCGTGTGCTCAGATTTGGGTGCACGTTAAAAAACCCCAGGTGTTTAAAATTTCCGGAGCCCTCCACTACGACGTTCCTCATAGCCATATGGTGGTTTGGGGACGTTAAACTGCACATATCAATCAATGCTGTAAATTTGAAATTTCAAGCTCAAAAATGCTGTGTTTGTTTTTCTTGAAACCTGCTCCAAATTTAGATTTTCTCCCTAGAAAAGCAAGATATGATGCTCCAAAATATTGCTCCAGATGATAGCTTGGCTGCTCCACCTCTGTTAGCTGTAAGTGGTTACTCTTTCACCCTGCTTTTGTGTGCCCATTTTATGTTCTTTGATGTTGCATTGTTTCAGGGGGACATATTATGTGATGCGCTTGATATTTTACATCTTTAAATCAATTATTCTGCGTGGTTAGTATCTAGTGACACTGTTAAGCTATTGTAATTTTGCCTATTGTTTTCACACCTGTATTATTGTTTCCCCAGTATTCTGAATGTCTGAACACACAACGGTTATTGTGAAATGAAAATGCCATTGTAAGACTGTTTTCTCATTACATTCATTAGAATACCACTAGCCTTGCATAATATGCATAAGGCATGCCGCAACACTGGGGCAAACTGTGGCGTATCATTGTGATAATTGTAGTGTGCATTGATATATTATTCCAGTATATTGGAGAAACAAGGCATGCTGCATTGCACTACTCTTCCTGCTGTTTGTGTGCTTCACTGCACTGTGCTTTTGTGCTGCATTGAAGCATGTTAAAATTAGTTCTTCATTTTTAAGTGCAAATAAAGGCTCTTTTGTTGTATTTGATATGCATGCATTGGTCGTTAGAGCTCCATGCCGTACTATTGACGTCTGATTTCCGGTCTTCTTTTGTAGCAAATGGCATTCTGCTTTGCACAATTGAAAAAGGCTTTTGATTAAGGTACAATTTGTCTCTAAATCCTGTATGTTCTCTGTGCCTAATAAAATAAAGCTTGATTTCGTTTTGCACAATGGCATGACTTTGTGAACGTTGTGTTATGTGTGGCAGCTCATTTTGAGTGATGCCTTTGCATTAAGCTAGGATTACGTGTTATATGCCGTGCATCATATATGCACCATAAAAGCTGTGCTAAGGCCAGGATTACCACACTGTGGCAGGAGCCACTACAATAGGACATCTGCACATGAAAGGTCTAGCTAAAGGGTAAGCTTTCACGTGCTTCCACAGGGGCTTACTGGAAAGGGGTAACTTTCGGATTATGGTATTTTTGCATGGGTGTTGGGGCATTATTCAGCATGAACACCCTCACACCCTTTTTGCTGTTTGAGCAATTACACCCCTACACTACTTTTGTTTTTTAAGGGTGTTAGGGTGTCATAGCAATATTACACCCTTACGCCCTTACAAGAACTTGGGTGTACATTCGCTTTTACACCCTCACTCCCTTAGCGTGTATCCACACGACGGACATATCCGCGCAAATCCCTCCCGCGGACGTTCGTTCCGCCGCCCGTCCGGCTGCGAAGCACATTCAGACGACGGACGAAGCGAGCAGACGGACGCGCTGGAGAAAAAAAACATGGCGGCACTGTCTGAAGCGAGAGCTGCCCGCTTCAAATCTTTAAGCTCTTCGTAGCGCATCGCGTGGGCTGTTATTCCCAAACTGATGGTTGTGTAGGCTTTAGGTCTGTGTCCTCGAGCTTCGACGGCAACGTATACATGACTATTTGGTACTGTTTCCGAGCGCCGTACTCGTTTTCTGAAAAGTGTAGGCTTAGCGACCACCGCTATTGCCAATACATGAGCTCGGTGATCTGCGGTAGCGCTGGGGCTACCATATCTCGGAGCTCATGATAATGTGCGAATGTTTGCTTATTCTTCTTTTCTATAGATGGCGGGACCAGTCTGAAAGTAGAAAACCCATTCATCGCTAGCCATTCGAGGTTTAGGTTTCCGTCTATGACGCTGAGTTTGAAGTTGAAGTGAATATGGAGGTCGAAAGAAAGCAACGAATAGCTGCAATGGCTGTTGTATTAGCAGAATTAGACGATGAAGCGCTGTTCTTCCCTGTAAAACGATCTTGTTGGCAAAAGGACTACATCGCTAACAAGCATCTGGGTATGCAATATCAACTCTATCGTGAACTTTTGCTTAGCGACAGCCAAGAATACAGGAGGCTTCTGCGAGTGTCGAGAGAGCAGTTTGTCCAGTTGCTGTCGCTCGTAGGACCTCGCATACAACGACAGGACACCGTAATGCGGCGAGCCATATCAGCTGAAACAAGGCTGCAGGTCACGCTACGATACCTTGCTTCAGGCAAGTGTTGCACGTCTGTGCATTTCTACTCGAAACATTGCTCCTATTGTTGCATCCGAGACTGTTCAGACTTGGAGAGCCTCGCTTTTAGAGGTGGCATTACGTTGTGTGTTGTAAAACGCCAGCAAGGTCTTGAATAGGCACATATGTGACACTAATAAAACAAATCTTGCGAAGGCTACGAAAGCCCTCTTACACAGCCTCGCTGTCGTTGATGTACAGTTTGGCACTCTTGGCATACATCTGCGAATTAGTGACGGTATTTTTTTCCCTTTGTGCAGGAGAGAGCCACCACTCCTTGAGTCGCCAATTTCGTCTGGGCCACTCGACTGTAAATGATATCATCCATGAAACATGTAATGTAATTTATCAAGAGCTGAAGAATGAATTTCTCAAAACTCCAAGCACCGAGGATGAGTGGAGAGACGTCGTTGCTGGTTTCAGTAGAAACTGGAACTTTCCAAACTGCGTTGGAGCGATGGATGGAAAGCATGTGATAATTACTAAGCCAGCAAACACGGGAACAGTTTACAGAAACTACAAGAAGAGCTTTAGCATTATACTGTTTGCCGTGGTCGATGCGAACTACAAATTTTTGTACACGGATGTTGGTGCGCCAGGGTCACAGGGAGATGCGGGCGTCTGGCAAACTACGCCTCTGCAAGCACACTTGTCAAACATGTCGGCTGGTCTTCCGGAACTGGTCAAGGTGGGAAGCTTGCCTGATCTGTACTTGCCACCAGTTTTCGTCGGTGATGACGCGTTTCCTCTTGGAAGAAACTTGATGAAACCGTTTGGGGAACGTTCGTTATCAGAAGAGAAGAGAATATTTAATTACAGGTAATTTATGTCACTACTGAAACAGCACTATGTGATATTTAACCGTTTAATCGAAGGTGCGCTAACCCAGATTTGCAGCACACATTAGCATGCTACTATCTTCTCAGTGGTGTAAAGTGTATAAAATTATATCTTACTTTTTTAATGCTTTACAGGTTATCCAGGGCTCGGCGTGTAGTTGAGAGCACCTTTGGAATACTTGCGAATAGGTTTAGATTTCTGCACACCGTGATTGACGCTGAGCCAAAACGGGTGACATCAATGGTGAATGCAGCATGCGTATTGCACAACTTCCTCGCCAATGAATTGAACGCAGCTGACTCGTGTGCCGACACAACGCCTACTGCAACTCTGTTCTCTACACAGCCTTATTCTCGCGGACGAGTAAGTGCTGTTGGCTCCGCCGTACGTGACAGCCTATGCGAATTTTTGAATGGCAGGGGTGCTGTGTCATGGCAGCGTACGTCAGCCCACTTGGAGGCCGATGTATACAGAAGGCCATAAGATTACGCAAAGATAGTGCAAGATGCACATGCGTTGTCATAAAATAAAGTTGTTGAAAAATAAAATGCGGTTTGTTTAGTTGAAGGGCGAGATCTTGTATACGCTGTCATATGAATGGCATTTCAAATTACGGATATTTACTTAAAACTGAGTTTCATTCACACTGACAACAATGCTGGAGGTAAGCAACGATTTATTAACTGGCAATATTAAATGAGATCTGTTGAGCTTTCTTACTCGCTTTTGTTGATGTAGATTTCAAGTGCGCTTAAGATAGCCTTCTGGCATGGGATCAGCTTATCCTTCGGAACCTCGCGCATGTGTGCAGCAACAACTTTACCAAAATAGTCGATATCATCTTCCTGCTGTGTGGTACTCGCTGGTTGGCCTACGCTTGCAGCTATTTTTTCCAACACAGTTTGCCGTTGGGCCAATATTTCATCTAAACGATGGGGAGATCGGCGCCTTTTCTTCTGTGTTCCTTGGCGGGACATTGCAGAGAGTGCCTTGCCCGCAATTGGGTCGTCCACGGTAATGTTTTGGTCGTCAGTCGCTGCAGCTGCATCGTCTGAGGTTTGTGAAGGATCATCAATGTCTGGTCGTACCTGCAAGACACAAAATGGCGCACAAAGTCTCTCGCAATTCCAAAATGTAATGCTTTGCAGACACACATCTGCGTATCTATTCCGATTACAATCTGTATTACAACCACGTAAAAGCAATGGTACATTATTCGTGATTTGGCGTAATTAGAGCGCAAGATTCAAACTTCAGTGTCAACAATTTTTGGTCATATCTAATTTAAATATAGAAACGACGTTTGAATAATTCAGCACACCAAGCAACTAATCTTAATGTAGAATTATTTTGGTGTGTGTTCAAGCATTGAAAAGGTTGTAAGGCTGTATAAGAAAGTGCTAAGTAATAAAAAATACATATTGTAAAAATTTACGCGGCACAAGAAGGCTTCATCACAAATACGAAAAACAAGGGCAGTTTACCTTCATGGTCTCCGCCGCAGCTTGGCATGCATCAGTGCTCACAGAACGCCAACAGGTCACTTTTGAAGCATCCAAAAACCTGAGTGAATTATAAAAGCGCCAGCGACCTTTATAAACGTCCGAGCTTGGCATTCCACTCTTTGTGGATTCTACTTTCTTCTTCTCCAACCGGTATGTGCGTCTCTTATTGTCAAAGAAGCGCCGAAGGGCTTCTGTAAAAAAAAAAGAACAAAACAGAGGGGGGGGGGGTGATTATAAGTACGATTTACACCATGCAGTTTCGGTCAATCACCATCACAACACATTATGCTGAAAAAACGTGGCTGGTGCTCTAACGAATACTGCAGTGAATGTTTTCAGTTTTACCGCAAGCTTACGCATCACAAGCAACGTTTGGCGGACTCGTCGCCATTAACACTGTTCTTGAATTTCGCGCCGATTCCTTGATTAAAATGCATTTTTATTGAGCAGCCCTGCCTCCGGCACGGTAGCATGCTTGGGAATGCGCTGACCACGGCCGTCACTTGTAGACACCAATGTGCCCCACGTCATGCATAACAGGTACATTCCAGAAGGTTATTATCACGAAACCCACCCATATAATAACGCAAAACATAGAGAGTAAATATAAATGGTACTTACTGGCATCGTACGGCCCGTACGCAGGCCACTCCTCGTTCATTTCCTTCGCTATGCGTTCCCATATACTCTCCTTCACTGTTGTGTCCGCGTACTCGGCGAGTGTCATATCCCACAATGCGGGGAACTGCTCAACAAGGCGCAGCAGAAAAAAAGTTGCGTCGTCGCTCAAGTTCATAGTTGGAGTTGTTTGCGGTAGTGTGCGTCGAACGTACTTCCCACGCAAAAACCCAAACAAGACGAGCAGAAAAAAAAAAACGTGCCTGTTGCCAGACCCTTATAACTTCGTCGGCTAAATTTACGAAACCACACGAGAAACAGAAAAATAAGCGCTTGTTGCCACACTAGTATTGGCGTCCTCCGCTAAATTTGTCGTGTTTTTCCGCGGGAATCCGTTTGCGAAAAAGAGCGTGGCATTTTCCGTCCGCGACGTCCGCGGACGCGGCACGGATGGCGGAAATCCGTGACGTGGGGTCACGTGACGCGCCGTCCGCCGCGGAAAAGACGGATTTGGTCCGTCGTGTGGATACACGCTTAAGGCCACTTGGGTGTACATCTGTCTTTCCACCCAAAAAAATGTTTGTGCCATAGGGTGTAAATTCGGAAATCCGCCCCACGATATGGGTGTAGCCCTGCTTGATACACCCATTTCGTGGGGTGTTGGGGTGTGAGTTATAGACACTATAAAACACCTATATGGGTGTAATTTGGTTTACAGTGTACGTTAGCAAAACGCCAGCACCCTATAGTCTGACGCCAGGCGCAACCGACGCGACCAGCGTCCGTCGACGCCGCCTCACGGCAACCGGTGCGAAATTCGCGCCAATGCATTACCCAGAAAACGCTGCGTCTATCTCTTTTAGTGATGGAAGGACGCCCAACGCAGTGAAACGCGCATGCGTCAAAGCAACGCAGCGCAGCGCGCGCCTGCAAGTACATGGCAGGACCGGTGCCTGTCGTGGCAACGCCGGTGCGAGGCGACAAAATGAACGCCGGCGAGCACGCGCAGCGCGTCGCGTTGAAATGTATTGGTGCCTTGACTCTGGCATGTAGACATGTTCTCACATGACACGCAGCCCATGATTGTCTTGTTTTCATCAGTCGCATACCTTCGTAATCCACTCACGTCCCGTAATACCAAATTTCGCATAAGTGAAGCTAGCGAAACGGCCGCCAGCGCATCATGAGCGTTGCATATAGTCATGTTGTTACATGACACGCATCTGATTATTATCATGTTTGCACCAGTCTCATGCCTTTGTCATCCATTCACGTACCGTAATACCAAATGTGGCATAAGTGAAGCTAGCGAAATAGCCGCGAGCGCATCATGAGCGTGGCATGTATTCATGTTGTTACATGACACGCATGTCATGATTTTCATGTTAACGACTGTTGCTTGTGTTCGCCATGCTATCATGCCATACCATACCACTTTTGAAATATGTCATGTGAACGAAACCACCGCAAGAGCAGCAGGATCATGAAATGTAAATTATGACATTCATGACATCCACATCATGGTTTTCATGTTATGACCAGTCAGTTGTGTTCTCTATACTGTGATGTACTGTGATGTTGTGCCATAACAAGTTTGGTATGAATACCAATATTGGAACGGCCAGAAGAGCTAAAAGTTGTAGGTGGTTAGATAGATAGATAGATAGATAGATAGATAGATAGATAGATAGATAGATAGATAGATAGATAGATAGATAGATAGATAGATAGATAGATAGATAGGCTCGAATTCACCCATCTTTCGCTGCGTTTTGTTTATGCTAGAAGTTGTCTTAAAATCTGCAACTTTAGGATGAAAAAAAGCGTTGCTAAAGTTAAGAAGTGTTCCCACATTCACGAAGCTTTACGAAGCTTTCTTAGCGCCTGAACCTCAGCATTGAATGAAAACAAGCTAACAGTGAATCACTGTTAGACCTCGGCTGCCACTTTAAAATTTCAGTGTTCTTCATTTCCTGCAGTACACCGTGATATTGTTTACAGAAAAAGAAAAGAACCCGAGAAAGTGCTATACATAACTTGTGCCAAGAAGTAAGACTTCTGAGGACGCCAGTGTTTCGCAACATTGTCAACTTTCCTACGCAGTGGGATAGACGCTTGTATTGAACCATCTAGGTATCGAAGGTCGCAGAACTTATGTTTTCGTGAACGCGCGCTCAACTTTTATTTCGGTGACGCACTGTATAAAATTGCAACCTGCCCAACATTCAATTCGACGCAGTTTGACTGGCTGGCGAAGAATCCTCGAAACGTTATATGCTCCTTAAAAATAGAACGTAATGAAATTTAGCAAGAAAAGAGGTCAGGCAGATTGCTTACACTTCTTACATTTTGAAGGCAGCAGCCCGATAGGGCTTTTCGAAATTTGTCAAGCGGCGCAAAGCCATTGATCGGTGGAGAGGATCGCAGAAGGCAAGTCAAGATTCTGTAGGCGTATTATTGAATTGAGAGCCTCGGCATGTAAGTATTGTGGAAGCTTAGAAAATGTCTGCCCAACTGACTATGTACACTCACAAGCAAAAAAGTATGGAATATCTTGACCGGCAATGCACGATACTATTGCTATCTCAAAAGAAAAAATATCAGAGGAATCATATACCGCTGTTCTACTCGGGTGACTCCAGTGTTTCCTGTTACAGCACTTCTGTTTTCTCACAAGATGAGTAATAAGAACTTTGTGAGCACAGGCTGAACTGAAGCGCTCTTTTCATTCTATTTTTTTGGCTGTACTGTTTGGGCAGAGAAAGCTTATGTAAAATATATTTTAAAATTTGAAATAAAAACAAAACTGCAGCTCTTCTGTTTAACTTTCATTCTTTTTCGTCATCTCCAAATGCTGCGTTCCGGCGTCAGACGCTTTCGTCAGGATAGAACATACATATGGTCTGTGACAGCTAAGAGGAAGAAAGTTTTAAGAAATAACTCAAATTTCTGCACAAATGAAAACACTCCCCCATATAAGCAATATTTTGCAGTATGGTTTTATCTTTTGTTATGATCTCAATAATGATGTAGGTAGCGCTAAATAATAAACCTATTCGATGATAAATTTGTGGCAATATTGCCATTGGCCCCTTCGTAAAGAGTGTGTGTAAAAGTTCGCTTTCCTTTGGTTAAAATGAGCTAGATTCGTGGACTTAAGAGAATATCAACTGGAATCAAGAAGCCGGGGAGGGGAAGGGAGGGCGGCTAACCAGATTTTGGAAGTACCTCATATTTCAACATAAATGTGTCTTCGACGAAGGACACGAAATCACGTTTCAGTGGCTGTCCCATCCCTTCGGCATATTGGGCAACGAACATGCCGATGCAGCTGGTCGAATAGCACACAATGATGTGGAAGAAGAATCTACTTCATTTCAAGGACTGATGCTTCAATGAAAATTCGAAAATGGCTAATGAAGAAGAAAAATCCCTGTGGAACGCTGAGTGCTTGCGGCCCACGTGACTGCATAGGCTGGAAATGGAAACGTTTTGTCGACTTCGGCCTTCGTCCGGACTCTGTCGACTTGAGACAATGGTGCTAAGCTGACTGGCTTTCCACAGTCAGCTAAGTTTTCGCCTTACGGATCATCGTGGAAGACAGTGCTGCTCGTTACAGCGTGAAAAGGCAGCAGCAAGCTGCTACGTTAGCTAGCCCTGACGACAGACCCTTGTCAGAACAGTCAGTGCTTAAAGGGCGACATAATCTGACTTCGCACAGAACATCAGTGAAGGCCTTAATAAACTTTTTGCGTGGTAGTGGCCTCTTGAATAGGCTATAGCACCCAAGCTCACTTTCTTTCTCTTCTTTTTCATGCGTCTATTTCGCTCTTCACTTTCTTTCCCGTCTTTATTCCCCATTCTCTCTTTCCTTAGTTCAGGGTAGCAAACCGGATGCTCAAATTTCTTGTTAACCTCCCTGCCTTTCTCTAATTTATTTTTTCTCTCTCTCTTTTTGATTCTACGGTTCATCAAGATTTCAGTGACGTATTTTTTGCCATGGAAATACCCTCATGAAATGCACACGATCTGATGGCAAAGAAAGAAGTTTCGTCAACAAGAGTCCATGCCATGACCTCTTGTCTTTCTGCGACAACACATGCCAGGCACGCAATTCACTGCGCCATGGTCATACACACTGACATGTTTGCAAACGCGCCATTTATATCGAAAACAGTCCTCCCAGAGTTACTTTGGTAGAGTAATGCTTCATAACTATCACATCCACGAATAGCTCTTTCGACACGTCGTACTTACGTGCACGACACATTGGCACATTTCCAATAGAAGTACTATGCCGTAGGCCTCTTAAGACACAGCCAGGACATGATTGTGGACACTCCTTCAGGGGAGGGAGAAGGTTAGTCACAGTGCTTCCCTTTTTTTACCATGTCAATGTATGAGGCTGACTTTTTTTTGCCCCTCCGCGATATTCTAATGGCCAGGGTACTCGGCTGTTGACCCACCGGTGGCGGGATTGAATCCCGGCTATGGCGGCTGCATTTTCGATGGAGGTGAAAATGCTGTAGGCTCGTGTACCCTTTTTTGAGGGCACGTTAAAAAACCGCAGGTGGTGCAAATTTCTGGAGCCCTCTAATATGACGTCTCTAGTAATCACATTGTGATTTTGGGACGTTAAACCACACATACTAATATGAGGCTAAATTTCTGCCCCCATCTCACACCTCCCCCGTCCCCCACATATCATGTCAATGTATGCGGTTGGCCATTTTTGCAGCAAAAACTATATTTGGCTAAGTTAATACTGTTTGCCTCGAGGAATGCTAAACCTCTCTATAGGCACCCGGCAATGCAGTTTATCAGATCTGATGGTAGTGCCAGAACACACAGCCTAGCGAGTAGGCGCCGCAATACCGAGTCTTCCAAAGCGTAGCCTAGCGAGTAGACGCAGCAAAACCGGACTTGCCTGCGCATAATACTTTCTTTTTTTGTTGTGAGCAGGGGAGTCACGGCTGACTATATAAGCGCTCAGGAAGCCTTCTTTGAAAACGCGCCGAAAAGTGCATTGACACTTCAACGTTTCAATATGTTCAGCGAGAGTTTCATTTTCTTCGTCTTCCTGGTGGTCGGTACCAGCAATACCGAGGTGGCCCAAAAAGCTTCATTGTGCCCTCTGGTCCACTGTCGGGTGCCTATTAGCTGCTCTGTAAGATACATCGCTATCGACACCGCATCTAGGCGTGCGCGTCATTGGGAGCGCCTTCAGCTACGCCGTTCAGTTCCTCGCAGCCATGCTGCGAAGCACGCACGCAGCAGTTTCCAACAGAGTTGCTTTGAAATACAGAAAAATGAGTAAAGAAAATTAGGAGGCGCTTCGTTAATTCCAAAGCGTTTTCGGCGAATGCCTGTGCGAATGGAGACGTGGTCGGTTAGAATGGAACGCGATACATGTCTCCCTCTTTGCATGATTGGGCACACAGGGTACAACTATGGTGGCTATAGGCACAGCGATGCTACGCAAGCAAAGCGCGAGCGCTGTCCAACGCGAGGCGTGACCTGGGCTACTGGAATCCTTCGTTGCACCTCGGCGGCTACATGGCATCACGCCAGAACACGGATAGAGGGACAGATGGACGCGAGCTTGGTACATTAAAGGCAATATATGCCTTAATTGTGTAGCGCCATCTTTCTGCGGAGGCCACCTGAACTGTGCTGCACAGCGATGCGGAGCGGAGAGAGTGAGTATGAGAAATACTTTATTGAAGAGCTGGAGATACTTGTGTGGCTTTTCCCCTGACATGCTGCCACAGGTTCTGGGTAATAATAAAAGCAGAAGAGATTTTAGAAAAACATTTTTTTTTGCTGCACACTCGAGGGCGTCTTGAGCTGATCGGGCGTTCATCTGCACGGTCATTTCTGTAGATACCATAGTGGCCCGATTTCCACCGATATATTATATTGTGCTTCTTCTATATAGCGCGGAGATGAAACAGTCTGATACCCACGACTTCGTTTGGTTCGTTTGGTCGATAACAATATGACGACATATTGCGCAGAGCCGCAATGCATCTCCCTATTTCTCTATACTGCCCTCCCTGCTATCTTCTCTGACAACCTTGGCAGTATAAATAAATAAATAAATAAATAAATAAATAAATAAATAAATAAATAGATAAATAAATACATAAATATTCTGAGTAGATTTTTCTCGCAATTATTACATGTTTGGTTGTCTTGTCTCGCACATCATAAAATGTCTTAAGGTTCCCCGCTGTGGTTTGTGAATAATTATGCGCAAGGCCTGAACGCAGCCGATGCACTTATTATTTTATAACGGCAAACCACCCCACACCGATACACGCTCGTATTATGTATGCAGGGGCACGCTAGTCTACAGAGAAACGAAGCAGCCCGCGCCGCTGCCTCAAACCACATGAGCCGCAATGCCTTAGACACAGAGGATACTCGACTCTTTGACAGATGAAAGGTAGGTTGTACATAACGCCTATTCGTCAGTACTCCAACACTATGAACTCGTGAGGTGGGCTTACCCTGAACAACAGTTAAAATTTACAAAAAAAGAAAGCGTTTTCTACAGATGCCTGCAAAAGAACACATGCACACATACAGATATAAAAGGACCACCTCAAGGTAGCCTCAACCATTCCCCCCCTCCCCCCCGAAAAACTTTTTGTCTACTTCCCGGTTTGCGAGCCTGAAGTTTCTAGTGCAATAAGGTAAAAAATCTGGCCAATTCGCTACACGGCCTTTAAAAGTTGAAGCTTGTGAGGTGGACAGTGGACAAGGAAGATCATTGATACACACAATGACTGTACTAGCAACTGTGCTTCATTAGCTCACACTGTGTTTCAGTAAAAACAACGTACATGCACTGTTCACGAAACACCCAAATAAGGAACAAACATGAAACGTGGCGTACTCTGAGGCCAAGATTATACCGCCAGAGTGGCAGGACCTCACATTTTTTATGCGCCAGCGGGACAGCGCATACAGCTGGGTTTTCTTGAAAGAAGGTGTGAGCAAACAAAGCGCAGTGCTAGTCCACTGGTGGTGTTCGTTAATTCTCTTCCTTGTTGCTAGTCCTCCTGATTGGTTTATGCTTAAGCCTCAAGTTTCTTTTGGCGGAGTCCCACCAAATAAGACGTCTTCAGACATCTTGTATCCACAAAAAAGCTGTCAGTGTTGCAATTTTTTTATATGTCAAAAATTCCTTAGCGCATGTTGTACTGCCATAATTTAACTAGGCCATTATAGACGTGTATACAGGAGAAGATCCCCACCTTTTTGGTATGTTGGACGGGAGTACAAAAGCTGACGCCACAGCTTCAGCCCGAATTTTTCATTTCTTTTTTTGTGGGGGGGGGAGGGGGATCGCGGATGTTAACAGCCCAGAGGAGCTTATGGCGGCGCCTAGGGAGCCTTCAGTAAAAGGTCTATGAGGACGACTACCACTTCAAATTTGTAGATGCGAAGCAGCTTTTGCTCGAGTACGTCTCCGTCCCTCGGTGACCATCCGCTCCCCCCCCCCCCCTGCACATGTGCCAACTCGTCCCCTCTCCTCACAAAGAGTGCGAGTAGGTGGGAGCAAACAGCTGCCCCCCCCCCCCCCGTCCTTCGTTTTTTCTCAGCCGTTTATCTCTCCGCCGTAGCTGTGCGCTGCTGTATAATGCAGCGCTTGCTCGCCTATGTGATTCTTATATACATCTTAAAGGGAAAAGAATAGAAAGGTAAGCCCTGTAAAGTGTCTGCACTAGAGTGCAACACCTCAACAGAAGTTCACAAGGAATGGCGGTAAGGAGGGATTAAAAGAATATGATTAAAATGTATATATAGAGAGAGGAAGGAGGGAGATACGTTGCACTCTCCTAGAAGCAGTGGGTGTTCACATTGCGGCAATGCACGCAAATGGGAAGGAGGATGCAACATAAGCGGTAAACAAGACATACAAAACCCTACACAAGTATGAAACATACACGAAAACCAACAAATTAAAACACAGTGAACACACGCACTGCTTCGCATCCCCACAAGGCTCCTTTTAATGTGATATGGTGTAATCTTTTACTCTAAACTAGTCAGAGATAGAAACTAAGAGAAATAGTTAATACTTCGTCAAGCAGAGTGCCTCAATGAATCTAAATTCTCGAAATCCACCCATAATCTGAAAAGCATGCTTCTCTTGGGCGTTTGGCTATTATGGAGGGCAAGCGCAATCATTATTGTATCCCACCTGTAAAACCATTGAAAAGTATCCTGCTTTATAAAACCAGCCAATGCGAAGTTGTCAGTTGCAATATATAACAAAACATGCATACTATTGCTTGAGCGTTTTACATACCATCAATAATGTTAGGCAGCTGTACGGAACACAGATCTATCTATCTATCTATCTATCTATCTATCTATCTATCTATCTATCTATCTATCTATCTATCTATCTATCTATCTATCTATCTATCTATCTATCTATCTATCTATCTATCTATCTATCTATCTATCTATCTATCTATCTATCTATCTATCTATCTATCTATCTATCTATCTATCTATCTATCTATCTATCTATCTATCTATCTATCTATCTATCTATCTATCTATCTATCTATCTATCTGTCTGTCTGTCTGTCTGTCTGTCTGTCTGTCTGTCTGTCTGTCTGTCTGTCTGTCTGTCTGTCTGTGCGTCCGTCCGTGCTTCCGCACGTCCTTCTCTGCGTTCAAGCGTCCGTGCATCGGGACGCACCGATGGACGCATGGATGTTTTTCCCACTCGTCATCATTCACTCCGTAGATATGCTATGATGTTTTTATCTTTCTGCATCTCGTCAATTCCTTCTTTTGTCTTTATCATCTTTCTTCACAGGTCATCCCTGACATACGTCTTACTGCGGATGAGACACGTATCAGCTACCCACCTGTAAAGCACAATGCACTCTTTGTCTCTGCTGCATATGCCTGATGATGATGATAAAGAATCGTGGTTGAGCACTTTCCAGTGGGTGCGAAGTATTGAAGCAACCACTAGTTTCGCAGCTAGCATTTTATGATGATTGGTTGTTATTTTACTCGTCTGCCACGCTATCTTACACAAGATAATGCGAGCCCTTCCCTGACATGACGCCTGTATAGTGTCTTGTTCGAAACTTGTTTCAATCACAAGTGTGGTTTTTTGCCGAGTATTCTAAAGCAGAGAATATGGCCGGGTTCAAATCCCATTCAACCCTGCGTATTGCTTTCTCGTTTTTTTTTTAATGTCCAGCAGTTGTATTTTTTTTCCTATTAATTAAGCCCCAACGGCTACGCCGAAGGTGGCGCCACTAAATTTAGGAGCCGGAGTCTAAGAGTGGTGCTCTGAAACAATTTGGCTTGGGGTATCAGAAAATGGAATTTGTTAAGCTTTCAAGCGCACTTGGAAAGGCGTCCTGATACCAATTTGTTGTGAGACTATTCTTCATCATGCGTATTTTTTTGAGTGACCAATACAGTCCAAGGACTGCGAAAATCTACAAGCACAGTGATAACAGTACGTGATTAAGAAGCTGCAATTGAAGCTAACAAATCTGGCTGTGGCACATATAGCGTATACATTGAAGCATTGTGTGTGTGTGTGTGTGTGTGTGTGTGTGTGTGTGTGTGTGTGTGTGTGTGTGTGTGTGTGTGTGTGAGTGAGTGAGTGAGCGTGTGTGTGTGTGTGTGTGTGTGTGTGTGTGTGTTTAGAATCGGTGAATCAATATTGTTCACATCACGAAGTCGTCCCGAAAAAAGAAAAATGTGCCTTCAGTGTCGTTCGGTTCGAGAACTGATGGTGTTCGAGTGGCACGTGACGAAAAATGGCCGAATCTTAAGTCGCGCTAATTCATTAGGGCGAATGTTGTGGGACGTTGCTCCACTGTTTATCGCCGTATGTAAAGAAATATTTGT
This sequence comes from Rhipicephalus microplus, assembly GCF_013339725.1. Lineage (NCBI taxonomy): Eukaryota > Metazoa > Arthropoda > Arachnida > Ixodida > Ixodidae > Rhipicephalus > Rhipicephalus microplus. The sequence continues at coordinate 313,799,919 of NC_051165.1, read as the reverse complement.
GATTCTTACATATGTTACAGACTTGACAGGGTTATTTCTAATCGGTGCCCTCCCTGAAAAAGATTCATTGGGAACGCGTTTGTTGGATGAGATCATGCGGTTCTACACACGCAGGTCAAGGTGGCAGCTCAATAGTGTTCGATTATACCCCCACCTTCTCGACTGAAACCCTCGTTAAGTCAACACATGCATTCGCATTTTAAAGATGCTTGGTTAGCCCACACAATTTATGAATACAATTTTGTTCCATAGCTGCTACAAATGAACGAGTAAAAAATCAGTACCGGGATGCTTAGATATCGAAAGCGCAGAGAAAATAATACAAAATCCGGGAGGTGTATCTTTTAAAGTTACATGTTCTTTAAAGGAAACATATTTTGTTAAGGTTATACTTATTTCTCATAAATAAAGGAGAGCTTCTACAAATATTTATTATGTGGTTCCGTCATTATACGTCCTTTCTTATTTGTTTGAATTTTTTTACTCACGTGTTGACTCGACAACCTCGTACCGTGCGTGAACACCTATTTGTTATGGGTGTTTTGCGGCTGTTTCTGCAGCGCTTGTTTAGCGAACGACATGTATTCGATCTTGGTACGTGGCGCCACGTGGAGCCGTTTATAAAAAGAAACGAATGTACATAGAATACGAATGCACAGCACACCATCTTTTGATGCTGCTTCTTCGAGAAAGTTCAGCTGTTTGCACAAAAAAAGACCAACTCCATTCTTTTCATTTACGTTTAACGCAGTGCGAGGCGGATGTCAAACGGCTTCGCTAGAACCTGGTTGTACTTCGGGGTGATCGTGAAAGAGCGTTCCTCATAGCAGCTTCGGCATCACAATTCTAAAGAAACTGAAGCGCTAAACTCAAGGACCCTAAGTCAATAAATTTACTGTGCTAGAACTCTTTCATTGCATTCAAGAAAATGATAACTAAAAAGAAACCGCGAACAAAAGACTCGGCGTGTATTGAGGTCACGGTATTGTTGGCACTTTTTCTCCGCAAATAGATCGGAACTGTAGTGTCTTTATACGACCTCAGCGCCAGCAAACATTTCCCGTGACTGCCCGTTTGGAAAGCTGAGGCCTCGGAAAATTTATGGCCACCACTGAATCTTACTGTGCGAGGCATGCAGCTCCTCTGCTTCCGCCCACCTCTTTGTTTTCGAACCAAAGACGAGCGAAAGACACTTTCTCCCGACGGGAGAAACTCTCATATTGTGGAGCTATTAGGCATTCGGTAAACAATGTCTGATAACATAATGTCTTGAAAGTAGCGCCCTCTGGGAACAATCTGAGATTGTCACTGCTGCAATCAGTAACGTACAATCTCAGCGTCAAATCACGCGGTTTCTGCGTCATTGCTAAGAAATTGTGTTTCTAATGCATATCAGGCAAATAGGTGAGTGCATGTTCATTGTTGTTGACGAAACATACCATAGTATTGAGCAAGAAAACATAAATATAAAATTGACACTTACTTTATTACAATTTTACGCCCTAAAAATTGAGTTACGTGTATACATTGGTAAATAGTTATTTCCATTAAAGTTCCCTTGATTGATATCACAAACATGAAAGCAAACAACCCCCTGTCGAGAGAATAACTTCAGATGTTTGACGTATACGTATGTTTACAGAATACTTCTTATACCGCCTCAAACCTTGTCATTGCGTACGTGTGGGCAATATTGATTTTCGGGAAGTCATATATTACCTGTAATAATCACTAGCTTGTTACGATAAAGGCTCTGTATTCATTATCTCTTCCCTCATTGTCATTTATTGGATATAGAAGATCCCACATGGGTGTGTTTTATGAGTATTTCTTTCAATCAATGCAATATGTTGCATATTGGTAGGTGGCGTTTAACGTTCCAAAACCACCATATGATTATGAGAGTAGCCGTACAGGAAGGCTCCGAAAATTTTGACCACCTGGGGTTCTTTTACGTGCAGCCAAATCTGAACACACGGGCCTACAGCACTGTCGAAATCGAAAAGGCAGCCGCCGCGGCCGGGACTCGATCCCGCGACCTGTGGGTCAGTAGCGGAGTACCTTAGCCACTAGACCACGGTGGCGGGGCAAAGTGCGCATGGTCAACCATGCAGGAAATACAGCCACCAAGTTTTGCACAAAAGAAAATTTTATTCAGATTTAGAAAGAGATACAGGAAATGAAGTGAAGTGAAGTGAAGTTTATTTCCTCTCATACGAAGGAGGAAGCAGGGGCTAAAGGCTGGAGTGCCTGACAAAAGCCTCGGCTCACAATAGCATATAATGAGACCTTTCCCGCACTCCAAACACGTTGGAAAATCTGTGAAGCTAAGTTTATTATCAAGCGACTTTGCTTTATTGGATTGTTTCCTCGTCAATAAAAATATCTGGAAGGAATAGCAGGAAGTGAGGAGGTCCTTTCGGTAGCAGGTCAGTTGAGAAAAAATTAGTTATGCGACATGGTTGGGATTTCGCGAAATACAATCTTTTTTATAGACGGCAAATGTACGCTATATGTTTTCAATTTATTCTGCAGTAAGCGTTCTTTTTTTTAGTTTTTCAAGCTGGTACGTGTGGATTAGGAATCTTTTTTAATGCAATAGCCATTATATGTACAGTCTAGGCTGAATTTTGCCTCCGGCGTCGATTTCATGCATCGTATATATATCTGTATCTATATATATGTAAACGGAAGAAATAAAACAGAATCCCAGAAGAAAAGACTCCGGCACGCCGAACAAAAGGGGAGGGGGCGCCACGGCGTGATTATGAGGCGTTAACCACTGAGCCACCGAGAGGTGCCTCCTTGATCGTTCCAACAGCAAGCTATTCATATCTACCAATTAGCGCTGTTTGCGGGCATCTGGAGGGGAACTATCGTGTTTTCAGCATTATCAGCAAGATAGCCCAGTGAGCGCGTGGTGGCTCTTATCTCTCACGTGTACTTTGGCCCGCGTTAAGAATAAGGGGGTGTACGCTCGATCGCACGCACTTATCTTGCAGTGGGGAGAATCGTGCGTCTTTACTAGCCTTTGAGTTTCGTCGGAGCAATTCTGTTGTAGTTACCGGGCACACAAAGGTTACTGCAATCGTTGCGCACCCTCTGTTTGCGAAAAGGGTGTGCTTTCCAGACACAGTGAAGTAACAACTTAGACGCTTATTGCGTTATTCTGCCGCTGTGAGTACGTTTCGTGCGTCCTTTGTGCGCGAGAAAAGCGGGGCACGTTTTGATCTGCTTGTCAATCCGCGTGTGACCTTCCATTTTGTTGCTATCAGTTCATTGCTTCGCTTTTGCGGCAAAGCTGTGACTTTTTTAGGGGCAAAGCTCTTTATAGCGGCACCTGTCTTTTTTTTCTTTATTGCCTTCTTGACTACAGGTCAAGCTAATATGACAATCACTATCACACGTGTTTCATGCGTGACAACGCGTCAAACAAAGATATTACATCTTCATTACAGTCGGTAGTCTTATACACATCTCGCACTTTTATAACAGCTTCCACGAAACACTCATTAACGGATAGAACTTTCACATCACAGTGTCTGTACGATAGCATACTACGCCAAACCGAATGAAGACCAAGTACAAATATAACATCCAAATTTTGCACAGAACTATCACAAGGCAAAAAACGATTTTCATATAAAGTAAGAGGTAAATCTTTTTTTAAAGTCCTCTGTAAAATGTCCCAAAAGAAAATAGCGTTCTAACAATCAATAAACACATGTTCAATGGTCTCAGGTTTGTTACACAGGAGACAGCTGCTTCCCCATGGTACATACATCCCTCTCTCTTCAAGCCACGTTTTTACTGGCAAAGTTCCCGTATGAAGTTTAAAAAAGAAGGTTTTCACATTGGGTGGTATACACATGTTTTTCACTCGCTTTAGTACGTCATGACCATATGATTTTTCATACCTTGAACGGTACAGGGGCACAGGAAAAACATTCTGTATTAGATCTTTCATAAGGCGCTTTCTTTTCACATTAGTTAGGTAATCTATCGAAAACCTCGCCCTTAAGAAACGATATGAAAACACAACTTCGCGCAAGAGCGGTGACAAGGTGTGTCGTTCTCGCCTGTCTGAAGATACAAAGAAGTTAGGCATGGGGTGTAACAACGTTGTTTGAAATAAAGAACGTAAAAAAGAGTCTCTCTGGTCTCTAATGAGCAGGAAACGTGATATTACTTGGTTAAGAAACAGATGGCACAGAGACAGCCCTCCTTGCTTAACTCACCGAAACAAGTTCGTTCTAGATGTTCTCTCCCACGTAGAGCTCCAGATGAACGTGGCGAATATTCTGTGGACTTTGTGAATGGTTTTACGCTTACAACTAAGTACTTGCAAAAGGTACATAATTTTAGCAACCAGAAACACGTTGCATACAGCTGACTGAGAGAAAATTGATAAGCCACGACCGCCCCATCCTTCGGCGGTCGCGCGCAGTTCTTCAGCCTTTTCAAGCCAAAATGCTTCACTGTCTTGATACCTGTCCAATGGTACCCCTAGGTAACGACTAGGCGTCGTGAGCCACTGAATATTTCCAAAAGAACTGGGCGTAACGTCCCAATTACCATGCCATAAACCAATGCTTTTTTTCTTTGTTCATTAAACTTCCACTCGTGTCACAAAACCTTTGAGTGATTTTTAATAACGAAGTGACACTCTCTCTATCAACTGCAAAAAAGGCAATATCGTCGGCGTATGCCAAAACACGCACTTCACATGACTGCAACCTGAAATCATTAATTCCTGCATGGTGAATCACTTTCTGACACAATGGTTCCAAAAATAGAGCGAAGAGCTAAGCACTTAAAGGACACCCCTGACGCACGAAGGAAAGTATTTGTATGCGCTGTGAGAGTTCTCTATTTACAAATAAATTTGTGGTTGAATTTTTATATGCCAATTTAATACCTTTACATACGATCACACCAAGACCAACGTACTCAGCTAGCATGAAGAGTATATTGTGTGGAACCATGTCGAAAGCCTTGGCTAGATCAATTTGCAACATAGCTACTTTTAGAAGCGCAGCGTCACAATACTCCAAAATGCTCCTGGCAACATGAATATTCGTGAATATGCTCCTACGCTTCATGTCGCAAGTCTGATGTGACCCGACCAACTTGTATATAACTCCTTGCAACCTCCTAGCCAGAACTTTCATAAACACCTTATAATCTACGTTTGTTAGCGTGATTGGCCTGTATCCTGTCACTTTGCGTAAAACATGTTGCTCTTTCCCTTTAGGAATCAGCACGGTGTGTGCTCGATTAAACGACGGAGGCAGAGCTCCGCGATCTAAAGACTCTGAAAAAACCTCATGCAATGCGGCGGCCATATCCTCCTGGAACGCTTTGTAAAAGGCGGCATTAAGGCCATCTGGACCAAGTGATTTGCCCATGCCGAGATCATCGATAGCCTTCTCAATTTCCCCTATACTAATAGACATTTCCAATAAATTTGTGTCCTCAGCATTAAGTGTCGGCATTTCTATCAAGAACTCCTCTACAAAACCCGGCTCCTTTGGTTCGCGATAAGCAAACAAGTCCTGATAATAGTTTTCAAAAACTTTCATAATATCTTTATGTTCTTTCAATATTTTACCATTCCATTCTATCTCTAGTATGTCGTGAGCTCGAGAATATGCCTTTTCATCTGACAAGGCTCGCTTTGTCGGGGCTTCACCCACGAGGTATCTCTCAACTCTTGCTCGTATAATTGCACCTTTATATTTATCTTCTTCAAGACATTCAATTTTGTTTTTGACAACATGCAGTTGATGTGTGAATAAGACCGGGTTTTCTGCTTCAATATTCACCAAATCATTTAGCTCTGCCCGTAGCTCACGTTCCTGTTTTCGAGCTTGATACTACATGTAGCAAACACACTCTATTGCATTCATTTTTATCTTTTGCCTAAATAATTCCCATCTTTCCGTGGCACTCCTTTCTGCGTTTTTGAAAAAATTGTCGATTTCCTTCTTTGTCTTATCTACAAACCCTTCGTGCGTAATTATCTTAGTATTCAGTTTCCATGTTTCCCATACAACCTTCTTTTTGCACTTTCTACCTATCTCAAACAAAACTAAGCATTGATCACTGAAGGAAGCAGCATAAACGTCATAGTTCTGACATAAAGGTACTATCTCAGAACAAACATATGCTTGATCTAGTCGTGCGTGACTCGAACCTTGAAAATGTGTGAAGTGCTGGCGACTGCCACCCATCGCAAACAGAGCTACGTCATGTAAAAAGTACTTATTAAGGCTGTCTCTAAGCAAACCAACGCTTTCATCACCTAATTTAGCAGTATACGTGCAATCTTCTTGGGTCAAAACAAAATTGAAGTCACCCAACAGAATCACACATTTCTGACATTCAAAGTACGCTTGCATTTCCCGAAAAAACAAACATCTGTCTCTCGAATTTGTAGGTGCGTATACACAGATAACTCTAAATTTAGTGTTCCCGTAACAAAAGTCACACAAAACAAAACGCCCATGTAGGCAACTTTTGACCTCTTCCACTACAATACCAAGAGAGTTCTTGACAAAAATAATACATCCGGCTGATGCTCCCACTGCATAGCTCACACACGCATTGTACCGCAATGAAAATTCTGCTACCAAGCTATCAGCCGCGTCCTCAGTACTAACTTTAGTCTCCTGGACCGCGAGCAAGTCAAGGTCTTTTTCTTGCATCAAGCGTTTCAACTGGTACTCTTTGCGACGCGTTCCTAGACCACGTACATTCAGCGTACCAATGCGTAAAGGCGCAGTCATGCTAGCCATGTTGATGACAAAGATGAAAACTACAATGCTGCGCTTACCGTGTCTCGTATACCGTGCAGTGGGAAAACCGGGGTCTTACGCGTCTAGATCCTGTACCCAAACTGGCGACGATGACGCCGACCGGTTTTTGAGGGCATATTTTTTACTCTTAGCGCCTGTGACGCGATGCCACAGACGCTCCGGGCGTTTCAAGTTGCGTTCCGTGCTCTCTACTCGGTAACGCTTGCCGCGTCCCGTGGTCGCTTCCGGAGACTTTGTGCTGGCTTCTGGCGTAGCGATCTCGCCACTGGTACCCATATCTTCCTCCATCGATTCTTGAATGTCCTGCTGGCCGCCTGTTGCGGCCAACTCCTCGGATTCTTTCGTTGAGTCTTTGCCATCTTGCGTTGTCGCGTCGGCTGTCTCTTCTCCAGTTGCCTGAATCGCGGTGTCGGGTCCCACGGCGTTGCTGCCAGGGGCCACCTTCTCAGCCTCTTCGGCGTCCATTAGATTATCTTGGGCGTCGTCTGTTGGCAGCACGGTCTTCGTAACTCTGGCATAACTCCTGACGTAATCTTTACTTTCATGACCAAACGCTGGGCATACACCACAGCGGGGAGTCTGGCAGTCTCGTCGTATATGTCCTTGCATGTGACACCTTAGGCAAAGCGGTGCCCGACCCGGGGCCACAAGAAGGACGGTGCCCCTTCCAATTTTAAAAAGGTGCGGTAAGTCTTCTAGCACCACGCCTTCCTTCAGTTTCAGTCGCACCATCCTCGTCGCGAATATCGCGTGTTCAAAGCCCGCGACGGTACAGTTGTCGTTGGAAACCTCCAGAACTTCACCAAACTCACCTAACGCTTGTCGAATGCTCTCATTCGAGACCGCAAAGTCAACCCAGTGGATTTTCATGGTTACATCATGTTGGATGGGGTCGATGATAGCACAGAAGCCACCTTTGACTCGGAGTCCACCTGTTTTGAGTATTGCATCTTTGTCATCCTTGCTTCGCATCTTCACCAGCCAGATGTGATTCATCTGGAAGGCTCCAATGCCAGTGATCGCCTTGATGAGTCCCACTTCCTCCAACGGGGCCCGAAAGTCTTCCAACCGGTATGGTCTTTTTTCCAAATCCCCGTGCAGAAACACACACTCTTCCATACTGTCACCCGATGGCAATGTAGGCAACAAAAACCGGTAATCCGATGGTGCAGAAGGAAACCTAATACCGCGGCCAGCAGCGGCCGCCGAAGCACCTCGCGCGGAGCGAGCCATCACACGTCCGTCTCCCACCGAAGTCGAACGCGGAGTTATAGCGGCACCTGTCGTCCCTCGTAGCCATTGTAGTAGTGCATAACAAGTATAACATTTTGACCTCCAAGGTGGGGCCGGTGAGAGATTTCTTCCGTGCGTTGTTAAACAATAAAAGATAGTGCTCAATGTACATGCCGACGGCTGCTAAGGGGGAATGAGAGACAGGAAAAATCGGCTTTTAGTTAACGGGCACTCTGCGAATTTTTTATTGTTCAACAATGCACAAAAGACAAGAAAGGGTTGCTACGTTATACTCGCTGTGCGTAACCTCCTAGGTTTTAGAAAGGTTTAGCGAGCGTTGGGCCGCAGTGCCATGAATACAGGGAACTAGTATATACCATGAACTCGAGGTGGTTAAAGATGGGAAGTAGACCCGAAGCGCAAGCCGTAAGAAAGTTTGCGTGCGCCACCTCTTGTTCACTCCTTGGAATGTCCGCTGGATGGCGGTGCTTCTATGTGGGGAATATACGATAAAAAGGTGCGAAATCGTAGTACTTGGAGTGTTGATTTGATGAACGAACGGACACCCAGACAGATGCATGGATGAACGCATGAAAGGACGCAGGGGTGGATGCATGGACGAACGCAGGGACAGACGCACGCAAAGACGCACGCAAGGACGGGCGGATGGACGCATGGACGGTCACACAGACGGACGGATGGATGGACGGAAGCAACAACGAATGGACGGACGAACGCTTCGCCCCACTCTCCATCATTCACTCCGTGGATATGCTGCCGTTTATTTTCTTTACGTTAGTGATTGCATATAACAAAAAAGAAAGATGTGTGGTTTTTACAATGACGTTGTTTGAAATTAATTCGTTAAAATGCCTTGTATGGTCCTTGTGTCGAGTGAAAAATCAAGTTGACAGGTGTAATATATAGTGGTAGGAGAGTAAAACAACAATCACAGAGACAAATTGCATAACGAGCGACCAAGTTAAAGCTTGAAAGCCATTACAAAGGGCTAAGCCAACCTTTTTTATCGTTCTTAGCCATAGCCTCAAAAAAGTGTGGATAATATCTTATAGACGCTAAGTAGGCATCTCTCTTCACCGCACAATGATGAATAATGGCATAGTGGGTGCACTGCTACTCTGCAAATGTTGTGACGATTTATAGCATATTATGGGTTCGCTGAAAGTGTACTTGCAGTTCTTGCCCCTACAGAGTCCACAGAGGGCTCAAGCGAGTTAGTTCATCAGGGCTTCAATGCGAGTGGACTACGTTCTCCTCGCAGGTTTGGCGTATTTTTTGTATTATTCAATGCTTGAACGCTTCATATTAGTCGCGTCGACGCCCCATAGTAACCAATCGGGCTAAAAGAACGAAATTGGGGTAGCTAGCAAGGAGAAAAAAGGGGCCTTACCTGTTATGGTTTATATTGGAAAACGTTTTCTCAGCTGCCTAATATTCAATATCTTCACGTGTATTTTTAACAAAGCACATAATGGACTTATGAGCAGACCTAGGTAATACAAACTTAGGCACCCTCCTGTTCACACACGCAAGCAAAGGTAGTTAATGTGCAAAGCTTCTCGTCTTTTGCTGGGCTCGGAGAATAATTTTGTTCCGAGCGCGACAACAGTCGGCTTGCATACGCGACGACGCGGTGCATGCCTTGTGGCCGCTGCGCGAGCACTGCGCCTATGCCGTGGCCACTGGCGTCAGTACGAAGCTCCGTGGCGGCAGATGGGTCGAAGTGTGCTAGGACTGGTGGATTTGTGAGAATGTCAACGAACGACGAGAAGGCGTTTGCTTGCTGTTGGCCCCAGGTGAATGCGACATCCGTTTTGAGGAGGCAGGTTAGAGGACGGGCTACTTCAGCAAACTTCTCGACAAAACGACGGAAATAGGCGCACAGTTCCAGAAAACTTCGGACGTCCTTGGCTGAGCGGGGTGTGGGGAAGTCGTGAACTGCTCGGATTTTCGCAGGGTCTGGTTGAACGCCCGCAGCGTTAACAAGATGGCCGAGTACGCAGATTTGGCGTTGCCCAAGGCGGCATTTGGACGAGTTAAGTTGCAAGTTGGCACGTCGAAAAACATCAAGCACTGTGGACAGACGGGTAAGATGGTCGTCAAAAGTAATCGAAAAAACAATAACGTCGTGAAGATAGCAGAGGCAGATGGTCCACTTCATGCCTCGAAGGAGAGAGTCCATCATGCGCTCAAATGTCGCGGGGGCATTGCATAATCCAAAAGGCATCATCTTGAACTGATAAAGTCTATCAGGAGTCATGAAGGCCGTCTTCTCTCTGTCTTTGTCGTCCACAGCGATCTGCCAGTAGCCTGAGCGAAAGTCTATTGAAGAGAAATATTTGGCACCGTGCAGGCAATCGAGTGCATCATCTATGCGCGGTAGGGGATAGACATCTTTCTTGGTAATATGGTTGAGATGACGGTAATCAACACAGAATCTCCAGCTATTGTCCTTCTTTTTAACAAGGTCAACGGGTGAGGACCAGGGACTAGATGAGGGTTCGATTATGCCCTTATCAAGCATTTTATCGATTTCTCGCTGTATAATAGCACGCTCCGGGCTGACACACGGTAGGGTCGTCGGCGAATGGGTCGAGCGTCACCGGTGTCGATGCGATGGGTTACCACGGATGTCTGGCCCAAATTACGGTCGCCGAAGTCAAAGATGTCCTCATAAGAAGCAAGCACACGGCAAAAAGCAGAGACTTGTTCAGAAGTGAGCTTGTCAGATAGCATTGGCTTGAAAAGGTCGGAACAGGAACGTGACGAGAACGACGTTGATGAAAAATCGGGTGGCGAATCGGTGGTTAGAGCGGAAACTGTGTGGTCGACCAGTGGTGTAAGATGCGCAAGTGACATGCCGCGAGGAATAACTTGCGCTGAGAGGCCGAAATTGAGGACAGGAAATGAAGTTCGGTTGTCCTTAACGGTAACCACCGTGTTGGGGAGTGCAACATTGCGTGTCATGGCGACGTCAGAAATTGCGGCAGCAACATAATCACCATCGGTTACTGCAGGATATGGTGAGAGTTGGACTTGGACTGCGGCTTGCGGCGGAAGTCTGAGGAAATCGACAGAGCGTAGACGAGGTGGGCTGGTAGAGACAGTCTCCGAAAAGGACGGTAGTTCGAGCCGAAGAAGACCTTTGGAACAGTCAATGAGCGCAGCGTGTGAAGTCAGAAAGTCGAGTCCAAGGATGAGGTCATGAGGGCAATTTTCCAGTACAGCGAACAGAACTGAAGTTTGATGCTCAGAAATTGTTGATCGCGCAGTGCACATTCCAAGCACAGCAGGAGTACGGCCATCCGTTGTACGAACGGTAGGTGCAATCGCAGGCGTCAGAACTTTTTGGAGGCGGCGGCGGAGGTCTGAGCTCATCACAGATATTTGTGCACCGGTATCAATAAGAGCAGTTATAGGTAAACCATCAACGAGAATAGTAAGAAGGTTGCACCGCTGGTCGGGAGTAATCAGAGGATTTGCAGTCCGAGTCGTGTATGCAGCGTCACCTCCGGGGGCTGAACCGGCTAGTTTTCCGAGCGACGGTCGTAGGGAGACCGAGAACGGCGGAGTTGGGGCGAGCGGGACTGACGACGCACGGGCGATGGCGAGCGGCTGGTCCGACGTTCTGGATTATGCTCTGCACAGTCTCAGCACGGTAGGACGGGGCATAAGGTGCACGTTCAGAGCGAGGCCGGCAATCATAGAAGCTCGGTCGAGGTGATGAGGTCCAACGGCTGCGGCAATGGCGAGCGATGTGTCCTATCCGATGGCATGTGAAACATATGGGCCTATCATCATGAGTGCGCCATTCAGCTGGGTTTCGTCGTGGCGCGAACGTGCGGTTCGGAGTGGCAGCTGCAACGACTGGAGCCGAGCTGGAAGTAGCAGGGGCATTTTGATGAGGTGGCGAAATGCCCATATTCGCGATCTCTTGGCGAACCACGGCCTGTATCATTGAAACAGCATCGAGGTTGTGTCCTGGCGCGCTGACGCTAGGCATAGCGGGAGCCATAGCCTCGAGTTCCCGATGGACTATTCTGGTGACGTTTTCTGGCGCTGATGGTTGGTGTAGTGTGGGCAAATCTTCGCAATAGGACGTAGCCACCGTGTTGGGAAGGCGGTCAAATCGGTGAACTATGCACGTACTTTTTGCCTGCTCGAAGCGACGACATGCTTCGATGACCGACTCCACCGTCGAGCAGTCCTTGCATAGGAGAAAATTGAAGGCGTCATCCGCAATTCCTTTCAGGATGTGTCCGACTTTGTCCTCGTCGAGCATGTCCTTGTCGACCTTGCGGCACAGAGCCAACACGTCCTGGATGTACGCGATGTACGGCTCTGTGGATGTCTGGGCACGAGTCGCAAGCTCTTTCTTTGCGGCCGCTTGCCGTCCGATGGGTTTCCCAAATAGATAGCGCAATTTCTGCTTACAGACGTCCCAGCTAGTCAACTCTTCTTGATGTGTCTCGTACCAGAGTTTTGCCGTGCCATGCAAGTAGAAGATGATGTTCGCCAACATAAGCGTCCAATCCCAATGGTTGCTGCTGCTGACGCGCTCATATTGAACCAGCCAGTCATCGACGTCTATGCCACTTGTGCCGTTGAATGAGCCTGGGTCACGAGGTTGCACCACAACGATCGGCTGCGGGGCTGACGGATCTTGTTGACATTGAGAAGCCTGGTCAGTCATCGTGGTAGCTGCAATGCGCCGTCCGCTGCGAAGATCCAGCTCGTTGGGCTGTATAGCGAGTGGTACCCCGCACCTTCCACCAATGATGTTACGGAGAATAAAGTATACACTGGCGAGCAAATGCGTACTGGCGAATATACTGGAGAGCTAATGCATACAACGCTGCTGCAGTCCGAGCACGTTCACGTTCAGCACTTCGTCGTCGTCATAATCAGGCATATACTTCGCCCGTGACAATATTGTATCACTGGATGAGGAACATGAGTTTTCGATTACATAAGCTCATATAGGCAGTGTGTTGTACACTGCGCAACTCACAAATTTCATTGTCTTTCACACATACTATCTTCCCGTTAGGTACCGATAATATATATTGTTTCTAACATGGTCAGAATCTTTATATTTTTGAGGTTGTTTGAGAAATTAGTACGAAAGTCATTTAGAAGTTGATTGCTATTGGACTATGAAGTTTTCATGATGGTACGTACGGTTCTTCGATGTGACCAACGACACATATGTATCGCAAGCCAGCTGCGCCACTCGTGAATAGCGGCAGAAAACTTGCGCTGACACTTCACTGACCTCAATCGATGATAAGATTACTAACACGCACATGGAGTTGTAGATAGATAGATAGATAGATAGATAGATAGATAGCTGGATAGCTGGATAGATAGATAGATAGATGGATAGATGGATAGCTGGATAGATAGATAGATAGATAGATAGATAGATAGATAGATAGATAGATAGATAGATAGATAGATAGATAGATAGATATTGGGTAAGTGAAATAAAAAAAATCTCCTGCTGACTCTCCATTTTGTGAGTGGTGGAGAGAATTAGGTGGCTAAAAGAGAATGAAAAAAAACTCCCAAGCATTTCCCTGAGGGTGAACATGGTTAAGTGCGAATACACGGGGTGATGCTATGAGGGGTATTAATTAATTCGCAATATTATAATTATTATTCAAACTATGGTGCCTTTAAGGTGTAATGGTTCCAGGGAATCGCAATTTGATCACACGGGGGAGTTTACGTTAACTCACTGGCGAATGCCAACGGATTTTAACTTTACTCCCCCTCACGACCCGCTCTCGACGGGAGACTGAAAGAGAAGGCGGGCGCGCGAGAGAGTGGGGTGCGCGCGCAGCTGCAGCGAGTTAGGAGAGCGGAGGAGCGAGCGAAGGGGGAGGGGGTATAAGGCGCGTTACTGACACCGATATCAGCGTCGCGTCCGTGGCTTATTCGGTAGAGCGTCGCGCTGCGGCCCAACAAGTCCTCTTTCTTTTAAAGATAGAGCGAAGACTGCGGACGCCGCCGACGGCGGTGAATGGTTCGGGGTCGCTTATAAAGTGTATTCACACTTAAAAGAACGCAAGACCTGTGCGGAAGGCGCCGCACACTCACAGCGAAAGCTACAAGAGTGGCCTTTCAGAGTCTTTTGTAGACATTCATTGGGTAACTGTTGCAAGCACACTTGCTTGTTACCCACTACGGAATTATTAATAAACACTTCTGGGCAGTAGGTCGGCATTCACTATGCTATTTTTGTCACGCTTTTCAGAAGCGTTGCATCCGCTAAACACTTGAAAGGAATTTTGTGCCTATCGTTCATGCAGTGGCTGATGATGACGACGATGAGGAATTATGCCTGAAGTGGGTATGCGCCACAGTTATTAGGTGAACAATAACCAGCTTTTGTAGTGGGTTAGAGCATTGAACGTCCCACTCGTTACTCCATTTGCATTGAGTGGCGACTGGTTGTTCTTTCGCTGTTTTAAAACGCTTTATAAGTCAGCAAGGTGGCAAGTTGGGCTAGTTGGATTGCGTTCATAATTGAATGTTTTTGTTGTTGAAGTGCACTAAAGACGGACGGACAGAAGAGGCTGACAAGGACACCGCTGTCTTTGTCAGCCTCTTCTGTCCGTCCGTCTTTAGTGCGCTTCAAGACAAAAAAATTCATTTATAAGTCGTGTTAATGCGACTGCACACCCGACATGAAGTATGTCTAAGGCAAGTATGCCAACAAGTCTTGAGCACCGGCTTGACTCAGTGGTAGGATACTGGGCTGGCACACAGGGGACTCAGGTTTCAGGCCCAGTGTGTCTTCGCACTAGTTTTTTTTTTTTCAAATTTCGTGTGATGTGGTTACGGACAGCGGCGGCAGCGGCGGTCAACTACAGGCGCCCGCGTTGCCTAGTTTTTGATCTCATAACGGCTTCCACTGTAAAAAGGTGTCAGTGCACGCAAGTCTAGAAGCCAAAACTGGTCTCTGAATATCGCATCGACAACAATCGCGTAACATCTTGGTGTGCCAGTATTTTGCTTATTTTTCAGCCTCCTTGCTGAGTCTATGTCAGGGGTCTCTTTTGCTTCTGTTTTCTATCTCTTCAAAGCTTCCAAGCATGCACCCACAATGAAAACGCAAGCACACGGGACAGTTGTCTGCACGATCCACAAGGCCGAATCCACTTGTAGCAAACGACATCTTCCAAGTCTCCCTTTTCAGGCGAAACAAAGGAAAAGTTTGGTGATCAGTCTTGATATATGCCGCGTCTGCGTTACCGCCTCTTGTGAAGCATTCAAAGAGACAATCCATCTTTCCTTTAAACTGTGCTATGGAGTATCGTTCAAAAGTCACTGTAAATGGCATTTGTGGAGGTGTAAAGTTTAGAAGCAACCCTTTTATGGTTCTCCAGAGATTAACTCTAGCCATGCAAGAAAAAAAAAAGGGAGGCGGTGGGGAGAAGCTTGGGTAAGTTGGCCTCGATTGACGATGGTGAACTTTACAGCACGAGAACATATAAAAAAAATCGGTACAGATGAGGAACGAGCTGGAGATTAGAAAAAAAAATTCAATAAATAAACTTAACAGTGGCGCAAAGAAAATACAGCATTCAAGTTGAGGGCATTGAAAGTTACCTGTGGGGGCCGAAATTTTGAATGAAAAATAAAACACCACTAACCACGCTGTCACCAGGCTCTTTATAACACGAAAGTAAAATGTGTTTTCACAGAGGTAGTTGAGTGTTTGTTGTGCACTGTTTCGGTAGAAGTTCGAACAAAGCAGAGCTATAGCAAAAAATTGTTATTCCTCGCGATGAATGGCAAGCCACTGAAAATTCCGAGCACGTTCTAAAGCAGAAAGGAAGGACAAAAAAAAACAGAATTAGAGACGTATACTAGAACGAGCGTGAAGTATCTAACTACTGTCACAGCTCGACACTCTTCTCAAACACAAAATAGGATGCATAGAACGAATGCATATACGTATCCACAGTACCAACGCCTAAAACATTTACAATACTTACTTGTCTAGGACCAGAGAGAAAGAGATAAATAGGATAGAAAGACAAGTAGGTTATTCAGGTTTGTGAGCAGCGCTCACTGCAGCGAGCGAAGAGTTCTTCGTGCTTTCAAACTTCAACGCCCACTTGCGGTGAAAGCTCAAGAGGATCAAATCGCGTCGATTACAAGATAACTGCGGGCGCGCAAGCGGCCACGCTCTGTTTTGGCGCGCACGCATCGCCACTAGTGAGGTGATGACTTTTAAAGCGCGCCCTGTGGACCCCTCCCTCCATATCGGCACGGATAACAAGAACACGCCGCAGTCACCAATCTTGGAGTACTGCTAGCGGTAAAGGGGGGTATATAGATAGCTCACCGTTAGCAAGCTCATCAACATGCACTTTGTGACCCAGTCGGGTAGCGCCGTGCGCTGTGGAGCGAGGAATCGTAGTTTTGACTGCTGGTGACGACACTATTCTAGTTTTTTTCTTTTTTATCTTTAAATATTTGTTCTACAACGTCATATCTGTGACAAGACTACGTCAATGTAGCCGTAGTGGACCCCGGCACATAACACTTTCGTGTTAAAAAAGATATAGAGGATGACACAGATGCCATGGTGTTTTCATCAGCCTGACTTTTTTTTTGGTGAGTTTTAAGAAAGCGTCTAGTTTCGACAGCATCAACAGCCAAATATCGAGGCACGTAAAACTACCGAGCACTATTTTTTCCGCATTGCGATGATTAGATCATCGCCATCCAGCATGCCTACAATGCCACCCATGCTTCAAGAACTTCGACTGGGCACCTTATAGGCACCTCCATCATCAACCCCAGAGTATAAGTTAAGACAGGTGTTAATTGAATCTTCCCCCTCCTCCTCCGAAGAAAACTGCCGGATTCATTTTAAATAATATTTATTCGACAACATCACCAAATAGATATGTGCAAAGATTCGATTTTAAAGTTACCTGGATGTGTGTTGAGGTAGCGGTAATGCACAGCTGCTTCAGAGATGTAGCACTTTGAGCTGTATGTGTAAGGAGTGTAATTAAATGCGATTTTGTGAAGAAAAAGCGTTGACGAGAGAAAGATTACCTAATTAAAGTAGTGTGATATGATGCATAGTTGTGCAAACATTCAATATTATGTTGTACATGACGATCTATTATGAGGCCAATTCTATTATTAGCACCTAAGACTTTCTCTCTTCCGAAGAACGAAGGCCCACATATTTCTGCAAAATCGTAGGGCAAATAATACGCTGGTCTTAAAGGAATGCGTTTTCTAAATGTTCTTTTCAAGCGTCGCAAAACTGAAATTGGGGACACTGAACAATCACCCGGTATAATTCCAGAATGGGGAGTTGTATCTTTATGCCCTGGCCACAAAGCGTAGTTCGCCTCTGTGACTAGCCAGCTTACGCTTGCTTCGAGAGAATGCCTCGCTGAAAAAAAGTGTTTTTTTGCTTTTACGTCGGACGCTTCTCCTGACTCCTGTCTCTTCTTCTGCTGATTCGAGGCTTTGCACTGTCTTCTTGAATATTTTTTTCGATGTATGGTAACCATAAGTCCGCAAACGTACGCATAAGTTGAGACTCATATGGAGCCATAAATCTGTGTGAGTCCGGCAGGTAATATTTTGTCTACGTTCACTCTGAGAAAGTTCAGTTGAGAAAAAATCTAGTGAGTGAGAGTCTGGCAGAGAGAAACAGCTTGGATTGTCATAAGGCTGTTGAGTCACTTACGGTGAAAACTTCTCTTTAAGGCACCCCTGGCAAGTGAAGCTTCCCGAGCCTGGCCATGGATCTTCATATAGCTACCCAAGTCCCAAGTCACGTGCGGAGAGATGCGCCTCCCAAGTGAGTGCAGTAGAGGAAAATTTTCTTGGGGTTGAGTCTGAGGAAGTTACATTTAAATGAATTGTGGTCAGCCTTAGTCCTAAACGCAATATGTATGTTTTCAGTGAATCTGAGAGAACTTCAATTTTTTTTTCTTGACGTATCATTGCAACTGTCGTTCACATTCAACTGCAACTGCTGTAAGCATTGCGTCTTTTTTTCCCTCTCATGTCTCACAGTTTTAATAGAAAAATGTTCTTATAGTCTCTTGTCGCACCCTGCTGTTAGAGAAAAATATATATTATTAGCGAGCGTTGTTTCAGTTTCAGTTTATGTTATAAAAGCATGAATTACATAATGAATCCCCACATAAAATACATAATCGACGCTGAGGGCACGATCTATGGGGTCCTTAGCAAAGGTATATATGCGGTTGTGTGTGAATAGTGCGGTAGGTGGTGGTTGGTTGCTCACATGTTGCATGATTTTATCGACATATCGCAAAATGGACGGAGCTGGTACCTACAAAAAGAGCCAATGTGTTGGCATAATCATTGTTAAAGAAAAACAATTTTAATATTCTTGTTTATGAATATACGCGCATGCATTTTGGGCCAGCTTCCCGCTTCCCAGAAAAAGTTTCAAGTATATATATAAGACAATTGTCATCTCAGTATAGTTTCCCAGCATGCTTTACATTCATATTGCTCCAGATATTATTTATTTTTTGGCACTAATTCCTTTCGTGTTGCTCATCCATTTGCATGTTGGCCGGCACTGCCAATTGGGTTATGCAACTTCCTCTCAATAACGAGGTCAATTCACTAAACGAAAAGACACAATAAACATGTGAAAGTAGAGTGAGCGCTGCATGGACCGAGACAAATTATGTTGTGACCGCGACGACCACACAAAGGCCTTATTATCCGTGCGTGTATTTGCACAGGAAACGTTTTCACTTAAGTTGAGATGCACGGACATGTGTCTACTTCTCTCCTAAGTAGGCAAAATGATCCCAGCGTGGTATTTCACGTGTTCCTCTCTGTTTCACTGTCTTCTGGATACTTGAGCCCTGCCCACGCTCACGAAGTTCAGCAATGAGAGAGAAAAATGACCGAGAAGCAAACGTAATTCACCTATCTGGCATTCTCTCTCTCATAAAGAAACACCGTGAGCTGTCAGATGCATTCAACGCCGTTATATGCATCCAACCTTGTTGCATAACCATTTCTGCTTCCTGAACATATGCGTCAATGCTGGACACGGCCGATGTCAATACTGCTTTGCACGCCATTTCAGTTCTATGCCCACACGTCGGCTTACTCTATGTGTGGGCTCAGTCTGCGAGCCCTTTTTCTGTTGGTAATTGAGCATCTAGAGACGCAAGATCTACGTCATTCGTGCCAGAACGTTCACGGTTTGGCGTGTACGGTTGAGGCAGCCTTTGTTCATCGGAGATATATGAATGTGGAAATGCGTAAGATGGGCTTACATAAAGAACTGCCGCATGGCGATGTTTAGCACGATGTATATGTTGCTTTCTGCTATCAGGAAATGCTACTATAAGCTTCCTTTAGTGGCAAAGGAATACTTATGTCTGCACGTGAGATCTACCGAGCGGAGATTTATAGAACTTCATCTGCAAGTGAACAGAGGCATGTGCCTAGATAAAATAATACGCGATTAAAAAAACTGGTTCGCTCTTTGAAAATATGGAAAGGAAAGCTTAGTTCACGCTTTTGCAAATACTGGTGATTTGTGAAAGCGGGTCTCCCCCTATAGGTCTTGGTGGCAATAATTGTGAGCAGAGCATGCTTGTCGATGCGACATGACACGTAAAAGCCTTTCGATGGCTAAATGCTCACACAGCGTGACCGTATTTGCAGTTATATCATTTGCAATGAGGATAACCTAAATCTCGCATACCTAACGACCACATTGGCTCAAAGCCGCAGTATTTTAACACTCCAGCGTTACTAATGCTGCGTACACTCATTTCTTTTTGAAAAAACCCCGTAGCTCTTGCTTTTGCAACAGTTGCGTCATGGCCTTAGGCACTGCCTTCACGAATCTAGCTTGCTCTAATTGAAAATGATTGAACTGCAGGATAAAAAAAATAAATTGAGCAAAGTCTGACGCATCGTTTATCTTTTTTGAACTGCATGGTTAACAATACTCTATTTTATGACGTTTTGACGAACTGGAATGCAACACATCGGTGGGCGATAGATGCACGCAATTTCAAGCAATTAACTATCAGCTCGAAGCATATACACACATATAATATGTGTTCATGTGCTCCGAGGTACTGATGAATACGCCCGTGCGCTGCCAAATTCTAACTCAATTGATAATGCCGCCATACTGGAAAAATTGCTACCAGGTTCGATCACCGATACAGGGCAAGTTTGCAGCAGCTAAAATTTGCTTTTCAAGAATCCGTGCGAGTCGTGTATCTGCAATGTATTTTATTTTGCTCGTTGACGGCGTTTTAGTTTATTCTGCCATGTATCTAATATGAATGTATTTATCTTGGGCCTCAGGCACTGAAACTGCAGCTTTGTTGCTCTTGGTCGGGGGTGTCCCTTTTCTCTCCAGTATGAGAAAAATAAAGACAAACAACTATTTTCTTGTGGCTTCGTGCTATCAACAGTCGGTTATCATTTTTTTCATTTTTTTACTCTTCCGGTACCTTTCAGAATTCTGCAAAAGTAATCGGCAAGGACTGCCTAAATTATCGCCCCTTGGTGAATTCACCAAGAGGTTAACTGCTTTACAGCGACGAAACACCTCCGTTGCTCATATCAACACGTCGTACTATACATGAATGTCAGACAAAATTTACTAGTATTTGCTGAAACCACTGCAGTAGCACAAATACATCCTGTCTTGTCCTTCCTGTGCCTTCCGCATATGCCGGAATACGTGCCTCTGCTACGTAGTCAATTTTGAGCAAGTGCAATTTTTTACTACGAGTTTTGTTACTACAGCAACTTCGAAGTAAAATCGCTTTACAATAATTATGATGTAAATTACGACAAATTTCGTAGATAATACACATCGTATGTTAGGTTAGGCGTACGGTTTAAGCTGTTGACAACTGTCACATCAATATAAGGAAACAAAAAAACTATTATCCAACGATATCATAGCCTAAATTTCAAAATCTACGTTGCTAACACCATCCCGGGAACTGGCACTGCATTAAACAGTTGAGCTCTGTCAAAAGCATGATGTCATTTTTTATAGGGATGCTGGCAGCCGGAAACATTTGCTTCTATGTCGCAGTGTACACATAAAGGACGGAAACAAGCGAGCGGTATTGCGCACGCAAGATAGTGTGCATGTACAGCGCAGATCCCTAGCAAACCCTGATGCATAAACGGGTTCAGCGTCTCCATTTCGCCATCCGCGCAAACGGTGCTCCACTAATCCCTCCACAACGGGATCACGAAATTGGATTAGTATCGATTCAAGTGCTCAAAGCCAGCAGCTTTCATGCGACCGAATGGTTGTTCCACAGCGGCCAAAAACTGCGCGCCAGCCACGAAAGCACTAGTCAGTGCCCACGTAGGATAACGAGATTTCCATCCCGACACAATGATAAGCGAGCAGCTAGAAGGTGCCCTAATGACGTTATTCTTGTGTGTACCAGTACAGAAGTGAGGGTACTTTCCAGCTGCGTTTGTATTTTCGATAACGAAGTTTTTTACGAGTGAGGTGTAAGGAGGCCGTTTGGGTGGGAATATTATGAGGCTAAAAGCCCCTGTGCTCAATAGAATAGTACACGCTAGCCCCTCGGGCATCGCACAAAATGTGATTCCACTGAAGATTGCGCGCAAGTTGTTGTTTAGGTCAGCATTTTGTATATGCGGCGCCGTCGCGGTGGGTGCAAATGTACACGCCAAATTAAATGACACATCACGCACCGCGTGCTTCATCAAATGACTTGAAACTTGGTGTAAACATTCATGCAGCCCTTCTGAGTGGACAGCTAGCAATCGTTTACGATCCTTACGCAGTTTATTGCTGCAGGGCAGAGGATCATGCACTTCGTTCGAAACATTACCATGAGCGACAATTGTTCGACTTGCCGTGCTTCTGGGCCAACGTGAAAAGTAATTTTTTCTTCGCTCGAAACAAATATAACCAAAAAACAAACTGTGCATGCATTTAGGGTTAAATATTTGACTCTATTTATGCAAGTACGGAAGCTGAACAGTGACAGATTGTTTATATGATTCGTTACACACTTATTACATTATTTACTGAAAATCACACAAAACAACGCTCTCTTTCACGTTGTTTGTGAGAATGTAATATTGAATGCCTTGAATATATGCCGCGCGAATTGGACGAGTTTCTCAAAGCGCACCAACGTGACTGAAGGGGATGGGGACAACTGTCGCTTCATCAGGACGCCTATTGGATGTATACAACGCGGGCTGGTGTTGACTGTTTGAAGGTCAACAAAGGCAGTTAAAAACAACATTCTCCACGCCAGTATTTTCAATTTTCTCTTTTCTCAAAGTTGTTGTCTGACCGACAATACCTTCTAGTTTAACTTACTCACTCACTTTGCGCAATCCAATCACAAATGTCGAAATATTTCTGTCCCTTCGCAGGCACATACGTCGGGCAGTTCACAAGCCTAGAATGAATTCTGCAGCACCTGCGAACTCTAACGTCGACACCTAGTTTTTCTAGTACATATTGTTCTCGAGTACGTATGGTCACAGTGCACGCAATATGTGATACGCAGCTTTCAGACTGTTAAGTGTACAAGTTTTCAGATAGCTGTGATCTTATGACTAATTGTGACGCTCGTGATCTGTTTAAAGCTTTCCGAATTCAGTAAAAGCACCAATATTTAGCTACCGAGTAGTTTTGGGAATAAATTTGTGGAGCACGTATTCATTCTCTTAAATAAGTTTACGGCCCCAGATAGGCGCGCGTTATATTAAACAGTTGTTACGAGTACTGAACAATGCGTCACCTCGGTTCTCCGAGAAATTCCGCAAGAGCGTTTCTTGACACTTTCTGACAGCATTGCAACTAAAAGAAAGAGAGAACACGTAGGCAAGATGGGAGCATACAAAGGTAATCTCTTTGGAAGACCTTCGAGAAGTTAGATAACCAGCTTCTGGCCTGAGCAAATAATAATATTACGCTATTCTCCAAGTTTCAACTAGCACTTGTCGTTCCTCAGTTGGCACTTCATTGGATGCGTCTATTTTCCAAACTTAACACTGCAGTTGAAGGCAGTGCAAGCACTGCTTCACTTCCTGCGATATACTGGCCTGTCTGAACGGGTCTTAGTGAAATAGTCTCACGTTTATGTGTGCCCTTGTTTTGTTCTTATTTATTATTTATCTATTTCAATTTCTCTTTCTAATTTTATATTTTTCACCCCAGCGCAAAGTAGCTTTGTAATCGATGTCACAACTTTGTGAACGCAATTAGGCAAAGAGTTAGTTTCACGGAAATTACAGTGTTCGCGTCAGCATCATCAATTGTAGATGATTTACAACAAGCAACAACACGTGACCTGCAATCTTCAAGCAATTTCACAAGGAGTGTTTGCCCGCTGTTTCTAACAGCATTGCAATCGATGTAATTGGTGTGTTAATGCGATGGCATGAAAAACACCGTTCCACACAAATTCTGGTGTTGGCATTGGCATCACCGTCATTGCAGTTGGTAGTGGGTGAAAAGCAGCAATGTTCCTGAGCGAAAATTTAAAATAGATGCAAAATAATCAATAAGAAACCTTTGACCAAAGAGAGAATCAAAGGCTTTCTGAGTAGCAAGCAGGTGTTCCATCAAAGACTCAGGTCATTGCTTAAGAGTGCTTTATAAAAACGAAGTTATAAGAATGCTATGTAGTGGGTGGGGTCTCCATAACGTATGCAATATTGTGTGCCCGAGTCATAAAATTACTTCAAGTGCCGAAGAGCGTATATCGCAACGTGAGGGTAGACCACTCATTAAAAATTGTACAAATGTCCAGATGCGCAGGGCACCTCAGGTTGGACACTGCTGATTTGCAAAAAGAACAATGATCGAGCAATAAGTACTTAGAAACTGTATATCCAGTAGATATTCTAATATAGTTTGAAACCGGCAAAGTTGCGCGCACAAACGTTCTTTTACTTGAGACATGAGAGAAAGAGGGAAAGAAATAAATAGAGAGGAAAGAAAGGGAGGATAACCAAGCTTGGCTCGGGTGGCTACCCTACACTTAGGGTGTGGGAAAGGGAGAATAATAGAAAGGAAAGAGATAGAAATAAAGAGCAGTAAGAAACAATATGGTTTTATGCAACGCTCATTGCTACCAATGATGGAACTGTAGGCTCCATTGCACTCTATAAGCATTCCGAAGACTATGATATTGCCCATGCCCGAAACTGGAAGCCGTTACTGGTGAATAACCTGATGATGCTCTCCGTTTCTGTCTTCACTGCCGGACTGGTGAGAACCACCTCTGGGCATCTTCTTATATACTAAGAGCTCGGACTTTGTGAGCGAGCACCCTAGACCGCTAGCGATGAGATAGTTAGTCTTCAGCCACATCGATGGCTAGGTTGTCTCCTTTGACCCAAGGGTAGTTTCGTGGGTAAAAAACCTGTAAGTCTTGAGTATTGTGGACCTCGAGGAAAGAAGAAGCGCACAAAATTGTACGTCTATTTTCCGACGCAAAACTAAGCCAAGCTCTTAGCTCTTCAGAATAAAAGGATTCTATAAGTTGTCAGAAGCTTTTTTGAAGTCCACGCCGAGAATCACTTTATTGTCGGTGGAGCCGGACAAAAGGTCTGGTGCTTGATCGGCTTCATGCCATCCTGAGTCGAGAGCCCCGACCGAAGGCCAGTCACATTGTGCATGTGGTATTCGTTGGACTTGAGGTGTTCAAGAAGGTTATTAAGCATGACGTGCTCAGTCACCTTCTCGACGCACGACGTCAGCGGGATCGGCCTGAGGTTCTCGATGCTTGGCAACTTACTCGGCTTTGGGTATCACCACTGGGAAAGCCGCTTTCCAGCACTTAGGAATGAGACCACTGCGCCAGATTCCGTTGATTTTGTCTGTAACAAATTTGATGGAGTCATCGTCGAGGTGCTTGAGCATTTTGTTTTCGTTATCACGTCGCGTCCAGGGGTATATCTCGTGTTGAGGGATGCGAGAACCTGTTTCGCGTCAGCCACGGTGAAGTCCTCGTCCATGGATGGCACGTCGTGCCCGTCATAGTCTGGAAACTTAGGGGGAACCGGGTTGTCCGTGGCGGTCAAGTACTTGTTTGTGCGCTGTTTCGTTATCGCCTAATCCGGAGTCGAGTCGGTGGCCAAATGAACAGATTTCACTAACCCTCTATGCTGATCAGATTTAGTATTGCTATCATGCAGTAGTTGCTTAAGGAGTCTCCACCTTTTACCTGTTTGGAGCTGACCCTTCATAGAGTCGCAGAGCTAATCCCATCGCTGCTTGCACAGAACCTTGCAATGAGCCTCTACTGTTTTGTTGATGTCGGATATTTTCTTATAAGAATATCCGGCAGAAATGGAAAAACAAAAATCTAAATGACATAACTTTTAGGCACGCTGTCTGGATCATCTCACTTTGACCATCTGGAGGAAACCGAATCCTAAGCCCACAAATGTGTCTGTATTAATATCAGCAAACTTCTAGAATTGCGTGTGGCGATTCAAGTTTAATCACCTCCATGTCACTCTACGTTATTCTTTAAAAAGTATGATATAAGTACACAAGTGTTAGTTTTTAATAGACAGATAATTCGTTGAAGTGAAATCTGAACCGTACACTAAACGATTATCTGAAACACAAATAAAACTCGTCACGTAAATGACAAGCAAGGTGGTGGTGGTTGTGTTGCAGCAGGCGGGGTTAGCCTGGCCTGCATGGCTGGCGATTGTTCCGGCTGAGCATATCCTGAATTTGGAAATTGTCACCACGTGTCGGACAGCCCAGTGTCTCGCAGGAAGACCAACAAAAGTTTTTGCACATTCCTCCTAGTTGCCGCGGGTCCTTGAGGGAAAATGACGTCATCAACTGTCCGGTGCCTATGATAGTCATTTTGTAAGGTGCGGATCACCGTTGCTCTTTGCACATCAAACTGTGGGCAAAGCCAAATGAAATGTTAGATATCCCCCATGTCACCGCAGAAGGCATAGAACGGGGAAGCGTATCTCCCAGTCTTGAATGACCAGGCCGGGGTGTATGCGGAGCCGGTTCTTATGCGGTACAACAGCGTCGCTTATTCACGAGAACGTCCATGAATTACACATGCTTGGTGTGGCAACTTGTAGATCGCCTTGAAATGATTGCGTATCACATCTCTGTTGTTCTGGTACGTCTTGGGAGTTCTTACTTTTGGAACAGATGTCCATGCTTCGCATGCAAGGGCATCAGCCTTTTCATTGCCTTTATTGCCAACATGGGATGGAATCCACTGCAACTTTATATTACAACTCTTGCCAATTAGATGCTTAATTAGTACCAGAGATTGCCTGGTGAACTTTTCTTGAGGTAGGCCACGATGCAGTCTTTGTAGCGCCGATTTGGAGTTCGTCAGCACTACAACATCTCGTGCAGAAAAAAATCGCAATTTTGGCAAAACCGCCGTGATTGCACTGCTCTCTGCCGTTGTGGACGAAACCGCGCGATCCAGGCGGCCTGACCATGACACGCAAGGCAGGGTATAAAGAAAGCCGCTGCGCGGCTATTGTTTGTGTGCACACTGATCCGATGGTCTACACTTGTAGGTGGCCGCGGCACATGGCGCTCCAGTTGTCCAGCACAAGATTTTGCTTCCGCGGCTAAAATGGTGCGCTTCGCTGGTGGCTTGGATACGCTGAAGTTACACGCAACCTCCATAAAAGGCCATTGCAGGTCCATAGGGCGCCGTTTAGGCAGTTTCAAGCCTAAATATCGAAATGTGTTCAGTGTCGCATTGAAATGTGAGCCAGTTCTTGCTCTTAGCCGCCGGAGAAGCGCCGTGCCTGCGAAAGACTTGCCCAGTCTTGACAGCTGCGTCAATAAGGCCTGAGACGCCAAAAAGCGGAGCGGAATAAACTCGGCTTTATTGGTGACCTTCGTGTTTGAAGCCGCCTGCGGAACTGCCATCGCCAAGCGACGACCCTTTCTGTGCACTGCCTCTAGGCATTCAAACTGGCTCAGTGATGGTGATATCAGGGGCAGCTGATAAAGAATGCGGCTTGTTATAAGCACAGCATTCAATTTAAACATGGACATAGTTTTGTTGCCCCAACGTACCCATGCCATGCGAGGAAAAGCGTTGATCCTTTGTACTGATGCAGTGACTATACCATGAACCGCACGTCGCCATAATAGCTTGTTGTCGACGGTAATGCCGAGGAAACGGACTCTTGTTCCACAACGAATTGAGGGGCCTCGAATATTCAGCGACAGACGTGTTGACTTCCGTATCGCTCCCGGGAAAAGCATGAAGGCCGATTTATCCCCTGATAAAGATAGGCCAAGTGTCAACAAGTCACGCTCAATGATTGAAATAGCGCACTGAGCTATCCGGGCGAAACGTTTGTCCTGGTACTCTCAGATCCAAATGCAGATGTCATCGACTTCGATGGATATTTTAACTGCTTTCAGAGCTAAGTGCAGAGTGTCAGGAAGGCTGGCCATGGCAGCGTTAAAAAGCAAGGGAGATAGAACACTTTCTTGTGGGACGTCAAGGGAAACGCGTCTCTCTTTGCTCGTTACATTTCCAAGCTTAACCCGGACACAGCGGTCTCTGAGAAATTCATGTACGAACCAAAGAGCATTTCCCGACACACCCATGACTTGGAGCTCGTTCACAATGCCTGCCTGAAGGACACAATCATATGCCTTGGCAACGTCTATGAAGACGGCGAGTGTCGAGAGTCCGCTGACGTGGTGGTGCTCGATGTGGCTTAATAGGCCCAAAACACTGTCCTAGGTCACTCAGTCAAGGGCGAAAACCCGTCATACACGATGGTCATCGTCTTCCTTGTTCAAGTTACCAAGTTAATCTTGTACATATTAATGTTCCCATCAACATAGATACGCATGATGTAATCGATGCCGGTCAATAAGATGCGAGGCTCGCAGGATCCTTTCTGGACATTAGGACTGGCACCATCCATGCTGTCTTCCAAACAATCTGGGATCTCTCACGTGCTCCAGATATGATTAAATATGTCCAAAAGGGCTCTTTTTCGCTCATGGCAAATTTTCAGCATTTGATTGCCGATAAAATCGGGACCCACGGCACAGCGTCTTTTTAAGTTGCTAAGTGCCATATCCAGCTCTCGTAAGGTGGAATGGCGCATTCATCGTGTGAAAAAAACGGGGGTGGCAGAGGAAATCGCCGCTTCTGCTGATCTGCCAGATGTGTACACGTCTGC
This sequence comes from Rhipicephalus microplus, assembly GCF_013339725.1. NCBI lineage: Eukaryota > Metazoa > Arthropoda > Arachnida > Ixodida > Ixodidae > Rhipicephalus > Rhipicephalus microplus. The sequence continues at coordinate 313,771,606 of NC_051165.1, read as the reverse complement.
GAAATCCTCTGCAAGTGTTTGCAAAACTTTCCCTTGTTTCAAAGCAGTGCTTCGAATGGCCTGTGTGAGCGGTTCTTCCCAGAAAGATTATTTATTACTGCCCATGTTCTTGTCAAGGGCGTAAACGTTGATAAACTCTCACGGAAAGCGGCCCATTGGATTTGTCCTAATTTTTTGTATAGTGATGAATCGCAGTGTTCATCCTGTTATATTCGGTTTTCGCAGAAGGATTTCCTTTTGTTCTCATTAGTTTTCCCTCCGCTCGTCTATGTGTTGCGCAGAGGTTTTTCAATTTCAAGTCAGGAGCAGGAAAATGGTCGGGCAGTTTTAGCAACGAAGTTGCCGCTCGCTTGCTTTGCAACATATCTGCGAACAGCTCACCAGTGTATTTGTCCAACGCTTCTCTGTAGGTGTCCCAGCGTGTTACATTGCAGAATTGTCGACCAGCGGTTCGAAATTCTAGGATATTTGTGAATATGGGGAAATGGTCGCTGCCCATTCTGTCTTTAGCCGTGGTCGATGATACCAGAAGGTCCGTGGAGTGAAGTACAAGGTATATTGCACTCCATGAATCTGGTGGCCTGAAAAATGTACGTTTGCCATCAATCACCACACATAAGTCGGCAGTATCCGCAGATGCTAGAAGTTCCTTGCCTCGAAAATCTACACTCTTATCTCCCCAGAGTGGATGGTGCGCGTTAAAATCACCACAGATTATTCGAGGAGCGGGACGTCGAGTGCAAGAATACTTTAGGAAAGCCTCCATGGAGACCTTTTTTGTGCGCTTATGTACACCGATACCACACTCAGTTTTCGGTTTCCCAGACACACTTGCACAACAGTGACTTCCAGTGAGTTGGAACAGAGGTCTTGCACTGGTAAGGCGACGTGAGGTATTTCTTGCCTTATATATATTGTTGCTCTTCCGTTTGCAAATGACGTTATGCTCTGGTTGTCATTTCGGGTGTACCCTGCGAGCGTACTTGCATTCGGGAGACCGGCTACTGAGAGGGCTACAATTTGTATTTGAATGTCGCGTAGAAAAACGTTGAGTACGCACAGACGTTTTAGAAGACTGGCGCAGTTCTATTCAATTATTAAGGGCACTTTTGAACGACGGAATAGACCACATGGGCGAGACATTGCCGTTCTTTTATTGTGTGTGTGTGGAAGCAGAGCAATTGAGATTGCTCCAGCCACAGTTCAAATAGAGTCCGACGTTTCGAGACCGACTCGGTCCCTTTCTCAGGGGTGACTATCTTGGTCATGGAAGTGTCGTCGCGTCGTGTTCTCTCACCATGGTTCCGGCTTTCCCTTTCCACCACGTTTCGGAGACCGTGAACGTACACCGAAGGCATTGTTCCCAGCGAGCGGTTCACGTTGGCAGGCGTATGCTGAATGTGCCAAGACTCGAGCAAGAGCCTCTTTCCCAAATTCCGTTCTGTTTCAATAACAGAAGCGCCGTCTAAGTCAATTTTATGGTCGTGCTTCTCGCAGTGCTCCGCCAGAGCGCTACGTTGCACTTCCATCTTCCTGACGTCGTTCTTGTGTTGGCGCATTCTTTCCGGGAAACACTTGCTCTCGCCTATGTAGCAGGCTGGACACCCAGAACACGACACTTTGTAGACAACGCCCGGGTGTAGCTCCCTCGGAGGTCGGTCTTTCGGCCGCGGTAGCAAGCGAGCGAGCGTCGAAACAGGTTTATGGATTACCGTGACCCCGGCTTTTCCTAGGACTCTCGAGAGCTGTTCACTTATGCCCGGCACATATGGAATGGCGACGCGGTTGTTTGGCGCCTTCGTTTTTCTCGTGTGCGGTGGTGTGGCCAGGGCGAAAAGGGGGTCGGGCGGTGTGTCGTTTGCAGGTGTCTTTCCACGGTGCAGTGGTTGTCGTCTCGACAAACGGCGTGACGCCCAGCGGATGAACGCTTCTGTGTAGCCATTCCTTCGTAGCTCGGCGACAATCCTCTTTTCTTCTTTCTTCCTCTCACCTTCCGACGTGCAGATTACTCGTGCACGTGAAAAGAGTGCCGAAACCACTGAAAATTTGTGGGCAGTTGGATGACAGGACGCAAAATGCAAATACCTGCCGGTGTGAGTTGGCTTTCTATACACCGAAAAGGTCATGCGCTCGCCTTGTCGTCTGACTAAAACATCGAGAAACGGAAGCGCCCCGTCTCGCTCTCGTTCCACCGTGAACTGTATCGCTTGGTCGATGGAGTTTAGATGTTCGAGGAAGCTGTCTACTGCTGCCTTTTTTATTATGCAAAAACAGTCATCCACGTACCTCACAAATACTTTCGGCCTGTCAATAAAGGAGCCCAGTGCCGTCTCTTCTATGTGTTCCATTGTGAGGTTCGCAGCCGTAACGGAGATCGCCGCTCCCATCGCGGTCCCGCTGGCTTGTCTGTAGAAGGTCTCGTTGACGCTGAAATACGTCCCCTTGAGGCAGTATTCCAGTAGGCGACACAGTTCGTCGACGCCCAGGCAGGTTCTTTCATCCAAGAGCTCATCTTGGTTCATTGCTGCTCGTGCGCTAGATACCGCTAGTGCTACGGGCACACTGGTGAACAGGGACACGACGTCGAACGAGACGAAGCACTCATCGCTGCTCACGGTCACATCTCTCATGCGCTCCAAGAAGTGGCTGGCGTCGCGTATGTGGGTCGGTGTTTGCCCCACGAGCGGCGCGAGAGTCCGGTGGAGATACTTGGACAGCGCCCGGAGTGGAGATGTTGTAAAATCCACGATAGGACGGAGCGGAACTGTGGGCTTGTGGGTCTTGGGAAGCCCGTAAAATCCTGGTGCAGAGCCGTTCCGGCAGATGAGCTGGAGGTATGTGTTTCTCGCCTTCGGGTGCGCTTTAAAGATATCCGCCAGGAGCTTGTTCATTTCCCTTTGGACACTTGGTGTGGGGTCCTTCGTCAGCTTTTCGTAGGCCGGACTGTCCAGCAGGTCTCGCACCTTGTCGTTGTATGCCTCCCTGTCGAGCAGGACCATTGCGCTCCCTTTGTCGGCCGGGAGGATGACAACCTTATCATCATTTCGGAGCGCATGGATCGCCTTACACTCCTCTCTCGACAGGTTGTGCTCACGGCGCTTTCCTATTTTTGATAGTACGCCGATAGCCTTGAGACGCACGTTCTCCCGAATGCCGCTGTCGAGTCGCCTTATGCCTTCCTCCGTAGCCGCGATGATCTTCGGCAGTGACGGACGTGTCGTGGTCGTGTTGAAGTTGTGTCCCTTTGCCAGCACGCTGTGCTTTGTCGGGGAGAGTTGTTTGGAGGACAGATTGACGACGAAATTCTCGTTGTCAGGACTGTAGTGGTGTATTTCACCTTGAAGCGTCGCAAGCTTACTATTGTGGGTCGCTTGTTGTTTCTGCGCAATTGTTGCAGCCACATTTCGTGCGAACTCCTCCAGTGACGGAAAGATGTCGGGCAGTCGATGTTGAAGTTGCCGTCGTAGAAAGAACAGATCTAATTCCTTCTTCTTGATGACGCTGTGGCACTCATGGATTCGGGCGTTTAGTAGCCGCCGTTAAGCTTGTGCGATGATCTTGTTGCCCTCCGCCGTGTGCACCAGGCGCTTGAGCTGAAGGCTTCGTGGTATCACGTTCCTCTCCCGACAGGTCCTCGTGAAGTCGAGATGGTTGCGGTAGGTCGTGACGCCGCGTGCTACGTTCACGTACCGCTTTGCGAGGAGCGCTGCTTCCTGACCGAAGTCACTGCGTAATGACCTAAACGTAAAAATTTTGACAGCAATCTGTCTGGCTGGGTAGAAAAGTTTAGAAAATTGAGATTGCTCCAGCCACAGTTCAAATAGAGTCCGACGTTTCGAGACTGACTCGGTCCCTTCCTCAGGGGGTGACTGTCTTGGTCATGGAAGTGTCGTCGCGTCGTGTTCTCTCACCACGGTTCCGGCTTTCCCTTTCCACCACGTTTCGGAGACCGTGAACGTACACCGAAGCCATTGTTCCCAGCGAGCGGTTCACGTTGGCAGGCGTATGCTGAATGTGCCAAGACTCGAGCAAGAGCCTCTTTCCCAAATTCCGTTCTGTTTCAATAACAGAAGCGCCGTCTAAGTCAATTTTATGGTCGTGCTTCTCGCAGTGCTCCGCGAGAGCGCTACGTTGCACTTCCATCTTCCTGACGTCGTTCTTGTGTTGGCGCATTCTTTCCGGGAAACACTTGCTCTCGCCTATGTAGCAGGCTGAACACCCAGAACACGACACTTTGTAGACAACGCCCGGGTGTAGCTCCCTCGGAGGTCGGTCTTTCGGCCGCGGTAGCAAGTGAGCGAGCGTCGAAACAGGTTTATGGATTACCGTGACCCCGGCTTTTCCTAGGATTCTCGAGAGCTGTTCACTTATGCCCGGCACATATGGAATGGCGACGCGGTTGTTTGGCGCCTTCGTTTTTCTCGTGTGCGGTGGTGTGGCCAGGGCGGAAAGGTGGTCGGGTAGTGTGTCGTTTGCAGGTGTCTTTCCGCGGTGCGGTGGTTGTCGTCTCGACAAACGGCGTGACGCCCGGCGGATGAACGCTTCTGTGTAGCCATTCCTTCGTAGCTCGGCGACAATCCTCTTTTCTTCTTTCTTCCTCTCACCCTCCGACGTGCAGATTACTCGTGCACGTGAAAGGAGTGCCGAAACCACTGAAGCTTTGTTGGCAGTTAGATGACAGGACGCAAAATGCAAATACCTGCCTGTGTGAGTTGGCTTTCTATACACCGAAAAGGTCATGCGCTCGCCTTGTCGTCTGACTAAAACATCGAGAAACGGAAGCGCCCCGTCTCGCTCTCGTTCCACCGTGAACGGTATCGCTTGGTCGATGGAGTTTAGATGTTCGAGGAAGCTGTCTACTGCTGCCTTCTTTATTATGCAAAAACAGTCATCCACGCACCTCACAAATACTTTCGGCCTGTCAATAAAGGAGCCCAGTGCCGTCTTTTCTATGTGTTCCATTGTGAGGTTCGCAGCCGTAACGGAGATCACCGCTCCCATCGCGGTCCCGCTGGCTTGTCTGTAGAAGCTCCCGTTGACGCTGAAATACGTCCCCTTGAGGCAGTATTCCAGTAGGCGACACAGTTTGTCGACGCCCAGGCAGGTTCTTTCATCCAAGAGCTCGTCTTGGTTCAACGCCGCTCGTGCCATTCCATATGTGCCGGGCATAAGTGAACAGCTCTCGAGAGTCCTAGGAAAAGCCGGGGTCACGGTAATCCATAAACCTGTTTCGACGCTCGCTCGCTTGCTATCGCGGCCGAAAGACCGACCTCCGAGGGAGCTACACCCGGGCGTTGTCTACAAAGTGTCGTGTTCTGGGTGTCCAGCCTGCTACATAGGCGAGAGCAAGTGTTTCCCGGAAAGAATGCGCCAACACAACAACGACGTCAGGAAGATGGAAGTGCAACGTAGCGCTCTGGCGGAGCACTGCGAGAAGCACGACCGTAAAATTGACTTAGACGGCGCTTCTGTTATTGAAACAGAACGGAATTTGGGAAAGAGGCTCTGGCTCGAGTCTTGGCACATTCAGCATACGCCTGCCAACGTGAACCGCTCGCTGGGAACAATGCCTTCGGTGTACGTTCACGGTCTCCGAAACGTGGTGGAAAGGGAAAGCCGGAACCGTGGTGAGAGAACACGACGCGACGACACTTCCATGACCAAGACAGTCACCCCCTGAGGAAGGGACCGAGTCGGTCTCGAAACGTCGGACTCTATTTGAACTGTGGCTGGAGCAATCTCAATTTTCTAAACTTTTCCACCCAGCCAGACAGATTGCTGTCAAAATGTTTGCGTTTAAGCAGAGCAATGTAGCACTGACTCTAGAGCCAGAAGTGCTTCCAACATGTCCTTTGTTCAACTCAAAGGTATCTTCGCGACGTGTGAACGTAGTGCGGTGAACAGAGCGCGAATAACGTGCTTGAGATTTTCGTGCTGTTTGCTTTCAGGGTGGTACTTGAGGTGGGCTCAGCGCATAAGCATCGGTGCACTTGGCGGACTCTTTCGTGAGACATTTCTCACCAGCGTTGAGCACTTGCGTTGACTCAGTACCAGCTCTTGTCGTATTTAGGCGCTGAAAATTTCCTGCGTACTCATTGTCCAAACCACTATGTTGTGGCGCGCCGGACGTCTTCTTTGTGAGCGATGGTTCGTTCACAGTCTTCGGGCCGAGGACAAACGTCTTATTTCTTCGCTGCGCAGCTGTTCTGGCTGGACATCAGCCGTAGCTGGCTGGGTGGTCGCCGCCACAGTTCGCACACACAAGTTTTTCTTTACTTGTACACGTCTTAAAGTCATGAGGCCCCCCACAGCGCTTACACCTCTGTTCTCCACGACAGTAGGTCTCTTCGTTTTGGCTGCACCGGCTGAACCAGTTCAAAGGGTGCAGCACCTTCGTCCTCGTTTTGCCGGAGCAGCGCGCGCCCTCTGTCGCACCCTCTGCACTGGCTCCCTCGTTTTGTCTAGGTGTAAGCCTAGTTCCTGACGAGTTCTGTACCGGCGTGCACGCACTCCAAAGCAGGTGCAGAGTAGTGCAGCATGGCGGGCGTCCCCCCAAGGCCAGAGCAGACGACGTTGCAAATAGTTGTTCAGGGCGTTCAAAAGGAAGTTAAGGCACTTCACAATCCCGACGGGTCATTTATGACGGACGCCAACGGTTACGTCTATGAGGCATCAGGTAAGTCAGGCTGCATGCATTGCCAAAAAACGTGGTTAGCGGCCAGGAGTCGTAGTCGGTCAGCAAACAGCCTCGTAGCATTGCTTATGCTATGTCGGTATTTTTAATCTTGGTTTTCGCCCTTGCAGACGGCAAGCGCGTTACGTTGCGGTTCATGGCAGGGAATCGTGAAAATGACCCCCCTCCGGCACAACCGCCGACGCCTTCTCCTGCCTGCGACGGCGACGTTGACAGCGATGGGGCTTTAGCCGCATTTCCAGCAGCAGCCGCGTCGGCTGAAGATGTGGAAGAGCTTTGGAGCGCCCGAAAAACAAGGTTCTTCATCGCCAAATACTCGGAAATGAAGGACTTGGTGGGAAAAACCAGGGCACTTCGGTATGTCATCCTATGTCCAAAATTATTTGCAGCTTTTTATTATTCCGTTTCACTCTAGGCAAGCACCAACAAGATAAGGGCGCATGAAGTTCACAATGGCGATGGTTATTGTTGCCTACATTTTACTGCCAGCAATTTACATTTTACTGCCCCCCCCCACTGAAAAAAAATTTTGGCTATGCGCCTGACTGTGACATATACGTTTACATATACACACAAACAGTATGTATAGTCACGCACATATATACACAACGAAGGCATTCGTAATGTTTCATTAAGTCAAGTGATCTTCAAAAACAGCGACGGTGCTTTTGTGTTGGGCATTGCACAACCGCTGTCTTGCCGAAAAGGTGCAGCACCTCCAAGCTCAAGCCATGTTGCAAGTGTAGTGCTGCCTTGAGAATTTGCACTAGAGGGAATTGCATGTTGTTATTCTGAGGCACATCTCTAGCAAGTCTCGCCCTGCAGTCCTTGTGTCTTCACTGTCTGTCCGCATTTCTCTCGCACTGCCACTTTTCAAGATGGTGCAGCTCATTGTTAAAAGAGATATGCTTCTTGACACGTGCTACCCTATCTTTGAACCTAGACTGCGCCGTCGTGTCAGCAAACAAGGTTGCGCAGCTGCATGTTTTACAATGCAAAGACAGGTTAGAATATGGCTGTCTCCTTAGTGAAGCTTTATGATCCAAAAGAGTGATTTACACAATGTTCAACTTCTCCAACATAATGCTTCCCGCACAAAAAGAACGTTCGCAGTTATCAGAAGTGTGTGAATAGTGAATTTCGGAACCTAATCAAGTAAGAGTCAAATAGTAATGGCACCAAATAGAATACAAATAGTAATTGAATACTGTTTGAATAGTAAGTAGACCATTTTCAAAACAGCCTTAGAACAGAACATTTTATTTGAAACAAATAGTCACAAACTTTCGACAAAGGCCATTACAGTCAGTTTGAATCTACTCAAAATACCACAATTACGAAAACTAAGGTAATCTCGTATGCAGCAGGAACTAGAATATTCGTAACATTTTGTAATTGTAGGTTCAACTACGGCATTGACTAGCGTTATCAACGTGAGACTTGTCACCTCACTTTAAATAAAATTGGGACACAAAAACAAAACAATTTACAACCAAACATTGCAGATACAACTAAATATGTAACGGAGCAGATCAACCCGTCATCACAACATGGCCTGCGCACTAAAAGCGGATAACAATGGGCGTTGAAATTTACATCTGCAAGAACAATTTACGCAAACGCAAAACTTGTATCTGTTGCTAGTCGTGAAGCTGCAAGCACTCGTAGTTCCCACCTTTGGTTATTACAAGACGAAGACAGGAGCTGATAAATGCGATACAGCTAAAGTGCAGTAAAAATTGAGCAAGAATGGAGCTTTCAGAAGCGCATTCATTCGACAATCAATATAGTGTAGGTAGTCTTGCAAAAGCTTGGGCTGCGTACAGGTCACATTAGGGATTGAAAGAATGACTTGTAGCTGTTTCGTTGTTTTGGGGTTCTCCCGCCAGTGCCGATTATTAAAAGAATATTTGTTACTTAGAATATGTGCAATTCGATTCGACTTAGGAACCGAATACAGTGCTGTTTGATTCATTATCCAAAATTTTCGAATAATCGAACATCCCTAGCAATTATCCCTGAAAGCTACACATATGAAGTACTAAGGAAAGGTTCATGTGCTACTGCAAGACTTGGGTCACGTTACGTCGCTTCCTTCTTTCCTACTAACTGTGCTTTGCTTTTTTGTTTAGCACAAGAAGGCTTCTGTGGAAGAAGTTGGCTGAGGCCATCAATACGGAGTTCTTGTGCAACGTGACTGCCACACAAGTGGAAAACAAATGGAAGTCGCTGGACAGAGCATATAAAAAGTCAAAAAAAGACAACAATTCTTCAGGTCACCACCGTGTGAACTGTGAATATGAAGAGTAAGTTACGATTGTGTCTTCATATCTTCAGTGATTCTCATAGTGTCTATTACAGAGAGCTGGCAGAAGTCTTGGAAAAAGAACATAGTGTAAATCCAAGGCTGCTCTTGGAGCCTGGAAAAACAATCCTGCCTAGTGCAAGTCCAGAGTAAGTAAAAATTACTTAATTTGTGCTGTAGCCTGGAAATGACATGGCACCTGTACAATTACTTTCAACAGCACCAGCATCACTGAAGCACCTCAAGATGCAGCAGTCCCAGTCGAGTGCAACACAGCATCCAAAGTTCGGAGCAGCACAACGCCAAAAAGGAAGCGCCAGAGTAGGTCCCAAGTCACGCCGCTCTTGGAGGCATTAGAAAAAATGCAAGCTTCGAGAGCTAAGCAAGAGGAGGCAGCAGTGAAACAACTGGAGGAAAGAAAAAAAATGGGAAGAGGCAAAGGCAAAGCGGCATGATGAGCGCATGCAGCGATTCGATCGGTTGATCGACGTACTCTCAAATAAGGACGGGTTATTATATGGGCAATAAACTTTTATAACACTAGCAGTGTCTACTCCATCTAATTTGTTAAAAAAAACATTGCTTCTAGACGCGGCACCCCACTTCGCAAAACATTTGCACACTGAATAAATCGCGAAGCAAAGATGAACTTCTAGCACTGTTCCTTTGCAATGAACTCTCGCAGAGACTGACTGTAGCCTGGCAGACTGCAATCAAAATCTCCTGCACTTTCATCATTGCCCACATCTTCTTCTTGGGGAGCGTTGCAAGTTCCTCAAGGAAGTCCCTTTCATCGTTGCACATGTTGTGTAGCACACACGCAGCCATAACTATATAGCAGCACTGTTGCACACTTTTTGCATCAACAAGGTAGAGCCTCCTAAAACGCTGTTTAAGCAGGCCGAAGGTGTTCTCAATAAGCACTCGTTGTTGACTGTGTCGTTATTGAAGCTCTTTTCCACGTAGGAAAGAACTTCCATTGTCCTTGAATGGGGTCATGAGCCATGGCATCAGTGGATATGCACTGTCACCCAGTATATAATTGTCTTCACATTCCTGAATTGCGCGTGCAAAGAAGGGGCTCTCCCTCAGGACACGGGCGTCGTGAACCGAACCTGGAAACCCAATAAACACGTTCAGCAACTTGTTCCTGTCGTCGCAGATTCCTTGCAGGATTATCGAAGGCCACTTTTTCCGGTTGAAGTAAGACTGCGTAGATTCGCTTGGAGTGAGTATCCCGATGTGTGATCCATCGATACAGCCGATGGTGTTTCTTGGGCCCTTGCCTTTACTTTTGGCGAGGAAGCCGTTCTTTATGCGGGTCACTTCCGCGCTACTAGGCCAGCAAATTATCTCATCGCTAATAGCGTGTAAGAAGTGAACGACCCGTGTCACACAAACATGAACAGACGACTCGGTAACATCGAATTTGTCGCCTATGGCGTACATAGATATTTGTGAGCCTAGGTACACAAGCGCTATGAGGCATGTTTTTTCGGCACTGATTTGTTGGCGGCCTTGCACTGCCCTTGGGTAGAAGGCTGAAGTCTTGAACTTGGCACTGAAACTATCAAAAGTCTCCCTGGACAGCCTGAAGAGGCGCTTGAATTCATACTCATGGTACCTGCCGATAATGCTTTCGTACCCGGGTACACGGTTGGCATCGTCGCGCACCAACGCGCACGCGACCAAGATGCACGCATCGTCGTACTCATCGTCGCAGTCACTGCAAACGGCACCGCTGACGGAATCGTCGTCGCTGCTCGAGTCCAGCAATTCCATCGCAGTCACAAGAAGTGCCATCACGGCCGTGTATTGATCGGACAAGGCGGCGGAGGCGGCTATTTTAGGCTTACACTACAAGGTGTTCTCCGGCCTGCACTCACGTCAACTCACGCCTTCGTTTTGGCTGTAGCCGTCGCGCGCTAGTGTCGGCTAGTGCCGAGGCGTGGTTGAGGCTGCACCTGCACTTGCTCGACCGGCGCTGCACGCTCACTGCACCGCTTGGCACCGCTTTTTCTGCACCTGCACTTTTCTGAACTAGTGCAAGCCAAATCGAAGATTCCTAGTGCTTAGCAACATGTTCAAAGTGCTGACATTTAAAACAGCGTGGCGGCGTCTCCACGTAGTCTACAAGCTCGTGTCTGGTGAATCCAAGGTTGATCTTCCCTATGCGTTCTGAATTGTGAGCGAATGTGAGAACCACAGAGTCAGGCGCCTTGATTCCCACTGAGAGGATGACGTTTGGACCCGTCGTATGATTCTTCTTGCATAGTATACTTCCTGAGGTCCCAGGTAGGTTAACAGCTCTTCGTCCGAGTACCATCTTGGGACTCCTTTTATAGTGCATGTATTTTTCATGTAGCTGGGAGGTACACGGTGTCACAGAACGAGCGCTAAAAACGGGCGCGCCGCCAAATTCTTGCGATAGCGCGCCCAGAGAGACGCAGCGAGGTCAACGAAAAAAAAAAGAAAAAAGAAAGGAGAAATCAAGCATCCAAGGCTCCCCGGGCGCGCGACCCCTCTCCTCTCGGAAGCGTGGCTTCGCCGATGAACCTCCTCACCCCACGGCGGCGGCCGGGCAAGCGCTAGAATTTTCCAGAAGGAAAGGGGCGTGTACCCCGAGTTGAGTCATCTGTCGGGGACGGCCCCCGTACAGTCTCGCGCCTCTCTCCAGCCTCCGCTGCGCACCGCGCCGACGAAATGAGGAGAACTTTCTGCAATGTTGCGCGGAAGGTATTTAACCGAGCAGCCGAGACGAGAGAGGAGGAGAAGACGGAAGCTGCGCCAGAGTGCGAAGGGATCCCGCCGTGTAGTCAGCGAAGGTTTGTCCGTAGGGACGAAGCAGGAGATGAAGAGGATTTCCACCTGAGGGGTGAAGGCCCGAGCTACAGGCAAGAGAGTGTGTTTACCGCTATCGAGCGAAGACGCGTGGCGACAGCTGCGTGTGTGAAGCCGACGTGTTCGGGCGAAGAAGTTTGAAGCTTAGAGAATGGCCAATTGAAGGCGCGAGGTTTCCTGGAAGAGAAACTTCGAGGGCAGCTGAACGACAACAACGCTGGACTTTGAGTGAGTAATTCTCGGAAGAGTATCATCTCGACTTTTGGTTCCAAGAACTTTGGACTGAACAGGTTTTCTATCTCTTTAGTCTTTAAGTGTCTTGGTTGTTCAATGCATGCGACTGCATTGTAGTGCGTATCGTTCGTTGTCTATGTCCGTTGTTTTGAGTGTGGCTGATTGTACTGTATAGTACGTTGTTTGGTGTGTGACGTATTGTATGTAACTATTGTGGAGTGTGCATACGTGTGTATTGTTTTTGATCTGCCGTTAATGAGAATATAATTTTGTTTGTTTATCAACTCTCGGCTCTGACTTGTTCTTTGGACCACAGCCGGCGTCCGCTGGCGCGCCAAAAAGGACCACTTCTAAATTGTCCACGCTTTCGTGGTGCGGTTCGGGGGGCCGATACTTCGACCCTTGGAATTAGCCCGGAGATTGCCTCTCTAATTAACGGGACTGGTGTGACAATTAATCTGGCGTCCGCGACTCAGGACCTTTTGGTGCACAGTGTGTCCAAAGTAGTGAGAAAGAGCCTCGAGTTGTTGATACTGCTATCGGACCGATTTTGTGTGTTGTTCAGTGTTCTCGTTAACGAGTGCAGGGGAGTGTTCCGATAGACTGATTTAGGCAGATACTTTTTGCACACGGCAAGGTTTTATTTGCGAGTTACGAGACACAATAGATCTCGAAAAGTTAGTCGCTCTTGGTGAGAAGATGGGTCTTTCTGGCGCCGAACTACGGAAGTGGGTCACCCAGAAGGAAAAAGAAGAACTAGAGAGAGCCAAGGAAGAAAAAGCAGCTGAGTTGGAACGAGAGAGGTTGGCAGCTGAAAGGGCGAAGGAAGAAAGAGAGCAACAATTGAAGTTGGAATTGGAGAGAGAAAAGTTGGCAGCTGAAAGGGCAAGAGAAGAAAGAGAGGCAAGGGAGCGACAGCTGAAGGAAGAAAGAGAGCAGCAATTGAAGTTGGAGCTGGAGAGAGAAATACTGGCAGCTGAGAGGGCGAAAGAAGAAAGAGAGGAAAGGGAACGGCAGCGACAGCACGAGATAGAACTCGAGCGGCTCCGTTTGCAACAGCGAAGTGAAACTCCCGTCCAAGCTAGAGTTGAAAGCAGCGAACGGGAAGATCATGGCTTCCGCTTGAACCCGAGCAAGCTGCTCGTAGCGTTTGATGAAAGGAAGGACGACCTTGACGCGTACCTTCACCGGTTTGAGACAATTGCGAGGAGCCAGAACTGGCCAGAACATCAATAGGCAACTGCTTTAAGTACCTGCTTGAGTGGTGAAGCGCTCAGTGTGTATGGCAGGCTGACGCCGACCGATGCAGCCAACTATGCAAGGGTGAAAACTGCTTTGCTGAAGCGATTTAGGTTTACTGTAGAAGGTTTCCGGGACAGATTTCGGACAGGAAAGCCAGCTGATGGTGAGACGGCTACGCAGTATGCCGCCCGACTTTGCCATTATTTTGACAGATGGATTGAACTTTCAGGGACAGCGCAGGAGTACGATGAACTCAGAGAGCTCCTAATTAGAAAACAATTTCTTACTAGTTGCCACCCAAGACTGTCGCTTTATTTGAAAGAGAGGAAGGCTGAGTCACTTGAAGGAATGCTTGAATTGGCTGATCAATTCTTGGAAGCGCAAGGTGGAACTAATTTGGCCAAGGTCAAGAAGGATTGTCCCGATGATTCGAAGAAATTGGCTCCCGAAGAAAAGAAGCGTGCACCAGAGAGCATTCCGCGATGTTTTCTATGCAACCGAGTGGGTCATCGCGCGAAAAACTGTCGAACGATCTTTACGAGCCCTACGGCAGTAAAATGTTTTAAGGGTGGTCAGACTGGGCACAAAGCACACGCATGTCGAAACGGGGAGAGTCAAACTCACCAGGTGTCCTGTGTGCTAGCAGCACCGAAATCCGATGATAAGGCCGTCACAGATGGATTCGTAGAGTTGAAAAGTGGGGAGAAAATTCCTATTGTGGGTGCTGTAATGTCAAAACAGCCAACCGGTGTTACGAAAGGAATGCCAACGCTGCCTGGAAAAGTGGCGGGCAAAACGATTACGGTGATAAGAGATACCGGCAGCTCCACTGTTATCGTGCGGAGAAATTTGGTACGGGAAAGCGAGTTGACAGGCAGAACGAAACCGGTTTGCCTAATTGACCGTACGGTTCGGATTCTTCCCGAAGCAGAGATTGAGGTTAAAACCCCGTACTTCAGCGGGAAGGTTACTGCTTTATGTATGACGTCCCCCCTTTACGACCTTGTCATCGGAAACATCGCCGGGGCGCGAGGACCGAATGATCCGGAAAGTTTGGGAGAAGACCCTAAGATAGAGCCCTCGCCAATCCAGCGACCGCGAGATACAGTGGAGGAGCATCCCGTGACGGATCTCACTAGAGCCCAAGGTGAAGCCGCGATGCAAGGGACCATGAATGATAAGATGATCGTGACGAATGAGTTCACGGGCCGAGAAACTGGACTTACGTCGGCACGACCTCAACCGGCTGACAGTGTAAAGGAGACGGAGTCGGCCAGCCGAGCCAAATGTAGAGACATGAACAAGCTGGTAAATAAACAGACAGGACTCGTCGAACGTCATGACCCGTTAGCAGGGTCGGAAGTGACAACGATGGCTGAGACGCCGCCTCAGATATCGTCGTTGGAAAGGGCTCGCCGAAAAAGAACGTGGAAACACAAGAAGAGATCGAGCGAGCACCGCAAGAAAGGGCGCAAGCGCCGCTCAAAGTACACAGGATAAGTGCTGAAGTCGAATCCGATTGAGTTTGGCAGTGCTGAGTGCCATATGTTGTGGTAATGTTGTGTTATCCTGTGTCACAAGTGTCGAAGTGTCTGTGATGTGATGTATAGTGTTGTATATTTGAGGTAATGAGTGAACTTTGTACGTTTGTATTGTTTGGAATGAGTGATGAAGTGTTGTAGTCGTGTACCTGTGGCTATATTTCATGTGTTGTGGAATTGAACTACATTGTAAGATTGTATTGAGCGATCTATTGCGAACGTGAAGTGTCATGAGCGACGGTTTGTGTTACAGTCTTTCAGAGTGTGTGGTGACTGTTCGCGCTCGTTTGTGTGGTTTTGAATATTATGAGATAATATTCTTAAAGTGAAGGGCAGTGTCACAGAACGAGCGCTAAAAACGGGCGCGCCGCCAAATTCTTGCGATAACGCGCCCAGAGAGACGCGGCGAGGTCAACGAAAAAAAAAGAAAGGAGAAGTCAAGCATCCAAGGCTCCCCGGGCGCGCGACGCCTCTCCTCTGGGAAGCGTGGCTTCGCCGATGAACCTCCTCACCCCACGGCGGCGGCCGGGCAAGCGCTAGAATTTTCCAGAAGGAAAGGGGCGTGTATGCCGAGTTGAGTCATCTGTCGAGGACGGCCCCCGTACAGTCCCGCGCCTCTCCCCAGCCTCCGCTGCGCATCGCGCCGACGAAATGAGAACTTTCTGGAATGTCGCGTGGAAGGTATTTAACCGAGCAGCCAAGACAAGAGAGAGGAGGAGAAGACGGAAGTTGCGCCAGAGTGCGAAGGGATCCCGCCGTGTAGTCGGCGAGGGTTTGTCCGTAGGGACGAAGCAGGAGATGAAGAGGATTTCCACCTGAGGGGTGAAGGCCCGAGCTACAGGCAAGAGAGTGTGTTTACCACTATCGAGCGAAGACGCGTGGCGATAGCTGCGTTTGTGAAGCCGACGTGTTCGGGCGAAGAAGTTTGAAGCTTAGAGAATGGCCAATTGAAGGCGCGAGGTTTCCTGGAAGAGAAACTTCGAGGGCAGCTGAACGACAACAACGCTGGACTTTGAGTGAGTAATTCTCGGAAGAGTATCATCTCGACTTTTGGTTCCAAGAACTTTGGACTGAACAGGTTTTCTATCTCTTTAGTCTTTAAGTGTCTTGGTTGTTCAATGCATGCGACTGCATTGTAGTGCGTATCGTTCGTTGTCTATGTCCGTTGTTTTGAGTGTGGCTGATTGTACTGTATAGTACGTTGTTTGGTGTGTGACGTATTGTATGTAACTATTGTGGAGTGTGCATACGTGTGTATTGTTTTTGATCTGCCGTTAATGAGAATATAATTTTGTTTGTTTATCAACTCTCGGCTCTGACTTGTTCTTTGGACCACAGCCGGCGTCCGCTGGCGCGCCAAAAAGGACCACTTCTAAATTGTCCACGCTTTCGTGGTGCGGTTCGGGGGGCCGATACTTCGACCCTTGGAATTAGCCCGGAGATTGCCTCTCTAATTAACGGGACTGGTGTGACAATTAATCTGGCGTCCGCGACTCAGGACCTTTTGGTGCACAGTGTGTCCAAAGTAGTGAGAAAGAGCCTCGAGTTGTTGATACTGCTATCGGACCGATTTTGTGTGTTGTTCAGTGTTCTCGTTAACGAGTGCAGGGGAGTGTTCCGATAGACTGATTTAGGCAGATACTTTTTGCACACGGCAAGGTTTATTTGCGAGTTACGAGACACAATAGATCTCGAAAAGTTAGTCGCTCTTGGTGAGAAGATGGGTCTTTCTGGCGCCGAACTACGGAAGTGGGTCACCCAGAAGGAAAAAGAAGAAAAAGAGAGAGCCAAGGAAGAAAAAGCAGCTGAGTTGGAACGAGAGAGGTTGGCAGCTGAAAGGGCGAAGGAAGAAAGAGAGCAACAATTGAAGTTGGAATTGGAGAGAGAAAAGTTGGCAGCTGAAAGGGCAAGAGAAGAAGAGAGCCAAGGGAGCGACAGCTGAAGGAAGAAAGAGAGCAGCAATTGAAGTTGGAGCTGGAGAGAGAAATACTGGCAGCTGAGAGGGCGAAAGAAGAAAGAGAGGAAAGGGAACGGCAGCGACAGCACGAGATAGAACTCGAGCGGCTCCGTTTGCACAGCCGAAGTGAAACTCCCGTCCAAGCTAGAGTGAAAGCAGCGAACGGGAAGATCATTGGCTTCCGCTTGAACCGAGCAAGCTGCTCGTAGCGCTTTGATGAAAGGAAGGACGACCTTGACGCGTACCTTCCCGGTTTGAGACAATTGCGAGGAGCCAGAACTGGCCAGAACATCAATAGGCAACTGCTTTAAGTACCTGCTGAGTGGTGAAGCGCTCAGGTGTATGGCAGGCTGACGCCGACCGATGCAGCCAACTATGCAAGGGTGAAAACTGCTTTGCTGAAGCGATTTAGGTTTACTGTAGAAGGTTTCCGGGACAGATTTCGGACAGGAAAGCCAGCTGATGGTGAGACGGCTACGCAGTATGCCGCCCCGACTTTGCCATATTTTGACAGATGGATTGAACTTTCAGGGACAGCGCAGGAGTACGATGAACTCAGAGAGCTCCTAATTAGAAAACAATTTCTTACTAGTTGCCACCCAAGACTGTCGCTTTATTTGAAAGAGAGGAAGGCTGAGTCACTTGAAGGAATGCTTGAATTGGCTGATCAATTCTTGGAAGCGCAAGGTGGAACTAATTGGCCAAGGTCAAGAAGGATTGTCCCGATGATTCGAAGAAATTGGCTCCCGAAGAAAAGAAGCGTGCACCAGAGAGCATTCCGCGATGTTTTCTATGCAACCGAGTGGGTCATCGCGCGAAAAAACTGTTCGAACGATCTTTACGAGCCCTACGGCAGTAAAATGTTTTAAGGGTGGTCAGACTGGGCACAAAGCACACGCATGTCGAAACGGGGAGAGTCAAACTCACCAGGTGTCCTGTGTGCTAGCAGCACCCGAAATCCGATGATAAGGCCGTCACAGATGGATTCGTAGAGTTGAAAAGTGGGGAGAAAATTCTATTGTGGGTGCTGTAATGTCAAAACAGCCAACCGGTGTTACGAAAGGAATGCCAACGCTGCCTGGAAAGTGGCGGGCAATAACGATTACGGTGATAAGAGATACCGGCAGCTCCACTGTTATCGTGCGGAGAAATTTGGTACGGGAAAGCGAGTTGACAGGCAGAACGAAACCGGTTTGCCTAATTGACCGTACGGTTCGGATTCTTCCCGAAGCAGAGATTGAGGTTAAAACCCCGTACTTCAGCGGGAAGGTTTACTGCTTTATGTATGACGTCCCCCCTTTACGACCTGTCATCGGAAACCTCGCCGGGGCGCGAGGACCGAATGATCCGGAAAGTTTGGGAGACGACCCTAAGATATGAGCCCTCGCCAATCCAGCGACCGCGAGATACAGTGGAGGAGCATCCCGTGACGGATCTCACTAGAGCCCAAGGTGAAGCCGCGATGCAAGGGACCATGAATGATAAGATGATCGTGACGAATGAGTTCACGGGCCGAGAAAATGGACTTACGTCGGCACGACCTCAACCGGCTGACAGTGTAAGGAGACGGAGTCGGCCAGCCGAGCCAATGTAGAGACATGAACAAGCTGGTAAATAAACAGACAGGACTCGTCGAACGGTCATGACCCGTTCGCAGGGTCGGAAGTGACAACGATGGCTGAGACGCCGCCTCAGATATCGTCGTTGGAAAGGGCTCGCCGAAAAAGAAGTGGAAACACAAGAAGAGATCGAGGCGAGCACCGCAAGAAAGGGCGCAAGCGCCGCTCAAAGTACACAGGATAAGTGCTGAAGTCGAATCCGATTGAGTTTGGCAGTGCTGAGTGCCATATGTTGTGGTAATGTTGTGTTCTCCTGTTGTCACAAGTGTCGAAGTGTCTGTGATGTGATGTATAGTGTTGTATATTTGAGGTAATGAGTGAACTTTGTACGTTTGTATTGTTTGGAATGAGTGATGAAGTGTTGTAGTCGTGTACCTGTGGCTATATTTCATGTGTGTGGAATTGAACTACATTGTAAGATTGTATTGAGCGATCTATTGCGAACGTGAAGTGTCATGAGCGACGGTTTGTGTTACAGTCTTTCAGAGTGTGTGGTGACTGTTCGCGCTCGTTTGTGTGGTTTTGAATATTATGAGATAATATTCTTAAAGTGAAGGGCAGTGTCACAGAACGAGCGCTAAAAACGGGCGCGCCGCCAAATTCTTGCGATAACGCGCCCAAGAGACGCGGCGAGGTCAACGAAAAAAAAAGAAAGGAGAAGTCAAGCATCCAAGGCTCCCCGGGCGCGCGACGCCTCTCCTCTGGGAAGCGTGGCTTCGCCGATGAACCTCATCACCCCACGGCGGCGGCCGGGCAAGCGCTAGAATTTTCCAGAAGGAAGGGCGTGTATGCCGAGTGAGTCATCTGTCGAGGACGGCCCCCGTACAGTCCCGCGCCTCCTCCCCAGCCTCCGCTGCGCATCGCGCCGACGAAAATGAGAACTTTCTGGAATGTCGCGCGGAAGGTATTTAACCGAGCAGCCAAGACAAGAGAGAGGAGGAGAAGACGGAAGTTGCGCCAGAGTGCGAAGGGATCCCGCCGTGTAGTCGGCGAGGTTTGTCCTTAGGGACGAAGCAGGAGCTGAAGAGGATTTCCACCTGAGGGGTGAAGGCCCGAGCTACAGGCAAGAGGAGTGTGTTTACCACTATCGAGCGAAGACGCGTGGCGATAGCTGCGTTTGTGAAGCCGACGTGTTCGGGCGAAGAAGTTTGAAGCTTAGAGAATGGCCAATTGAAGGCGCGAGGTTTCCTGGAAGAGAAACTTCGAGGGCAGCTGAACGACAACAACGCTGGACTTTGAGTGAGTGATTCTCGGAAGAGTATCATCCAGACTTTTGTTCCAAGAAGTTTGGGCTGGATAGGTTTCTATCTCTTTAGTCTTTAAGAGTCCTGGTTGTTCAATGCATGCGACTGCATTGTAGAGCGTATCGTTCGTTGTCTATGTCCGTTGTTTTGAGTGTGGCTGATTGTACTGTGTAGTACGTTGTTTGATTGGTGACGTATTGTATGTAACTATTGTGGAGTGTGCATACGTGTGTATTGTTTTTGATCTTGCCGTTAATGAGAATTAATTTGTTTGTTTATCAACTCTCGGCTCTGACTTGTTCTTTGGACCACAGCCGGCGTCCGCTGGCGCGCCAAAAAGGACCACTTCTAAATTGTCCACGCTTTCGTGGTGCGGTTCGGGGGGCCGATACTTCGACCCTTGGAATTAGCCCGGCGATTGCGTCCCTAATTAACGGGACTGGTGTGACACACGGCCAGGATATCGCAAGGCCGCAGATATATAGTGTTGGTCTCTAGAAGCATATTAGCTTGGTGTTCCGTCTCTGTATCCAAGAGCCGGGCTCCTTGTGCTGTGAAATGGCTCTTAACTAGGGCTCCACCGAGAATCGTTTCAATTTCAAAATATAGTTCAATAGGGTCCACTTGCCTCAAGTTAGCTCCTTCTGATGATGAGCAATTAACACAGGAATTCCCACCGTCCTGTCTTTGCGATGTTGCACAAGACAGAAACCACCCTCGTCCATGGCTAATCTGTGAGGTTCACCACTGTTGCGGTCACCGGTGACAGTTGATTCGTCCTCCGATTAAGCGCTGTGTTGTCGCTGGCAGTAGTATGCTTGAGCAATTCAGCTGGTGCTTCTGACCTGGTGTCACACCTTGGGAGGTCATGGCGGCGCTCTCACTGATTCTTGTTTCTGTTCTTCTGGCACATTTCGACGCGGCGGGCAATGCAGCACTCATTGCTCGACGAATACGGCAGGTACCTTTTCGAGTCGCCCGACGTCTTGAGCAGTGCTGAGCCGTAATATAAACAAAAATAACAATAAATGCAGACAGATCTACTTAAACAAGCAGCAACAGCTTCGTCGTCTTCGTTCTCCCTTCATGACAAGCAACAACGCCGTGGTTGAACACATAACAACAATGCAAAACTTCGTTTACCACTGAGTCACTGAAACGCTGCATTCACACAATATTTATTACGCCTCATGTTTGTGACGATACCAAACGCACTTTACGATCTGTTTAAACTGTAAAGCGGCAACTACATCGAAATGATCTTGGTCAACGAAGGGTACGACGACGATACAAAGCACTCTCGGCAAGTGTACGAACTGATCTTGATGCAGTGCTTATACAGCAGGGCAAGGCCAATTGTGTCTGTAGATTGTGCTGCACAAGCGTACAAGCAAAGCAGTTAAACTTGTGCCAACAGAGCGGGACAAACTGACCTTCGAAGATGAGCATGATGAATGCGCACACGCTAGCGTGGCTAGCAGACGATGGCGGTGGCTCCACTCATTCTCGGGGCGAATAGCTTTCTAATAGTTTTGCTGTTGTTTCATTTTTAGGGGCGAAGCTCCTTATAACAAAACCCGTTCATCCCTCGTAGCCATTGTAGTGTGTAACAAGTATAACAATTTGACCTCCAAGGCGGTGACAGGGACATATTTCTTCTGTGCGTTGTTGAACAATAAAAAATAGTGCTCAATGTACTTGCCAATGGCTGCTAGTGGGAAATGAGAGACAGGAGCATTCGGCTTTTAGTTAACGCACACGCTGCAATCCCCATTAGCAGCCGTCGGCATGTACATTAAGCACTATCTGACAAGACAGGGTTACTATGTTATACTTGCTGGGTGTAACCTCCTTAGTTTTAGAAAGGTTTAGCGAGCGTTGAGCCGCAGTGCCATGAATGCAATAACTAGTATATACTATGAATGAACTCGAGGTGGTTAACAGTGGGAAGTAGACACGAAGCGCAAGACGGAATAAAGTAAAAGCCGAATTCTCCTGTCTCTCATTTCCCATTAGCACCCATTGGCATGTACATTGAGCACTATCTGACAGGATAAGTTTGCTACGTTATACTCACTGGGCGTGACCTCCTTGGTTTTAGATAGGTTTAGCGAGCGTTGGGCCGCAGTGCCATGAATACAGTGAACTAGTATATACCATGAACTCGAGGTGGTTAAAGGTGGGAAGTAGACCCGAAGCGCAAGCCCTAAGAAAGTGTGTGTGTGCCACCTCTCATTTAGTCCTTGGAATGTCCGCTGGATGGCGGTGCTTCTATATGGAGAAAATATGATGAAAAGATGCGAGATGGTGGTACTTGGAGTGTTGAATAGATGGACGAACGGACACACAGACAGATGCATGGATGGACGCATGAACGGACGCAGGGACGGAATGCAGGCACGAACGCAGGGACGGACGCACGAACAGACGCACGCAAATGACAGGCGGATGGACGCATGGACGAACGGAAGCAAGAACGAATGGACTGGACGAATGCTTTTGCCCCACTCTCCATCATTCACTCCGTGGATATGCTGCCAATACTTTTATAGGCTCTGCGTGACCTCACCTTCGTGAAGAAAACGTGAACTTCAGTTTTTCGGAGGCTAGTTCATGAGGATCTGCCGTAGCAGTCCCAGCTGCTTTTGGCTGGGCTGTTTTCCATAAGCGAGGCTTTCTCATTGCGTTTTTATGATTTAATTTGTCATTTTATCACTGTGTTTCTCATTGTGTTTCTCTTATGGCTCGTTGGTGAAGGAAAGTTTCCTTACACTTTTTTTCAAACAAGATGTAAGCTTTGATTCCAAAGCAAGAGTGCAGATAAACCAAAGTGCAGAGTGCAAACTACAGAGTGCAAACTGCAGCCCCCTCTAAACATTTCCATGATTGCAATAAATAACGTATGTCGTTTAAATTTACGCCTCGTCTTTCCTCAAAGCAAACAACTTCCGAAAGAATATGCCATAATAAATTAGTCATTCGCCAAACCGTTGCATTTTTTGTTCGATATTACTTGGTGCTCCAGCCTTTGAATCAATATTTCTCCTCCAGTGATACGGCAATAATCGTTCAAATTATTTATCCCCTTCACTCCGAGGATTTATTGGCAAGCCGGACGCACATTGTTTGACAGCTAAAACTTTTACGCGAGCTAATAGGGTGGGCTCCAAAGCTAAAATTGATGAGATAAACCCTTTAACATACCCGGTAGCGCGTTTTACCAAATTAATTGCAGTTGCTTAACCGAAACAGGCAAATAGTGATGATAGGGTATTGTGACGGCAGCTCGTTAGTTCCAATCTTATAGTTTCGGATTGTTATCCTGTTTTTGCAAAGTCTTGTAGAAACGCTAGTCACAGCGCCACAAGTTGCATAGCTTGAAACGCTGATAAAATGCCAGGTTAATAGGCACTCCAAAAACACTATTGAGTAAAGCTAAGTGAGTGAATAAATATTGTGGTGAACCAACCTTCATATACTTCAACACACGTGATGTGAGCCGTGCAGAATACTGCACTGAAGTTTGTGTCTCATCTCTTAAAATGCTACATATATTTGTTGAAGTAGAGTTCGCTACAGAGTACACTCTGCAATAACGCTGTATATATTTCGTATTTTGTCAATAGCAATTTTCGTATTTTGTCAAGTTTTTCTACCCAATTCACCAGAAATGCATAACTTTGATGCATCTCGTCATTTCAGTGATAAAGATAATCCAGCGTGTCATTAGTTTTGACATGAAAGTGAATTCTGGTTACGAGAATAATATTACCGAGTACCATCCATACTTACAAGATTTCAATAGCAGAACTGGAGTAATGTCTGCTGTAATAATTGTTTTCATATTCCCAGTATCATGGAGTATTATTGATTCTGATATAAATACTTATAGTATAGCTCTATGTGATACCATGAAAGTTCCATAGTCGCACCTCAATATACACCATAAAATTTTTTCTCCACCCCTCCCTATTGCCATTTTCAGTTGTATGTAAGAAGGGTCAAGGCACCTATGTTGCATACGCTAAACCCACGTGATGAAAGCATTTTGAACGTCGTTTTCTCCAACTATTGGTGATATCAGCTGCCTGCCTTCGTTTTATTATATAAGCAATCCGTAAGCACAGAACACGCAGCAACAAAACTTATACATAAGGAGCAGCTACAAAGGCATAGGAAACTTATACTAAGCGAAGAATGAGCTGGCCCATTGAATTACAAAGCTGCTTCACATAAATTGCTTATAGTAAAAAATTGCCACGAGAATATTTGAGAAAACAACTTCTAAAGGACATTATAAATTTCATTGGCTGTCTGTACAAGCCTTTCATGGTGCAAACAGATGGCGCAAAGCAGTAGAAGCTTTCACTTGAAATGTTGAAATTTTGGAGGATATGACCCAATACGTACTGATCTAATTGCAATGACCTACATATATACAAACATACATACATTTAGCATGCAGATAATACAGAAAAAGACAAGGCTTGCACGGAAGTCGCAGCGCAGTCGCAGCGAAAACATGTAGAATGGCTTCTCAGGGCCTTCTCTAAACACTCTTTGGAAGCACACTTCCTGGATACCCACTACGCCCTAAATATTCAGAATGTCTACATGTTAGGCTGGCATTCACTATGCTATCATTCGCCTTTTTTCGGAGAAGCGCGGTATTCGCTTAACACTTGTTGCATTCAGGGGCTGACTGCGATGAAGAATTACGCATGATTTGAGTATTGTTATGCCTGCGAGTCCACAGCGGACATCCGTGCCTCTGAAAAAGGCAATCTGTGTCAAGGCCAGCCTGCCTGACGCGAACAACTCAACAGCGTAAACACGCGCGGCGCCTTTCTGTCGCTCACGTGCAGTGAGTCACCTCAGCAAGCGAGCCCGTCAAAAAAACAACTGGCGCCTTCCTGTCTGGAGGGTCTGACGCAATGCTTTGCGACGTCACTCGTCCTTGGGTGTAACCTCCTTAGTTTTAGAAAGGATTAGCGAGCGTTGAGCCGCAGTGCCATGAATATAATAAACTAGTATATACCATGAATGAACTCGAGGTGGTTAACAGTGGGAAGTAGACACGAAGCGCAAGACGGAATAAATTAAAAGCCGAATTCTCCTGTCTCTCATTTCCCATTAGCAGCCATTGGCATGTACATTGAGTACTATCTGAGAGGATAAGTTTGCTACGTTATACTCACTGGGTGTGACCTCCTTGGTTTTAGAAAGGCTTAGCGAGCGTTGGGCCGCAGTGCCATGAATACTGTGAACTAGTATATACCATGAACTCGAGGTGGTTAAAGGTGGGAAGTAGACCCGAAGCGCAAGCCTTAAGAAAGTGTGCGTGTGCCACCTCTCATTTAGTCCTTGGAATGTCCGCTGGATAGCGGTGCTTCTATATGGAGAAAATATGATGAAAAGATGCGAGATGGTGGTACTTGGAGTGTTGAATAGATAAACGAACGGACATACAGACAGATGCATGGATGGACGCATGAACGGACGCAGGGACGGATGCAGGGACGAACGCAGGGACGGATGCAGGGACGAACGCAGGGACGGACGCACGAACAGACGCACGCAAAGACAGGTGGATGGACGCATGGACGAACGGAAGCAAGAATGAATGAACGGACGAATGCTTTTCCCCACTCTCCATCATTCACTCCGTGGATATGCTGCCAATACTTTTATAGGCTATGCGTGACCTCACCTTCGTGAAGAAAACGTGAACTTCGGTTTTTTCGGAAGCTAGTTCATGGGATCTGCCGTAGCAGTCCCAGCTGCTTTTGGCTGGGCTGTTTTCCATAAGCGAGGCTTTCTCATTGAGTTTTTATGATTTAATTTGTCATTTTATCACTGTGTTTCTCATTGTGTTTCTCTTATGGCTCGTTGGTGAAGGAAATTTTTCTTACACTTTTTTTAAACAAGATGTAAGCTTTGATTCCAAAGCAAGAGTGCAGATAAACCAGAGTGCAGAGTGCAAACTAAACAGAGTGCAAACGGCAGCACCCTCTAAACATTTCCATGATTGCAATAAATCACGTATATCGTTAAAATTTACGCCCCGTCTTTCCTCAAAGCAAACAACTTCCTGAAAGAATATGCCATAATATATTAGTCATTCGCCAAACCGTTGTATTTTTTTTTGTTCCATATTGTTTTGGTGCTCCAGCCTTTGAATCAATATTTCTCCTCCAGTGATACGGCAATAATCATTCAAAATATTTATCCCCTTCACTCCGAGGATTTATTGGCAAGCCGGACGCACATTGTTTGACAGCTAAAACATTTACGCGAGCTAAAAGGGTGGGCTCCAAAGCTAAAATTGATGAGATAAACCCTTTAACATACCCGGTAGCACGTTTTACAAATTATTGCAGTTGCTTAACCGAAACAGGCAAATAGTGATGATAGGGGTATTATGACAGCGGCTCATTAGTTCCGATCTTATAGTTTCGGATAAGTTATCCTGCTTTTGCAAAGTCTTGTCGAAACGCTAGTCACAGCGCCACAAGTTGCATAGCTTGAAACGCTGATAAAATGCCAGGTTAATAGGCACTCCAAAAACACTATTGAATAAAGCTAAGTGAGTGAATAAATATTGTGGTGAACCAACCTTCATATACTTCAACACACGTGATGTGAGCCGTGCAGAGTACTGCATTGAAGTTTGTGTCTCATCTCTTAAAATGCTACATATATTTGTTGAAGTAGAGTTCGCTACAGAGTACACTCTGCAATAACGCTGTATAGATTTCGTATTTTGTCAATAGCAATTTTCGTATTTTGTCAAGTTTTTCTGCCCAATTCACCAGAAATCATAACTTTGAGGCATCTCTTCATTTCAGTGATAAAGATAATCCAGCGTGTCATTAGTATTGACATGAAAGTGAATTCTGTTCACGAGAATAATATTACCCAGTACCATCCATACTTACAATTTCAATAGCAGAAACTGGATTAATGTCTGCTGTAATAATTATTTTATATTTCCAGTATCATGGAGTATTATTGGTTCTGATATAAATATTTATAGTATAGGTCTATGTGCTACCAAGGAAGTTCCATGTCGCACCTCAATATACACCATAAAATTTTTTCCACACCCCTCCCCATTGCCATTTTCAGTTGTATGTAAGAAGGGTTAAGGCACCTATGTTGCATACGCTAAACCCACGTGATGAAAGCATTTTGAACGTCGTTTTCTCCAACTATTGGTGATATCAGCTGCCTGCCTTCGTTTTATTATATAAACAATTCGTAAGCACAGAACACGCAGCAACAAAACTTATTCATAGGGAGCAGCTACAAAGGCAAAGGAACCTATACTAAATGAAGAATGAGGCCGCCCATTGAATACAAAGCTGTTTCACATAAATTGCTGAGAGTAAAAAATTGCCACGAGGAATATTTGAGACAGCAACTTCCTAAAGACATTATAAATTTCATTGGCTGTCTGTATAAGCCTTTCATGGTGCAAACAGATGGCGCAAAGCAGTGGATGCTTTCACTTGAAATGTTGAAATTTTGGAGGATATGACCCAATACGTACTGATCTAATTGCAATGACCTACATATATACAAACATACATAGATTTAGCATGCAGATAACACAGAAAAAGACAAGGCTTGCACGGAAGTAGCAGCGCAGTCACAGCGAAAACATGTAGAATGGCTTCTCAGGGCCTTCTCCAAACACTCTTTGGAAGCACATTTCCTGGATACCCACTAAGCCTTAAATATTCAGAATGTCTACATGTTAGGCTTGCATTCACTATGCTATCATTCGCCTTTTTTTGGAGAAGCGCGGTATTCGCTTAACACTTGTTGCATTCAGGGGCTGACTGCGATGAAGAATTACGCATGATTTGAGTATGTGTCACAGCAATAGGTGATGAAGAAGAAGCTTTTGTAATGTGTTTGAGCGTTGGACGACCCAGTCGTTACGAAATTAGCGTTGTGTGACACCTGGCTGTTACTTCGGTGTTCTAAAACGCTTTGCTATTCATAATACCGCGATTTCTTTCACGACACCGAGCCTGCTTGAGGCAAGTTAGTGAACGAGTCCCAAGAAGCGGCATAGCTGAGCAGTGAAATACTGGGCTGGCACGCCGTGGGCTTGGGTTCAAATCTCACAAATTCAGCACATGTCCTAGGTGTAATTGAGTATATTTCTCTTATTTCGTGCGACAGTGGTTATGGACACCGGCGGCAGCGGCATTGCGCTTGACCCATGTAGTGGTCTCATAACAGGTTTTGCCGTAAAACTTGTACTTTTTAAAATTTGGCACTATAATTAGTGCCCTTTTATCTATATATAAACTAAGATAGTTTTCTGCTGTAATAAATATTTTCATTCAGGGTGCGTAATTAGTGAGCATCAGCCTCCTTTTGTAGAAGTCGTATTTTAAAGCAGGATCTATTTGGGCTCGCTTCAAGGTGTTAAAGGACCCGCAGATTCGGTGCGAGTTATGAAACCACGGATGGAAGAAAGGTCACCCACGTACAATTATTCTACTATGATCCTTTGCGAGGTTAAAGTGCGTGCGCTTATTGTGTCACCCAGAAATGTTATGGTTCAGCAGAAAAGAATTGTAACCATTAGAAAAAGCTGTTTTTCCCTACAATGACAATCAGCTGCTTCGTTAGCACCAGGATACGTAGAAAAACTACCAGCACATCTCGTGTTTTAGAGAACAGATGAAACACTTGAAGACTATGCACTCATCAGTTTCATTCGCCGTATTTTTTAAATTATATACGCATGGCGTGTGCGACTATGTGAAATGGGACAAAGAGTTCGGTCATTCACGTTTCACCAATGAGGGAAAAAGAGAATGCGGCAAAAGAAGCACCTTAACTGACTGGAATGCATTGACAAGGCATTAATACCTTAGCGCCACTCCAATAAATCCATCGCTCGCGCGCGTAAGGCACCTATGGTGTTTCCTGTTCTTTTTTTTTTTAACAATCTATAAAAAACCTTGTTTTTTCAGTATTCTCGCAATCACATGCCTGAAATCCGTAATAAAGAGTTCACGATGGACGCAAGGAAGCAATGGAGAAAAAGAAAGGAGCGAAGACATATTGACATCGGCTGCTTATTACGTTTCAATACAGCTTGAAATGGCGAGTATTTGATGGTAATAACGGAATCAGATGTGGCACGAAAGGTAGAGAGGCTGCAATGTCAAATACGTGCTTCGCATTGACAATAACGAGCTTTTGGAGGATGCAGATGACATCTATATATGTCTGTGTTTCGCATAGAAAAAAAGACTTGTGGGAATGCGAATAGAAAAGAGGCGGAGTTGAAGAGAAAGGGATGCCGAGAAGCATTTCTGCCCCCAGCTCAAACACGGCAAATTCTTCAGCTGTTCCTTTGTTAGAACGTCTTTTCCCGCATTTATCATGTTGACACTATGCATATATAAAAATAAACTGTCTAGAAAAAAAATAGCGCATATCTCTCGTGTGCAGTGCTTTCAGTAATATTTGCTTTCACGAACTAATTAAATTTCTGTCTGTGCGTTAATATTTAGGGGACAAAGAAAGAAACACGAATGTCCTGATATGTCTTGGAAGCTGACGATCGTATTTCTCTTCTCCTTCTGAGTCGATTACTTCATTTTGTTTCACATGATGCAACGAATTCGCCCCGCTTCACGAGTACACCAGTAATATGCGTCGAGTGTACTTAAGCCCGCAGTTGACGCTGTGTAGAGAGAGAGAGAAAAATAACGTTTATTGCACCCGTCTAGAATGACGGGGGAGGAGGCTTCGGCCTCTGCCCCCAATCATCCCCCTAGCCATCGGCCGGAATCCCTTGGGACTCGGCGGCGGTCAGGGCCAGACCGATGACTTGACGCTGTTCTTCGGCGTCACGGCTGTGTAATAAGGCCTCCCAGGATTCTACGTTTCTACTTGGATCATTGTAGGATGAGCAGCTTCATACACGGCGCACTAAACCCGCAGTGCTGTTGCAGTGTGCACATCTGGAGTTGAACACTTGCGGGTGCCATTTACTGTACAGGTGAGGGTTTGGAAACACGCCGGTTTGCAATTTTCGCCACATAATTTCCTCCTTTTTGCTCAGCTGTTTAGCTGCCTTTGGACAAATCTTACGGTGGAGTTTATAGTGTGCGCTGATTTCCTGAAACGTTCGTAGTTCGTCTCTTGTGGAAAGGGGCTGCTCGCGCGAAGGCGGTGGGTCAGCGTCGATCGACCGGAAAGTGAGCCCTCGGGCGATCGCGTGCGCCTTCTCATTCCCCTTCAGACCTTGATGGGCCGGGGACCATACTAGTGAGATTAGCTCTGCGGGTACTGGTCCTTGTCTTAGAATTCTGGCGGCTGTAGCAGAGATCCTGCCCATATCGTAGTTTTTAATGGCTGACTTAGAGTCGCTATCAATCACTCGTGTGCCTTTTCGAGCTATTGCCAAAGGAATCGCAAGTTCTTCTGCCTCTGTGGTGGTTGTGTTCTTAGCGGTGCAGCACGAGACTAGGTCCCCGTTCTCGCGAACCACTACCGCTGTGTGTGCTCCCTTTCTTTTGTATTCTGCAGCGTCCGTGTAAAGCACGCCAGATCGACCTTCAAGTTTCGCCTGCAGGGCTACAGCTTTAGCTTTGCGTCTGCCTTCATGAAACGCCGGATGCATGTTTTTCGGCAGAGGAATAATTTTCAGTCTTGCCCTAGTTGATTTAGGTATGCTAGCGGTCTGCCTGGAACACTCTGTGGGCTCGAACCCCAAGCGCTCCATGGTTTTCCTCCCGATTTTACTTCTCAGAAGTCTTTGGCACTGTGACATCATGGCGGCTTCTATTAGTTCATCTAAAGTGTTGGAGACACCCAGCCCAAGAAGTTTAACCATAGAGGTGTTCGGGGGAAGCCCTTGCGCAGTCTTGATGCCTTTCCTTATAATAGCTTCAATTTTATCTTAAATTAAGCAGAGCAGAAAATGATAAAATTGACGCTGTGTAGAAAGTCTTTGAGTTTCATGCCTCTCTTTAATTAAAAAGAAAGCGTGTTTAAAGAAGAGTCTGAGATGCCACTCTTCCAACTTTAGCTGTAGCAAAAGCTGACAAAGACCACGCACAGGCATTACCATTTTTTTCTTTGCATACCTATTAGTAAGTAAGAGTTTCTCATTTCATTGCACTTTTCGCCTCTCAGCCCTGACGCTGTATACGCCTCGGGTTCTTTTAGACTATCTTCAGAGTCGGCCAAGCATGTCCAGCAATTATGCCGAGCAATTACATTGTCATATGACGTCATACCATGATATGTTAGTAACTACACAGACTTTTCTGAGCTACCCGCCGCGGTGGTCTAGTGGCTAAGGTACTCGGCTGCTGACCCGCAGGTCGCGGGTTCGATTCCCGGCTGCGGCGGCTGCATTTCCGATGGAGGCGGAAACGTTGTAGGCCCGTGTACTCAGATTTGGGTGCACGTTAAAGAACCCCAGGTGGTCAAAATTTCCGGAGTCCTCCACTACAGCGTCTCTCATAATCAAATGGTGGTTTTGGGACGCTAAACCCCACAAATCAATCAATCAGACTTTTCTGAGCTGTGATGTCTTGATGCCGAAATACAATTCTTTCTCTCTCGACATGTCGCACTTTTGCAGAAGGTCACGTGCCTCTTTGGGTGGTCTTGTGAATGCCGCGAAGTCTTTCAAGGTTTTGAAAGCAACGTTTTAGAAGCAATGCGTCAACATAGAACTTCTAGGTTTCACGTACTTCAATGAAATCTATGAAGCAGGTGTGACAAGCATTCAGTGCGTGAACGTTGCACACAAAAGTTTCCTAAATGCATAGTCAACGCCGTGTATTCGCAAGTTCTGTAGACTGTTATGCCGCCCACGGCCACCAGCGTAACTTTTTCAAAGAGTATATTGGAGTAGAGACGGGGCAGCTGCGCTCATAGCATGTGCATGTACATCTTGGCTGGCGTTGAGCTTTCACTATAGCGTTTCTGTTGTAGTTACCGGGTGCACAAAAATCGGTGCAATTGTCGCACAGGCTCGGTTTGCGAAAAGGGTGCGCTTTTCAGACACAGCGAAGTAACAATTGAGACGCTTATTCATGTTCATTGATTGATTGATTGATTGATTGATTGATTGATATGTGGGGTTTAACGTCCCAAAACCACTTCATGATTATGAGAGACGCCGTAGTGGAGGGCTCCGGAAATTTCGACCACCTGGTGTTCTTTAACGTGCACCCAAATCTGAGCACACAGGCCTACAACATTTCCGCCTCCATCGGAAATGCAGCCGCCGCAGCCGGGATTCGAACCCGCGCCATGCGGGTCAGCAGCCGAGTACCTTAGCCACTAGACCACCGCGGCGGGGCTATTCATGTTCATCTGTACATGTACATCTGTACATGTGCATCTTACATCGGTAAGAATCCGCTTAAAGCTGAGAACGTGAAAAAAAGTACAGAGTGTTATAACACTGTTGGGGGTTTTGCGTGACAAACCAGGTAACGATCGTGAGGCATGCCTTAGTGGCGGACAACTTCCATGAATATCGCATGCCACTACAAGTGATCTGTTTGGCATTCAGTAACTTTTCACTTTCAACTAAGCATCGTATCTGAGTTTCTGAAGCGATTAGTTGGCGCATAATATGCGACTGCAAAAAAGGTAGAGCCATCGTGAAGCAAAAAAAAAAAACACTGCAGTGCAGGCCACACATATGCTCAGCGACTCCGATACTCTCTGTGGGAGCCGTATTGAACCACCCGTGCGCTCCCTATAGTTAACGAAACTTGCGATTAGTGCGTAGTGGCATTTGCGCTAGAATAGGGAGAAGAAAGAAGATAAAGGAAAGAGACAGAGAGAGAGAGAAAATAAGAATGAAATAAAGACAGGGAGGTTAACCACGGCTGAGCCTGGTAGGCTAACCTTCTCAGAGGAGGGAGTAAGAGGAATCAAAATCAGAGAGAGAGAGAGAAGGAGAGAAATGTCACTTATGCCGTCGTTAAAATGGCAGTTATTTGCTTAACATAACATACAGTGAGTCACACCCGTGTCATAATCAATTGAGCGCATTCGTTGCAATAAGTTGGACGCGTGGTCCTATGCACCCAAAATCTTGCCGAAGGTGAAGTTATGATGGGGCCGCTTGCATTCTCGAGCAACAGAATTCTGGAGGCTTGCGAGAACTGGATTTATTGGTGAACTGGAGTGAAAAGCAGGATGATCAATTCTAAAATTGAATAAGTTTTCATAAGACCACTCAATTATTGGCTCCTCTCCCACGGTGGGCATATGCCACAAAAGAAGGTCAACACGAACAAGAATTTAGACGTGCGGCCTGTTCGCTACACTAATTTGTGGAAAAGGAGATTATAGCTGAAAAGTTACGAAGAAGACAGCGGAGGAAGTGTTCTCATAAGCTTAAACAAGACTGTTTAGTTTCCCGGTTGCAGGAGATCAGGCGTATCTGATTTCCCTCTAGATAGACGAGTCATGGGGCCACTGAACGCTTCAGAGTACTGAATAGAGCACATCTAGTGCCTGTTGTGCGGACTGAGCGTATGGAAATTTCCGCTTGCCTTAGAACACGCGATGTTGTATTTGACAGTAAGTGAAGCACTGTGATAAGTTTGTTTTTCTCGTGAAGTTGTCACTCAGATATTCAGTGTTTCCTGTGACAGATGTGCGTAATCAGTCTATATCGTGGCTTCGCCGATGTATGTCAAGCTGTTTCAGTAGCGTCAATTGATGCTCTGGTGTGTGGGCGGCATCATCAATCATGATCATGTCAGGCCTGCCATGTATGTATATTGCATGTATGCAGCGAAATTCAAGAACTTTCAGGTTGTAAGCCCTAAGCATTTTCAACTGTAAAACTTTTTTGAAGCTTGACCTCAGTAAATACGTGAACTGTAATCACCATTCAGCAATGTGAATAAAGAAACAAAAGGTGAAAAAAAGGCAAAAGTACATTAAAACTAACTTTCTTTGTGTCGCAGGAAACGAACCCGTGTACCCACGGTCAATTGGCGGGCGTAATAATCACTACGCTACGCAAGTAGGCTTTCAGAGCATACCTTTGTGGGAAGAATATGATTACGGTATTGCATAGGTGCTACAAGTGCTTGTGGTGGCCAAGATGAAGAGAAATTGAAATAGAGCGGAAACTAAAAGACCAGAGATATAACTATAAAAAATAAATACATTATACATACATATACATATATATATATATATATATATATATATATATATATATATATATATATATATATATATATATATATATATATATATATATATATATATATATATGAAACACAAAACAGAAGAGAAGAAAGATGGAGAGTAGAAGTTCTTTTTGAGGGACGAAAGTAGCGCGTTAAACTCGAGGTTCACATATGAAATACACCAGAGCACAGCAACAACCAGAACACCCATAAAATGAATGGAAAGAGGTCACCTAGGTGTTGTATATAAATGTGGATGTTAACCTGATTGATTTGTGGGGTTTAACGTCCCAAAATCACCATATGATTATGAGAGACAACGTAGTGGAGGGCTCCAGAAATTTCGACCACCTGGGGTTCTTTAACGAGCACCCAAATCTGAGCACACGGGCCTACAACATTTCCGCCTCCATCGGAAATGCAGCCGCTGCAGCCGAGATTTGAACCCGCGACCTGTGGGACAGCAGCCGAGTACCTTAGCCACTAGACCACCGCGGCGGGGCGGTGGATGTTAACCTAAATATGCCAAAATTTAAATTGCACAAAGTTACAGCACAAATCTGGAGTTTTGACACCACATTATCTGTGCCATACGCTGCCTCCTTTCCTATGTGCCAGCTGTGATCCAGCTTAAATTAGATAAGCTGAATAAGAACTTGCTAGGCTTGAACAAGCTGTAATGTATTCATTTACCTACTCTTTATATAGCGCATTCTGCCTCCCGGAAACCTAATTTCTGATTCCCTTATTGTTACATAAAAACCCGAGAATTCGAAGAGCTCGTCTTATTGCATATATCAGGGGGGCGCTTATAGACAACAGAGTGAGACGCCCAAGGCGGTAGAGATGGTGTATTCTTCTGTTCTCTCATTTACTACGCAACAGGTGCATCCTCTGTTCCTGTCCTTACCGCTTGTGTCTGCTAGCGTCCTTCGAGTACCCTGAAAGCAGGTGGCTCGGAAAAGCTCGCTTCATGGCAATCAGCATTCGAGCACGAGGCTTTCTAGCGATAGGACAGGCTCACCTGAGCAAACAGAAGGATGTAGCCTAATTATGGACTTCATTAGGGAGACAGACGGGAACGGCGACCTTTGCACTACGCTATAGGCGTTAGAGTGGTAGACTAGAACCATTTTCTGTTCTTGTTGCCGAGCCAAGCTGCGGGTCTACGACAAGGTCATGAATGTGGTCACATGTGACGTGACTGAAGGCAAGTCCCGCCAATTTGTATGAGCCTACAGTACGGATGAAAGAAAAGCGCACAGATTCGGCGAGTAATTAGAAAGTGCGGTAGATGAGGCTTGGGGCTTTCGAAATTTGTTTTCCCGAGCCTAGCACTATGCCACAAACTTACTTTTTGTAGATCGTCAAAACTCGGAGATTGAAGCATTCATAATCAATAAATAAATATTTTGCTTTTCAGTGAGATCGAGCTATTTATGTATTGCAAGGTTTTGATTCATAAAATGGATGCATATAATTTTAAGCACGATCTGCGAAGAACGACACGATCTTATTCCTAATGATCAAACCCGTATGCGATTACCCTTTTCGAACAATAAAACAAAACAGCAAAAAGAAAGAACGTACAAGTCACCGTAAATCATAAGTCATGTGAGAGTAAAGACGTCATTTAAAATGTTTGTCGATGAGGTATTTAGTTAGTGGGGAAAGTTAGTGGGGAAGTTTTATTCAGTTAGTGGGGAAATAACAGTCGTTCTTTACGTTTTGCAAAGTTAGTATTGCAGAACCCTTCTTTCATCAATGTTTGTAAATGACGTTCAGCTCTCATCTAGGGTCGTGGATAAACGCGGTGTAAAAGATATTTTAAGCCCCAGCATTAAAATTATACCGTCATTTTATGAAATCTCTTTCATTCATGCAATGAAAAAGAAAGTAATAGAAAATAGCTACGTATAGAACACATGCATTGAGTTCTACGTAACACACCACAAACGTTATTTTTTTTTTCGTTTTCCATGTCAGAAATTTTTCCGTCTCTTGCAAAACATCACCTGCTGAGACTTTTCTTTATTTCTCTTTGTAGCTGTCGTGGCTTTGTTACGCTATTTTCAGCTCAGGCAGTGTACTACCTGGAGGCCATTCACGGTACATTTAAAACATGAAGGTTTAGTTAGTTTTCTCGACAAAATGTGTATTTAGAGACCACTAGGTGTGCGCAGCGCACAATGCCTACTTTTGTATTGCCCCAATAACACGAGTATCGCTTTATGAGAGCTAACTTTCTGCAACAATACCGTACTGGCACTATACTACTGTTCGGGAACAGAGAATAGTAAGGGCTATGGACAGCTGTTCCATGTTTTTGGTTCAATCTTTACTCGCGCACCGGTGCAACTCACAAAAGACCATCGCAATATCGCTGATATAGGCAACTATATAGCTCCTTGGTCCTACGCCCTTCTCGTACGAGAGTTGAATGAAACCGCATGAATACCCAATACAGAACTATTGTTTCCTACCAAATATTTTTGTTTTCTATGTTTTTTATCCTGTTAAATGTGTTAACTCAACACCTAACTATTGGTTTTGTAGCTCGTATTATCCTTTCTTGGCAGACACCCGCGTAGCATGTTTGTATAAACACCCAAGCAGACGTACGGTTTGCTCCAAATATGTTTGACGCATATCTATTAGAAGCTAACGGGAACAAATGATTATTGCACGAGCGACAGTAATTAAAGTGTTCGGTCCGTTTCCGTTTGATTAGTAGAACAGCAAAAGGTGGCATTTCCGGGGTGCTTCAAATGATCCTGTACGGGGCGGCTATCCAGTGCACGCTCTTATTTGAGCATTTGTATGTTGACTATGTAGTTTGTCAGGTAAATAATATCTACTGATTATCGTATTTTTTGCAGACATCATTACATTACTGTTGGATAAATATCGCTCTTACGTGGAGCATGTCTTCACATCTGCGACTTCATAGAGCTTTGTGTGCCGCGATCAGATATTCATTCTTAACCATATCGCTTTTTAAAGTCTGGCCAATGGCTGAAAGGCAAAAAATTCTCGTGTACCTAGGGAGTCTATGTTATACGAAGCACGCGGATTGAAGGTGGTTGTGCTTAATTCTTTTTATTGAGAAAGATGTCATGAAATGGCGCTAAATATATGTGAAAATCCACGCACACACGTTGTACAGCCGCGTATGTTCGATATTAGCAGTTGTTCAAGGTTGCGTAAGTATTTCAACAGAAACAGATAATCATTCTTTGCATTCGTCCAGTAAACGCTGCCTATGTCAGTTTTATATGCGAAGCATTTCTTAGCGAACCAGTGACTTTGAGCGTATCTATCTATCTATCTATCTATCTATCTATCTATCTATCTATCTATCTATCTATCTATCTATCTATCTATCTATCTATCTATCTATCTATCTATCTATCCACGACATTTAGCTCTCCTGGCCTTTCATATAATGATATGGATACCTAACTTGGTGTGGCATAACGTGACTCTATGAATAACATGACAAGTCGTAACATGAAAATAATGGAAAGTATGTCACGAATGTCATGATTTACATTTCATGGTCCTGTAGCTCTTTCGGTGGTTTCGTTCACATGGCATGTTGCAATATTGTCATGGTGTGACATGATTGCATGGTGAACACGAGCTAAAGACACTAACATAAAAATCGTGACATGCGTGTCATGTAACAACATAACTACATGCCACGCTCATGATGCGCTTGCGGCCGTTTCGCTCGCTTCACTTATACCGAATGTGGTAATACCAGACGTGAATGGATGACGAAGGTATGACACTGGTGCAAAAATAATAATCACGACATGCACGTCATGTAACAACACGACTACATACCACACTCATGATGCGCAAGCGGCCGTTTCGCTAGCTTTACATATGCCAAATTTGGTATTACGTGACGCCGATGGATGGCGAAGGTATCTGACTGCTGCAAATATAATAATAATGAAATTCGTGTCATCTGAGAACATGACTACAGGCCACAATCGAGGCGCCAATACATTTCGACATTACGCTGTGCGCGTGCTCACCGGCGTTCATTTTGTCACGTCATTCCGGCGTTGCCACGCCAGGCGCCGGTCTTGCCATATAATTGCAGGCGCGCGTCGCTCTGCGCTGCCTTGACGCAAGCGCGTTTTAGTGCGTCCGGCGTTCCTACATCACGAAAAGAGGGAGACGCAGTGTTGTCTGGGTAACGCAGCAGCGCGAAATGCAGCATGTCGCATTTCGCGCTGGTTGCCGTTGGGCCGCGCCCACGTACGCTGGTCGCACCGGTCGCGCCTGTCATCAGACTACAGAGTGCTCGCGTTTTGCTAACGTACATGGTGTGCCCAGCGTGCAAGCGTGTCAACGCTACATTGGAGTATTGGGCCTTTCATGATGCAGGCTTGCTTTGATCGCAGCGTTCAACAAAACTGGAACTTGTTCAAAATGAAAGTTGAATCTTTAATCACGCGATACATTCCCACATACGTTATCAGGGTCGCCAACGCCCCCCTTGGTTCTCAACTGACTTAAAAAATTGTGGAATAAAAAGAACGTTGTTCCGTCAGGCAAAGCAGACTAATTCGTTAGCCCGTTGGCACGTGTACAAATCTGTCCTTTCCGAATACAGAGCAGCTATCAAGGAAGCCAAGCGCGTTTTTCTTAATAATACCCTTCCCTCAATTCTTGTAACCAACCCTTCTAAGTTTTGGAAACTGTTAACCTAGGAAAAAGGAAAACATTTCGCTTACGAACTCAGACGGGCAGCCAGTTCGCTGTGAAGAGTGTTGCATTGCATTAAATGATTTTTTTGTTACTTCTTTTTCAAGTTGTTCTGCTTCTGCGTTGCCGCAAATGCCTAGTCGTCATTTTTTACCCATGTATTCTGTTACCGTTGATGCCGTTGGAGTGCAAAACTTAATTCACAAGCTTAAGTTATCCTCTTCTTGTGGCGTAGATGAAATCAACTCAATGTTTCTAAAAAACACTGCATTGTATTCATCAATTTACTTGTCCTTAATCTTTTCGCAATCTATTCAGACCTCCACTTTTCCGCTTGACTGGAAGGTGGGGAAGGTGGTCCCTCTGCACAAATCTGGTAACACACAGTCTCCTCTCAATTACAGACCAATTTCCCTAACCAGTGTTCCTTGTAAAATGTTAGAACATATAATTTACTCCAACCTTGTCTCATTCCTAGAATCAAATTCTTTTTTTACTCCCTACCAGCACGGATTCCGAAAAAGTTACTCATGTGAAACCCAACTTCTTTATTTTACTAATGACATAGCATCGGCTTTAGATCGCGGCTCACTTGTGCATTGCATTTTTCTTGACTTTCAAAAAGCTTTCGATAAAGTACCTCACCAATTACTCCTCCTAAAAATTAGTGCCTTAAACATTGACCCGAACATTCTTAAATGGATTGAATGCTTTCTGACCAATTGCACTCAGTTTGTAACAACTAATGGCTATAACTCACCTCTTTCTAAGTAACATCCGGCGTACCCCAAGGTTCCGTATTAGGCCCTTTACTCTTTCTTATATATATTAATGATCTCCCAGACAGCATTAACTCCGCTATAAGGTTATTTGCAGATGATTGTGTAATTTACCGCGAAATAAACAATGAATATGATAACCAATTTCTACAGTCAGACCTTGACACTGTCTCAACCTGGTGCAATAAATGGCTTATGACTCTCAACTCTAACAAATCTAAATGCATGCCAATAACCCGGCGATCTATTTCTCCCCCCTGTACCTACAGAATTAACGCCGTTCCCCTCCAGCATGTCTCTTCATATAAGTACCTCGGCGTTTACATTACCAACAATCTATCTTGGCACACGCATCTTACCTACATCTGTAATAACGCTAACCGAACGCTAGGATACTTACGCCGCAACTTTTCTCGCGCTCCGCTGTCCCTCAAAATTCTATTATACCGATCACTAATTCGCCCAAAGCTTGAGTACGCGTCCGCTATATGGGATCCCGTGCAGCAAAATTTAATTAACGCGTTAGAATCTGTTCAGAACCGCTCAGTTCGGTTCATTTGTTCTAATTATTCCCGTACTGCTAGCATATCAGAAATGAAATCTGACCTTGACCTACCCAATTTAACTGTCCGGAGGAAACTGGCGCGACTGCATTTTTTTCATAAGATATTTTTTCACAATCCATCAATGAAGCGAGACCTCATTTCACAACCGTCATACCACTCATCGCGCATTGATCATCAGCATAAGGTTGCCATTCCGTTTTGCCGCACCAAATTCTTTTCAGCAGCCTTCTTACCGAAAACAGCCGCCGATTGGAACCACCTTCCCTCTTCCGTTGTATCAATAACAGACCCTTTGTTATTCAAGACTGCAATTTCTCAGCAATGCTTGTAACTATACGCAGTTTCCATTATCTATCTTTGTCTTGTATGTGCTTGAATTCTTATACATATTTAGTTGACTTATGTTGCCTTCCTGATTTGCGCATCTGATACTTGTTTCTTTATTTTGTCTTTTTTTCTTGTGTGTTCTATATGTTGTACCCACCCCCTCTGTAATGCCCTACGGGCCCTGAGGGTATTCTAACAAATAAATAACTAAATAAATACGAAGCACGCGGTTGGAAGGTGATTGTGCTTAATTCTTTTTATTGAGAAAGATGTCACGAAATGGCGCTAAATTTATGTGAAAATCCACGCAGACACGTTATACAGCCGCGTATGTTTGATATGAGCAGTTCTTCAAGGTTGCGTAAGTATTTCAACAGGAACAGACTATAATTCTTTGCATTCGTCCAGTAAACGCTGCCTATGTCAGTTTTATATGCGAAGCATTTCTTAGCGAACCAGTGACTTTGAGCGTATCTATCTATCTATCTATCTATCTATCTATCTATCTATCTATCTATCTATCTATCTATCTATCTATCTATCTATCTATCTATCTATCTATCTATCTATCTATCTATCTATCTATCTACGACATTTAGCTCTCCTGGTCTTTCATATATAGATATGGATACCTAACTTGGTATGGCATAACGTGACTGTATGATAACATATTTGACAAGTCATGACATGAAAATAATGGAAAGTATGTCACGAATGTCATGATTTACGTTTCATGGTCCTGTAGCTCTTTCGGTGGTTTCGCTCACATGGCCTGTTGCAATATTGGCATGGTGTAACATGATTGCATGGTGAACACAAGCTAAAGACACTAACATAAAAATCATGACATGCGTGTCATGTAACAACATGACTACATGCCACGCTCATGATGCACTTGCGGCCGTTTCGCTCGCTTCACTTCTACCGAATGTGGTAATACCAGACGTGAATGGATGACGAAGGTATGACAATGGTGCAAAAATAATAATCACGACATGCGTGTCATGTATCAACATGACTAAATACCACACTCGTGATGCGCTAGGGGCCGTTTCACTAGCTTCACATATGCCAAATTTGGTATTACGTGACGCCAATGGATGGCGAAGGTATGTGACTGCTGCAAATATAATAATAATGAAATTCGTGTCATGTGAGAACATGACTACAGGCCACAATCGAGGCGCCAATACATTTCGACATGACGGTGTGCGCGTGCTCGCCTGCGTTCGTTTTGTCACGTCAATCCGGCGTTGCCACGCCAGGCGCCGCTCCTGCCATATATTTGCAGGCGCGCGTAGCTCTGCGTTGCCTTGACGCATGCGCATTTTAGTGCGTCCGGCGTTCCTACATCACGAAAAGAGGGAGACGCAGTGTTGTCTGGGTAACCCAGCAGCGCGAAATGCAGCATGTCGCATTTCGCGCTGGTTGCCGTTGGGCCGCGCCCACGTACGCTGGTCGCACCGGTCGCGCCTGTCATCAGACTACAGAGTGCTCGCGTTTTGCTAACGTACATGGTGTGCCCAGCGTGCAAGCGTGTCAACGCTACATTGGAGTATTGGGCCTTTCATGATGCACTCGTGGCCGTTTCGCTAGCTCTACATATATCAAATTCGTGTTAACGTGACGTCAATGCATGACGAAATATATGACTGGTGCAAACATAATAATCCTGACCCGCGTGTCATGTAGGAACATGACAACATACCACGCTCATAGCACGCTCGCCGCCCTTTCGCTAGCTCCACATATACTAATTTGGTATCACGTGACGTGAATAGATGACGAAAGTAAAGGACACATCCAAGCATGATAATCAGGACACGGAAGTCATGTACGGCATCATTTATCTTCACCTCGTAACGTTTTGCTGATTTTGAAAGTGACATATCAACATTTTCTCATTCATGTTTCGCATATCATATAATTCCACTGTACATGGGATCTGCTTATTTTTTCCTTGACGCTCAAGCGTTAAATTACCCATGTATGTTTTCTTTGTATCTGGGTAGATATAAGATGTCTATATTCTTTGACGCATACTCACATACCAGTGTCACATATTTGCCATCGGGTATGTGGCACTGTTTTGTGGGAAGTGCTTCACGACGGACGCGACGAGATTATGACGTTATTTTTGTCATCACCAGAAAGTTGTGTTTGGCAAACCATCTTGCTCTCTTCTACCTAATTTGGTGTACCCCAAGATAAGGGGGAGATTATGAAAGCATTCCGACGTAGGTGGTTTGATAGATAGATAGATAGATAGATAGATAGATAGATAGATAGGTAGATAGATAGATAGATAGATAGATAGATAGATAGATTGATAGATAGATAGATAGATAGATAGATAGATAGATAGATAGATAGATAGATAGATAGATAGATAGATAGATAGATAGATAGATAGATAGATAGATAGACGCCAAAAGTTTTTGCAGTACACAGCGAAATGCTTCCCATTCAAGAGTGGTTGGCCTTGATCTGTTGCTAATAAAAATATTTGGCAGATCTCACTCACACGTAGTGGGAATCAGTTTAATGCGAAGTTGTCAGCAAGTAATTGTCTACGCAGCGTTTTCTTGGCTTTGACCCAATCGTAACGAGGTGGGTCATCAAGTTTTCGCATATGTAGCAGATGTGTGCACACGTTGGGCGTACTCGTCGACTACAGTGGTGTTTAAAGGGCTACTTACAGGCTTGATATTACGCCACAACACACGTTCGAATAAGAATGCCAATATATTGAAAGAAAGTGCACTTAACGGTGCCTTGAATTGAATTTAATACGGTAGTATTATTAACGTATTTCTCAGGGGTTGAGCAATGCTTTCAATATAGCTGACTGATTTATGTATATATACGAATGCAAATGTAATATTCATCAGGCTTCTAGAGTAGCGAAGTCAACACTTAAACCAGAATTGTCGTTACCCCGAAATATAGCCTGTATATTAACAGTAAATATGTATTGTTTAATACATTAACTACAATGAACGTTACACTGGCATACGCCTGGATAGGGTGTTTTTTTTTCAAGAGTTTCAAAAATTGCTGCGGCATTGAGGTAGAATACTTCACGGCCACGCAGAATGCTTGAATTCAATTGCTGCTGCAATAATCAGTTGTAGTATATATAACTATTGGGTCAACGTTGCCGATGATGATGTTATTTTAACATTTTCCCATTCAAACTGGGAATGTATGTGCTCACTATTTTTTGGTAGATATAAACTTCCACATCCCCTGTGGCCTATACTAGCATATTACAGCCCGTAGCGTATTTGTATGAGCCTCACGTCTCTGGTGATCAGTGTTTGATGACGTGCTCAACAGAATTTTCATGGTATCCATGTCGTGATCAGGTAGTCGTGTTAGTCAAACCTTCGTACACTCCCACACCGAATTCAGTCTACACCAAGTTAAGGATGTGATCACAAGAGTACCCGGATGTAGCCGGCTAGATAGATGGATAACTGCACACGTAGAAAGAAACGCTTTAATTGTCTTTGGTTCTCTAAAGAATGGTTCGCGTTAAAAAAAAAGGTTGTGATGTATTCCACTATGCGGAGGTAGATAATCAGCGAAACTGTTTAGCACATGATGCAGACCTGACACACATTTTGCCCGAAGTGTCTGAACTCGTTTCTTGGTGAAAACTTGATAAGCCTTATCGAAATTCAAAAATGTCCGTTAGGGTCGAGGGCGTCAATGCCAAAGATGCAAAGCAATGACGTGTCACGTCACATGTCTCTAAAATGAATGACGTCATCATGATGTCTCGCAATAACGGCACCACACGGCTTGTTAAGTTGGTCAAAGGTGGGCTGATAACGGGGGCCCTGCAATACTACGTGAGTTGCAAAAAACTTGCAACTGGTCCCTCCCAGAACGCAGTGCAAGATAGATCACTCTGGGTGCGGAAATTATTCAGGCGGTATTTATAGAATAGACTAGAAAAAGAGAACTTGCCCCTTTTAAAAGTCTTGTGTAACTGTATAAGAGACCATGTGACTGCTTTCTTGCTCGATGGTCATCACGACAAATGTTGGAGGACACTCTAAGTTCGCTAGAAGAGTAACATTGTTGCCAGGTGCTGAACTGCAGACCTCAATTGAGCTCAATCAGGATCGCTTTTCTCAACAATGATTTACACTGTTCTGCGAATTGCGTGGATGTGCCAATCGCAGCCGCAATATTCGAACCGAATCAGGCAAGATCGGGCTCAGAGATAAGTGTGTGACATCGGTATAAAAAGC
Organism: Rhipicephalus microplus; assembly: GCF_013339725.1. Lineage (NCBI taxonomy): Eukaryota > Metazoa > Arthropoda > Arachnida > Ixodida > Ixodidae > Rhipicephalus > Rhipicephalus microplus. The sequence goes on along the minus strand of NC_051165.1, from coordinate 313,727,060 downwards.
GGTAGCAAAGTTAGGCCTTGTTAGCGTCACGTACTAAATCCGTAAACTAGTTTCACTTCTCGGTTGCCTTCTCATTAATGCCGACGAGAACGGAATGCCCATGCGAGACACATAGGTTGTTTAAAACTATCCTGGACTATATACTGCTGGTACAGTGGAAAATTGCTCATTACGCTATAACTAATACATTTTGCGAATAGTAACGAAGTAGCCGCTACACGTATACGTCTGACAAGACGTGCACTTATACACGCTGCTGCTTTTTTGTTCATGTTTTTTTCTTAGTTGTAGATGAGAAATAAATATGGCTTCATGCCTTATAATGTGTGTCCCTTTGAACCCTTCAATCATGATTCTTGACACGTGGCATGACTCTACGCTTCTTCCGCACTTCAGATGCCTTATAGGCACTACTGGCTATGTATCATACTCCTATAGAGCTTTTTCTGTGGCAGTTTGAAGCAATGTAATCGCTCTGGGTCACAACACCTGCCTACTTCGCCGGAAACTTGGGATCGATTCTCACTGAAACCATGATTTTATATCATTAATCTATTTGCACCACTAGCTCTCTAATTCTCACTAACGAAAACGTCGATTTTTCGCTCCCAAAGAATGACGCCTAATTCAACACCGATGCCGTCATTTATGCAAGGCAAGCTTTCCAACAATATATCACGTTAAAAGGTACGCTTGCCCAATAATTATCTTAATCAGTGGCAATTACCTGTCTTGAAGGATAACTCATCATACTCTAGTCATGGTGTCGCAAATGATATGACCTTGCGGTCATTATTGAACGTGTACCTTGATTGTCTTAGGGTAAAACGTTGTAGACGTCCTTAGCGAGAGTCATATCTATGCAGTACCAGAATTGAGCGGTTGTATTCATCTTATATAGTTGGTACATTACGTTTTCTTTGGCGGACAAGGAAAATACATGAAGCTGTAGCTCACGCTAGAGCCACACACAGATTTCCTGTAAAAGAGCGAATTGCAAACGAGAATGCTTCCGAAACAGAGTGCCGTGAAGCATATGTCGAATTGGCTGACACCTGAAATTCTGGAGAAAGATTAAGAGGAAGCTGCAAGACAATATCAGGAACCTTTGATGCGGATTGTCTACACGGACACTCTACCGTGTTCTGCTAGGCCTGTGCGTTCTATATATTAAAAAGGCAAACTAGCGGGTGACATGTATAGAATGGTCGTTCAAAGCAACTAATATTCTCGGCCATCATCACATTCAGTCAAATGGTATAATGGGTTTTCATTTGGGAATAAGCGAAGAATGAAGAGGTAAATTCAGCAGTATAGTGCATGCTAAGAAATCTACTTGTTGGATTATCTACTGATAGTCCAACAAGTTTTCTTGCTAGGTTATCTAATGGCGCACTGCAAAATATCGTTAGCTGAGCGAACAGTAATTCTCATAGATGAATAATGCATCTCAAGCGTTTAACTGTGATAGGAATAAATACCCGACAATCATTTTTTTGCCACCCTGGATGCTTCTTGTGACTCTAGTAACGTTTTCTTGTTCTGCCAGTAAGAGGAACTTTTCTAAAAGTGACATTGTCGAACTGCTGCTTTTCTCTGACCAATATCTTACTTGGAATATTTTCACATTTTCACAGGTTTTTTTTTTCATGGCTCGTTCAACTGTGCACCATTAGCGCTTCCTTGAGATTACAAACTTGGGCTGTTAACCGAGTCGCAGCTATTTTATTCTGGACAGCTCCTTATAAAACAGCGGGCAACTCTTTAGAAACGTGCGTGCTGGGCACGTTCGCACACCGTGTTATCTACTATGTGAGTCCTTTGAATGGCAGCGAGCAAACCAAAAGCACATCGATCTATGTCTACGTGCCTGCGAAACCGCGAATGCCTCGAGAGCTGGCGCCACGGCTTTTCAGACTCAAAAGGGTTAGGAGTTTCGTGAAGACAACAATGGCGTCTGTGAAGCAGTCAGAGTTTTGTGGTTACCTGTCACGTTTTAGACAAGAATAATAGGCAAAATTCGGAGTATTACGTATGCATTAACTATAACTTAAACTTATGAATCAATTTGTTCCTATAATTATTAAGATAAGACAACTGGGCGCTTCATTAGGCTACGAAATCATCAGGCAAAGTAGATGCGTTCAGCGAAATGTAGCGGCTAACTTGGTGCCTCTCACAATTTGCTCAGACGCATATATATGATTCGAGTTAACGTGGTAACAGTCTGGCTTTCCTGTGTTACACGTATGAAGCTTGGGTAATCAGTTCTTTGACATAGTTTCGTTAAGAACAGTAGTGTCTAGTACGCGCACACCAGTACTTGCTGAGCGTGTATATAATTGCCGGTAGTATTGCCTCCCAGAAATCGGTATAGACTCCTACGTAGTCGGCACGACGCTGCTTCAGTTACGCCCAAATAAGGCATCGCCAGCAGAAACTTCACGGACGCCACTTGATATGAAGAAATTTGGCGGCACCAAAGATATCCGTGAAAACTAGAAAAAATAACCGAACGCAGTCGACATGACATTTACGCAACTGAACGTGCTACAAGCAAATCGCTCACAGATTGAAATGCGACTTTTTTTATAGCGCGTGCGCTAAAGAGCTTGTTTTGCAGAGACAGAGAAAGAGAAAGAATCAACTTTATCAAAGGTCCTGAAGGAGCCTAGGCACCGCTTAGGCCACGTTCACACTGACCATTCCGGCCGCCGAAAGTGCTCCGAACCCGGTTCGGCGGCGGCGAGATCCGCCGAAAGGGCCCTCTCCGCGCCGATCGCTCTCGGACCGATTTTCGCGGCGTCTGCTGCCGAATCGGTCACCGCAGACCAATAGGAGCGCTAGTCAAGGAATTTTGAAAAATGGCAGCCAAGCCCTACTCACTTGTTATGCCGCAGTGCACGTAACTAAATGTTGAAACCAACGGGAGTTTGACCTACTCTGTGCCTACTTCGCCTCCGTATTTCGTGAAAGAGGTGACCGAGCTTGCTGTTGGCGTGACCGAGCTTGTTGCGGTCTTGCAGAGCAAAACAAACCCACCAACGCCGCTGGCGTCGGTGGTTTTTCTGCTCTACGTGCGTTACAAGACAGCCACTTGTCAGCAAAGTAAGCAGTACTGTCTTTTCTTGCTTCTTGCGTACGAGAATCGTCGAAGTATACACCACCGGATAGCGTTGTAGCGTTTGCGAGCCGCGGCAACAACCGGGTGACAGCGCATCCATCCCGCGTTCGCCCCGTAGTAGATGGCATATTCGGCGGCGCGGGGCGCGTCCAGTGCGAACGACGCTGCGTTTCGGCGGCAGGGGAATTTCGGTCGCTGTAGAAAGCGGATGTTTCAGTGTGAACTAGGCATAACAGGGGCTGGCTCGTTGTCCCCACCCATGTGGGGACTGGGAGTCGGAGTTTACCAGCCATCTTTTGGGCCTTCTATCAGCCTTCATTTCGCGGAAATTCCAGCGTCAGTCGCGTCGGCGTGAAAGTCACTGGTCATGAGCGAAAAATTGACATCTTGTCTATGACCAAAAAATTGAGAAAGATGAAAATAAAAGAAATACAAAAATTCCAGGGTGAGACTGAGGATATAACCCAGGCTTTTTGCGTGGCAAGAAGGTGTTCTACCACACGGCCACGCGTCTGGTTGGAAAGCAGTGAGAAGAACTTCCTCTACTTGGAAAATCAGTAAAAATAACCTTCATTTTTAAGAAACACACATGTCCTGTATACAAACTTCACAATACAACGTGTAATATCGCAGTAATTGTGTGGTGCAAGAGTACATTGTAATCGAGCGTCAGAACAGGAGATTATAACTTACTTGTAATATAAAGCCCACCACCCCTTACAAAAAGCACACAAGTTACGGTACGTGTTCCCTTAAAACCACGTAGAGCGTGCACGGCGAATTCGAAAACATTTCACGCGCATAATTGCTCTTAGTTTAAAGCACGCTACTACTTATTATTATGCATTTGCAACAGAATATTGAACTCCTAAAGGCGATGTATAAGGTTCCCTAAATTTTTATTGGAACGGCTGCTATGAGCTATATTTCGACATAATCGCATATTGTCATTACAAACATGGCTGCTAAATAAAATTATCATTCCTGCGTAGGTGTTTGAGACGATAACACGCCGATATCAGGAAAGACAAAGACGTTTGAAACGAAACTACATGAAAAATATAGAAATCCTTAAGCTTCGCCTTTGAGATATAAACGCAATAGCGATATCCTGTCTTTTTTACGTACTTTGCGCACTTAGTGCCTGCTTTTTATTATTCGATGTTACTCTACAAGTTTAAAATTGTTCAATATTGCATTGCAATGAATGAAACCAAATGGCTTGTGTAAGTGAAATTTTTGCATAAGCCTGCATTCGATGTAATGGGTAGCATTCTTTAGACCACAACAAATTATGCCCGCGAAATCTTTTCAAATTTCTCATGCACCCACTACATGTTCTTGTGGAAGGGAGAGCTAGAATCACTCATGAGAATTGAGATCTTTTACGATCCCTCAAGAGGAATTCATAATTAGTGCCGTGTATAAGGCAACATTAAGGAATATTCAAGCATTCCCTGCTAAGCGGTTAAGCTACTGTGCCGAAACTGCACGTAAAAGATACTAGATTTCCACAGCTTCAGATTAAAAGAACTCGTAATTGGGACTATTATAAATATGAAAACGTCTGCACAGCGACCAATAGTAAAACAGGCATCTGGCATAGTCAGCATGTCTGCCACGACATCAAAACCCAAGAAAACAAACGAAAAAAGCACCGAAGGAAGGCGTGCAGTGAAATGACGACAAAGATGCACGCGTTTGAAATTTGCATAATGATGGGCACGGCTAGGTCTTTCGTTCTCCGTCCTTGTTGAGACGTCAGTGAGGGACGGCCTTCTTAGAAGTAGAGCAGCGAAACAAATATTGGATGCGGGTGGCGGGAGTTGGTTTGTGTGTCAGTGCTTATTGGATGGCTGTCCTTCCGGATATAAGCCGGCGTCGCTGTACAATTGTCTCTTACATTTTATGAATGCTGTGTATCTGTGCAAGGGAGTGCATAACTGTGTGCGCGTGTGCGTGCCCATTATTTTATGAATCCGCAGCTGGCTTTGTATGTGACTCGTGTCAGTTTGGTTAGCGGAGTGTTATGTATGTATGTATGTGTGTATGTATGTATGTATGTATGTATGTATGTATGTATGTATGTATGTATGTATGTATGTATGTATGTATGTATGTATGTATGTATGTATGTATGTATTGTAATGAACGACACTGTGGCAAAGCACCCCTTCGCAAACCCAGCGCGCGCCCACACCCTGGTGTCGTTCCGTCCATATTACACTCGGCCGCGCTGCGTGCGTGTAGTCCTGCCAAAAGTGGCCCTGCTCTGGCGGTGGTCATTTCTTCGAAAGTGAAAACGGACAGAGGAGCCAAGCCATGAACCACCACAGGTGTAATTACGTCTCTGAAGGGTAACATTGGCTGCCTCAAAGAGGCCGGTCACGACCATGGTGTGTCTTCATTTGAAAGTCGGGCGGTGGTGGCTCTCATGGATGTAATTGACAATGTCGTGCCGGTTGTCACATGGCAACTAGAAGAGCAGATAAATTATTGCTTAGTGAAGTACGCCTCTGAATTCAGACAGGCTGCTATACGTGGTTTTTATGGTATGACGCAGCAATCGCTGCACTACCGTCATCACACTCTTCTATTCCGTTGCCGCGAGTAATTAGGATGCTCTCTGATCGTTTTTTTTTTTTGCTCACAACGCCCAGACGGGTTGATATCACCATTGTTACGCACCGCGCTGTAAACGCCGGGGTTGCACGAATGCTTCATTTTGCTGCTTCGTGTGAGCTGGCCACCATCTGGCCTATCAGTTTCGGAATTCCCGTTGACGCACACAGCCCCGGAGTGATCTATACGGTACTCAGTAACCTGGAAATCATAAAAAACTGCCCGTCATCGCCAGTAGAGCCGTACGCTGGGAAGCTGGAAGGGACAATGCTGGCTTCACCTGCTTGCGGTGCATTGGCAATGGCGTGGTGAGCACATTTCGACAAAACAGTCACATCTCTAAATGTGTCGTTGGCTGCCATGGATTAATCGTGCGAAGCACTCGCAGAACCGGCCAAGGACTGCCGCATTATGTGCGGATGTGGCTTCAAATTGGAAGACCAATTTTGTTCGCATTTTCTGACCAATCGATCTATTGTGTGACGATGCAGAGCACAGATGCAGCAGCTGGTGCGTACAGGTGAAGTGATGCGGAGCTTACAAAAGCAGCTTCCCAGAGTGATGTTGGGGGGAAATTCTTTAGGTATATGGCGGTGTGGTTCATACTGACGCAAACTCAGATAGCTGTAGCTGAGTACAAAAGTAAGTTGTCTCGGCAGAGAAGCCAGCGGCGTTATCTGTCGAGACGTCATAAGGCACAGCTGCAGCATCGGGATGGTGTGCTTCACAAGCTAGGTTATCAAGGCAGGGCACGGTGATGGAAGCCCAAGCTATACTCTGGCCCGTGTTGAGTCTTGCAGCCCTGAGTCATGGCACACCCTGGTTCGGCAGGGAGGCGTCTTAGGGTACTGAAAAGAGGGGGGCGAGAAGAGTTGTTAACTTCGCACAGTATTCGGACCAAGACAGCTGCTGGTACATCCAGCCACGGTGGTATTGAAGCGAGTTGTTTGTACTGATCCAGATAAACACATCATTCCGGAAACCTCAGAATTTTGGTAGTTCCCATGCAGCCCCTAATAGTAACGTCATTTGGCATGATCCGGAAGTTCGCCCTCTGGAACGGGCGACTCCTTAGCTAACAAGGGTGTCGTCGGCCTGATATCCGTGAAGTGCTTGTGTGAGAACCCCGGTCCACAGGCGGAGTCCGTTGGAGAGATAGAAACCCTGGCACTCTTAAAAGCAGCACAGGACAAGCAGTTCGAACACGCCAAGCTGCCCAGTTGCTGCGACAGGCGTGTCGCTGGGCGCTTGATTTGCGCTTCATGGTCGGGTGAGCCACACGGGGAGCCTTTTGCAGTGGCCGCGGAATATGTGGCCGTTGCAGCACCAGAGCAACGGCGATGGTCCCGGAAGTCCTGGAACTCAAGGCGACATTATCCATGGATAAGGACGCGTGGACGGCATTCCTTGTTATAGATAGGTACGACAGCAGTAGTCAGTAGCCGCCCGGAAAAACTGAATGCCGTCCTCAAACGGTGGTGGCAGTAACGGCAGGTGAGCGGGAGGCGAGGACACCTGGACGTTGTCCTTAAGCTGTGAGGTAAGCACAGCTTGAGGACGGCGTCTTCAGCTCTGTGAAGAAATCAGTCAAGCGAGCACCTCTAGAAAAAGACATACACAATGCCACACTTCACTCAGTTATAATTTTTTCCGCCACAGAAAAACGAACATTCAGGTTCACAAGATTCAGGTTTAATCAGTGTAACAAGTGCCAAAGAAGGAACCAATGAATTCATCTGTGAGAATAATCTTAACTTAAACACAAAATTTTTGTTATTTAGATAAATAAAAATAAATTGCTAATCAAAAACAAACAAATTTAATGCGGACAAATGTCACACTACAATATTAAAAAAATTGAATTCTTTATAGAAGTTTTTTATAGACCTAATGTATATAACTGTGCAAAAAAACTGGCGGATCAAGAAAGGAGAGAAAAAGACAGACAAGCACAGACTATCAACTTAAGCTTTATTGCACGAACGAGGCAATACAGAATAGACAGAATGAAAAGCAAGAGGGGCAGATGGGGAAGTACTTTTCTCTCTTTCCTTGTTTTCCTCAGTTTTTTTGCGCAGTTGCATGCATTATGAATCATTACCGAGCAGCCCAACTTACCATGTTTCTGAAGTTCATAATAGACATTTTTACGTAACGAGAAGCGTAAAGCGTATTCCTGAGTTTTGATCGCTTTGCTGCCACTTGTGATGAACAAGAATGGCATGACTGGGTAAGCGTAGTCCGTGTTAAGCGAAGAAGTGGTAAAGAAGCACATTAGCTAAATCACCGGCTGAAAGGACAGTGTAGCAGCTGTACGTTGTATACCGACAGGCCGAATAATAACAATGCCGTTAAGAAGGCCGTGCTTCAGCTAAGTGACACTGGCATCATCAAATCAGCACTAGTTCCCTCGAACACCACCCGTATATGAAGTACTACACGTGTTAATGCATAAAAATCGATAGAGATCAAAGTGACATCAGTGTTTGTGCGTGAAGATGTCACCAGCTTGCTTCCATACAAGCCTTTGTGTACGACCGACTGCGTTTGCAAAAGGCCAGGCAGCCGTTCGGGAACGTCATCTTTCCATTTGTTCATCGCTGAAAGCATTCAGCTGACTCAAAGCGGCTGTCAGCATTAGGCGCAAACTTGCTTATGTAGGCTGCCTTTTGGGGAAGACGGGAGATGACTCCTGACACGACGTCGAACATTGTTTTCTTTAAGCAAGCTTCTTCTTTCGAGAGAAGAGACGTGAGCATGGCTTTACGTTTCTTTAGTCATCATCTGGCATAGAACAAACAGGTTGTTTTGCCACACTATATATTCCAAGATAACACTATAGAAACAGTGCCTGAAACAGTGCAAGCAAATACATTGTTATAGGGATGTAAAAGAAACTTACATTGCGTTAGCAGTCATGTGAACAACGGGAGTGCACTTCTTCTGTCACTGTTGCCGTCACTGTCAATATCCGTTAAAAGTAAATATAAATAATATCACCCTTGCGCGTTGTATGTTTTGTGCACAATTTAAAGCCCGCAATAGCTGCTGTCACTGAGATTCCAAACGCGACTCTTCTCTGTCACGCCGAGGCGGCATGAAAAGACTGCAAAGGTGGGAGGAGAGACGATTTGCGATGGTGATGTAATTTCTCTCGTTTTATGACTGTATTTTCAACTGCAGATAATAGGTGAGTGACTATTTGGATAATCATCCACACTTATTTCAGTTCATCACCATAGCTGTTGCGAGAGGCTGCCAAATAAATATTTACAATGCTTCCGCGACAAGCGTGACCTCACCGGTATATTCTTTAACTTTTCGTGCCTAAAGGGTGTTAACGTAACGAAGTAGTAGCCACCCAGATAGGTATACAGTGGGAGGAAGCCCGTACTTCTTATTTGTGAGGTTGTTCTAAAGCATGTCCTTTACACCTTTTTTTAAAATATTGCCAGCGTCACTATCAAGCACAAAACAAGGTAAGGCTGCTTTGCGCTTGTGGTACCAAATTCGAAGAAAAAGCAGAGCTAGGAGGCCTAGCTACTTTTTCTAGTTTTTTTATTTTTATTATATTCTTTTTGTAGCGGACAGTGTGCTTGGCATCCACGCAAGAGGTAAAGAGACAGAGAAGCTCACACATCGTGGCCGTGACATCAGCCTATAGTCAGCCGGCGAAGAATGCTCGTTTGTTTTGAGCCGTCTGTTCCCACTTGTTGGTGATTCTCTCGTGAGAAGTTATCTTTTTTCCGCTTTTTTTACAGCTGAATCTGTTATAAGATCAGAACTCGAGTCATGTGTGGCATCGTAGTTGTGGGCCGCCGCCGCTGTCGCCGCTGGTCTACGTAACCAGTAACGAAAGAAAACGCAAGGGACACAGGGGGGCTTGAAGCCGGCTCTACTGCATGCCAGCCCAGTATTCCACTACAGGGCCACACTGGTGTTTGGGATTTTTTCGCAAAGTTTCCTCAGGCCGGCTTGATGTCCGGCAAGTAATTGCGTTATTAAGAGTAATAACGCGTTCTATAACAGCAAAGGAACAACCAGGTGTCACAAATTTCAAATAGCGTAATGAGCGGGTCATCCAACGCTCCAACCCATTACAGAAGCTTGTTTTTGATCACCCATGAACTTCGGTGCATACCCACTTCAAACATAACTCCTCATTGTCGTCTGCAACTGCATGAACCATTGACACAAAATTCCTTGCAAGTGTTTTGTGAATACCACAATTCTTAGAAGAATGACGAAGGATATCATAGCGAATGCCAGCTTACTGCCCAGAAATTATTATTAATAAGGCCATAGTTGGTCTTAGCAAGTGTGCTTGCAGCATTTACCCAATGAGTGTTTAAAAAAGGCTGTGAAAGGTCACTCTTCTAGCTTTCGCTGTGACTGTGATTCGCCTTCCGCACAGGATTGGCATTTTTTTAGGCGCAAAGCTCCTTAAGCCGTGGGTCGTGCGTCCACGATATATTTAGTGGTAGTAGTAATAGTAGTAGTAGTAGTAGTCAACACAGTAGTAGTAGTAGTAGGTAGCCATTTCCATGGCTGGGCTAGAGAAGTGGCATGTGCATACTCTTTTGAATTGAGGAGGAAACCCGCGCACGTTATTCGTATATAAAAAGATAGCTGTTCCTGATGAACTAATCTACAGAAACGAGTATAACTGACTTAATCTGCAATAAATTTTTCTCCGAATTTGATGCTTACTAAAAACACTAGTAAGAGGAAGACGCACGTTGAGCACTATCTGACCAGAAAAAGTTGCCATGTTAAACTCGCTGGGCGTAACCTCCTTTGTTTCAGCAATGTTTAGCGGGGTTGGGCCACAGTGCAATTAACTAGCGGCGGTGAAAGGTGGGAACTAGGCATGAAGCGTAGGCTGTAAGAGAGTATGTGCTTGGCGCTCTTCCAGTCCGGTCATGCCACCTCTCGTTTAGTTCTTGGAATGCCTGCTGGTTGGCTGTACTTCTATATGGTTAATATATGATGAAAAGTTGCGAGATGGTGGTACTTCGAGTGTTCAGTAGATGGACGGACGAATAGACAGACGCACGGATGTATGGATGGATCGACAGACAGATGCACAGATGCATCGACAGTTGGGCGGACGCACTGACGAATGGACGGATGAACGCAGGGACGGACGCACCGAAAGACGAATGGACGCACGGAATTGACGCATGGACAGATGAATGAACGCACACACCGACGGAAGCATGGAAGAACGAGTGAATGCGCTGGCGGACGGACGGATGCATAGACACACAATGAAACACAGTGACGGATGAATGGACGCACAGATGGACGCACTAACGAACACATGGACGCAAGGACGGTTGCACAGATGGATGCATGAACGGACGGAAACAAGAATGAATGGACGAACAGAGGTGCGGACGGGCTGACCGGCGCTTCACCCCACTCATCATTATGCACTCCGTGGATATGCTGTCATTTTTCCCGCTCCATGCAGTCGCTCCTCAGTCGGTCAAATGTTGCGTTGTAATCTGGTTGGTTTTCCACATGTACAGTAGACGTTTTTTTTAGCTCTGTCGCACACTCAATGTGTAAATACCATGGTGCAAAAATGATTTTCTTACGGAAGTTTTTTCAGGTGATTTCCAACGTGGTCCACATATCTAAATCACTTCGCGAATGCTGTGTGCTTTAAGTCAACTGACATAGACAACCACTGCATAAAACACTTCTATGAATATACTAAAGCCTTCGCTGTCAAGAGTGAGAACATTGTTCCTTGCTGTAACGCTAGAAGCACGTCTGCGTGTGTCTATGGTACTTAACTGCATTCCACCAAACGCTAAGAAATAATTCATGAAGAGCACTTATCTGAAGAAATAAGGCACACTATTGGCGCGGGTTTCAGATATCGATTCAGACCGAACAGGAGCAATAAATCAGTGGTAAGTGGCCCTTCTCTGCTTTTTTGAGCACTCCCATCCCTACGGGCTACTTATGCGGGAGCTAAGCGCTAATTTTTCGATTAAAGGTGTTCATAACATTTACTCCTGTGCTGAGATTAAGCGGATGGGCAAAACACGAAACATTGGTGAAGCTTCGCAAGGGTAGTTGTCCTAATATATACGTTATGGCACCTATCATTCCATATAAAGAAGAAGCAACTGATTCACGTTATCGTTAACATTGGTAGCACTGTATATAGATTATAGATTGGTGGGTTATAGTGGATAACAGAAAGCATTCGTTGAAACTAACTCTTCAGTTGGGTGAACTAGGTGGCGATGGTTAAGTTAAAAGTCACAACATAATACCCTGTGTTATAGAAGGTGTCTAACAATTTAGAGTGTGTTTACAAAAAGTTTTTAAGAATTTAGTGTGCATGATACTCAAACATACTTTGTGTTTAGAAAGAGTGGGTAACGATTTAGAGTACTGTGTATACCTCGTAAAACGCTCAAGTGATCTGTCAGCCTTTTACGGTTTCTGTAGGTTCATGCAAAATTGACTACTTTCTAAACGAAAGGGTAATTCATGAACAGAAAAGATGGACCACTGTCCATGGCAACATCTTTTAGTTTAATTTCAACGTCTTTAAAAAAGAAAAAGTCATCCACTTAGAACCCGTGTAGATGAACTGCGAAAATTGTGCTTAGTAGTGTTGTAAACAATATTACTCTTAACAGTCACATTTTTTCTCCGCAATAGAGTTATAGGGTACTTTTTATATTCTCAAGAGGCTCAGGTTCCCCTGTCTACGGGTGCGTAGTAGCCCAATGAGTAGAAAAATTGCCCGCAGCTTCCCTCGGGGGAACACTGAGGAGGATGTGGACCATATAATTGGTTAACGGAGTGTTAAAGTGCGACTTACTTGGGTCGATGGCTAAATTGGTTAACGTGGTTGTGAAATGGGGTGTTAAATTGCGACTTACTTGGGTCGATGGCTAAATTGGTTAACGTGGTTGTAGGAGGGGGTGTTAAATGAGTGAACACGTACACACGTATGCGAAAGGGCGGCGCTGGTCGAAGGGACGTCGATCATTGTGTTTGTGGATTCGTTGGAATTCATTTCACCGCGACCTTGGACGTCGACGCGCCGTACAAACCAACCGACGAGCGGCAACTGAGCGAGCGAGCGCCGACCTTGAGTATATATACAGCACGATGGCGCATGCACTGTCAGCTGTTGAATGTTCTCGAAGCGCGACGCCACATGCGCGTCCACTGGAGAATCAGGAGAATTGTAGATGTTGAACGCGGTGTGATGAGGAGGAAGGGTGCACAGATGGTGGAGGAGTGAAGCGCGCGCGGTGTGTAGAGGAGGAAGGGATGCACAGATGGTGGAAGAGTGGGCGACGGCGCGACGGCGCATGCGCGCGCGTCAGCTGTCGAATGTTCGAGAAGCGGTGCGGACGGCGCGGACGGCGCACTACAAGGCGCGAGTATAAGATGCTCCGCATCTAAAAATGAACTGCAGTTTACAACAAGAAGCACTTCCCGCTTTAGCAATGTATTATTGCCCCACCGACTATCCGAGTATTACTAAAAGAAAATGAGGAAACTTGATGCTCCATTCATTTTTATTGTTTATTTATTCGATACTCTCAGCATAACAATTATTTCCTGTTCTGTGTCACACTATGAAAACTCACACGAGAGGCGCATCATCATCTGTTTGTCTTTTCATCAGCTTAGTTCCAGGAATGGTAGTACTTATCAGTGATTACTCGAATAATGCCTGAAAAGCACCCTGCAGAAAAGTGATATTCAGTGAGGAGTACCTTTCATGTATTCAATGTAGTCGATTCGACCTTTCCAGTTAATTAATGAACAAACAGTGGCAGAAGTGGCGGGAAACATTACGAAATCTTGCTAGGAAGCCGAAAGAAAACCACAGCTGTAATTACGTATGATTGGTTAAACTTTAGTCAATTAAAATTATTTGATCTACATATCAGCAATTATTTGATGATTTCCTGTAAATGTGCTTTTTATCATAGAGCAATGAATTAAATCAGCGTCTTAAAATGGTCCTTTCAAAAAGCACCAAGTAGGTATGTGCAATTTACACACATTGACCGCATACAAACAGAACTAGGACTCAATGCATTTCTATAGCTGGTGGAACAAAAATTGAGAAGGCAAGTTCGCAATGACTTCATAAATGGAAATTCCTTCGTGAAATAAAGAATAGAAATGGTGCTAATGCGTTGTGAATATATAAAAGAAAAGATAGTTGATGTTTAACAGTATGGAAAACCGGGAGATGGTGGTGACCGAAAGTTGAAAAAATTGTCTAACTAGACACTTTGATTGATTGTAGTAGAACAGGTAATTCCGTTAGAATGTAACGTTTTTTTGTAAATATACAAAGTGGTTCGAATGATTACTCAGTACTCTGCTTTATTTCTACAATCATTGCTTTATAGTGACGATACTCATACGTGATAGGGCGAAGGACGGATAAACACAGTTTTTGTTGAGTCGGTATCAGTTGGCATGAAGGGTATACAATTTTTAATTAGAAGAAGGTGTAAAAGAGACAAAAAGAGTTTGACACATCTGGAAAACTTATAGTTTAGAAAAATTTAAAGTAATCATTTCACACTGCTCGAACCTGCGTATTATATTTACGTGTCGCACGGAGTTAATAAGGTGAAAATTAAAGCAGCAAATATTACAATTAAAAGTTGTGCGACGTTATTCCAGCGAGAAAATTAAATACACAAGAAAAAACAACTCCTTCCATCAAATAAATTTTTGCGAGGTCACATGACGACGCTACACTCACCACCGTCCTCGTGCAGCAATGTCGCTAGAAGTAGCTTGAAGTGCTTACGTGAGGGACATTCCCACAACAAGATGGCCAATTATAAACTATGAACTGACGATGCTGGTGCCATAGTGACTAACATTGCTGTACCTAGCTGCTCCTGCCAAGGAATAGCGCATCCATGACGTGACGAAGTGAAACACCCATACCTCGCATACATAGTGCTGTTGACAGTCAGCGATATGTACGAGCACTATGCGTCTTTAGCTCTTTGCTGTCCTAGATGCGCTATACGTATGAATGCTGTGAATCACCAGCAAGCTCACTATGTAATCATAATTGACTAGCCATATTATAATGGTCATCGTTGAAGACGGAAGGCGACTATTAGAAACGAGCGTTTGACTTGTCGGAACGAATCGATATGAACGGTCGACGAGGTGACGAGGAAACGCTGAAATATCCGTGGTTGCGTTGTACTGATCCCCTCAGAGGCAGGAATTCGCACGCACTTAAAGGGCAAAGGATCTCTTCCACTCAACTCTGAAAATGTCTTCGGGTTTGTGTTGACCACTGTATTAACTGAAATAGAGCATGAGTTTTTTTTTCGTTTCTTAGATTTTAAAGCCTATTCCTAGGCGCCCGTTGCTGAACTGAGCGACGTCGCCGTCGATGGCGTAACCAGTAGACATAAGAAGAAAACACGAAAAATAATACTAAAGACTGATTACGATGTGAACCCAGGCACTCTGCGCGGCAGTCAAATGCTCTAAGCCATGCTAGCGCACAGAACTCATTGACACAATGTCTCTTTACAGGTGTTACGTTGGGCAAGGAATCGCATCAACATATCCAATATAGCGTGCAGAAGAGTAGATAAGAACTACTCACCACACAATGCTGATTGTACAACGAGTGTGTGTGCTGTAATGATTCCTATCCACTTTGAAGTGATGAGCCATAATTTCTCATCATCACCAGCCCCATACACTATGAACAGATCGCACAAAATTCCTTTCTGATACGCACAAAGGAAGCACAAAACGTACTCACAGGTAAATATTAACGCGAATAAGCGTTTCAGCTGTATACTTCGCTGTGTCTGAAAGCGCGCCCCTTTCGCAACCGGAGGCTGTGCAATGATTTCAGTGACTTTTGTGCGCCCGGTAACTACAACGGAATCGTTCTGACAAAACGCCAAGGCTAGCCAAGACGCACGATTCTCCCCACTGCAAGATAAGGGCACACAAGCGAGCGTACACCCCACTATTCTTTACGCGGGCTAAAGTACGCGTGAGAGATGAAAGTCGCCGCGCGCTCATTGGGCCATCTTGCTGATAATGCCGAAATCACAATAGTTCCTCCCCCCGGGATGCCCGCCAACAGCGGTAAGTGGTAGATATGAATAGCTTGCCGGTAGAACGTTGAAGGAGGTACCTCTCGTTAGCTCGGGTATTAAAGTCTAACTGCAACAAAATTTTCCTTGAGCAGAACCGGTGATACATACGTATAGTATATATACAGTTAGTTACAATAACGACAGTGAAAAATGTTGATTTTACGTATTTGATTTATAATTGGTGCTCTAAATGCAAGCAAGCAGACGAAACGGAGCTCTAGTGGTGTGCCCAGAAAAATGGGACAGACCAGGATATGACGAATCCTACAGAACGTCGCCGCATCGCTCTGTTAGCAATCCTTCCTACCGCGGAAGCGCTCTTTCCTGCGTTGAAACCGCTTTCAACGCAGTGCGATTGAAATGCGTCTGTGCGTTTGTGCTGCCTTGGCACCACCTAAAGACCGCGCGTTTGAAAAGCGTTCGTGCGGCATTGAAGTCGTGGCAAGTAAAGTTCAAGTGAATTTTTTTTTCTTTATTAAAGTAAAGGTCAAGTGAAGCAGCGTTTCTGAATACGGGGGGGGGGGGGGGTCAAACACTGCAAACCCACTGGTGGAAAGCCTGGACCAGCGTTCGAGAAGAGTCACGTTCACACAGCTTTTAGGGGCGAAGATCCTTATAGCGGCGCCGTTCATCCCTCGTCGTAGTCGCAGTGCGTAACCAGTCTTACACTTTGTAGGACACACAGACAAATGCATGGACGGCTCCATCGATTGCTGCACGGACGAATGGACGCATGCACGGACGCAGGAGCGAACGCATGGACGAACGCAGGGACGCAGCAACAACTTCCCATGTACAAACTCGGTATTACGCGACGCGAATGGATGGCATAGGTAAATGACAGTAATCACGACATGCGTGTCATGCAACAACATGATTACGCGCCTCACTGATGATGCACTCGCGGCTGTTTGGCTAGCTTCACATTTGCCAAATTTGGTATTACTTGACGCCAATAGATGACGAAGGTATGTGACTGGTGCAAACATGATAATCATGAGATGCCTGTCATGTGAGTACATGACTACGTGCCACAGTTAAGGCGCCAATACATTTTGACATGACGCGGTTCGCGTGCTCGCCGGCGTTCATTTCGTCGCGTCACGGCGGTGTTGCGACGCCTGGCGCCGGTTTTGCCATATACTCACAGGCGTGCGCGGCGATGCGTTGTTCTGACGCATGCGCGTTTCAGCGCGTACGGCATCCCTCCATAACGAAAAGAGGGAGACGCAGTGTTGTCTGAGGAACGCATCGGCGCGAATTTCGCGCCGGTTGCCGTCGGGCCACGCCGACGGACACTGGTCACGCCGGTCGTCCTTGCCGTCAGACTGTAGAGCACTCGTGTTTTGTTAACGTAGCAGCGTATGCGCGCGTCAACGCTACATTGGAGTCTTTTTAGCGCTTCATGATGCAGTCGGGGCAGTTTTGCTAGATACGCGTATACCAAATTTGATGTTACGTGACGTCAATGAATGATGAAATTCATTACTGGGGCGAACATGCTAATTGTGACACGCGTGCCATGTACGAACATGACAACATATCACTCTATAGCGTGCTCGTGACCGTATCGCTGGCTCAACATATAGTTTGATATCACGTGGTATCACGTGGTGTATTTGGTGTCACGTGACGCGAATAGATGACGAAAGTAAATGACACATCCAAAACATGATAACCGTGAAACGGAAGTCATGTACTGTCTCATTTACCTCTATTGTAATGTTGTGCTGATTTTGATGTGACATGTCAACCTTTCTTATTCGTGCTTCGCATATCATCCATCCCCACTGTACGTGTGATCTGCCTATTTTTTTACGTTAACATAGAAAACAAACACACATGTGCACTAAGGGGCGCGTCCATTATGTGAGTGCTCGAGGAGCGCGGTGAACAGGATTTTTCTGTTATTCCCGTCACTTTCGATCAGCCATAAGGCGTCGTTTTTCAATCCGAAGCATTTCTTAGAGAACTTCGATGGCTTTGAGCGTATGTATCTATCTATCTATCTATCTATCTATCTATCTATCTATCTATCTATCTATCTATCTATCTATCTATCTATCTATCTATCTATCTATCTATCTATCTATCTATGTGCCCCGCCGCGGTGGTGTAGTGGCTAGAGGCTAAGGTACTCGGCTGCAGACCCCCAGGTTGCGGGATCAAATCCCGGCTGTCACGGCTATGCTCTAGGCTGGTGTGCTGAGATTTGGGCTCAGGTTAAAGAACCCCAGGTGGTCGAAATTTCCGGAGCCCTCCACTATGGCGTTTCTCATAACCAGTTGGTGGTTTCGGGATGTTAAACCCTATCTATCTATCTATCTATCTATCTATCTATCTATCTATCTATCTATCTATCATCTATCTATCTATCTATCTATCTATCTATCTATCTATCTATCTAGCCGCCTACCACTTATAGCTCTCCTGGCCATTTCGATAATGGTATCAATACCAAACTTGATATGGCATAACATGACTGTACGAAGAACATATTTGACGAGTCATAACATGAAAAGCATGACATGTATGTCATGAATCTCATGATTTACATTTCATGGTCCTGCAGCTCTTGCGGTGTTTTTGTTCACATGGCATGTGTCTAAACTGGTATGGTGTGGCATGATTGCATGGCGAACACAAGCAACAGACCTTAACAAGAAATTATGACGTGTGTAATGAAACACCATGATTATAAGCCACGCTCACGATGGGCTCGCGGTCGTTTCGCTAGCGTCACATATACCAAAGTTAGTATTGCAGTAAGTGAATCGATGACGAAGGTATGTGACCGGTGCAAACATAATAATCATGAGTCGGGTGTCATGTAACAACATGGCTACATGACAGGCTCATGATGCACTGGCGGCCGTTTCGCTAGCTTCACTTATACAAAATTTGTTATTACGGGACCTGAATGAATGACGAATGTATGATACTGATGCAAACATCATGAATATGAAATGCG
This sequence comes from Rhipicephalus microplus, assembly GCF_013339725.1. NCBI lineage: Eukaryota > Metazoa > Arthropoda > Arachnida > Ixodida > Ixodidae > Rhipicephalus > Rhipicephalus microplus. The sequence continues at coordinate 313,708,192 of NC_051165.1, read as the reverse complement.
TGTTATGTAACAACATGACTACATGCTACGCTCGTGATGTGCTCGCGGCCGTTTCGCTAGCTTAACATGTACCAAACTTGGTATTACGCAACACCAACGAATTTTGAAGGTATATGACTGGTACAAACATGATAATCATGAGATGCGTGTCTTGTGAGGACATGACTACATGCCACTCTCAAGGCGCCAACACATTTCGACGTGACGCGGTGCCCGTGCTCGCCGGCGTTCATTTCGTCGCGTCACGCCGGTGTTGCCACGCCAGGCACTGGTGCTGCCAAATACTCGCAGACGCGCGCCGCGTTGCGTTGCTTTGGCGTATGCGCGTTGCAGCGCGTCCAGCGTTCCTCCATCACGAAAAGAGGCAGACGCAGTGTTGTCTGGGTAACGCATCGGCGCGAAATGCAGCGTGTCGCATTTCAGGCCGGTTGCCGTGGGGCCGCGCCAACGGATGCTGGTCGCGCCTGGCTTCAGACTATACACTCTAAGGCAAAAGGGTGTTAAAAGGGTGTGTGGTTTGTCCTTTTGGGGACTAGTGGGGCTGCCACAACCATTAATCTATTTAAGGACTAACGGCACCGGGCGAAACAGTTAGTTCTCACAAACAAACTTAAGGAACTAACATTTAGTCCTCACATTTGCACCTTAGTGAGTAACCGTTAGTACCTCAATTCACCTCAAAGAACTAACATTTAGTCCTCACCTTTGCACCTCATATGACAACTGTTAATCCCCACATTTACACCTTACCGGGCAACCGTTAGTCCTTACAGTTGCACCCGGCCGGACGAACGGATGATCCTCTCAAATACTCCAATCGGATGAACTTTTCATCCCCAGTTCGAACATTGTATATTTTGCGCCAGGCATAATACTTCTTTTGCCTGCTTTTCTGCACAGTGAGCAACAAATGGCGCAGAAAAGAACACGCGAAAAAATAGTTAGCCATCTATGTGTAGCTGCTTTCGCAATCACGGCAACAACGAAATACAAAAGTGAGACATCGACATCTTTTATTTTTCTACATACACATGAAGTTTCTCTATTTTTGCAAGTGAATTCATGGTGAAGCGTACAGGCCCAGTCTCGTTGCCCCATCTTGTCGACTCCCTGGGGAGTTTCTCCGACGGAAGTGATAGACGACAGGCATCGCAGACGCCAGCAACTACTGCCTTCTGCCTGTTGTGTTCCCATGGCTGTGCGTACAATAAGATAGTAAAAATTGTTAGACATAGACACACGTGACAGAAGATGATGCACGCGCATGGCAAGTACGTTCAAGTTAGTATAAGAACATGCGTGTAAAAATATTACACAAAAATAATTTTCCTTCACACCTCTCACAGTCCTTCTGAAGGTGCCCTGAAAAAAGAGATGGATGACAGGCATCGTAGACGCCAGCGCACATAGCCTTCAGCACGGTGTGTGCCCACGGCTGCCAATAAGTATGTAAAATAGTAAGTCACATGTGACAGAGGATGAATACGAATGCATATAAGAAATACGTGCAAAGTGAAATAAAAACATACGTGAGATATGACGTGCTAATAATTTCACCGTGATATCACACATCGTCGAAAACTCATTTCGATCCCCGTAGCGCAACAGCTTAGGAGCGGCGGCCGCAGCCACAAATCCGCGAACCACCGTGCCGCCAACAAGTTGGCGAGTCCTAAGCGAGCGACGTCGTTCAGCTCGAACAGGCGAACGCGAGACCAAACAAGGCGCTGCACGCGGAGTGTCTGCCGCCAGCGAACTTCGAACAGGAACAGGAGAGCGAGCGTACACTTGGCGGCCGCCACGAAAAGCGCCGAGCTGGTTTGGAGCTAGCACCGAAGAAATCGACGGCAATGGGGCCTTTTCCCACAAACTCGAGCGAGTGCAGCGCGCTAACGTGAGTCCGCCGCCGCGGCCAACAGACGGCGCCGAGCTGCTTGCGACCGATTTTCCCCGAGTTTTGACGCTAGCGAAAGCCCCGCCAGCGCATGCTGGTTCACAGCACGCGACATACTACAACCAAGCTCGTTACGAGATCCCGCAACGTGTTTTTAATGATTCCCAACACAGCGACGAGGTCTCTGCCCGATATTGTCAGCACTGAGCTCATCGCGGCGGCGAAGACAGGCGAGCACTCGATGAGCGAGCGTATGGGAGGCCCACGGCAATGGCGGAGTGAAGCACAGGCGAACTGAAGACGTCGAAGCTGACCTTCGCGATGCATTTCGAGCGTGCGATATACAACACAACCGAGCCCGTTGCCGGCAAGCGCGATCTGTATCACACACGTGACAAGTAGAGTAGAATAAATAATGATAACCTTTGTGCCTTAGAATCCAGCGCTGTTTTCTGCCCTGGGTCGGAATGAAGTATATATCCGATAGGCCTGTTGTTTTTTTCGGCCATCATATTGGCCTTCCTAACTGTTGCTGTCGTGTGTTGGTCGTGACTATCTTGAAGCCAGAGAAGGTACAGCGCGGCGTGGTGACGTGTCGAGACTTGCTCCAGACTTCATCAGTGCAGCGAAACGTAAAAGCAGCAGCCCACGCTGATCTAAGCGTACACACAAGCACCACTTCGTAATTCCTAGATCGTCGAATCTAGGCGGCCGTGGTCGAGCGCTCGGAGCACGAGGCAACGCGAACCGTTGCCAGCAAAATACGGGGAAGACTGAGCAAGGAGAGGAGGAGGTAGACGGCTATAGTGACCTTGGCAACGCTTTTCGCACTGCCTGCAATTCCCGGGTGGTCCATCCCTTTGGAGCGTGATTAGAGACTAAATGATTTTCACGTGGCATGCTTTTCTCTGTGGTTGCTCCTTAACGGTCTATCCATTCGTCGCGCGCGCCTATTGGGCTCTGTTACTCCTTTTTCGGGTAATTTTGCCTTAGAGTGTAGAGTGTTCACGTTTTGCGGTGAACGACACATCCAAACATGGTAAACGACACATCCAAACATGATAATCATGACATGAAAGTCATGTACGGCATCATTTACATCCCCCTCGTAATGTTTTGCTGACTTTAAAGTGACATATCAACATTTCTCATTCGTGCTTCGCATATCCTTGATTCCAACTGTACGTAAGATCTGCCAATTTTTTTCTGCCAGGGCACCTCCAGACTTCATATGACACCTGGAATGGAGTGTGCTTTATACTCTCAACCACCTCCAGAGGTGGAGATTGGTGAAGTCAGCAACTTGCCCGAACTGCTCCCTTCGGGAAACAAATCAGCATTTTATGAAGCATTGTGTCATTGCTCGTGTTTTTAGGGGCCAAGCTCCTTAAAGTGATACCCGTTCGTCCCTCGTAGTAGTGCGTAATATGTCTTACGCTTTGAGCTGCAAGGTGGTGCCGGTGGGAGCTTTCTCCTGTGCATTCTTGAACAATAAAAAATTCGCAGCGTGCAGGTTAAATAAAAGCCGAATTCTCCTGTCTCTCATTCCCAATTAGCAGCCAATGGCATGTACATTGAGCACTATCTGAAAAGAAACGGTTGCTAGGTTATACTCGCTGGGCGTTACCTCCTTGGTTTTGGAAAGGTTTAAATATTTATATATTTATTTATTTATTCAATACAGTGAGCCTTTTCAGGCGTATACAGGAGAGGGCGTCCAGAGCAAATAACACTTCTTATCGCAAAGATGAAAAGGAAAGAAAAATAACGATATAACAGCATAAAGCAATAAATGAACAATGCACATGTGTTTCACTGAAAAAAGCTACTTAGCATGATAACAGCAACGGTAACATTGATATGCAGATGCAGGTGGTTAAGCAATGTAGCAATGTAGGAGCACATGCGCGATACACTGTTTCAACCTTTATTTCGGCGAAGATAGCACAGGATTTATTGCAATGCCTCTAAATGAATTTCCAACAGCGATGAAAATGATTCAGGTGATTGTTCACTGACAACGTCGTTCGGCAAGTCATTCCACATCTCTATAGCTACAGGAAAAAAAGAATGCTTCAACGTGTTACAACGTGACAGAAATGGGCGTATGCATTTGTCATTGTTATTTTTACTGGAGTGACGGTGCGGAGCTTTAAGGTAATCATCCTTATTTAAATTTACCAGGTTGTTTGAAAAAAGAAAAAGAAATTTCAGCCTGGCTAATCGTCGTCGGCTAGCAAGAGTTGCGACACGTGCTTGCAAACGCAGCGCGGAAACACTCTCCCGCCTGGCATACTTTGAAAAAATAAACCTAAAAGCCCGCTTTTGAATCTTTTCTAATGCATCAATCATGTTCTTTTTGTGCGGGTTCCCAATTATAGCTGCATAATCCAGGATGAGTCTAATGAGCGTCTTGTACGCTGTTAGTTTAACTTGAGGGAAAGTTCCGGTTAGTTTACGCCTTAAAAAAACGTAGTTCTTTAAATGCACGTGCAGAAATTTGATTAATGTGGACATCCCACTTTAACAATGATGTTATTGTGACCCTCAGGTACTTTACGGTATTTACGTGTTTGATGTCTGCCCCAGAGAAGTTGTACTGAAAGCGAAGTGGTGTCTTTCTATGGAAAAATATAATGCACATGGTTTTGTCTGTATTATTTGCATATAATGTTTTTCACAACATTGCCCAATACTTTCTAAAGATTTGTCAAGTTTCACCTCATGTTCTGTAGTGCTAGTGGGAGAGTATATGACGCAGTCATCTGCAAAAAGCCTCATTGTAATACCTGGTTCCATACCAGTGTAGATGTCATTGATGTATATAAGAAAGAGTGTTGGTCCTAGTAGGGACCCTTGGGGAACACCAGAGAACACGTCATCATGGTCGGACATGACATTATTAAAAGAAACATACTTGGTGCGGTTGGAAAGATAAGCGGCAATCCAATGGACTATTTTTGAGTCAACCCCAAATGATTCAAATTTTTGTATGAGCAACAAGTGCAGAACGCGGTCGAATGCCTTAGAAAAATCAATACATATTGCATCTATTTGGAGTCTAGAATCAATAGCTAAAGTGAAGTCATGAGTAATCTCTAAATGTTGTGTAGTGGTCGAAAGCTTCCTTCTAAAACCGTGTTGGTTTGAATAAAGCAGATTATTTTCCTCTAGATAGTTCATAAGGGCTTTGTTTATTATATGCTCCTTTAGCTTGCAGCATGTACTTGTCAGTGATATTGGCCTGTATGTGTTTATCAGTTGTTTGTTCCCACTTTTACGGATAGGAATTACTTTTGCACATAACCAATTATCAGGAAGCACAGCTGTTTCTAATGATAAGGAAAATATCTTTTGCAGAAAAGGGGTTAGCTGAGCGGCATAGCGCTTAAGAAAAGCATTAGAAATTTCATCCGGGCCTTGCGATTTTTCCACATCGAGTTGAAGAAGCAGGTTAAGTATGCCAGACTCTGTTATTGCTAACTCTGGCATGGGATTTTCACTGTTAGACGACGGTAAAAATGAAGGCTGCGTACGCGTGAAAACTGATTGGAAGTAAATGTTGAAAGCATCTGCAATAATCCGTGCATCTTCAACAAGACTACCTGATATATCCATTCTAGTTACTATGCTATTTGGCTTTCATAAGTACTTCCAAAACTTACGTGGTTTATTTGTCATGAACTCTGTCAGAGTGCTTGAGAAAAAGTGGCCTCTTGCCATATTTATTTTTGTTTTTAAGTGGCGTGAAAGCTCATTGAGCGCAGCGGATTTCTTTTTATGTTTGCGGAGTCGTTGTACTTTTCTTTTTCGGTGGACTATGTTTCTCGTAATCCACGGCGTTTTACGCTTAGTTTTCTTTAGCTTAGTAGGTATGAAGGTTCATTCACAATGCGTGATTCCAGATTTTAGTTTGTTCCATAGATCCACGACACCCGATGACGTATTAAAGAAATCGCTCATGATGCTTCAAGAAAATCTATAACACTTTCGTCATTCGCTCTGTAGCAATCTTTAACTGATATGCGCGTCGTTGCTTGTGATACGTGGCCGCCCATGCCATGAAATCTCAACAGAGTGAGCTTGTGATCAGAGATTCCCTCTTCAATACTTACTTGTGGTGTTAATGAGCCCGACACAAATGCAAGATCAAGGACTGAACATGCCGACCCGTGGATGCGAGTCGGTTCTATCACTAGCTGTGTCAATGAGTGACTAAACATAATGTCAAAAAGTATATCTGAACCTTTAACAGCAGTATTTCCGATGGCAAAAGTGTCCAAGTTTATTCCCGGCATATTAAAATCACCAGTAAGTATGAGTTTTGTTCGCTCACCTACACAGCCGTGAAGAAAGTTCTGTAGCTTTACAAGGTATTCATCAGGAGCACCCGGAAACCGGTATGCACCACCAATCTACACAGGGACGTTATTAATAAGGATTGAACACCACACACTTTCGTGACCAGCAATGCCACTTTATTTATGAAAAGGCGTGTTCCGTTTAATGGTGATGGCCACGCCCCCGCCACGGCTATCCCGATCTGTACGAAGCAGTGCGTATGCTGGTGGCACTATCTCTGAATCGTGAATATCAGGGTTTAGCCACGTTTCCGTAATGACCACTACATCAGGGCCGTACAAAAGCAACAGTTGTTCCAACTGCTGTGCTTTGTTTACGATACTTCTTGCATTAAAGCAAAGCAGCGTAAGTGGCTCTTTTGTTTTCGGTCACGCTTGAGAAGTGCTTGCCTTTTTGTGGCCTTCGTTACGAGCACGTTTCACAGCTACCACTTTATTTTCTATGTCATTCAATGTGAAGCATTCTCCGTTGATTTTAAGTTTGTCGTTAACTAGTGTCACCTTATCTCCGTTACTGCGATTCAGTGCAGACGCCTGCCACCGCTTCCTCCGAGTTTCACGAACAAACTTAGAATAATCTTCTGATACAGATATGTCTGTATTTTTTAGTTTATAACAGTTTCATAATACCAGCATTGTTTCTGTAAAATCAGAGAAGCGCAATATAACCGGATTAGGCTTCCGAAGATTGAGCCTGTGCACACGCTCAACAGATTTAACTTCAATGCCCAACATTTCAGAAAATATCCCTGGCGTGACAAGCTGTTGCACCATTTCTGGTTTTTGTTCTGTTTCTTTAAGATCATAAATAATGATATTGTTTCGGCGGCTTCTGTTTTTTAGTTCTATTTTGTTGTGCATTTCAGTGAACTCACTGCGCAAAGCCGATACGGTTCCTTCACATTTTTCTATCTTCTCCTGACATTGCTTTAATGACGTAAAGGTACTTTCAATCTGAGATAGCCTTAGCTGGACATCTTTGAGACCCGTCTCAAGAGCTGTATGAGATGTCTTAAGTTCATTGACGGCCTTTAGTATTTGATCTATTTTGTCAGGACCTGGGTTCTCTTCTACGTCACCACTCAGTTGCAATAACGAAAATATCACGCGAACACAATGCAGGTAGCAAAACAACATGTACTATAGCGAGCGTTGGGCCGTAGTGCCACGAATACAGTGAACTAGTATATACCATGAACTCCAGGTGGTAAAAGGCGGGAAGTAGACAAGAAGCGCAAGCCGTAAGAAACTGTGCGTGTGCCACCTCTCGTTTAGTCCCTGGAATGTCCGCTGGATGGCGGTGCTTCTATATGCGGAGTATATGATGAAAAGATGCGAGATTGTGGTACTTGTAGTGTTGACTAGATGGACGAACGGACACACAAACAGATGCATGGATGGACGCATGGACGAACGCAGGGACGGACGCAGGAACAGACGCACGCACGGACGGGCGGATGGATGCATGGACGGTCCCACAGACGGATGCATGGACGTACGGAAGCAAGAACGAATGGACCGACGAATGCTTCGCCCCACTCTCCATCATTCACTCCGTGGATACGCTGCCAATTTTTTTTCATTTTGACGAACTCATTTTCGATTTCATTGTTTGGCGAAATCACTATCCTTGCAAGAGCACATACGCAGCTGCTTTTGAAGTAGTAAAAAGGTCACGTAGGTAAAACCATCAGTAGAATCACATATCGGAAGATCCTTTTCAATTATAGTCCTTGCCTGACAGATCATTTTAGGTCAAAGCAGCGTTTTCTGCAAGTGTGTTTATAAGGAAAGACGAAAAAGTATACGAAAGCCAATACAGCTCATTTCCCGAAGAGTCTTTATAAGAAAAAACGAAAACGTATACGAAAGGCAATACAGAGAGAATAAAAAGGAAGTGTTTGATAATGCGCGTGAGGGACATCGAGGAACGCAGCGCTGAGGAAAAAAAAATATGAACCATCTCCCCGACGGGAATCCTGATGAGATGCGAAGCAGCAGTGGTGCGCACGGCATTGACCCGGTTGAAACGGGCGTCAACGCGGGTGCTGGAAAAGCAGTTTCATGCGAAAATCAAAGAAGCGTTTAGTTGAGTAAATGTTTCTTTGAAATGTAAAGACACGGGAGTCGGTTAGTGTTTCATAAGTTTCATTGTCGATAAACAAGCCGAAAGAGTGTTTCCACTCGACGTGCGGTCGAATGTTTCGGGCGATGGAGAAGGTGAAGCGAGAGAGAAGTGTGTTGCGAGCGGGTGGAGGAATCGGCCAGCTGCAGGCTGTGCGTGTGCGGAAGCGTGCCCGTAGGAGAGGAAGAAAATGACGTCAGCGCGCAACTGTGAGGGAAGCATATAAGGAGAGCGTGACGTCAGCGCGCACGTGCGGCGTGACCTATTTCATACCACTGCAACACCTGTGGAGAGTGGAACGCGTTGCGGTGCGTTCGTAGGGACGCAAGCACGTGCGGCGTTACACACGTGAGTCAACGAGTTGCTTCGCATCTAAAAGAAATTATCGCCAATAAAAAACCACCACAAAAAACAGGCATGCTCAGATAACGCCTAGAGACCTTGGCGAAAAAGAACAGCACTCAATTGAAATCGTCCGATAGAACGCGGCAAAGCAGAGCAGGGACATTCAACAGGCCAAGCCACAAAATAAAAAAAATTAATACCCTTGTCACACGTGGCAACTTAAGTCCACTTCGAGCGAGCACACTTAGCCGCGAGTGTCATTTGAGCGCTGTCACACGAGCAAGTTTAGGATCACTCGCTACAAAGTACACTTACCGGCAAGTGCGTTTACCAACCTCACTTCGCTGTGACCAAGTGTGTAACCAGTGGCTTGCACAGAAATGCGCTGTTGCCTAAAGTGGCGCTCATACTATTTTTAAGAGAGAGAGAGAGGAAACTTTATTAGAACTTGGCCGGCAGCTTGGTCTTGGTGGCCTCAGATGGCGGCGCTGAGTCCCTGAACTCGGGCGGCATCTTCGGCCTGCCGGACAGCCCAGAGCTGGTCGTTGAGCTCCGAGCTTCTGAGCGCCGCCTCCCAGCGGCGGCGTCGCCGACGGAGAAGGTCCCCCGCGGCTCCCGCAGACGGGACGGCGGCGGGAACGAGAGAGCTCGAGGCTTCCTGTTGCCTGGTATTGGCAGCCGCCATAGGCGCATCGTGAACGGCGGCCGTTTCTCGACCATTGTTATCGGCGCATTCCCAGAGCATGTGGCGCAGCGTTGCTCTGTGCCCGCATGCTTTACATAGATCGGTAATGTGTAAGTGCGGGTAGCAGTGGCGTAAGACGACCGGGCTGGGGTAAGAGTGGGTTTGTAGTAAGCGATAGCTTACGGCATCGTGTCTGTTTAATTTGTCATGCGGTGGCGGGAACTTTCGCCTTTCCAGTCTGTAGTGTTGCGTAATATCTCGGAACGTGATGAGGCGATCACCCCACGACCATTGTGGTCTGTGTTGTCGCTGCGTGTCTGTCAAAGTGTCTCGATCCGGCAGATCAGAAGCCCCGTTCTCGGGAGTGGAGGCGGCGGCCACGGAATGTGCCGCGGCTCGGCGAGTGAGACCTCGAGCCGCGGCGTGGGCCGCCTCGTTGCCCGGAAGCGGGACATCGGTGTGTGCCGGGGTCCAAAGGAGGAAGACTGTTAAATTTTGTTGTGGCGATGGCGACTCTGAGTCACCATCACCGCACATCTTAAGGATGCGGGCCGCCTCCCGCGAGACGCGGCCGCGCGCGATGCCGCGGATTGCTGCCTGCGAGTCGCTGATTACGATCGTAGCGTTCGGCACCGTGGCGATTGCTAGGGCTATCGCGGCTTCTTCGGCCGCCTCCGTATGTCCCGTGGTCACCGTGGCGCTCGCGAGGCATTTGCCCGCACGGTCAACGACCGCAGCGGCGTGTGCGTGTCTCCCGTCCCCATATCTCGCGGCATCTACGTACACAACTTCGTCGCTAGTGCCGTACTTCTTTTGAAGGTCACTAGCTCGCTGGTTACGGCGCCCGACGTGGTGCGTCGGGTGCATATTCTTAGGAAGCGGCGGAACAATTAGGCGGTCGCGAACCGAGGCAGGAACATCCGTTTTTTCTCCCTGCTGAGTGTGGTACCGGATGCCAAGTGACTCGAGGATGTGTCGACCCGTCTTAGACCCCGACAAGCGTTCGTTTTGCGAAACGACATGGGCCTCAATTAACTCGTCGAGTGAGTTGTGCAGTCCAAGTTCTAGTAACTTTTCAGTGCTCGCATTCAGTGGAACTCCAATTGCTCTCTTGAAAGCCTTCCGTATTATACATTCGATCTTGTTTTTTTCTGAGCCTAGCAATTTGAGGTAGGGGGCAACGTATGTTATACGGCTTATTGCGTACGCCTGCACTAGACGGATCGCGCAGTGTTCGCGCATACCAGTACGTCTGTTCGTGATACGACGTAGGAGTCGGATCGTGTCGTCTACCGAACGACGTAGTCTTCGCACCGTCTCACCATTATGGCCGTTTGCCTGCACGTGTAACCCCAGAATTCTAATTTTGTCTACGTGTGGAATGGGAGTGCCATCTGCCAATAGAACGCTTATTTTGTAGCACTCCCTTTCCTCGTCGCGCGGGGTTTTGCGACCTCTACTTGTAGGTTTGTAGATTAGAAGTTCCGACTTGGTTGCCGAGCATTCGAGGCCCGTTCCTCGCAAGTACTCCTGAACTTCGTCTACACCTGCCTGGAGCGTACGCTCGACGTGACCATCACAACCTCCGCCGGGAACCCAGAGGGTGATGTCATCCGCGTAGATACTGTGATACAATCCTTGTATGCCTAATAATTTCTCGGGTAGCCCCAATAGAACTAAATTAAAGAGTAATGGCGAAATTACGGCGCCTTGTGGCGTGCCCCTCGAGCCCATCTCAAATTCTTGCAGTTCCACATCTCCAACGACGACGCGTACGCGTCTGCCGGCAAGGAAGTCACGTATGTAATTATATGTTTTTTGTCCTAGTCCTAATGTTTGAACTCTGTTTAAAATTGCTTCGTGTTTAACGCTGTCGAAGGCCTTTTGAATATCTAGGCCAAGGATCGCCTTGGTTGAGCTGGTAATGTCATCAACAATGTGGTGCTTCAGCTGAAGCAACGCGTCTTGTGCGGAGAGATTGCGGCGGAATCCTAGCATGGTGTGCGGAAATACATCGCGGACTTCGAGAAAGTCAGTCACGCGTTTGAGGACTGCGTGCTCCAGAACTTTTCCTACACAAGACGTGAGCGAAATTGGCCTTAGATTATCAAGCGCAACCTGCTTGCCCGGTTTAGGAATCATGATAACTCGAGCTCTTTTCCACCCTTCAGGAAGGGAACCGCGTTGCCAGCACTCGTTGATATAAGTCACAAATCGGGAGATTGACTCGTCATCTAAGTTGCGGAGAGCCTTGTTCGAAACCCGGTCCAGGCCGGGCGCCGATCGGGTGTTTAGTTCAAAAAGGACTGCCCGAATTTCCGCTTCGCTAAATTCGGCGTCTAGTTGCTCATTAGCAACGCCGTCATAATCTGGGTGTTGGACGCTCTCTGCCGACTTAAAGTAACGGTCACGTATTGCACCGAGCAGGTCATCGCCTTTATGATCGTTCACAAGTCTCCGAGTTTTATGGCCTTGTGCGGCACGAGTATCTTCCGGATCCAATAGGTGCCGGAAAAGGCGCCAAGCACTCGCCCTGCGCATCTGTCGCTCGAGGCCGTTGCACAGGTCTTCCCATTGTGACCTACAGACTTGGAACGCATGTTCCTCAATTTCTCTGTCTAACCGTGCTATGCGTTTCCTCAACGCCCGGTTATGTCTTTGGCGTTTCCACCTCTTGAGTAGGGCTTGCTTTGCTTCCCACATGTGTAGGAGCCTGCTGTCGATTACTTCGAGCTTCGCTTCAGGCGGGATGTGGCACGTTACCGCGTCTACGTCCCGATTGAGCGTCGCGGTCCACTCGTCTATATCCGTGATCGGCTCGTCGCCCCGCCCGCCTTCTGCTCTCTTTTTGCGGAACGCGTCCCACTGCACTAATTTGAGTTTACGGCCTGTGCTTTCAGAGTATGTTCTACGAACGCTCGGGCCCGTGTCTACCGTAATCTCTATCAGAGAGTGGTCACTCCCTAAGTCCTCCTGCGTGTTTTGCCAAGACGCCGCTGTGACATTCGACACGAACGCGAGGTCCGGTAGCGTGTCTGCGCTCACGCTGTTACCCCTGCGCGTCGGATCGGCGGGGTTCGCGATCAGTTCAAGCCGTTGGTCTTGCGAGTCTTCCCAAAGGTGTTTGCCCTTGAGCGTTTCACGCGTGTATCCCCAGGCCCCATGGGGCGCATTAAAATCACCCGCAACTAGCAGAGGTGCGCCGTTGGCGGCCGTGCTTGCTCTCCGGAGCATCTCCCCAAATCGGTGCTGTAGCGTGGGTTTACTGTAGACGTTAAGTACAAACAGGCCTCGGCCGCGCTTAGGAATTAATTCTACAAAAACATGCGGTATCCTTACGCACTCAAGTTCGCGCTGCGCCACCGTGATGTTACGTCTAACTAGCACGGCGGCGACCGGCGCCGGACGCGGCGGGGGCGACGGCAGCGACCGCGGTCGCGCCGACGATGAGAGCGGATCGCCCCGTCCTCGGCGACCCGCGGCCGCCCCCGGCGCCCCACCACGCGCCGAGCGCTGTGTAGCACGTTTTTCTTTCCGCCTGTTGTCCGCCGCGGCCGCATTTATGGCTTTGTAACCAGCTAGCTTTGCCGGATAATTTGTTTCCTGCAAAAGGATAATGTCCGGTTTCGTCTCACGGCTTCTAATAAATTGCTCGAGATTTCCCCGCTTCCTCCTATATCCCCGGCAGTTCCACTGCCAGATCGTGTACTGTTGTTTGTGAGTGTTAGTGTGAGTGTGCGCGTGTCTAGCCATGGTGATGCTTGTGTTTAATTTAGCCCATCGCCGTCGAGGCGACTGGGGTGCGGCTGAATCTGCGGCTCGGCGTCTGGCAGCGCGTTCTGCTGCTGCTGACTCTGTTGCTGTCTAGCGTAGGGCTTACTCACCGTTCTAATCGGTCTGCCCGCAGATGGCGGGAGTCGCGCTTCAATGTTTTCTATGCGCGCCGTGTGCGCGGCGAGCATTTGTGTCATTTGTTCAGAGAGCTTAGCTATCGCACTATTGAACATGTCATTCATCTGTGCCACCTGCTTAGCAAAACGTTCATCGAGGCTGGTCTCGATAGTATCGATTTGTTTCTGTAGCTTATCATAACGGCCAAATCGCTGTGTGGATTCGTGCCTGGCAGGATCTAGTGCTATCCTTTTCGCGATACACGGGCGGTCTTCGCGTCCGCCTGCCCCCTCTCCCGAACTGCTCTCGTCATCCGTGTCCATCCCCGCCGCCTCGGGTCTCGACGGAGTCGAAGACCGAGGCGTCGTTGGTGGCGGCGCCGTCGACTGTTGCTGCGGTTGTTGCATTCGTGGAGCCTCTCCTTTCAATTTGGAATTTTCCGCTCTAAGGGCGGCGTTCTCGCGTTTCAGCTCTGAAATTATCGATTGTAATGGTCCTAGGCGTTGTTCTAGCGCTCGCTCTACCGCTAGCTTGAGCTCGCTCCCACCGCCGCCACCGACGGCGGGACCGCCAGGACGTCCCGCCGAAACAACGCCGCCGGCGCGAAAGGCGGCTACATCCGCCCATCTCACCTGCTGCCATGTGCCCATGGGTCCTTGTTGTTGCGGCTGCCGCCACGTCTGATGCTGCTGACTTTGTTGGGTGCCTTGGTTGACAGCTGCGGCGCCCGGAACGGCGCCACCGCGCGTCTTCGACATGCTTCTCGGCCTTGGTGTCCGGCTGCGAGAGCGGGACCGGGATTTACCGCCGCCGCCTCTCGCGTCTCGGCTTGTCGAGCGTTCTCTTCGGGTGGCGTTGGATGAATGGCTGTCAAACGCCGGATAATGATTGTAGTAACCTCCGTTGCCTTCGGTGCTAATGCCGCTGTTGTAGATGCTGTCGGACGCTGCGGCCGCTTGCTCTTCTTCACGCCGCTTTCGCTCTAGGCGGCGACGCTTGACTATGTAAGGAGTCTTGTATCTCGCCTTGCAGACGCGGTCACCCGTGAGATGATCCTTGCCACACAGTTGACACCGCGGCTCGCAGCGATGGTCAGACGGTGGGTTACTGCTTCCGCAGCCACGGCAAATCTTGTCGGCAGGGTTGGGACACACGTCGGAGCGATGGCTCAGCCTCCCGCACGCGTAGCACACGTCGATGTGCTTTCTGTAGAGGGAGCATCTCACAAGCATAGGTCCATAGTATACGTGTCTGGGAACATGGAAACCGTCGAACAATACGATGATGTTGTCCGTGGTGCCCATTCGCTTGGCATGCAGCACGCCGTTGTTGCGCTGCGTCACTAGGTTGTTAACGATGTCCTCCGGGCTCTCGTCTTTGGAAATGTTCCTAATCAGGCCCTTGGAAGTGTTCTCCGGGGCGGCCTGATAGGCGTTCGCCTCGAACTCTCGGTTCCCGATGCAAAGCTTGCTGATGGCTCCGTAGCGTTTGGCTCTGTCCGCGGACGGAGTGCTGAGCACCACGACGTTCTGTTTAACGTTGAGGCAGATGCTGTCCTCTCTAGCCGCTTCTCTACCGATACCTGCCGCGTTACGAAGGCAGCAGTAAATGCGATCTATCTTGTATTCAGCCCCGTTGAATCCGCCGCGGGGGCGCACAATGATCCTGTAGTCATCGGGCGGTAGCTCTGGCATTCGGCTCGCCTTAGCGAGGTGCTGCAAGTGACGAGCACACTTCTTTTTATTCTGCGCCGCTGTGGCAGTATCCGGGGCAATCCCTGTAGTCTCCGCGGCAGCCGCCTGTTGCTGCGTCTCCGTCTTCTGGTCTTGCGCTGACTCGGACGCGCCGTCGGCCTGTTTCGTTCTCTTTACGCTGCACCATCCTGCTCCCTCGCCGAAATCTTCCGGCCGAATGTCCTCTCCTTCTACCTCTACGACATCCATTTAGCCCTGGCAAAGGCCTTGTACGCTGCCGTCGGGGATCGGGAGCTCCGAGGAGGTCCGGCGACACGTTAGGCTTGCAGGCCCCACCGCCGCAGCGGCCGGCCTATGGCGTCGTGCGCAGAGACGCTGGACTTGGCGTTCTTGCTTTCGTGGTGGAATAAAAGGCGCCAATAAGTGGCTAAAAAGTGGTCCCACCTGGCAAAACTTGGTGTCAGGGAAGTCCTTGAAACTGCCGCCGATCGATGGTGAGAAGCGTTTTCCACGATAAATTCGACAATCCACCAAAAACATAGGAAAGTTGCGGAGCCGACGCGCAACACGTCCGCACTCCGTGGCCCCCTAGCGGTGTCTCCCCTACTATTTTTAAACTATTATTTTTGTTATAAGGGATTTTGCTATGTACTAAAACAAGTCATAAATCAACAAAAATTCTCGCTACTCTTTCTCTCTCAAGCCATTTGCAGCCACTTCCGCTTCGGGGATGTGGCAGTACATGCGGTGCAATGGCCACGTCCGTTGCGTTGTTTACTTCCAGCTACACTAGCACATGTGTAGGCGAGTCGTTCTCTAGTCGTTTACGCTGGCGTGTGCCGCTGGTGCTACTTCCACAAAGACAACGTGTTCCGACGATGAGACACGGGCGCAAAAGTAACAAATGTCTATTGTTCTACAAACCCAACAATCGCCACTGTCAGCACTTCCAAAGTACACTTCGCTTTTTCGTGAACCACCGAAGCGACACTTTGTGAGCGTAAGTACACTCGCTTGAAGTTCACTTAAACTGCCACGTGTGAGAGAGGTATAAGTCTAGCAATATTCAAACTAAGCAAAAAGGAAGAGAAACAAGGCACTGGCATTCACATAGAGAACCAAAAGAAAGAATCCACACTTAACAGCCAAGCACTAGTCATTCTTCACTGAAGCATTCTTGGGTGTCTGAGGAACTCAACCATGCTTAGAAAAGAACGTGAGCTTCGTTGAGCAAGAAAAAGTTATTTGTGGGCCGTCAAGGCTGTTCAGCTTCTCACGTTGTACATTTTGCTTGCGTTATTTTTTGCTTGCCTTCGAATTAAGGCTTTTATTTCAAATTGGTGCGACTTGGCTGATAGACAGCATCACAGAGACCGCTGAAATTTTCACGTCGCTGTTTTGTTTTCAGCTTCCGAGCGCTGGTTCTGCCACCTAGTTATCATCAATCTTTAGCAGTCCCTCCAACGACATACTCATAACGTTAACTCGCTTTCTGTTTTTCTTTTACCGACTACGTTTCCTTAAAGTGTTGTATAGTTTATATTTGAGTTTAAAACACATTCAAAAGCATAGACTGTAGAGTAAGTATACAATCACGAAAGCCAATGACATACTTTTGAAGTGCGAAGTTTTGAAGTACGCTTTATTATGACGATTTCTTCCGGTTTCGGAACTATGAAAACAAAAGGCACACAACAAAGATATAGAGAAGAGACTTGAGACGCACAAGCACTGACCAACAGCAATATATATATATATATATATATATATATATATATATATATATATATATATATATATATATATATATATATATATATATATATATATATATATAACAATGAAGTACCTATTTGGCGGCATATGTTACTCCCTATGTTGCCGATTATAATAAGCACCTTCGAAATGAAAATGCGCATTCACTTTCAGCGTAATTTTGAATGCGGAATGTAATGATACAGCTTGTCTGGGCACAACGTAATATATTGGTTTGGTGCACGAACTTTCATATTGAGGAGCTCTTTGAAAGTAGACAAGGACAGCTTACATGCTTGATTGTTTATTGTAAATTCAGCACGAACATGACTCCCGGGTGACTATTATGACAACCTATTTTTTCCAATATTGCTGCTGTTCGCTTCTGTAGCAAAACAAACGCGTTACTTCTTCCTTAATTACTCGTGTCAAAGTTATAGGCCGACCACTATCTCCATATTTAAGTGGCTTCGCTCACATTCCCGCAGCCCCCAACCCTTCGGCGATGAAGTACGCGCTGTTGCTTTCACGGTAGAAAGCAACCGCCAACTCTTCAGGTATGCTGCTGCTTTTCGACGCACGTAGTCCCGTTGCCGAAGCACCTATCTGTACCCCCCCCCCCTCCTCGATCGTATACATTACTTTGCGAGAGCCAGCCTTTCGACCTCTTTTATCTATCCATAACCATTTTTCATGCAAGCTCTGAAAAATCTCTCTGTTATGCTTTTGCCATTGTTGGTTGGGAAAACATGTCCCACAATCCCTAACTGTACTCAGTTCTCGTTGCTTACTGGTCTTTCTTGTTTTTTTTTGCAGCAATGAAAACACATAGTAAATCCCCCAATACAATGTAGAACTGGAATTCCTGGGATGTAGATAGGTTAACACACAGTATTAAAATAACTTTCAAGAGTACCCACCCTCTTCGCACCTTAAGTGCGAATGGTTTCAAACGCGACATCACAGTTGTTTGGTATAAAGTAGCCAAAGTCAAAAAAGCCAAAGGAGCGAGCCTCAGGAATAAAATTTGCGCCGCCATAATACATTCGTCTATACAATGCTGAATGGGAGAGTTACTACTCAGCAGTTTGAACTATTTAGATCCACCATGAAGAATATGTGTTTGATTTTTTTTCAACTCCCTTGTTAAAAAGACTTTGTTGGGGAAAACAAAGCTTTTAGGAATGAAGCTTTTCTTAGTCTAGAAACCAAACGTGTTGTTTGGGCTTATAAACCTGATGCGTAGAAGCTTCATTATCCTTCCAGTCTAACCTTGTCATGCGTCACGCGTAAACAAGAGAAGAAGAGACGAGAAAAAAATTACATCATATCCACGGTGTGAATGATGATGAATGGGGCGAAGCTTCCATTAGTCCGTCCATGCTCCTTTCCGTCTGTTCGTTTTTGCTACCATCCGTCCGCGTGACCATCCGTGTGCCCGTCCATGCATGCGTCCATCTGTCTGTGCACCCATCCGTCCGTACGTCCTCGCGTCCGTTCATATGACAGTCCGTGCGGGCGTCCATCTAGTGAACACTCCAAGTACCGCCATCTCGCATCTCGCATTCCCTTTGGCACATATCCGCTCCGCACGTACGTCCATCCGTTCGTTCGTCTGCTAGTCTGTCTGTCCATCCGTCCGTGCGTCCATCTATTGAACATGTAGTGCCATCATCACCATCATCATTTCTGGATCACCGCGCCGCGCCTCTCGCGCAGCTCATGCTAGCTCGAGCTGCGCGAGGATTAGAACGAGCTCACGCACCTGGCGCGTCGGATGGGGACAGCTGCCGCGGCTCCGCTTCAGGCCTGGAATAAAGTGGCGAGATCGGCACAGCCCCATCGGCCGCCTTCGACGTCATCTCACGTCTCTCTTCTCTCGCCGCTACATTGGTGACCCGGACGTCCTCATCCGACGCGCCAGGTGCGTGAGCTCGTTGTAATCCTCGCGCAGCTCGAGCTAGCATGAGCTGCGCGAAAGGCGCGGCGCGGTGATCCAGAAATGATGATGGTGATGATGGCACTACAAACACTCCAAGTACCACCATCTCCCATTTCGCATCTCGGTGCCTACGTACGACAACGACGGGGTATGGACAGACCCAAGCCCTATAGAGAGTTTTGCCCCTAAAAGAAGGCAGTGTCTCCTGAAAAATAAATAGAGAGCGCTGTCTCATAGAAGTACGTACAAACTGCAGTGCAGTGAGGATATTCTAGATGGCGCTGTACCGCTACTCTCCAATTGGTTGCTGCGCGGGCTGTGCCTGGGTACACGGAGAAAGAGTGCCTCTCTCCGTTTCCCGGATAGTCGCCATACGTGGTTGATCGTTGGTGGGGCATGAATGAAGCAGAGTGGCAGGCGCGTTGAAGACGCTTGTGCTCGGCTTCTTTGGCTCGCGTTTCATCAGTGTTACCCACGCGCCATCTGCATTCTTGAACGTAATGAGACGTATGGACGCATCCACAGACGCATGGACACACGGACGCATGAACGAACGGATGCTTTGCCCTACTCATCATAATTAAATTCATGGATATGCTGTGATAATCTTTAGGGGCAAAGCTTCATAGGGTGTGGGTCTGTTTTTCCTCCGTTTGCATACGTAGCCATAGAGGGCACAAACCCACTCTAGAGCGGGTATGTGCCACAGGCATATACCCGCTCTACATTGGGTTTGTGCCTAGAGATGCAAGATGGGAGATGGTGGCTCTAGAGTGGTTTGTGCTCTAGAGATGCAAGATGGGAGATGGTGGTACTTTGAGTGCAGATTGACTGATATGTGGGGTTTAACGTCTCAATACCACCATGTGATTATGAGGGGCGCCATTTGAAGGGCCCCGGAAATATTGACCACCTGGGGTTATTCAACATGCACCCAAATCTGAGCACACGGGCCTACAGCATTTGTACTTTGAGTGTTCACAAGATGGACGCATGGACTGCGCATAGACGGGCGGACAGGCAGACTAGCAGACGGACGACAGATGGATGGATGCGTGGACATGCGGATGGATGGACGCACGAACGCACGGACAGACGGATGAACGGATGAACGGACGCATGGATAGACGCACGGACGGTCGCGCGAACGGACGGTCGGAAGCACGAGCGGGCTGACGGATGCTTCACCCTACTCATCATCATTCACTCCGTGGATATGCTGTGATTTTTTTGTACTCCCATGAGGACACACAGAAATGCCGTTGGGAGGAATTGAAAAGGCGCCAGGACTCGAGCCAAATGTAGACAAAGAAGCTATGTCATTAAATGTGGTCGCCAAATTTGAAGCCAAGTAGGTGAGGGGCGCTATTTTGAGCGAATTCTTAACGATTGCTGTATAAAAAAACCATTTTGAATAAGTAACACCGAAAATTTAAAAGTAGCCAGCAAATTCCCATGGCGCCAACAAAAAGCTTTTGTTGCCAACGAAAATCTTGTGGGTTTCTATAGTTCTAGCCACCTGCTCATTATTCTCAACTTCCGAATAATACTAAGAAAACACTTCTTGAAGGACGCAAATGGTGCGAAATGGGCCATTTTTTAAAGTTCATTAAAAAATATAACCTCATTTAGGGACCTAAGCACGACGGAACTTCAGATGTTCTTTCTCGTCGTTCGGAAGCAGCAGCTCTTCTGTTTTGTACGCTGCGAAGACCACGTGAAATAAAAAGAACCCTGAGGGAAAACTTACCTGTCAAGATACTGCATAAAAGCGGGGGTCGCGCTTGACGCCTGTCAAGTTTTCTATTTCTTTCAGCTGAAAGAAGCTTTAAGGCCAACTCCGGAGATTTCTCGAGATCGATGTTTCTCAATGAAATTCAGTGGGTGAATTTATTGGCATGTTTCCGCCATTTATGCCAAGTTGCAGGGTTGAGAGTTTCACAGAATGTTTTAGAAAATTGTATATATTGTCTCAAACGCTTGGCTTGCCAGGATAATTGGTAACATTGTATGTGTCAAAGCAGGCTCTTCAAGGCGATGGAAGCGATGGAACTTAGATGCCACATCAGCGTCTGATTGTCTGATGTGGATCGTGTGTGATTGGACGGCACATGCTTGTTTCAGCGTGCGATTTCCTTGTCCATGTGGCTGTGTCTGCGATGCGTTGCAAGGGGTCGATTGCGTTGTGGACCACACACGACAGCAGCCACCAAACACTTCTTCGACTCCACTTCGTGTCGATAGTCCAGTTTGTTGCGCTGAATGCTTGTCACACGGAAAGTACGCTTTTCTGTGAAAGAGCGCATATGCGTCAGTTTTAACGCACTAAAACACTTTCCGTACAAACGTCTGGTCTACAGTGACCGCATCGATTTGTATATGGTAAGCAGCGAATATTCGAAAACGTACCTACTTGACTGATAATGGTAATCTATCCTATAGAAGTCATACTGCACTCCACAAACCTACACCGTCCTTACATAGCAATAATAACGTGTTGTAGTTTAGCAGCTAACTACTTATATAAGCAGATTAGCCCGTTGCTGCTGCCACAAACTTCGATGGCCTGGACAAGTGCTGCCATCTGTCGGCGTTATGCGCAACCAGGTAAGCAGATGCGAAAATTTGTTCTGCCTCAAGAAAGAACGGTGATGCTCGTTGACCTCTAGATGCGTCAGTATGATTTCTGTCATCGTCCGAAAGCTCCGCTTGTACATGAGGAATGTTCACTCACAAACGTAATGTGGCGTGGACACATATCCACTGAGCGTCTGCTCTTTGCTGCTTTTGCTAATTTCATACCCTGTGCTGGGGTGACCGGCAAGCCTGCAGCACTTCCAGTTCTTACAAAGTAGAACGTCGTACGTGGAAGTACGCTTGCTTAGGTTTCGGTTTAGGTATTACGCCTTTTTGCTTATTAAAAATATTTTCGGATTGACTGAGCACTTCTGCTGTCGAGCATGGGTCAAGAGTGTCTCAGGAACGTAGAAACACGATTATCCTGATATGGCGGAAAAATTGCAGTTTGCCTTTATTGAACGAGTCCGAGGTAGCGGAAAATGTGTGCGAAAAGTAATGCGCTCAGAAAAGTGAAGGGAAACTTTATGGGACGTGCTTCAAGCGCTAAGCCAATCTAATTTTGCCGGAGGTAGTTGAGTGAAGGTAACAGCACCTTATCAGAGAGAGAGATACAGATGCAAGGAAAGGCAGGGAGGTTAACCAGACGCACATCCTGTTTGCTACCCTGCACTGCGGAAGGGATGAAGGAGAGAAAAGAGGTTGCAGAGAGATAAGAAGGTACACACAATCACGAGCACACTCGGGGGAGCACACACAGTGTACATGCGGTCGCTCAGGTTTGTTGACTTTAAGTAATGTAGGAGTGCTTTAGTCGCTTTCTGCGCAACTTAGGCAGATGCCCTAGGTCCTAGAATCTTCTGCACACAAAATGGTCTGAAGTCAAGTTGATTCAAAACCACCCGGAGCTGGCATCGCTGTGTGTCGTAGCAAGTGCAGCTGCACAGGACGTGTTCAATGGTCTCTTCAGCTCCGCAGGAGTCGCATGTAGAGGTGTCTGCCATACCAATTCGAAAGGAGTACACATATGTGAATGCAACACCCAACCAAAGGCGGCGTAACAGTGTCGCATCGGAGCGCGAAAGTTGTGATGGTAGCTGTATCTTGAGCGAAGGACCCAGTTCATATAATTGACACCTTTGGAAGCTGGGAGACAACCAGAACGTGCGTGTAAGATCTCGAGCCAGCAGGTAAAGTTGTCCTGCTGCATCATTCCTTGATAGAGGAATCGGGAACACACGAGTTCTTTCATGGGCTGAGCGGGCGGATAATCGGCTGATTGATTTCCGGTAATACCGATATGTCCAGGCAGCCATTGATATATTATATCATGCCCTCGTGCTAGAGCTTCATGATGGCAATGTCTTATTTCGTGTACCAATTGCTCATGATTCCTTCTACGCAGGGCAGACTGCAAACACTGAAGCGCTGCCTTCGAATCACAGAATATGACCCATTTTCCTGGATGCTGCTATAAGGGCTGATTGTACATCAGCCCTTATAGCAGCAAGCTTTGATGCCATAGATGTAGTCATATGCGAAGTGTTAAATTTTATTGTCATTGCTGCAGCCGAAATTACAGCGGCACCTGATGAGCTGCTAGACGAGACGGACCCATCAGTGTATATCTGCGTTCGGTCCAAGTACAACTCATGTAATAATAGCAGTGTTGCTTGCTTCAATGCTACTCTGGAGCGATTGCTTTTCTTTTTGATACCCGGAATTTCTAGACGCACTTCTACCGGGCACCACAAAGGACACGCCATTCTCGTAGCTGGCATATATTCTGATGGAATGCTCTGTAGGTGCTTGGCTATGACGTCTGAAAACGTAGCACGTGGTCTTCCGGAGGGTAGAAGGGCCAAGTTGTGGTCGGAGACACAGCTGGCATGTCGAATGTACGCTCTGAGGTAATCCACAACTCTATATGTCCTGACCAGATGGTCTTGGCAAGTCACGATTGCGGCATAAGTAGAAGCGCATCGGGGCAGATACGCAGCGCCTGACCCTGCAAACTCTGCAATGAATGAGTATTGGATTCGCAAGTGTTAGTCAGTACCGGCAAGCTGTAGCGCAATAGACCCATAAATAGGGCCCTGTACAGCCTGTAGCATGGAGGCCACAGAAGTTCCCCATGCTTTCCCGCACATGAATTTCATTATATGCACAATAGATAGCAGTCTCTTCTTCAAGAACGCACAATGCGGGCTCCACGAAAGACTTCTGTCAATTAATATGCCCAGAAAACGATGCATCCGTGCATATTTGACACTCTGCGCATTCATGTAAACAGGGTATGGCGTCATTGGTTTGCGTGTAAACGCGCACTTCACAAGTTGATATAGTTAGGCCTTGTTTCTGAAGGTAGGCTGTTGTGAGGGTTGCTGCCCACTGTATTCGTGCACGCACCTGAGGGCGAGTAACTGCAGCACTCCAGAGGCAAATTTTATGAGCGTATATGGAGAGGCACACTGATTTTGGCAGAACCTTCACCAGATCAATGGGGGCAACATTGAACAATGTGGGGCTTAAAACACCTCCCCGAGGTGCTCCGTGGTAGGTGTAATGCTCAGCAGTTTTAACCTCATCTGTTTGCACAAAGAAACCCCTGCCAGTTATATTATCTTTTACCCATTGAAACATTTGTCCACCAATGCCCATTGCTGCGATAGAAAGGAGGATGGCATCGTGAGCTACATTATCATATGCACCCTTCACGTCAAGAAAGAGTGCCACTGATATACGTTTGCGACTTTTTTCTTGCTGAACAAATGTCGATAAGTCAAGGACACAGTCGATGGAGGAGCGGCCCCGACGAAAGCCTGTCATGCAGGAAGGGTATTTGGTGTATCGTTCCAAGTACCACTCGAGACGAAATAGAACCATTCTTTCCATCTCTTTTCCGAGGCAGCTTGTGAGGGCAATAGGGCGATACGCTGCCAAGTCCAATGGTGATTTTCCCGATTTCAAAATTGGTATTTTTTGACTTATTTTCCATTCTCAGGGCCCACTGCCGCTGAGCCAGGAGTTGTTGAAGCATGTTAAAAGTTCTCTTCTGGCTTTTTGTCCAAGGTGTCTTAACGCACCATAAGTAATACCATCAGGACCTGGCGATGACGTGCGCTTAGAAGCGACTAACGCACCTTCCAGTTCTTTTATGGCGAATGTCTGATAATCGCGTCTCAGGAACGATCATGGTGTCGATGCTCTCGTTCATATTATTCCCGGCAACTCTCGTGCAAAATTCTTCAGCCACCTCGAGTTCGTTTTCCATGATGGAGTGCCAAAGCTCTAAAAGGGTGCCATTGTTGCGGAGAGGAGCGAAGACTACGAACTGTTCTCCAGATATATGACAGCGGTTTATGAGGGTCTAGAAATTCGCAGAATGCTTTCCAGCGTTCGCTCTCCAGCTTGTAAATGCGTCGTTGAATCTTTTTTTGGAGCCGTCTTGCTTCCCTCAGGTCGTAAATTGATCTTCTGCGTCTGCATCGTCGTTCAGCACGCCTTCGTATAGCTCGTAATCTTTCCAGTTCGATGTCGAACTGTGTTAGTTTAGACGAAAATGGTAAGTCAAATTTGGACGCTTGCATAGCTTCCACGATGGTATTTTCCAGGCTGCAGGCAAGGCCTTCTTGGCAAGCGTCCTCAACGCGCGATGTAAACATCGACCAATCAGTGCCAATTACAACACCGGAAGAGAAATTTTTTATGATACCATTGATCTTCACGTAGGTGGGTATGTGATCACTCCCATGAGTCTCAATATCGCAAAACCATTTAACTTTGTGAGAGAAGTACCGTGACACCAATGTCAGGTCAAGGCAACTGCCATACGTGAGACCCCGCGGATATGTTGAGGTACTATCTTTCATAATGGAAAGGTTGTAGTCGGAAGCGAATGTAACAATGTTCCGGCCCCTGGCATTCATCCTAGTGCTCTCCCAAAGCGTGTGATGGGCGTTGAAGTCACCGGTGATGCTCCAAGGCCCATCGGTCCTCATTAGGATGTCTTTTAATCTGTCGCAGTCAAATCGCGATGGCCGAGACATATATCCACCAATAAGCGTGAACAAAACTTCATTCTTCTTTACACGAAGACACACGTACTGACTGTCGTCATTTGAACTTATTGGGTTCGAAAGATAAGTCAAGTCCGTGCGGATGTAAACAATTACTTTGCTTTGTTCTTCGCAAGCGGCTGAACAAAAAGCTTCATAACCGGACAATCTATAAGGCGTTGATACGTTTGGTTCACATATGACAAGTATAGGGAATTGATTGGCCCGAACAAATTGGCGAAAGCCGGAGATACGGGAATTCATGCCTCTGGCATTCCACTGAAAAATCGACGCACACTTAACATCAGTGCGGAGGATGAGATTTCGTTGAGACATTGTTCTTATACGACGTTAGCAAGAACTGGATTCAGTGCATTCAGTATTTGCAGTGCACTCTTAGCAGATGGAGATTGTTTGCTGCTTAGTCACGTGCGAATCGTGGAAATTAATGATTGCACGATTGCAGTCACTTGCCTGTCTTGGTTGGAAAGATCTCGAACCGGGATCGCGGGCTGGACGTCATGAAACTCCTTCGGTTCGCTTGATGCTGCTTCTCTTTGAAGTGCAGGCCACTCTGTCGCAGTTAGGGTATGCTTACTGGCTTTGTCCTTTACAGCCTTTCCCGCAGCATGTGGTCTGGGAGGTAAAGGAGGTGGTACTGATGAGGGATCTGGCAAACGCATCGAGGAGGTAGCGGGCATCTTTGAAGACCGACGTCGACGTGAACGACGCCTTCTGATTTTAGCTGCGGCTTCTCAATGAGATGAGTGATCGCGCACCATTTCCTTCAAGATGGCAATTTCCTTCTGAATCCGCGGGCAGTCCTTCGATGTGGCTTCTTGGGATCTATTGCAATTAGAGCATTTCTTGACAGTATCGACACACTTATCCGCTGCATGGGGCTCGGCGCAGCGCTGGCATACCACCGAATTCTCGCAGACGCTGCTCACATGTCCAAGTTTCATGCATTTACGGCACTGCAGAGGCTTTGGAATGAAAGGCCGCACAGCATGTTTGATGTACCCCACCGTCACATGAGAGGGGAGGAATGTGCTCTTAAACGCAATCTTCACACAGCGAGACTTGCCTAGCCGGGTGACATCAACAATTGGAGTATAAGTTGTTGACTTGACAAGTAATTGTAAGTCATTATTGGAAATAGCCACATCTATGTAGTAGATCACGCCGGTTACTACATCACATTCAAGGGAACATGAGAGCGTACCTGATTCCCGTCCAAGTCAGTTACACTGCGCAGAACGCCCAACGCACTTGCGTTCAAAACGTCAACAGCCAGTATATTCTTTCTGGCGTTCACTCTTATGTCCGTGATCTCATTTGGCACGAGCGCTTTCAGAGACCTCGATACAGACTGTCTGTTAGGGCGTTTCTTGCTGACGGTAGGAAGTGGAGGCAGAAACAGGATGGTATAAGTGTTCGATTTTGGCGCTTCACTTACAGTTTGAATACTTGAGGATGAAGATGTCCCCATATTCCTCCTCTTCGCTTTGCGGCTCAGCGCAGGTTGGAAACCGTCATCTGAAAAGTCATCACTGCTGAGATAGTAAGCTAAGTATCTTCACTGTCGCTGTTACTCGCCTGTCCAATCCGCTTCCTGGAGGCAGCCGCTGCTGACGCCGCTGGTGCCGGCAGGCACCCGGGGTGGTCTACATCCATCCCCTCAAAGGGAGCAGCGAAAACCGATCAACAGACTTAAATTACCACCGAAATACGCCGGAGTTAGCAGAAGTAGCTCCTATTCAAAACACATTTCGTCGTCTTCCACCACCTTTTCAAATTTCAATAACACTTTGCTGACCAGAATAAACTTCAAGAAATGTTCCATATCTCTAATTGGTTCGTGAGCTATGGTATCAAATTAAGTCCGAATGCAGATACTTAACTTAAAAAATCTAATTACCTTCTTTTTAAATCTGGTCATTGAGATCTGTGAATTGTTCACTTATACCATTCGCATTGTTGGGTGACAGAGTGTTGGTCTAAAATATCTGTGCTCCGAAATGGTTACATGAGATTTATGTCTATAATTTTCCAGTCCAGAAATAGGCCATTTTTTCTCGCTTGATACAGTTTCTTTACTTTGCTGGTCTGTGACAGAAAATGAGCAAACAATATTGAAACATTCACATCAACTCGTTATTTTTTGTGACGAGCATTAGCAACACGAGAAGCGGTAAGCTGATATAGAACGCTCATGCTCGCGAAAATGTAGTCCTGGACACTGCTACATAAATCAACTGCAGTGGATGGCACCTAACTACAACTGACGTTAAGCCGACGAGATCCCTGCATTATTGTACATATTTAATGTTTATAAACTGCATGACCAGCATTGCTACCACAATTACGTTTCAACATCATTATACCTGGAAAGCGTTATTTTCAAAGCGGTACCAACAACTGGCGTGGCTTTGAGAGCATCTCATCTCGGCTTGTTTTGAATACATTCAAGTAGAAAGACGGAGTTTTTATTGGCCAGGCTTCGATCGCATTGCATGCGACTGAGTATAGCTTTCTCCATGGCTCCATTCAACATGGGCAGCTGTGTTTAACATTCTACATACTGCATGTACTGTCACATATTAATTTTTTCATTCTAGCGTAATGTTGCACATGCACCTTGCTACTATGACTACACGCTTACAAACTCTTTCAGTGACTGAAATAGAAAGGTAACAGCGCGAACCCGTTATCCACCCCCTTTTTCTGTATTCTTATTTCTAGCGCTATACTTTGTCATTGTTCTTGAATAGCTAACTAGCCCAGCAGCCTGTATTTCTCAATCGAGATTTTATATAGAGTTGATATTCATGAATCTCATTCCCCGCATTCAACCTTGCACGTGGTGGATGTATGCGTCACGTTCGACATTGCTTATGGCTGTGTGGGGGCATGCTAGAATGGCGGCCTATCCTACTGCATGCAGCAAAACGGCAGTGAAATTTCGCATCGAGTCCCGCGTGAACCTTTCCATTCCCATTTAAAAGTTTACACATTGTGAAGAAAGATTATTCTGAAAACACACTTCCAATGCTACATGCTTCTCGGGCAAATCGCTTGGCTCGTTATGGCGGGTGACCAATTAAGCATTTGCCAGTAATTATAAACACGAATATAAACGAAACATCCTCCGGTGATGTACGCAAAAAGCGAGCATTTTATACGGCAAACTATACTTTATCTGAGCAGTCAGATCTAAAATGTCCTTGGCTTGAAGAGGCAGCTTATGTTCTGTGCTAGGTATCTTTCAGGGAGTGATGGGCTATAGAAATCCTGATTAAGCACCGCGATATTTCTTCCACTTTTATCTTCTCCAAGAGGGTGTTCAGGTTTCATAGATTGACCAAACACAGGCACCCATTGAAAACTGCGTGGCGACAGGTTCTGCGCTTTCTTTTTGGCGGTCTTCCCGCGTGCAACAATGAAGCTCTTCTTTCAACGTTTTGTATGTGTACGTGTTCCTATTCCTTCAGACTCACTCGTTGCTCATTTGTTCGACTTTCAGCCACGCCCTTGCCGCTAGCTTCGGTTATGCCTCTCGCACTCCTTCATCGACTCTGTGAATCTACCGAAAAAAAATCTCTTCTCCTCTACCTAAAGGAGGAGAAGAGATGACTGTCGATTTATTTGAGGACGTCAGAGCCGAGCTCCAAGGAGCAGCATACATGGAAACATCCTTTTATTTCTTGGCCTGGGGCAAGTGGGACAAAAAGAGACTTCACACAGACGGTCGACATCAACATTAGAAGGTCTAAAGAAAAGAACACAAAAACATGGTAGATAGCCAGTCCTGTTCTCTCTCTGATGTTTTATTTATTTTTTAAAACTTGGATGTTTCATGCTCTTTCTCTCCGTGCCTATTTTCTTTTTCCCTTCAGCCAAGCGTACTCCGAAGGAGAGCCTTCGATGAAGGGCCCACTTCGAGGCGGGCACTTGAAAAAGAGAATAAGAGAGCTGGTCAGTACACAGAACGGAGCAATAAAACGAGGACTTTAAATATGCAAATTATTCCCTTCGCAAGGCGTAAATATTTGAGTCCCATGAATGGCGGGGTCCACACAGCTCCTCTGGTGTATCTGTAAGAAGACGTTTGGTTTCCGGTTGTTAGAAATCCGTAATTTCCACGCTTCATGCTCGATGCAGTCCTCTTAAGAACTCCCAACAACGCTGCCTAGCTTGTTTCCTTCCAGAACCACCACCAATGCCCATGTTTTGCAGGGCAGTTGCTATTTCTGTTTGGCAATGCGATCGACCTTTTTTTTATTTTGCTTTGCGTATGGTTATTCATTTTTTTAGTAATCCACTACTGCAATGTATATCGAATAAAATATCCACTTGGATTACTGAAGTCTCTCTGTCATTCTATGTGATTGCCTCGTCTTGGCATATTTTGAAGACGCTGTGATTGATCTTGCTTTACAAAAGCGAAAGACATTGCGTGCCTAAAGACCCTTTGGATGTGAAGCTTCGAATACGTGAATCAAAAGAATTGATGCGAGTGGTTCACTGAAGGGTCGCACATAAAGAGTTGCATACGCAGAGAGCCAAGCTTTTTCCGCAGTTGGTTTAACACCTGGTACTCCGTGGCCCCGCTATCTCATGATTCGTCCTGCTTCAACCAAGGAGAAAAGGGTACCCAGTGTTTTCACAGGAAAAGTAAGATAACAATATTGCACACTGAAAACACTATGAAGTTCCCAAAGAATGGTAATCGCATAAACAATGTTGGCCTTTTGCTTTTAGATCTCAGTTATGGCATATAATGTTTTTTGATGGTTGGTTGTACTCTGTGCTGCTCATTGAGATTAGTCACATTTGAAGTGTTACGTCCAATGTATTTTCGTAGATTTAGCGAAAAAAAGATTACAAAAAAACAACACTTCGAGTTGAAAAAGTTTGCAGGTTCAAGAATGAAGAAGCGAGTTTGTCTATGTTTATTAAAGCATCAAGTCAGGTGCGCGAACACTAGCTAGAGCCGAGCAGAACAGCCTGCACGGGTCGTCAGTTGAACAGGTATATTTGAAGTCTTGGGTTTACTGCACTTGCACGCTCCACCAGCATGCTCAAATCATTTTTATGATGTTATTTTGTCTATTATTTTTCACAATACATAATTTTTTGCCAACCTCTGTCAATTAGATTGAGTTTCTTGTGTACAGTTTGTCCTTTTTGACAATAATGTTATGTACACACAGAAAGGCAAACAGAAAAAAAAATCGCAAGGTGAAATCTTGGTTTTATGTGTCCCTTATCGCCAACTGCATAGGCCCTGTAAGCAGACGTGTGAAAAGAATTTATTGCCAGGCGTTCCTTTTCACAATAAAACGAATCACTGCGCACGCTCCCCAAAAGCTACGTTTTGTGGTGTACTGCAGCTACGACCATTCAGCTGCTATGGGGCGTTTGGTGTGCGCAAGTGAAAATAAGGACACGGAAAAAACTTGACAGGAACCTTATAGTCAAGCTGCAAGTTTTACAGTCAGTTTTTCTTGTCGATTACTTGACATCATGGTAATGCGTTGGTTTAGAGAATAGACAGCTGGGACATGCACAATTTATGTCGTATGACAAAATTTCTTCCTACACGTTATAAAAACACGAGAATGATAGCGTTACGTGCTTAATCAGAATAACTTCTATGATGCGACAGCGTTAAAGACGTTTTGGTAACTTCGCTAGTAAATAACACTGGTCGATCAGCTCTACTTTGCTGTTGCATTTTGCCTACCCGGTAATATATGTGATAAAATATTGTCACGCGATTATAGATAGTACAACCTCTGTCCACCAGAGCACTATAGACGTCCAGCCGAACCGGTCACTAGGAACACGAGCTCATCGCCTACTCTTCTTCTTTCTCACAATGGCACATTTACGCTTTGACACGGCCCAATCTCGTTCCATGCCCGTGGGAATATGCAGCCCGATGATTGTCCTTTGAACGTACAGAGTTCCTGGTGTACTCACCGGTCCATATCAGGCGCAAACGCTTATTAGCGAAGCTTACTGTTTCTCTATTAGCTATCTATCGCGCCTAAAACCGAGGGGGGAAGAAAGAGAAAGAGGATGTACAAGCAGGTTAGCCTAAAATGACCCAGTATAACGTATGAGCGGTATACGCTTTTTCGTATGAGGGTATACTGATTAGGTAAGGCATGTTACATTAAAAGTTGTCGCCAAAAGAGTAATTGTGAGATGGCCTATGCCATGGTCCACTACGGACATTTCTGGCAGAAAGAATACGTCGTAATGCCCATTAGAGGAGACAATAATGACTGCCACGTTGGGTGAAGAATATTGCTCTCTTGTGAAAGCCTCATTAGGACCAACAAAAGCAAAATGAGAGGCGCCAATACGCATTAGCTAGCTAACAGAGACGCAGAGAAAAGTTTTGTGTTTTTTTTTGTTCTACTGTGGGGTATATAGAGTGGTATATATAGAAAGTAAACACCCCCTTATCCGCAAAAACTGCAGAGGAAGGGCGACCCACCAAAACATTTACTTGTATCACCATAAACCTAGACGAATAGTCCGATAAGCTAACTTATCTCACGAAAGTTTCGTAATCACACGTGAACTCGTTTAAGGGCCTTTTATATTTATCGGCTTCGCATAGGCTCCTGGTCTGTTGTGCGGATTGGTCTTTACAGCCTACGTAATAATGATCGGTTATTTGTGAACAATAGCCCCCTTCAACACAGCGAAATACGCTTATAGAGAGACAAAAACGCTGTTGTTTCCGTCCACATCACATAATGCTGTTGCCGTCGCAAGCGGGCCACCATTCGTGCGCTGCAAGCAAATGGAGTTGCCAGACGGGTACCTCAAGCGAGCGTACGTCAAGGATTACATTTCGCTCGTTATCCCTGCTGCCCCCGCGAAGGCGTGTTACGAAAACAGAGGCGTTGGGAGGATAGAAGTCGGGGCTAATCGAAATTGGGAACCTGATTTCATTTGCCGTACATGGGTCGGATCTTCGCTCAGAGCAAAAGCAGCGGTAAATATATTGACAGTATAGCTTATAAGGTATATTAGGTATAGTGATGCGGTAATACAGGCAGCCGTTTCTACCTGTTAGCGCTCTTCGTTCCTTATCATTCTGGCAGGGTATTTTACTTTTTTTGTGTGACGAAGAGGAGGAAGAGAAACCCTTGGGCTTATGTTGCTGTGCACGTGATCGGTCTTCGCCTCGGGCTGGCACTACATTGACTGCACACGTCATCAGGGGTTCTCAATAAACCATCATAAATATCCGGTAAAGGCTCCTAGAGTCTCTGACGTCACCCTGAAACTTCGCACCGGGGAGACGAGACGTTGCCAGAAGCTTCAACCACTGGTGGCAATGTTCTAACTCGGTTAATTTAAACTTACAGTGATTCGAACTGACGCCCTAGTCTCAATACAGCCCTGCGTATTTCAACGGAGAAAAATTCCCGATAATTCGAACTGGTAGATAGTGGGTTTCATTACTCCTCGCCGAATTCGGCCCAGGGTCTTCACAGTGTGTTGCAGCAACAAACCAAGTCAAATTCAATAGAGCTGCAAAACAATGAAACAACAGTATTTCTCAGCAGCTGAGAACTTGGACTCTGAGCGGGAGCTTTCGGACAAGCTGCGAATGATGCTCATAGAGTGGCAACAGAAGAACAGTGAGCCGCGCATATCTGATTGCAATTAATATTTTTTGTTAACTCTACCACGCGAAAAACGCCTTCTGGAGTTTGCATAGCGTTTTGTATTCAGTAATTAGGCTCACTGCTCAAATAAATGCATAATCTGACTGATAATTCATCTTTTTTCACTGTCGGAGGACCTTGAGTCTAATCCACGAAATCGCCTGCCACACAGATGTAGCACATAGTTAGCGATAACGAATCGAGAGGTTGCTTCCTTGGATATATACTGCCTGCGCAGTGATGTGCAATGTGCGTTAACTTTAAGCGGCATGCCCCCTGATTCAAAATTCCTTAATACGAAACAAATTTATATTCCCCTTCAAGTTCGATATAACAAGCATTTACTGTACCATCTAATATAAGCATACTGTGGTTCGAAGACATGAAAGAGTGGGGACAACTTGTCGCTAAGGCCAATAGCGCAGTCTAAGCTAAAAGGTTTTGAACTACGAAGCTTTTCTAACTAAAAATAACACCGGGCATTGCTTCCAACACTTGTGTTTTAAAATAAAATTGGTAGGTCCCACGCAGAGAGGGAATCGATGATATGCGAAGCACGAATGAGAAAGAATGATATGTCACCTAAAGTTATGACAACGCTACGACGCAGAGGTAAATGATGCTGTGCATGACTTCCGTGTAATGATTATCATGTTTAGATATGTCGTTTACCTTCGTCATCTGTTCACTTCACGTGATGCCAAATTCAGTATATGTTGAGCTAGCGAAACGGCCGCGAGCACGCTATGAGTGTGGTATGTTGTCATGTTCTTACATGACACGCGTGTCAGGATTATTATGTCCGCACCAGTCATATATTTCGTCACTCATTAACGTCACGTAACACTAAATTTGGTACATGCGGAGCTAGCAAAACGGCCGCGAATGCATCATGAAGGGACCAATATACTCCCATGTAGCGTTGACGCGCGCGCCCGCTGGGCACAGCGATGCCACGTTTGCAAAGCGCGAGCACTCTGTAGTCTGACGCTAGGCACGACCGGCGCGACCAGCGTCCGTCGGTGCGGCCCGATGGCAACCGGCGCAAAATGCAAATGCTGTTTGGCGCGCTGAGGCGAGTTGAGTTGAATAAACTTTATTTGTCAAACGGTTGTTGCGGAGCCTGGGACTACGCTGCCAAGGACACATCTTTCGAGGAACATCTTTCGAGGACCTCGGCGACGGCCATGGCCCGCTGGACGGCCCACAGCTGGTCTTCGAGGGCCTCGCTGAGCAGGGCGGCTTGCCATCGCTCAACAAGGCGCCCGAATTTGGAGGATCCCTCAGTTGACATCATCCTTTCTCGTGGCTCATCTTCATCTTTTGCGCATTGCCAAAGTATGTGTGCCATATCGGCCCATTCGTGCGCGCAGCACGGGCAGCCAGGCGACGAGTGCAGTATGGGCCATAGGCGGTGCAGATAGTAGGGGTTAGTGAACGTGCCCGTCTGCAGCCTTCCTAATTCCACCACCTGCGACCTGTCCACGCGCACGCCGGGTTACGGGAATTTCTTTTGGTCTTTCCTATAGTGCTCAACCACGTCGTGGTACGTAGCAGGAAATTCTTCTGCATTGCAGTCGGTGCACCTCTATTGCCTTGCCTCTTCTGCAACAACTTCAGCTGCCACAGCAACGGAGGTCGGGGGGTGGTAATTGCGGCAGTGCTGGTGCCTGTGGCCGCCACCGTGCCTCAGCTGGCGCTCCTCCCAACCACAGTGGCGGTTGCTCCCTGGGTGTCTGCGTCGCGGCGGCTAAGTTGCCTCGCGATGAGGTGGGCGCGCTCGTTATGCTTGGGTGGGATGCCGGTAAGTCTTTGGCTGTTGGTGTTGTGGCTACTAGTTTTACGGCTGTTGGTGTTGATAGTTTCAATGCCCCCATGTGAGCGGGAAACCACCTGAGGGCCTTATCAGTGATCTTGCCTCACGCGAAGTCCCCAGCCCTGACATTAAGCACGCGTGCTACCTTCTCGGACACGCAGCCTTTAATATAGCTCCGAATCGCTGATTTAGAATCGCTAATAATCAGGGCGTCGTCTGCACCGCTGCGGAGTACCGCTGAAGCTGTGGCCATCTCTTCTGCAGCTTCGGCTGATGGCAGCCGTGCTGATGCTTTGACCCGAACCTTTCCCGTTGTCCCAAGAACCGCCATGGATAAAGCAGGTCCCGCAGGCGCTGACCAGACTTGCTGTTGATGTTGCCGCTGTCGCTGCAGTCGTTGTTGTCGTAGCAGTAGTAGTGGTGGTGGTGTTAGCGCCTCGACTTCGTCTCGCTCGTTCACGGGTAGCGGCGGGGCTTCCGAGCATCCCCCATGGCCGCCGCCAGCTGACAGTGGATACCTGGCCGCATCGACAAAGATGACACCCTCTTGGCTTCCATGCACCTTCAGAATTGCTGCAGCTCTGCATTTACGTCGTTTCAAGTCGTGAAAGGGGTGAAAGCTCCTGGGGAGATTTTCTGTCTGTATGGTGTCCCTGACTTCCGGTACAAATGCTTCCTTCAGTCCCCGCGCCTCATGATATTGAATCCCGAGCAGGTCGAGAATGCGTCTTTCCGTTCTTGTGCCCGACAACCTCTCGAGCTGCGTGATTCTCTGCGCTTCTGCTATCTCGTCAAGGGTGTTGTGCACACCCAGCTCAAGAAGCCTACGGGTTTTCGTGTACCGGGGCACACACAGGGCCACCATGAACACTCGACGAATCACCGCGTTCAGCTTCTCGGTTTCGCTTCTGTTCCAGTCGGCATACGCGACGACGTACGCTATGTGGCTCAGCGCGTACGGATGTATAAACTCCGTCACGTTGTGTTCCTTTAGCTTTTTTTCTTTTTTCGCGCGTTTTCACGGCCACTTTCTTTTGCAGTCACGCTACCAGCTCGTGGTTTGCACCGTTCTCTTCTAGCCACAGGCGGAGCACATCGTATTTTGGACACCATTGGCATTTAGATCCCCTTCTTCGTGGTGACGCGGATGCCCAAGCGAAGGGCGTCCAGTATAGCCTGTGGGTGAAGTCCTTTCTTGTGAGGTTTATGCAGGAGTGTTTCCGATTTATCGGGAGAGCAGACGAGTCCCGTGCCTTTGATGTGCCGCTCCACCGCCTGGACGGCCTGCTGCATTCTCTCTTGTATTTCATCAACGCTCGTATTCGCTGTGGTCCACATGGTCACGTCTTCTGCGTAGATCGCGTGATTGGTGCCCTCTATTGCGTCGAGACGCTCCGGTAGTATGATCATGATGAGGTTGAAAAGCATAGGAAAGAGCCCCAAGCCCTGTGGTGTAACCGCACCTCTATGTCAACTGTTCGCAAATGGGGCACCGTCGACCTTCACTGTCGCCTTATGTCTGGTTAGGATGCTGATGACGTACCACTGGAAGCTCGAAGCGAGATCTAGTTGGCTGATCTTGTTTGAATAGCCACGTGTTTCACTGTATAGAAGGCGCTTTTTAGGTGTAAGACGAGCAGGGCGCACGCGTGCGTGCTTGGTGCGTTAACAACCTGTTCCTTGAACTGCAGCATAGCATCCTGCGTCGAACGTCCTCTGCGGAATCCGATGATGTGAGTGGTGAAGACATCCAGCTGCTTCTCGAGGATCGTTGTCACCCTGTTGAGGCAGGCGTGCTCCATGACTTTCCCGACGCAGGACGTCAGAGATATCGGCCTCATATTTCGAACCTCGAGCGGTTTACCTGACTTGGCTATTAGTATGACATCCGCTGTCTTCCATTATTGTGGACTACGGCCTTTCTTTCAGCGTGCGTTGATTTACTGCAAGCTTCTCGGTGGCGTCATCAATAAGGTTTTTCAGAATTCAGTTGGTGATCTTGTCAGGGCCAGGCGCCGATTTAGTCTTCAGTGGCAGGAGCAGAGATCTAATTTCCTGGATGGAAAACTCTGCGTATAGTTCCTCGTTTGGAGTACCGCGGTATTCCACATGGCTCTTGCCTGCCGGGCAAGTGAGGTGCGTCTAGATGATCTTCTCCACGAAGGCCTCGGGGTCGTGTTCGTACTTGTTTCGCAGCTTGGTCATTGTGACACGAGTCGCCTTCTTCATGTTGGTTGGGTCCAACATGTGCCTCAGAATCTACCATGCGCGTCCTGCACTCAAGTTTCCATCTATCGTATCGCATAGCTCCTGCCATTTCTGTTCGCACAGTTGAACGCAGTGGGCCTCAATCCCTCGGTTGATCTCTGCAATCTTCTTGCGTATTTTCCTGTTTAGTTTCTGCTGACTCGCTCTTCTCTGCATAGATTTCTGCAAGATGCGCAAGCCGGCTGTCCACCCTGGACGGCTCGAAAACGCTGTCGTCAACGTTTCTGCAGGACCTTTTAACCTGTCTGGCCATCTTCAGGTTCTTTTAACCTGTCTGGCCATTCTATTTCTTTTGTAGCTGTTTTTACGTTTGCGAGTAGTTCCCTGCACCCTGTCCTGATATCCTCGATCAGCCCGTTCTGTTTCTCTCGTTCTCTGTGCTCTCGAAACTTGTCCCAGTCCACGACTCTAGCTTTTTGGCAGCCGTCCATTTTGCCTTCATCATCTCCCATAGTCATGCACAGGACTCTGTGGTCGCTCCCCAGATCCTCAAACGTGTTCGACCAGGTGATGGCGCCCGCGTCTGACTAAACGGATGATGATGAAAAAAACATTTATTACAAAAGAGAGAGCTATGGGGCCAAAGCATGACCCCGCTACATGGTCGGCGTCCTTAGTCCGGGACACCGCATGACGAGGCCCCTACTCGCGCCCGTCTCACCAGAGCCCGTTGAGACTCTAGTGATGAGCAGTTGAGGAGGGCAGTCTCCCACGCCTCTCGGGAAGGGGTAGGTGAAGGGGGTAGGTGGGGATTTTTCGCACATGCCCATACCACGTGGAAGATATCACACGTCTCCCCACAGTGTGGGCACCGCCCATCTGTGTTCGCATCGAAATGTTTTAGGATTGCAGGACAGAGTAGAGTACCTGTCTGCAGGCGCCTTAGAGTTCACTCTTCCGCCTTACTCACCCCCTTTGCAGGAGCCGGGTAAAGGCGGTGAGTGTCGCGATAATAGGTCAGAATTTTTTTGAACTGCAGCATCGGTGTATTGGCCTCCGAGTCATAAGAGCCAAGCCCGGACGGTATATCAAACAAGGCCCTTCGTAACCTTGATGACGATTCAATTGAAACCCTGAAAGATATAATAAATGCAGCATGGAAAGAAGGCAGGGTGCCAGAGCAGTGGAAGCTGGCCAGGACGATCCTTATTCTTAAGCCAGGAAAGCCCCCTAACTTGGAAAACATGAGGCCAATATCCTTGACATCATGTATCGGCAAGATTGCAGAACATGCCATACTGCATAAGATAAACAAGTACTTGGAAGATAACGTCTTATATACACACAATATGGTTGGATTAAGGGCAGGGCTATTCACATGAGGTGCATTGGAGCTTATCAAACACCAGGTCATCGACAACGAAATGAGAGATGTGAGAGCCATTCTGTGCCTAGATTTAGAAAAAGCGTTTGACAACATCCCCCACTCATTCATACTCGAAGCAATTTCCAAGCTTGGTCTGGGGAAAGCCTTCTATGACTACGTATGGTCCTTTCTTACAGATTGGAAAGCCGTGATGAAGATTGCAGATATCGAGACCGCAGCAGTCGAACTAGAAGCAAGGGGCACGCCACAAGGGGCAGTGATTTCACCAATGCTGTTCAACATTGCCATGATTGGACTGTCAAAGAAATTATCGAGCATTGAAGGATTGAAGCACAGCATCTACGCAGATGACATTACCATCTGGTGCACAGGTGGAAGCGAGGGGCAGATTGAGAGCGCCCTGCAAGAGGCGATTGTCACCGTAGAAGAGTACCTTCGTCCTTCTGGGCTCAAGTGCTCCTCGAGTAAGTCAGAACTTTTACTGTATAGGACTGCACGCCGGGGACCGAAACCCAGGAGATGAAAGCTGTTAAACCAGATAGACATCCACCTCCGTACAAATCAAGGGGATTCCATCCAGAGGGTCGCCTCCATTGAAGTCCTGGGCATGCTGATAGAGTCTACCGGCACCAACAGCAAATCTATAACCAAGTTAACTTGGAAAACAGACAGTGCGGTGCACCTCATACGCAGAGTGGCCAACAACAAAATGGGAACAAGGAAGACAACCTCATCAGGTTGATGCATGCGTTTGTTCTAAGCCACTTCACGTACGAGGCAGCAATGCACAACTGGTCAAGAGCAGAGTCCGAGACACTGAATGTGCTCCTCAGGAAAGTTATCAAGAAGGTCCTGGGCCTACCCATACATACCAGCACCGAGCGTCTGCTTGGGCTTTGCATTCACAACACGCTCGAAGAAATAGCAGAAGCCCAAGAGAGAGCACAGTTTGCAAGGTTAT
This sequence comes from Rhipicephalus microplus, assembly GCF_013339725.1. Taxonomy (NCBI): domain Eukaryota; kingdom Metazoa; phylum Arthropoda; class Arachnida; order Ixodida; family Ixodidae; genus Rhipicephalus; species Rhipicephalus microplus. Next base: position 313,668,796 of record NC_051165.1, on the reverse strand, counting down.
CTACAACAAGGTCAGGGAGAATGATCCTGCAGGAGCTGGGCCAACACCCAATGGCAATCAGGCACAATTACAATGATATCCCCGACAACATCAGGGAGAATATCACGGTGTCTCATATACCAAGAAACCTGCATCCAGAACACAACGTCGGAAGAAGAGTAGCGAGGGCCAGGACTATACTTCGTCAAATTTCAAACGAGGAACGAGGGGTCGTATTTGTTGACGCGGCTTCCTACACCAATGGGAAAGCGTATGTGGCAGTGGTGGTCGATGGGGCTGGCCATGTCGTCAACTCAGCGACGGTCAAGACGAAAGACCCAATCATTGCGGAACCGGTGGCCATCGCCTTAGCACTCCAGATGGATGACATTGAAGTTGTCTACAGTGATTCCATGGCAGCACTACGGTCGTTCGCCAAGGGGACGGTCTCTGAACAAACGCTGAGAATACTGCAAGGCAAAAACATAACGCATCATCTTCTGAATTGGTTCCCAGCTCACCTTGGGCAAATCAACGATTCCCCTCCCAATCTCAATGAAGCAGCACACGAGGCGGTGCGAGAACTCTCCAACCCCACCTCCCCGGGGATGCGTTCTACCGGTGAAGGGGATAACCGGGAAACTCTTACAACATATAACGAGCTCACTAAACATTTCTACCTGTCTAGAAGGATTTTTCCTCCACCTCACAAAAATCTTACCCGGCCCCAAGCACTTACATTAAGGCTTTTGCAAACGCGGATGTACCCTACTTTGAAAATGTTACACATCATGTACGCTGACCTATACCCAAGTAATCTTTGTCCACATTGTGGGGAAATAGCTTCATTAGAACACATGCTCTGGCAGTGCACCAAATTCACTCATATATCGAACATCACCTCTGCCAGATGGGAGGCGGCAATCCGCAGCTCATCCTTAGCAGATCAGCTCTGGGCTGTCCACCAAGCCCGCGAGGCGGCTGAGGAGCTTGGCATCTGAGTCCCCACTAGGGAGCTGCCCGCAGCACAGTGATCTGTGTTTTGGAGGACCAAATAAAAGTTTATCCAATCCAATAAGAGCCAAGGGGAGGAGCCCGGTGGGTGCGCGCTCGGGCGGCCGTGTCAGTGGCCTCATGACCTCGTAAGCCCTGATGGCCAGGAGCCCATACGATGCGTTTCGGGGCTAGATCTGCGAGAGCCCGTTTTAGAATTTGGCTGGCTAGGGAGGATATCTCTCCTACTAGGTAATGAGCACATGCTTTCCGGGAGTCCGTGATGATAATTTTCGAGTTGGGGTCCGCAGCAGCAAGCGCTTTCGCGACTTCCTCAGCGCGCTCTGGATTTTGTGCTCGGAACGAGAGCCCATTGACATGCTTTTCCCGGTGAACTACACAGGCCGTGTAAAATCCCGTGGGCGAAGGCCTTGCTATATCTACGTAGAATACACCAGGTCGGGAATCGTGTTGCCTCTCAAGCGTCCGAGCCCACGCCTGTCTTCTGCTTTCGTGCGTGTGCTTATCCATGTTACTGGGGAGTGGAGAGACCGAGAGCATATGCCGCCACAGTTTCGGAATACGCTCCGCCTCCTCTGCAGTGCAGGTGTGCTGTATATGTAAGCGGTTCAGCAGGCGGCGCCCGGGAGCCATCTGCACGAGCCGCGTATATTGATTCATAAGGTGGGCCTCCCGCCACTCCTGGGAGGAGTTGAGCACACCTAACGCCCTCAGTTTGGCGTTGGAAGTGGCCACCGGGAGATCCAGAGCTCGTTTAGTAGCCTTAGAATGATGGCACCTATTCTTTCGTCTTCTTGCTTTTTAGTGCGAAGGTATGGGACGGCGTAAAGGATCCGGCTAGTCACGAAAGCATGGGTGAGCCCAAGCGCGTCCATGCCCCGCAGTGACCAAATGGAGAGATCAGGAGATGTGTCGCGGCCCGCGCCCTGTCCAATCCGGGTGTGTGATGCCGGTTCATTGAGTAGAACCAAGCCGAGCTCGTCCATCAGTTCGGCTAGCCTCTTCCCTTTGAACGAGTCGGCTTCATATCCCATATCTCCATTGCGTGTGCGGTGCATTGAAGTCTCCGCAGATTAGGAGGCGCCTGGAGGTGGCCTTGGCCATCGCTTCGCAAAAAAGGGCGCCAAAGTTGTTCGTGAGGCCCCTTTTTGAAGGGGGCTGTATACGTTAAGCACGAATAGACCGGTCTTTCTGTTTCCAATGCAGGGCACGACTTTCATGCCGATGCGTTACCCAGGCAACACTCCGTCTCCATTTTTTCATGAGGGAGGGAAGCCGGACAAGCTGAAACGTGCATTCGTCAAAGCAACGCAGCGTGGCATGGGCCTGCGAGTATATGGCAGGACCAGTGCCTGGCGTGGCAACGCCAGCGTGATGCCACGAAATGAACGCTGGTGAGCACGTGCACCGTGTCACGTCGAAATGTATTGGCACCTTGACTGTGGCATGTAGTCGTGTTCTTACATGACAAGCATCTCATGATTAATATATTTGCGCGCATCACATACCTTCGTCATCTATAGACGTCACATAATACCAAATTTGGAATATGTCAAGCTAGCCAAACGGCCGCGTGCGCATCATGAGTGTGGTATGATGTCATATTGCTACAAGACACGCATGTTGTGATTATCATGTTTGAATTTGTCATTTAGCTATGTTGTCCGTTCGCGTCGTGTAATTCCGAGTTTGGTACAAGTGAAGCTAGCGAAACGGCCACGAGCGCGTCATGGGCGTAGCATGTAGTCATGCTGTTACAAGACACACATCTCATGTTTATCATGTTTGCACCAGTATCATACCTTCATCATCTATTCACGTCCCGTAATACCAAGTTTGGTATAAGCGAGGCTAGCTAACGGCCACCAGTGCATCATGAGCGTGGCATGAAGTTACGTTGTTACATGACAGGCATGCCATGATTTTAGGGGTGAAGCTCCTCATAGCGGCACGCGTTCGTACCTTGTAGTCGTAGTAGCAGTCGTAGTGTGTAATCAATCTTACATTTTGACCTCCAATGTTGTGGCAGTGAGAGATTTCTTGTGTGCGTTGTTGAACAATAAAAAATTCGCAGCGTGCGCGTTAACTAAAAGCCAAATTCTCCTATCTCTCCTTCCCCCTTAGCAGCCATTGGAATGTATATTGAGCACTATCTGACAAGAAAGCGTTGCTACGTTATACTCGCTGGGCATAACCTTCTGGTTTTAGGAAGGTTCAGCGAGCGTTGGGACGCAGTGCCATGAATACAGTGAACTAATATATACCATGAACTCGAGGTGGTTAAAGGTGGGAAGTAGGCACGAAGCGCAAGCCGTAAGAAAGTGTGCGTGTGCCACACACACGTTTAGTCCTTGGAATGACCGCTGAATGGCGGTGCATATGCGGAATATATGATGAAAAGATGCGAGATGGTGGTACTTGGAGTGTTCAATAGATGGACGAACGAACATACAGAGAGATGCATGGATGGACTCAAGGATGGCTGCACCGACGGATGAACGCATGGACGGACGCAGAGGTGGGTGCACGGACCAACGCAGGGACGGACGCACAGATGGACGTGCGGACGCACGGACGGGCGAATGGACGCACGAACGGTCACACAGACGGACGCATGAACGGACGGATGCTTCGCCCCACTCTCCATCATTTACTCCGTCGATATGCTGCCATTTTTTTATGTTAGGGTCTGTCGCTCGTGTTCGCCATGTAATCAAGTCATACCATACCAGTTCTGCAACATGCCATGTGAACGAAAGCACAATAAGAGCTGCAGGACCATGAAATGTAAATTACATTCATCACATACATGTCGTTATTTTCACGTTATGAGTAGTCAACTATGTTCTTCATATAGTCATGTTATGCCATGCAAAGTTTGGTATTGACAGCATTATCGAAACGGCCAGGAGAGCTAAAAGTTATAGATAGATAGATAGATAGATAGATAGATAGATAGATAGATAGATAGATAGATAGATAGATAGATAGATAGATAGATAGATAGATAGATAGATAGATAGATAGATACGCTCAAAGTCGTGAAAGTTCGCTAAGAGATGCTTCGCATTGAAAAAAGGTGATTCATTTTCTCTAAGGGATTCATTTTCTCTCCCTGCGTCCTTTCTTTTCACGGTTAATATTGTACGACCACTCAAAGCTTCCACACTAGGGAATTTACAAGTAAATGTTCAGATGCTATAGGTTGTTTCTGCGTTCTTTCTGAGCTCATAGAGGTGCAAGCAACACAACAGACAGTCGCATACCTGACACGGGCTTGTCGTTCGAGTAAGCCATCTATGGCTTCGGGGTCTTGTCACAGCTGCCGCTGCCTTTCGCGTTCCTTAGTTTTAACTCGTTGTACGCGTTCGGTGTTTATCGTAATTTGGCAGCCATTTATTGGGTCCACCGTTGCTTCTTTTCTTTTTAGTGAAAGTTGTGAGTGGTGCAGTTTGCACAGTTTATGTGGCACATGCGTGTATATATTGCCACAGCTCGACCATCGCAGAAGACGCGTGCCACAATTCGCGTTCGTAAAAGCCGCCAAGCAAGTAGCAAGAAAGCCGTGCCATGGAACACCGTCCTGCACGCGCCACGATGCTACGCCATGGGACCGGCACGAGACTCGAGGGGCAGAGGAAGAGACCGACGAAGTTAAAGTCAGCGAGCAACAGGCATTTTAGGGGCGAAGCTTCTTATAGCGGCACCCGTTCGTCCCCCGTAGTATGTAACAAGTATAACATTTTGACCTCCAAGGTGGTGCCTGGGAGAGACTTCTTCTGTGCGTTGTTGAACAATAAAAAATAGTGCTCAATGTACATGTCAATGGCTGCTAATGGGGAATGAGAGACAGGAGCATTCGGCTTTTAGTTAACGCGCAGGCTGCGATCACCATTAGCAGCCAATGGCATGTACATTGAGCCCTATCGGACAAAAAAGGGTTGCTACGTTATACTCGCTGGGTGTAACCTCCTTACCTTTAGAAAGGTTTAGCGAGCGTTGAGCCGCAGTGCCATGAATAGAATGAACTTGTATATACCATGAATGAACTCGAGGTGGTTAAAAATTGGAAGTAGATACGAAGCGCAAGCAGTAAGAAAGTAAAAGCCGAATTCTCCGCCTCTCATTTCCCATTAGCAGCCATTGGCATGTACTTTGAGCACTATCTGACTGAAAAAGTTTGCTACGTCATACTCGCTGGGCGTAACCTCCTTGGTTTTCGAAAGGTTTAGCGAGCGTTCGGACGCAGTGCCATGAATACAGTGAATTAGTATATACCATGAACTCGAGGTGGTTAAAGGTGGGAAGTGGACCCGAAGCGCAAGCCGTAAGAAAGTGTGCGTGTGCCACCTTTCGTTTAGTCCTTTGAATGTCTGCTGGATGGCGGTGTTTCTATATGGGGAATATATGATGAAAAGATGCGAGATGGTGGTACTTGGAGTGTTGAATATATGGACGAACGGACACATAGACAGATGCATGCATGGACGCATGAACGGACGCAGGGGCGGTCATGGACGAACGCAGGGACGGACGCACGAACAGATGCACGCACGGACGGGCTGATGGACGCACGGGCGGTCACACTGACGTACGCATGGACGGACGGAAGCAAAAACGAATGGACGGACGAATTCTTCGCCCCACTCTCCATCATTCACTCAGTGAATATGCTGCCATTTTTTGGCTGGCCATTTTTAGCTTTGAGTTTACGGGCACAAGTTCACCCTAAATAAAGGGTTTATATAGTACTAGGTGCTATATTTATTCGTAACAATCTGGTGGAGATGCTGGGTATGATTCCAAGCCCACCACAGGCAAGGGAGAGAAGCCCAGATTCCAGAAGATTGGAGCCAGCAGAATTGACACCTGTGCGTAAACGCAAGAGTCGCCGACTACGTAGTGAGCAGCCAGAGTTTGGCCCCCTAATTGACTCATCAAGACCTGTCGAGACCTCAAGCACAAGCGTCACTGCGATGGCCACCCAGTCGATGCCATCTCCATCTCACCTCATTGTCGATTCGCCACGTACACCAGAGGTCTTCCACGGTGAGACCTTTGAAGACGCCGAGGACTGGCTTGAAGGCTTCGAGCACGTTGCACGTTTGAACGGTTGGGACGAAGCCCGAAAACTTCGTTACATTTATGTCGCCCTGCAAGATTCGGCACGTACGTGGTTTGAGAACCACGAAGCGTCCTTGCTGTCGTGAGACGACTTCCGACGAGAGCTAATCGCAACCTATCCGAACATGGACCGCAAAGGGAAGGCAGAAGCTGCTGTTCAGGCTAGGAACCAACGGAATAACGAGAGCGGGGCCATGTACATAGAAGACATGTCGCGGCTCTTCCGCCGAGACGACCAAAACATGGCCGAGGAGGAGAAGTTGCGGCATCTAATGCGCGGAGTAAAAGAAGAAATTTTTGCAGGCCTGGTGCGTAATCCACCGCGAACTGTGGCGGAGTTCCGGTCCGAGGCAGCGACCGTGGAAAAGACACTACAACAACGTGCGCGACTGTACAACAGAGACTTCAGCGTCTCTTCAGTCAGGGCGAAGTCAACAACCCTCCCCACCAACGTTAACGTCCTCCGGGAAATGGTGAGGGCTATTGTTAAGGAGGAGCTCCAGAAACTGCAACTTCCCCAAAGTCCTCCAGCGATGCCCTCAATCGCGGACGTTGTACTTGAGGAAGTGCGGCAAGCAATTATTCGACCGCAGCCTCAGGTGCCACAACACACGAAACCGGAACCTCAGCCACAGCTGTCGTGCGCGCAAGTTGTACGGCAAGACATGAGACGCCCGAGCTTTGCACAAGCTCCCGTTATGCCACCGACCTTTCTTCGCAGTACGCCACCGCCGATGCCGGAAGCGAGACCCAGCAAAAGTGATGTATGGCGCACGGCAGACCGGCGGCCCCTCTGCTACCACTGTGGGGAGGCAGGTCATCATTATCGGACATGCCACTACCGTCTGGTCGGGCTACGAGGCTTCCCAGTGAATGCACCTCGCCCTCGTAACGGTGAGCGCCCTTACGAAATCGAAGAATATTTATCTTCGCGCTATGCCTATCCAAACACTCAGCGACATGAATCGCGGTCGATTGCACCAATGCGCAATAGGTCGCCGAGTCCACACCTATCATCCACTTTCCCGAGGCAACGTTCAACAAGCCCGCGACGGGAAAACTAGAACCAGCGACCTGTGGAGGCAGGGCCGCTGATTTTCGGAAAACTGAAAACCCTCCATCGCTAACCGGATCAGACGACGACACTGGCACAACGACGGACAAGCGCAGTAATGGTGACGTGACATCCGCGCTACAAGTCAGAATCGACGACGTCGAAACCATAGCTTTAATAGACACAGGTGCAGACTACTCAGTAATAAGTAGCATGCTCGCAAAGAAGCTGAAGAAAGTTCACCCTCATTGGACCGGACCGCAGATACGCACCGCCGGAGGGCATTTAGTCAGCCCCGTAGGATTGTGCACAGCGAGAGTGGGAATAAGAGGCTGTTTGTACGTCTGCAGTTTTATTGTTCTCCCCGAATGTTCCCGTGAGGCAATTCTGAGCATGGACTTCCTGCAAGCAAACAGTGCCATCATCGACTTGCAGAAATCCAAAGTTTCTTTCTCTACAGAGAACGCTGTTGCCGTGTGTCATGCGGAGCAACCAATTGTTTCGTCTCTTCGTATTGTGGATGAAGGTGTGACAGTGCCGCCACGTAGCAGCGTGACAGTTTTTGTGAAAAGCGACGTTTTTCGTGAATATGCCGGACTAGCTGATGGAAATATCGAACTGCTAGTCACAAAGGGGATACTCGTGGCGAGAGGTCTAGTGAACCTGCGGAACGGATATACTGATGTGCTATTGACTAACTTTACCAACAAGGTACAGCATGTGGCGAAGCAGCATGCCATAGCAGCCATAGCAGCACTTCCTGAATACGTACAAGTCTCAGATGTTTGCACCATAGGAAAAGTACCTACAACGCCCTCAACAGTGGACAGTGTCCTCGAGAAAATAGATATTGACCGAGAGCTTTCATCTCTGCAGAAAGACCAGATTGTGGAGTTGATCAAGGAATTCGCAGAGTGTTTTTTCTCTTTATCGAAAGTCGGACGTACGCCTGTAGCAAAGCACTGCGTTGTAATCGAAGGGCATGTTAGACCAGTATCTCAGCATCCATACCGAGTAGCTCCGAAAGAAAGGGAGGCAATAAAAAGGCAAGTACAGGAGATGCTCGATGACGATGTCATACAGCCCTCCAAAAGCCCATGGGCATCGCCGGTAGTACTTGTGAAGAAGAAGGACAACACCATGCGGTTCTGTGTTGATTACAGAAAACTCAACCTCGTCATGAAGCGAGACGTGTACTCACTCCCACGAGTCGACGATACGTTGGATAAACTGCGCAATGCTCACTTTTTTTCATCGTTGGATCTAAAGAGCGGGTACTGGCAAATAGAAGTCGAGGAACGAGATCGCGAAAAGACGGCGTTTGTAACACCCGACGGACTTTACGAGTTCAAAGTACTCCCATTTGGTTTGTGTTCTGCTCCCGCTACCTTCCAGAGAATGATGGACACTGTGCTCTCCGGCCTCAAATGGCAGTCATGTCTTGTCTATCTTGATGACGTAGTAATTTTTTCCACTACGTTCGAGCAGCACGTACAGAGAATGAGAACGGTACTGGACGCTATTCGTATGGCTGCACTTACGATCAAACCCGAAAAGTGCCACTTTGGATTCCGGGAGCTTCGGTTCCTCGGGCACATTGTCAGTTCTCACGGTGTCCCGCCCAGATCCGGATAAGATCACTGCGGTTGAAAATTTCCCAAGGCCAAGAGACAAGAAAGCTATGCGACGTTTCCTGAGGCTTCGTGCCTACTATAGGCGCTTCGTTGAAAACTTCTCCAAGATTGCGGAACCACTGACACGGCTTACGAAGGAAGGTGTGCCAATCATCTGGCACCAAGAGCAAGAAGACGCCTTCTCTGAGTTACGACGGCGTTTGCAGTCACCTCCCATACTCGCTCATTTTGACGAAGATGCCAAAACAGACATTCATACGGACGCCAGCAACGTTGGCCTCGGTGCTATTCTTGTGCAGTGGCAGATTGGGGAAGAAAAAGTTATTGCTTTTGCAAGCTGCACTCTGTCGAAAGCTGAGTATAATTATTCAGCTACGGAAAAGGAATGTCTCGCAGTTATATGGGCCATCAGTAAGTTCCGTCCATATTTATACGGTAGACCATTCCGAGCCATCAGTGACCATCATTCATTGTGCTGGCTTGCAAACCTCAAGGATCCTTCCGAAAGACTTGCTAGATGGAGCCTGCGCCTACAAGACTATGACATCACCATAGTCTACAAGTCTGGCCACAAGCACAATGACGGGATTGCTTGTCACGAGCACCAGTCCCGACCTCGTCTCCTGAGCATGAACAAGACTCCGCATTTATTGGAGCTGTGAATGTGTCGGATATAGCTCATGATCAACGAATGGACCCAGAATTACTTCTGCTCATTCAATACTTAGAGGGGCAGCAAGTCGAAGTACCGCGAGTTTTCGTCCGTGGACTACGTTCCTACGTCCTCCGCAACAACGTTCTCTACAAGAGAAACTTTCAACACACCGGCGAAACGTTCCTACTGCTGATACCAGCATCACTGCAAGCGGAATTTTTAGACGCGTGTCATGATCACCCATCGGCAGGTCACTTGGGCATTAGTAGGACTTTTACAAGAATCCGCCGGAGATACTACTGGCCAAAATTGATGGATTCAGTACAGCATTACGTAAGATCATGTCGAGAATGACAAAGACGCAAAGTACTACCCCTAAAACCAGCAGGTTTTTTGAAACCGATAGAGCCATCGAAAGTCCCGTTTGAGCAGGTCGGAATGAAATTGCTAGGACCATTTCCTATGTCATCGTTTGGGAAGCGCTGGATAGTTGTAGCAACCGACTACATGGCCCGGTATGCCAAGACGTCATCTCTCACAAAAGGAACGGCAAATGAAGTGGCTCAGTTTTTTGTGACCCAGATAGTGCTGCGACATGGCACACCTAAAGTCCTTATAACTGACAAAGGAACTGGGTTCACTGCCAGGCTAGTACAGTCTGTCATTAAACTAACGCACACTGACCACAGAACTACCGCATACCATCTGCAAACTAACGGGTTAATTGAAAGGCTAAACAGGACGCTTGCTGACATGATCGCGATGTATGTGGACGTCGAGCATCGGACTTGGGACACCATATTACCGTATGCTACATTTGCATACAATACCGCAGTACAAGAGATAACCCGCTTCACGCCATTTCAACTTGTTTATAGTCGGACAGTAATAACGACATTAGACGCGATGCTGCATGTCAACAGCATGAATGAAGAGGACCCTTACATAAGCGAATATGTAGAAAGGAGAGAAGAGGCGCGACAACTAGCAGGGAACCACATAATTCAACAGCAGGACGTCGACGCGCACCGTTACAATCCAAGACGAAGGGACGTTAAGTACTCCCCTGGAGACCAAGTGTGGGTCTAGACGCCTGTACGTGCACGTGGCCTATCAGAAAAGCTTATGGGGCGCTATTTTGGCCCTTAAAGGGTTCTTCGTCAGCTAGGCCCATTAAACTGCGAAGTGATTCCTGAAGGTCAAGTATGCACAACACGACGCAGGAATCTCCCGGAAGTTGTACATGTAGTACGTATGAAACCGTACTACGACAGGAACTGAACAAGTGATCTGACTCACGTCGCCTAACACAAGGACAAGTCCTATTGTTTAGAAACTGTCAGCCGGCTCTACGCATCGGGGTGATGCGTACTAGGAGGGGTCTAATGCCACAGCTCGACCATCGCAGAAGACGCGTGCCACAATTCGCCTTCGTAAAAGCCGCCAAGCAAGTAGCAAGAAAGCCGCGCCATGGAACGCCGTCCTGCACTCGCCACGATGCTACGCCACGGGACCGGCACGAGACTCGAGGGGCAGAGGAAGACACCGACGAAGTTAAAGTCAGCGAGCAAGAAACAATTTTGGCTGACCATTTTTAGCTTTGAGTTTACGGGCACAAGTTCGCCCTAAATAAAGAGTTTATGTAGTACCAGGTGCTATATTTATTCGTAACAATATTGATACTAGATTCCTGATAGGCCGCATCTCGGCACGCACTCATTTGTTTGGCTAACTGGAGCCCTCTTAATTTTCTGTGGACAATGGTGAGTGGTGAGACTAACCCAATTTATTGGGCACACATCCTTTTTATACATCATGATACCGCATACAGTGAACTTACTGCTAGCCTAAACAGCTTTACTGTTGAGATACTCGGGTTTCAGCGAGGTTTGAGCATAGGGAGCCGTGGCGTGGCACTCGAATGCTTCACCACTAAGCCACGACCATGCTAGAATCTTTGCAAAGAGACCGTATACGGCAGTCGCGATTTCACAGCTTGTTCTATATTTGAACAAACATTGACAAGTATTCTAACAAGCAGGATGCACAAACTGCGCGAGTCGTAAAACATCGCAGCGTACAAACACACAGCGTTGTGAACATTCTGAAATACACGAATGCAGATGGCCAACGCACACTTCCCAAACGCTGGACACGAAACTGATTTCAAAGCCGACCACGCCATGAAGGCGCCAGAAAGCACGCGTTCAGCCGGCGAGGGGTTCGTCCTAAGAGAAAGAAGGTTGAAGATGATTGGGAGAAAAAGGCATTATTTAGGTTTGACCCCTTAATATACATATCATCATAATTTTTTTCTCTCCGCTTCAAGTCACGCGGCTTTCTTTTTCCTGAGTGTTGCCACTACTCGCTGGGCGGAGGCACCGACCAGTGGCATTGCTCCGCTGCAAGCTTTCCACCAGTGCGCACATACCATAATAGCGCAGCGCATGCCCCTCGCACATGGGCACAAGAAAGTGGGCTGACCTGCGAAGCTTGGGAAAAGAAAACAAGAGTTGGCCGAAGGGACATTTCGTGTGGGGAACACACTGGCGGACTTTTAAACATCATTCATAATCCGGTGCAGTGTTCTTATCAGTTGGGGACGCCAGGTTGGAGACAAGCGAACATTTTATGTTCTCACTCGCGCTCCACCGACTTGGCTTGATGCATGCACATTAATCAGCTTATTCCAAAATCCGCGTACAGATGCGCTCGGAATCCGCATTGGACAGCATAGTGATTGTCGCTAATAGTCTTTCATTGTTTTGAATGTTCATTTAGAGAAGAATGTATTTTTTGAAGGTATTTCTAGGTGTTTGAATTAGTGACACTCATTTTATGCGCTGAGTGATGAGAAGCTTATTAAAGCTAGAGAATGAGCCAATTTTTACACCACGATTTTGTTGTATATCTTAGGCTGAAGTCTGAAATCTAGCTCGTAGCGCTTGTACCACAGACCTGTCTAGTTCAATAAACATATATAGATCATCACGATTACCTTGAATCTACATTCACGGCGTTTCATATTGTGACTTAATTACCAGGGCAACTGGCCAAGGTGGCAATTTGCGTGTGCTTATGTGGTCGCTGCTGCCAGGAAAAAAACGCTATGTCGCATAAACAAAGTTGAACTTGGAAGGCCTCTTTAGGCACTATAACTGCTGAATTCTACGCCATCTTCATCTATAATTCTCTAACGAGTGCCCTTCACAGAGAGTACTTGACTTATGCTAAAATATCCAAGATTTTAAGGTCGGGAAAAGGCCCCTCGATGAAAATTTCCAACAAAGTAAGTCTCCGACGCCTCTTGAAAGCAAAATTATGACCATTCTTAGCGAGTTTCTCTTCTGTTCTCAATAACTTCTTTGCCACAAAGTTTCAAGACTCCAACGGGAGGCGCTTTTCTTTAGAAATCGCAAGCTGCATGGCACGTCGTTCCCATTTGCAGCCACTTTCTCACTGCGTTGATTTATAAAGAGTATTCACACTTTCCAAGACACTGGGCACAGTACCAACGTGGAGGTCCTCTTTCTTGATTTATATTCGACTGACGAAGAGGGAAACAGCTAAGATGAGTGTCACACAGAGTTTTCGAGAATTGTGGCTCGTTGCGCGTGCTCCCTGTCCTTCTGACCAATTTGTCGGTGAAGTGCTGACACGCTCTTTCATGAGTTCATTTTCTCGCTGCCCCATAGACGGACCTGCACCGAGAGCCCACGCGTGAATACGGTTATTTTGTAGGGGGAGACAATAGTGAATTTAGAGTAGAGTCAGATATAGGGATAAGAGAGCCCAAAAGATCTTCAGTAAAGAATTTTTTTTTACTTTTGGCGCACAAAGCTTGTGACGCTGATGACTGCTGCGGGTTTATTTCATCCCCATTCTCTTAATTCTCACACGACACTTTATAACAGCAACTGCGACCTTTCATCTTGAAGGCACGATCACGATCATTGGCACGTGCTATCAACAAATATCACTAGATACCTTCGCTTCGCCGCATTGGGGAAGATCATATCTAAGAAGCCAACAGTCACTGAGTTTGTGCTGGTACGCGACATTCTTTTCAGGTACCCCCGCACGGCAGGAAGGCGAGACTTTGAGCAACCTGTAGTACCCCAGGATCTTCGGAACACCGTATGATGTACGTCATTACGTCTGTGGTATGCGTGACGTGCCCTTCCTGCTTGGACCGCTTAGTGTCCGCAGTATGTATTAAATAAAATAAATAAATACCTTGTCTACCGTAGCATGCAAGCTGGGACCTCACTGCAAAGCGTTCAGGCAAAATACAGTAAAAAATCGCTTTGCTACCTGGAGCGGCTGCGGTCGCTTGCCCCAGTGTTTCGTTGAGTTACACACAGTCGGATTCAGAAGACCTAGCTTCTAGCCTTACATGTACGACATTCCAACTCATTGCTATCGCATTTACTGTTTGTATGGAGAATCCATTGTATGAAGTTGTGCTTGGAAACATTGTGGGTGTACTGTCAGATCCCCAACCAGTCCTGAAGCAGCCAGCAGGACGACCAAAACTAGCACAGATTCACCGTGATACAGTATGCACTGAAGAAGAACCTGAAGATGCAACCTCATCAGATAGAAGACGACAAGATGACATGTCGGCGGCTGCAGGAAAAAAAAGGAAAAAGCCCAGTGAACTGATTGTTCCTGGATATCAGCCGGGAAGCGCTAAAAATTTTACAGAACGCAGATCCCACGCTGGAAACCTTCTTCGCCGCATTGGGGAAGATCATATCTAAGAAGCCAACAGTCACTGAGTTTGTGCTGGTACGCGACATTCTTTTCCGGCACCCCCGCACGGCAGGAAGGCGAGACTTGGAGCAACTTGTAGTACCCCAGGATCTTCGGAACACCGTAATGAAGATGGCTCATGAAGGCCTTCTGTCTGGTCACCAAGGGCAAAGAAGGACAACAGACCGTGTCCTTACAGAGTTTTATTGGCCGGGTTTACTGGCTGATGTGATACGGTTCGTGAAGTCGTGCGACATATGTCAGAAGACCGCGCCTAAACACCTCGTCGGACGAGTTCTATTGGGAAATATGCCTATCATAGACACACCTTTTCAGCGGGTCGCCATCGATATTATTGGCCCTCTGTCACCAACGTCATCCCAGGGCAACAAGTATGTCTTAATTATGGTAGACTTCGCTACGCGTTACCTGGATGCGGTGGCACTACCGAGCATCGAAACAGAGCGCATAGCGGAAGCACTAGTAGAGATGTTCTCCCGCGTTGGAGTGCCCCGTGAGATAGTGAGCGACCGTGGAAAGTCGTTCACCTCGAGTCTCATGCAGGAACTCGGTCGGCTACTTTCATTTCGTCAGCTACCCACAACGGCCTATCACCCTATGGCCAACGGACTTGTGGAGAGATTTAATGGCACTCTCAAACAAATGGTTTTCCGCATGTGTCAAGAACGGCCGCAACATTGGGACAGATACTTGGCTCCCCTGCTCTTTGCATACCGTGAAGTTCCCCAAACGAGCCTTGGATTCGCGCCGTTTGATCTCCTCTACGGCAGATTTGTACGCGGGCCAATATCGATCCTTAAGGAGCTGTGGACAGGGGCCATCATCGATCCTGAAACGAAAACAACATACGAGTATGTTATAGATCTCCAGGAGCGACTGCAAGACACCTGCAAGGTAGCGCACGAAGAACTCCTGAAGGCGAAAATGACAGAAAAGAAATATTACGATAGAAAAGCAAGAGTTCGACACCTATCACCCGGAGACAAAGTATTGCTGTTGCTACCATCAGATAAGAATAAATTGATCTTAACATGGAAGCGACCCTTCACAGTGCTTGAAAAACGCAGTGACTATGACTACGAGATAGATCTCGGAACTCGGAGAAGTCTTTTCCACATTAACCTTCTCAAGAAATACCACGAAAGGGAGCCGTTTTAATGCAACGTCACGACAGCATGTTGCATCTAGTAGCCTACGCAAGCCGTAAACTGCTCGAACGGGAGTCACGGTACTCAGCAATCGAAAGAGAGGCGCTGGCTCTTGTGTGGGCTATCCAAAAGTTTCATGTGTACCTCTTCGGAAACCGACTCGTGCTGCAAACCGACCACCAACCTCTTGCTTACATAAATTCCGCAAAACAAATCAACAGCCGAGTACTCCGCTGGAGCCTATTGCTTACTGAGTATGACTTTGTGGTTGAGCACATTAAGGGCTCCGACAATATAGGTGCCGACTACCTCAGCCGCATTTGACTTCTCCGCTGGTTAGCGTTTAGTGGTGGCAAATTTTTTTCCATGTTGTCACCCTTTCCCTAACTCAATGGACTTCTGTAAATAATGTTATTGTTTTCCCTATTTCTTTTGCTTTTGTTTACTCCAACCCGTGCGCCTGTAAAAAGTTGTTTCCCCCTAAACAACTTTCTTGAGCAGGGGGATATTGTAAGGAAAGGACACAAAAGCACTGTGTGTTAGGTACTAATTGTGGAAAAAAGGACACAAAGACGCCGAGGAACGTCAAACCAAAACTGAAGAAGACGAGCGGAGGGCAGTGTGGTACGAAGGCGACAACAAGGAATGAAAAAGAAGAGGAGAAGAAGAAGGAACGTTTGTGTTGCGTGATGCTTAGCGTATAGGGTTGGATATATATAGTTTTATTTTCTCCTGCCACTTCCTTCTCTAGTGTACAATATGAAGCTTCTTTTCTTCGCTTAAATTGCTCATGTTAATCCTTTCTCGTTCGCTATAAACAAACATAGTGACGAACGTCCTTAACCATCACAATATCTGACGTCCGCGACAACTTCACCCTTATGGCGAAATTTTCAGCTCTGTTACTGTATGAGAAAAAGGAGACGATACGGGGACATGGAAGAGTGTTAAAGGGAAATATGTAGTTTGGCGACTTTACGGTATTATTTTTTTTTCAAAAGTATATATTACTACGCACAGGTGAAGCGATAATGTTTCCAGATTGTTAGTGCCCTCAGATTGAAGCCCATTAAGTTTATTCAATTTTCTAATTTTCTTTGAACTATGTTGTATCTGTGTTGTTATATCTGTGTTTTTATATATATATTACATTTTTATTGTCTTTGTATGTCTTCAAACATTGTCGAAGCCTCACAAGAAAGACGCAATATTAGGCAGAGAAAACAGGACGGGAAGAAGGAGGGGTCAAAACAATATTTAACATAACAGTAAACCATAGCGTCACTCGACAGCCCCTGGGCCTTGATGTTGTGCTCAACTCAGAACACCATAAGCCATGACCACCATGGCGACGAGATTGAGCTGGTCCCGAAAATTCTCGCTTAACATGAAGGCTTCCCGCTATTGTGCGGTGGAGGAAACGATGAAGACAACAAAAAACGCCATTTTGTGCAGCCGTATTTCTAAACCTGGTCCGGCGTTTGTCGCCAGATGCGGAAGGGGCTTGACAGATAGGACATGGAAAGGAGGAGATAAGAATTTAAGAGTGGCGCTCATTGTCGATGACCTGGCAAATAATCTCTACAACCGGTTGTCCACTGCAGTGTCGCAAAGGAAAGGAAGAAGTGCTTGTGGTGGTGTGCCGGAAACAAAAGGTCCATCTTTGTCCCTGCGGATCGACCTCGGTGACTATGGTGGTTAGCTGAGAGAGAGAGAGTAACATTTTAATGGAGGACCAATGATGTTTGTCTAGCTTTTCGCCAAACATGCTACTCCAGGTTCGGGGTGAAGATCATGATATACACACTGATAAAAATATTACACATAGAGACACACGCGTAGACTACACAATTTACAAAGTTTCTTTCGGGCTTGTGGCCCACAAGAAAGTCAGCAGCAGGGTATACACAGAGAATATGTTCGAGCTTTTTTCCAGCTCCGCACGCGGTGCATGCTGATGACGCAACTCCTTCCAAGTCCATTGGGCAGGTAGGCAGGCCAGGAGCAGGCAATTACCCTAAGTTTGACAGACTGCTCCCTCACTGAGAGTACCCGTCGATCGACAAGTCGGTGTTTCAGTATTGGCTACACGTTCGTCAGTGTGGGCACTTTGCATCAGTCGCCTCAGGGTGTGACTCGAATATGTGATGGCGTGGTGAGAGTGCTTCATACCTCCTCATCCTCCTTCATCCTCATAATCCCTCTCAGCCTCATCAGTCTGAACGGAAACATCCGTTTTTTTTACGAGAAGAAAGAAGGGTGTCTACTAACACTTGTCAAGCGGTTGGCGTTAGAAAATGCACTTAAAGAGAGGATAATGTAGCAAATTTTTACGCGATAGCGGTACAGAGCTTATTTTGCTGAAATTACCGTGTCCGCATTGGTGTCATTGGATGTGAGCGATATTGCATTCTGTGTGAGTGAAAATCCGAGAGGAATTGCAATAACTAGACAATAAAATGCATGGTTCGAGTGGGGATTGAGTTCTGCAGCCAAGCAGGCGTTTTATCGCCAAGCCACGCCAGAGCGTGGAACCAGCTTGGAGAAAAACCGTATTTCAATGTAATGTAGAATGAGGATACCCCTTAAGCTTGATCTTGCGGGGCGGAAGAAGATATACAGCAGGTGGTGAAATATGCGAACTACGCAAGGAGTAGGCGTATTTAGGGCGCACTCTTGTAAAAGCGCCCAGGCATAGTTAGTCGTGCACTATCATCAGCAAACACAGCACCACGGAAGCGTGCAGTTGAGCTGGTCCGCGTGCTGGTAATTCCGAAAAGGGAGACTTATGGCGTAGTGGGCACTTTGCAACAGTATAACAGAAGGCATTCTGGGATAGCTTGAAACGGGTGAACGTTGCCGGCACTGTTCATTTTCCTGCTATGCAGTTGAAGTCTACACTGAGAGGCGAAGCTAGGATTACGGATGAGAAGCTGCATGTGAACGGGGTCAGACTACGCTATCGCTTTCTGCCTTTGAAGGCGAAGCTCGAGCACCATTCAAGCTTTTCCTGTAGGGGCCAACCATGACCACTTTTGTGAGGCTGTTGAAGTAATGAGAATGCAAGTACGCACTAGGGTCAAGCGGAAGAGTTTACGACCACGAGAAGATGGATTCAAGGCAATCTTAAGCAGCCCATCAAGTGCGGCATTAGGCTTAATCCCCGAGCGGCGGTGTTGTATAATCCTTGCAATAAATGTCCATCTCCACATGAAGTCTTCCCGCTATTGACTTCCTAATGGCAGATACTCACGAAGAGAATCCTGCCCTCATTCGCCCAAACTTCGGCGGAAACGTCGCTATAGGTCAGCAACCTGCACTACTCAGTCTAGCTTATTAGAAGCTTTAGCTCTCAGCTGTCTTCGACAGCGACCACCCATCTGCGTGTGAAACGCAGGAGTTCACGGTTTTTGAGGCAGCTCCTGAACAGCATTCCATTGAAAATGTTGAGTTTTTAATAGTGTTACGTTGTAGTGATAGCACAAAGAAAATGTTTGTATAATAGGAAGTGTTTCGGAAACAGTACTGAGTATATTTTCGTATTGAGTAAAAAACAAGGCAACATAGAATTAGTATATAAATAGAATTATATATATACTATGATCTAATTAATATATATAGATAATTAGATATAGATAATATATTCATTATATAATTCAGATATTATTATAATTATATATGCATCATAACTTATAATATAGGAAGAAGTGCTTGTGGTGGTGTGCCGGAAACAAAAGGTCCATCTTTGTCCCTGCGGATCGACCTCGGTGACTATGGTGGTTAGCTGAGAGAGAGAGAGTAACATTTTAATGGAGGACCAATGATGTTTGTCTAGCTTTTCGCCAAACATGCTACTCCAGGTTCGGGGTGAAGATCATGATATACACACTGATAAAAATATACACATAGAGACACACGCGTAGACTACACAATTTACAAAGTTTCTTTCGGGCTTGTGGCCCACAAGAAAGTCAGCAGCAGGGTATACACAGAGAATATGTTCGAGCTTTTTTCCAGCTCCGCACGCGGTGCATGCTGATGACGCAACTCCTTCCAAGTCCATTGGGCAGGTAGGCAGGCCAGGAGCAGGCAATTACCCTAAGTTTGACAGACTGCTCCCTCACTGAGAGTACCCGTCGATCGACAAGTCGGTGTTTCAGTATTGGCTACACGTTCATCAGTGTGGGCACTTTGCATCAGTCGCCTCAGGGTGTGACTCGAATATGTGATGGCGTGGTGAGAGTGCTTCATACCTCCTCATCCTCCTTCATCCTCATAATCCCTCTCAGCCTCATCACTCTGAACGGAAACATCCGTTTTTTTTACGAGAAGAAAGAAGGGTGTCTACTAACACTTGTCAAGCGGTTGGCGTTAGAAAATGCACTTAAAGAGAGGATAATGTAGCAAATTTTTACGCGATAGCGGTACAGAGCTTATTTTGCTGAAATTACCGTGTCCGCATTGGTGTCATTGGATGTGAGCGATATTGCATTCTGTGTGAGTGAAAATCCGAGAGGAATTGCAATAACTAGACAATAAAATGCATGGTTCGAGTGGGGATTGAGTTCTGCAGCCAAGCAGGCGTTTTATCGCCAAGCCACGCCAGAGCGTGGAACCAGCTTGGAGAAAAACCGTATTTCAATGTAATGTAGAATGAGGATACCCCTTAAGCTTGATCTTGCGGGGCGGAAGAAGATATACAGCAGGTGGTGAAATATGCGAACTACGCAAGGAGTAGGCGTATTTAGGGCGCACTCTTGTAAAAGCGCCCAGGCATAGTTAGTCGTGCACTATCATCAGCAAACACAGCACCACGGAAGCGTGCAGTTGAGCTGGTCCGCGTGCTGGTAATTCCGAAAAGGGAGACTTATGGCGTAGTGGGCACTTTGCAACAGTATAACAGAAGGCATTCTGGGATAGCTTGAAACGGTGAACGTTGCCGGCACTGTTCATTTTCCTGCTATGCAGTTGAAGTCTACACTGAGAGGCGAAGCTAGGATTACGGATGAGAAGCTGCATGTGAACGGGGTCAGACTACGCTATCGCTTTCTGCCTTTGAAGGCGAAGCTCGAGCACCATTCAAGCTTTTCCTGTAGGGGCCAACCAATGACCACTTTTGTGAGGCTGTTGAAGTAATGAGAATGCAAGTACGCACTAGGGTCAAGCGGAAGAGTTTACGACCACGAGAAGATGGATTCAAGGCAATCTTAAGCAGCCCATCAAGTGCGGCATTAGGCTTAATCCCCGAGCGGCGGTGTTGTATAATCCTTGCAATAAATGTCCATCTCCACATGAAGTCTTCCCGCTATTGACTTCCTAATGGCAGATACTCACGAAGAGAATCCTGCCCTCATTCGCCCAAACTTCGGCGGAAACGTCGCTATAGGTCAGCAACCTGCACTACTCAGTCTAGCTTATTAGAAGCTTTAGCTCTCAGCTGTCTTCGACAGCGACCACCCATCTGCGTGTGAAACGCAGGAGTTCACGGTTTGAATCTGGATGGTAGGTTCAGGGCTTGGCTGAGTATTCTCCGAGCTCCGCAGCTCTATCCCGACCGTGAGCGTGCTAGATGTGAGGTGGGCGTTGTGAGCGACGAAAGAGCGAAGTGGCGGAAAACCAGGAGGTAGCCCAATTGTGCTAGATGGAAAATAAGCTGATCCAATGTGTGGAGACTGATTTGAACTCTTTGAGTCATCATGGCGTTGTTCGGCATTTTCCTCATGTGTCATTGATTTGTGGGGTTTAACGTCCCAAAACCACCATATGATTATGAGAGACGCCGTAGTGGAGGGCTCCGGAAATTTCGACCACCTGGTCCTCATGTGTCAGCTGGTCTACCATGAACAAGGCGTCCTTATGACACGAATAGTGACCGTTCGGAGCCTTTAAAGTGCTGCGTCGTAGAAAACCAGGTGGTGGACCATGTATGCATGACGGAGCATGAAAGGCATCAGTAGGGTGAGCGATAGGGGCGCTTGAAAAACCGGGTGACGAAAACCCAGGTGGTGGACCACGTATGCCAGATGAAGAGTGAACGGCATCAGGTGGTTGGGCAACGTCTCGGGTCATATGCTAAAGTGATGACTTCGCAAATGCCGACTTTCGTGCAGAAGGGAGGCGCGCTCGATGGCTGTGTTTTTCCCAAAATACGCATTGTCGTCTGCCACTGAACTCGTGTGCCACTTCGTCTTTTGTCAGAGGTCGAATCTTGTTGCGCGTTCGAATGGTTGAAGACTGCCTGTAAAATTGATGACTGAGTGCAGTTGTCTGAGAATGGTGGGTTACAAGCAAGTCTTCGTCGTAGTCGTCATCGTATTTTTTAAACCAAACGATCATTTCTTGTTTTATCTTTTGCCAAGATTCATCGTTGTCGAATATGTGGTTGAGGTAGAATTTAAATGCCTCACCAGTGACGTAGTCGCTGAAGTTCGTAACCATCTCCCGTTCCGACCAAGATGCAGCGGTAGCGTGGAACTCAAACAGGTCGAACCGTTACTGAGTATATTTTCGTATTGAGAAAAAACAGGCAACATAAAATCTATATAATATATATATATATATATATATATATATATATATTATATATCTATATATATATATATATATATATAGCATATATATTATTTCTATATATATATAATATATGCATATATAATATATATATATATATCTATATATATAAATATATATATATATATATATATATATATATATATATATATATTATATATATGTGTGTGTGGAAAGAAACAACGTTTAAAACGATGCTTCGGCTGCACCCAGCCTTTTTCTTGGGTGCATTTGAGAGGCTGTGCGTTTGCGCTAGTTATACTAGCTTGCCTAGAGATGAAAGAGAAATAAAAGTTTCTTTACAACAGCAAGATAGATGCTGCTGCACCAAGAACAGAAATTAAATCTTCAGACACGATCATTAGGAGAAGAAAAAAAAAGGGGGAATAGGGGTGGGGGGCTAAGTTTGGCCACCTTCAAGAAAAACTAATAAAAGCAAAAAAAAAACGTGGGAATATGCTCTCACTTCAGAAATAAAGAAGGAGAGGTGTTCATATTAACGTTTCTTATAACTCTAGCAATAGCTCACGGGGTGTTATGAAGAAGCATAGAATTTCTCTTTGTATGTATTCTTAGGCACTTTTTTGCTCCTCCGCTGAGTGGTCGGCATTATAGCTGTCTATTCTAAAATATTTTCGTATTCGCCAGTCATTTATTTAATTTCTTTTTAAATATATCTACCCCAAAAAATATATACATACTGCGAATGTGGATACGAAAATTCCCGCTATATCGTTTTTTTTTGTGTGCTGAGTATCAGCAGTAGACATAGAATAAACCACAGGACAACTGATCAAAATGCGTATTTATAAAAAAAATTTCTATTCAAGGCAACTATAAAGTTGAGATAAGAAAACATTTGAACTTTATTCCTGAAAGCCTAATCTCATACTATTATCAAACTATCAACCTACTACAGCGTTGCACTAGTTGATGAAGTTGTTTGCGATGCTCCATGCCGGTTCCATGCTTAGTATACAAGGCCTCCTCAATTGACGGCACTTTACTCACATGTATATTTAAGCGCAAGCATAAGTGCAGAGAAGCGAAGTTTAACAAAGAGTGAGCGTTCAACAACAAACAAAAAAAAACACTTTTAATGCATGGCAGCGTCTCATGCAGAGTATTCAGATCAAACTTTTGCGTCTTCGCATTGACCAAAGTATTTGAAGGATGCGGTCCATTTCGGCGAGATGATTACTCAAGCGCAACCAAAAGGCACTTCGATTCCGCTATAAAATATATTCAGTCATTAAATGCGAAGCATTTGTTAGGCGTATCTATCTATCTATCTATCTATCTATCTATCTATCTATCTATCTATCTATCTATCTATCTATCTATCTATCTATCTATCTATCTATCTATCTATCTACGTAACCGCTTACGTTTGGGTGCTCTCATGGTCTTTGCTTAACTTGGCGTAAACCAGAATCAGCATGGGAGGGTATGATGGTTTGACGAATATGACGCGCTAGTCAAGACATAAATAACGTCACAATCCCGTCGCGTACATCGTCCAACACTTTCCGCCAGACAGTGGCGCATACCCACTGCCACTGGTATGCGCGTATAAGCCAGAGGTGATTGACACCTAGGATCTACCCAGGAATAATGAGGACACTCAAGGGTGATTTGCACGATCGTTATGAAATTCCCGAAATCGGTAGTGTCGATCCGACGTATGCAAAGAATAAATGTCAGGATCCCAGCTGAAATTGAATCCCAGCTGAAGTGTTCTGCGTGGCAATGAAGCATTTTACCACTGATCTACGGCAGGTCTGGAAACTAATTTTCAAATAGACCTTAATCTTCGTGAAACGGCAATACTGGTTGCAGTGCTCCCTAACCAATTTTATAAACATTACATATGTACTCTTTTGATACAGCCATCGCATAGGGTTAACGTCAATTGTAGTTAGTTCCCATGCGCTGAAATTGATTTATGTAGCAGTGTCCAGGGCCAGCATCCTCACGAGAATCAGCGCTTCATATCAGCTTCTGGTATTGCTATTACGCATGTTCCAGTTGGCATCATTGCGCAAGTGCAAACAACTGGTTATATAAACATCTGCAACGACATACGTCTGTGCGTGCATCATTTGTACATATAATTAGCGTCATTTCATGACGTGTTGCTAAATAAAAATTGCAAAATGGTCACCTTCCCTCCCCATGCTTCGCATAACGTCAATTCCAGGCACGGGAGATCTGCCAGTATTTTGAAATATTATTGTACAGTTACAGATAGACAAAAATATGAAGGAGGTGAGAACTAAAGTCAAACTCTGTTCATCTAACAGTAATTCGGGGTCCCACTTCAAGCATAGAGCATGATTGTGAATGCGACATAAAAAATCAGAGCACCTAATACGCGCATTTCTGGCAACAACACAGTGAGGCAGTATATTTCACGTTTTCTAGCAGTAAATATGCCTATGCCTCCAGCCAACGTTTTGTTGAGTACAAAAACTGTCTTCGTCAAAAACAGGTATGTGCCCTGTAAGTTTACATAAAGTTAACATAACAATGACCAAATGGGCCTTCTGGTCATTTTACCACATGGATCAAGCATACATGTGCTTACTCACGTTGGTGACAACTTCTCGAGCAATGGTCGATCGCTGTAACCTAAGAACCTGCGCTGAAAGCCTTGCTTCAAAAGTATATAGGCTGCGTGGCAGAACATCCCTGACCAAACGGCAGCAGTGAAATCCTCGCAAACAAAGCGCCGAGGAAATGAGAAGGTTATTCTTCTGCTCTTACCTAGCACAGCTTCTAGGATTTGTAGGAAAATCTTCGATCCATCCGATCTATCACGTCAATATTCTTCACATACTCCTTTCATGATCGACCGACTAATCTACTCGTCCTGTCATCGAGTAGATTAGTGGGCCAGAATAATTGATCGAGGGCCGGGAAAAGCGCCAATCAGAAAACCAAAAACACCACCAAATAAGACACTAACAATTGTGCTGCTTCACTGTGCAAAGAATTAGCCTCCTCGTTCCTAATCTCGATTTTGCCGAGTTTGATTTCTAACTTTTTTTTCCGCAGCTTCTTCAAGAAAGAAGCAAACGTGCGTAAGAGCGTAGCATAACGATGCCGTGCTCCCTTCAGCACAAAAAGCGACCCATCTATCGTTGTTTTTCCGTTGTCGCTTTCAAACTTAACCTCATCAAGCTGCAGACATCAGCGTGTCAAAAAACTAACCGTAAGAATGAATAAAGATCTAATGCGGTGACAGGTAGAGTGCATGAGGCTGACGTTGGATACGAAGGAAAATGTAAAAAAGGAAAAAAAAGCGCGAGGGATAGCGTTCAAAATCATCTAAGAACGAGTGATTCGCACAGACGACGATATTATCAATTCTAGTGCTTTACATAACGAACACGAGTTCATTGGTTAGAAGCAGAAGCAGCGAAATTGTCGTTATCGCACCTACTAGAATAAATAACCGGGAAGAAAATAACCCCTGCAGAATGAATCAGTGTGCAGACGAGCGAGGCATTAGACGAGGTTTCGTCTGCTTGAACTGTACGAATTCCTTTCATTCTTTAGACGACAGGAGTCCCGCCACTGTAGATGGACTGCATTTCTTTCTGATGCTTCCCAACTTTCTTGATCAGGCTAGTTACTGTTCACACGCGCGTGCGCTTTTCGCTGTGGTATGTCTCGCCAAATGAAAGTTGAAAAACTTAGTCGATAATGTAAGCATACATTATCGACAAAGTTTCCGTTGCAGATTTATTTTTTTACGTCCGTGTGCTTGCTATGAGCACGTTACGTATTTTCGCCTATACTACACAACTGGTGGGCTATAGCAGGAGTGGGTGCGTATTGGGAAAATATAAATACGGGCAAAAATACGATGAATATAAACAAAGAAAATCTAAGAACACCTCCAATATTTCCTGGGGTTGAAGCACGAGCTTGAAGGATGAGAACTAGAAGACTCAGGCATGGAAGTCCAGTTTTTGATGCCATTTTACTGTCTTCTATAGAAAGTGCCAGTAAGCAATCATTGTTAAAACTTCCTTGTGGTAAAGTTTAGCCAACCGACGCGCCGCATACTTAACGACACACAGTGCTCAGGGCCTCTATGATTGATCCTAATGAAAACAAAAAACAATAACTTGGAATGAATTCTTTCGGATTGAAACGCGTACACCACTCTAGGGAGATACTGAAATAGTGGGCTGTTGCTCATGCTGCTGCTTTGGGCTGACACGAAGTTTCAATACCAGCCATCTCTAAAGCTCTACAGTCTTAACTGAGAAATAAAGTAACTACCAAACCATATTCATTGACATACGGGGATACATAAGGCACATTTGATGGGAAAAAATACAACGTTTCTACTTCTCTCGTTAAGAAGTTACTACATCGCGCTCTGTGTTTCTGTCACTCTCGCAGGGTGACACAGCTGGCGCAATAAAAGCAAACGTGTCACTCAGGTGCCCTGAAAATATTGACCGTCATGTCAAGAGCTTATACGTTGTCGGGGCAATCGAGGGAAAGCGGCAGCTGCCTGTTACCATTAGAATCTGTGATGCCCTCGCGACAACTTTAGTTTTCGTAACTACTAGAAAAGCACATGCCCCCTCCCCCACTCCAAGACGCCCTAACAGTGCGTCTTATGATAATTTTGCTTATCGGCAAAGGACAAGTATAAAGTAAGGAATCGGGTAAAAGTCTGATCGGTAAATAAGTGGCTCTTATGGCAGCTTTTTGTGTTTTCGTCATGTGAGAATGGGAAACCTTATTGTTACTCCAACCGTTATTCGCTGTCAGAATCCACTTATTATTCATTTATTACCACATATATATGTGTAAATAATTCATTTTATTACATTTGTGGCATATGCAAATGCATGGTGTAATGCGCTTTTATTTGGTGCGCACAGTCAGTATCATTCACTTCGTTTTTGTTAAATTTCGAAGCTGTTCTTTTTGAAGTATTTGTTGTCCGGGAACCATGCAATGCAGGTGGGCATCATTAACCAGTATGCACCACAAAACTTGGGTAAATAACACTACACACTGGTTCAGAAACAACGAAGCTTACAGTTGTCTCTACAAACAGTTATGTGTCCCAGAAATCTTTGCGGCATATCAGAAAACTATAACCTCAAACACGTGCTTGCCACAGAAATGAGGTATGACCCACTACAGCCAACTTCCGCTAAGAAGGAACACGGCTAGCCCCAAAAATGGTGTGCGCATTACCGTATCACACCACTGCAATATAATTTGATGCTGTAAAACCTGGTGGCTATAATAAACTGAAACTTCAGAAAAAGCGTTAATAAATAGCAGTAATGCAGCATTTCTGAAAGACCTGCAAAACACAGAAGTGCGATAAACTGATGAACTGCAGGCTGCCAGATACGCTGCTTCTTCAGCGTCTGCAAAGCATATCTCGATGGCTGAATTTTTTTGTGTGTGATTTCACTTTTTATTCAAAAAAAGGGTCATGTTCTCTTCATTGTAAAACACTTTTGAGACTTCCCGATTGTAGAGGCCTATATCAAGAAAGCAATAGTGGAAATTGATAAGAAATATTCAAAAACGTTAGGTTCCAATTAATGAAAAAAGCAACGTTGTTCCAAGCATGCAGCTAGCAATGATCCGCGTGTGCCCCAATGACTTCAATATAACCAAAAGAAGGCTGCGTGTTAACACTATCACAGCCTGTCCCACATTATCGCCAGCACGTGCGCAGAGTCAAAGCTTCAACACTGACTGCGTTCCCACTAAACCTCCCTAAACGCACCATCTAACAAGTGCAAGATTTGAGCCATCCCAAAATTTTCGTGAGGTAAACTTTCCCGTCTAAATGAATACTAGTAAATGAAAAAAATCATAGATCATAAGACGTGAAAGGCAAACAAAGAATTTTTCTTCTTTTCTGTGGCCTTCGCTGTGTTGTAGGTCGTTCGGAGCATAACATTGCCTTTGGGGGGGTCTGCTAATGACTTAAAAACCGGTGAGTTTGGCGACGAACATCAGAAGAAAAATGATTAAACTTGCTGCATGTAATGAAACTTTAAAAAAAGCGTCATTGGTGAGACTTGCGTATGACCGACCTAAGCATATGGCCGACATAAAGCGGATGTGCCGCAATAGTTGGTAAACAAGTGACGTCATTTTGAATGCACTAGCGTGAAATGTGACCTCAAATTACTTTTCATGGGCATCTCATCGCCGTGGACTGGCGCTAAGGCGAACACGGGTGAGTCTACACAAAAAAAAAACGCATGGTTTTTTTTAACGTGCACCCAAATCTGAGCACACGGGCCTACAGCATTTTCGCCTCCATCAAAAATGCAGCCGCCGCAGTCGGGATTCAATCCCACGACCTGCGGGTCAGGAGCCGAGTACCTTGACCACTGAATCACCGCTGCAGCGAGTAAAAATAGCATGAGCAGAGGGGGCTAGAAATAAGATTTTTCAAAATAATAAAACTCTCATAATATCTTTGCTCATTACTCCTACATAGTATTGTTGGGGAAAAATATCATTAACAAAACATAGTGATTGCTTCAACTTTGAATGCAAGCATGGTTTTTCAGTATTAGTGTTTCCTCCACACTCGTGCTCAAATCGCAGCTTCCCATAACTCCCCATGCTGATGCCGCTATAGGTTCTGAGCCGCTTTTCACCGGAATTTCGGCGACCTATTTCAATAGACCTTGGCGCACTATTCAGTAGATACGATGGCCTGACCTTCGCATGCAGTAAATGTGCACGCACGGCTTGGTGTCATGTCACTGTAGATGTCAGCGAGATATACCTAGGTGCTCTCGGAGCTGTGGTGGTGCTTGCTATGTCGACGGCGCAGTAGGGTTTAGTGACAGGGTCGAAATTGCAGATAGCTAGAGGAGCCTGGCTATTCAATGTACATATATACGCCTACGGCGATGTTGGTCAAGCACTGCTTGATAACACAACTGTTGTGTCTCAGATATACGTTTAGCTGCGCTTAAACAAAAGCTGACAAAAACTATCTTACAACTTGGAGCTGTTATAAACCAACAGTGTTTGTCATGTTTGCCATGCCCTCCTAAGCCAACTTATATACAATGATTGAAGGGTTCTACGAGAGCACCCAGAGGTGGGTGGGGTAGATAGCGGGAAACGGTGTGAGTATATTTGATTTGCCAAGACATTTATAAAGTACTTTGTGATTGTCTGACCTCTAAGCGGTACGCAAAATTACGCATTCAGTGGCAGATAATCAATGAGCTCCTCGTAGCACGAACCACATTTAAGGTTCATGTCGAAATGAGGTGACGATAGTTTATGAGGATATTTTGGGCAGTGCTTGAGATTGTTTGAACTGTATGCTCGGTTCAGTCTTCCATGAAAGACCAGCTGCAAAGGCGATGCCCCGCTGGTTCTTTCTTTAGCGAAGAATAAGCAGCTCGGCTGTCCGTATTGAGTGAAAACGATCATGTCCCCAATGAAAGACTGATCCCTTTTTTAGTAACTACGCGTTGTGAAGGAAAGCGAATGCGCGTTAGCGCGAGCTCTTCGCTTCGCAGCCCACTATGAACTTGATACGGTCCTAAATCCAGCTACATGCAATTTGCATCCACATACACGTCCTCGTTACGGTTATGGTACAAACTCTGGCTCTCTAAAAATGCGCAGACGCAAGACGACGTATTGAATCTCACTCTTTTTATATGTAAATGCCCTTCATATGTAGATGCGACAACATTTCCACTTATTCGGAAAGAAGTCCTTCAAAAGCATTTCGTTCCTGACATGGCGAGACTTATTCATCATTAAGGGCCTAAGCATATTGAACAGCAATGGATGCGCAATGTGAACACTCCGAGATATAAAGTGGGGCACGTAAGACATAGAACTGCATATTTGGAGCAGTGACAAACTCCTACGACGACCCTTTTGCTGGATTGGAAAGAAATTTAGCCTAGATAGACTTACACAGATATTTTCCTAACAGTCTTGTCTTCTGGTGAAACTCTAACACATTGCATGGGGATCCAAAGACGCATTTTCGCCTCTAGTTTTAACAAACGCCCATGCTCGTATAGTTTTCGATAGAGTGTAATTTGCAGTTGCAAACTGCGCCCTTTTTATATCTCAGTCTAGCCTTCTTGTCTACAGTGGCATTCCATGGGAAAATTTGTTTACTGACGACGAGAACTTTCTCATTCACTGGCTGGCGTATATAGCTATGTGCACTCTCCACCAGTTTCAAGAAGAAAAAAAAAACACTTTATAGAGTCTCAGGTTGCCCGTAACACAACGTTACGCCGCCAATGCTCGGGAACAATTGCAAGAGGCCATTTACAAATAGAGTGCTTACTTTACTTTTGCTTATTATTAGCAAAGTGCCATAACTGACACGTTGAAAAATGGCACCGTAATGTCACTGACTCATTTCACGTTGTAATAAGGGTTGCAGCGCAAGAATGAAAGTGCTGGAAGAAAGGCAAACAGAAGGCGAGGAATGGAAGACAAAGAAGCCAACACTCGTGTTGTACTCTTTGCCTTCCATTCCTCGCCATCTCTTTGCCTTTCTTTCAGCACTTTCGTGTTTGCACTGCAACGCTTAGTACAATTGAATTAAACCAGCTAGCTCAAATAGCCGTTCTTCCTCATTTCACCTCTCTCGAGACATTAAAAAAGTGTTTTCCAATACGTGAATTGCAGGAATGCTTGGTTCGCACAGTCATAACGAAATGCGGTCACAGCCCCATCGTCCTAGGCAATGCCAAAAAACGTTGTCATCTGTGTCACTACTGCTGTGGCAGCTAAAAACTTCAACTCTCCCGCCTCCTTTCTCTGTCATCCACGCTCAGCTCAATACTGCATAAACAAACGTGGGTCAACAGTGTAGGGGTTAGCGTGCTTCAGCTTGCTCGGCGCCACAATCTGAGATGCTCTCCTGAGGGGTGGTTCTGATTATGCAAATTTGAAGCGCACAGCTCGTCGTAATGTTAGCCTCGTGTTTTCGCAGACAATCCTTGCACACCGCAGGCCATTGCAGAATGCTGTATGCAGAATCGCTCATGGCGCGGGCCTGCATTCGTACGTAATGGGTGCCTCTTCGTGGCAATGTGCGATGAGTGAACGCACAGCTTCACCAGACACTTTGGGGCAGTGTACTATTTGGAAATAAAATGCGGCCGCGTCAGTATAGCCTGGATGCTTACTACGCGGTGATATGTGGTCTATTGAGAGTTCGGCGTCACTGGATGACCTTAATGGTGGGTGCCCTCATTGGAACGCGACTGGAGTACTTCGGAAAAATACACGCTTTTATGTGGCGCCTGACTTTACCGAATTCTGACATGCTGCGCAAGTACCTTAAATCAAGTGTCAGATTTCAGAGTTAATCATCTTGCTACTGAAAACTTGAAATAGTTTTTCAGATCAGAATCAGGCAAACGGTTAAATCTTAGGAGAGAGAAAACATGAGAGAAAGGCAGGGTCGTTAACCAAAATTTTATCATCAGGTTAGCTACCCTGCACTAAGGGAAGGAGCGTTTCGTCTTGCGAGGCTCAGGCAACACTTTAGTGTTAAGCGGCAAAACAAGCCTAAGATCTATCCATCTATCTATCTATCTATCTATCTATCTATCTATCTATCTATCTATCTATCTATCTATCTATCTATCTATCTATCTATCTATCTATCTATCTATCTATCTATCTATCTATCTATCTGTCTATCTATCTATCTATCTATCTATCTATCTATCTATCTATCTATCTATCTATCTATCTAGCTATCTATCTGCTTACGTCTGGATGCTCTCGTGATCACCCCTTCAGTTTGGCGGGAGCCAAAATAATATGGAGATGGTGGGACAAATATAACGTGCTTATCAAGACACAAGACATGACTTATGCCATAATCCTGGTACGTACGTCGTCGAATACTTCCCGCCAAACAATGACACATACCCGCAGCCGAATTTGTGCCACCTATATGCGGGTATGTGCCACAGGTGATTCGCCCTTAGTATCTACCCAGGAACGATGAGAACACACGTGCGCAAATTTAACGCGTAAGCGTTAAAAAAAACCTGACATTGACGGCGTTGACTCGACGAGACGAGTGCAAAGAATAATCGTCGGCATCCCAGCAGCATTCGAACCCAAGCATTTTGCGTGGCAATGAAGCATTCGACCACGGAGTCACGTCAGATCTCGGAACTACTTTTCAAATAGACCCTAGTGTTCGTGAAACGTCCATTTTGGTTGCAGGGCTGGCTATCCAAATGTATAAACATTACATATGTACTACTATGATACAGCCATCACGTTAGGATAACGTCAATTGTAGTTGAACACCTGAACACCACACAGTGCGAATCGTGTAACAACTGGGTCGTCGAATGCACCAGCCCATTAATAAAGGTTTCCGTACAATTCTTTATCGTAATCAGCCACAGCATAAAAAATTCCACAAAGCTCCTTGAAAGTTAATATCGAGTACCGCACTTCTCCGAAGGAAGGCGCAGAACGGCATAGTGAACTCTTTTTACCCCACCAAAATTATGACTTAGGATACAGTGGGTACTCTGTAAGTGTGCTTGTATCATATACCCAAAGGGAGTGTAATAACAGTGCTAGAAAGGCCGCTCGTCCAGTTTTCACTGTGACTATGTGGCGTATTCGGCGCAGGCCTGGCAGTTCTAATGGTGGTTAAAAAACAGCCTTCAATATTTCACAAAAATTGATTACTCAAGCAAATAGTCTGCTTAATTTCAACATTCGCTGATTTGTGGTGAGAAAAGAACGAAAACAAACGATGTTGTTTAGTTTAGCACTACTGACTGCGACATTTCTTATTTTGATTGAATATGATTCAGTGCTGAATGAAGTACTTACAAGCAATAGTGTCAACCTGTTTTTTTTTTAAGAAGGCTTGCTCACAAAACGTTCGCGTGTTAAAAAATCACGGTGTAATCTTCAGCGGTAATTTATTCTGGGTGTCGTAATAATCAGCATGAAGGATACTTCGACGAATCTGACAGTGTTGTCGACAAAGTGAGATCTTTCTGTTAAAAAAGAGGGGCCTCATTTATCAAGCTGATTGAACTCAACATATTGTTTATGCCAGCATCAGATGAGAATTGTCAATTCTCGCATCAGTTTTTAACGTACGCGAATGACTATACTAAAATAAAGAATATTAGTCACGGTGATTTCGACAAGCGACTCGATCTTTCGGCATTCTACTTCTCGTTCGGAAGAGATACTTTGCACAAAGCTATTAGGTAAGGTGCAAGGCAGCCCACTACAAGCTTGGTGTTTGCCGGAGCATAACTGCCCCTGAACCGTTATCTCTAACTAAAACTTGCTTGTTCCGTGTAATGTTTGTGTGAGTTCTGTAAAGCGGTCACGCTTCGACGCGTAAGTGCCTTTGGAATTATCACAGTACACGGCAGCACCTTGTGTCAGAATTAGGGCCTAATGGGCTGCAAACCGTTACGATGTTGTTTGATTCCTAACGCTTCCTTCGCCCACGTTAAACCATACCAACGAACGTGCATTTGGCTTTTATTTCTTCGTATTTTTCATGCCGTTAGCGAAAATGGCGCTGTTTTGCAATTGATGTCACCATTAGCCAGATAGATTTTGTCTCCCTGCCATTGCAGTCAAGGCACCGATTTGCTACACTGTTTAGTGCGTCGTTGCAAAACGTCATCACAGATTTAGCGAGGCCCATGTGCTCTGAATGAAACGACCAGTGATAATAGAGGTGGGGTCTGAACCGTCTTGAAGGGCGCATCCACATATATACCATAAATGGCAGGCATGATGTGAAATCAGTATTATGTGTTGTTTAGAGCATAAATAAAGATGTAAAGCCCTCAGCACACTAAGAAATCATTCCGTCCGACAAGCATCACGTCATGTAGATCATCCAAAGTTACTTTTTATTGCGCTTATAACATAACTGAAGCGGGATCTTCTATGTCGCTGGCCTTCAATACAGTGATATTAAGGTTCAACATTTTGGTAAGTTGGGGAAAGTTTCGGGGAAAACAGTGAAAGCACCCATTTAATCTATGATGATCTGTAGGAAGCAAAAACATAGCGAGAAATCTCTTGCAAGTCTAGGTGGCTCAACAAATGTCACGTAATACCCGATCATGACAAACCACATGAAAGTGGCGTCACCAAGAAATGACGTCTGAAAACAGCAGAAATAACAGATAAATAACGGAAATGATGTCTGAAAAACAACACAGATCAGAAGCAAAAAGTGCCCTCAACGCGAGTCAACCTCAAGACCTCTTGGTCAGCGACAACATCTGTCAGGCATGCTATCGACTGCGCCACGGCCACATACTTCGCAGGTATTAAAACACGCCTTTTATATCTACCACTTCCCTCTCACAGTATTCAAGGCAACATGTAATGAGGCATCGTAGCAGTAAAATCAACGATTAGTCTCTTCAAACTGTCGTTTCTATGCGTCCGTTCTGTCTGGTGTGTTTCCTATAGGATAAGTGGAATTTTTTCAACGCCTTAACACACAGCCAGGTCGCTACTTAATGCAAAGCGTCTGCGTGGCTCATAGCATTTATCCATATTTAGGATTGTTCCACAACGCATAGATCAGTGCGCCTGCTTCCCATAGATTACAGTGTAGCCTGGATGTAACTCGACTTTCCATTTGCGTTCCCCACTTACGCTCGCAATTGCAAACATTGTGAGCAGCAAAAACAGCTCGCGTTGCATTTTTCCCTAATCGGGCAGTGGTATTCAGTAACTCCAACATGCCGCGAGTAGGCAACTACAGCCCAGGTTAGCCGTGCAATCAATCATGCTCTTCTCGCTGTCACACCGCCTTCATTGGTTCCGCTCTCACCGTTAACTGCTATATCTACCGCAGGCATCCATGACTATAGGGGCGTGTGCAATCATGAATCAATCATTAATCATGCACATTAGTCGTCGGGACGGAGATGTACCTTAAAAATTCAACGTGGATGAATGTACCAAAAACGGTGTTTTAGCTGTACAACACCAACAGAAATTGCGTAAGTGCTCTTACACCACTGTACAGTAAGATCTAGACTACTTTAGTAAGGAGACGTTTTACTTTCATGTTATAGCGCTGACTCTCATGCAGGGATCGACTATGTTTTTGGCAAGTACGTATGGTGTCATTAGCTGTGCACAGACGCCCAATTTTCGCCTTCCTTAATAATACACGCTTTGCGAATAAAACATCTCAGGTGATAGTTCGCGCGCTCTCCTGTCATCTGTGCTCCTCAGCTTTTTCTCTCGTACTTGTCACGCTGTAACATAATGAACCAGTATCAATTAGCCCAGTTAACTGCACTCCTCAGTTACAAGGGCTACATGAGGGATGCTTAGCCGCTAAAATTGCCATCTTTCTAGATTGGTTTCGTGTCAATGTGGTCATTTTACTTTTCATAATGCATTTCCGGTCACTTTATCCATCTACACAAATGGTCAATGCAAACGAAAGTTAAAAGCGGGTTTCACATCTGGCTTCTCCCCTATAACCATCTTCGCGGGGGGAAGCCAACAAAAGGGGGATGCTACAGAAAAAAATGAGGGGGGTGGGCTTCACTGCAAAGGAAAACAATGAACGCCTTTAAGACCCATTCGAATGTTATACAAAGAAAGGCAAGCCGCTCACGTTTTTTTTTTAGAAAATGGCACAATTGCAGCAAGCGAAGCGGCATTCATAACATTTATGGTCTCAACGAAAACCTCGGGATCACAGCACAAAATGTACAAAGCTACGAGCTGCCTGATGATACCCTCCAAAAGAAACGCGTGCGGCTGCGAACGACGACTCTCGGTCTATCACACTCCTGCTTTATTGCCCTCTTCCACAGTTTGGCTTCATCTCCATGCGCCTTTCTTGCGATTGAGGCAGCCGGCTCTTTTCTTCTTTGCTTGAGCCGCGGTGCTCGGCAACGCCTGCATGCTTTCATTCGCACAGAGAACGTATGACCCACGAGTAAATATTATCGATTTTCGCTTTACATGAAACGTAACGACAATGATGACGGCAGAAATGCACCTGGGGAGTCCACAATATTGTTAATGCAAAAATATGTTTCTCTACTGATGAGCGTCGGCGTCCTAAGCCCGTATGTGTATTTTGGAGACAATGACATTTTTGCTCTATTGTACCTGCATACCGTAATGAAGTATCTCGATGTTCAAAAAATATAGGCAGGTGCCTGTCATACTGATGTCTAACAATATGTCTCAGCAACATAGAGATCCCGAAGCGCCATATTTATTTGTGCAACATGAGCAATGTTTAACACTCACTAATATTAAGCATTCTTGGCTACAGGATAGCTAACTTCGGCTGGCTTTGGATAATGCATGATAACAATAAATATATTCGGCTTGTTGTGGCTGATGCTGCTGGACTTGATCCAATAAGAGCTAACATTTTATAGGTTCTTATGGTACGCACAGTCTTCAGTAAAACTCAACGAATGATTGTTTTCTTCAAGGCTCACCGTGTTGGCAGTAAATATTGCAAGAACGAATAACACGGAGGCAAGGTCAAATTTGAACGAATAACACCGAGGCAAGGTCAACCTTTCGAGCATCAAACTAACCTTCGTTAGTCTGATGCCCGAAAGGTTGCTCAATCACGTACCAAACGTGTAGCGTTAAAACGACTATCAGGAGAAAACAGAAGGGGGGGAGGGGAGGGGCAACTAACTAGGCTACTGAAAAATATGCTTTTTTTTTTACTCGCACTCGCACTTTCTGTCGAATTATAGTACCGGGAAAACGTGCGAGCTGCTTTTCTCGGCTTGCTTCAGACGTGTTCTTAATCAGCATGAAAGATAGCTTTTGTATAAGTGAGGCTTCCATCTGCTAGAAAGATTCCGATTGAGAATTTCGTCATGACTCTGTTTGACATGCGCTGCCATTTGTCGCACTTGATGTGCTGCATGTAATAGCGCACATGCATTTTTGGTGCTATAACGCGATATTAGACACATTCATGACAGCACACTTAAAATATGTATATAATCTGTTAGTGTGATTCATACAGTTGTTAAAACCGGCAGTACGTCGTTCACAACCTTTTGACGTGTTCGTAGTTTTAGGGATGTACATTCTCAGTTCTCATAGTCAGCTAACTAGCAAAACAGTCCGTCTTTCCCAATTTATGTTTTATGAAGTGCAATAAGCGCATCTGAAGGAATCTCAAAGAAAGTGTTGCTACATTTATATATTGTGCGCGCATTGTTTTCTACATTGCTAGTAGTCGAATGGTCAAATATAGTCGTAACCTAGTTCAAGCAACAAAGTGGCCTCGAGAATATTCCATAGAGTTGTCCATGAAGTTTTTTGTATTCGCGTTGATGGCACGGTAGCGTGTAGAAAAAAGAAAAAAGATAGGCAGATTTTTAATGCTACATTTTTCACAGGCGAATCGCATCACTACTGATTGTAAGTGACCATATATTTTTTCGCGGAATGTGTAGGCCCAAGTACAAACAAAACAGTCATTCAGTATTTTATGTAAAATGTAAGCATCAAATACAGCCGCTTAGTGAATCTAAACAGTCAAACTTGAAACGTGACTGACTTGAAGACGCAGGTGCATATTCTGTCTAGGAATCTTTGCGGAAAGAATCGTTTAAAAAAAAACGTCCCACCTTAAGCATCAATATACTTCTTAAACCCCTTACAATGTTTTTTTTTTCTGTCGCGATAGCCACCTATTGTAGAAATCGCGAGAGTGTTCAGCTTTCATTGACCGACCAAACAGACACACCCTTTGAAAACTGGCTTGCGAAAGCTTCTACGTTTTTCTTTTCAATTCTTCGTACGATCAGCAATGAAACCGTGTTCTTCAGTGTTTTTGCACAAGTACATGTTTTCTTTTCCTTCAGCCTCACTCACTTCCCAATTGTTGGATATTAAGCCGTGCCCTTGCCACTAGCTTCGGTTACGCCTCTTGTGCTCTTTCATAGACTCTCTCTACTCCCTCCACCTGCAGAGAAATAGAAATAAAACAATGGCATAACGGGGAAGAGGAGGCTTGCGGCAATTTATTTTAAAAAGTCAACGCCGGGCAACAAGGAGCAGTACACATGCAGAGCTTCCTTTTAGTTCTTGGCCCGGGCCAAGTGGGACAAACAGAGACTTGACACAGACGGTCAACACCAAGATTGGGAGGTCTCCAGAGGGCTGAAAAAAAAAAAGCAGAGATAGTCATGTCTCTGCTTTGTGTGATGTTTTTTTACGAATGTTTTGCGTTGTTTTTTGTGTTTTTTATTCTTCCATACATTCAAGCGCGGTTGGAAGAAGAGTCTTCGAGAATGAGCCTATGAGGCGGACGTTTGAAAGGAAACATGAGAGAGCTGGTCAGCAAAGAAAGAGGAGGAAAGAGACGAGGAGTTCGGATATGCAAATTGTCCCCTTCGTGAGGCGCTAATAGTTCGATCTCACGGATGGCGCCATCCACATAGCTCCTCTGGTTTATTTATAAGAAGACGTAGGGCTTCCGGCTGTTCTAAATCGGTGATTTCCACGCTTGGTACTCTGTGCAGCCCACCGAACAAAGTTGTCTAGTTTGTTTCAATTAGTGACCACCACCACTGTCCGTGCTTTCCGGGTCAGTAACAGTTTCTTTATCGCACTTCGTTTGAGCCTTTGATTTGCTTTGTTTCCTGGAAAATACTGGCAGTTATCTGCGTCTCACTATACCAGCACTGCAATGCATAATCAATTACTCCCAGATGTCGAAACATTATATGAAATTTCCTGTAATTGCCCCATCAACACATATCGAGGGCACTGCCATTTATCCTGCTTTACAAAACAGAAATATATTGTCGGCTTAGGGTGTAGGGCATCTTAAGGAAGTGGAGCTTTCAATGCAAGAATCGACAATGATAGAGTTTCACTGAATCGTCGCACATATTACATACCTGATAAATGAAGTATTGTGTCCCGTTGGCTTTTATATACCTCGGGCACCCCTATATAATGTTTTTTCCCTGCTATAACATGGACTAGATGGTAACTAAATCTAGGATGCAAAAGTTTAGACGAGAAACAGAAATTCATACCGCAAACTGCATCACATTAGCTAAAAGTGCTAATTGCATAAAAAGCAGCATTGCCTTACTTTACTTGAAGTGCACAGTCATGGTGGTTGTGTTACTTGATGGCTCATTGCATTCCGTGCTTCTTTTTGTAATTGATCAAATTCGCAGTGCTACCTTCAAAGCTTTACCGTAAATTTAGCGGACAAGGTTGCAAAAGAAACCATCTTGGGGGAACGTAAAAGCTTGCAGGCGCCAGCAATAAAGAATTGAGTTTTTTCCATTAAGCTTAGAATAAAATTGGGTGAAAAAACACAAGTACGAGTGGAGCGAAATGACCGACACGGAACGCAAGTTTAAAAGGGATATCTGCAGTCTTGATTTGACTTCATTTGGACAAACGACCGCTCGCTTAAAATGTTTTTCGTAGTCCTCTGCCAACTATACCGACTTTCTTACATTACGTCGTTTTTAATATTTAGTAGAAAATGAAGGCTTGTAAAAAGCAAACGACAGGGTTTTGTTTCGGCGTCCTGTCTCCTTAATCGCCATCAGCTTCGTTCAGTACACAGAAGTAAGCATTAAATCCGCGGCCTGGCATTTGTTTTTTACGATAAACTGGAGTCCTGTGCCTGCAGTCTATGGAAACGCTTGCGTTCTGTATAGCTATAGTCATTGTATTTATCTTGTTGATTGCTAGAACGTAATTGAATTCGTTAAGTTAGAGATTAAACTGTCTATTACATGCATATATAATTTTTATATTGCATAACTAATAGTTTACGCTATGATTTAAAGGAAATATAGAATGATACATTTGCTAACACTCACCTGTAAGAAACGAAAGCATTTTTGAAGTTGTGGGAACTGTAGAAGTAAATGCCACTTGTCTATCAGCTGTCTTGCACTGTCACATTTGGCTTACCCGTAAGTATTCGTGGTAAGATAAGTGGCCGGACTATAATCATTCGAATGTACGGTGTTGAACGTACACTCCTCGAGATATATCGGGACATCTGGATAGAAGCAAACACTTATAAACGTGGCGTACCGCTTCCTTCTTCACATTCTACCACACCTGAAATGACCCAGTGCAACATGAGTATTAAGCTTTTACAAAAGCAATGTATACTGGCTGATTGCATCAAGCACGACACGTTAAAAGTAGTTACCAAAAAGTGATTGCACAAACGCCCGAGCAGGGGTCAATTACGAACATTCTGGGCAAAAAGAGTTTGTCGTAATGCGCTATAAAGGGTCAATCTTCAACAAATGATGTGTAATAATTCCTCTGTACTAGTCGCATCAGGACAAAAAAAATTAGAACCCTTAATAGGTATTAGCTCACTAACAGAGACGCTGCGGTAATTCCTGTTGCTGTTCTTCACAGTGCCGTATATACAATAGTAGATATTAGTGAAGACCCACAGACACTGCAGTGAAAGTGGGTCCCCCCCAAAACACTTTTGTACCATCTTGTGTATATCTAAAACACAAATAGTCCGATAAGCCAACTTATACGCGAAGGTAAAGCAATGATACATGAACTCATATAGGCGTCTTTCATGTATAGAGGCTCGGCTCGTTGCTACTCATAAGCTGCTTAGGCGGCTGGTCGATCTTTATACCACGTACAGTAATGATCTATTATCTGCGAATAATAGCTGCAATTACCAGAGGAAAGGCTGATATAATATAAAGCGAAAACAAACTTGCTTCCGACCACATCACGTAAGGCTGTTGCCCTTGCTAGCAGTGACCGATGGTGCGCTGCAAGCCAACAGAGTTGTCCGACTGTACCTTCCGCCAGAACTGGTCCCTGATTATATTTCGCCCACAATCACTTCTGCTTCCACCGTAGCGTGTTAGAAAGATAATGAAAGTGTTAGTAGGATAGAAAGGCGTACTTAAGAAAAATACAAACGTAATTTTGATGCCCGTATAGCGATAGGATCATTGCTGATTGCACGAATCATCCGGAGCTACGGGAGTAATATCAAGGCACCAGCCTATAAGTCACTAACGTATATCAAGCCGAGTAGTGAGGTGATGAACACCATCTCTCCTTCTCACTGATGCTTTTTATCTCCTACCAACATTAGATACAATAGACTGGGCAAGCCAGTTACTCTTGAGATTTGGCCCATTCTCGTTACGCCAGATCTCCGACAGAGAATGAATTACGAGTCTGCATGGAAACCGTCGAATTTAATATACTCAATGGAGCCTACAAATTCATTTTATCCATCTGCACATTACGTCTACCAGGTTATAGAAGTTATAGTCTAGGGCACTACATCAAGCGTTGTGGCGCCCTATACTGATCATAGTGAAAACGGTTGATCGAGCACGAACAAGCTTTCAGCCTGCTACAACGCATTTACCGGACATTGCATTTAAAATTATAGTAATAAATTCTAATGAATTCACAGCACAGACATGGTGCTGCCCTCACAAAACAGGGCACAATAACCTCGCACTATTATCTTGAGTTAGTTCTCGTAAATCACGCGATATGCACTGAATGACTGAAAATAAGTTGGCGAAGATCGAGAAAGAGAGAATATTGGTAAACAGTAACTCTCCCGTGAAAAGTTAGCCCAATACATCATTAGAAAGACGCAAGACTGTGCTTATATTACAAACCAACTTTTATTTTGTTCTTGTTTGTTTGTTGTTTTGTTTTTTTTTTGTTCTTTACATTTTTTGTTGCCATGACGGCTGGATTGGATGGTGCTTTATCATTACAGCTCTATGGTTCGTGAAGTGAAGCTACAGGGGTTCTTCTATCTAAGTCTATGCACGTCCCTCGAATCGTGGTAGGTTGCATACGGATACATCTGAGTGCGTATTTTGAAAGCGTGTGCTGCGCGATGCATTCTTTGGCAATGAGATCCGTCCGTCCTCCTGTCCGTCCATGCGCTCATCCGTCCGTCCATCAGTGTGTGCGTCCGTGTGTCCGTCCATCCATTCATCTGAGCGTCCATGAGTCCGTCTATCCATCTGTCTATGTGTCTGTTTGTCCCTCACACTAGTGCCACCAATAGAGTGAGTCATACAACTAGGTAGTTACGAACCGGTCACAAAAAAACAGACATGGACAAACCCATGATTTAGGAACTTACCTTTAGTAGGCCAATCAATCAACAACCTGCTTATAAGACCAATTGCTGAATCAGGACATTGGCTCCAGAAGTCCACATAGTTCAACAGGCATGACCAGCGTTTTTGTTCAAACGGCTCCGCCCAGCACGGAAAACGCCTCCGTCAGTGATGGCTCTCGAATCGAGATGAAGTATGCGGTAGTCTTTCTTGTCTAGGGTAACAACCCTTGCCCTCACATTTTGGTGGTAATATTTATTTTTGTTCAAGGTTTTCAGTCATTTGGAGAGAAAAACATGTACAGCGTTACACAGGAAGCCTGGAGTGCTCTCACAGCATGGTTTTTCCGCAAATCACTGTTAACTTGATGTCGTGAAATCGTTGTGAGCTACAAAGCACAATGTTTGATTGTACATGACGGCAAGGAGAAAGCTAGACTTTTTTTTTTCGCGGGAAGTGGGTGGAAGAGAGAGGGGGCCTCATACGTGCTTGATGTGTTCTAGTCTGCGAGTTCATATACACTCAAAACCTGCATTCTTGGCTACGACAGTACTCTACACTGTATTCGCGAATAATCATTGTATTGTTGCCGCCATATAATGTTTTTGTTTACAGAAAGTGTTATAACGCAATTCAAATAACTATTTAGGAACATGATAATGCGTACTTTTATCAAATACACATTGCACAGGTGGGTGGTGCAACTGAAAACAAATAGCGATCAAAAGAACGGAGTGACTGTAGAAATCAAAATAAATACTTATGAATGTACAAAGGAAAGTAGGTCAACCTAGAAAAAAATAGGTAATATTTCCGGGAATACTGAAAGTTAGTGCTAAAAATTTGGTATGCATTGATATAGTGAGATCTAATGGCTTTCACTGTGAATACATGTATGTATGTGGATTCGCAGTACAGCTAAGCCTGAGGAAAAAAATCAATTGTTTCATGATCATTACCTGAGTGCCCTTCAATGTCCGAGAGATCGTATCAGAGCAAAGAAGAAAATACAAGATTAGAGGGAAGAAGAAAGAAAAACAGCGAACATGGGGTCTCATGAGGAAAACACCTGAGTCATGAAGAGTTACGAGCAACACAAGTGTGCAGCTGACGCTCCTTCGGACGCTTGAAGGAAAATGCGATGCTAATGAAAGGCTCTCTTCCTAAATCAATAAATTTCTTTGTGTAGGCCACTTATGCGATGGCATCTATGCACGCTCAAAAGGCTCTGGCGACCACATTGTCCTCGATAGCACCACTGAGTAAAGAACACGATAAGTTCCTGTGACCATGCACAATGCAGGGTCTGTGAAGGTAAACACACTTCGCCTTTCTAATTTATCGTTCTTTTAACGCGAAAATGTTCTATGCCAAGGTTCACCAAGACTTCCGTGACACGTTTCCATCAGTGAAATGAAGTAAAAAAATAGGCTCGATCAGAATATAAAAAAAGAAAGATTGAAAAAAAAACGCAGCATATGCACGGAGTCAATGATGATGAGTGGGGCGAAGCGTCCGTCCTTCCTTCCGTCCGTCCATGCTCCATCTGTCCGTCCATGCTTCCGTTCGTCAGTTAGTATTCCGTCCATCAATGCGTCCGTGCGTCTGTCCGTACGTTCGTTCGTCCATCCGTCCGTCTTTCCGTTCATCTGTCTGTCTGCTTGTCCGTCCGTCTGTATGTCACTCTACTATCGGCAGCTGCTGAGTGAGTCATACAACTAGGTGGTTACAAACCACTCACACACATGCATGAACAAACCCACGGATTTAGAAGCTTCGCCCCTAAAAGATACGTCAACGGGAGTCGAACCCATGACCCCTGGGTCCGCGGTGACAGCTACCAGGTATACAGTCCACTTTGAACACTTTAAAGAATGCGCCTCTTATATATATATATATATATATATATATATATATATATATATATATATATATATATATATATATATATTGTAGTGGGGAATTCGCAAGGCAATGACTAGTGGGACCATCGCTGAGTGCGAAGCGTGAGCGGGAGCACGAGCTGTGGACGCTGGACTGCCCGAGCATTTGTTTCCGTAGTTCTTTAACAGTAGCCGGCATTCTTCCCGACCCTAACAAGCTTCGTGCTGTTGCCGAATTTCCTAAGCCGACTACTGTTAAAGAACTACGGAGCTTTGTGGGCCTGTGCTCCTATTTTCGTCGCTTTGTCCGGAACTTTGCCTCCATCATCGCTCCACTCACCAAACTCTTTGCTGGCCCTGCAGATCTTTCGAATTGGACAGCAGCCT
Organism: Rhipicephalus microplus; assembly: GCF_013339725.1. Lineage (NCBI taxonomy): Eukaryota > Metazoa > Arthropoda > Arachnida > Ixodida > Ixodidae > Rhipicephalus > Rhipicephalus microplus. Next base: position 313,624,407 of record NC_051165.1, on the reverse strand, counting down.
GTGACGAATCCTTCGCAACACTGCGCCAACTCCTTACCTCACCACCCGTACTGCGCCATTACGACCCTACTGCGCCAACCGAAGTACACACGGATGCAAGTGGCGTCGGCCTTGGTGCGGTACTCGCGCAACGCAAGCCAGGTTTTATGGAGTATGTGGTCGCCTATGCCAGCCGCGCCCTCACTAAGGCAGAAGCCAACTATTCTGTTACGGAAAAAGAGTGCCTCGCGATTGTGTGGGCGTTAAACAAGTTTCGCCCCTATTTGTACGGCCAAACTTTTGATGTGGTAACTGACCATCACGCACTCTGTTGGTTGGCTTCGCTGAAAGATCCTTCCGGCCGCCTCGGACGTTGGGCACTACGCCTCCAGGAATTCGACATACGCGTCGTGTACCGATCGGGGCGAAAGCACTCTGACGCAGATGCGCTTTCACGATCACCCGTGAAATCTGATGATACGGATATATCAGCCCTGGACCTTCCCCTCTCTGCCGTCAGCGTCACAGACATGCCATCCGAACAGCGGAAGGACCCTTGGATCGCCTCGCTCTTGAATATGCTTTCTGACGCATCAACTTCCGGTTACCCGCGTGCTCTTCGCCGCCAAGCAACGCATTTCGCCATACGGGATGACCTGTTATACCGTCGCAACTATCAAGTGGCGGGTCGTAAACGGCTGCTAGTCATACCCAGCCATATGCGGTCTGATATCTGCAAATATTTTCATGCTGAACCGCAACACGCACACGCCGGTGCGCTAAAGACGTATTAGCGGATCCGCCAACGTTACTACTGGCGGGGTATGTACACATTTGTACGCAAACACATTCGCTCATCTTCCCAGTGTCAGCAGCGCAAGACATTCCCTCATTCACCCGGTCAACTGCAGCCTTTGCCATGTCCTGAACGCCCATTTGACCGTGTTGGGATTGACCTATACGGCCCGCTACCGTGCTCTGTTGGTGGTAATCGATGGGTGATTGTGGCTGCCGACCATCTGACAAGGTACGCCGAAACGGCAGCGCTACCTTCGGCTGGCGCTCGTGACGTTGCAACCTTCATCTTGCATTGGTTTGTTCTTCGTCATAGTGCACCACGGGAGCTCCTGAGTGACAGAGGACGCGTATTTTGTCCGAAGTTCTGCAGCAGCTCCTACATTCATGCCGTACGGTACACCGCACATCAACAGCCTACCACCCTCAGACGAACGGCCTAACGGAACGTTTCAACAGAACCCTCGGAGACATGCTCGCTATGTATATTGATTCCGACCACTCCAACTGGGACGTTGTCCTTCCTTTCGTGACGTACGCCTACAATACGGCGATTCAATCAACAACAGGCTTTTCTCCATTTTTTCTTTTATATAGTCGTGACCCATGCAACACACTCGACACAATTCTGCCATACAATCCTGATGCCTCCGAGTTCAGCCCAGTTTCTGAAATGGCCGAACATGCCGAAGGGTGTCGTCAGCTTGCACGGTCCTTCACAGCCGATAACCAAGCCCTCCAAAAAGATCGCCACGACCATGATCTTGTTCAGAATACCTTCCCCGTCGGTTCTCTCGTGTGGCTCCAACTGCCTTTCCACTCTCCTGGACTGACTCCCAAGTTTGCACCGAAGTATACGGGCCCTTACCGCGTCATACAGCACCCTTCTTCTGTCACCTATGTGATCGAACCGCTCAAGCCGTCCACGGACAAGCGCCGCCTTGGTCGTGAGACGGTCCACGTCACTCGCCTCAAGCCCTGTTACGACCCTCCTGTTCTCTCGTCACCTTGAGTCGCCAGGATGGCTCGTCTTCGTCGCCGGGGCATTGTAGTGGGGAATTTGCAAGGCAATGACTAGTGGGACCATCGCTGAGTGCGAAGCGTGAGCGGGAGCACGAGCTGTAGACGCTGGACTGCCCGAGCATTTGTTTCCGTACCGGCTGTCTGTTTACCTGGCGTCGCTATTAAACCACCTTGCAATATATATATATATATATATATATATATATATATATATATATATATATATATATATATATATATATATATTATGTCCTATCACAGCGTTCTTCGTGAATTTCGGTAATGTAACATGAACGTGGCGTCCGCGATTAGATATTTGAAAGCGTCATTTAAAGCGTGCATTCCAATCGGTGCATTTTCAATAAAAAACGTGCAATTTTTTTCAATGACTTAACACATAAAGCATGTTTTTTTTATGCTGCACAGTGTTGAGTAAAGTTCGCGGGGAAAGCGACTGCAAATCAATATTCCATCGAGAAAGTTAGTGGCTACTAAACACACATAAAACAAAAAAACTTACCGGACAATACACATTATTTTTCTAGTTTATTGAAAAAACCTGATTAAAAGAAGCATCCATCACGATGATATAGTGCCAAAAAATCCAACTCATTTTTTAAGAATTAACTTGCATTATTTGTACATTATGGCCTATAAATGTTAATTACACAAAAACATGCACGAGTGATTTTAGAAGGATGACACTCGTAGTGAGTGATTTTACGTGTTCTAGGATGAGCCTAACTGAAATGGTGACTGGGTGGCTGAAATGGCTCGCTTGCTTATATGCCACTGGTTATGAGTGGACCATAAGCGTAAGCATGAGGGCTGTTACAGTACATAAAAAGATACGCTTGTATTTTGAACGGGTGAAAAAATGACCTTGTTGGTATAGCTTCATCGAAAAAAAAAACAGCAGGTGTACTAAGGACAAAAAAGGCAACAACAGCACGAAGTCCGCTATGTACAACACCGCTAAGGCCATGTAACCACGCTGTTTTACAACGAATCCTTGTTGTATTCCCACGGAGAAGTCTAATACACGCTGAATAGCCAAACATGTAGGCAGCGAAAGTGTCTTGCGGCGACATTGACTGCCATGAGCACTGAAATTGGCCATGTTCTCTCCTACACCGATTATTTCGTAGCTTTAAAGTATGTACTCTAGTATTTGTCTTGACGAACACAGATGTTCGAATAGGCACGCGTGAAGACTTTATTTTGAAGGTGCATCTTCTGGTAATTTTCTCTCTCTCTCTCTGTCACATAAATCAGCCACCCCATCAAAGTTTAAGCGCTTGCTGAACGCTCAGCCATGTGAACTGGTGGCTGCATGCCTAGTTATGAACATTTTAGATGAAAAAGCAAATATAATGCACATCTAAGACGCAACATCAGTACGTAAGTATTAGGTGGTGAATTAATTTATTAGAAATACATAAATACGTAATTCTAGAAACTCCAGGGTTTCTTACGCGGCGCAGATATGACGCTTTGCACGAAAAACCCTCTGCTAATGATATGGTGTTGCCACCTGGCAGGATGGAAATGTTTCGAGAACAGCATCACACGTGGCCGTGGATGAGAAGAGGACTCGTGTTGTACGTCCAGCAGATGCCTATCGTCGCTTCACGACATTTGCAGCGAAGCAGAGAGAAACACGGCCAATTTTCGGGGCGAAGCTCCTCTTAGTCTAACCTTGTCCTGCGTCAGGCGTATCAAGCCCGAACAGGCCCGAACAGTATCATAGACGGCGCTGTCTCATAGAAGTGCATACAAACTTAAGTTGAGTGAGGATATTCTAGGTGGCGCTGTAGCGCTATTCTTCTATTGGCTGCTTCGAGGGTTGTGCCTGGTTACGCAAGGAAAGAGTGCTTCTCTCATTCTCCTGGATTGTCGCCATACGTGGCGGATCGTTCGTGGGGCAAAGACGAAGCATAGCGGTGGGCCCGGAGCGCCGTGACGGCTCGTGCTCGTCGCTAGACAGGCGAAAAGACAGACGCACAGATAGACGGACGGGCACACTGACAGATGCATGGTACTCATGCTTGGGCGGATGCACGCACCGATGTATGGACAGACGTATGCACACATGGACAAACCGACACATGTGCGAATGGGCGGACGCACGGACGCGTGCATGGACGACGAACGCACGTACGCCCCAACGGACAGATGCTTCACCCCACTCATCATCATTCACTCCGTGGATATGGTGTGCTTTTTTTGTTTTATACCACAAGATTGCTGCTTGCAACTGCCATCGAAGTGTTTACCACTCACATCACGACAGTCGTCGAGGGAGTAAGACTGAGATAATTTACGCCACTTTCTAACCGTCCTTCTCTACAAAAATTGGTACAACCTGCCTCGATAATGAAGGCCAGGCAGTGACATTGGTGTGTATAAACCAAAGCATTTGTGGAGCTTACTTGATTTGTTTTTAGTTTACGTACGTACAAGTTTGCTGACTATGCTTGTCCATAGGCATAAAAATATTTCGTGGAATTTTCATAAGGTGGCTACCACTGCTTTGAAATGACTAAAATTTTAATTTTATGCCGTCGCCGACTCGTTCAGTGCAAATGCGGGCCATTTCCTGTCCGTCTGTATTGTGCACCCTGTATTCCTTAAATTAGACATGCTCGTATTGGTCCTGTTTGCGCAAACTCGTGTATGCGTTGTAGGCGCACCAGTTCAGCTCCTAAATACACGGACTGACCCTAATGAACTATAAGCGTTCATTTGAATGCTACATTTGTTCATTAATATTCGTAGGGGGGGAAGTGAGTGGAGGATGGACTTGCTTGTGAGACAACTTGCTTTAAGCCGGGCGGAAGGGCACGTGGCTAAGCTCATAGAACAGCGAGTGCGTGATTAACTAGGGCCTCTTCATACCAGCCATTCGCCGCGTGCCTCTCTCGGAGAGTTGATGTCCTCGCTGGCAAACTCATTAACCAAAGGACAATCTTCCATAAGCACACCTGGGGCCTCCTCAACCGTGCGAGATGGCCAGCGCTGCGGTGTTGTCTGCAGTGCCTGCACTGCAGCAGGCAATAATGGATTCATGGATGATCGTCACAACAGCGCATATGAAATAATGACTAGCGCCTGAACATTTGAGGCATCAGATTCAGATTCCCACTCATGAAGACGAGAATAAGTTAGAGTACGAGCAGTTCCAGAGTGAGCTGATATAATGCGCATTTCAGGGAATATGATGCACAGTGCATTCCTTTAGGAAATTGTCTGCAAAAAGGCACAGCAGAATAATTTTACGTTTCCCTCCCCATGTGTGTAAACATTTTACAGACAAGAGACGTAAAGTCTTACAAAAAACAAAAAAAAACGATTTGAACTATAAAAGGCGGTGTGAAAACAATACTATTGTATTAAATATTGGGTCGAAATCGAAATTAATATTTAACATTAGGAGTTTTACATGGTGTAAAAGACTTAGAAAAAGCGGGACTAAATAGTAAAAGGCAGTGCTCATCGCCTCTGCCTAGTCAGTCTTATTTGTCAATAATAGAGCTTAGATTCTTACAAGGGTCTCTCAAGTTATGTGCAATTTCTTGCATTCGTAAAAAAAACGCAAGTCAAATTTTGTCAGACCAGTGCGAATCCCGAAGTATCAAACGGTGTCCGAGCCCTCGCTAGTCCCAGGAAATGAACCAGCGCATGAACTAGTCCACAAACTAGCGAACTGAGCTGACGACGCCCCGACTAAAATACCAAAAGACAACAACCCACATGACATCGTGGCCCATCAGCTTGACGATTGACAAACATGCGCGTCTCCGCACCCGCAACTAGCAGTAGGAGACACTTGCAAATAAAGAAAGATAGAGGCAAGCACTAATCTGCACTCTGGAACATGGCACGCAATATGGTCAACGGTGTACATCGGTCAATGTAGATGGTATGGGGTGGCCGTCTCTTCTCCACATTATGTGGTATTGCGTATCCAGGCCACAAGTCTCAGCTGGTATAGACCTTGGTAAGAGAGCCTTGGCAGGCCGTTCTCAATCGAAGCGACTTGGAGACCCAGAGGGGTTTCTTGAATCAGGCTGAGAGTACGGCAACGGCCATGTGAGTCCTGGATTACGTACCCATTTTTGTGGCTCCTTGTCTCGCATAATTTACTAATAGTTTTTCAATCAATCATTCCGGGAAAGCATCAACAAAGTTTTTACATGTTTTATTGTTCACTCGCATGACCTTGCTACCACCATATGAGTATTGCACGCTGCTTGTCGCATCGATCCAATCAGAAAGGCATGGCATATGCTGTCCTGTCACATGAGATGACATTACTTCCTACAAGAAATTCAGTCGATATGCGTTGCCGTAGTCCAAAAGCAAGGTAGATTGTGTACTGATTTATTTATAACAGCTTTGATTTCGGCGTTTTCACTTACGGAACAATATCGGCGCATTCCACCGCACCAGAAACACCGATCACAAAAACTTGCTCAAATTGTGTCGCAGGTCACCTTATAGGCCAACTTCAATGATTTTTTTGACCATGTAAAAGTAGTAGTAGTAGTAGTAGTAGTAGTAGTAGTAGTAGTACTTTTATTTACAGTAAGCCGGATACAGAGCTTACTGCAGGGGCAAAGGGCTAAAGGCGAACAGCCTGACAAAGGCCCTTGTCCTTCCGCAGTCCGTGACAGTGCAAAGCTTAGACATCAGCACTGACAAACAATCTATATATTCAATACATTGGTTTCAAGCAACCTGCAATTGTACACACAAAATTCACACATAAATAGCATAAGAAGTTTACATAACTCATTTTAAGAATTAGAGGTCACTCTCGTAAAAAATTCACAACTAAACAATATCAATGAAACAACTCAAAAACACACACAAAATGCATACGGATATAATGAATTGCGCTCTCTTGAAGGCCAGAGCGTTATCCGAGTACATTGTTGCGGGTACTCCTCTGCGAGCAAGAAACCTCCGGAACGCTAGCAAGAAGGCGCTGGTCGAGATCGCACTCGTCAGTTCAAGGTGTACTGCTCTAGTCGTCGCACAGGTGAACAGCAGGATATAAGCTTTTGATGTGTCACCATGTAGCTCACGTTGCTTTATATATAGTGGACCTGCAAAGTCCAATCCTACTACATCAAATGGCCTTGACCATAGAAGACGGTCTTCAGCCATCGGCGCATATTGCACGTTTTCAGGTTTCACATTGTACCTTTGGGAGAGAAAGCATTTGTTGATGATTCGCTTGACTTCTTGTCGAGCGCGGATGATCCAATACAGCTGTCGTATTTGCATCATAGTGTTTGCCACACCAACATGCAAAGCTCAGCAGTGAGCCTCAATCACTACCAGAGACGTGAAAGGATCTCTGTGGCAGTATGACGGAATGTTTTTCGTCATATGGGGCGTCCATTCTCTCGAGTCGTCCGCCAAGCTGAAGCTGTCTGTTTTTGTCCAAGAAGGGGTGAAGATCGATCAGCCTAGACTGTTTGGGGAGTGGGTGTCCAAGCTGCAGCTGTTCGACGTCGTTCGCGAATACATCCAGCTGAACATATCGGACCCAAAGCATTTCAGACTTGCCTAGCTCCCGTGCCGAAATCGCTTCGCTGAGTGAAGTTTGAAGTCCACGGCATCGATCCACAAAGCGAAAGACCCAGGCGATGACGCGAAACAGCTTCTGCAGGTCGCTATGCTTCCTTATATTGATGACCGGGTGTAAGTTCCTGGAGGACGCTTGAAGAAAATCATGTTGCGTCTGAATCTCTGCCTCTTCGTTTATCGGTTTGTACTGGTTCGGTTCTGAAGGCCAGCTTGATTTTGGCTGGGACAACCACTCAGGTCCATGCCACCAATAGCGACATGCACGTAGAGTCCTTATCGGTGTGACTCTAGTCAGTACATCCGCCGGGTTGTCTTCGCCCGGGCAGCAGCGCCATAACGCTTTTTCAGCAATTTGCGTTATTTCAAACACTCTGTGCTTTACAAATTGACTCAACTTGCTATAGTTTCCGCGGATCCAGCTCAGTGTGATCATGGAGTCAGTCCACGTGACGCGATTGAAATGTTTGAAATCCCACAAGGAGCAAAGGTATTTTAGCAATCTGGCTCCCACTACCGCGACCATAAGCTCGAGCTTTGGAAGCGTTAATGTCTTAATAGGTGCCACTCTTGACTTCACTACTATGAGAGAGGTAGCGAAATTTCCACCTTCATCAATTGCTCTCAAATAGGCCCATGCTCCATAAGCCTGCAGGCTGGCGTCGACGAATATATGCAGTTCAGCCTTTTTATGTGCTCCATGCAGTCCGTCTTTCACGCAACGCGGAATCTTTATGTGACCGAGCTGTATTACATTGGCACACCAGGCTGCCCACTGCATCTTGATATCCGCGTGCAATTTTTTATCCCAGGAATGGCCTAAAGCCCAAAGGCGTTGGAACAAAAGCTTCGAAGTGGTGGTGAATGGCGAGAGTGCCAAGCGGGTCATAAACTCGAGAAGCAACCTTCAGGAGGGTACGTTACGTGTCGAGCTGGCCAGCCACTAAATACTGGGCCACAGACTTGGAAGAAAATTTCAAGTAATCATTTCCTATATCCCATTGCATTCCCAAGACCACACCTGCTTTTCCGGATGCTCCTTCTACTTGCTCCTCCTGGTTGTCAAAAATGTTCTGCAGCTGATGGTCATTGGTCTTCCACTTTCTGAGCCTCATGCCAGCATCTTTCATAATTGCTTTCGACTGCTCATAGATGCGCCGACCTTCATGGAGTGTCTCCGCACCCACCAATAAATCGTCGACATAAAATGCCTTCTTTAATGTAGAAGCGAGCTCTTTGTCTTCACATGCGTTATCTAAGTGGTAGTGAATAGTTGCCATGAGCAAGAAAGGGCTTGACGTTGACCCAAATGGTACCCGTGTCATGCGCCATTCGACGACCTTACGGTGTTGGCTTACGGAAATAGAGTCAAACCAGAAAAACCGGAATGCATCTCGGTCAGTCTCCTGTATCTCAATTTGTAAGAATGCCTTTTCGATGTCCGAATTGATCGCGACAGGGTACCACCGAAAGCGAAGAAGGACTTGCAGCAATTCTGGATTGAGATTCACTCTTTTATCTAAGCAGTCGTTAAGGAATGGTACACCTTGGGTGTGTGACGATGCGTCGAACACTACACGCAGTTTGGTAGTAAACGATTTCTCTCTTATTACTTCCCGATGTGGCATATAATATATGGTGTGATCTCGATCCTGAGGAGTTCCCTTAGGCACCACTTCCGCGTGACCCATCTCCTGATATTGCCGGATTACTCTGTCATATCGCTGCAACATTACTTCCATCGTTAATAGCCTCCGTGTTAATCTTTGTAGACGTGATAGCGCGATTTCCCGGTTGTTCCCTAGAAGCGGTTTCTTATCTTCCTTCGAAGGCAACGTCACTGTGTATCTGTCGCTTTTCTTGCTAATGGTTTCATGTAATCGTGCAAGGGACTCATGGGAGGAAGGTGCCGTTGAATCTGCGATGCCCATTGCTTCTAGTTGCCAAAAAGATTGCAAGATCTGCCAGGTTGATTCGTCATCAACAATTGCTTGTACTTTCAGAATGCAGACCATGAGGCTAGAGCTGCAGTCAAGAAAGGCTTTTTGGTGACTGGGTCCTTGTAGCGTCCATCCGAAAGCTGTATCTATTGCTACCAATCCTGGAACTTCTGCACTTTTGACGATGCATCCCGACATGATTTGCCAGAGGTGGTCAGCACCGATCAACAAGCTGAGGCTATTTTCCGTTTTCCGCATCAAACTTCTTTTCGTCCGCAATGACATTGCCTTCAAGACGCAGGTTCTGAACGAAATGGCTGTCAGTTTTCGGGGAAGCAATATTGTGGCAGGTAACTGGAACAACGATTGCGCGCACCGTGCAGGTGTCAGAACCATGTTGGCTACGCAGAGGAACTTTCACCACTTGAAGTCTTTCCACAGTACTTGGTGATGAACAGCCAAACGTATTCAGCGCAATTTGAGTTTCTCCCAGCACCTGTAGGTGTAATGCCTTGGCGAGATCTTCCGCGACAAAGGATCGCTGGCTCCCTCCGTCGAGAATCCCTCGGACATACCTTGTTTTGCCGTTTTTGATGACGAAGGCGCGAAACGTTTGTAGATATACTTCACTGTGATTTGTTGTGTCCCCGCTCAGTAAATCCTTCTCACACAGCATAACTGATTGTGACGACACCATTCCTACTGTGCTGCCGGAGGAGTCAACTGGACGAGAAGGTGTCGCTGTTTGGTTCGATGTATAGTGCGGGTCGCTACTTGATGCGTGCCTCCCGTGGCAACTAGAGCAGGTGAGTTTGACGCGGCAAGAACGTGCCCGAAGTCCTCGGGACGTGCATCGATATCAGCGGTTGTCTTTCGCAAGCATTTCTTTCTTCGAATCGATGGCAAGGTTCGCGTCACAAGCGCGGGTGCCATGTTTCTTCGACTTGCAGAAAAAAACACTCACCCCAGCTGTTCGATGTGCTGTGTTGTACGGAAGCCGTGCTGGTGCTGCCGCTTCGAGTCCTCTGTGCACGGTCATCCAGCAGTCGGTCATTAAAGGGCTTGCGCTGCTCCCGACTTTCTAGCTCTATACGTGTATAGGTGAGCAGCTCCTTTGACTCCACATCAGATGTAGCAGCTGCCACGCTTGGCTTAAAGACATTGGCAGCAGACCCGTTTTCTCTTAGTGCCTGACTGCGCTTTGCACGTGTGTAGGCCAAAATGATGTCGTACGGTAGGGCTTTCTGTAAAATTTCAATCAGCATAGCGGAAAAGGTAAGCGTAGGAACATTTATTGCAGTTAGACAACGGGCATTCAGCTTCACAGCATCGTAAAGTCGCCTAAGGCCGCGGACGTCGCTTCCCGATTCGATGTGAGTTAGATTGCGAAGCGCTGATAGGTGGTGTTGCTCGATGCGTTTTCGATCTTCGAAGCGTTCCTTCAATAACTCGATGGCGTCTGCATAACAGGCTTCGGAAGTCGGAAAACCACATATCGCAGCTGCCGCTTCACCCGCAAGATAATGACGTAGATAGAAGAACTTCGTCGTTGTTGACAAAGCGTTGTTCAGGTGAACAGTTTGCTCAAACTGCTCCCAGAAAGCCGACCATTCATGTATATAATCTCTAAATGTTGGCATGCCAAGGTTCGGCAGCCTTGGGCCAATTACGGTTGGCACGTCAGATGGTGATGTGTTTGCGTTCTGAGGAGCAGCCGCTGCTGTACTGTCTCCATGTCGCAAACCGTCTATCTTGCAGCGAATCTCAGCGAGCATGCTTATAGCTTCGTCGTTATACTCTGCTGCCGCGATATACTCAGCTTCGAGCTCCTCGTCCGCTACGTGCTCCTCGAGCGCATCATTGATCTTCAAGAGCTCGTTGTTGCTCGCTGACAAATGGTCATAAATACCTGTGAGTTTGGGATTGTCCGCGGTAGGGTCACTTAGCAGTGACCTTGCTTCTTGCAGGAGCTTGGTGTTCTGGGTTCGTCGAGCGGAGCGCTTGGTCTTGAGGCGATCCATCGGATCCAGTGTTGGAGTCTAGTCTGGTCTACGCCGATCAAGAACGATTTGTTGCAGTCCTGGCCGCCCGCAAAATGACGCGGTCGAGTAGAAGGTCCCCTCGAGTCGTGCGATGAAGGAGACGGGTCTCCCCGAGGGGTTTCAGCACCATGATGTAAAGGAAAACTACCGATCGGCGAAGAAACCAGACCAAACACCGTTTCTCGTTTTTAACTTCCTCTTCTTCTTTTTTGCAGTACTAGTCTGCACACGTTTATACCTTTTCTTTTCCAACAGGGGCAGTGCTAATCGCCTCCGCCTAGTCAGTCGTATTTTTCAATAATAGAGCTTAGATTCTTACAAGAGTCTCTCAAGTTATGTGCAATTTCTCGCATTTGTAAAAGAAAACGCAAGTCAAATTTTGTCAGACCAGTGCGAATCCCAAAGTATCACACGGTGTCCGAGCCCTCGCTGGTCCCTGGAAGTGAACCAGCGCATGAACTAGTCCACAAACCTCGAACTGGGCTGATGACGCCCCGACTAAAATACCAAAAGACAACAACTCACATGACATCGTGGCCCATCAGCTTGACGATTGCAAATATACGCGTCTCCGCACCCGCAACGAACAGTAGGAGACACTTGCAAATTGAGAAAGGTAGAGGCAAGCACTAATCTGCACTTGGGGACATGGCACGCGATATGGCCAATGGTGTACGTCAGTCAATGTAGATGGTGTGGGGTGGCCGTCTCTTCTCCACATTATGTGGTATATCGTATCCAGTCCATAACTCTCAGCTAGTATAGACCTTGCTAAGAAAGCCTTGGCAGGCCGTTCTCACTAGAAGCGACTTGGAGACCCAGAGGGGTTTCTTGGATCAGGCTGAGAGTACAGCAACGGCCATCTGAGTCCTGGATTAGATACCCACCTTTGGGGCTTGCTTGTCTCGCATGGTTTATTAATAGTTTTTCAATCAATCAGTCTGGGAAAGTATAAACAAAGTTTGTACATGTTTTAGTGTTCTCTCGTATGAACTTGCTACCACCATATGAGTATTGCACGCTGCTTGTCGCGTTGATCCAATCAGGAAGGAATTGCATATGCCGTCATGTCACATGAGATGACAATACTTCCTACAAGAAATTTAGCCAATATGCGTTGCCGTAGTCCAAAAGAAAGGTAGGTTGTGTACTGAATATATTTATAACAGCTTTCAATTCGGCGTTTCAATGCACTTACGGAACAATTTAGGCACATTCCACCGCACCAGAAACACCGCTCACAAAAAGCTGCTAAAAGTGTGTCGCAGGTCACCTTATAGGCCAACTTCAACGATTTCTTGACAATGTAAACGTAATGAAGTTTTTATGCTCCCCAGACGCTCAAAGTCATGGGCCTGATAGCAGATTACTCGACAACGTTTAGAATGATTGTAAATAAGCAAAAAATGCGACACCGATACCAGAGCCCAACCACAATAATACCCTCGGGTGGCGTGAGTGTTGGTAAAAAAATGGCAGCATATCAACGGGGGGAATGATGGAGAACGTGGCAAAGCATCCGTCCGTTCATTCGTTCTTGCTTCCGTCCGTCCATGCGTCCGTCTGCGTGACCGTGCGTGATTCCTTCCTCCCGCCCGTGCATGCGCCTGTTCGTGCGTCCACACGTCCATCCATGCGTCCGTCCCTGCGTTCGTCCATGTATCCGCCCCTGCGTCCATCCATGGGTCCCTCCGTCCGTAAAGAAGAAAACTGGTATTATATATATATATATATATATATATATATATATATATATATATATATAATATATATATATATAGATATATATATATATATATATATATATATATATACAGGGAGTATGTGGGTGGCGGCCCGGTGCGAGCCACCTCTCACGTAGGACATGCAGAGGAAAACATAAAAATAGACGAACGCTTTCACTCTTGGTTCGTGCACATCTGCAACGGTTATACTAATTTCGCACGGCTTTTCACGGGGAATACGTTCTTCACTTCAAGGCCACGCTGAAACTGACAACGAAACTAGGCCAGAAGCTATTGTGCTTTAAGAAATTGTGAAATAGGTGTTATGACTTTTACGTTATAAAAAGTATTTTTCAATAATTTACTCCTGCGGGAGGGAATGTTTTGGGGCCTGGTGACGCAGACTCATCTAACCCTGTGCGGGAGGCTCTCAAGAGGCCCGTCTCATACTGAGGCCATCACCAAGCATCATTTCGGTGTGAAAGGTAGGCAAGATGACAAGAAGGGCTGGCAATAATTTTGCAGCGCATGCCACCATGAAGTGAAACAACGTTGAAAATCTGCCCCCGTTCTGTCTAGAAGTCACGTAGTGGTCTCGGTTCTCGGTGAAGTGATGATGAAAGATGTCTCATCAACGCGTCACGAAGAAAGTCGTTCACATGCCCGAAGAGTCAGGGATCGTAAATGCATGCCATTATGTTCACTCTTACGGTGACACTTCCAGCGCTCCCAAACATGTGACTGCGTTTCACGACCGTGCAGCCAAGCATTGCTGACATTTGTATTTGCGAGCCCAAAGTGAACACCGGTATATAGTGTTTCGGTGACTTCACATTCCGGCTTGGTAAACATGCAGTCCTGTAATCTGCCACCTCGCTCTACTATTTTGTGCCGATGGCACTTTTGCGATTAGAAAAAAAAGACTCTACCGTCTTAGAGTACCTGGCACTCTACCATGACAGAGAGAAAAGCGACCCCAGTTGTATAAATTTCAGAGGTTAGCATATTATCAAAAGAACAGAGTGTCACCAACCTGTGCAAGCAAAGAGGCGTGCTAATTGTCAGGGGTTTAGCGCCAGTATAGTCGGCTCAACATGCGCATCTCACCCATTTGAGCACCCTTCGGTAACACGCAAGAAATAAAATGCTTGCTTTGAAACATTTATTTGTTGGGTTTTACCATATGAAATTGCGAAAAGCAAATTTGCTTCTTGCTCCTGTCTTTCTTTGCAATTCTCTCGAATATTTGCTCACTGTCAATGCTGATTTTCCGCTCAGTACCGAAGATGGCACTGACATTGATCTAACTGTCGTGTTACAAAAAAAAATAGACGAGCTTTCTTTTAAGCGTCCGCTAAACAACAGGGTTGGGGGTACGCTTGCCACCGAGAAAGAAATACGATAAAAAAACTTCCCGACGCATGCGCCCACGAGGAAAGAAAATTCAAGAAATAGAGAAGAACCTGGAGAAGAGAAGAACGTGTGCTTTCAGTCAGCTGTGCCGTCTGTAGCTGTCCTTGCCCTTCTAACAAATTTTGACGCGTTGTCCGGCGTCGAAGTTTATCGCTCGCTCGACTGCGTCAGCAGCATGTGCCCATATGTGCGTGGCTGTGATCTCGACGCTGGACGTGAACGGCCTTTAGCAACGGCAGTGCAACATGCTGTGCTGTGAGCGCATTCTTTTCGTGATTTTTTACTCAAGCGACATACTGAAGCTTTAGCCCACATACACGAGGACACAGACTGAAGGACACAAAGGCCAGCGAAGGAGAATGCACGGACCTGCACTGGTCCCTGTGTCCCTTCTTCTGTGTCCTCGTGTGTGTGCGCTAAGCTTCAGTATGCAGCAAAACCAACTAGCTTGTCTTTCCGTGAGTCTGAAGTGAGCTTGCACATGCATGACGGAATGTTCGGCCAACACATATTTCGGCAAAGTCGGGAATTCAAACGGTAAGTAATGCATCTCTGTTTGTCGTCCTATCGTCGCTCAGGCGGGTACTAGAGCACAGTGTATCACCTGGAAAGTAGAACAAAAAGCGTTAGGAGCACATATGTGTGATTCCTGACGCGTGTTTACCCCTTTCAGCCCTGTTTTTTTTTATTTTGGTCGCATACATTTTTTGTGCCTGTTTTACTTGTAGTTGGTACCTCAGAAGACCACAAACAAAAAATTGAGCCAGTGGTGCAAGCATTTTCGGATTAATTGACGTGGCGTCAAATTAGTTAATCAGGGCTCAGTAATAGGAAATGGAAAAAAACATCTTTAATACTGCTAATCATTAGTATACACATAGTGAGAACTAACGTCTTACTTGTCAGTCTAATACTCATTTTGTCTTCTTTGTTTTCGTTTTGTTCAATTCGAACATGTCTGCCTCAGTTCTGTAACGCATATGCTAATACACTCGTACCAGTGACCTTTGCCGTGAACCGATGTCCACAATCATGATCATTTTGAATATACACTCACATTTTATAAGGGATTCTCACGGGCAGGAGAGCTAGAAACAGCAGCAAATATTGTCAACTTGTGTGGCCGTCGTTACAGAAACAACCACTACGCTGAAATGGCTAAACTCGGAAGGCTCTGAAAGTAGGCTGGTCGAGACAGGATAGCTCATTATTAATTTTCAAACCCTAGCTACAATTTTCTTACGATATCACTTTATGTGAACAACGAAACCTATACATAAATGTGCAATAATTTCACATTCGAAACAGGTCCATTGAAGCTTGGCTCCAGCTGTATGGGACGCAGCTATAGCCAAGCAAAAATAGACAGTACTCTACACACTCATGCAAGCACAACCACTTTTCTCATAACTCTGTGAAACCTCATGGCTCAAAACTTCCCAGGAAATAAAACACGTGCGCTGGAAGCTAAAATATGACCATTTTAAACGATTTTCTATCTGGTTTTTTTGTAGCTTCCCTCTGTAACAAAGTTTCAAGACGCCTACGCATGGCGCTTTTCTACGGTAAGTGCAACCCGCACTACACGATTTGCCTCTTTACAGCCTTGTTCTCGGTGCGCTGACTTCTAAAGTGTTTTCGCACTTCCAAAGACACAGGACACAATACAGAAGTAGAGGTCATCTTCGTTGACTTATATCATACACACCGAAGTACGATAAAGAGGGCGAACGTCACACAAAGGGTGAAGGTGACGCGAAGGGCGAACGTCATGCAAAGTTTTCGAAAGTTGTAGCAGGTTCCTCGTGCTCCTCGTCTTTCTAACAAATTTAGTAGCGCAGCACTGACACACCCATTCCCGAGTCCATTTCCTAATTTCCTCGCTACCACGCAGACAGACGTGCCCTCAAAGCAGACGCACGAATACGCTCTTTTGGTGCCAGGAACATTACTGAAATAAGTACAGCTCAAATGCAAGAATGAGGGAAGTCGCAAGATCTCCTGTAAGGAATGAATCTTTTTTGTTTTATTTTTGATGCAGAAAAGAAGCAACTGTTGTGACTAAATTGGTTGCATTTCATTTACTCCCTTCAAACTTGGTACAGCAACGTATTCTGTGAAGGTTTTCGGGAACCTAGATGGGAAAGACTTAAGGATAAAAGCTAATGGAGAGCGTCTTAGTAACCCGCGATTCGCTTATGACATTGTCTAAATTTGTAACCGAGGAGACAAATTACTGCTCACAATTACTGAACTGTACATAAAAATCAGAGGTCTGAAAATTCACATGCATAAAACTAAAGTAATGTGCAACAGTCTTGACAGAAAATAGCGCTTTGCGATAGGTGGAGAGACGCTGGAAGCTGTAAAGGAATATGTCTGCTTAGGACAGGTACTAGCTGCGCAGCCGAACCACGAGAGTGAGAGAGAGAGAGAGAGATAAAGATGCAAGGAAAGGCAGGGAGGTTCACCAGACGCACATCCGGTTTGCTACCCTGCACTGGGGAAGGAATAAAGGGGAGAAAAGAGGTTGCAGAGAGATGAGAAGGTAAACACAATCACAAGCACACTCGGAAAGCACACACAGTCTACAGGCGGTCGCTCAGGTTTGTTGACTTTAGGTAAAGTAGCAGTGCTTTAGTTGCTTTCTGCGCAACTGAGGCAGATGCCCAAGGTCCTAGTATCTTCTGCACACAAAATGGTCCGGGGTCAAGCTGATTCAAAACCATCCGGAGCCGGCATCGCTGTGTGTCGTAGCATGCGCAGCTGCACAGGACGTGTTTGAAGGTCTCTTCAGCTCCGCAATAGTCGCATGTAGGAGTGTCTGTCATACCAATGCGAAAGGAGTACACTTTTGTAAATGCAACACCCAACCAAAGGCGGCATAACAGTGTCGCATCGGAGCGGGAAAATTGTGATGGTAGCTTAAGCTTGAGCGAAGGATCCAGTTCATAAAATTGACACCTTTGAAAGCTGGTAGACGACTAGAACATGTGTGTGAGATCTCGAGCCAGCATGTAAAGTTGTCTTGCTGCATCATTTCTTGATAGAGGAATCGGGACTACACAGGTTCCTTCATGGGCTGAGCGGGCTGCATTATCGGCTAATTGATTTCCGGTAATACCGATATGTCGAGGCAGCCATTGATATATAATATCATGCCCTCGTGCTAGAGCTTCATGATGGCAATGTCTTATTTCTTGTACCAATCGGTCATGGCTCCTCCTACGCATGGCAGACTGCAAACTCTGAAGCGCTGCCTTCGAATCACAGAATATGACCCATTTTCCTGCACGTTCTTGAACGAGATATTGTAAAGCAGCCCTTATAGCAGCAAGCTCTGATGCCGTAGATGTATTCATATGCGACAACTTAAACTTGATTGTCATTGCTGCAGCCGGAATCACAGCGGCACCTGATGAGCTGCTGGACGAGACGGACCCATCAGTGTATATCTGCGTTCGGTCTAAGTACAACTCTTGTAATAATAGCAGTGTTGCTTCAATGCTACTCTGGAGTGATTGCTTTTCTTTTTGATTCCCGGAATTTCTAGACGTACTTGCGGCTGGTCGAGGCACCACAAAGGACATGCCATTCTCGCAGCTGGCGTATATCCTGATGATATGCTGTTTAGGTGCTTGGCTATGACGTCTCAAAACGTAGCACGTGGTCTTCCGGAGGGTAGAAGGGCCAAGTGGTGGTCGGGGACACGGCTAGCATGTCGAATGTGCGCTCTGAGGCAACCCACAACTCTATATGTCCTGACCGGATGGTCTTTGGCAAGCATGATTGTGGCATACGTAGAAGCGCATTGGGGAAGTCCTAGGCAGATACGCAGTGCCTGACCCTGCAAACTTTACAATGAATGAGTATTGGATTTGCAAGTGTTCGTCAGTACCGGGAAGCTGTAGCGCCATAGACCCAGAAATAGGGCCCTGTACAGCTGTAGCATGGAGGCCACAGAAGTTCCACATGCTTTCCCGCACATGAATTTCATTATATGCACAATAGATAGCAGCCTCTTCTTCAAGTACGCACAATGTCGGCCCCAAGAAAGACTTCTGTCGATTATTATGCCCAGGAAACGATGCGTTCGTGCATATTTGACACTCTGCCTATTCGACACCACGGACCCGAGCTAACGGGGGAGTTTCTACTCCCTCCCACGCCTAGCCGTGCGTGGCTCTGCCGTGTCCGGGGAAAAGGGTATTCTGGGGGTTGACCCGACGCTGGGTGATTGGACCTTTAAGGCCCCCTGGCGGAGGCAACACACCCCTTTGGGTGTGTTGCCTCCGGCTTCACGTAGACGGCTCCCCTGGGCTGACCCACCCAGGGGAAATCGGCAGTCGCCTTTTCCTATCTCTCTCTGCCTACATCTTCGTCTTATCTCTCACTATCTATCTGTCCTGTCTTCTACTCTCTTCTGTTCACTTCCAATTTTCCTGGCGGCAAGGGTTAACCCTGTGCAAATAGCCTACCTTGGTCTAGGCGCATTGGGTTATGGCAGTGTTGTACGGCTGACGTCTGCAAGCTTTCAGCACCTGTAAACTTGCAGCGTCCCCTTGTTGGGCTCCGTGGTGGGTGGCTGCCAACGCTGCTGAGCAAAAATAAGACCGGCAGGCATGGCGCATTCCCTCAACTATCTGATCGTACCGGCCTAAAACGGGTACGCATTGACGACATAAATCTCTTCAACCAGCCAACAGAAACTTTTCCCCATTTCCACGTCATTCACTGTGAAAAAACTGAAAAGCAAGCCAGGACCGTCTCTCTTTTCCTAGTTTCTAGATGTCTTACCGAAACTCTTGGCACAGGATACAAGGTAACCAAAATGGCTAGTGGAGACCTTCTCCTCGAAATCCGTGACAAAGAACAATTTAAAAAGCTAGACCATCTCTCAGATTTCGGTGGCATACCAATAACTGTAACACCACATAGATCAATGAACACAACTCGCGGAGTGGTATCTGACATGGACTTACTTGACTTGACTGAGACTGAACTTTTGGAGGGGTGGAAGATCCAAAATTTCATTAATGTACAGAGAATCATCATCAGAAGAGATAATAAGGAAACACCGACAAAACACCTAATACTTACATTTGCATTCAGTAAACTACCGGAATCAATTCAAACAGGGTAAACAGACATCTATCAGGCCCTACATACCAAACCCTCGTCGTTGCTTCCAACGCCAGAGGTATGGCCATGGCTCTAAAACCTGTCGTGGTCGCCAGACTTGTGCACAATGTGGAGTCCTAGGCCACGTGTCTGAGAACTGCAAACAACCGCCACACTGTGTAAACTGCGAAGGAAACTGCAAACAACCGCCACACTGTGTAAACTGCGAAGGAAACGATGCCGCATATTCACGCTCCTGCACATACTGGAAAGAAGAAAAAGAAATAATTACGTTGAAGGTGAAGGAGAACATTACATGTAAGGAAGCACGGCGAAGAGTCGCTCCATTCTATGGACCTACATACGCTGATGCGGCGCGTCAGGGGGCACCGCCGCACCAGCCCTCACCACCCCTCCGCCCCGCGCATACCGAGCCGGCGGTTGTGGCACCTGCCCCCAAGGCGGCTGTAGCCCAGGCTACACCGCCTACTCCCAAACAGAGACCGGAGACTCTAGAGTCTTCGGGTCTCAAAGCCTCCCCTCACCAGGCGAGGCCCAAAATCCGAACTAACAGCCCGCATGTGCGGGCATCCAGTGCCTCCGAGGAGGCAATGGATACGTCGGCACCCTTGGTGCCGAAAGAGCGGCGTGGCTCCTTGGAGCGCGCCAAGAAAACAAAAATGCAAATAACAGGGCCTGGTGATGGCCCTGTTAAGTGAACTCAAACTCCCCGTCTAAACAGCCACTCGCTTTTCGTACACACAGCACTATTTCACATTCACCATGAACACTCATATCATACAATGGAACGTCAGGGGCCTTCTCAGAAACCTTGACGACATCCAAGAACTCTTACATGAACACTCGCCAAAAGTGCTGTGTGTACAAGAAACACACCTTAATTTAAAACACACAAATTTTCTTCGTAAATATGTTATTTTCCGAAAAGACCGTGTTGATGCTATGACATCATCCGGAAGTGTTGCCATCATAGTGAATCAAGGAATAGCATGCACACACTTACAACTCCAAACACCCTTTGAGGCAGTGGCTGTTCGAGCGGTTCTTTTTGATAAACTGATCACAATCTGCACTATTTACATTCCTCCTAGATATCAGCTGCAAAAACGCGATTTACACTCTCTAATTGATGGAACTTCCGGAGCCTTATGTTCTCCTTGAGACTTTAATGCGCATAGCACGCTATGGGGTGACTCTCGGTATGACGCGCGAGGTCGACTGATCGAACAGTTCCTTATCTCGTCGAGCGCGTGTCTCCTAATCGAAAAAGAACCAACCTATTATAACCTCGCTATAACACCTACTCCTCCATAGACCTGAGCATAGTATCTCCATCTCTTGTGCCTCTACTCTAGTGGAAAGTCGTCAGTAATCTGTACGGAAGTGACCACTTCCCCGTAGTTTTGAGCACAACGACAGTACTGAGTGTCCACCACGTATTCCCAAGTGGCTCATAAACAGAGCCGACTGGGAACAGTTTCATAGTATCGCTTGTCTAGGTTGGAATGACATCTGTACTTTGAACAATAAATGTTGCAAGTGAACTACTTCACAGCGTTTTTTGATTGATCTGCAACAAATGCATCCCACAAACAAATGGACACACCCTGGAAAACGATGTGTGCCATGGTGGAACTCTGAATGCCGGAACGCGCGCAAACAGCAAAACAGAGCTTGGAGGCTGTTCGGAACTCACCGACAGCCGAACAATCTTGAAACCTTCAAGAAAATAAAGTCTCAAGGCAGGAGAACGCGTCGGCAGGCCAGAAGAGAAAGCTGGCAGAGAGTTTTTATCAGGGGTTAAGTCATACACACAGGAGGCTAAGTCTGGAACATGGTCGGTAGGATAGCAGGAAAAACAAGTACACACACTTCCACTCGTAAACACTCAGGGTGATACCTTGGAAGATCAGGCAAACTTCCTCGGTGCACACTTCGAACAGGTATCCGGCTCGTCCCACTATACTGACACTTTCCAAAAATACAGAACAAGAATAGAAAAGCAGAAACTCGAACACAAATCCACTAGATACGAGGCGTATAACCAAGCTTTCAATCTAGCTGAGCTCCAAACATCTCTAAACTTCTGCAGTACTTCTGCCCCAGGTTCTGACCGTGTGATGTATGAAATGTTAAAAAACCTACCAAACGAAAACGCAAGTCAAATTTTGTCAGACCAGTGCGAATCCCAAAGTATCACACGGTGTCCGAGCCCTCGCTGGTCCCAGGAAGTGAACCAGCGCATGAACTAGTCCACAAACTAGCGAACTGAGCTGACGACGCCCCGACTAAAATACCAAAAGACAACAACCCACATGACATCGTGGCCCATCAGCTTGACGATTGACAAACATGCGCGTCTCCGCACCCGCAACTAGCAGTAGGAGACACTTGCAAATAGAGAAAGATAGAGGCAAGCACTAATCTGCACTCTGGAACATGGCACGCAATATGGTCAACGGTGTACATCGGTCAATGTAGATGGTATGGGGTGGCCGTCTCTTCTCCACATTATGTGGTATTGCGTATCCAGGCCACAAGTCTCAGCTGGTATAGACCTTGGTAAGAGAGCCTTGGCAGGCCGTTCTCAATCGAAGCGACTTGGAGACCCAGAGGGGTTTCTTGAATCAGGCTGAGAGTACGGCAACGGCCATGTGAGTCCTGGATTACGTACCCATTTTTGTGGCTCCTTGTCTCGCATAATTTACTAATAGTTTTTCAATCAATCATTCCGGGAAAGCATCAACAAAGTTTTTACATGTTTTATTGTTCACTCGCATGACCTTGCTACCACCATATGAGTATTGCACGCTGCTTGTCGCATCGATCCAATCAGAAAGGCATGGCATATGCTGTCCTGTCACATGAGATGACATTACTTCCTACAAGAAATTCAGTCGATATGCGTTGCCGTAGTCCAAAAGCAAGGTAGATTGTGTACTGATTTATTTATAACAGCTTTGATTTCGGCGTTTTCACTTACGGAACAATATCGGCGCATTCCACCGCACCAGAAACACCGATCACAAAAACTTGCTCAAATTGTGTCGCAGGTCACCTTATAGGCCAACTTCAATGATTTTTTTGACCATGTAAAAGTAGTAGTAGTAGTAGTAGTAGTAGTAGTAGTAGTAGTACTTTTATTTACAGTAAGCCGGATACAGAGCTTACTGCAGGGGCAAAGGGCTAAAGGCGAACAGCCTGACAAAGGCCCTTGTCCTTCCGCAGTCCGTGACAGTGCAAAGCTTAGACATCAGCACTGACAAACAATCTATATATTCAATACATTGGTTTCAAGCAACCTGCAATTGTACACACAAAATTCACACATAAATAGCATAAGAAGTTTACATAACTCATTTTAAGAATTAGAGGTCACTCTCGTAAAAAATTCACAACTAAACAATATCAATGAAACAACTCAAAAACACACACAAAATGCATACGGATATAATGAATTGCGCTGTATACACTCGTATAATTGACATAGAAATTTATGAACAATTTAAGCATTTGCAGAGGCATGAGACTCCATTACGTAGTTTTGATAGTGTAGACCGGTGGTTATGAATAGGTTCTTTATTTGTTTCTTGAAAGTCGCACTACTAGCCCTAAAGTTCAATTGATCTGCAAGAGTATTTCAAACCTGAGGTACCTGGTAAGCAACACTTTGTTTTCCATACTTGGTTCTTGTTCTAGGAGCTCGTTTCTTTTGTTCTCGCAGACTGTAGTGTGGTCTTTCGGTGCAACTTTCTTCATGTAGCTTAGTCTTTTGTATTAACCGAAGCAATTTAAAATGATATAATTGATCAATTCTGAGTATGGAATGTTTAATGAATAGTGGAGCAGTGCGCAAGTCTTGTAGATTCCCCCTGTATTTTTCAAAGCAGCGCAATATTTTCTTTTGTATAGTTATTAACTTATGGTAATTCCCTTGTGATGTCGTTCCCCAGACTAACATCCCATAAGTTACTTTAGAATGGAAGAGTGCATAGTACATACTTATTTTTAACCTCAATGGGATTAAGTGCATTGTTCTAAAAAAACAACCAACTATTCGCGCTAATGCGGTGATCAGATGATTTACATGTGTGTCCCAGTTTAATTCCTCCTGAAACCATACACCAAGAAACATTTGTTCCCTAACATGTGCGATGCAATTTCCTTCGAATTTTACAGCTATGTTACTAATAGGTTTGTTTATAGGTCGGAATATCACATAGGTTGTTTTTTTTGCATTCAAGCGCAGTCCATTTTGCCTTTACGAATTTGAAAGATTGCTTAGATAATTATTTACACTGACCTCAAGTGATATTAGATTGTGTGATGAAAAGAAAACATTCGTATAGTCAGCGTACATTATAAGTTCAGGAGAATGAGGTATATCGACAATATCATTTATATAGGCTAGGAACAATAATGGCCCCAGTATAGACCCTTGGGGGACTCCTTGGTTTAATTTTATCTTTGCAGAAATAGTGTTATTCAGTTGTACATATTGATAACGATCTTCAAGGTAACTTTTGAACAGTTGTAATCCAACTCCACGCACCCAATAACTTGATAATTTATGAATCAATGATTTGAATTGTATGGAGTCAAATGCCTTTTGAAGATCGAGGAAGAGCCAAAGAGTATATTTTTTGTTTTCCATATTTTCTATTATCTTATCTTTGATATACAGTAGAGCTTGTTTTGTTGATTTATTTTTTTGAAAACCATTCTGACTTTTTGTTATTATTTGATGCTTATCAAAAAAGAATGCAAGTCTATCATAAATAACCCATTCAAATATTTTTGATATTGTTGGAAGCACGGATATAGGTCGATAGTTTGCTAAAGTATTGATATCACCACCAAGTAATGGAGTTTTATACTCCCCGGACGCTCCTGTCATGGGCCTGATAGCAGGGATACTTGACAACGTTTAGAATGATTTTAAATAAGCAAAAAAAATGCGACACCGATACCAGAGCCCAACCACAATAATATCCTTGGGTGGCGTGAGCGTGGGTAAAAAAAATGGCAGCATATCCACGGGGTGAATGATGGAGAACAGGGCGAAGCATCCGTTTGTCCATTCTTTCTTGCTTCCATACGTCCATGCGTCCGTCTGTGTGACCGTCCACGCGTCCATCCGCCCGTCCGTATGTACGTCTGTTCGTGCGTCCACACGTCCATTCATGCGTCCGTCCCTGCGTTCGTCCATGCATCCGCCCCTGCGTCCGTCCATGCGTTCATCTGTCCGTAAAGAAAAAAAAACCTTTATTATATCTATATACAGGGAGTATGTGGGTGGTGTCCCGGTGCGAGCCACCTCCCACGCAGGACATGCAGAGAGGAAACACAATAGACGAACGCTTTCACTCTTGGTTCGTGCACATCTGCAACGGTTTTACTAATTTCGCGTGGCTTTTCACGAGGAATACGATCTTCACTTCAAGGCCACTCTGAAACTGACAACAAAACTAGGCCAGAAGCCATTTTGCTTTTAAAAATTGTGAAATAAGTATTTTGATTTGAATTTTATGATAAATTTTCTTTAATATTTCATTCCTTCGGGAGGGAATGTTTTGGGTCCTGGTGACGCAGACCCATTGAACCCTGCGCGGGAGGCTCTCAAGAGACCCGTCTCATGCTGAGGCCATCACCAAACATTTTCGGTGCGGAAGGTAGGCAGGATGACAAGAAGGGCTGGCAATAATTTTGCAGCGCATCCCACTATGAAGTGTGACAACGTTGGGGATCTGCCGCCGTTCTGTCTAGAAGTCACGTAGTGGTCTTTGTTCTCGGTGAAGTGATGACGAAACATGCCTCCTCGACGCGTCACAAAGAAAGTCGTTCACATGCCCGAAGAATCTGGGATCGCAAATGCACGCCATTATGTTCACTCGTACGGTAACACTTCCAGCGCTCCCAAATATGAGACTGCGTTTCACGACCGTGTAGGCAAGCATTGCTGACATTTGTATTTGCGAGCCCAAAGAGAACGTCAGTATACAGTGTTTCGGTCACTTCACATTCCGGCTTGGTAAACATGCAGTCCTGCAATCTGCCACCTCGCTCTGCTCCTTTGTGCCGGTGGCACTTTTGCGTTTAGAAAAAAAAAACCTCTACCGGCTTAGAGTACCTGGTACTCTACCATGACAGAGCGAAAAGCACCCCAGTTGTATAAAGTTCAGAGGTTAGCATATTATCACAAGAACCGAGTGTCACCGATCTGTGCAAGCAAAGAGGCGTGCTCATTGTCAGGGGTTGAGCACCAGTATAGTCGACTCAACATGCGCATCTCACCCATTTGAGCACCCTTCGGTAACACGCAAGAAATAAAGTGCTTACTTTGAATCAATTATTTCTTGGGTTTTACCATATGAATCTGCGAAGGGCAAATTTTCTTCTTCCTCCTGTCTTTCTTTGCATTGATCTCGTATATTTGCTCACTGTCAATGCTGCTTTTGCGCTCAATACCGAAGACGGCACTGACATTGATCTAACTGTCGTGTTACAAAAAAAAAGAATAGACGAGGTTTTTTTTAAGCGTCCGCTAAACAGCAGGGTTGGGGGTACGCTTGCCACCGAAAAATAAATACGATAACAAAACTTCCCGACGCATGCGCCCACGAGGAAAGAAAATTCAAGAAATAGAGAAACACCGGGAGAAGAGAAGAACGTGTGCTTTCAGTCAGCTGTGCCGTCTAGTTTATCGCTCGCTCGACTGCGTCAGCAGCATGTGCCCATATGTGCGTGGCTGTGATCTCGACGCTGGACGTGAACGGCCTTTAGCAACAGCAGTGCAACATGCTGTACTGTGAGCGCATTCTTCTCGTGATTTTTTACTCAAGCGACATACTGAAGCTTTAGCGCACATACACAAGGACACAGACTGAAGGACACAAAGACCAGCGAAGGAGAATGCACGAACCTCCACTGGTCCCTGTGTCCCTTCTTCTGTGCCCTCGTGTGTGTGCGCTAAGCTTCAGTATGCAGCAAAACCAACTAGCTTGTCTTTCCATGAGTCTCAAGTGAGCTTGCACATGAATGACGGAATGTTCGGCAAACACATATTTCGGCAAAGTCGGGAAATCAAACGCTAAGTGATGCATCTCTGTTTCGCGTCCTATCGTCGCTTAGGCGGGTACTAGAGCACAGTGTATCACCTGGAAAGTAAAACAAAAAGCGTTAGGCGCACATATGTGTGATGCCTGACGCGTGTTTACCCCTTTCAGCCCTGGATTTTTTTTTATTTTGGTCGCATACATTTTTTGTGCCTGTTTTATTTGTAGTTGGTACCTCAGAATACCACAAACAAAAAATTGAGCCAGTGGTGCAAGCATTTTTGGATTAATTAACGCGGTGTCAAATTAGATAATCAGGGCTCAGTGATCGTAAATGGAAAAAAAAACATCTTTAATACAGCTAATCATTAGTATACACATAGTGAGAACCAACGTCTTACTTGTCAGACTAATACTCATTTTGTCTTCTTTGTTTTCGTTTAGTTCAGTTCGAACATGTCTGCCTCAGTTCTGTAACGCATATGCTAATAGCACTCGTACCAGTGACCTTTGCCGTGAACCGATGTCCGCAATCATGATTATTTTGAATATACACTCGCATTTTATAAGGGATTCTCACGGGCAGGAGAGCTAGAAACAGCAGCAAATATTGTCAACTTGTGTGGCCATCGTTACAGGAACAACCACTACGCTGAAATGGCTAAACTCGGAAGGCTCTGAAAGTAGTTTGGTCGAGACAGGATAGCTTATTATTAATTTTCAAACCCTAGCTACGATTCTCTTACGATATCACTTTATGTGAACAACGAAACCAATACATAAGTGTGCAATAATTTCACATTCGAAACAGGTCCATTGAAGCTTGGCTCCAGCTGTATGGAAGGCAGCTATAGCCAAGCAAAAATAGACGGTGCTCTACAGGAAGGACCCACTCATGCAAAAACTAATTTTCTCATAACTCTGTGAAACCTCCTGGCTCGAAACTTCCCAGGAAATAAGACTCACGCACGCTGGAAGCTAAAATATTGCCATTTAAAACGAGTTTCCTTTTCGATCTTTGTAGCTTCCCTCTGTGACAAAGTTTCAAGACGCCTCCGCATGGTGGTTTTCGACAGAAAGTGCAAGCCGCGCTACACG
The DNA here is from genome assembly GCF_013339725.1 of Rhipicephalus microplus. NCBI lineage: Eukaryota > Metazoa > Arthropoda > Arachnida > Ixodida > Ixodidae > Rhipicephalus > Rhipicephalus microplus. The sequence continues at coordinate 313,596,601 of NC_051165.1, read as the reverse complement.
ATGTGCTTCTTTATCACCTTGTTTTCGGTGCGCTGACTTCTAAAGTGTTTTCGCACTTCCAAAGACACAAAGCACGACACAGAAGTAAAGGTCATCTTCGTTGACTTACATCATACACACCGCAGTACGATGAAGAGGGTGAACGTCACACAAAGGGTGAAGGTGACGCGAAGGGCAAACGTCATGCAAAGTTTTCGAAAGTTGTAGCAGGTTCCTCGTGCTTCTCGTCTTTCTAACAAATTTAGTAGCGCAGCAACGACACATCCATTCCGGAGTCCATTTCCTAATTTCCTCGCTACTACGCAGACAGCTGTGCCCTTGAAGCAGACGCGCAAATACACTCTTTTGATGCCAGGAACGTTACTGAAAGTGAAGCACACCTCAAATGCAAGAACGAGAGATTCCCGCAAGATCTCCTGTAAAGAATGAATCTTTTTTGTTCTAATTTTGGTGCACAAAAGAAGCAACTGTTACGACTAAATAGGTTGCATTTCGTTCACTCCCTTCAGACATGGTAGAGCAACGTAGTTTGTGAAGGTTTTCGGGAACCTAGATTGGGAAGAGTTAAGGATAAAAGGTAATGGAGAGTATCTTAGTAACCCGTGATTCGCCTATGACATTGCCCTAATTAGTAACCCAGGAGACGAATTACAGCTCATTATTACTGTACTGTATACGGAAATCAGAAGAATATGTCTGAAAATTCACATGCATAGAACTGATGTAATGTGCAACAGTCTCGGCAGAAAACAGCGCTTTGCGGTAGGTGGGGAGACGCTGCAAGCTGTAAAGGAATATGTCAACTTAGGACAAGTAGTAACTGCGGAGCTGAACCATGAGAGTGAAATAACTAAGAAAATGAGGATGAGGTGGATCACACTCCGCAAGCCTTCTCAAATTATGAATGGTAATCTACCACAAATAGCCAAGAGCAACGTACATAAGAGCTGCATCTTGCCGGCACTTACCTACGGAACAGAAACCTGGAGTGTTAGAAAGACGCTTCAGCCTAGATGGAGGACGATGCAGCGAGCGATAAAAAGGGGAATTATATGGGTAACTCTAAGACAAAACAAGAAAGAAGGGATGGTCAGGGAATAAACCGATGTAGGAATATCATACTTTAAATTATAAAAAAACATGGACACATGTATAGGCTGGGCACGTAGCGCGCAGGCAGGATAACCGCTGGTCATTAAGGTTAACTGACTCGATTCCCAGAGAGGGCAAGCGCACGAGTGGGAGGCGGAAAGTTAGGTGGGCCGATGAAATTGAATATTATGCAGGTATAACGTGGCATCAGAAAACCCAAAACCGGGTTGACCCTTTAGCCCTGCAGTGGGCATACTGATGATGATAATGATGATGGAAGGTATTGTGTCTGGAAGAACTGCTTAACGATTTAGAGTACTCAGTACTCTACTATGGGGAAGCTGAAAGCCGTCCCTTGGGCATCACAGTTGTTGGATCTAACATACTTTGGTGGTGGTGTAATACATGAAAACGTTGGCGTACATTAATGTGGCCATCACAGGTGCATTGGTCACACACATATTGGTGTGCGCTGTTGTTCAATAAGTAACGCTCTATCAATCGCAGCCTTATCGTCAATGAGCCGTTTGTGATATAACAATCTGATCTTTTGTTAGATCACTCATCACTTGACACCGAACCTTTCCTTGTTGCCAGAGTGGCTTCAAGCACTAAGGAGCGTCACGCACTCGCATATTGCGTAACTCTCGTGGTCGCTTGTAGCAACTCGAGTCTTGCGCTGCGAAGCAGTTCTCGTCATTGGTAAACGAAGGGGATATGCGCAATGCGTAAGAAAGAAAGAAAGAAAAAAGAAAAAAGAAAGAGAAAAAGAAAAAAGAAAAAAATGAAGGAAAGAAAGAAAGAAGGAAAGAAAAAAGAAATTGAGAAAGAAAGAAAGAAGGAAAGAAAGAATGAAAGAAAGAAAGAAGCGAAGCAAAAAAAGGTGGTACGTAGGAAGCGCAGGCGTGAGGCTTCACTTGCCAACATTTTCCCTACAAGCAAGAACTCCTGAAATTTGTTTTGTACCAGTTTAATTTAACGGAAAGGATTTCCAGTATGATATTTTTTGGTTCCCAGAGAAGGAAAAAAAGGCGCTCCACATCAAGCCTTATTTGCAGGCAATCTACAAACTCGGGAAGGCTGCGAACTCGCAGCAACGCTACGCGCGTGTTCTACAAATTTACATAATCACCACCACGCTCCCGAACTCGGAACAGCCCCTTGCGTGTCCATGATAGACGGCTAACGATGGGAGCCTGTTCCCGCAAATAACGAGAGGAGATGCGCTCTAACGGGATGGGCGGGCGCTAGTCTAGCCTTCGTTAGGATTTGCTGCGGTGGCTAAAATGACGTTGTCTGCACAAAGCGACTATAGCGCAGGTGACGTAACCATCGGGCATGACGTGCTTCGTCTAACGATGAGTGTCAGCGATGAATCTGCCATTCAGACTTCAAAGGCATGGAGACTAATCTTAATACTGTGCGTCGGTATGCTACGTAATAGACATATCTCATGGAAATCGCTTGACAGCACACGTTTACGGGGTATGGTAGGGTAATTGGTATATGTCAGTGTTAACGTAGTTCCTTAGAAACAGCTGCAAGTATTTCCATTAAATTTTACGTGCTCCCAAATGAGCCCACTGGGTAGGAAGTGACACCCTTTTTTATGCCTAGGTGTTTTGTCCTACGTATGGCCCAGTCCCAGATTTTTAAGCGGGTGTAGTTATTTAGTGTACCTTTTTCTCTGCAACTACCGAGAGAAATGTAACAATATTCAGCCATGTTATTGTAAATATTCTAAGGTTACATCTCAATTAACGAAAATAAAGCATCTTTTCATAATTTTTGTAAAAAGAATAAAATTACTGCATGCACAGTGCCACAGAGGGTTCGTGTTGTTGTGTAACTTTTTTGCAGGTTCAGTTTTTATAGAAATAGCAATTTTTGTTCAGATTGTTTCTGATTGAAAATTATTACGCGGTGTTTAACGTCCCAAAACCACCATATGGATTATGAGAGACGCCGTAGTGGAAGGATCGGGAAATTTCGATCACCTGGGGTTCTTTAACCTGCACCCAAACCTGAACACACGCGCCTACAACATTTGCGCCTCCATCGGAAATGCAGCCGCTGCAGCGGGGATTTGATCCCGCGACCTGCGGGTCAGTAGCCGAGTATCTTAGCCCGAAGACCACCACGGCTAAGCATTCAGATTGCTTCTAACTTATTCTAGCTCAGTCATACAAAGTTTCATCGAATTCAATACAATACTTTCTGAGAAAAGGTACAATTATTTGACAAAAAAACATTACAGAAAACGCAATATGAGAAAAAAAGTTTTACAAGCCTATACTGCTTACGCCAGAGTGTATGCGGTGCACTTCAACGTGAGCAAGCGTAGAACAAAACGTTAACCATATTACCAAAATGAAGGTGATGTCTCCAATGGAACTTCATAATATCTTTTGCTACTTCAAATATTCCAGTTTGCGGGCGCTGGAGTGGCCGAGCCTAATGGACCACTTTCTGTGGCAGCACAGCCAAAGCTACGAAGCCCACGCACGCACTTTCTTTACTGCGCTTCTACATGTAGTCCACGAACGCTAACTTTTGTATCCTGCGTAGCACACATGAAAATGTAAAAAGAGAAGATGTAAAAGTTATGTTCAAGACTGTTTGCATTGTTACTAGGAAGCTTACACCGCGCAAGATTATCGTTCTTTGCCGTTTCTGGTTTGAGGTTTTCTCATGTCAATTCACCCATGACATACTCCTGACCTGCCCAGAGCCCACGTTCGCCTTTCCAGCGCCCACGTTCTAGTCTATACCTTCTGCCGCTAGGGCCATAATCTAAGCGCGGTGTGGCGCTAGTCAGCACCCGTTCGCTTACATCACCTTCAGCGTTTGTGGTCATATTTTATCCAGAAGAGCACACATAGTACGTGATTATTAGGCTGAAGTAAAATCTAATTCAGAAATAAATATACTAAAAGTCATTCAGAAATTTTTATCAATTAAATGGGTGTGGAACCACATAGGCTGTCCTACATCATGTAAGTTTACGGGTTCCCAAGTGTGTCTAGCTTAGCCACTGCAGCTAGACGGAGAAGGGGCTGAAAAAAATCCGGCATATTCCACGTACCTTGGGAATCAGTGTTATGAGAAGCATGCTGTTGGAATGTGAGTGCTTTGTGATTTTTAATAAATGAAACGTTGTGAAATGACGCTACGTATATCAGAAGTGTCATGGCACGGGCGACTTTGTTATCCATGAAATTAGGTTGTAGTAACGAGGCACGTATGAAAAAAAGAAAAAAAGTGAAAGACGACACACACGTCAAGAAAGGTATGTATAAAAATGTTGCACGCATGGACACATATTGAACAGTTGCAGATGCTTACATAACCAGAGTTAATTTCACTTGCGCAGTGATGCCAACAGCAACATGAGTATTAGCAACACCACAAACGCGCTCCTGATGGCAGCCGCATCACATGGTGTTCTTGGCTGAGGATTGAGAGGTTTTAACTTTGTATTAGAGTCCGATTATATAGTTTATCTGTTTCTGAGTCTAACCCTATCTCTAGTGCTCATGACGACTACTTCTCTTGGCCAGGCACGATCCGCATGGTCAGTGACCCTGCCGTCTAATGAATCGTCGCTACTTTCGAATCGACTCCTTTTTCCGCAGTGTTATCGACAGCATTCCCGTGGCACTGGTACCTACACATGGAGGCTTCATCAAACTTACGAACCCTCAGGCGGTCCAAAAAGAACTTAAAACAACTTCAAACCATTTCCAGACCATCACAGACGGGCGCCCATTTGAGAGAGGAGGTATCGTGTGTAGGTTGCCGGATCAGACCTGCGTGGAAAATCTTCTCAAATGCACCTCGTTTTCTGCTACCCCGGGGAGTGTTTTCATTCCGCCTCACCTTGCATGTACCAAAGGCCTTGTACGGGGAGTCGATTCCAAGCTGAGTCTAGCCGAGACCCTAGACAGGCTCTCTGGAGCAGGCGTAATTTCAATTTACCGATGTAATCGCCTAGTCGACAAAGAGAGGGTACCAACCAAATCTGTCATCGCGACATTTGTGGGCACAAAATGCCCGTCAGAAACAAAATTAATGCCATTGATCTTCCGAGTAGAGCCCCTCGCTTCTCGTCTGGTTCAGTACAAGAACTGCTGGAGATTCGGCCACAGTGCGAGAGGATGTAAATCTAACGTTCGTTGTAGCACCTGCGGAGACAGCCATCCTTCAAGCTAGTGTACTGCAATAGCAGAAACGTGTTGTCTCTGTGGGGGGAGTCACTGCGCCGACAACTCTGACTGTTCCGCTCGTTCCCGGGAGGTTCAATTCCTAGAAGTTATAGAACGCCGCCCCTGTTGTCGAAGGGAAGCCATTGACTTAGTTAGAGACAGGGCTTTTGGATACTTTGTTATTAAACCACGCTGCACTTCCAGTATTTACTCAAACCTATCGCAGGCTATTGAAGCTGCTGTGGAAAAGGCAGTGAGTAAGGCAATGAATAAACTCATATCTAACCTTTCCAACTGTTTGGTGCAAATTCTTTCAAGTCAGATTGGACAAGCATTACAGACTAGTACAGAACCTGCAGTATTACACATTACCAGCGATGCCACACAGCTGCGCGATGTAGTGTTGGACGAGCTTTCTGAATCTGCAGGCAAGGCTAGGCAGTCAGGAACACAGCCGAGCACAAGTGCTGCTACATATATGGAACTCAATATACGAACTAATAAACGTACCAGATCCCCTATCTTCACCAATCTCAAGTCCAAATCTAAACGTAATGAATCGGCTATTTCGCGTGAAGACGCTAACAAGGGCGCGATATGCGCCTCTGCGGTGCGCCCAACACCATAGGTCAGTTGAGGGTACTGCAGTGGAACTGTCGTTCTATATTCTCAGCCTCAACTGACTTCCATTACTTTTGTAATAATTTTAAACTTGATATTAAAATTCTCCAAGAAACTTGGCTTACACCAGATAAAAATTTCCATATTGCAGGTTTTCATTCTTTCCGATTAGATCGCCCATCACGTGGTGGTGGTTTAATGTTCCTTGTATCAAGCAAATTATGTCATAGGGGGAAAAGTTCTTTCAGAATGTTGGACTCGGATTGTGAAATATTGGCATTGGTCTTGTGTCTCCCCGGATACCACCCTTTTTCAATTGTAAATTGTTACTTCCCCTCCGGTGTGCAAAGTACGCGTTATCTTGACAGCGTTTTGGTAGCATGTAGAGAGGAAATTGTACTCACAGAAGACTTTAATTCACATCATTTGTCTTGGGGTATAAGGACAAAATCTTGTGGTAGAAGACTGTGGGAATGGACTATTGATCACAACCTCTCCTGTCTGAATAAAGGTCATGTAACAGTTGTGCGAGGTCAGACTAGCCCAGTATTGGATTTAACGTTTTGCTCCAATGCAATCAAGGTTTTTTCATGAGCTGTTCTGGATTCGGCAACTGACAGCGACCATCTTCCTGTAGTTTTTGACATTACTTGTCCAACAATAACTTTAGATCAGCCAAAACGCACATACATCAACCATAGCAAATTTCAAGCCTGCCTCTGTTCTGCCATTTCCAAACTTGGAAATGCCAGTACTAAGGAGATTGCATCTACGATTGGTTCAATGGTGGAGGGATCTAGAAAAAATTCCAAATTTACTATTCCATCGAATAAACGATTCTCCTCTCCTTGGTGGAACGATGAGTGTACGCGCGATTACAGAAGACGAAAAGCCGCTTGGAAAAAACTACTTCATAATCAGAGCCCTACAAACTGGAAGGACTATCAATTCCTTGTTGGCGTATTTAAGCGTACAGTGAACCGCGCGAAAGAAGAATACGACAGTAGACATTTGATTATCTTTCTGAATAAAAAAATAAGCGTGCTTTGTTCGCTTATCTTCGGACAAGAAAAGTACTGCCAGATTCTTTAACGTTGCAGTCATGTGTCTTGACGCCGCAAGAAATAAACACTTCTCAAGAAGACATAGCGCAAGGTTTAAAACGCCGCTTCACTGCTAATTTTTTGGCTATTCGGTCCATTCTGGTAAACTTGCATGAATTTCCAGAAGCTTCTTCAGCTGAATTGAGTCAGACAATAATATGCTTACCGAGGACGGCTACCGGACCAGATGGGATAAACGAACTCTATGTTGAAATGTTTACGCCAGGAATCGCCTAATCTTTTGCTAGAACTAGTGAACTATTCGTTAGGGAACGCATGGATACCTCCAGAATAGAAACTTGCCAAAAATATATTGTTGCTAAAAAAATGAAAATGATGCGTACATGTTCGATAACATAAGGCCGATCGCACTGACATCAAACTTAGTGAAATTGGTTGAGAAAATCATCAATAAACGAATTAATCAACTTATTACCATGAGGTCAATTCCAAGTCCCTGTCAAATTGCGTTCAGGGCTGGTTGTTCAATTTAGGATGCCCACATTGACTTAGAAAGTCGGCTTCAATTAGTTCGGCTACATAAAAAATATGCAGCTTTAGTTACCTTAGACATCGCTAAGGCATATGATACCGTGGAGCACTGTATTTTGATAAATCGATTAGAATACCTTGATTTTTCATCATACATAGTAGCGTGGGTTCAAAATTTTCTTGCAGACAGGAAATTTTATTGTTTTAAAGATGGGTTTTCATCATCTACTCATACCCAAACGAGGGGAAAAGCGCAAGGCTCGGTGCTTTCACCAGTGCTATTTAATTTACTAATGAGCACCATTCCACGTGAACAGGATATAACAACTTATGTTTATGCAGACGATATCGCATTTTTTGCAATGGCAGATAGCATTCAGACATTATATGAACGGCTGCAGACTTACCTTAATATATGGGAGAGCTGGCTCGATGGCAACTGCTTTCTACTTAATCCGAGTAAATGTGCCCTCCTTCTTTTCCCGCTGCAATACCCTGTGAACATCTCTCTGCCTTACCATCATGAGGATATACCACAGGTGGAATCTGTTAAATACCTTGGAGTAATTTATCACACATCGCTTAGCTGGCGACCTCATATCGAATATATCGCCGGAAAAGGTGTGCGGGCCATTGGCATATTACGTAGGCTAAGCAACTACCGCATAGGTATGAGAAGAGACACATTGGTAATGATATATCGCATGTACGTTCGTCCCATTTTGGAATTTGGTTGTGTACTTTTTTCTGGAGTTCCAGCTTACGAGTTGCAGCCTCTAATTCTTCTGGAAAGAGAAGCTTTACGCTTATGCCTTGGCATTCCCAAAACAGTTGCCAACAATGTGTTGTATCTCGAATCGAGGGTCCCTCTGCTTTCTTGTAAAATTCGCCTTCTAACTGTTCAGACATTATTAAGAATTTATGGATCACCATTACGACATTCAGAAACAGCCTTTATTTCCACCGCGGAATCATTTTCGCTGCTAGATGGCCGCGATTTCACACCCCACAAATTATATTTGTGCAAAATTTACTGGCGCCTCTAAACGTACGTATATGCGACATCATGCCGAGTCATGATAATTCAGCCCCGGTGGAAATTCAATTCGACGAAATTTTTCCTAATAATGTCAAATTACTTCCCTATAATATTTTGGATGGTTTACTACAAGATCACCTGCGCCGTATTACAACGAACGTTATTATTGTTACAGACGCATCGCAATATGACGAAAAGTCAGGGGTTGGTATTTTCCGCCCGATTTTAAATTGGATTTATTCCCTTCGACTACCCGATTTCATACCCGTTTTTGTGGCTGAGTTTCTGGCAGTAGTGCTCACCTTACGCAAGATAGATACAGCAATTACATCAGCTGTCAGAATAACAGATTCCCTATCACTCTGTGTGGCACTTTGTGTTGGTGCTGGTAATCACGGAACAAACGCGTTCCGTGCATTAGTACCTGCGAATTTGAGAAATGTACGATTAGTTTGGGTGCCTGGACATAAAGGATTGTTTCTAAATGAAATAGCCTATTCCTTAGCTACGTCGTCAATCAGCGAACCAATTCGACCGCTGTGTCCGTCATCCGCTTATGTGACTGCTGCTCGATTCTGCAGACGTACGCTTATGAAAGTCTTTAAAGGTTCAGCACTAACAAACTCTACAGAATATCGCCATTTATTATATCCCTGGCGAAGAGACTTTTGCCGCACTCTAAAACAACAAGTAGCTATCACAAGGCTGCGTTGCCGGGTACCAAATCTAAATTTCTATAAACACAGGTCTGCTCAGGCACCTTCGCCACTGTGCGCGTTATGTGACGAACTGGAATCAATAGATCATTACTTTTTAACCTGCAGGTAGTTTAACACATTACGAAAAACCATTTTAGAAATACCTTTACGTGGTATTGGTATGGCCTTATCTGTGCCTGTCATTTTGTCTTTTCGAGCTTCCGTTTCTGGTTTCTCTAATGCGATAGTATGTACTGCCGTCCGGTATTATATTAATGAAACTAATGGGTTGACTAATTAACCAGTTTCATTATCCTAACATGTCCACATAATTATATACGTATAAAATCAGATTATAGCTCTATTCTAAGAATAAATTCGTTTATGTAAATATTTGTATGCAATTTATTAAGCACCACACTTTCCTAGGCTATCGGTAATCTTTCTGTTATACCTCCACTATTCCAAATCTGAACAGTAAATTTTAAAACCACTCGATTCTTGGCCAATCCCCCATAGTGGGTATGCGCCACTAAGAATAGGTGAACAACAACAACAACAACCACAAGCGATAAGCTGATATGTAGGGCTGGTGGTCACGAAGTAAATCAACTTCAGTGAATGTCACCTAACTACAATTGACGTTAGCCTAACATGACGGCTGTACAGTAGGAATACATATCTAATGTTTATAAGATGTAAGCACCGCATCCACAATGGACATTTCACAAACATTACAGTCTATTTGAAAAGTACTTACGAGACCCGTTGGAGCTCTTTGGTAGAATACTTGCTGCCGCACAGAATGCTTGGATTTGATTCCTAGGCCAATGCTGCTGATGCCAGCTTTTAAATGCGAAGCATTTCTTAGCGAACTTCGGCGACTTTGAGCGTGTCTATCTATCTATCTATCTATCTATCTATCTATCTATCTATCTATCTATCTATCTATCTATCTATCTATCTATCTATCTATCTATCTATCTATCTATTCTATCTATCTATCTATCTATCTATCTATCTATCTATCCAGCCGCCTACGACTTTTAGCTCTTCTGGCTATTTCGATAATGGTGACGCATGCGTGTTTCAGCGCAACAGGCGCCCCTCCATCATGAAAAGAGGGAGACGCACTGTTGTCTCGGCAATGCATCGGCGAGAAATGCAGCATGTCGCATTTCGCACCAGTTGCCGCGGGACGCGCCGACTGAAGTTGGTCAAGCGTGGCGTGAGACCATAGCGTGCTCGCGTTTTGCTAACGTAGCGTCACTGTGCTCAGCGTGCGGGTGCGTCAACACGACATTTGAGTATATGTGGCTCTTCATGATGCACTCGCGGCCGTTTTGCTAGCTCCACATATAGAAAATTTGCTGTTACGTTACGTCAATGGATGATGAAATATGTGACTGTTGCAAACATGATAATCCTGACACGCGTGTCATGTAAGAACATGACCACATGCCACGTTCATAGCGTGCTCGTAGCCTTTTCACTAGCTCCACATATACTAAATTTGGTATCACGTGACGTGAATAGATCACGAAGGTAAACGACACATCCAAACATCATAACCATGACACGGAAGTCATGTACGGCATCATTTACTTCCACCGTAACGTTGTGCTGATTTTAAAGTGACATATCAACATTTGTTACTCGCGCTTCGCATATCATCAATTTAAACTGTACGTGCGATCTGCCCATTTTTATGGGTGTGCTCTAACGTTCCTGGGTCGATTATAAGTTTCAATATCGTGTGGCACATACCCGCGTACCAGTGCCACACCCACCCGTGAGTATGTGCCACTGTCTGGGGGAAAGTGCGTGACGACGTACGCAACAAGATTGCGACATTATTCAATCTTGACTAGCACGTCATATTTGGCAAACCATTTTACTTTTGCATACTAATTTTGGTTGACCCCAAGGTAAGGGGGTGATCACGAGAGCAGCCACTCGTAAGCGGGATAGATAGTTAGATAGTTAAACAAAACCATACAATTTATATATATATATATTGTATGGTTTTGTTTTGTATAAAACTAAGTCCTTTTCCACGCTCCCCTGCAGTGAGCTTAGAGTTATAGCTCTGCTTTCCAAATCTTCGTCGTAGTCATCAGTCACTTAACTTTAAATTGCCTTTCAAACGACACCTAACCTAGTAAAATATACGAGAGTAACTGGATCCGCACAATTCCGCTATATGTCTTTTTGTGTGCGCTGGTAATACAGTTGACACAGTTTTCGCACCTGACATAGAAGAGGTGGCAGGTCTACTGACCAAACAACACGTAATAGAAGGTAAAAAAACCTATATAGAAAACCGCCATCGAGCTGGGATTACGATCCATCCTTTAAGGTAATATCCAACACTTATATCACATTTTTGGCTTCTTCAAACATTGCACTTGTTTCGAAATTTTATAAAGTGTGGTATGCTTTAGGTCGTGTTCGACGCTTGTCGGATAGACTTCTCTTAAATGACGGTGCTCTACTCACAGAAATAGGTATAAGCCAGAGCCTGATTGTAGTGAATCAATTTACCAGAACGGTGACCGTTTAACTAAAAAAACAATTAGAATGCACGACGGATTCCTGCACGAGCTTCCAAATAGCGCTTTTGCGTCATGTCATTCACTAAACAATTTGAAGAGCTACGGCACTTTACGTTACAGCGATACCTTTTTTCTTGGCGCCTGGCACAGACACTTCTCTTCTGCTACAACAAATTTCCAACTATTTCTTTTTTGTAGTTGAAAGAGAAGTTCCTTTCTTCGGAAGTTTGTGTAAGAAGCTTTGGCAGCTTGCTCAGCAAGCTTCTTATGCTCGCGCCTTAGATGACGGTGGTGGTGGGCATGTACACCAATGTTGCCGGTGTACACTTCTCTGATCACCTCTCACGGTGTCCTCTCCTTTGAATCCTGCAATGCACATTAGATGGCGGGCCGCCACACCAAGCGTCAGTTTTCGATGGCTCGCACACTCGCCTCCTCACGACTACGTCCACTTTATTCTCGTTGCTTTTGTCGGCATGGCAGCATGTGACAAGTTCCTACGATGAGGGTTACACACGGGTACGAATATCGTTCTAAGCCCCCTCGCCTGCCGGCTCTCAACACCGTTGAAGAATGCCTGATAGCTCCACGTCTGCCATCTAGGAGCGTTATGCATTGGACTCACGGCAGCTACCAGTATGGCCTAAAGGGGCAGTTGGTTAACACGCCGATTGACTGGGCCAACACTGTGCAGTGCTGGCCGCAGAACGTGCCCGACAACGCTGCCTTCGGCTTACATTTTATGCGGCAGCTCGTTAACAAGCCTTCCCACCGAAATGTTGTCCATACCCTACTATAGGTAGCAGTATACTGCCAACGCTTGGTCGAGTCAGTATCTGTGTTCAGACTAAATTGGGAGTGCTGTAGAGCACTATACGCATGGTACTGTGGGAGAGCCATCAGATGCATCAGTGAAAGCCAACAAAACTTTCACGTGGAGCAGCGCGACATAGTTGCGTCAACGCGACGAATGCAAAGAATAAATGTTAGGGCCCCGGCTGGAATTGAACCCGAGTATTTTTCGTGGCAATGAAGAATTTTACCACAGAAGTACACCACGTCTCGGGCATACTTTTCAAATAGACGCTGACCTTCGTGAAACGTCAATAGTGGTTGTAGTGCTGCCTACCAATTTTATAAACATTACATTTGTACTCTTGAATACAGCCGTCACGTTGGGTTAAAGTCAATCGTGGATACTTGTCTTGTGCTGAAATTGATTTTTGTAGCAGTGTTCATGGCCAGCATTCTAGCAAGCATCAGCGCTTCATATCAGTTTCTGGTGTTGCATGTACGCATGCTCCAGTTGGCATCGTTGCGCAAGTACAAACAACTGGTTATATAAACATCTGCAACTCTTCCACATATATCTCTGTGTGCAACATTTGTACATATTTTTCGCGTCATTTCATTACGTGTGGCTCAATAAAAAAAATTGCAACACAGTCACCTTCTCTTCACATGCTTCGCATATCGTCAATTCCCAGGTACGTGGGATCTGCCGATTTTTTTCGATGCGATACGCATGTAAGCATGTACGGATAGAGTGATACACGGACGTATAGACGCACGCACGCTTCGGCCTACTCATCATCACTCACTCCGTGGTATGCTGGGATATCTTTCTTTCCCATTTGGTAGAGATAATTTTTCAACGTCGTATCTGTGACGAAAGTACATACCTGAAGTCTTGGTGAATCCCGGCATAAAACGCTTTCGTGTTAAAATAAATGACAGTTTGGGTGCTAATCAAATCAAGGCGTTCTGCGTTATATATAGGTATTCAATGACAAAGGCGGTTTCAACCACTGGTATGTACCAGCGCTTGAAACCATACTCGGTGCGCTGATACGATCGCATCAATTGGTATTGCTAAACACCATCCGATCAGGACATACATAACTGTCGACACACTCCGGACACATATCCGTGACTAACCAGAGTGCCTAACAACCACCTTGCTAGCTTGCCACTAGAAAGACCAAAGGCAGCGTTTTCCAAAGTTGTTGCAGCTAACCAGTATTCCATCTCGTGGAGATTCTCGCCCGCAACCATACCACTATCTCTAGAGTGGTGCATAAAAAGACCCACTGTGCACCTTGAAGTGCCGGGGATATCTAAAAAGGCAAGCCTGTCATCTGCAGCCCTCAAGCAGATCTCACTGGACCTTTTGCATTTGTCGTATGCTAACCGAATACATGTTTACACGGACGGTTCGGTCTCGGGAAGTTCAACAAGTGCCTTTGTCATACCATCTCGATCAATCACCGTCAAGTTCAAGACATCACACGTCACGAAATCTACAGGATCCGAGCTCGCCGCTCTTCGAGCCGCTGTGGAGTTTGTTACGGAAGAATTCCCTAGTAGATGGGCCATTTTCTGCGACTCCAAGGCAGCCCTTCAATGCGTGCGAAGTCTACGACGTGGAAACTACCGCCAGATGGTGTATCGTATTAATGAAATTGGTCATCGCGCCGCTGATCAAGGACACGACATTGTTTTAAAATGGTTGCCGGGCCACTTTGGCATCAGTGGTAACCACCTCGCCAACGACGCTGCCCGATGTGGCCACGATGGAGCGCCCACACTGTTAATACCCTTGTCAAGAGTAGACGGAGCTAGAGAACTTCGTCACATCGCGCATAATGCCACGCTTGCGCACTGGAATTCTCCACTTAACTCCAATCATCACCCTAAGAATCTTAATTTATCACTCCAGAAACAACTGCCATCCAAGATTTCTCGACGTGACGTTACAATGCTGTGCCGGCTGTGGACTGGGGTAGCGATTCCTAAGTCATTCAGCCATCGCATTGGCATGGCAGATTCATCCATGTGTGAAAGCTGCGAATGTATAGAGACTATTGAACATCTCTTGTGCCACTGTGCCCAATTTGATGAAGATTGCCGGACTCTCCAGTGTGCCTTGAATAGACTCGATGACCGGCCATTTAATGAAGAAAAGATCTTAGGAGCCTGGTCGTGCAGCACATCAGCACAGAAAGCCACACGAGCGCTCCTGAGATACTTGACAGCAACTTCATTGAGAGACCGCCTGTGAAACTCGGCATTGTGTGTGTGATGTGACATGTGTCTATCCTTCTCTCTTTTTTTACTCCCCTCTCCCCCTCCCCATGTGTAGTGTAGCTAACTCGACGCATAGTCTAGTTAACCTCCCTACCTTTCCTACATTCCTTCTTTCTCTCTCTCTGAGTGACAAACCATATGCAAATATTTTACGTACTGCGAGGAGACTCGTTTACGTTGATATTGCGCGGCATATGCGTAGAAGTGCACTATGCATAAAAACATGTGAATTGCGCACTGAGATAGTTTAAACTCCCTCCCCCTCGAACAGTATTAGGGCATAATCATTATACCAGAAACGCAGCATCATCAGCTGCTCTGGTGTGCGTGTTCCTTTGTATGCGAACGTGTAAGGCTTTCTTCACCAATTCTGAAAAGGGACATCACGGCGCAGTGGACACTTAACAACAGTATTTGAAGTCGGCATTCAGCGTTACTTTGAAACATCGAATGCCACGCGCACAGACGTTTCTTTCATGCGGCACGGTTGGGGTGTGCACCAAAAGGCTGGCGAGTGAGAAGCTGGTGACTGAAGGTGGCTACTAAGCTGGCGACGGAGAAGGCGGTGCGAACGTGGCCAGAATACGGTGTCACCTTCGGTTCTTCAAGGCACAGCTTGAGCATCCTCCAAGGTTTTGCTATAGGCACTAACCGCTGACGAGTGTCGGGAACCGTAGAGGGAATGAGTACGCGAGATGGTCAAGCAGAGCAGTTTACGACCATAAGAAGATTGATTCAAGGCAATCTTCAGAGGGCCACCATATGCGGCTTTTGGCTTAATGTCGGAGCTGCCTTGATCCATATCTAATGTTTATAAGATGTAAGCACCGCATCCACAATGGACATTTCACAAACATTACAGTCTATTTGAAAAGTACTTACGAGACCCGTTGGAGCTCTTTGGTAGAATACTTGCTGCCGCACAGAATGCTTGGATTTGATTCCTAGGCCAATGCTGCTGATGCCAGCTTTTAAATGCGAAGCATTTCTTAGCGAACTTCGGCGACTTTGAGCGTGTCTATCTATCTATCTATCTATCTATCTATCTATCTATCTATCTATCTATCTATCTATCTATCTATCTATCTATCTATCTATCTATCTATCTATCTATCTATCTATCTATCTATCTATCTATCTATCCAGCCGCCTACGACTTTTAGCTCTTCTGGCTATTTCGATAATGGTGACGCATGCGTGTTTCAGCGCAACAGGCGCCCCTCCATCATGAAAAGAGGGAGACGCACTGTTGTCTCGGCAATGCATCGGCGAGAAATGCAGCATGTCGCATTTCGCACCAGTTGCCGCGGGACGCGCCGACTGAAGTTGGTCAAGCGTGGCGTGAGACCATAGCGTGCTCGCGTTTTGCTAACGTAGCGTCACTGTGCTCAGCGTGCGGGTGCGTCAACACGACATTTGAGTATATGTGGCTCTTCATGATGCACTCGCGGCCGTTTTGCTAGCTCCACATATAGAAAATTTGCTGTTACGTTACGTCAATGGATGATGAAATATGTGACTGTTGCAAACATGATAATCCTGACACGCGTGTCATGTAAGAACATGACCACATGCCACGTTCATAGCGTGCTCGTAGCCTTTTCACTAGCTCCACATATACTAAATTTGGTATCACGTGACGTGAATAGATCACGAAGGTAAACGACACATCCAAACATCATAACCATGACACGGAAGTCATGTACGGCATCATTTACTTCCACCTCGTAACGTTGTGCTGATTTTAAAGTGACATATCAACATTTGTTACTCGCGCTTCGCATATCATCAATTTAAACTGTACGTGCGATCTGCCCATTTTTATGGGTGTGCTCTAACGTTCCTGGGTCGATTATAAGTTTCAATATCGTGTGGCACATACCCGCGTACCAGTGCCACACCCACCCGTGAGTATGTGCCACTGTCTGGGGGAAAGTGCGTGACGACGTACGCAACAAGATTGCGACATTATTCAATCTTGACTAGCACGTCATATTTGGCAAACCATTTTACTTTTGCATACTAATTTTGGTTGACCCCAAGGTAAGGGGGTGATCACGAGAGCAGCCACTCGTAAGCGGGATAGATAGTTAGATAGTTAAACAAAACCATACAATTTATATATATATATATTGTATGGTTTTGTTTTGTATAAAACTAAGTCCTTTTCCACGCTCCCCTGCAGTGAGCTTAGAGTTATAGCTCTGCTTTCCAAATCTTCGTCGTAGTCATCAGTCACTTAACTTAAATTGCCTTTCAAACGGCACCTAACCTAGTAAAATATACGAGAGTAACTGGATCCGCACAATTCCGCTATATGTCTTTTTGTGTGCGCTGGTAATATAGTTGACACAGTTTTCGCACCCGACATAGAAGAGGTGGCAGGTCTACTGACCAAACAACACGTAATAGAAGGTAAAAAAAAACCTATATAGAAAACCGCCATCGAGCTGGGATTACTATCCATCCTTTAAGGTAATATCCAACACTTATATCACATTTTTGGCTTCTTCAAACATTGCACCTGTTTCGAAATTTTATAAAGTGTGGTATGCTTTAGGTCGTGTTCGACGCTTGTCGGATAGACTTCTCTTAAATGACGGTGCTCTACTCACAGAAATAGGTATAAGCCAGAGCCTGATTGTAGTGAATCAATTTACCAGAACGGTGACCGTTTAACTAAAAAACAATTAGAATGCATGACGGAGTCCTACACGAGCTTCCAGATAGCGCTTTTGCGTCATGTCATTCACTAAACAATTTGAAGAGCTACTGCACTTTACGTCACAGCGATACCCTTTTTCTTGGCGCCTGGCACAGACACTTCTCTTCTGCTACAACAAATATCCAACTATTTCTTTTTTGTAGTTGAAAGAGAAGTTCCTTTCTCCGGAAGTTTGTGTAAGAAGCTTTAGCAGCTTGCTCAGCAAGCTTCTTATGCTCGCGCCTTAGATGACGGTGGTGGTGGGCGTGTACACCAATGTTGCCAGTGTACACTTCTCTGATCACCTCTCACGGTGTCCTCTCCTTTGAATCCTGCAATGCACATTAGATGGCGGGCCGCCACACCAAGCGTCAGTTTTCGATGGCTCGCACACTCGCCTCCTCACGACTACGTCCACTTTATTCTCGTTGCTTTTGTCGGCATGGCAGCATGTGACAAGTTCCTACGATGAGGGTTACACACGGGTACGAATATCGTTCTAAGCCCCCTCGCCTGCCGGCTCTCAACACCGTTGAAGAATGCCTGATAGCTCCACGTCTGCCATCTAGGAGCGTTATGCATTGGACTCACGGCAGCTACCAGTATGGCCTAAAGGGGCAGTTGGTTAACACGCCGATTGACTGGGCCAACACTGTGCAGTGCTGGCCGCAGAACGTGCCCGACAACGCTGCCTTCGGCTTACATTTTATGCGGCAGCTCGTTAACAAGCCTTCCCACCGAAATGTTGTCCATACCCTACTATAGGTAGCAGTATACTGCCAACGCTTGGTCGAGTCAGTATCTGTGTTCAGACTAAATTGGGAGTGCTGTAGAGCACTATACGCATGGTACTGTGGGAGAGCCATCAGATGCATCAGTGAAAGCCAACAAAACTTTCACGTGGAGCAGCGGAAACTGCGCGTTCAGAACAAATGATTAACGATGTAAAGTACTAAACGTACCCTACTATGGGCAGCAGCCTGCTTAAAGCGTGTCTGATCGAGTTATTGACTGTGTTTACAAATCGTAAATCATGTTGAGCACTATTGGCTACGAGGGCCTTCATTTGAGAGGCCAGCGCTGCGATCGCTTTGACATAACAGATAGGATGTGTAGTTGCGGAATACGGCATCTTTGCTTTTGCAACACCATTTGCATCGTCCCCCATGGATGCACCGTTTCTTAGTCGCAATTTTACGATGCTAATGAGACACGAGAGTGCCACGGGGGGAACCAATTGGTAATTTGCTTCCCCGTAATATCAGGTCTTACCACCTCTTTAAGCACTAAGCTTCAAAACAAAGGGAAGCATGCACGATGTCCATAGCAAAAGCGCAGGAAATGTGGTGTTCTAGCATACAAAGTCAACCCGGCATTCTATGAGTCACGTCATTGCGTAGGAGCCACCACAATATATCCTCAAAGCCACTCAACACTTTAATATGGAGATCCATAAGCTGTCCACCGCGCATTCAAAGATGTCTCGCTGTCAGTTCAATTATCAGTTGATTGTCATGCCAAAACTCGTAAGCTTACAAAGCCTCCATAGTGGCTCTCTGTATGCTTGCTGACCTTGTTTGCATACCCACCTGGTATTATTAGCAAGAACGTTGTTAACGTGACAGACAACAATTCTTAACAATCGCTCCTGTCTTTTAACCTATCATCCACTGGCACCAATGCATTTCTCTGAAGCGAGGCATATAGCTAGCTGGCTGCAACCATTGCACGGCTGCAATGTTTTCAAATCGAGAAACTACCACGGCTCTGTTCTAAGTGGATTGCATTTTCATTAAAGAAGGCTACCCAGTAGTTCCAAGAAGGATCAAACAAAAATTTGGCAGCATATCCACGGAGTGAATGATGGAGAGTGGGGCGAAGCATTCGTCCATCCATTCGTTCTTGCTTCCGTCCGTCCATGCGTCCGTCTGTGTGACTATCTATGCGTCCACCCGCCTGTCCGTACGTGCGTCTGTTCGTGCGTCCATCCCTGCGTTCGCCCATGTATCCGCCCCTGCGTCTGTTCATGCGTCCATCCATGCGTCTGTCTGTGTGTCCGTTCGTCCGTCAATTCAACGCTCCAAGTACCACCATCTCGCATTTTTCATCACACATTTCCCATATTGGAACAATATGAATGAGAACAATATGAAGACGGATGAAGGCCATGCGCAATAAGCAGAGAAAGTGACAAAAAATATCGTCATATTCAAACTTAACGAAGGGAACGGTATGATCCACGCATAGAATTACAGTTTTTCTTGCCATTTTACTAGTTTGCAGAATGTGTCATAAACGGTTCATTACTCGTACTTGTTGTCAAGTTGCTTGACCAACGCTTCCACATGCTTAACGTCAAACAGTCAACAGGGCTGTATGAATAATCTTAACCGACAATAGCGAGAAGCTGAAAGAAAGTCACTCGAATTCTAACGCATATACCACTCAGTTCAGAGGTTGAGAGAGTGGGCCGCTCCTCGTGCACACGATTTGTAGAGGCCAGTGATCTGCAAAGCTCTATAGTTTTTCTATATATGCGAAATAAATTGAGAACCACCCCATACCCGATCACATACAAAGATGCAAAACACTTGTGTGTTGGAGTAAAAATACAACGTTTGAATAGTCTTCGTTTGGTCGTTACATCATGCACTTCCAGTGCGTCTGTCACTCTCACGTGCTGACACAGTCGACATGCGCCTTGTGAATATCAACAGTTCTGTAAATGACAAGCGTTTCATGATTTACGGTGCATGATACGTTTCATGATGCGTGTCATGATTTGCATGTTATGACTAGTCACGTATGCTCGTCATACCGTCATGTCATTTCATACCAATTTTCATTAGATAGATAGATAGATAGATAGATAGATAGATAGATAGATAGATAGATAGATAGATAGATAGATAGATAGATAGATAGATAGATAGATAGATAGATAGATAGATAGATACGCTCAAAGTAGCCAAAGTTCACTAAGAAATGATTCGCATTTAATAAATGGTACGCTCATATAGCCTCCTTCATGACTTTGGTGGTGGTGTAGTGGAGTAACACCCTATTGCCATTGTCGTAGACCTGGAGGTCGTGGGTTGGACTGCCGCCAACGGAACATCTTTCTTTGCCTTGTGTTCGTTTTGATTTTCCTCACGTATTCCCATGACGAAAATATGCCCTAAACTTTTTGGTGAAAGGTTTCCTGTTAATAAATAATTAAATAAACAAGGTTTCTGGCGTCAAATAAATGATTTAAAACGTTCTTTATCATCAATGATTGTGGGTATTTCATTGTCGATCCCTTTGTCGAATTTTTATTGTTTTCATTTTTAGCAACTCGTGGTTTTGCTGCGAAACTTTTAGGTTGCCTCAGTTAAAGAAGATTTTTGATGCCTTTAAAAAAACGTTCATAAAATGCAGATAAAAGCATCGTAGTCCAAGCAGTGAGGAAACGAACGTAACGCGAAATGGGCTTTGAGTGAGGAACTGAGTTTACCTGACTGGCTTCACAATATCAAAAGGACGGGTCGTGTTAACGTCGTTATAGCAGGTGACGTGTTATCACCAGTACGCACATAACGGCAAAGTTTCAGCATAGATTCTGATGCTAATAAACCTTCCTGAGAAGCTTACCACTATCGGAAAAACATGAAAATAAGTGATCCCGAATTTCACGTAAAAGTTTTGAAAGAAGCAGTACTCGGAGTTCGGCGGTGGCGAAAGGCAAATCAGCCATTTATCTTTTTTGTGGCCTTCATTCTATTCTATGTTTTTAGTGCATATGTAGGTCTGCTAATCATATTAGGAGGTGATGAGGTCGACGACGAACGCAAAAAATAAGGATTAAACTTGTAGCGTAGATTGAAACTTTGGAAAAATTTGCTGGCGAGACTTGAGTGGAATTGGATTTCGCAAAAGCAGCTCATTCGAAAGTGTTGAGTTGCATGGTCCAGTGACAAAAGGTAGTCTGTAAATCCAATAGGGCTGCTGGGACACCTCTGTGGAAAAAAGGTCCTTGGCATGATCGACAAAAATGATTTTGCGAGAGCAAAAACACAAGGTAAAAATATAAGGCGTGTCCTAATGACTGCCTACACTTTCCATTTTACTAACAGACGCTTAACCTGCATGAAGGCCACTCGGTGTCACAACTTTCGTCGCTTTGATGTTTTTTTTGTCACAAATAAGGGTTTTAAAAGAAAAGTTCGCGTTTCTTATGCCCCTGACCTTCTTCGAAAGTTACAAAACCTCGCAAACTCAAAGTACCTCCTCGGTTTTTTAAAAAGTTTCAAAAAGTACAAATTAGCTGTTCTCCAGTTGAACCTCATTTCAACTTCAGTGGATTTCAACTTCAGGCCCTTCAGGCGTAAATTATTATCACTATGTACTTATTTTGAAACTTACGCAGTGAAATTTTAGTGTGCCCAATGTTCTATTTTAAGAAAAAAATGACTAGTGTGTTTTTCATGAGGTGCAGCAATTATTACTTACTAGCACGTATAAAATACTTCATTGTACTGCAGTCATGTATTTTTTCTCCATTTTCACATCAAGAGAATGATGTGATGCTCTCCAAATGTGTGCTCAATCACTTTTTTGTTTCATCATTTCGATAAAAGAAAAGTAATACATTCGACGTAGCTTAAGGAACGCAGCACGTCAAACGACTCATAGCAGTGCCTTCACAGAAGAGATTGGTTACTGTCACATGTACCACACTGTGGTTAACTGAAAAAGAATTCACTATGAACAATATTCAATCCACCTATAGAGCAATGAACTGTCATATCTCTTGCCCACAAGTTGACCCAACTTGTGCTGTACACAAACTTAGCCACCACATCTGAAGGGTATAGGACTCTGTCTCCATCTCCATCTGCATGAGTACTTCTGCGATTTTTCATAAAAGTCATTAGCGTTCACGAACGCAAAATGAAAAAGTCACGCGGTGGTGGAGCTCCGTGCAAGTTTGCGTTCGTCATATCACCGTTTGTTGCTAATTTTGGGCTCCTTTCCTGACAATGTACCATTTGGATGGTCGCTGCCGACGCAGTTTTTCGTATTACCAAATTTTTAGGTTGAGTTTTACTAAAATGTTTGTAGGCCTGCTACTTCAGGTATTTATTAAAGACTTGTTACAGGGATACTCAACAGTTATGTTAGAGGTGTACTTTTCAAGAATCCGCGAAAATGCAGGAAATTTTCAAATTTCATTCGGAAGACACTACTCCTATAAACTGTTCATTGATCATAATAATTCCCATTTGGCTGTCTTTTTGAGTGATTGTCAGCACTCATGGGACTGCGCATCGGTGGCCGTGATCTTACTTGTCCTGTTGACGGATGCATGGTGCATGTTTTCCAGTCCAACTACTTCTCTTTCTCAACGTATCCTTGGTCTCAGGAGGACCGCTAGGAGGCGCCAAGCTGTGAAGACATGTTCACACTGCTCTCCGCTTTCTCGAAGGTTTTCTAAAAGCAATTTTGCGCAAACTCATCTAACAATCTTATAGTCTGCTTTGTGAAGTTCTCTTGATTCCACGGATACCCAAAGCTTGGGCCAGGATCAACTTTACGAGAAGAAACCATCGCAGGCAAATTGGATGACCTTGTTGAGACGCTCACCTTAACGACCACGGCCGGCGTCGCGCGTCCCGGAAGGCACTCCGACGTGCGGAACACGGCGGTGTTGTTTGTTTGTGGGAGCACGGACTAGCAGATAGCGAACTTTGGACACTTGCTTTGCAGCCACGGGACAAAGACCGAAGGTGAGCAATGTTTACCTCACTTTCTTGACCTATTTTGTGACACGACGGAATGCCGGCGGGAAAGCTCTGTCAGCCTAAGCGCTCCGACTAACCTGGCAGGAGCGGCGGTCACTTTTCCTTTGTTCTGCCAAGCATGCCTGGCCGGGGCTGATCGCCTTTTTTCGCCATATGGAAGTTGACGAAGCTTATCCCGGCACCGGAATCACTAACCGCTGACACGGATGCGAGTGGCATCTCGTCTTGTCAGGCACAGTGACGAACCAGCTTCTGTTGACGCTACTCTCAGAAACGAGACTGGCGACGCGACTTGTTCGGAACGCCATGGATGGACTGAGGATGCCTGGCATACCGTTTTATCGCGCAGGCAAAAGAAAAACATGTTAACAAAGCAGAAATCCCAGATGGAGAAGGCTGTGAAAGCGAACAAGAAATTTGAAAGCGATCCGCCCGCCAAAAAACAAAAACGTGAAGTCACGCAGGGTTTCAGACGGAGAAAGCGATGCGGCCCACGTCCACTACCGAAAGAGGACATCAAGATTATTCTGAGGCCGCATAAGGGTCTCTGGGTTAAAAACATATTGGGACTGGAACTCTCCAGGGCTGTGATAGATGCCTGCCAACGAAGTTTCAATGGCAATGACTTTCTGTTGCGGGTTCACCCAGGATCGAACATTGTAATCCTATCTACGCCAAGCATGGAGGTAGCGAGTAGGCTGCGAGGTATCAGTCAACTAAAAATCGGGGGACAAATCCACGCTTTCGATGCATACGTGGCCGACCCCGAAGGCGTCTTGCGGGCAATTGTACATGGAATACCGGCCGGGACTTCGCAAGATGAACGAATGGAGAACCTACGTGTTCGGACTCAAGGGGTGAATATTGAGGGAGCAAGAATGTTGGGCTCGTCTAAAACAGCGATTATCACATTCACGGGCAATGTGCTACCGAGGAGCGTATACATAATGGGTGCCGAGTTAATATGCTACCCATACAAGCCAACAGTACAGGTGTGCAAGATATGCCTCCAAACCGGACACCGTACGGACGTCTGTCCAACTCCAAATGTCAATGTGTGCCTCAAGTGCGGGGCAAGGGAACCAATGCAAGGACACGACTGCATTCCCAAGTGTGTCATCTATGACGGTGAACACCCCACAGGAGATAGTCTGTGCAAGAAAAAACTTAAGAACGTCGCTCCTCCCAAGAAATTGAGGACAGATCAGCCAAAAGACTGGGTTAGCCAACATGAATATACCGGCGATGCCAAGTCGTTAGAAGAGTTCCCTCCACTAAGGATGAACATGCCTCGATGGTTCAGCTCTGACCGGATGGAACAGCGCCAGTCAAGGTCAAGTTCACGATCCCGATCAAGATCCCAGTCAAGGGCACGATCGAGATCTCGTTTAAGGAGGGACAGATATCACACTAACACCCTGGGAAACCCGGCTTTAAAGAACCAACGAAAGCATCGCGGATCTCCGGCTGAGATGTGTTGCTGCGAGGAATCACAAGACGCCTTAGCCGCCGGCCGGACAAACATAAATCAGGTGAGCTTTGCGGGGTCAGTGTCTTCCAATGCTCCTATAACAGAAAATCCACAATACAAGAAAATATTGGAAGAAAATAAGAGATTGACTCAAGAGGTCAAACATCTGAAAAAACAAATGGCCGAAGAGCGAAATAACTTACAGGCAGCAATATCTTCATTAGAGAGACGGCTAGAGGCTAAACTACGACCACGAAACCCGACAGGAATAGCTGGAGGATGTAGTCACAAAACGACATATCAACAGTCATTAAAACTCACCCTTTCGGGTGGCTGCGCGGCGTCGGCTGAAGTTGAGGAAAAGATGGTGTACGCAGGTACAACCACCCCTACCCCAAGCACGACAGTAAAAAACCACGACCAAATAACGCAGCAAATACAGGCACAGTTAGACAAAAACAGGGAAGGTATAGCTAACGTTAATAAACTGCTAGTCGATTTTATGAATGAGATAAAATCTTTCGTCTGCGAGGAATTAAAACCTCAAAGGCAGTACGTGAATGACGCTGTTAGCAGCTTGCAAAGGACGATAAACAAGCGCTCTCGCTCGATGTCCGCTAGAAATAGCAAACAATCTAAGGGGAATCGCGACGACGCGGAAGCACCCATGCATCATGGCCAAAAATAACCTGAGAAGTGTGGAACAAATAGAGATCTGGCAGTCGAATTGCCACACTTTTCACAAACGCGCCGCAGCACTCCAGAGTTATATCAATGTGGCACCAAATAAACCTGACGTTATATGCTTGCAAGAAATTGGTGCCAGAATAGTGAAGCTTCATGGTTATTATGTTTTTCATAACCCAAATTATCCCCGCGTAGCGACGCTGATGAGCAAGATGATTGCGGCAACAGATGAGTACATAGGAACGCTAGAGATCAATCACCAAATTATCAGTTTCTTCCCCCAAATGAGAGGCAAAGCGAATACTATAATAGTGAACCTATACAGTCCTCCAAAAGACAAAGGCGATAACTTCAATGAGCTCCTTGCTGAGATGGTTAAAATCGCAGGCAACAAGGACCGCCTATTGGTTTCGGGTGATTTTAACGCACCCAGCACCACATGCGGTTACCCAAAAGACTCGCCGAAGAGAACGCGTCTCGAACATGCTGCGTCTAGGCTGGGCCTGAGTTTAATAACTCTCCCAATCGCGCCCACGAGAGTGGGCAACAGCGTATGTAGAGACACGTTCCCGGACCTCACTTTCACCTTCAACCTCAGAGACGCATCCTGTACAAACCTGGAGGAAAATGTAGGAAGCGACACTTACATTATAAGCGTCTCCATATCGACACCCAAAATGCGCAGATTGATAAGGGACGCGGCGATCACAGATTGGACTGAGTTTAGGAAACGAGATCCTCCACCCGACTCTGTACCGAACTCAATAGAGGCATGGTCGGAGTACATATAGTCGGTACACGCCATCACTACGAAGAAAATAGCCAGAACCGTAGAGACAGACGCCAGCAGTAGACAGCCGTCTGCTACAACTATGGGAGAGCAAGCGCAGCCTGCTAAAGCGTTAGAAACGTCAACGCCTCAATACGACACTACTGCATAGGATCGCTGCTCTTGCAGAGGAAGCAAACGACTATGCAAGCAAATTGGCTACCGAGGGTTGGGTCAAGTTCTGCAGTTCACTTCAGAACACACTGAGCACCGCGAAAACTTGGTCCATCCTAAGAAATATTCTTGATCCAGACAAGTCTAAATCCACGACAAGCAGAACACTGCAGAAAATCGCAGAAACATTTCCGGGCACGGACGACGACCTCGTGAAAGCCCTCAAGGAGAGATATATTGGCGATAGTCCACCAAGTAACTCGGCTAATCACATGAGTTACAGTGGAGCTACAAATGAGAAACTAGACGAGCCGATAACAGAGGAGGAGGTCTTTGCGGCAGCTCAGGCAGCCAAGAGGAACACAGCCCCCGGTGAAGACCAAATTACGAATGCTATGATAAGAAACCTTAGCGACAAAGCCATCGAAGGCATGACAAAACAATTCAATGAACACTATTGGCTCAAAGGAAAGGTCCCTGCAGAATGGAAAACCGCCAAAATTATAACCATTCCGAAACCCGGAAAAAAGCCCTCCCTGCCGGCGCTCAGACCTATATCACTTACGTCATATATGGGGAAGCTTTTCGAACGGGTCATTCAGACCAGACTTCAGAATTTCATAGAGGACAGGGGGCTGTTTCCGGCCACCATGCTGGGCTTCCACAGTGGTCTCTCAACACAGGATGCTTTCCTCCTGATACAAGAAGAGGTCCTCAAGGGTGTTCCCAAAGGTGGAGAGCATTCGCTGCTTGCTCTAGACTTAAAGGGAGCTTTTGACAATATCTCTCATGAAGCTATACTCTCAGAGGTAAATATAATTGGTTGCGGGGAAAAGATATATAAATATATAAAAAAAATTTTCACCAATCGGGAGGCGACATTTGGTATCTCAAGCGTTAAGTCTGAGCCATTCCGAATGCCAAACAAGGGAACGCCTCAAGGAGCCATAATATCTCCTCTGTTGTTTAATATTGCCATGCGTCGACTCGCTCGGGCCTTGGATTGTGTACCACAGCTAGGTTATACCGTCTACGAGGACGACATTACTCTGTGGGCCACACGGGGGTCCCTGGCCAGCAAAGAGCAGACTCTGCCAGAGGTGGCACTGGCTGTCGAAAACTTTGCCAGAACCAGTGGTCTTAGCTGCGCACCCGAAAACTCAGAGGTGATCAGAATACACAGCAAAGGCTACAAAAGTAACGGAAGAATAGAAATTGAAATCGAAAAGCAGAAAATAAAAGAAGTCACCGTCGCCCGGATTCTGGGTTTCGGGGTTCAAAGCAACAGTAGGGCAAATCACACTATCGGTCTTCTTAAATCAGCAACTAAACAAGTGGCTAGAATGATTCAGAGGATCACCTTCCACAAAAAAGGCATGAAAGAAAGTGATACTGTCCGCTTAGTGCAGGCGCTCGTAATGAGCAAATTGACATACAGCTTGCCTTTCCACACGCTGAACAAGAGCGAGGAAGAGCGCGTAGATTCTATCATCAGAGGGGCTTACAAGACAGCATTAGGCTTACCGATAAGCACTCCGACACAGAGGCTTCTCGAGATTGGCCTGCATAACACGTACGCTGAACTGAAAGCAGCAACATTGATCTCTCAGCGCAACCACCTCAGCCAGACGAAGTCGGGAAGAGAGATACTGATGAGGGCGGGTATAACACCCCAACCCCAAAACTTGGACGAAAAGCTGGTGGACGTACCAGACCCAGTCCGACGACATATTTCGATCGCCCCTATCCCCAGGAACATGACCAAGGAGCGGCATCACGAAAGGCGAGAGGAGCGTGTAAAATGGATCAGAAAATTAGTTAGAGGCAATGAGAACGTGCTATACGTTGACGATACAAGGTATAACTGGAAGCGCTGCGTCGTCACAATGGTAAGCAGTGACACGAGAAGCATGGCGTCCAGCGCATCACTGTACACTACATCGATCACCAAACCGAGTGTTTCGCCATCGCATTGGCGATTAAAAGTCGAGACCACAGCGACGGCCAGACGTACATCCCCATACTCTCAGATTCGCAAGAGGCGTGCCGGCTATTCACGAAAGGCCGCCTCCCATTAAACATTTGCAAATTTTTAGGCAGCGAATTGAGCAACACTTGTAGGTTGGTCTGGTGCCCTGGACATGCAGGCCTAGAGGGTAACGAGAGGGCGGACGCTCTAGCTCGAGCGCTCACAAACCAAGCGGAGCAGCAGCCTTTCTCGCTGTTACCACCACCCAGCAACGACGGCTTTCGCGAGGAGGAGGAAAACGACCCGGCTCGGATGGCACCGCGAGAGCTTCTTGCTCACCAGCGATGCACGTGGCAGAAATATTGCGCCCCCCACAAATCTCTTAAAGGGAAGACGCCATAGACCTTCGTAAAATTCAAACGGGAGTTTATCCAAATTTATTACGACTGCACAAAAAGCATCCAACGTTGTATGGGCGCGAGTGTCCGTGGTGTCGCGACTTGCCACCGACCCTTTACCTTATCTCGTGGAGTTGTGCTGAACGGCCAAATGAACTCGATCGCTTACAGCGTATGTATAGAATGGAAAACTCTTTGGAGCAATGGGAGGCACTCCTCGCTAGCTCGGACCCGGAGGTGCAACTAGCACTCCTGGACCACGTCGAGCGGGCGGCGCAATGCAGTGAAGCCTTGGACATGGGGCCCCACCCATATAGCTCCTAAACCCCTTCTTTTTCAACCCAATAAAGTTATTTCTCTCTCTCTCTCTCTCCTTGGTGTCACACACTTCCGCTTTTACAAAGGTGCGCAAAAGCCGCTGACAATTTAGGGGGCCTCACCTTACGCAGGGGCATTGTTCACTGCCAGTGCCGTTCGTAATGATCGTAAAGGGTAGCGTGAGCACAGCGCGGTGAGAGACGTGAGCAACGGCTGGCATTGTCGGCATGACCACTTCTGTGGGCGTTATACGTCACCCTTGGTCTACGAGACCGTGCGCCAGTGAGCTAACGTGCTTTCTCAGAGACCATGCGGCCCCTCATTTAGTTGATGGTGTGGCCGCTAGACTTGGTAGTTTGAGGGACAGCCAATATCCCACCAACTGGTAGACAACACTCGTGCCCACGTCAGAGGGATCTGCGGGAACTCTGCTGCAGATGATTAAAGGCAACAAGAAAGCGGTGGTAGTAAGTATGGCTACTAGTAAGGTATGGGAGCAAGCTAATTGGTATTGCATGTCTTCAACAGCTGAAGCGCAAAAAGTTAACTACGGTTTTAGGAAACAACGAGGACAAGCACTTGTTTTCGTTGTTCCCTTAGAGAGATGGTACCTTTTTGCGCTTCAGCTTTTGAAATCACGGCTACTAGCACCGTTAGACCTGTAGTGGTTGTTTATCTTCATGAGGTGAACCAGAAGTTCAAAATGGCGACAAGCAGGTTTTTTTTTTCTGCTCCTGTGTGAAGCTGTCTCAGCTCTGCCCTCACACCACTTGTGAGGAATCCGCTGGCTGCGGTGTGAAACATCCCATTGCTTACACCAACTGTCAGAGAGGAGTGGTCTGCCAGATCCCCTTGACGCGCGGAAAGTATTATGCTGGGCAGAATGGCTGCTGTTTGAACGTACGAGTTAGAGAAAATAACCAAAATCGAAGAAGAGAACATGAACTTGCGCATCTTTCTGCGCACTGAAATATCGTCAAGTACCACTACAGTTTCATGAGGTGACTCTCCTCTGTAACATCTAGTACCAGACAGCATTTCAGTACCTAAGAGTCTTTTGCACCGGTAAGTTGGTTGATGAATGTGATAGTGACACGCCTATACAACCGTGGTCTACTGAGATTAGAATGATTGAGAAGTGGGTATGTAAGACCATGTTTACTATTGTGTGCACATGTCACTGTGCAGATCACTTGTATATATCACTCTATTTATGCTTGAAATAAATCGGCTGGTAATGCCGGCCACGTCGTCGTCTCCGGTGATCTCATTTTTGTGTGCTCTTTATTAGCGGCAGAATATCGTACAGTATGCAATTGACATTGTTCTAAGATGCAATTTTGCTGAAGCTATACAT
This sequence comes from Rhipicephalus microplus, assembly GCF_013339725.1. NCBI lineage: Eukaryota > Metazoa > Arthropoda > Arachnida > Ixodida > Ixodidae > Rhipicephalus > Rhipicephalus microplus. The sequence goes on along the minus strand of NC_051165.1, from coordinate 313,566,079 downwards.
TTCATACCACCAATACAGTCCACCGAGAACTCCCACCTGCTTCCCTCACATAGTGTAATGCCGCATACTGAATTACGCCTGAACTTCGACATCATGCACAAGGCGAGCGGCATGTGCCTAGTTTCTGTGAATATCTCACAGGAACCATCTTTGTCACACAAGGTTACTAAGCATTCATTTTTCAGGAATGAGCAGTACGCAGTTCTGAAATGCTCTGCTTTTTATTAGCATCATATTCTTCCATTAGCAGCCTTAACTTCCTTGTCACTGCCCTCGTACTTAACTTGCTTTGACGGTTCCTGTAGCGTTGACTGAAAAAGTACGTTCGCGGCGGGCGGGCATTCTCAAAAACCACACGATGGTTATTCATTATTAAACCGTCTGCCTGGAATTCGAGTTCTACACTGTGTGTGAACATTGACTACGTGTTCTTAGCGCGATAATAAATAGAAATAAACACACTAATTGAACGAACATAGAGAACATTTAGGGATCAGGGCGAACATTTTCGCAGACTTCAGCAGCAAACTCCGACAGAATTTTTTTAAACGCTCTTGAATGAGAGTGTTATACCTTTTAATTAAAAATTGGCAGTTCCCACGTACAGCGAAAATCGATGACATGCGAAGCACGAATGAGAAAGGTTGATATGTCACTTTAAAATCAGCACAACGTTACAAGGTGAAGGTAAATGATGCTCCACATGACTTTTGTGTCATCATTATCATGTTTAAATGTGTCGTTTAACTTTGTCATCTATTCACGTCACGTGATACCAAACTTAGTATAGGTGGAGCTAGCGAAACGACCGCGAGCACGCTATGAGCGTGGCATATTGTCATGTTTTTGCAGGACACGCATGTGAGAATTATGATGTTTGCACCAGTCATTGAATTCCGTCATTCATTGACGTCACATAACACCAAGTTTGGTATATGTGGGGCGAGCAAAACGGCCACGAGTGCATCATGAAGGGCCCAATATTCTCCAATGCAGCGTGGACGCGCGCTTACGCTGGGCACAGCGACACTGCGTTAGAAAAACGCGAGCACTCTATAGTCTGACGCCAGGCGCAACTGGCGCGACCAGCGTCCGTCAGCATTCAAGACAAGATGGATAAAGTAGATCAGTAACCATCTCTCAATGAAGGACTAAGATCTAGGGACGTTATGGAGGGTGCTACAATCACGCCACACGAAGGAGTGAAAAACATTGAGGCCCCTTAAGCTTCGCCTTTAAGAGTTAAACACGATAACGAAATCCGGTCCCTAGTGCGCCCTTCAAACGCAAAGTGCATACTTAATAATATTTTTTTTGTTACACACACACACGCACACACACGCGCGCGCGCGCGTGCGCGTGCGTGCGTGCGCAAGCGCGACATATCTGTGATAATGCAGTGACTGTGCAGTGTGGCCGCTTCCCTCCACCATAAAGAGAGAAGAGAGAAGAGAGAGAAGGAATGTAGGAAAGGTAGGGAGGTTAACTAGACTATGCGTCCAGTTTGCTACCCTACACATGGGGAGGCGAAGAGAGGAGTAAAAGAGAGAGAGAAGGATAGACACATGTCACATCACACACACAATGCCGAGTTTCACAGGCGGGTCTCTCAATGAAGTTGTTGACAAGTATCTCAGGAGGGCTCGTGTGGCTTTCTGTGCTGATGTGCTGCGCGACCAGACTCATAAGATCTTTGCTTCATTAAATGGCAAGTCATCGAGTCTATTCAAGGCACACTGGAGAGTCCGGCGATCTTCATCAAATCGGGCCCAGTGGCACAAGAGATGTTCAATAGTCTCTATACAGTTGCAGATTTCACACATGGATGAATCCGCCATGCCAATGCGATGGCTGAATGACTTAGTAAACGCTACCCCAGTCCACAGCCGGCACAGCATTGTAGCGTCACGTCGAGAAATCTTGGATGGCAGTTGTTTCTGAAGTAATGACTTCAGATTCTTAGGGCGTTGATTGGAGTTATGTTGAGAATTCCAGTGCGCAAGCGTGGCATTATGCGCGATGTGACGAAGTTCTCTAGCTGCGTCTACTCTTGACAAGGGTATTGACAGTGTGGGCGCTCCATCGTGGGCACATCGGGCAGCGTCGTCGGCGAGGTGGTTACCACTGATGCCACAGTGGCCTGAAAGCCATTGTAAAACAATGTCGTGTCCTTGATCAGCAGCGCGATGACAAATTTCATTAATACGATACACCATCTGGTGGTAGTTTCCACGTCGTAGACTTCGCACGCATTGAAGGGCTGCCCTGAAGTCACAGAAAATGGCACATATACTAGGGGATTCTTGCGTAACAAACTCCACGGCACCTCGAAGAGCGGCGAGCTCGGATCCCGTAGATGTCGTGACGTGTGATGTCTTGAATTTGACGGTAATTGATCGAGATGGTATGACAAAGGCACCTGTCGAACTTTCCGAGACCAAACCGTCCGTGTAAACATGAATTCGGTTAGCATATGACAAATGCAAAAGGTACAGTGAGATCTGCTTGAGGGCTGCAGATGACAGGCTTGCCTTTTTAGATATCCCCGGCACTTCAAGGTGCACAGTCGGTCTTTTCATGCACCACTCTGGAGATAGTGGTATGATTGCGGGCGAGAATCTCCACGAGATGGAATTCTGGTTAGCCGCAACAACTTTGGAAAACGCCTCCTTTGGTCTTTCTAGTGGCAAGCTAGCAAGGTGATGGTTAGGCACTCTGGATATGTGACGGATATGTGTCCGGAGTGTGTCAACAGTTATATATGTCGTGATCGGATGTTCTTTAGCAATACCAATTGTTGCTAACGTATTAGCGCACCGAGGTAGCCTCAAGCATGTGCGGAGGACTTGGCCTTGAATGCTTTGCAGGACACTGATGTTAGTTTTTCTGGCGTTGGAAAGCACGGGCGGGCTATAGAGCGAATATCCCAAGAAGAGCCCTCTGTGCAGCTGAAGCATAGATGACACTGATGTGTCCCACGTTTTACAAGCGAGAAATCTCATCACGTGTGTGATAGAGCTGAGTCTCTTCTTCAAGTGCGAGATGTGAGCACTCCACGAGAGATCTCTGTCGATAATGACACCCAGGAATCGATGACGCCTCATATACGAAAGGTTCACGTTGTCGATAGAAACAGGATAACAGATCATGGGCTTGCGGGTAAAAGGGACTAAGGCGCACTTCTCGGTGGAAATTGTGAGGCCTCGAGCATAGAGGTACGTCGACGTTATTCTCGCTGCCTTTTGGACCCGAGCGCGTACCTGGAGTCGTGTCACTGCTGAAGCCCAGATACATATATCATCAGCGTATGTAGATATATTGACTGATCGAGGTAGGCTTTGTACAAGGCCAATGATCGTGAGGTTATACAGCGTAGGGCTGAGAACCCCGCCTTGTGGAACGCCAAGAGTGGTGTAATGATCAATGGTGTGGCCTTCCGCAGTGAGCACGAAGAAGGATCTCCTCTGCTGGTAGCTCCGAATGCATCGAAACCTTTCTCCACCGATTCCAATGTTCGCCAAGGCATCTAGGATGGCATCGTGCGTTACGTTGTCGTATGCACCTTTCACATCGAAGAACATTGCAACTGAGATGCGCTTGAGGTATTTCTGTTGTTGCACAGAGGTTACGAGGTCGATGACATTATCAATAGAAGAGCGGCCTCTTCGAAAACTAGCCATGGCCTCTGGGTATATATTATAGCGTTCAAGGTACCACTCGAAACATGTCAGAACCATTCTTTCCATTATTTTCCCTACGCAGCTGGATAGCGCAATGGGTCGATATGATGCCAGATCAAGCGGCGACTTTCCTGGTTTGAGTATTGCTACCAAGCGGCTGGATTTCCACCTTTCTGGAACGACGCCATCGTTCCATGACTGGTTGTAGCATTTTAGTAGCTGGTCTCGACCGCGTCTTCCAAGATGGCATAAAGCAGCGTATGTAATACCGTCCGGCCCAGGTGATGATGAACGTCTGAGGTGGCTAGAGCTGCATCCAGTTCCTCGAGTGAGAAAAGCATATTCAGTTCAGAAACTACTGCTACAGGAACATCCCCGAGAACTTCGTCACTCATGGTAACTATGAAAAGTCTCACAAAGCCTCAAAGATGGCAGCAAATTATCTAGCGTTTGCTGTTTGCTTGATCAACGCAACAACTTCACAGCGCCTCTGGAAAGGCATGATATGTTTTCCGATAGATGGACATAGTTGTCCATTTTTAGAGCTGTATGAAAATTCCTGTGTGTTTTTAGCGGCGATGGCTCCGCTATCCGAGCCTTTTTGAACGTAGTTTGATGGCCTCCCAAATGCGCCTAGAAATCGCCGAATGGGCTCGTATTCGTCGTGACACCTGTCGAACAAAATACGTTAAGGAGACACCTTTCACTACATGCCATTTATGTAGTGTTTTTTTCCACTGCGGCTGCTAGTAACATCGTGACTTTGTGGTAGGACATGTGCATGCCGTGCGGACGGCCTAGGTTCAATCCTAGATGTGACTGAAAATTTGTTGTGTGTTTTGTTTGTTTATTTCTTAATTTCTCTCTCACGAACAATTTTTCCTCAAAACTAATGGTGCCGACGCCGACGGCGGAATTTCTGTGCCACGAGATCGCGTCAATAACATCACGAAAGAAAGGTGAGTGGCCAAGCCGGAAGAGCTGTTTCGGCATCGTTTCTGAAAGGGCGGGTTAAAAGTGCAAGGCAAGGTTACCAGTGTCAATACAGTCAAGCCTAATGAATACAACGAGCTGAACACTTAAATCGCTGCCCAGAGCACGAAATACATCGCCCAGAGTCAAGCAGGGCAGACCGCTTGTATTTCTAGCGCGAGTGAGTTCTTCCCTCTCGGAATATTAGCGCAGTGCGATTGTCGGAAAGATGTTCCAGCATTTCGCGGCACGTATTCGACCATTCATACCACTCCATTTTGCGAAGTCAAATACTGCTTTCTAACAGTAGCATGAGTTCAAAGATGAAAACAAAGTTGTATAGCTTGCCGACTCAGGTGATCCTACGGGCTCATTGGTAAACGATATATACCCCATCCAAGACGGGAATACATACAGCATCCAAGACGAGACAAAGCGAAGAACACACAACTCACTTGCACAGCGCTAACTGTCGGCAAATTAAAATTCGAAGTTGGTGCTGTGTACATGTGTTTTGTGTCATTCGTTTTTTATAGGACGCGCTAAGCTTTTGAAGGCATGGATAGGCACCACGATGTCGTTTACTATGACAACAGCGCCGTTAGTACACTGTATAGAGGCGGAAACATCCACTGCGTAGATGCTTCAAGACGAGTTAGTGCCAACGCTGCAGAACGTCAGTGCCGAGAGAAGTGCGACCATGTCACCACGCGGAAATTCCTTGCTGCGGTGGTGTAGTGGCTACGGTACTCAGCTGCTGACCCGCAGGTCACGGGATCGAATTCCGGCTGCGGCGGCTTTATTTCCGATGGAGGCGAAAATGCTGTAGGCCTGTGTGCTCAGATTCCGGTGCACATTAAAGAATCCAAGGTGTTAAAAATTTCCGGAGCCCTCCAGTACGGCGTCTTTCATAATCATCTGATGGTTTTGGGAAGTTAAACCCCACATATCAATTGAAGCACACGGAAATCAAGTTGGAGGTATGATTTTCCAACAGTGGAAGCTCTTATAAAATCACAGCAATGGTCACGCGCGCCGTAATTCTCCACCGCCTCCGCCAGTGTGAGTAACTACTATCACACGAAATAATACAAAGGGATCCGAAAGTGGGCCACCTGCGTGCCAACCCCGCACCCTACCATTGAGCTACGCCGTTGCTTAAAACTCTCTTACAAATCGGACTCAGGCGGGCTTGTTACGAGAAATTCATTACGAGTAGGTCGTAAAATGACTCCCCCCGCCTCATTTGGAAAAAGCTTCATGCGTGATTCTCTATTCTCATCAGGCATAGCAAAAAATGGCAGCATATCCACGGAGTGAATGATGGAGAGTGGGGCGAAGAATTCGTCCGTTCATTCGTTCTTGCTTCCGTCCGTCCATGCGTCCGTCAGTATGACCGTCCATGCGTCCATCAGCCCGTCCGTGCATGCGTCTGTTCTTGCATATGTTCCTGCGTTCGTCCATGCAGCCGCCCCTTCGTCCGTTATTGCGTCCATCCATGCATCTGTCTATGTGTCCGTTCGTCCATCTTTTCAACACTCCAAGTACCACCATCTCGCATCTTTTCATCATATATTCCCCATATAGAAGCACCGCCATCCAGCGGACATTCCAAGGACTAAACGAGCGGTGGCACACGCACACTTCCTTACGGCTTGCGCTTCGGGTCCACTTCCCACCTTTAACCACCTCGAGTTCATGGTATATACTAGTTCACTGTATTCATTGCACTGCGGCCGAACGCTCGCTAAACCTTTCGAAAACCAAGAAGGTTACGCCCAGCGAATATGACAGCAAACTTTTTCAGTCAGATAGTGCTCAATGTACATGCCAATGGCTGCTATTGGGAAATGAGAGGCGGAGAATTTGGCTTTTACTTTCTTACGGCTTGCGCTTCGTATCTACTTCCCATTTTTAACCACCTCGAGTTCATTCATGGTATATACAAGTTCATTGTATTCATGGCACTGCGGCTCAACGCTCGCTAAACCTTTCTAAAGCTAAGGAGGTTACACCCTGCGAGTATAACGTAGCAACCCTTTCTTGTCAAATAGTGCTCAATGTACATGCCAATGGCTGCTAATGGTGATCGCAGCCTGCGCGTTAACTTAAAGCCGAATGCTCCTGTCTTTCATTCTCCATTAGTAGCCATTGACATGTACATTGAGCACTATTTTTTATTGTTCAACATCGCACAGAAGAAGTCTCTCACCGGCACCACCTTGGAGGTCAAAATGTTATACCGCTATTTCGGGTGTGTTCCACTGGTGGTTACGTACTACGAGGGACAGACAAGCCACGCCATAAGGAGCTTCGCCCCTAAAAAAAAAAAAAAAAAACGGCAGGCGTGTGCGTTTATACTGCGCAGTGCAGCAACAGCGAAAGCTGACAGAGTGTCTTTTCTAGAGCCATTTTTTTTTCATATTTTGGTTAACTGCTACAGCAACGTATACACGGTGCCTAATACGCCATAAATCTTAATGGTAATGGAGTGGGAGGTATTCACAATGCCATTACCCGTCAAGCTTCGGAGAAGCGTGGTGTTGCTACACACGTGCAAATATTTTTCTGAAATGTTTTCATGCTGTGTCTGACGACAGTGAATAATTATTAAGTTAACCCTCCAAAGGTAGTACCTAAAAAGTACTAACGCCAGCGTTAAGTGTGACGCGCGATGATCATGTGTTTTTGTTTCTTTTTTGCTTCCCTATACATAACTTTATTTCAACCGTAGGAATTTTATGATCTGTGCGTCTAATTCAGGAAATTTATGTAAAGTTTACTGCTTCCTAAACGTAGACACAAGTCACGAACGAATAATAAGGACAACTGTAACCTTTTTGAGTTTAAGTTCTGGCCTTAAAGGGAACCTGCAACAATTTTTGACCATGTTCAAAATACGCTGGCGACTGGTAGTAGATGCTTCCGAAAATACGGTAGCCAAATATCACATCGCAGCGCACAGAATTCACAATAATAAGTAGTTCTTCTTCCCCTACTCAAGCGGGAGAAGAAGGACTACCTTTACTGCCCGGTGGTCACCTCAGGGGATCACCTGATAACTCCTGAACTAATATTGCAAATTTTTGTTTTCATGGAAAGTTTGACATTTTTACAGCGAAAGCTGTTATGAGATCACAACTCGGGTCATGCGCAGTTGTCGGCCGCCGCCGCTAGTGTCCGTAACCACATTGCGCGAAATTAGAAAAAAAAAACCCTAGAAATAAAGACGCAGTGAGGCTTTAAACCCGGGTCTGCTGGGTGGCAGCCCAGTATTCTACCACTGAGGTAGACTGGTGCTTGTGACTTGTTGGCAAACTTGCCTCAGGCAAGCAGGAAATCAATCGCGTTAACACGATTTATAAAGCGTTTTAAAACAGCAAAAGAACAACCAGTCATCACACAATGCAAATAGCGTAATGAGTGGTCCGTCCAATGCTCCAACCCATTACAAGAACTTGTTCTTCATTCCCTAATAACTGTGGCACATACCCACTTCAGCCACCATTCCTCACTGTCCGTAGCCACTGAATGAACGATTGGCATGAAGATTCTTGCAAGTGTTTAGGGGATTACCACGCTTCTCAGAAGAATGACAAAAATTGCACAGAGAATCCCGGCCTACTACCCAAAACAATATTAAAAATGCCCTATCGGGTATCAAGCAAGTGCGCTTGCAGTTGTTACCTAATGAGTGTTTTGAAAAGGCACTAAAAGGCCTTACTTCTAGCTTTCACTATGACTGTACTGCGCCTTCCGCGCAGGCCTGGCGTTTTTTTTTTTCAGCAAACCTCTGTTTCTCGTCAAAAAGGAAGTTGCGTGTAGGAAAGAGTTAACAAGAACGTAAATCAGTAGCTTTTCGAGCAACATGAAGTAATACATGAATAACACAGGCATTATATAACTGTCATTGTGAAGCTTCACGAATGTGTCATGTTTGCCCCATCTGCTGATTCTCAGCACTCAAGCAAATGTGATGGACACCTCTAATCAGAAAATCAGCACACCGCTCCCGCATAGGTAGCACGTGTGGATGGTAGTGTCCACAAAAGCACAGAAAGGCTTCATCCAACTGATATATTGCTCCTCTGTCGTCTGGAGCGATAGCTGCGGCCTGCGCCGCTTCTTTGCCATATTACGCCAAATAACGACTTCTGCGTATACGGCCCTCATGAATTATTTCTTAGCCTTTAGAGGTAGGCGGTGAAGTATCATAGACACACGTTGTTATGCCTTCAGTATTTCGGCTACGAGCAACGCAGTGCCTGACGTGATTGACTGATTCCTAGGGGCGCATCTCCCAAAGCCGTTGGTCTCTCCACGTATGTCTCTTTGTGACTGGTTCATAACCACCTATGTATGACTCACTCAGAAGGTGGCGCTAGTGTGAGTGACAGACAGACAGACGCATCTATGAACGTACGCATAGATGAACGGACGGATACGTGGACAGACACATGAACGGGTGGACCTTATTGCAAATGACTACATCGTGCAGCACAAGCTTTCCAAGTACGCACTTATACTCAATTGTATTCATGTGCAACCTATACCACGATCCGAGGGACGAGCATAGACTTACCGCCGTATTCTGGAACTTCCCTTCACTCTACGCTTCACCTTGACTTGAAAATGTTGATGGGAGCGCCGCCTTTTGGCAGACCAAGTCACCGCATATCAGCGATAATATGCAGCAATTCCTGAGAAGCGCAGCGTCAATTTCAGCGGAGGAGCGGTGCAGTGCTCAACTCAGTCAAGTGAAGGACGAAATTCGAGTCAAGGAGCGTTTGTGAATACAGGGGTTAGTGTTTAGAAACTGCACACTTCAGCTAGTACAAGAACCTCTCTCGCTTCATTTCACGGACTATAAAACCATAATAATGAACACTCTAAGGCAAAAGGGTGTTAAAAGGGTCTGTGGTGTGTCCATTTGGGGACTAATGGGGCTGCCACAACCATTATTCTCTTTAAGAACTAACGAAACCGGGTCTAACGGTTAGTCCACTCCAGGGACTAACAGTTAGTCCACACATTTACACCTTAGTGAGTAACCGTTACTCCCACAGTTCACCCCAAAGGACTAACATTTAGTCCTCACATTTGCGCCTAAGTCAACGGTTCATCCCCACATTTACACCTTACCGGGTAATCGTTAGTCTTTACAGTTGCGCCTCGCCGGACGAACGGTTCATCCACTCAATTACTTTCCCCAGTTCAAACACTGTTTTTTCATTTATTTTCCGTCAGGCCTAATACTTTTCTCGCCTGTTTTTCTGCGCAGTGACCAACAAATAGCGCAGAAAAAAACACGCGAATAAGTAGTTGGCTACCTATGTGTGACTCCTTTCGCAGTCACGGCAACAACGAAAGACCAAAGTGAGAGATCGAAGTCTTTTATTTTCCTACATACACATGAAGTTTCTCCATTACTTTAAGTGAATTCATGGTGAAGTGTACAAGTCCAGTCTCGTTGTCACATCTTGTTCCTTCCTTGTGGAGCTCCTCCGACGGAAGCGATAGATGACAGGCATTGCAGACGCCAGCGTACGCCGCCTTCTGCCTGTTGTGTTCCCACGGCTGCACGTACAATAAGATTGTTAATATAGTTAGACACACGTGACAGAAGATGAAGACGCACGCATATTACAAATACGTGCAAGTTAGTACAAAAATATTCGTGTAAAATATGACACACAAAAACCTTTAACTTTACATCTCGTACAGTCCTTCAGAAGCTGCTCAGACGAAAGAGATGAACGACAGGTATCACAGACGCCAGCGCACACAGCCCCCAGCATGGTGTGCGCCCACGGCTGCACAACAAATATGTAAAATAGTGAGTCACACGTGACAGAGGATGAATACGAATGCATATGAAAAATATGTGCAAGGTGAAATAAAAACATACATGACATATGACATGCTAATAATTTCACCGTGATGTCACACATCGTCAAAGACTCATTTCGATCCCCGTAGCGCAACAGCTCAGGAGCGGCGGCGCAGCCACAACTCCGCGAACTACCATGTAGCCAACAAGTCGGTGAGTTCTATACTCCGTTTCATACATCAGGTGCAACGCTGTGAAGGCTAGGCAAGTAGTCCGTAAAGAAAACACGAGGAGTTGCTCCGCGCGCTTTCGTAGCCGAGTGGTCATTCTTTCGTCGGCACTCACGCGCGTCGGACGCAAGAATCATGTGCTCCGTAGGAGCGGCGTTGCGGCACATACTAGCCCGCTGGGTACAGGATGACCGACGACTAAGACGCAAGGATATGAGATTATTTTGCCACCACTGCCCAAGGGACGCGTCGCGCAAAACACCGTGTTTTTTAACACGGTGATGTGCGCGGCAGACCGTATCGGAGTCGAAGATTTCCGAGACGCGCTCGGACCTACAGGTACTGCTGCCGGAGGTGTTGGCACTGGGGGCCTACCAGATAAATCATGTCTGGGCAGTCACCATGAACAACGCGGACGCTACGAAACGCTTGCTTCATTAAATGGCCGGTCATCGAGTCTATTCAAGGCACACTGCCTTGAATAGACTCCGGCGATCTCATCCGGCGATCTTCATCCGGCGATCTTCATCCGGAATAGAGTCCGGCGATCTTCATCAAATTGGGCACAGTGGCACAAGAGATGTTCAATAGTCTCTATACAGTTGCAGCTTTCACACATGTATGAATCCGTCATGCCAATGCAATGGCTGAATGACTTAGTAAACGCTACCCCAGTCCACAGCCGGCACAGCATTGTAGCGTCACGTCGAGAAATCTTGGATGGCAGTTGTTTCTGAAGTAATGAATTCAGATTCTTAGGCCGTTGATCGGAGTTATGAGGAGAATTCCAGTGCACAAGCGTGGCATTATGCGCGATGTGACGAAGTTCTCTAGCTGCGTCTACTCTTGACAAGGGTATTAACAGTGTGGGCGCTCCATCGTGGGCACATCGGGCAGCGTCGTCGGCGAGGTGGTTACCACTGATGCCACAGTGGCCCGGAAACCATTGTAAAACAATGTCGTGTCCTTGATCATCAGCGCGATGACAAATTTCATTATACGATACACCATCTGGTGGTAGTTTCCACGTCGTAGACTTCGCACGCATTGAAGGGCTGCCTTGGAGTCACAGAAAATGGCCCATCTACTAGGGGATTCTTGCGTAACAAACTCCACGGCAGCTCGAAGAGCGGCGAGCTCGGATCCCGTAGATGTCGTGACGTGTGATGTCTTGAATTTGACGGTGATTGATCGAGATGGTATGACAAAGGCACCTGTCGAACTTCCCGAGACCGAACCATCCGTGTAAAGATGAATTCGGTTAGCATATGACAAATGCAAAAGGTCCAGTGAGATCTTCTTGAGGGCTGCAGATGACAGGCTTGCCTTTTTAGATATCCGCGGCACTTCAAGGTGCACAGTCGGTCTTTTCATGCACCACTCTGGAGATAGTGGTATGGTTGCGGGCGAGAATCTCCACGAGATGGAATTCTGGTTAGCCGCAACAACTTTGGAAAACGCTGCCTTTGGTCTTTCTAGTGGCAAGCTAGCAAGGTGGTGGTTAGGCACTCTGGATATGTGACGGATATGTGTCCGGAGTGTGTCAACAGTTATATATGTCGTGATCGGATGTTCTTTAGCAATACCAATTGTTGCTAACGCATTTGCGTACCGAGGAAGCCCCAAGCATGTGCGGAGGACTTGGCCTTGAATGCTTTGCAGGACACTGATGTTAGTTTTTCCGGCGTTGGAAAGCACGGGCGGGCTATACCGCAAATATCCCAAGAAGAGCGCTCTGTACAGCTGAAGCATAGATGACACTGATGTGTCCCACGTTTTACAAGCGAGAAATCTCATCACGTGTGTGATAGAGCTGAGCCTCTTCTTCAAGTGCAAGATATGAGCACTCCACGAGAGATCTCTGTCGATAATGACACTCAGGAATCGACGACGTCTCATATACGAAAGGTTCACGTTGTCGATAGAAACAGGATAACAGATCATGGGCTTGCGGGTAAAAGGGACTAAGGCACACTTCTCGGTGGAAATTGTGAGGCCTCGAGCATGGAGGTACGTCGATGTTATTCTCGCTGCTTTTTGGATCCGTGAGCGTACCTGGAGTCGTGTCACTGCTGAAGCCCAGATACATATATCAGCGTATGTAGATATATTAACTGACCGAGGTAGGCTTTGTACAAGGCCAATGATCGTGAGGATAAACAGCGTAGGGCTGAGAACCCCACCTTGTGGAACGCCACGAGTGGTGTAATGATCAATGGTGCGGCCTTCCGCAGTGAGCTCGAAGAAGGATCTCCTCTGCAGGTAGCTCCGAATCCATCGAAACATTTCTCCACCAATTCCAATGTTCGCCAAGGCATCTAGGATGGCATCGTCCGTTACGTTGTCGTATGCACCTTTCACATCGAGGAACATTGCAACCGAGATGCGCTTGATGTATTTCTGTTGTTGCACAGAGGTTACGAGGTCGATGACATTATCAATAGAAGAGCGGCCTCTTCGAAAACCAGCCATGGCCTCTGGGTATATATTATAGCGTTCAAGGTACCACTCGAGAATTGTCAGAACCATTCTTTCCATTATTTTCTCTACGCAGCTGGATAGCGCAATGGGTCGATATGATGCCAGATCAAGCGGCGACTTTCCTGGTTTGAGTATTGCTACCAAGCGGCTGGATTTCCACCTTTCTGGAACGACGCCATCGTTCCATGACTGGTTGTAGCATTTTAGTAGCTGGTCTCGGCCGCGTCTTCCAAGATGGCATAAAGCAGCGTATGTAATACTGTCCGGCCCAGGTGATGATGAACGTCTGCAGGTGGCTAGAGCTGCATCCAGTTCCTTGAGTGAGAAAAGCATATTCAGTTCAGAAACTCGTGCTACAGGAACATCCCCGAGAACTTCGTCACTCATGGTAACCATGAAAAGTCTCACAAAGCCTCACAGATGGCAGCACATTATCTAGTGTTTGCTGTTTGCTTGATCAACGCAACAACTTCTCTGCGCCTCTGAAAAGGCATGATATGTTTTCCGATAGATGGACATAGTCGTCAATTTTTAGAGCTGTTTCAAAGTTCCTGTGTGTTTTTAGCGGCGATGGCTCCGCTATCCCAGCCTTTTTGGACGTAGTTTGATGGCCTCCCAAATGCGCCTAAAAATCGCCGAATGGGCTCGTTTTCGTCGTGACACCTGTCGAACAAAATAAGTTAAGGAAACACCTTTCACTACATGCCATTTATGTAGTGTTTTTTTCCACTGCAGCTGCTAGTAACATCGTGACAGTGTGGTAGGACATGTGCGTGCCCTGCGGACGGCCTGGGTTCAATCCTAGATGGGACTGAAGATTCGTTGTGTGTTTTGTTTCTTTATTTCTTGATTTCTCTCTCACGAACAATTTTTCCTCAAAACTAATGCTGCCGACACCGACGGCGGAATTTCTGTGCCACGAGATCGCGTCAATACCATCAGAAAAGAAAGGTGAGCGGACAAGCCAGCAGAGTTGTTTCGGCATCGTTTCTGAAAGGGCGCGTTAAACGTGCAAGGCAAGGTTGGCAGCGTCAATACAGTCAAGCCTTATGAATACAACGAGGTGAACACTTAAATCGCTGCCCAGAGCACGAAATACATCGCCAAGAGTCAAGCATGGCAGACCGCTTGTATTTCTAGCGCGAGTGAGTTCTTCCCTCTCAAAATATTAGCGAAGTGCGATTGCCGAAAAGATATTCCAGCATTTCGCGTCACGTATTTGACCGTTTATACCACTCCATTCCGCCAAGTCAAAGACTGCTTTCTGACAGTAGCCTTCTGTGTTCAATGACGAAAACAAAATTGTATACAGCTAGCTGACTCAGGTGATCCTGTGGGCTCATTAGTAAATGACATATACCGCATCCAAGACGGGAATATATACAGCATTCAAGACAAGGCAAAGCGAAGACCACACAACTCACATGCACATCACTATAACTGTCGGAAAATTAAAATTCAAAGTTGGTGCTGTGTACTTGTGTTTTGTGTCATTCGGTGTTTCTTTATTGGATGCGCTAAACATTTGAAAGCATGGATAGGCACCACGACGTCGTTTACTATGACAACAGCGCCGTCAGTACACTGTATAGAGGCGGCAACTATGGTGCGGGAACATCCGCTGCGTAGACGCCTCAAGATGATTTAATGCCAGCGCTGCTAAACGTCAGTGTCGAGAGAAGCGTGACCATGTCACCACGCGGAAATCCCCCGCCGCAGTGGTCTAGTGGCTACCGCACTCGGCTGCTGACCCGCAGGTCGCGGGATCGAATCTCGACTGCGGCTGCTGTATTTCCGATGGAGGCGAAAATGCTGTAGGCCCATGTGCACGTTAAAGAATCCCAGGTGTTCGAAATTTCCGGAGCCCTCCACTACGGCGTCTTTCATATTCATATGGTGGTTTTGGGACGTTAAATCTCACATATAAATTAAAGCACGCGGAAATCGAGTTGGGGGTAGGATTTTCCTACAGCGGAAGCTCTTATAAATTCACAGCATTGGTCACGCGCGCCGTATTTGTCCACCACCTCCGCCAGTGTGAGTAACTACTATCACACGAAATAATACAATGGGATCCGAAAGTGGGCCCCCTGCGTGCCAACCCCGCACCCTACCATTGAGCTACCCCGGTGCTTGAAACTCTCTTGCAAATTGGCCTTAGGCAGGCTTGTTGTCGGGAAAAGAACAACCACGCGTTAGACAACGTGAAATTCATTACTAGTGGGTCGTCGAAGGACTCCCCCTTCCCCATTTTACAAAAGCTTCAAGTGTAATTCTTGATTCTCACAAGGCATTGCGAAAACAAAAACGCCAGGCGTATGTGTTTATACCGCGCCGCGCAGCAACAGCGAAAGCTGGAAGAGTGGCTTTTCTAGAGCCCTTTTTTTTCATTGTTGGTTAACTACTACAGCAACGCATACACGCTGGCTATTACGCCATAAATCATAATGCTTATGTAGTGGGAGGTATCCACAATGCCAATCTTCGTCAATCTTCGGAGAAGCGTGGTGTCACTGCACACGTGCAAAATTTTTCTGCAATTTTTTTATGCTGTGTCTGACGACACTGAATAATTATTAAGTTAACGATCTAAAGGTAGTACCTGAAAAGTACTGACGCCAGCGTTAAGTGTGACACGCTATGATCATGTGTTTTTGTTTCTTTTTGCTTTCCTATTCATAACTTTATTTCAGCCGTAGGAATTTTATAATCTGTGCGTCTAATTTATGAAATTTATGTAAAGTTTACTGCTTCCTAGACGTAGACACAAGTCACGAACGAATAATTAGGACAACTGTAACCTTTTTGAGTTTAAGTTCTTGCCTTAAAGGGGACCTGCAACAATTTGTGACCATGTTCAGCATCTACTGCTGGCGACTGCAGTAGATGCTCCCGAAAATACGTTAGCCAAATATCACATCGCAGCGCACAGAATTCACAATAATAAGCAGTTCTTCTTCCCCCACTCCAGCGGGAGAAGGAGGACTACCCTTACTGCATGGTGGTCACCTCAGGGGATCACCTGATAACTATTGAACTAATATTGCTAATTTTTGTTTTCATGAAAATTTTGCCATTTTTACAAAGAAAGCTGTTGTGAGATCACAACTCGGGTCATGCGCAGTTGTCCGCCGCTGCCACTAGTGTCCGTAACCACATCGCACGAAATTAGAAAAAAAAACATTACCTAGAACTAAAGACACAGTGAGGCTTTAAACCCGGGTATGTTGGGTGCCAGCTCAGTATTCTGCCACTGAGCTATACGCTGATGCTTGTGTCTTGTTGGCATACTTGAATAAGGCAGGCTTGATGTCAGGAAAGTAATCGTGTTAATAAGACTTATAAAGCATTTTAAAACAGCAAAAGAACAACCAGTCATCGCACAATGCAAATAGCGTAATGAGTGGTCCATCCAATGCTCCAACCAATTACAAAAGCTTGTTCTTGTTTTCCTATTAACTGTGGTGCATACCCACTTCAGCCACCATTCCTCACTGTCCGTAGCCACTGCATGAACGATTGGTACGAAATTTCTTGCAAGTGTTTAGCGGATACCACGATTTTCAAAAGAATGACGAAAATTGCACAGAGAATCCCAGCCTGCTACCCGAAACAATAATATTAATGCCCTAATGGGTATAAAGGAAGTGCGTTTGCAGTTGTTACCTAATGAGTGTTTTGAAAAGGCTCTGAAAGGCCGCACTTCTAGCTTTCGCTGTGACTGTACTGCGCCTTCCACGCAGGCCTGGCGTTTTTTTTTTCAGCAAACCTCTGTTTCTCGTCAAAAAGGAAGTTGCGTGTAGGAAAGAGTTACCAAGAACGTAAATCAGTAGCTTTTCGATCAATATGAATACATGAATAACACGGGCATTATATAACTCTCATTGTGAAGCTTCACCAATGTTGCATGTTTGCCCCATCTGCAGATTCTCGGCACTCAAGCAAATGTGATGGACACCTCTAATCGGAAAATATGTGCACCGCTCCCGCCTAGTAGCCCGTGTAGATGGTAGTGCCCACAAAAGCACAGAAAGGCAGCATCCAACTGATATATTGCTCCTCTGTCGTCTGGAGCGATAGCTGCGGCCTGCGCCGCTTCTGTGCCATATTACGCCAAATAACGACTTCTGCGTATACGGCCCTCATGAATTATTTCTTAGCCTTTAGAGGTAGGCGGTGAAGTATCGTAGACACACGTTGTTATGCCTTCAGTATTGCGGCTACGTGCAACGCAGTGCCTGACGTGATTGACTGATTTTTAGAGGTGCATCTCCCAAAGCCGTTGGTCTCTCCACGTATGTCTCTTTGTGACTGGTTCGTAACCACCTATGTATGACTCACTCAGAAGGTGGCGCTGGTGTGAGTGACAGACAGACAGACGCACGGATGGATGAACGTACGCATAGATGAACGGACGGATGCATGGACAGACGCATGGACGGGTGGACCTTATTGCAAATGACTACATCGTGCAGCACAAGCTTTCCAAATACGCACTCATACTCAGATGTAATGATGTGCAACCTACCAAAATCCGAGGGACGGGCATAGACTTAACGCCGTATTGTATAACTTCCCTTCACTCAACGCTTCACCTTGACTTGAAGAAGTCGATGGGAGCGCTGCCTTTTGGCAGACCAGGTCACCACATACCAGCGATAATATGCAGCGATTCTTGAGAAACGCAGTGTCAATTTCAGCGGAGCAGCGGTGCAGTGCTCAACTCAGTCAAGTGAAGGACGAAATTCGAATCAAGCAGCGATTGTGAATACAGGGGTTAGTGTTTGGAAACTACGCACTTCAGCTAGTACAAGAACCTCTCTCGCTTCATTTCACGGACTTTAAAACCTGAATAATGAAGGGACCTCACAATCAAGCCATGATAGCAACGAACAAACAAAAATAATCAACAAAGAAATGCAACAACAAACGAACAGGAATAAAATAAAAGTTGATTTTTATGTTATACCCACCGTCATACACATTTCTAATGATGTAATGGGCTAATTTTCAAGGGAGAGTTACACTTTACCGATGTTCTTCCTCTCTTGACTTTCGCCCACTTGGGAACATTTTGTTTATATGGCATGATTTCTTTCTAAAAATAAAGCTTTCTCTTCCGGCCTTCGCCACTCTTTAGAGCGAAGGTTTTATTAGGTTCACGGAGATGTGTGGTTGAAATGGCTGCCTTGTTCTGCTGACTTGAAGCACACAACATTCACTGATTCATTTAGGCATATTGAGTGCGTCGGAAATTCATGAATTAATTTGTGCATAGGAACCATTCTTGTTCTTTTATCATAGTGCGTGTGCGACAGATTCACAGAAATTTACTATAACTTTTAGGAGGCCAACGAGGTTGATTGATTGATACGTGGGGTTTTACGTCCCAAAACCACCATATGATTACGAGAGATGCCGTAGTGGAGGGCTCCGGAAATTTCGACCACCTGGGGTTCTTTAACGTGCACCCAAATCTGAGCACACGGGACTACAACATTTTCGCCTCCATTGGAAATGCAGCCGCCGCAGCCGGGATTTGATCCCACGACCTGCGGGTCAGCAGCCGTGTACCTTAGCCACTAGACCACTGCGGCGGGGCTTCGCACCGGTTTCCGTCGGGCTGCGCCCACAGACGCTGGTCACGCTGGTCACGCCTGGCTTCAGACTACAGAGTGCTCGCGTTTTGCTAACGTAGGGTCGCTTGCTCAGCGTGTGCGCGCGTCAACGCTACATTGGAGTATATTTGGCTCTTCATGATGCGCTCGCGGCCGTTTTGCTAGCTCCGCATATACCAAATGTTAAGTGACGTCAATGAATGACGAAAGTATGTGACTGGTTCAAACATGATTATCCTGACACGCGTGTCTTGTAGGAACATGACAACATACCACGCTCATAGCGTGCTCGCGGTCTTTCGCTAGCTCCACATATATAAATTTGGTATCACGTGACGTCAATAGATGACGAAGGTTAACGACACATCTAAACTTGATAATCATGACACGGAAGTCATGTACAGCATCATTTATTTCCACCTCATAACGTTGTGCTGATTTTAAAATGACATATCAACCTTTCTCACACGTGCTTCGCTTATCATAGATTACCACTGTACGTGGGATCTGCCAATTTTAAGTGTGAATACACTTTATAAGCGACCCCAAACCATCCATCGCCGTCGGCGGCGTCCGCAGTCTTCTCTCTATCTTTAAAAGCAAGAGGACTTGGCGGGCCGCAGCGCGACGCTCTACCGAATAAGCCGCGGACGCGACGCTGATATCGGTGTCAGTAACGCGCCTTATACCCCCTCCCCCTTCGCTCGCTCCTCCGCTCTCCTCGCTCGCTGCAGCTGCGCGCGCACCCCTCTCTCTCGCGCGCCCACCTTCTCTCTCAGTCTCCCGTCGAGAGCGGGTCTCCCGCTGGCATTCGCCAGTGAGTTAACGTAAACTCCCCCGTGTGATCAAATTGCGATTCCCAGGCACCATTACACCATAAAGGCACCATAGTGTGATTAATAAATATAATAGTGCCAATTAATAAATACCCCTCTTAGCATGACCCCGTGTATTCGCACTTAACCATGTTCACCCTCGGGGAAATGCTTGGGAGTTGTTTTTTTTGAGTATCAGTTTGTTTCGTGCCATTGCTAACCACACCATCTTTACCAGCACCGCTAAGAGTATATTTTTATGTCACTTATTTAACACTTTTTCAGATGCGTCTGATCTTTCATCCCTCTTGAAAGATAACAGGTGGAGAAACCTATTTTTTTCGATGGACGTGCTTTGTAGGCAAATATTGGACTGTTCAAACGCAATACATGACGGTATGCCATGTATTGGCATGGCATTTTAACATGATGGTTTGTACCTATAGTTTCCCAAACACCGTGGGGAAATAATAGTTCTATCGGCAAAGAAAAGTTTTGTGTCGTTATCGCGAGCTGCTCCGAACTATTTGAAGCTGTAGAATTTTGTAAAAGGGAGGACGTATTGATAAACAGAAATGTTGTCGAGACAAAAAGCATCGGAAGACAGTCTCTTCAAAACTTGAACATTAACATTCATCGTGGAAGTATGTTTTATGGAACTGTTTTTATTCCAGAGAAACTAGACAAACATAGTGTTATTATACCTGAACAGCTTTTAGAACGCAGCTTTTAGGCCCCCGTACCTGCGATGAGCGGTGTCACTATCGCTGTTGGTGGCGTAACCTACAGAAAAAGAAGTGATCGACAGCTTGGTCACAAAAGGCGGTCCAATGACGGCGATAGCAACCAATTGAAATTTAACGCGATAAATGGCAAAGAGATCAAAACGTGTCCCGCATTGCTCACGCACAAATTACGCACAAAACGTACTCACAGGTGGAGATGAACGCGAATAAGTGTCTCAGTTGTCACTTCGCTGTGTCTAAAAAGCGCCCTCTTTTCCTAAACGTAGGCTGTGCAGCGAGTGCAGTGACCTTTGTGCGCCCGGTAACTACAACAAAATCAATCCAGCGAAAGCCCAAGGCGTACGATTTTCCCCACCGTGAGAGAAGCGTGCGCACGCGTGAGCGCCTACCCACCTCCATCCACGTGGCAAGTACGCGTGGGAGATGAACGCATCGTCGCGCGTCGCCGCGTCGTGACGACCTGGCGACGCGTGCTAATTGCGCCATTCCGCTAGTGATGAGGAAAACACTATAGTTCTTCCGAGATACGCATGGCCAGCGGTATGTGGTTCATATAAGTTCCTTCCTTCCTTTGCAGAATAAATAGCTTGCCACTTCAACGTTGAAGGAGGTGCTCCTTCGTGGCTCATTGGCTAACGCCACACCCTCGCAAGGAAAAGGCCGGACGTTCGATTGCATGCGCTGGAGTCTTTTTCTGGATTATTTTTTCTTGTGTTTTTATATATATATATAGAGACGCATACATATACGGTGAATTACCGTGGTAACTAACGTCGATGCCAATCTCAGCGGAAGAATTCAGCGGCAGTGCCCATATAACTGCTATCATAGAAAAAATAAAAGGAGAAACGAACACCAAAAATGGAAAAGGGTGTTATCACGGTACCTATGCGTGGCAATCGGGGACTTGGCCACGAAGCCAAGCTGGTTCTTGCAGCTCACTTATAAACAGCCCCTCTACAAACATCATGTCTGGCAAAAAAAAGAAGTGAAGCGATTTAGTAATAAGGTGGAACAGAAGAGATAAATAGCCACTCATCGCACAATGCTGATGGCGCAACGAAAGAGCGACTTATTTTTTCCTGCACATTCCAAAGTGCTCAGGCGTAACTCTCTAGCGACCCCAGCCGCATGCAGAATCAAGGACGCGCACACAATACCTCACGGATATTCAGCAGGCACACCTCGCTTATCCGCAGAAAGAAGAATTATGATGCAGTGGGTGTTGTGCCACTACTCAGAAATATATAATTTATTGTGCAGTGAATACAATGCGGAAAAACAAACTTTCAAACACATTTGGCCTTGCCCAACACGAAACTGCGCTTAGCTGTTGCATTCATTAGTAACGTAATCACCAATGAATTTTTCTCTCGCTGAAAAACCACTTCTATCTTATTCACTGCACTACAATTCAGCAACAATTACGTCAGCTCCACCCTACTGGTGCCAAGCCTAAAGAAACTGCGGAGCTGGGCAGCCTTCCTTGTTTCTTGTTGGTCTTCTATTTCTGTTTTTGATCAGTTTTTCCTGTGTATTTCTCTCATCCTTTCTATTTATTTCTCTTTTTCTTCGCATTTTCGCTCCTTTCTTTCTCACTTCTGCATATCACGCGTGCTTCCGCATTGGGTTTTTGTAAGTGATATGCTTTGTCGCATTTCTCAAGCCAAAGCAGTAGTTTCTAGAATTTCGATCATTATCGAGGCATTCAAAGAATGAGAGAGAGAACACTTCTCTGTGGCGCGAACGCACGCTCAATACGCTACAGCTGGCTATGCCGTGCGCGGTTTCGCCTGCGTCACGTCAAGTGAAGACCAGCGTAACAACCTGGCCAATAATATGCATTTCAATTCAGATCATTATACTTCGGATAGCAGCCTGACGCATGCGGCACAGACTAAGTTACAATTCCTGTCAGAAGAAAGCACCATCTCGTTTAGGATAAATGGCGCATGGCTGGTGCTAACGCCAGTGGTTATAATTCCCTAGCTTCGTCTCGCTTTACAATTATTTCATACGGTTTGCATATCTACTTATAATAGATGATACATATATGGTGAATACCTGGTATACTGACGTCGATGCCATCCCAGCGGAAGAATCAGCGCAGTGCCCCACATAACTGCTATCATAGTAAAAATAAAAGGAGAAACGAACACCCAAAAAACGGCCAACGTTGTTATCACGGTTCCTATGCTTGGCAATCGGGGACTCGGCCACTAACCAAGCTGGTTCTGACAGCTCACTTGGAAACAGCCCCTCTACAAGCATCATGTCTAGCAAAAAAAGCAAGTGAACCTATTTAGTAATAAGGTAGAACAGAAGAGATAAATAGCCACTCATCGCACAATCCTAATTGCGCAACGAAAGCGTTATTTATTTTTTCCTGCACATTGCAAAGTGCTCAACCGTAACTCTCTATCGACCCCAGCCACATGCAGCTTCAACGAAGCGCACACAATACCTCACGGATGTTCAGCAGGCACACCTCGCTTATCCGCAGAAAGAAGAATTATGATGCAGGGGGTGTTGTGCCACTACTCAAAAATATATGATTTATTGTGCAGTGAATACATTGCGGAAAAACAAACTTTCAAACACATTTGGCCTTGCCCAATACGAAACTGCGCTCAGCTGTTGCATTCATTAGTAACGTAATCACCAATGAATTTTTCTCTCGCTGAAAAACCACTTCTATCTTATTCACTGCACTACAATTCAGCAACAATTATGTCAGCTCCACCCTACTGGTGCCAAGCCTAAAGAAACTGCGGAGCTGGGCAGCCTTCCTTGTTTCTTGTTGGTCTTCTATTTCTGTTTTTGATCAGTTTTTCCTGTGTATTTCTCTCATCCTTTCTATTTATTTCTCTTTTTCTTCGCATTTTCGCTCCTTTCTTTCTCACTTCTGCATATCACGCGTGCTTCCGCATTGGGTTTTTGTAAGTGATATGCTTTGTCGCATTTCTCAAGCCAAAGCAGTAGTTTCTAGAATTTCGATCATTATCGAGGCATTCAAAGAATGAGAGAGAGAACACTTCTCTGTGGCGCGAACGCACGCTCAATACGCTACAGCTGGCTATGCCGTGCGCGGTTTCGCCTGCGTCACGTCAAGTGAAGACGACAGCGTAGGACAACCTGGCCCCCTAATAAGAAGCGCTCTTGTTCTCACACGACCATTTATACGTTGGGTCAATTTAACGACTGAGTTATGCCCAGAACAACGACACCTAAGTGAAATTTGCTGAAAATTAGAAGAGTAGCACTTCAACAAATAAAGTTGGAACATGTCAGCATGAGTGCATCAAAAACTGGTTACTATGTAGCATTCGGTTGTTTACATTACATTAACCTACCGGGTGTTGCACTGCAACAAACGCTTCATATAGAGTGAAAACTGGTTGCCGTAAGGAACTCTTTCGACTGTTACAAACAACCTCTGTAATCAGAAAACTGCTAATTACAACTTCACCCATGTAACTATAACGCGTCGATTAGATGATGAAACACAAAGTGAATTTATTGCTTTTATGTTTTTTTCACTTCAGCCTCACGGTAACTAACCGTCACTTTTGCTGATTCGACATGAGTTCTCTTATAATCGCATTAGTCACATCAGCTAAACAGAAATCCTATTATTGCTAAGGCTCTCGCATCATCACTTACCTAACATATGCGGCTCTACCAACCACGTGCTTATCTCATGCCATTATCTAATTCGCATAAAACAAGTATAAATATAAATAAGAGACGGCATTGCTTGTGTCACTGACTGTTGTGCGTTCATCTTCACACAACTGCAGATATTGGTTCTTTTGAGGTCGAAGTGTCGCTTTTTCGAAAACGTGCATGTAACTGACGTGTTTGCAATTTGCAGCATTCAGGTAATCGCAAATATTGTACCTGAGGGCTAGCAAAAAATTACTACAAAGAAGAGATATGCATTCGTGGAACCCCCATCACCAAGTTCTTACACTGCGTATAACAAGTTCCTTTTGTCTGAACTTTTCGAAATAGTCGTGTATTTAATAGTCATGCGCTAAACTAAAGCTACGCACAACTGCCACAAGCAAAATCGCGCATTATTATAGTTTTATGGCCAAGAAAATGTACCTTATCGCCGACAAAGTCGACAAAAAAAGACATCAGAATAATTACAAAAGCTTTTGTGAGTGTGTTTTTGAGTCCGATATTACTAGCCAAAAAAGGCCATCCCATGCCTCATGTACAGCAGCTTTCTTTGAAGCATTTTTAGATAATTATTATTTTTACTATGTTCTTGAAAGAAATAACATTGCTATAAAATATACAATTGTCTAAAATGCCAGTGCTAATATCCTGCTGAAAAATCTGTACTAACGAAGCTTATAAGGTTTTACCGAAATACAAAACTATACAAACGTGAGGACGGAGAAGTGCACTTCTTTCTAAATAACCTAATTATTTAAATAGACTTTTTTTGCTTTACTTTTCTTATTATGCCATCTAACCTATTTGGATTCTAGCTTTCAATTCCAGCTTCCAACAAGGTTGCGATCAAAATATTGCCGAAGCTTGCACATATAACGGCCTCACTGAACGGCTATAAAACTCTCGTGCTTGACTCTTTGTGCATTTTCCTCTTTATGCTTTCAATTCTTTCTATTTTCTGCATTCCTGTTTTCTTCTGCCTCCCTTAGCCATTTTCCAGTGCAGCGTATTGAAGCGTATAATTTTCTTTTGAATAGCCTCTCTGCCTTTCACTTAACTTTCTTCCCCCCCCCCTCCGTCTTTCTCAATATCTGAACAACTTTTACCTGCGCTATTCTTCCGCAGAGTTGCAGCATACGAAAATCTTGGACATCGGGGTGTGCGCACTACCAGTGAGGGAACGTAAAAGTGCTTGTCGGAGGAATGCGTTCAAAACTCATTTCGCCTTTCTGTGGTCTGTTTCATGATTAATTACGATGCAAGTGATATAAAACTTACCATCCGTCTTTTCATCTCTTTTATTTAGCAGGCCAGAATAAACGGTATTTTTATTTGTCCATCTCATTGCTGAGAGCATTTTCATGCTGCCATTATTGCTGGCCACCAGTTCCAACGATAGTACTTGCGATGGTGACACCGTATCTTGAATCATTTACAATAACTTCAGGTTGTGGCTGAAGTAGAAACGCTTATTACACGATTCTATGAGCCTAGCTGCAAAAGTAAATTTATTCATGTTTTTTTTACAGTTACGCCGTGACCTGGTGTAAGCTCGAAATAAATCAAATCTACAAGTTTCCTCATTATTGCCATCTATAAAAAACCCACTGATAAACCCACCTTTAGAAACTTTACTCAAAGGACTAATTAACAGGCTGCGACGTTTTTTTATTACGCCCCCCCCCCCCCAAAGGAAGCTCGGCAATTTGTAGGGTAGACCACGATGATCACTTTTGTTGAATATAAAGCGCTGGGCTCCACACAGAGCGTTCATTTCAAAAACGATCCCACGCTCCTTTTTCATGCCTGACGAATCCTTCTTACACACGCAGTGACATAAAATCATTGATCGGCGAATTGACGTAACACGCAGCTTGTCAATTGGTCTAGACGAGTCTCAGTAAGGGCTATGTCTTACCCTCCTTGTGAGAGAGAAAAAGGTGGCGAGGCCTCAGGAAAACTTGAAAGCAGCTGAAACTGATGCTCTAACCCCTATAACCGCTTTTAATATATAATTTATACAGAAAGTTTTGCGACAGCGTGTTCACACAAAACAAAATGTACACATATTTAATTTTATAACGATTTTCGGACCTCGGGGTTGCTTACTGGCCCTCTAAAATGAACGTGACTGAATTATGCGTTTGTTTATGCCATTTTCCCCAACAAAGACTAATATACAAACATATCTGCATCAATATATCTGCGCTGGACCCTGTGTTCCTATCTTTTCTGTCTTCGTGTGTTTGCGCTTAAGATTCGGCATGCAGCAAAACCAACTAGCCCGTCCTTCCGTTTGCCTGCATCCATTTGTACTTTAATACTGTAAAGATAGTACAGATGTCACACAGTAAGCAGCATAATACATGTTCCGTAGGTAAGGTAAAGGTGGAAAAAGCAATAGACAAATTCCTCATCGTTGTAAGCTACTGCATGAACAATATGCACAAAATTTATCGCAAGTGTTTAGCGGATACCAAACTTCTAAGGAAAATGATGAAAAATATAGTATAGCGAATGCTGGCTCACTAACCAGAAATTTTTTATAATAATGCCCTAGTGGGTATCAAGCAAGTGTGCTTGCAGTAGTTACCCAATGAGTGTTTTAAAGAGGCTTTGAAAGGGGCGCTCTTCTTGTTTTCGCTGTGACTGTGCTGCGCCTTCCACGCAGGCCTAAGTGTTTTCTTTCTGTCTTTTGTCTGAAAGGTTTTTTTTTCCTTTTTCATAAACCACCCCAATTATGCCATCTTACCCTACGAGCCACTTAGTTTAGTTCCCTTAATAGCTTTTTTGAATTATGTACTTATTTTTCGCCTGCTGTATACATATAAAAAAGTTTAATACAAGCCGCATGACCTATTTTAATCCGACAATTCGCGCTCTGTTTCTTTCTTTGTCGCCTCTGCACATCCAACATAGCACGTACGTAGAAAATCAAGGTGTGTGTGTGTAGAGCCTGAACTTGTCAAAGTTCGGCTTCACCACTTCGACGTAGGGTAAATGTGATCTTGGTTGAAGCTTTGTACTATAATTTTTCTCAACACTCGGAAAGTGTGCTTACAGGTCTATGAAGGTACTCGCTTCTAATTATACTTTTTTAAGGCTGCAGTGGTGCATGTGAATACGCTCTCAGTCGACTAAAATTACTATGTACGCCACACTAGTTTTCAATCTTCATGTGCTCGGAGATGGAAGTAAGTCCGACTGGTATATCTTTTCTTCCCCTTTACTCTGTCACAAAAACAAAAAGAGCGTTGTAAAGGGAGCTCTTCCTATTACGCTCAATTTTTGTAAGCAATTTGAGCATTAAAAAGAATAAAGCACGAGTAATGAATAACGCAAGCAGGTCAAAGTCATGTACATTCTCTGGCACTTGGTTTTAACCTGTGAATGAGTCAACACAGGATTTGCTGCAAAGAAATTATCAGTGAGTGTGTTTTTAAAAGCTTTTGTTTCTGAACGACACTGAGCCTGGAGTGAATTATCTGGCGTACAGGGTTCAAGTAACGCATTTTGCATAACCTTTCGCTTGTTTCGGTGCGCTGTTTTTAACTAGAGAATTGTTGAAGAAACCTGTTCGCGTCACAATTTTTCTTCACCTGCACTGTTGCTTGCCACTGACAAACAAGCTAAGCCCGCAAAATACCCGGTGCACATCTCGGAGTTAATTCCCCAAGGATGGAGCAGTTTTCCTGTAACTTTCAGGAAAAGCGGTTCTCAGCAACGCACCCTAAACACGAAATATTTGTTGTTCTTTAGGCGCTTCACCAGAAAAATTTGAGTGAATTGGCGAGTGTATTGAGTTTCCTGCTTTTAATCGTTCCCGAGAAGATGTTTATCAATAAACAAGTCCGTGTCCTCAAACAGGCTCTTGTTATTCTTCACACACTATATGCTTGCGAATATATGCATCGCAATAAATAATTGATAACCTTACCAACACCTGAATAGCTATTCTGGAGACAAAAGGAAAAACAATCTATTTCCTTAATCTAATTTATTATGCCGGTTTTAAAGCTCTTCAATAAGTGCGCCTTACTGTACGATACTGTACTCGATAAACAACTCTAGAAAGTCGGGAACCTCATCTGCCGCACTTCCTAATTATTCGCAGAACATGTGTGCTTTTCTTTCGACAGTACCGCAAGATAATTAGAGGCTGGGTAACTTGCGCGGTGTCGCGGGCGTACGCGACGACGTTTATGAAATTGTCATGAACACGTATCGAGACTCGCGAACAAGAATGAAACAAAAATGTCGTGCACCACCTATATAGTGCGTCCGACGTTGGGGAGAGGTTTCATTCTTGTCATTCTTTCTAATTAACTGCACGATTAAGTCGTCTCTTTTTGTTTGCACGTATTACACGGTCTTATTAGCGACGGAGTGCCTCGAACGGAGTGCCGCAGGGCCTCGGCGGAGTTTCTCATACACTATGGAGGGCCTCGTGCCCTAAGGCGAGCTTTTTTGAGCCGCCTGTTTCCGGGCTGCTCAAGTGACGCAGGCGGACACAAGCGACAGGTACAGGAAAGGAAGAGGCACCGGTTGCGTAACAAATGAGAGAGAAAAAAATGACAACAAGAAAAAAATACACCATCTCCACCAAGTTGTGGATCTTGTTCAGTCGTCCATATGCACTCCGCTTGAAGTGTTCGTGACAAGAATAGCTTTTCAGATTCTCTGCTACCTCGTAATGATTTAGGGAATGGACAATTAAGTTTGTCGGGTGTTTTACTATGCTCTCAAAAGCAGACAAATTATTACATTGCGGCTAGTTCTGGCATGTAGCCAATTTTTCGAACATCTATGTACTAGGATATTCGTGAGGTGTGTATTCAGAAGCTTGGATAGCGCAACGGGAGAAAGGAAGCGTATGTTAAAGATAATTTGACGTCTAAACCCCAGCTGTGTCTTGCCATTTAATGTATTTTATCTTCTGAGATATCTTAAATTATCATCCATCTATTAGACTCAAACCTTAGCTTAACCCATTCAGTTTGTTTTATAAGCGTTTTAAATGCGAAGCATTTCTTAGCGAACTTCGGCGACTTAGAGCATATCTATCTATCTATCTATCTATCTATCTATCTATCTATCTATCTATCTATCTATCTATCTATCTATCTATCTATCTATCTATCTATCTATCTATCTATCTATCTATCTATCTATCTATCTATCTATCTGCCTACGACTTTTGGCTCTCTTGGCCGTTTCGATAATGGTAATAATACCCAACTTGGTACGGCATAACATGACATTATGGAGAATATATTTGACTAGTCATAAAATCAGGACGTGTTTTCCATGAATGTCATGATTTACATTTCATGGTCTTGCAGCTCTTGTGGTGGTTTCGTTCACAAGGCATGTTTCAGAAATGGTATGGTATGACATGATTGCATGCTGAACACAACCGAAAGACCCTAACATGAAAGTCTTGATATGCGTGTCATGTAACAACATGACTACATCACACGCTCATGATGCGCTCGGGACGTTTCGCTAGTGTCACATGTACAAAACTCAGTATTACTCGAGGCGAACAAAGGACATAGGCAAATGACACATCCAAACTTCAAAATCACGACATGCGTGTAATGTAACAACATGACTGCATGCCACATTGATGATGCTGTTGCAGCCGTTTCGCTAGCTTCACATATGCCAAATTTGGTGTTATGTGAAGCTAATGGATGTCGAAGGTATGCGACTGGTGCAAACTTGATATTCATGAGATGCGCTTCATGTGAGAACATGTGACTGCATGCCACAGTCAAGGCGCCAATACATATCGACTTGACGTGGTGCGCGTGCTCGCCGGCGTTCATTTTGTCGCGTCACGGCGGCGTTGCCACGCCAGGTGCCTGTCCTGCCATTCTCGCAGGTGCGCGCCGCGCTGCGTTGCTTTGATGAATGTGCGTTTCAGCGCGTCGGGTGTCCCTCCGTTATGAAAAGAGGGAGACGCAGTGTTGCCTGGGTAGCAAATCGGCGCGAAATGGAGCTTGACGCATTTCACGCCGGTCGCGGTGGGGCCGCTCCGAGGGACGCTGGTCGCACCTGGCGTCAGACTATAGACATCGCCCGCTAACTTGAGGGAGCTGCATTGCTCACACTGCCCCGTCTCAAAGTCTTTGACATTTGCGGTTAGGGGACGCAGAAAATAGACGCGTGCGCGCGCCTCCCATGTATCCCGGCCACAATTCACCGACAGATGCAGGGCGCGAGAAGCAAGCGTGGCGTTCCATTTACACTGAAACCGTCTCAAGGTTGCTTTTTTTAGCCGCTATATAGACTATGTATTTTGGCGCTGCACTCAAATAAACAAAAAAAAACTCGACTGAACGGTGCCTATAGAGTGCTCGCGTTTTGGTAACGTAGCATCGCTGTGCCCAGCGTGGGCGCGTGTCAACGTTACACTGGAGTACATTGAGCCCTACATGATGAGCTCGCAGCCGTTTTGCTATCTCCACATATACCAAATTTGGTGTTACATGACGTAAATCAATGACAAAATATATTACCACTGCAAACATAATATTCCTAACACGCGTGTCATGTCAGGACATCACAACATACCACACTCAATGCGTGATCGCGGCCTTTCACTTGCTTCAATTGCGCTCGCGGCCGTTTTGCTATCTCCACATATACCAAATTTGGTGTTTTGTGACGTATATGTATCACGAAATATATGATTGATGATTGATATGTGGGGTTTAACGTCCCAAAACCACTATATGATTATGAGAGACGCCGTAGTGGAGGGCTCCGGAAATTTATACCACCTGGGTTTCTATAACGTGCACCCAAATCTGAGCACACGGGCTTACAACATTTCCGCCTCCATCGGAAATGCAGCCGCCGCAGCCGGGATTCGAACCCGCGCCCTGTGGGTCAGCAGCCGAGCACCTTAGCCACTAGACCACCGCGGCGGGTATCACGAAATATATGACTGGTGCAAATATGATAATACTGACACGCGTGCCATGTAAGAACATGATAACATACTACGTTCGTAGCGTGCTCGTGTTCATTTCGCTAGCTCTACATACACTAAGTTTGCCATCACTTGACGTGAATAGATGACTAAGGTAATAGACACATCCAGTTATGATAATCATGACACGGAAGTCATGTACCGCATCATTTACCTTCACCTCGTAACGTTGTGCTGGTTTTAAAGTGACATATCAACATTTCTCATTCGTGCTTCGCCCATGATCGATTCCCACTGTACGTGGGATCTGCCAATTTTGGGAGCGAAGCTCCTTATAGCGGCACCCCTTCGTGCCTCGTAGCCGTTGTAGTATGTAACAAGTATAACATTTTGTCCTTCTAGGTTGTGCCGGTGAGAGATTTCTTCTGTGCGTTGCTGAACGATAAAAAATAGTGCTCAATGTACATGTCAATGGCTGCTAATGGGGAATGAGAGACAGGAGCATTCGGCTTTTATTTAACGCGCACGCTGCGATGTTCATTAGCAGCCATTGGCATGTACATTGAGCATTATATGACAAGAAAGGGTTGCTACGTTATACTCGCTGGGCGTAACCTCCTTGGTTTTATACCCGGCGACAACTTTCTGTGGCAGCACGGCCAAGGCTACGTGGGCGGAGCCTATGCACATGTGCTACTGCGCCAAGTAGTCCGACCGCTTCGACGGGTGTTTCGGTTTCGATTTCACCAGCGCATACTTTATCTTTTGTGTGTCCGGCGTTGACCCAGGTTTCGTCAAGGTAGTATATGGGTCTGGAAGAATAAACAACAAAAGTGAAGCATGTCATCTGCAGCGAAGCGCGGCGAATGCAGCGAAACTCGGCTCGTGTCAAAATTATTAAAAATTGCTCGCGTTTCGGCTCGCGTTTGCTCGCGTTTCGCTGCAGGTTTCGCTGCTCGCGTTTCGCTGCGTTTGCTCGCGTTTCGCTGCTTTTCCTTACTTGCGCGTTAACGTTGTACGCCACCTTCTTGGCCTGTACGGACAGCTTTTGATTTGACAACGCCTGGTATGGCTGCGCAACTAGTGGACTCGCGGCACGCGGCGGTGTTTCCTCCGTAAACGACGTTGACGAGCTGTAACCGGCGGACGCCATCTTTGACAGTGAGGAATGCGGCGAAGTAAAAAGGTGACGGAAGCCAAAAAACCCCCAAAAAACCTGAGAGAGCGTGAAACGAAATTTTTTCTACTGCGCAACGTTTTTATTCACTAATTAAAAAATAAATCCGCGAAAAATGTAAGTGACGAGTGGTAAAATCTTAGTTACCTAGAACAGTATAAAACCGTTTTCGTTGAGGGACTACATGCTGTGGCGCAGTAAGACAAGCGTGCTTCGGCTCCGTAGCCTTGGCTGTGCTGCCACAGAAAGTTGTCGCGGGGTATAGAAAGGTTTAGCGAGCGTTGGGCCGCAGTGCCATGAATACAATGAACTAGTATATACCATGAACTCTAGGTGGTTAAAGGTGGGAAGTAGACACGAAGCACAAGCCGTATGAAAGTGTGCGTGTGCCTCTTCTCGTTCAGTCCTTGGAATGTCCGCTGGATGGCTGTGCTTCCATATGTGGAATATATGATGAAAAGATGCAAGATGGTGGTACTTGAAATGTTGAATAGGTGGACGAACGGACACACAGACAGATGCATGGACGGACGGACGGATGGCTGCATGAACGGATGGACGCATGGACGGACGCAGGAGCGGATGCATGGATGAACGCAGGGAGGGACGCACAGATGGACGTGCGGACACACGAATAGATGCACGCACGGAAGGGCGGATGGACGCACGGGCGCCCACACAGACGCACGCATGGATGGACAGAAGCAAGGACTAATGAATGGACGGATGCTTCGCCCCACTCTCCATCATTCACTCCGTGGATATGCTGTCATTTTTTAGCTCTTGCGTGTGCTTGCAACAATTCCACTTTATTTCGCTTATGCGCTTTGAGAGTGCTTTAGCGTTTCAGCCCGCGTTCCTGCCACGCCCGGTCACGCCCGACATGGAGTACATGGTTGAAGGGACCACGATTTTGGCAGAAGAATGATCGGACGGCTCTCGGCATCCATCGCATGGTCTTTGCGGCCAGGAGAAGCGACACCTCGAGCTCCACTAGGCAAAGCCAAACCTGAACGCCGCGCAGCAACTGACGCCCCCCGTAACGACCTGAAACCGCGCCCGCCACCCATGCGAAGACGTGGTTCACTACTTGGGATGCCACCTGACAATATCCACATCATGGGATGGCCAAAAATCCCCGTCGACCTTACGAAGCTGCCACTATAGCAGCTGTACGAAGCCCTGTTGAAGGCCGCGTTGCTACCAAACCAGCCGCCAGCGTGCCGCGACAAAGTGCGGGTTCACCCCACAAACAACACCTTCACTCTTACTGTGCAAGAAGCCGTCCGAGCCCAAGCCTTTCTTCGGCTCACGTGACTGCAGATCGGCATCCAAACCATCGAATTTCGCGTTTACGCCCCACCACCGGATGCTGCATTTCGTGGCATCGTGTTCAACGCCTACGACCGTTTTACTGATGCAGAAACCTTGAAGGACTTGCAAGAGAGCAACCCAACCATGCCTGTCGTCGGGGGCCTTGGCATGGGACGGACCAACCACGTACTCGTCAGGATATTTTGAGATTGTTTGCACCGATGAATCTTCTATAATGGCATCTACATTCATTCGTCTTTACACCTTCTACCCAAGAGTAGAAGCATGCTTTAACTGCCGCAAGGTGGGTCACTGAACTGACGTTTGCCTTCATTCAAAACGCAACCGCTGTGGGCGTTGTGAATAACACCCGCCGATCCCACGGGGCACCGAGTCGAGATGCCGTGCCCGCTGCTTCGTTCGTAAGTGTGGTCACGCAATGAACAGTTCCAACTGCAAATACCGTTTCGTTAAGATGCCTACCCCGTTCGGCTACGCACCGGTGAGGCACCCGACGAAGAGCCACAACCGCAGCAGCCATCAATCCTTCGCACCAATCATTCACCGTCCCAAGAGCAGTCGTACCCGCCTCTCGGCCAGTTGCAGCAGCAGCAACAGACCGGCCATTCCGGTTCCGCAACCGAGGCTAGTCCCGGTGCAGCACCCGGTCCAAGTGCAGGTCCAAGTCACAGTTCAACATGGTCTAAGTCCCGATCATAGTACCGTTCTGCTGGCTTCCTCAAATCGTCCTCGTCGCCTCTCTCCTCCTCCCCTGGTTCGTCCCAGAGATTGTCACAGTCATCGTCCGCGCCTGGTCCCAAGAAGCTTGCCTAGGCCCAAGAACCCTTAACGTCGCTCAAAGCGTCACTGAAGTCGTCGCAGGATCCACAGGTGAAAAAGTTGGCCAGAGAGAGAGAGAGAAACAAATAAAAGGAAGAGACATGGGGGTTACCCTAGAAAAACTGGTTTGCTACCTTGTACGGGGGTCGGGGGTCGGAAAGAGGATAGAGAGAGATATATATAAAATAAATTACAAAACAATTCACATGCGAACACATTCAGGTAGTTCCGATCACAGTCGTTTTCACAGGCCGGTCGGACGCAAGAAGCGCAGGAGTGCCTTCACAGCCTTCTTCTGCGACATAAAGTCATGTCGGTAGCCCAGGATTCTTTCTTCTGAAAAAGTCTGGTTGTCCAGTTCATCTAGTGCATTTCAGAATGACTGTCTCTGCGACAAGTATTGTGGGGCATTCACACAGAATGTGCCAAGTTGTTTCGTCACTGCCGCAATGTTCGCATGCAGCAGCGTCAGCCATTCCTATGCGGAATGCGTACGCATTGGTAAACGCAACGCCCAACCATAATCTGCACAGCATAGTAGCGTCTCGTCGGCGTAATTCTGAAGGAATTTGAAGACCGAGAGTTGGGTCTAAAGTACATAACCGTGCGTCGATGAAATGTAACTCGTTCTATGGTGACGCGGTGCGCTTGAGAGCAAGCGTGCGGTGTTTCCGTGCAGCGTCAGTTCTGGAGAGCGGAATGGATATTTGATCGCTTTCAATGTGGGCACAACGGGAAGCTCAATCGGCCCGTTCCTTGCCAATTATTCCACAATGACTTGGAAGTCATTGAAAGGATATTTTTTCTTCTTTCTCAATGAGTTCATGAGTCTTTTCGGCAATCTCGAATACCAGCTTTACGTACGGGTCGTGGCGTAAAGGTGATAGAAGGGATTGCAGTGACACCTTTGAATCACTGAAAATTGTCCATTTTCGTGGCTGTTGATCGCTGATGAATTGCAATGTAGCATGAAGAGCTGTGAGCTCTGCTCCCATTGATGTCGTAAGGTGGGATGTCTTGAATTTTTTGTCATGTCTTTTATTGGTATAAAAAAATTATGCCGTTAAATTCTTCTGTAAAATAGAGCCGTCGGTGTATACGTGTATACAGCCTTGATACGTCTCGTATAACAAGAGCAGAGCAAGCTGTCTAAGAGCAGGTGTCAACATATCTGCTTTTTTTCTGGATGCCAGGTATAGTAACCCTGATGTTAGCTTGAGTCAGGCACCAGGGAGGAGTCGAAGACCTGGCAGCGGGTGTGAAGCATGTTGGCAAAGAATCGCGATATGTATTTACCGTTTGGCAACATGACGAACGTAGTCTGTCTGCTGGTAAAGAGTCTAGGTGGTGGCAGGATGTCCGAGAAACATGCCTTATATGTGTCCTGAGTGTCGTGATGTTGTGGTCACTGGCGATTGCTATAGTAGCCATTGTCGACGCACTACGAGCCAAGCCGAAACAAATTCGGAGTGCCTGGGACTGAACACTCTGTAGCGTTTGAAGGCTTGTTTTGCTTGCATTGGTCAATGCCGGTAAGCTGTACCGCAGGAAACCGAGAAAAAGTACCCTGTACAGCTGTAGCATTGCACTGGGAGACATTGCCCTAGTCTTCCCTGCATAGAACTGCAGTATATTATAGGTGTCTATTAACTATTTCTTCACGCACGAACGTGATCACTTCATGATAGATTCCTGTCAATTAGGACGCCCAAAAACTTGTGCGATCGAACGTATGCTACAGTTTGACCATTGATGCTTATGGTGTACTTATCCATAGGCTAACGTGTAAAAGTCATGAGGGTGCATTTCTCGGAGGAAATTTCCAAGCTTCGATTTTGGAGGTAACGTAATGTTTCAGTGGCTGCTTTTTGAATTCTTCCTCGCAACTGCAGGCGTGTTACAGCCAATGCCCAAACGCAGATATCATCTGCTTACATGGCAGATGATCAGTGAGGGCAATTAGCGCAAGATTGAACAGCACAGGGCTGAGTACGCCACCCTGAGGGACGCCATGGTGGCTGTAACGTGGAGAGGTTATACTGTCTTCAGTGCTCACAAAGAAGGATCGCAATGACAAATAATTACTTATCCAGTGATACGTCCGACCACCTACTCCTACATCTTCGAGAGCACTGAGAACAGCTTCGTGCGTAACGTTGTCATACGCCCCTTTGAAGTCAAAGAACAAAGATGCGAAGAGACGCTTACGGCCTTTGTCGAGTCGGACGTAAGGGACCAGGTCAATTTTTTTATTGATATGATATATAAGGATATGTTGGCGCACCAATATGGCGCCGGCTACTCCTTAGCCATTGATTGAAACTTGAACACGTATCTTGAAGCAAAACATACAAAGCAGTGCATGGAAAATAGAATACTCGGGCACAGATATGCAAAGACACACTTATACGCACATATCACAATGGTAAGTAGATGTTCGAAAGTCAATGTAAGAAGTCTCTGCTAATGTCCCTCGTTATTATTCGATCCACCAGCACAAAACAGCAAAGCACACGTCTGGTCCTTATAAAGATGCATTCGCTCGTATGTACATAATTGTCGACACGTCATTCGATTCACAACACACACGTGATGGGTGTCACATGATGTTGTACATAATAAGTATATGTGTTACAAATGAAAGTTTGTTCTTTGTTAATACTTGTCAGATATCCCGCTGTCTTGTAAAAAACGTGTTAATGCTTTTAAAGCGTGCGACTGTAAAACTCCACTTGGCCACGGGTCCAGAAGTTTTTTCACGCTAAATGGTCTGCGGTCCAATGCGAACAGTTCCGACTTAAGACGGCGTCTCGGCGTGTTATGATGTGGACAGTCTATGAAAAGGTGACAGACGTCTTTATCTATAAATCCACATTTGCATTCGCGAGTTTCAGCTCTGCTGATTCTGTGCAAAAAATGTTTTGTGTATGCGGTGCCTAGCCTCAATCGGTGAATTAGAGTTTCCATCCTTCTATCTACTGCCAGCGTAATTTTTAATTCAATAAATGGATCGATGTGATATAAATCGCAGCTCTTTGTACTTTGGTCAAACCAAGCAGTTTTGCTCATTCGGAAAGTTGCATTCTTTATAATACTACGCAATTCATTTTTAGAAATTGGTAAAGAAACAGTAACGTCTTTACGAAGTGCTTGTCGTGCTGCTTCATCGGCAGCTGTGTTTCCAAGAATGTTGCAGTGGCCAGGTATCCACTGGAATTTGATCTCATGTTGCCCCTTCTTTGCTTTGGTGAGCTCCTTCAGCGTTTCGTATGTCATACTATCACTCATTACTGTCCTGTTTGTGCTGGAGAGTGATCCTAATGCGGCCTGTGAGTCACTGAAAAGTACCCATTTTCTAGCGTCTGCTACCGAGTTTATAGACTTTAGAGCATGCAGAATAGCGAAGAGCTCAGATGTAGTAGATGACGTCATGCGACATAATTTAAACCAGGTCGACTACGTTGTCAATCAATGATCGACCACTCCGAAATCCTGCCATGGCTTCTGGGTAGATGTTGTTGCACTCCAAGTACCATTCCAGGCGTCCCAAGATCATCCTCTGCATAACTTTGCCTACACAACTGGCCAATGCGATCGGGCGATAAGATGAGAGCTCCAACGGTTACTTGCCTGGCTTCAGAAGTGGAACTAGGCGACTTGTCTTCCAGCTTGTCGGGAGCATTTCATCTTGCCAGGATTTGTTGTGCAACTCCAGTAGCAGGATTCTCGCGCGTTAACCCAGATGACACAGGGCCCTGTAAAAAATTCTATCGGGCCCTGGTGCCGACGTCCGTCCACACTAATCTAGTGCTGCTCTAAGTTCAACGATGGAAAAAGGCACATCCATGCGGGAATCCAGTGTTTGTGGGCAGTTGGTCGAGGACAGTAGGCTTTTGGGCATTGCGAGTGGCCCAGATACTCTGGCACAGAAGTCTTCTGCCACGCCAATGCCGCGTCTCTGTTCCGAAAGTACGAGAGCTCTGAATGGTGAACACTGAGTGGGTTTTGTGCGGAGAACTCATACCGTATTTCACAATTGCCATAAAGGTTGTCGTGGATCAAACAACTCACAAAAAGCAGTCCAACGTTGTGACTCGAGTTTATTATTCCGACGCTGAATCTTCTTTTGTATACGTCGAGCAATCCGTAAGTCTTCCATTGCCTCCGTGCGTTGGTATCTTCGTTCAGCACACTGTCTGATTGCTCGAGGTCATTCTAACTCGATGTCAAATTCCGTTACTTTGGGAGAGCATGTGAGGGTACACGTAGTGTTGTGTGTTGTGCTTTTAATTATGTCCTCTACGTCAAGGGATCTGTTTGCTTCTCAGTGCTCCTCCATCCCTACTGAAACGTTCCGTATGAAATCTTACGGAAAATATATGGACTCCGTAACATTTCCTTATGCTGCATACTGAAAAATTATGGAGTTTTATGGAAATATACGGAAGTTGTATGGCATATACGGAAAGCTTCTTATGGAGTATATGGAACGATAAGGAAATTGTATGGCGTATACGGAAAGGTTTTTATGGAGTATACGGAAAGATAAGAAAAATGTATGGCATATATGGAAGCCTTTTTATGGAGTATATGGAAGGATAACGAAGCTTCATGGCGTGGATGGAGTGAGTTTTATGGAAAATATGGAA
The DNA here is from genome assembly GCF_013339725.1 of Rhipicephalus microplus. Lineage (NCBI taxonomy): Eukaryota > Metazoa > Arthropoda > Arachnida > Ixodida > Ixodidae > Rhipicephalus > Rhipicephalus microplus. The sequence continues at coordinate 313,527,100 of NC_051165.1, read as the reverse complement.
AGATAAGGAAATATGTGGAGCATACGGAGAGTTCAATATAGAAGATATGGAAGGATAAGGAAAGTGTATGTAGTGTACAGAAGCTTTCATAAGGAAAATGCGGAACGTAAGGTCTTACGGAAATATACAGATTTTGTAAGGTGCTTACGACAATGTGCAATAGTGTATGAAAGGCATTTGGATTGTTGCAAAAATGTGGAAAATCTACATTTGTTGTCACATTTTCAGCAGAAAATCCGAGCTTTATATAGTTATAAATGAATGCACAGTGACATATATAGTACAAAAGAATAACGCAGGCTAGTCTGTGTTGTCTGTCACCGCTGTTCGCCCCTTTCCAGAATGAATACAACTTCTGCAGATGACCAGGTGCTAAAGTCTGTCACACGGAAAATGTGTCATTCACAAGGAATGACAATAACTGTCATTTTACTTGCATGCTGTCATACGAAAACTAATCAAGCAAAAAAAGCATAACTTTAAGGGCTCGTTTTTTTTGTAGAAACAATATTATTGAGAACTAAATTCAATGCGAATGAACTTGTCAATATTAATGAAACTGTTCTCATTAACATTGGCAAAGAGAAATGCCATTTTAAAATATCGACCATGAACTTAGCTCTCCTGAGCACCGACAAAAGAAATGAAAATCTATGAAAACTAATTGCATGTAGCCTAAAAATAGTTTTTTATTGATAGAATGTGCTCCTACAATATAAATACAGCTATACACAATTTGCCACAGCTTCACGACAGAAACGAGGTAGGGGTAGAGGGAGTGGTCGGAAAAATAATTAAGTATGAGAGCACAACTGATATGTACGGACACATAATGGTGCTTATCATTGATGCTCGCATGGTTGTGTATAGAGCTGGGTCGTTTTGAGATTTTCGAAAGGATTGTTTCAGACCACCATGCGGATTACGCTTCAATTGTAGTACTACATATGACAAAACCTACGGGCCAGCTTTCATGAATAAGAAGATTATAGGTGAAACAAATGCTTTCAAATATATCATGGCTGCATGGACGCATACAAGCTATGTAAAGCGCAATAAAGTGAGGACGCATGGGCTTCTCTTGATGCTTCAGTTCTACATAGATGCTTCAACTGTGCTGCAAAGAAATTTAACCAATGTCTGTGTGTGCGACATTGTCCATTTTAAACTATCTACATGTATATATAAAATTCCTACTGTGAGTTAAGCTACGTAGCACTCCATAACTCTTCCTTTTATTAAGGGCAATTTTTCAAACAATGAACATTATTCATTTTCTGTCTCATGACTTCGTGCCCGCAATTCTTGGTTTGGCTCAATCACAATTGTGCATCCCTTATTTTTGAGGAATCAAAAAACATCAAACAAAATATATTTCGGAACTGCTTCTCGGTAATATTGCCTTCCCTCAACTGCCACAGCTTGAGATGAGTCATATAGCAAGTCTCGCGCATACCTAGGGCCTACCCTTGAAGAAGCTGGTCCGGCTGTGAAATGCTCAGTTTTTACTCTAATAAACTTTTTGGTTTGAGTTTTCTCACTTCCCTTCACAATCAAGCAGACCCAATGTTCCCCTTAGTTCTTAATTTTGTTATATTATGAAATAAACAAAAAAATGTAATATTGAAAATAAAAATACTAGTAACTGTTGCGCAAAAAACACAGTCTCACATACGTACTTGAACGCAATATTGCTTTTATTTTGTTTTAGTACCTAACGCATTAGAAAAGATAGCAGTACAAAAAAAACATTGAAAAAACACTAAAAGAAATTAACACTACGCGGGAATCGAACCTGCGCCACTCAGTTCGGCACGCGTACGTGAACTGAGTGCGTTAGCTTGCTAATCTATTCGCTTTTTTTTTCTTTTCGCGCTATGGGGATGTAGGTGTTTAAATTATCTATATGAATTTGCTGCTTACACGCTATGTGTTGGCATATTTATGTACGACATGCGATCGTATCTATTGCTGTGTGCATATGTTTTGTGATTGTATATGCGTCACATGCTTTTCGCATGACTTTTAACTATAGATTGCCGCCCCGTTGCGGATGAAAACAAGTATTTTTACACCCACACACAAGCTTGAGCAGTTGAAGGTTGTTTCCCGGGGCTCTCTTGCGATTGAGTCGGCCACCACAGGAAATTAGAGTGATACGCCATTAATCCCTGCATCTAGCTGTATTCCAATTAGTAGCTCTATCGCTTGATGACAGATCGAGTGCGGGGCGCGACGCTATTGCGCACGACCATGCCTCGCGTAGCGGTGACATCAGCTGATTGCGCCGGCTGGCTTGCTTCGATTTGCTTGAGAGCAAAGAAATGTCATACCTTGAAAGATTGCGTACTGCACTATGTCAAAATGTTACTTCTCTGTAGTCATCCTATGATTCATTGAGATTTCATAACTCCGATATCAGTACTGTAGAGCTTTGCGTCGGCGACACGCACCGAACGTAAAACCACACTACGTCTGTCGTAGAAGCAGCAGGAGGCTGTCGTCTGCTAGAACAAAAACAAAACAAAGACCTGCGAAAATATTCATATGTTGTAACTTGTTTTTTGAATAACAGTTTATCACTTTTAAAGTAATTTTGCCAGATAACATACATTTTCTTTTTCAGTTTATAGCAGCGGCAGATGTTTGTTTTTTTTCTCACACAGATATCCAAATCAAATCCATTCACAGCTAAAGCCACATGTTGTTTGTCTTCTTTGTTTCCGTGGGCATGCGTCTCTCTTGTGTTCGCGCTGCTACACACGAGAGCACGAAATGTTAAATTTAAGCAAGGAAACGCCGTTTCTCGTTCGTGTGATGTGCTAAGATTTCGCCCTATTCCTGCGGTTGTTTGAGTGCGGATCAAGTGCGAGTCGTCCAAGGAATCGTCGGGTTGTGCGGGCGCTCGAAGGACTCCGAGGTGACGGCTGACGCCTGTGGTCGCTTCCCTCAGGACAGTGTGAAAGAAACTAAAGGTAAGGGGGACACTTTTTATGTAGACTGAGTATGCCACTCAGTGCAAGTGTGTGTTGCCGCACTCGAACGAGGCGTCGTGAAACGGCAACCTTACGCGTCTTTGCGAGTGCGGTTGCCGATTCGCTTTGACAACGCTAACCCCAGCAGAGCCATGGCGCATCGGCGCGGCCTTACTGGAGCTAATTCACGACAACTGCGGCAACATGAATGTGTATGGGGATCGATTTTTTCATAAATGCAATGTAGTGAGGAGGACGCACACGGCGCTTGCTACGTTGTTGATTAAACGAAGCATGCGGTGCCATTTGATGCAAAGCAGCAGCATCTTCACGTTCGTGGGCGATACAATTTGTAACTTGGCTCAATTCACCTAGCCAACCGCCTAAGTGGGTTGATAAGCATACGTTCACAGTAGAGCGCTATTATACCCCTAAACAGTGGCGTATGCTTGTTAAAAGATATAATGTGTGTGCCTAGTGTAGAGAGAGAGGTGTTCGTGCAATCTGTATGTGTACCTGCAAGACGCCTTTGCTTGTAACTAATAATGTACCGGCCAGCACCTACATTGTACGCCTGACTTTGAAGAAAACTCGCATGCACAATGTGAGATTTTGTAATCTGCTAGAGTTGCTTTTTATAAAATAATACATTACCAGCATGTTCAAAATATGTTTCGCTGCTGTGTGGCAGGGCTGCGGTTATCACGCTGTTGTGTTGTTGCTGATGCAAGCACTTATAGTTTTCATGCGTTAATATTTCTCATCTAACTCATCGGGTGTTTGGCTGTTTCAGCACAAACAAGGCAAAGAGAGAAGGAAGACGCCTAATGACAGGACCAGTGCCGACTTTTGTTTGCAGGAGAATACACATGTTGGTGTATTTATTGTGACAGACTTTCTGTGTTGCTTTTTTGCCCAATTTATGTAACGACACAGTTGTCAGCAATAAAAGAGAGAACACTGAAATTAGCTTTTAAAGATCATGATGACTAAATGCCTAGTAATTCACAGCACAAAGTAAGAACAAAAGACATCAGTATGATCAATGTGGGACGAGTACAGTCTTGCATATAAAAATGTATTGTGTAAAATGTTGCCTAAGTAAAAAACCTCTCCATATTTGCAAATAGTGTGACGTCACTTCGAGCACCGTGCCAGCCATTCCCTCCCTCTGTGCAAGGGCTGGCTGGCAAGGAAGTTGTTGGTGGCGTTCCTGATAGACCACTGATATGTATGCGATTTTAAACCTGTAGCCTAATATATACGTAATCTTTTGTGCAGTTACATCTCTGCATCTGACACCTACAACTTATTTGCATATTTACATTGCTCCCTTAGGATCTAACAAACAAACTTGTAGTGTGCATTGTCACTTCATGAATATCGAGCGGTAAAGGTACTGAGTATATGTGAAACAAGAATTTCTGCTTATTACATGAAGACATATGAGGCCTTAGATAAAACGAGTTATACCTGTATTGGGCTTGCGTACTCATCGGGGCGATTCATACATGCAACTTCAGCAAATGGTATCTTCCAGCCCATTGACCATGCAATTTTTTTCTGCACACAGCGCAAACACTGAGCTGTACCCACTCGCAGATGGTCATGTCAAGTGCATATTTACCTTGACTAAAATGTCCAATCAAGTTTTTTTCACCGACCGGTCCCTGCCACGAGTGCTAACGTCTTCGCAAACAAGACACATTGTTATTGACACTGCACACACCACACACAGTATTCTCAGTTGAACCGATATTCTCAATACCTTTCAATGCACACTACATGCCGCAATCAACAGTGCACATTTTTGAAGACTATGCCGCTGTTGCTCACACAGGTTACCACGTGTGTTCACTTCTTCAAGATAAACAGACAGCGTGGCAAATATTTTACCACACAGCTAGATGTTTGCCGACACATACTACAGCTAGTGTCGACATTGTAACATGAAGTGTAAGCTTTCACAAATTAAAACTTCTCCAAACACCGCACGTCTGTACCTGGCTGAGCCACCAGTGGGAGTGTTTTTCCAGCCACACCTTTTACATGTGCCAGTGACATCATGCTGTGACGTACCTCGGTAGGAGCCTATCGCTGCATACTTCATGTCAATGAGGGTCCTGTTAGAGAAAGCAGGCATTGTTGATTTCGTAACTTGTTAATTTCCAACTGGACCTTCATTTACACGAGTTGTCTGACTGATATTCAGGCGAACTTTTGTGCAATAAATTGTACAGTTGGCAGTTTATGCTTGCCCCATACTGTTGTTACTGGTGTTTCTCCTTGTTACTTTGCACTGTTCATTACTGCTCACCTACAGAAACTAGCCTAGCTCTCCACTGTTTTGGACAAGATGCAGCTTGCCAGCGCGATAGTGTTCATAACTCGAAATGCTCAAGCCAAAATTATCGTTTCATATTCAGTTAGTTGCATTCATATCAGTACATTAAAAGTAATCATTGATTAAACATGAATTTGTGTTCCTTCACATAACGCTCACAATTTTTATATCAAATTGAATGGTGTTTATAAAAAACATGGTTTTTAGCTAAACTTCATACTGTTTTCTTGAACAGCTGACAAAACGCTATTGCATGCTTACTTGCCATGAATTGGATTGTGTTTGAAATGCATTGCAATTCTTCACCGGACTGCCAGTACACTTCACATTGGGGGAACATTTATTAACCATGAATTAATTAATTTTTAAGAATGGAAAGAAAAAAGCGGCAGGCCGGGATACTTACTTGATATTGGCATCCGTTTTGCTACCCAGCGCATTATCATGCAAACTTCCTATAGAGTGGTTTTGCGTCTTGCATGTGTGTCTGTAAACCAAGAACTTTGGGTAGAACTATATTTGTCTTACAAATGGTTGCAGGACTGTGGAGGCTGTAGGGCTGCTTAGCCAATATGAATGGTGGAATCCCTGGACATGTGTTCAACCATGCTGCATCAGCTGCTTAGTGTTTTCATGGCATCTTTACAGATGTGTTGGGTGAGTAAAGCAAGCAGGTTTTAACACAGGGAAAAGTATAATATGGCAGCACCTCTTGTGCGTGCCTTACATTCCATGTATATCAAATATTTATGTTGCACCTTGTGGCCTGTAATTTTTTTTAAGAGACACTTGGCACGTGTGCTCAGATTTGGGCGCACGTTAAAGAACCCCAAGTGGTCGAAATTTCCGGAGCTCTCCACTACGGCGTCTCTCATAATCATATGGTGGTTTTAGGACGTTAAACCCCACAAATCAATCAATCAATCAATTATAGAGACACTTCTTTTCTTTATATTTGAGTCTTGATGCTTCGACAGCAATGTATTTGTGTTTGACAGCAAGTGTTCTTGAACAAATAACTGATCTCAATAATGACAAAAACCTTTCATACTTGGTCCTTAGCATAAGCTTGCACATATCTATAGCAGATTCAATTGTTCATTTTTTGCTGTGATGATAACGGGCAAGTAGCAAAGGCAAGTTCAGATTGGAGTGGTCGGTGACGTCTGTTTAGGCTGTGCCATATTGCTTTGCAACCAGAGTTACTTGTGGCCACATATACAATGAAGCCATATGACGTGCATTCTATATGAGATTATCATATCACATTTCACTGCATCTTAATATGTGTGGAACAAATGCAGATATCTTTAGCTTGCTACTATAAAGAGATCCTAAACCAACACAGGGTTGAAATTTAGTCGGGGTGTTGCAGCTGTGTATGACTCTTCAATGGATGCATAGCCGTGATAATTTTTCTATATGTTGTAGCAATAGTAATGTTACACACATTGGACGTTACAAAAGAGGTCTTCGCTTATTTCGCTTTTTTTCGCTATGCTTCTTTCTTGTCTCTTCGTGCCATGAGCTCCTCCTCACTGTGCGAGGAGCAAGAGCAGTGGCCACACAAACACGTATTTAAAAAAGTGTTGTAAGGTGAGCACTGAGGGGCTGAACACTTCCAAAAGGCTCCAAGAGGTAAAGGTATTGTTTCTAGCTACTTTTTGGGCACCCATAGCTAGTTGTGCTGCTGCAGTTGTCATTGTTGATCAGGACATTATTCTGAAGTCGTTGCACACATTTGCTTGAAATGATAAAAAAATAATTGGAGGTGGTTTGGCACCCTTTATTGCAGTTACACACAGAACTAGGTTTCAATGCGTAAGCAAAATCTGTTCACTGTAAATCAACCCTAATGATATCTGAAATTCAGGAAATATTCACAGAAAAGCTCAGGAAAAGGCTAAGTGGTTGCCCCTTGAACGTGAAGGAGATACCCTTCTTCGAAAAGGTCAATTGACAGTCTAGTAGTCTCGATATTACATGCACTATAAATATTCTTTATGCATGTTATAATGAGAGGGCTTTTTAATAGAACTGTTGTCACTTTGCGCTGCATTGCTGGAATTGTTCACATGCTTATATTACATGAATCACTTTATGCCTTTTCATTTTATGCAAGTGGTTTGCTTACCCAGTCGGTATAACTTGATTTGGATAAAATTATAAATGCTCTAAAGTTTTTTTTTACTATACAGCAGGTTTATCTTTAAAATACGCGACCATAGATGTGAACGCAGTTGGTGGTGTGCTTGAATAATGCTTAACTATCACCACTCTAATTACACCTGCTACAGTGCATAGTGTGAAAAAAGTAATGGTACTTAACATTACTGGCAGCATACACTTTTATGTCTCAAAATGTGTTATAAAGCCTGGTTAAAATGTGTGTACGTTTTTTTTTTCGCTCCAACTAAATATTCTGGTCTACTGAAAGCAGCTTGCGCTCTTTTAAGGTCCTCAAACTATTAGGTGTTCAAAAGAAGTAGCAATGCCATATCCTTTCTTTGTCAGCCTACTCACCACTCTAATAATAAGAATTACCCAACAGCATTACCCTGGAAAATATAGGGATGTTATAAAAAGTAATGTCAATTCAGCTGTCAAAAAATGTCAACCCATTAGTAACTTGCCGCCAAGTTACGTTTTCGTTCACTTTTCTTTTCACGATTTTGTTAAAGTTATTTTTGATAACATCACCCATAGTTTGTTTGGCATCGTTGTCTGCTAATTCTCATTATAATGTGTTCAACAAAGACAACGAACCCTTAAATTTATACTTCTTGTAAATGTTTTCACGTGCGAGGGCTTAAGTTTTATAAGAAGTTCCTCAGTGTGCCACGAGGAAATGCGTGTTCAGCATAAATTTGTATATCATTATATACAACTCTTAAAGCCTCGTCTACAACTTTGTGCAGGTTGACCTTGAGCAGAAAACGAGGAGCGGCAGCAGCCCCCAGAAAAGAGCAAGCTCCCTCCAAGCTCCCCAAGCTCTCTTCGACAGGAACAGCAAAGTCACTGTGTGGCATTGAAAACCATTGGAAGGAATGCCTGTGCTGCTCTTTCATTGCAGAACACGAAGTTGACCACTCCAGAGGAACTTCACGCTGTGTATTGTGAGTGCGTCAGTGGTTTTGTTTTGTCCAGCCAGCAGTCAAGAAATCATGTGTCAGATTCAGCCGAGATGGCTAGAGGGAGTCGGGCAGGCATGTTTGGACATTTGTCTAGCCAAGTAGTGCCAATTTTTGCGCTGGTCCTGTTGGAGTTACTGCCACAAATGACAGAAGCTTCGTCACCTCTCTAAATGTACAGATGTGTCGGGGAAGATTAGCTGCATTATTTTTTCTACAACTGATAGCTGCCAACATTCTTCATTGTACAGGACTTTTGTTCCTCACTTGTGGGTGTAAAGCCCTCCACAGAAAAAATGCTACACGTCTACTTACAGAAGGCCCCAAGGCCCTACTTGTAGGTTTTTTCGGCTTGTATGATAAGCACCTCATTTGGGTGTACATGAACATTTTATAAACATGCACAGCAAGAAATTTGGGTGGCTGGTCATTTTGTCGTTATCATGTTTCTCGCAATATTTTTGAGCATGTAGTGCATTACGTTGTCAATCTGGTTCATGTGCATTGAAGACATTACGCAGTTTCAGGCTACTTCAAGCACTGTTAGTATAAAAAGCCAGGAAGCAAGCTATCAGTAATTTTTTAGACACAGTTGCTCAATCTGATGAATGATACATCACTAAACTTTCGTGCGTATTCATCAATGTAAGCTCGTCCTAGTGTTATCCAAAATGAAGATGCAAGTCGACAGATAGAAGCATCTAGTCGGGTAATCAGGGTGAACAGTGGAAGTGCCTCAGACAGGCTGGCCGATGTTGCGATAGGCGGACCTATTTTTTAGAAGTCACCATGTCATACTTGGCGTGTTAGTTTATATGGGGTTAGTAATGACATCATCTTTTGGTGTAGGTGTGTGTGCCTGTTGGAGATGTTTGTCTGAAAAAAAAACTACAACGCAGAAGAGTGCAGCCCTTGCTTCCTTTCAAGTTAAGTTGCGATGGTACAAAGTGTTCTCCTGTGGGAGGTTGGGGGCAAGAGAAGCAAAAAAAGGTAAAAGAAAGAATAGAAGGAAAAAGAAGAAAGAAAATGGGGATGCAAACTAAAAGTAATGTGCTACACTGCTCCTACTTTGCATCCCTCCTTTTCTTCTTCTTTTCCTTTGTTTTCTTTTTTCATCTTTTTTATTACATTTGCATTGTCCCATCTAGTGCATGAATCAATGACACATGGCTTTGTTGTAGCAAAGATGCCTATGTGGTGTTGGATTGAACAGTGCATTGTACTTCATTCAGTTAATTACAGGCTGATCAGTCTTGCAATAAGTGCTTCCTGTCTATCACCACACATGATCAAATGAAAAGTTTGCACTTGGCTCTTAGTATACTGGTATATAGCTTGTGTCATGGACTACTCAAAATGATTGTTAATTTGCTGCTTTTTATGGAAATGAATTTATCCAACATGAAAATATCTTGCCTTGTGAACCTTACCAGACCTGCCTTTCTTTTTTTTCCTATGCAGGCATTGTATGTAAGGAAGGCAGTAACAGAGAGGTGATAGCTTGAGCTTCGAAGAATAAATGCTGGCAGTGAGGCAATTCCACATCAAACATCCCAGCCATTTTGCTAACCAACCTAAATGTGTTTTGAAAAAAAAAATGTGCTCGTTTACTGTATTGAAAACCGCAAAATGCTAAAATCTATCGCAGAGAACAATATATTAGGCCACCTTGGTGCCTTCTGGACTGCTCAGGATGTCGTCTGGTTGTTGTTTGTAGAAAGTAAAAAGAAGTATTTAAAAAATATACTGTCTCTTCCACACCAAATTTGGTCTAGGCATTAAGTAAAGGTGATTGTGTGTACTGCATGAAGCTCAGTAATATTAGTGCAATTTTTTTGCCACATCAAAAGCAAGGAAGTAGTTCTCTTTATATGGCGGGTTATATGATTACACTCTGTTTTAAAGAATAAATTATTTTTGAAGTTTCCTAATGATGGCTGTTTTCTGCATTTGATATACGACAGCTTCCGTTCAGAAGTTCCCCATGGCCCTCAAGAGGAGACTTCAAAAATCATTTTCCTCATTGAAACAGAAATTGTAATGATAGCACTTGCCATATAACAAGAACTGTTTATTTGATTTCAACATACACATAAAAGTAATTTTCCATTAGACAAACACATTGTTCAAATTGCATCTCAATGTGGACAAAAACGATTATATAGTGATATTTGTAATCGGGACCTTATTTTTTTCGTTAAATATAACTTCTGTGGAGTGAGTATTTGTGGCTCAAATATTCATACAAAGTGTAATATTGCCATACAAGAAATGCAAACGATAAATAGTTTGGCTGAATTCTTCAAAGCTTATGTAGCGGATAAATTGCACTAATGATACTCGACTTTAAATACTTTAAAGAAGCACCTTCACTTATTATGTAGATCAAATTTGATATGGCAAGAAAAAGCGGTACTTTAAAATTTTTCTCACAAATAACACCCGCACGACACTCTGCGAAATTCTAAAGCTACCCACGTGACCACTACTTTTTTTCTGTTCAAAATAATTCTGCAAATCACTATTTTCAAAAGAGTAAATTACCATCATTTTTAAAACTCTATATCTGTGATGGTCGCCAGGCAGTATGGTTTGGATGTTAGGTGTAGAATAGCCCAGTGGGAAAAACAACAAATTTCTCAGCATCCTTTGACGCTCGGGCAATTTCGAAAGCATTTGTTTGTTAGCAGCAATTCAATTAAACCTTTGTCTTCATGCTTAGGCCCAAAAACAAAACACAAGTAACCAAAGTAGTCCTAAAAGTCATGCACTCTCGCTGTTCCAAGGCTTGTGGAGCCTAATTTAGAGCAAGCTTCACCATTTTTTAAAAACTCAGGTTCAACCAACTGGTTTTAGATGCACAGTGCATTTTCAGCTAAATTGTTTCACACCAGTTACTTAGATAAAAAGTGGCAAGTGGAGGTAAAAATACCATTTTAAAAGCATTGTAGGTAATAACGAAAAGGTCTGCTTTTTTGTATGGTGCTTTGCCTGAGCACTGTGCTTTTTGTGGTATAGTTCATTGTCTAGTGAACATAGGCCTTAGAAACTAACATTAGCTATGTTGAGGTCGATTTCTTGGTTATAGTCATAGTAGCCATTATAAAAATTATCACTTCAAACTTGATTGTTCTTTTGAAGATTTTTTTTGCATAATGATATTTCAGAGTCTTAGTCAATTTTGTTATAAGAATACGTGATGTCATAATAGGGTCACTTTTTATAGAGTCATTCAGTTTTACCTTACCTTTTACATTCCTAATAGAGCAGTTATTTTCAATATCGGTATTCAAAATGGAATGAGCATGCTGTATTTAGTAACGTGTAAGCACTTACAGATAGCACATGCACCCAACTTTTCTGTAGGCAGTTTATTTCTGTTATTCTTGATTGATATGTGGGGTTTCACGTCCCAAAACCACTATATGATTATGAGAGATGCCGTAGTGGAGGGCTCTGGAAATTTCGACTACTTGGGGTTCTTTAACGTGCACCCAAATCTGAGCACACGTGCCTACAGCATTTCTGCCTCCATCGGAAATGCAGCCGGGATTCGATACCTCGACCTGCGGGTCAGCAGCCGATTTTCTGTTACTCTTGCTCCCCAATTTTTGTGCAGTTCGGTTATAGTTGTCTGGCTTGCACAAATTTTTAATGGCGCCTGCCTGATCCTGCTTGCTTTCATGGTGATTTTAACCTTCATAATTTGCATAGGTTTACCTTTCAAAATTGTTCGAGATGCTAATTCTGTGCACAAACTGTATAGTATAAAGGCAGCAGATATACATGCACACACTATTAAATGTACATTGAGAGCTTTCACTGATAGTTCCTAAAGTTTTACTGTACAGGAAGCATTTAAATCATAATTCTATAAGGACATATCAATAGATTATCTCTACCATTGAAAATTGTGACAACCTAGTCATTTTCACTGTGATAAGCATCCTGTTTTCTTTAATGTGGCAGAACTAATTTATACACTTATTTCTTCTATTATTCACATATGCATAACATGAAAGTTTGTGTGCCTTACATTTTTAGTTTCATTCTGTGTGTTATATTTTTGTGCATGTGAACTAAGGTGCTAACATGTGTCTCTGACATTATTTGTGCCAATCATTTACATTTCCAGGTGCCTATGAAGGCCACATAAGTTCTGTGGCAGTAACCTCCCAAATCTACAGTGGTGCCGGAGCCTCAAGCAGCATTTCGCCGATCTCCACAAGGCGTTCATGAGATAAACACAGCGCCACACTTTCACAGTGCTATGATTATTATTTATGTTCAAAGATTTCATTCCAAAATTGCTGTTACATTGTGTTTTGTGCCACCATCCTGTGGCTTAGGTGGAGCTTGTGAAATTATGGTGTAGTCACCTCATTTGTGTATAATCAACACTGCAATGTCGCTATTCACAGCTGAAGCATACAGACAAATAAAAAATATATTGATTGTAGCAGGGCTGATGTGTATATTAGTGCTTCTCTATTGCAAATAATAACTTTATAAGTTCTTTAGGTCTTTCATAGAACACTGCATTAATGTGTTGCAATGTAACCACCATTTATGATCGCTAGCATGTTAATTGAGTAGCTTTGTAACGTATTTCAGTTAAAAGCTAATTTTGCTTCCGCAACACGACAATTAGAAACATGCCGATGATTCAATCCCTCATCATGCATATTGAAGAAATATTGTGATTTGTACACAGTATTGCATGTACTCAAGATGTGGGCATCTATTCAATTTACACATTATATTGCTTTGCACTAGGTTCGGACGTGACATGCACACATTTCAGTTTTTCTGCATGATACGTCTTTCCATAAAATGCGGAGTCCGCATCATGCGTCTCTCCATAAGATGCGGAGTCCGCTTCATAGGTCTTTCCATAAGATGCGGAGTCCGCATCATACGTCTTCCATATTCCAATAATTCCGTACTTAAGGTCTCCGCATCATACGGAACGTTTCAGTAGGGATGCGAGACTGAACTTTCCACTAGTCCACTCTCTAAACGCTATCGCGTATCTTAGCATGGGACAATCCTTCGATTTTGACGTAAGTGGGAATGTGGTCAATTGCATACGTTTTCATCTCTGGAAACCACTCAGCATGCCTGACGAGGCCTCGTGAGAGAAAGGCCTGGTCAAAGCAGCTGCTATACATTGTACCACGCAGGAACGTTGGACTACCGTGATTTAGCAAAAAAAAGTTCATTGTCGGAGGAGAAGGACACCAACTTACTCCCTTTAACATTGGCCTTCGATCTTCCCCGGATTGTATGATGAGCGTTTAAGTCGCTGATTATAATGCATGGGTGAGAAGTTGCTGACAGGATACCTTGTAGTCTTTTATGGTCGAAACGACTTGACTGAGAGAGGTAGGCACCCACAACCGTGACGGTTAGTCTCTTCTTCACTGTTATATTTATATATTGATTGTCGTCGTGAGATGACACCTGATGATGAATGTAGGTGAGGTCACAGCGAATAAAGATAAGAACTTTGTTATTGTCCGCAGTTGTATACGACATGAATGACTCATAACCAGTAAGTCTGATTTCGTTCTGCAAATTTGGCTCGCAGATGACAACGATAGGAAACTTATTGGTGTACACGAACCGACGGAAATCGGCGATGCGTGATATCAGTACATGGGCACTCCAATAGAGAATCGCTGCCCTTCGGGTCTTTGCTCTTAAAGAAAGTGGCTGGTGAGCCATTATTTACTCAAGAGCTGCGAGTACTGGGCACAAAGCGTCCAGTAATTGCAATGCACTTCTTGCTGACGTTGTGTGCATGTTGCTTAACAACAAACGAATGGGGTTAATAAGAGTCACAGAAGAGCTATCACTGGCTGATCTGTGTTCCGAAAGTCCTCTATTGCAGCAGCTTGCTCTGAAGAAGATGGCATCAGCTGCGGCTCTTTTGCTCGTTGTGTACGCGGAAGTGGCGGCCACTCTTGCGTAGAGACTTATCTGCCCCTTTGCTCTTTTCCAGCGTCTGTGTTTCCTGTGCTGAAAACTGCAGCTGGCGATCTTTCCTGATGCCTCGACTCACTGCCTGAAGTTTGCGCTGTCCGACGTGAAGACCTTCGACGGTGACGTCGTCTTCACCGGATTTTCTCAGCAGCTTCTTTGTGGGCTGAGCTGTGTCGTACCATTTGCTTCAGAATAGAAAATTCTTTGTTATTTGCGGACATTCTTTGCAAGAAGCCTAGTGAGCACTCTGACAGCTGGAACACTCCAGTGTGGTTGCGCTACAAGTATCTTTCGCGTGTGGTTCGGCGCACCGGGGTCACGCTGCGGAGCTTCTGCAAACACCCTTCACATGGTCAATCTTCTGACAGTTGAAGCATTGCACGGGTTTAAGAGTAAACGGTTTAACTTGTTGACGAAAATGGCCAACCTTCATGTATGCGGGAAGACACTCACCTTTGAACGTTACCCTCACACAGCGTGTGTTACTAAGGCGTCGAACGCTGACAATGGCGCTGTCTTGACTTGCTGGTTTTATAAGTATTGGAAGGTCTGCGTTTGGGATTTCCGTGTTAATATTGTAAATGACTCCTGATGTCGTTGCACCATCGGCTGGTATGATAGACCTAACTGCAATGTTTTCCAATTGTGTTACTTGTTGCAGCGTGCTCAGCGCACTCGGGTGCAGCACATTGACAGCCAGGATCCTCCTTCTTGTATTTAGCCGTACGTCTTTGATCTCGTTCAGCACGGTGTTCTCAAAATAGAGCGAAAGAGCTTGCCTGTTCACAACACGCAGACTTTCGGTAGCGTTTTTCGGAACCAACAGGATGGAATGCGGCCATCACGGTGACCGCACTTGACACCGACGATGGATTGACGATCCGTAGCTTGGCCTTGCGGTGCAGTACAGGTTAAAAGCCGTCATCTGAGGACTCGTCGCAAAACGCTTAGTACAGCTCAGTGTCATTGCTCTCGCTGGATGTGTTTCTTCGCTTCCTCGAGGTAGTGACCATGGTTGAAGCGGAGTCAGACGTCACCTCGTGAGGTTGTACATTCACTACCGCAACGTACGGGGCAATACACCCTACAACTGTAGCGAAAACTTCAGAAAAGCACTGAGACAAGCGAGATGTGTTCTACAAAGAATCACTTCGTCTTCCTCCCTGGCCAAGGAGAACTCCTCACTTAAGGCACAACTTCCTCGCAGTAGTCTCAGCTCTCTAAGCTAATGTGCCAGATAGGAAAGCTTACACAATACATCCAGTCATTAGAAGCCAAGCTAGACAGAACGCTTGAGAAATCAGCCGCGACTGCATCGCAACCAATGGAGGCTGTCTGTCTCCCATCCCAGCCGCAATCGCAGCCCGCGGGTAAGCGCAAAGCAAACACCTCCACCGCGTCGCTTCATGCCTAAACCGATATCGTTACGGTGGTCTCAAAAGCAGTAACTGCGGCTCTCACGACCCTAGACGCGAAATTCGAAGTCCGTTTCAACACTCTGCAGCAGGCCATTGCGGAAACGATCACCTCACTGAACGCCCTGAAGAGTTATAAAGAGACGAGCAATAATTCATTGAACGCTCTCAAAAATTCCACGAAGTCCACCACCACCGAAATTCATGCACGGCTCGAGTGCCGCGAGCATCCGCGCTTGTTCGGCCAACCTGACACGCGGCAGCTGGGCCCCAAACCTGCAATCACTTAATCACGGCGCGTCCCGCACTGACCATGTGGCAGTGGAACTGCAGTGGATACCGTAAGAAACGAAGTCACCTGCAGCCGCTCGTACAGAAACTACAAGCCAATCCGCAGGCAACGGAACCGGCCCCAGATGTTATCACCTTGCAAGAGACGTCTACTCTATCCAACCTCCGCGGTTACGTAGCCTATACCATCAGCTTAATACGCATGCTTCCACCTGCACATCCACGTTCGTTACAGCAAGCTCATAGCTGTACAGCATGAACTAGAAGCTGCGGACATTTAGCATATGATCGTAGAGATTCAACCATGCAAACGCAATGGCAAGTCGCTGTTCGTTCTGAATGTGTACAGTTCACCCCGCGAGAAAGCTGCAGACTTCTCTCGCCTCTTCACTGATATGATCGCTCTCGTCGGTGACGCGCAGCTGCTCTTGCTCGGTGAATTTAATGCACGACATCCTGATTGGGGCTACATGCACATAGATCCGAAAGGCAGAAAGCTATGGTCGTTAGTACAAGACGTTCGCCTTACCCTACTTAACGATCTGCAGCAGCCGCCCACACGCATAGGCAACATTGTGTGTTGCGACACATCGCCGGACCTCACACTGTGCAAGAACGTTACGTTCGCTAATTGGCACAACACGGGCCTTTTAGTGGGCAGTGCCCACAACGTCCTCGCAATAACAATTCAAACGCGCCTCAGCAAGAAGCCGAAACCCACAGCGCCACAGTACCGATAGGCCGAAATTCCGCCAGTTGCATGAAGAAGCAGCCTTTGACACCATTACGGACATCAATGAATGGATGGCTTACTTGCAAGAGCACGTGAAAGTCACAAACCGTGAAGTGGAGACTATCACCAACTTGCCCACAACCAATTCTCGCACCCTCTGCATGTGGGATGCACACGCTGGCATCTTGCTCAGATGGCGCCGGCAGCGTCACAGCAAAAAGTTACGCCATGGCATAGAAGCGCTAGCGCGCGAAATTGAGAACCACAGCCTCGCTCTTGCGAGACAGCACTGGGGACAGCTGTGTGACAGTCTCAATGGACAGATGAGCTCAAAGAGAACGTGGCGCCTACTACGACGCTCGATCGCTGTGCGTCCAAGTCATGTGCACGAAAACAGCTTCACCGGCTTCTACATCGTTACCCTGGCACGGACGCTGAGCTGCTCGAAGAGTTGGCTCATCGTTACGTGAACCTCAGCCAGTCATACACGCCGCCAGAGTGCTTTCCCCCGTACCACGGCAACCGGCACACCCGAATGGACAAGAATATTACGGAGGTGGAAATCTACGTCGCAATGCTCAAACTTCGGAAAACGTCGGCGCCACGTCCTGACGGCGTAGCAACAAGTCTCTGCGAATTCTCGACGTGAAACTGGTGGCTGTGCTCACGCGGTACGCTAAGGAGTGCTGGCGCTCGGGCTACATACCACAAGAGTGAAAACACGTCAGGCCCGTATTTATCCCTAAACCAGGCAAGAAGACAGACATCGCCAACTCATGCCACATATCGCTCACATCTTGCATTGGCAAACTAATAGAAAACGCTGTCCATGCCTGATTACAGCCCTACGCTGAACAAAACAACCTTCTTCCTCCCACGATGCTCGGCTTCCGCGCCCACCTATCGACGCAAGACGCGCTGGTGCAAATGCACCACGACTTCTTTCGTACCCCGCCGAAGGAGGGCACTCGCGCCGTGCTCGGTCTTGATCTTCATAAGGCATTTGACTCGGTGCGACACGAAGCCATCGCCTCAAACCTTACCGCCATTGACCCGGGTGAACGTACGTATAACTACGTATGTGACGTACTTTCGAACCGTACCATTGAAGTATCGTAGGCCGGTGGCTCCGTCTTTAAACACCTCACACTCGGAGACAGAGGCGCCCCTCAAGGAGCGGTTTTGTCTCTATTTCTATTTAAGCTTGCTATGCGCACGCTGCCTTCTCCAATCGATGGGACCCGGGCCTTCATCATAACATCTAGGCAGACGATGTCAAGCCGTGGACGACTAAGGGTTCAGACTGCCAGGTAGGGGAGACCCTCCAATGTGCTGTGGCCGACGCCGTCGTTAGCCATGCGAAGCAGGTGGGTCTCACGGGATCGGAGAGCAAGCCGGAGCTCTTGCTGCTTCGCCTTCCCAACCGCCGTCGCAACAAGTACCCTCCCCAACCGGCCATCTGCGTCTATGCCAACGGTGTAGCCGTACTGCAAGTTGACCACGTGCATATTGTAGGCATATACTTATTCAATCAAATCAACGGAACACTATCGCACTGGAACACCTCACCGTTGCCGTCACTCAAACCCGCCTCATTGCTAACGTGTCCGCTCGAAAACAAGGCATGAAATAAAAAGAGCCACTCCAGCTTAGCCACGCCTTCGTCATACCCAGTCTCACGTGCGCACTACCGTACCTGCGCCTACAGGAATGCGAGTGGGACAAACTGGACAGACTTATTCGTAAAGTGTAGAAGACGGCTCTTGGCCTCATTCGTACGGCTTCTTCGCTGCATCTCCTCAGCATCGGCATCCACAACACTGTCGACGAACTCATCAAAGCGCATCGCACAGCACAGATTCAGAGATTTCGCGGTAGCAAGACCGGCCGCTGAATGCTCGCTCGCATAGGACTCGACGCCTCGCCATCGGGCGCAGACCTGGTCTCTATATCTCCCACTTTACGTCGACGTTTGCTCATGAAACCACTGCCGAAAAACATGCTTCCAAGACACCACGATGGTAGACGGCGAGCACGGGCCTAGGCATTACACAACAACTATGCTTCGCGGCCCAATGTGGCTTACGTCAACGTGGCCCACTACCTCTCTCAACCAAGCGCGTACGCACTACTCACGCCCCCCTCGACATCAATGCAATCTTGCGAGTAGCCGGCTCCGTCCGTACCCTCCACCCTGCCGAAGCCGAGGAAGCGGCCACAGCTTTCGCGGTATCCTCCGGGTTTACTACGATCCTCAGTGACTCAAAAACCGCTATCTCCCATTTCGCTCACGCTACCGTTGCGCCCGGCACCTCACGGCTTCTTCAGCTCCTCGCCTACCTCAAAGACAGGGATCCGCCTCCCATATCTGTCGTCTGGCTGCCGACGCACGCGGAAAACCAGGGGACGAGGCAGCCCACCGAGAAGCTTGAGAATTCGTCAACAGACCGTTGGGCCCCGCTGCGAACCCAGATAACATCGGCGATCCCCTCATATTTCATCACAAAATTGCTTAGCACTATTGTTTCGCGCGTCGAACAAGACCGCCGCCGAATCGCAAACTCACGAAACCACAAGAAATGGCATGGCACCGCCTTCAAACGAACTCGTTCACGTGCCTGCGGGTATACGCACACATTTACCCCAATCTGTTCAGTCCCCACTGCTCAAAATGTGGCTCCGTCACCTCCCTCTCTCATATACTATGGGACTGCAGTGAGGATCCACCTCTGCCAGATCTCCTGACAACTCCAAGGTCCGAGGTGTGAGAAAGTGTACTCCGCAATACGAGCCTAGAAATACAGCTCCGGCCCATACAGCGAGCTGAGGAGGTGAAGGCCAGGCACGGCCTGTCCGCCATTTCTCTGTGAATTTTTTTTACTTAAATAGAGTTGCCCTGCCGCGGTGGTCTAGTGGATAAGGTACTTGGCTGCTGACCTGCAGATCGCGGGATCGAATCCCGGTTACGGCGGCTGCATTCCCGATGGAGGCGGAATTGTTGTAGTCTCTTGTGCTTAGATTTGGGTGCACGGTAAACAACCCCAGGTGGTCAAAATTTCCGGAGCCCTTCATTACGGCGTCTCTTATAATCATATGGTGGTTTTGGGACGTTAAACTCCCATATGAATCAAGCAATCAATCAATCACTTGAATAAAGTTGTCTTTCTCTCTTTCTCTCCGATGACCTCCTTTACCAGCTCCTCACATCGAAACTGGAAGCACAATTTACAGTTATTTTCGAGGGAAGAAAAGTGTCTCTTTTGTTTTTCACTTAAAAAAACGTGCTTAAAGTACAAAGGGATTTGTTATGATATCTGCAGCTCAAAAAATAATTATCTGAATATATTTTTCCAAATCAAGGAAATAAACTGTAGGAAATCAGCGGGCTATTTTATAAAGGTCTTGTTGTCTACCGATGCTATAAAGGCACATCAGCGGACAAAACCGGATGTCATCAAGGGTCGGAGTGTTTAAAGAGCGAAAGGCTCATTAAGGTGTCAGGGGGAGATTTGTTCCCAGCGTTGTTGCACAATAAAAATTTGCCGCATGCGTGCTAACTAAAAGTGGCCTGCGTGTCTCTGTGTCTAATCAGTCTTCTGTCTCTCCTTGAATATTATCAATGATTGAGATGCTCCAGTAGGAAACACCGGTTTGTCACTGCATGCATTTCACCTCCCCAGGTTTCCCTCCAGTGCAACGCCGCGATGAGCACCAGCCTCAACGCCCCCGCCATTGTAAGCGTTAGCGCCCGCTGCTTCACAAATACACATTGTTCTCGTTTACGGCAGCTGGATGAATGGATGGATGGAGGAATGGTTGGAAGGATTGATGGATGGATGGATGGATGGATGGATGGATGGATGGATGGATGGATGGATGGATGGATGGATGGATGGATGGATGGATGGACGGACGGACGGACGGACGGACGGACTTTATTAGGTCGTATTGCACGCGTTTTAGATGATGTAATTTTTTTAAGAGCGAAGCTTCTCATGGTCTACAGCGTTTCGTCCCTTCGGCATTACCAGCATAGTATATACAGACAGACAGACAGACAGACAGACAGACAGACAGACAGACAGGCAGACAGGCAGGCAGACAGGCAGGCAGACAGACAGACAGACAGACAGACAGACAGACAGACAGACAGACAGACGGACGGATGGACGGGTGGACGGACGGGTGGATGGACGGATGGACAGACGCATGCTTTGCTCCCACTCATCATCATTGGCTCTGTGGATGTGCTGTGATTTTTTTCTCTTCCGATCTGCATTTGCTTCCTTCTTTTCAATATCTTTCTCCCTTTTTCTATCTGTCTCTTTCTTCCTCTTCATGTTCTTTTCATTATTGATTGCCTCTTTTTTTGTTCTCTCTGTCTCCTTCTCTGGTTATTCCTCAGTTCTTGGCTCAAGTTTGATTTGTATTTTTGCGTGAAGCCAGTACCCCATAGAGCCCGTACAACAACGCAATTCCATTCTTCCCACAAAACCATGTGCAGCCAGTGTGATTTCAGAGTGTAGTGGTTATTGCGCTGATCTTTGTACCGTGAGAACTCGGTTTATAACCCTGTGTCGTGAACAAAGTTTGTTTTATTGAATTATTTGGCTCTTTCCCCTTCCCTCTTTGTCTTCACTTCGCTCAACTGTGTGTACAGTTAACGTTCTGCAGGAACAGAGGTCGAGCTCCAACAGCTCTTCTGTTAAAATTTCACGGGCTGGCAACCTAAAACGGCCGTGATTTTACTTACTACGTGCAGGGTACGTACATGACAGTGCTGACCTGATCAGTGACGCCCAGAACAGGGGAAAACCATGGAAGCTGTGACGCAACTGTAACACCTTAATATACGTTGCCGAAGCCACATCGACGAACAGATTCATATTGCACATCAGCCACAGCGAGCACTTAATTTCTTACGTACAAGTTCTGTGAAGAAGACAAGCCAGACATCGCAGCGCTTCTCTCACTGTAAGACACGTTTCTCGTTTACATGCATGCAATTAAATACGGTACGTTTCCCTAGTGTTGATTTGAAAACTTTGTTAACGGTACTTTAAAGCAGACTCGAAGTCACCGCCACCTATGCTACTCCATTTGATGAATCTAGGATCGATCGTCCTTTTTCTTTTATTTTTGACTACATAGAAATTTGGTATTCAATGTCGAAAGAAACGCCCATTTCAGCCAGGTGCGAAAAAACGAAATAAGCGAGGACTTCTACATACAACCTACTAAAATTTATACAGTGCAGAACGCAGGTCCTTACTCTGACAGCTATCTTTCCTTCGCTACGTTGCATGCGATAATATTCATTGGCCCTTCCCAAGCCTTGCGTCGAAATGAGCCACGGGCTTAAAGATTCGCAGCGGAGCGCAATGAGGACAAGGTTCCTACTTATTTTGGTGGTTCTCAGAGAAGAGTGAGCTTCCTCTAGCTCATATCGCTGATGGAAGCACCTTGTCGAAGCTTCTACTTGTGTGATTTTTTTTCTTGTTTCTTGCTTGATTTCTGTTTTTTTAGACAAGAATAACTTGGGTACATGGAAACATAATACAGCATACCAAAACGACTGCCTTTTTTGACAGCTCAGCATACTTTTTTTTGTACCAGAGACGTACATAGTTTTTGGCAACATCAAAATACTGTTTTTATTTAAGTGTCTTTCTTTTTCTCCAAGTGCCACAGAAGATTCGATAACGTAATGCAGTTACACAGTGCGTATCCTCTGCCCATTCCCTGGAGTAGAAGGAGGCGATGTCTAATCAAGAACAATTTAGCATTCGCAAGGCGCTACTAGTGACGTCATTTCTCACCGATGTTCTATTCCACTTTGCTCTTTTGCGCTTTGAGAATAAATAAAACAAATTCTACGCTTTAATACCTTCTGCGGCTTTTTCTTGGTGTTGGCAAACCCCTGTGCTACTTTCCACAAATTCATTTTTTTGCATCAGCATTTATAAATCATTATTCACAGTGTATATTAGTAATTACATGCTCTACGTGACTGTTATAACAACAAATTTCCTGTTAGGCATCCATCTTTGACGATGCTGCTGATTTAGTTTGCGTTGTTTGTAATACATTGAAAAATTCACCTCATTAAATAGCTAGTTATTTGTTACCCACAGCAACCTTCAACTACAAAAAGAATTAAACAACCTAAAGCTGATACACAGAAAAAGAGCGATGAGTAGGTTCAATGAGCTTCAAAAAGTGCCGCCACATCCACGAAGTGAATGATGATGAGTGGGCGAAGCTCCGGAGGTAAACCTGGTAAACCATGAATCCTCCGTACATTTTGCCCACTCGATTTTATTGCAACGCTCTCCCTAGCGTACGTCGCCGAGCTATATCGAACGATGATACGCGCCATATGTGGCATCATTCCTATTTTATAACACCTCGCATCTTTCATAATCAACTACACGTACCGCCGTCTAGTTTATAACATCTTGCATCTTTTGGATGGATGGATGGATGGACGGACGGACGGACGGACGGACGGACGGACGGATGGACGGATGGATATGACTGTACCCTTTAGATCGGGCGGTGGCTACCGTAATACTTAATGCCGTCAGCTACAAGTACCGCCATTTAGTGAACACTGCAAGAACTGAACGAGAGGTGGCTACATACAGGGGACGCACAGCCCACGCCTTAAGGAGCTTCGCTCCTAAAAGGAGTGGCGATAGATAAGTTGGTGTTGCGTATGTTATGAAGTAAAAAGAGGCTGGTTTTTTAGATGCGGAGCATCTAATACTCGAGGCTTGTAGTGCGGCGCCGTCCGCAAGCTTCCTCCTCCTTCTTCCACAATCTGTGCATCCCTTCCTCCTCTACACACCGCGCGCGCTTCACTCTTCCACCATCTGTGCACCCTTCCTCCTCTACACACCGCGTGCGCTTCTCCTCTTCACGAACATTCGCTAGCTGTATAATGTAGCGCGCATGCGCCGTCACGCTTCGAGAACATCGGCAGCTGACGCGCGCGCATGCGCCGTCGCGCTTCGAGAACATCGGCAGCTGACGCGCGCGCATGCGCCGTTGCGCTTCTCCCCCTTCTCGAACATTCGACAGCTGACAGTGCATGCGCCGTCGCGCTGTATATATACTCAAGGTCGCCGCTCGCTCGCTCAGTTGCCGCTCGTCGGTTGGTTTGTACGGCGCGTCGACGTCCAAGGTCGCGGTGAAATGAATTCCAACGAATCCACAAACACAATGATCGACGTCCCTTCGACCAGCGCCGCCCTTTCGCATACGTGTGTACGTGTTCACTCATTTAACACCCCCTCCTACAACCACGTTAACCAATTTAGCCATCGACCCAAGTAAGTCGCAATTTAACACCCCATTTCACAACCACGTTAACCAATTTAGCCATCGACCCAAGTAAGTCGCACTTTAACACCCCCTTTCACAACCACGTTAACCAATTTAGCCATCGACCCAAGTAAGTCGCACTTTAACACCCCGTTAACCAATTATATGCTCCGCATCCTCCTCAGTGTTCCCCCCATGGAAGCTGCGGGCAATTTTTTTATGTGCAACCCTGACAAAATCTCTCTGTGTTTACGCCTCGTCATTTGTCTTGTTGTCAAGCTCGTCAGTGCTCGTGACGTCGTTCTAGTGGTGTCCGTCTGGTACATGTTTTTTTCTTCAATGTCATCCTGATAGTGCACCCTGCTGAACGCATTTTTCTGTCTGTTATAGCGCATACATCCCTCGTGGAGTAAAAGTATAAAATAATGTCTGAATAGTGCACGTACTTCATATACTAGCACCTACCAGTTGTATGAAACCGGGGTGGCAGTGGCTCGAACTACCTCATAGTCAGCATTGGCTGCCGATATGCAGCGTTCATGGGTAGTTATTACGAAAAAATGTTCACACCAGCCATAATACAAAAATGCTTTGTCGCGTTTCCAACCGTTAGCTCCGTAAATACTAGATCTATAGTCTCGGTGTGTCCGTTAGCTAGGGTCACGTCCATATCAGGGCAGTGGATACGGGAAATCCTCTAACCACAGGCATCATATGGAATGTCGACATAACAACACGAAATTGTTACATGAATATTCCCTTATACTCCGCGACTAGAGTTACTGGCTATATACTGTGAACGGGATGAATTAAGACGGCCGAGGTGTTGAAAATAATACATGCAACTTCAAAAAGTCTAGAGGCATGCATCAATACCCAAAAGAGGGTGGCACGCCAGACATGATAAAAGAGCCGGCAAGAATATCTGTCTTTCAGTTGACAGCCACATCCTGTATCTTTCTTTCCTCAAGTTTTGGATACAATATGGGCTACACATCGCATGTTTCATTGCCAAGAGCTTCCTATTTGTAAAAAGAAGCACGAATGGAAAGTCGTTTTGCAAAGCCCCCGTTGAGAATCCTAAATACAAACTCTGTACATATTACTCGGCTTCTCGTGGAGCTGCCATTTGTAGCTTCGAGTGAAACAAAACATTGTAATCAATCGAAAATGAGGCATGTGATGGCGTACTTCCAAGACCCATCGAGACATTTGTTTTTTTTTTCTTTGTTTACCCTACGTATGTTGACGCATAAATTGACGCATAATTGATTCCTGGCTGCAAAAAATACTGAAAGCGCTCCACATTGAAGGTGCACTAGGTTCTCTTTTGGGCACTTTATTTCTCCACACTCGTGTTGTTGACATAATAAATGCGGAGAAAGATGTTCTAAGAAAAAGAGGAGATAAACGATTTGACGCGCCTGTGTTGGGAGCACAAAAGCTCTTCGGAACCGCATTCTTTCCGACTCCTCCCTTCTTCTGTTCACTCCACCGCACAATGTCCTCTCTTTATGGGAAACCCTGGCGTACATAGGCATCAAATACAGCGCCAAAGAGTCTCTCTTTGGACAATGAGAAGCAAGTGCTTGACATTGCGGCCTCACTCGATTTCGTGCCACAGCTCATTCCTGTCTTTCAACCAAACGCTAGCCATTTTCAGTTGCGTCGAAATGGGAAGTTTAGACTTTAACGGAAGCCCATATTGTCGGGATGATACACGGTTGATGATAAAAAAAAATTTGAAACACTGCGCTGACCAAGGCAAAATTTTTAAAAACACAGAAAAAAGACGTTTCGGCTCCGACACAGAAGCCTTGTCACCAAGTGAAATGAAAACATCTGTACAGCAGTTCGCCTTATGTACGTTTCCATATATCGCGCAGGCAGTGCGCATATACTGACGGCAGATTACCATCGTTCCTGTTTAGAGTGTGCGGAGTGGTTTTCATAACGAGCGACTCCAGATAAAGACGCCGTGACAGTCTTTTTTCTCTAGCGATAACACGTGCCTGCCCCTTGTCAATTGCGTGAATGCCTGATGCATGATGAGCCATGCACTGGATTTAACATTTTCTTTCTATACGTCATAAATGTGCTGCTTGAGGCGCCGTTCAAAGTGACCACTTTCACCGATATACACATCGTCACAGTCCGCACATGGGACAGCGTACACCACACCGGGGAACCTCCCTTTGGCTAATCTGTCGTTCACATTTTCCAGTGATTGTCGTAGTTTTTGGTCCAGAGCATGTGCCAAATGCACGTTGTAAGATCGCAGAGTACGGCGGAGAGCTTCACTTATCGAGGAAATATACGGTATTCCCACATGCTTTTGACAAAATGCAGGACAGGGCAATTGTGGACGTGCAATGTGTCGTTCGTCAGCGTTCAAGAAGGAATTCGGTAGCCACCGACAATCACTACATGTTAAAACTGTAACCCTCAACAGAGAGAAGTTTTTCCTTGACCGAATTTTTTTTTATATGAAAACAGTGAGAGACTTGCAGAATAATCTCGAGAGTATTTCCATATCGTAAGTTATTTTAAAGATATCTAGCAGTATGAGAGAAAGAGAGCTTTGTGAAATTCAGCAGAAATATTGTCAGGGCAAGGTGTCTTTGATGAAAATTAGCTGTCAACGGCGTGTTCAATTTCCTGTATTGTAATAACAGTACTAATGGCTGCACAATCATCGTCTTCCAATGTGCTCAAAAGAAAAACAAAACTAGCCCTCAGGTTGACATAAAGGTTTGAGAGAGCAATTAATGAATTTTCATGATATTTATCGAACAGCGACGTTATGTTCATTTTGTCTGTCATGAGAACTTCATTAGAATACAGGTCTGGAATCACTTTATAGTTTGCATGACGTCTTCCTGCATGACATTTCGCTCGGCTTCCATCTCATCACCTCGCCTCACTTCGAACTTCCAGGCCCCACACAGTGCTCAGCGCAACTGTAGCTCAGCATTGCGCAGTGCTTCCATTGCACTTCAAGCATGCAGCACAGCCGCCGATACCATTATGGTGCCTACACCCACTCAAAGCCCTTCTTACAATTCCTGGCATCCAAAATAAGAAAAATTCGTCGCATCTAGCCTTAATACAGGCCACATTACTTTTCCTGCAAGAGAAGCACAACGGACGCCTTCACATTTACACTGATGGCTCGGTGTCTTCAGTAAGCTCTGCAGGGGCGGTGGTTATTCCCACGAGGCACATCACAATTAAATTCATGACATCGCATTTGACGTCATCGACAGCTGCAGAACTTGCAGCCATTCGTGCAGCTCTGGAGTTTATAGTGAAAGAACCTTCGCGAATTCGGTTGATCTTCTCGATCTCGAAAGCATCTCTTCAATGTCTTATATCACCCTTTCGCCGTGGACCTAATGAACAGTTAGTAGCTGAAATAAGGCTTCTTCATCACCAAGCAACCGAAAAACAGCACAGCATAGTGTATCAGTGGATACCAGGTCATTGCGGTATATATGACAATGACCGCGCAGATGAGGCTGCTAGATCTGCACACGATGGTACCCAATACACAGCCATCCCGTTCTCAAGAACCGACGCAGCTACAAGACTTCGTTCGCTTGCACGTGACCTCACACTGGTACAGTGGAACTCGACAGACTTGACAAACGCGCGCCTGCATAACTTGGATCCCGATCTGCAGCTTCGTCTTCCCCCAAGGATATCTTGAGTTGAGGAGACTCTTCTATGCCGCCTGTGGCTTGGAGTGGCCTTCACGAACGCATACTCTTATCTCATTGGGATGGCCAGCTTTCCTACATGCACTTACTGCAGTTACGAAGAAACCATCGCGCACCTTCTGTGTGAGTGCACCCATTTCAACGCGCAAAGACAAGAACTCACAGCAGCTCTGGATAGACTAGACGATTGGCCTTTTTTGGAACAAAGGATTCTGGGTCATTGGCCGAGCCCATCCTCAGCCCAGAAGGCTTTGAAAGCTTTGCTGCGCTTTTTGCGGACAACTGGCCTCAGAGACAGACTTTAGTGTCTTATACTCTTTGATGTTGCCTTTCCTCTGTCGCAATTTTTTTGTAATTTCTCTCCCTCTTCGCAACATTTCTTTTTAACATCTTTCACTCCCCTCACCCCTTTCCCCAGCACAGGGTAGCCAGCCGGTCTAAGACCTGGCTAACCTCCCTGTCGTTCCGCTTAAACTTTCTTCCTCCTCCTCTTGTTTGAATAGCTCCCAAGCAGCATGTATACGTTAACTTTTTAAATCAGATTGCGTGAATGGTCCACGCAAAAATAATTAATTCCTGATCGCATAGGAGCTCTCAGTTCAACTTCCAAAGAGCTCACTGTAGTTTGAACCGGCCTCTACAATTTCGAGCCAATTCGTTCAATAACAATACAGTGGCCTGAGAACGACACTGGTGCAGTGGTACTGGACATTTGGCGGGAACAAGTGATGATGACACAAAATTCGGTCAACGTAGAGCATAGGAACTTTTCTGAACTTTTGCATATGCACTTCCTTGGCCCGACACGCCTATGTCGACGCGTCCTGCATTATCTACTATTCCAGAGATAAAATCGCGCCTTCTGTCTCCCCGGCCTCACCGGTGCTCTGAAACTGGCCGTAGACAGTCTTTATGTCGGGAAAGAAATTGCCTTGTAATGAGCAATACAACGTTTTAAAAGTTTTAGAGCTCTAAAGAAAATACTAGGCGTCACACACGAATTGAGTTACGAGTGGGTCGTCTATTGCTCCAACTCCCCCCGCTCCGCTGCGGTGGTCTAGTGGCTAAGGTACTCGGCTCCTAACCCACAGGTCGCGGGATCTAATCCCGGCTGCGGCGGCTGAACTTCCGATGGAGGCGAAAAGGTTGTAGGCCCGTGTGCTCAGATTTGGGTGCATGTTAAAGAACCCCAGGTGGTCGAAATTTCTGGAGCCCCCCACTACGGCATCTCTCATAATCATATAGTGGTTTTGGGACGTTAAACCCCACATATCAATCAATCAATCAAGCTCCAACTCTCCTTCCCTCCCCATTACATTAGCTTCAGGCATGATTCTTCATCATCGTCCGCCGCAACATAAAGAATTGCGCGAAATTCTTTGCAAGTGTGTAACAGGTAGCACGCTTCTCCAAAGAATGACGAACGATACTACACAAAGATTCACAAAATTAAACAAAAATACATCACATAGCGGGTACCAATTGGGGCGGTACCTCAGTGTCTCTGCTCCACGTCCCTTCTGCACTTATCCGACATAAGATTGCTTACTCCGCACCAGTTAGCTACATCACTCAGACGTCTCTATGCCGGCTTCAGCTGTTACAAATACGAAGGTCACGCATACGTCTGGAAGTTCCACAGGCAACATCAAGTTCTCTAACACTGGCAGAGGCAAGAGAAGCCAACTTTATAGTAATTCGAAAAATGAAGACATTTCAACAACTCTCTAGAAGGGATTACTGTTTAGAAGGGATTCCTGCAGCTGAAGACCTGTAGATCTTGACATTGTTGTCATCGAGCTCCATGGATTTAAAAAAAACGCAGATAGTTGATATCAGTGAGAGTTACAGAAAACTATGCTTCTAATATTTTTTGTGAAGTGCGTTTGACGTGTGCAACATAGATGCTTCCGGAAATCCTACATACTGCTCAAATTTGGGGTGATACAAATGCTAAGATGGAAATGAAGGTGTGAAAGACAACTTTCACAATCACACACAGAGGAAAAATTGGCAGATCCCACGTACAGTGAGAATCGATGATATGCGAAGCACGAATGAAAAGGTTGATATGTCACTTTAAAATCAGCTGAACGTTACGAAATGGAGGTAAATTATGCCATAAATGACTGCCGTGTCATGATTATCATGTTTGTACGTGTCGTTTACCTTCGTCAGCTATTTACGTAACGTGATACCGAATTTAGTATATGTGGGTCTAGCGAAACGCCCACGAGCACGCTATAAGCGCAGTATGTTGCCATGTTCTTACATGTCACGCATGTCAGGATTATCATGTTTGCACCAATCATATATTTCGTCATCCATTGAGGTCACTTAACACCTAATTTGGTATATGTGGAGCTAGAAAAACGGCCACGAGCGCATCATGAAGGACCCAATATACTCCAATGTCGCGTTTACATGCGCGCACACTGGGCGCAGCAACGCTACGTTAGCAAAACGCGAGCACTGCATAGTCTGACGCCAGGCAAGACCGGCATGATTAGCGTCTGTCGGCGAGGCCCGACGGAAACTGGCGCGAAACGCGACATGCTGCAGTTCGTGCCAATGCGTTATCCAGACTACACTGCGTCACCCTCTTTTCGTGAAGGAGGGACGCCGGACGCACTCAAACGCGCATGCGTGAGCGCAACGCAGCGCGCGCCTGCGAGTATATGGCAGGACCAGTGCCTGGCGTGACAACGCCGGCTTGACGCAACGAAATGAACGCCGGCGAGCACGCGAACCACGTCACGTCGAAATGTAGTGGCTCCTTGATTGTGGCAAGTAGTCATGTTCTCACATGACAAGCATCTCATGATTATCACGTTTGCACCAGTCACATACCTTCGTCATCCATTGACGTCACGTAATACCAAATTTGCCATATGTGAAGCTAGCAAAACGGCAGCGAGCGCGTCCTGAGTGTGGCATGTAGTCATGGTGTTAAATGACACGCATGTTGTGATTATCATGTTTAGATGTCTCATTTACTTATGTCGTCCGTTCGCGTCGTGTAATGCCGAGTTTGGTACATGTTAAGCTCGCGAAACGGCCGCGAGTGCATCATGAGCGTAGCATGTAGTTGTGTTGTTACATGACACGCATATCATGAATATTATGTCTGCACCAGTCACATACCTTCGTCATCCATTGACGTCACGTAATACCACATTTGGTATATGTGACGCAAGCGAAACGGATGCGAGCGCATCATGAGTTTGTCGTGTAGTCGTGTTGTTACATGACACGTATGTCATAATCTTCATGTTAGGGCCTGTTGGTTGTGTTTGCCATGCAATCATGTCATACCATCCTAGTTTTGAAACATGCGATGTTAACGAAAACACCGCAAGAGCTGCAGGACCATGAAATATAAATCATGACATTCATGACATACATGTCATGATTTTCATGTTATGATTAGTCGAATATGCTCTTCATACAGTCATGTTACGTCATACGAAGTTTGGTATCAATACCATTATCGAAACGGCCAGGAGAGCAAAAAGTCGTAGGCGGCTAGCTAGCTAGATAGATAGATAGATAGATAGATAGATAGATAGATAGATAGATAGATAGATAGATAGATAGATAGATAGATAGATAGATAGATAGATAGATAGATAGATAGATAGATAGATAGATAGATAGATAGATAGATAGAAACGCTCGAAGTCGCCGAAGTTCACTAAGAATTGCTTCGCATTGAAAACTATGACTTGTGCTATCCAGCACGTAATTACGTCATCACATTTGGGATATAAAGCAATTATTAATGCAGATATGACTGCATATTCTGTGCCTTAAGGTATGAAACTGCGCCAATTGCTGAAAGGCAAGAATTTAGTGAAGGGAACCCACTTCCGTATCAAAGATAATGACGCGCTCGATTGTGTTATTCTATAAAAAAGGATGATGTCAAAATAATGCTTTTTTTGTCAAACAGGGAAGCGCATCCGATTGACAGTATCAAAACACGCGAGGTAATTTCCAACGTACGCCATATCAAAACTGCACATCAACAAATGAATGTAGCATTATATGAGACCTCACTCAGACATGCTTGTAGTTTTCTGCACCACTCCCATCGCGTATGCTGAGGTATATGAAGATTCGCTCAGCACATTATTTTCATACCTGGTCAGTTATACTGACATATTGTAGTGCATAATAACAGGGCACTAATGTTTTATTAATCTGTGAAACTTGTGGCACTGTGACTGAAGCTTCTTGATCACTTTGCGAAAACAGGAGAACATAACCAAGAACGATAAGATTGGGAGGAAGGAGCCGCTGTCATAATCCCCGTGTCATTTTTATTACCTTGCTTGCTATTAAGTGGCTGCCATTATTCATAAAAAGCGTGACCGGATTTATTATATGCATGATCCTAATGAATTCTACAGCTTAGGAGCCCGCCTCGCGTTATATTTTTAGCTGTCAAACAACGTGCACCTACCTTACGAATAAATCCTCCGGACGAAGGTGTTCACTTCTTTGAACTAATATTACTGTTTTCATTAACAAGTATTATAGAGTGAGAAGATCAGAAATTTTTTTCATAAAAGTACTACTAAAAATTTGCGGATGAATAATTCATTATTGCATACTCGGTCAGTAATTGTTTCGCTGTGAGAAAAGATGAGGGGTTACTTTTAACAACGTGTTTATCGCACTATTGAATAAGTTGACAGGGTGTCGAAATCTGCGCTGTGTTAAGACTGCGCTTTGTAATCGAAGGGTATGTTTTGTTTGCGACAGCCATAAAGAAAATCCAGGATGAACAACAATTCACAATAAAACAAACTAAAGGAGAAAGCCTCGCCCATGGGAAACAAGCCTGTCTGAAGCAACTGCGATTGTCGTGGGGGTTCCCGTGCCTAGCCGCCATGGGAACTCCAGTTTGCGTTTTTTTTTCACGAGGGTGCCTGCACGCATAGCGTATAACGAAACCAGACAATAGCAAAACCATTAGCAAAGTAAGCTTCACCATCATATTTCGTACGCTATGCTTTGCTGCAATGCGTTAGAGTTCACGTAACGGTTACTGGCTCGTTTCATGCGGCGCCACCCTGGGGTGAGAACGACGCTTTACGGAAATGTGTCTGTAAGGCACGGTGCGGGAGTACCATGTCTTTCACAGTAAAACGGCGTCTGTCGCTTGCATTGCATTGGCGGACGCTGAATAATCAATCAAAGGAGTTGTCCCTGCTGAAAATAAAAGCCGAGAAAAAAAAAAGAGACATAACCTGTCGTGGTTAGCTAGTGCTTATACTGTTCAACTGCTGAACCGAAGGCCGCGCATGGAACCAGCGCTGCGATGGCCGCATTTCTATGGAGGTGAAGTACTAGAGACTCGTGCACATAGGCTTATGTGCATGTTTTAATCACACCAGATTGTCAAAATTACCCGCACCTTCCACTACACAATCCCTCCTAATCATTCCGTGGTTCTGGAACATAAAATACCAATCAATAATTGTTACAATGTGATAAAATTTTAGAGCAATTTCGCGTTGGGCCTGTCGGATGACATACCAGCTAAGGGTGTGGTACAAGTAACCCATGACAAAACAGGGCACAAGCAGGGAAGCACGCACGTTTCTTTGTGTGTGTGTTTGTATCTGTGTGTGCGTGTGCGTCCGTGTGTGTTCCCTCAGGTCATGCGTTATTATTATTATTATTATTATTATTATTATTATTATTATTATTATTATTATTATTATTATTATCGTTGTTGTGATTTCTGGTAGAAAGGCCACACAATAGGCCTCGAGATGGACGCTGCATTTCGACCCCCCCCCCAGAGAATCGCATACCAACAATCGACTTGAGACGTACTTTAGAAGAACCCTTCCGAAGTGGTGCTTACGGGCTGAAAGCAACGTGGATCGCTTTGTGAAAGAATCACACTGAAGAACTGCTTCTGAAAAAAAAAAATGATCAAAAGCGGCAGAATGACGAGGAGCTGCGTTGAAAGACCCGTAAGAAGTGCCCTTGCAGTATTCTACTTTTTTTCTTGCTTGTTTTCTTAGCAGTAGCAATGAGGATCTCGAACTTTCACTGGTCTCAGTACTTTCTGCTAGTTTTAAAAACGCCTTCCCTCAAGCCCTTATCCCTACAGCTGCCCAAACTCGAAGCCTGGCTGCAGCCGCATGTCTTGCGCAGGCTTGGCTTTCTCTGGCCGCGATTCAACAAATGGATGTTACTGTACGGCGAGTTGCCCACGGGTGTATGTATTGTTTACGAGCGAAACGATGCCAAGACCACACGCGCTCGCCTTTTTGTACGGTGGCGGTAGTTCACGGGGTGTCAGCGAAAGAAATAGTTGGGGGGGCGGCACTGGGACTAATGTCTGTGGCAGGCAAATGCTGAGGCAAGGACGACCCTTTGTTGCTCTAACCCCCTGTTGGGCAGATTCAACACCTCGGCTACGTAAATCGAGTGGAAAGGTAATCTTTTCTGCGGTCCGGTGTTCACTGTTGCGCAAACAATTAGTCGAGAAAACGTCAGCATGTTTTCTGGCTCTGAATGCAATCAGAAACCGCACATATAAGGCCCTCTACATCAAGCGCGCGGGTTAGTTCTGCTTGTTTTTGTTGACTTCCGTTGGGAAAGTTTGTTGCTTGCTTTTATTTGTCAAGTGTCTAACTGTATAGCTTCTCTGTCAACGCGCTTTTGCCTAATCACTGCTCGGCAGCGTTAAAAGTTAGTTGCTCCACCATGGCGAGAATCAATTATTTAGAACCACCATCATCTACTTTAGGTACAAGATTGCAAGTCTGGTTATCAGCCGTTATCCGTATTTTGTAGGCGCAGAGTGCTAAAACCGAATGTGCTCATTTTCAGGTAAACTTTATAGGACCCCAAGTTGCCAAAAGAAATTATGCCTTCTTACTATGGCATGTGCGAATAACAAGAATTATGATGAAGGCGAATTCGGAGCGAATAGTGGTTTTGGTGGAATAATTAGAATTGAATTCGAATAATTCATATCACACAATTTAAAGAAAAAATAGGCATATTTATGATGAACTAACTAACTTTTGCACTGTATATTATTATTTGAAACAAGGCATGCGCAAATGTCATTCATTTCGGTTCGAGGAAAGTAGAAGCAACTTTGAATACTGTCAGGATTTGACTTGTGGTGCAACAGAAGTGATAACCTGTAAAACATGAAACGTTTCAAAATTTACTATACTTAGAGCATACCAGCCGGTATAATGAGCTTTAAAACTCGACAACGTCACAGCTTTGCCGCAAAGAGGAAGCAATGAATACGATAGCAACAAATTGGGAGGTCACGCGTAGAATGGCAAGCAGATAGAAACGTGCCCCGTGTTTCTCACGCACAAATGACGCACGAAGCAAACTTACAGGCACAGATGAATGCGAATAAGCGTCCCAGCTGTTACTTCGCTGAATCTGAAAAGCATGCCCTTTTTGCAAACGGAGGCTGTCCAACGACTGCAATGACATTTGTGTGCCCGGTAACTACAACAGAATCGTTCCAACAAAACCCAAAAGATAGCCAAGACGTACGATTTTCCCCACTGCAAGATAAGGGCGCGGAATTGAGCGTACACCCCCTTACTCTCTACGCGGGCCAAAGTACGCGTGAGAGATGAGAGCCACCGCACGCTCACTGTGCCATCTTGCTGATAATGCTGAAAACACAATAGTCCCTCCCCCTCCCCCCGAGGTGCTCGCGAACAGCGGTAAATAGAAGATATGAATAGCTTGCCGTTTGAACGTTCAAGGACATTCGCTCGGTGGCTCAATGGTTAACGCCTCGCATTCACGACGCGGTGGTCCCACGTTGGATTCCGCGCGCCGGAGTCTTTTTATTATGACTTTTTCTTTCTTGCGTTTCCATATATATATAGATACGTATACATATACGGCGCATGACATCGACGCCGATGCCGTTGACGAAATAGAGCTCATAGTGTCCATATAATTGCTATCGCAATAAAAAAAAAGTTACCATCGATGTCAGAGTATATTCACTTACCCTTTAGGTGGGGCTTTGCGGCAGAGCAGACTTTCTTTGACTAGACGTTTTCGCGGTTTAGCAGAACTGTTCAGCAGCGAAACAATCTTCACAAAGAGTTACATAGTAACTATTTTACAATGGTATATGTGGTTTTACGGCTTAGCACTCCTTTTCTCCAGCAAAAGCAGCTGTACAGGAGGTAAGATGCAAAATTATATCCATTTGAGTAGGTGGTTTCACGGCTTAGCATTTGCTCACTGCAATGAAACCACCTCTACAAAGAGAACAAGCGGGCTAACGTACTTCTATTCGTTCATTTCATCAAATACTTCTAAAACTTCATTATTTATATTCGATCGAAGCAAATACGAATATTGTATTATTTGTTCGAATACTCAAAGCACTCGTCACTTAGTACAAGCCTATTTATCATAATGTTATAACACTGGCCCTCACTAACACTGCATTTATAAATTATTACTGAAGTACTCGAAAGTCAAGGACTGCAATGCGTAGACTATCAACCAGCAGTGTTCAGAGGTCCTTCGACCGGAAGCTAAATTTAAGTACATGACCTCTAGTTCTTCGCATCTACCGAAATTACACCGCCGATGCCGAGATCGAGCCCGGTACCTTCGTGTCGACATCGAGCATCGTAAGCACCCTGCCACTGCGGCGGCTATGAGGTGACTGAATACCTCTCAGAAGCAGCCGACTCAAATATCGTTTTTAGATGCGAATCATAATAAAAAGCGGTACTATCTGATGTATGGCGTGTTCCCTTTACCAACACCACCTAGACTATTCACTAGTCTAGGTGGTGTTGCCTTTACTGCGCATGCGAGTCCCCTCCCTCGCTTTCTCTTCTTTTACGCTCCCCCCTATCTCACCTGGCAGGTAGCGTCTGCTAGCGAGTTTCTCGATTTAAAAAACCAACTGCTCGCACTGCGCTGTCCTTTGCTGCTGACCCCGTATATATAGGCATTTGATCTTCATATCCAAGTTAGTGCCGAGGCGACATATCTCCTGCGCGCCGTTGAACAATAAAAATTCTCAGCGTGCGCGTTAACTAAAAAAATGGTAGCATATCTACGGAGTGAATGATGGAGAGTGGGGCGAAGCATCTGTCCGTCCATTCGTTCTTGCTTCCGTCCGTTCATGCGTGCGTGTGTGTGGCCGCCCGTGAGTCCATCCGCCCATCCGTGTGTGCGTCTGTTCGTGCGTCTGCACTTCAATCTGTGCGTCCGTCCCTGCGTTCGTCCATGCATCCGCTCCTGCGTCCGTCCATGCGTCCATCCGTCCATGCAGCCATCCATGCGTCCGTCCATGCATCTGTCTGTGTGTCCGTTCGTCCACCTATTCAACACTCCAAGTACCACCATCGCGCATTTTTTCATCATATATTCCTCATATAGAAGCACCGCCATCCAGCGGACATTCCAAGGACTAAACGAGAGGAGGCGCACGCACACTTTCTTACGGCTTGCGCTTCGTGTCTTCTTCCCACCTTTATTCACCTCGAGTTCATAGTATATACTAGTTCACTGTATTCATGGCACTGCGGCCCAACGCTCGCTAAACGTTTCTAAAGCCACGGAGGTTACGTCCAAAGAGTATAACGTAGCAACCCTTTCTTGTCAGATAGTGCTCAATGTACATGCCAATGACTGCTAAGGGGGAATGAGAGACAGGAGAATTCGGCTTTCAGTTCAAGCGTACGCTGCGAATTTTTTATTGTTCAACAACGCGCAGAAAAAACCTCCCACCGGCACCACCTTCGAGGTCAAAATGTAAGACTGGTTACACACTACTACTACGATTACGAGGGACGAACGGGTGCTGCTAAGGAGCTTCGCCCCTAAAACGGATTGCGGGTCTCTTGGCCGATTAGAGACTTTTGTCTCTCACAGCCCATAAGCAGTGGTTGGCATGTTTCAGTAGGGAATAGGGGTCCATCACTGCGCGCTTTCCGTCTCAACAGGTTTCTCTCCTGCGCCACGCCGCCATGAGCGCCAGTGTCAACACTGCCACCAATATTTTACAGCGAGAGTTGTGTATGGCTAGAATAAGCGAAAATCTTTTTGCCAGCGGTGTCATAAGCACTATTTACAGGATGCGTTATCAGTTACGTCGTCCCTAAGCACGTAAGCCATTGGTTGCGTTTTTTGTGATGACGTCAGAGCAGTGGCGCCGAGCCCGCGCGCAACAGTTTCTGTTGACACCTTCGCGCCGAGTGTGCTTGCGATGTAAGACGCTTGCAGCATTGAAACAAAGCGGCGTTGGGGCGTCAATGGGATGATTGCGAAAGCGCGTTCGCCTAGGCGAGCGCCGCCTTAAGCGGGAGTTTCTTGCGGCACGTTGGCTTCGGCTGCGACGCGTGTCACCGCCTGTGGTTTGAGAACAACCACTGTGATTGATGCATAGCGAAACGCATCTGAGCGCTCATTACGTTCCGCCATGACCAGACACAATGTGCGTCATGTGAAATTGACAGGTAGGGTTTGACGTCCCAAAACCACCATATTATTATGACAGACGCCGTAGAGGAGGGCTCCAGAAATTTCGACCACCTCGGGGTTCTCTAACGTGCACTCAAATCTGAGCACATGGGCCCACAGCATTTTCGCCTCCATCGAATATGCAGCCGCCGCAGTCGGGCTTCTGCGTCATGTGCAATAAACACTGTGGTAAACCCGAGTGAAAGGTGTGTCTAGTCTCGTTAAGAATTACGAACAAGTAACCAGTAAATGTGAAATGTTTCAGAGCCACATAGGCTTGAGCCAAGGAGGTTTTGGTTGAACGAACTTCTAAACACTGGGGCCGGACGTTTCGGCTGTTTAGTCATTTGTATGGAGTGCTTGGGCTGTGATGCTTTGTTCATTAATGGTTTTCTTGTATTGGTCGGTAAGCTTTGTCATTGATGTATTAGGCATGAAAATTCTCCCAAAGTTTTCCTTACGAACGCTTGAAGCATACGACATTGCTATGCATACGAGCCAACAAGGAGTGCCTTAAACCGACCTTTTCCTAAGAAACAACAAAATATGAGTACGATATCCTTGAGTCAGTTTTAACGCTATAGCGTTAAAGAGCTCGTTTCGCAGAATTTATGGCGTCGGCGTCAGCATCGTTGGTTGCGAGCAAAAATATTCATCTTTACGTGACCGAAAAATTCAGCATCTTTGCGTGACCGAAAAGTCGAGTACGATGCGAATAAAATAAAAATGGGTTCTGCGTCTGAGTGGAAATCTCACCCGGATCGTTTGCGTGGCGAGCGGATGTTCCACCACACAGTCGCATCTCTGCTTGCAAATACTGTAAAAATAACTTCATCTGCCTGTAAATGCAAAGAAATCATCTTTGATGCTTTATCAAACACACGCGTCCTGTGTACATGGTGTACCATACAACTTCAATTATTGCGGTGATAATACGTGATTTAAGCGCACATTGCCTTCGTACGTCATAACATGGGATTATCAAAATTACTTCTTAATTTAAAACCTGTCACCACCTACAAAAGGCACACACGTTACTGCACCCTTAAGGCCACGTAGTGGGTGCATAGCAAGTTGAAGTTATTTCATGCACTAATTGTTTGAAGTACGGTTAAGCATAGAATATCGCTATCGCATTCAACTCTTAAATGCGGAGTTGAAGGGTCCCCCAATTTTTTTTTGAAGAAACTGTAGTTAACATAGCCATTTGGAATAATGACAAGGTATTGAATAAAGAAAACATGCAGGATCTTCATTACGAGTTGTGCAAGAGCTAGGAAGCATTCATTTTTACCGTAGGAAACTGTGTAGTCACTGTGCTTCTTGAATTTTGTTTTTAGATGGCATTGGTAGAGGGTCTTTCCCGTTCGTTGTAGCATTGATCAGTAAAATGAATGATCTAACGAAAACGCCCATCCCACGATCTTCTAAATGCGTGTCTGACATTAGGTTTTCGCAAAGTGAGAGCTTTCCACGCAAATTTAATGCTCGTTGTAAATCTAACGCACTGTCTGATAGAGGGTATTTATTACACCATAATGAATTACTACAATAAGGTCTTTGTAGCAACCCTTCGTCATATTTTTTTAAATGCAAAGCATTCCTTAGCGAATTTCGGCGACTTTGAGCGTATCTATCTATCTATCTATCTATCTATCTATCTATCTATCTATCTATCTATCTATCTATCTATCTATCTATCTATCTATCTATCCATCTATCTATCTATCTATTAGCCGCCTACGACTTTTAGCTCTCCTCGTCGTTTCAATAATGGCACACAATATCAAACTTGGCATGGCCTAACATGACTGCTGAATGAACATATTTAACTATTCAAAACATGAAAATCATGATATGTAAGTCATCAATGTCATTATTTGCACTTCATGGTCCCGCAGCTTTTCCGCTTGTTTCGTCCACATAGTGACTTGCAAAACTGGTATGGTATGGCATTATTTCATGACAAACACAAGCGACAGATCCTAACATGAAAATCATGACATGCGTGTCATGTAACAACATGACTACATGCCACGCTCATGATGCGCTCGTGGCCGTTTCGCTAGCGTCATATATACCCAATTTGGTATTACAGTGCGTGAACGGATGATGAAAGTATGTGACTAAACATGTTAATCATGAGATGCGTGTCATGACACAACATGAATACATGCCACGCTTCACGATGCGCACCTTCATTATGCGCTCACTGCCATTTTGCTAGCTCCACATATACCAAATTTGGTGTTACGTGACGTCGTTGGATGACGAATTATATGAGTGGTACACACACGATAATCCTGACACGCGTGTCATGTAAGAACATGACAACATACCACGCTCATAGCGTGCTGGCGGCCGTTTCGCTAGCTCCACATATACTAAATTTGGTATCACGTACCGTGAATAGATGCCGAAGGTAAGCGACACATTCAAACATGATAATCATGACACGGAAGTCATGTACGGCATCATTTACCTCCGCCTCTTAACGTTCTGCTAATTTTAAAGTGAAATAACAACATTTCTCACTCGTGCTTGGCATATCATCGATTCCCACTATGTGGAATCTGTCTTTTTTTTTTCTATCCCCTGTACATGACATACAAGTGGTTCAGATATAGGTACATTTCCATTACGCGAGTATGTCTGCGCATCCCAATGGTTAATGCACTCGCTTTCAAACCTCGAGGACCTGGTTGCAAGGCCCAGCATTCACGAGGATATGTATTTTGTTTTATACAATATGGTTTTATGACAGCGATCGTCTTACGTGGCCGGCACAGCTATCTTGTTAAATCAGCATAGCAAGGCTGGAATTTCTACAATATTTGGCGGCCCTCAAAGGAAATAACTGCCGGATTTTAAATAAAGTTCATGAATTCATTCATGTAATCGATTCATACTGGCGGGCGGGTAAAGGCGCCATTGTACTCACGGTGGGCGTCAGGTGGAGTTGTCGTGAAACTGCCGTAATGAAGGCAGTACCGACTCGAAAGTTCCGAGTTCCAACTACACTTGCCGAAAGCTCAACTTGCGAGCACGTCCTCGTTAAAGTGGCAATTCACTTTCACCGTGGCGTCTCAAAGTGAATTCCCCTTATCAGCCTTCCACCTGCGTTTCCGTGTACAGAGCATTTGGCCGGTCTGTCGTGTTCACTAGTTAGAGTATCTGCAAGCGTCTGGCGTCTATGTGTTGTGCACTTAATCGGAAGCACGGAGACCGTGGAAGTGTGATGTCTTGCATTAAAGTTGACTCGTTAGGTAAGTTCACAGTTAGAGCATTTGCTCAGAAAGCGGATATCTCTGCAAGTTGTCTGTATATATGAACTTTGCATAACGAGTCACTTCTACAGGTTAAACTAATATGGCGGCTTTCGTTAGTAGTGATGGCAGAGTTTTACCAAACTTGGCATGGAAATGCTTTTATAAAACGGTACCTGGTTAGAAGGCACCTGTAGTGTTTTACGTGGTCATGAAATGATTCATCTCTTGAAGTAGAAGCAACGCAGGTCACGTATATTTTGTAAGTAATCGATACGAGGATTTGATGACAAGCAACGGACGACGGAGGTCAAAAGAGTTCCTGTGATTTGTCTCAGAAATTATGAAAACAACACATGCATAGAAAACGCTTTTACTGACTTTGACCTAGTACTCTGAATCGTTACTCACTTATTCTAAACACACTTTGAAAGTAATCTCAATTAGTTACACGCTTTTTACATCGATTATAATGCTATCAGAAGGAGTTAGCAATAATTTCTCGTATATATAAAATAGCTCCTCGTTTATATAGAATATAGCATATGGGGCATGTGTATAGTCACAAAACAACTCGACAGCTACATATGCGTGATTTTATTTCATTCGCTAACATTTGAACAAATCCCATACCTGGCAAGTAGTCATGAAATCGCACCCAATTTGAATACTTAGTAAGCAGTTCGAAAGTTGCTTGCCCCATAACGTGCACACTCTATGACATAAGTGCTATTGGAACTATTTACGTCAGAGTTGGCGGTTTTTCGAATAGATCATCTTCTCAACTAACCGATGTATGTAATTAGCGAAAGAAATATTTGAGAATTTTAATAGATGGCATAAAGTACCAGTGTATTCGCTGTCGGAGGACTACTCGGAGAACAGCAACAACAATACTTGGGCTTTAAGAATGTTGTTTACAGTCACCTTTGCTAACCATCAAACAGTCTTCACCATTTCGCGTTGTTTAAGTAAACTGGCATCATGAGGAAGCGACATATTCCCCGATGTAAAGAATGCTCAATTAAACAACAAAATCACGCGCCCTATTCAACCTAATCACATTTTATGCAATTACTCGGGGCCTCATGCGTTCACTGTGTGGAGGACGCGTTAACCCCTGAGAGCAGATGAGCCGCACTCAAGCCACTGAGAATGTAGAGTGGCTTTTAGTTTGATGATAATGCCGCCAAAATAGACATCCCTGCACCTTACTCGTTCAAATATTCGTTATCTAAAATATGAACACGAAACAGAACCCTTGCTTCTGTATTCATCCACAAAAAAGTAAAACCACTAGAGCGTGTTCGAGCTGCTCGCTTATTATTACGCCGGAAAACAAATCCCGTTATCCTATACGTGGGCACTGACTTCTACTTTCGTGGCTGGCGCATGGTTTTTCACCGCTATGGTGAAACTATTACGTCACACGAGAGCCGTGTGTCTGAGCACTCTAATCGATGCTAATTCAATTTCCTGATCTCGTTGTGGACGGATTATATGGAACGCCCTTTGCAGGATGGTGGAATGGAGACCCTGAATTCGTTTATGCATCATATTTATGCCTGTTAGCTGCAGTGTATATAACCACGAACTTACTCGTGTAATACCATTCACCTGTTTCTGTCCATTCTATCTTTGCACAATGCAATAGAAAATCAATTTTTTTGTTCCCTGCTCCACTGTAGGAAGGTACAATACGCTTTTGACAGAGCTTACCTGTTCGATGTGGTGTATACGTTCCTGGGATGTAGTTTGCAATGCAGATTTTCAAAGTCAGGCTATGAAATCACTGAATAACAATTTTGTGCCTTTTTTTGGTCATATGATAAGTGTAAACAGCTTAAACTATGTGCTTGGCCTGATGCACGAAGTATATGATCTACCAAACTTAAGATATTTACACCTTATTTAAGGAAAAGTCATCTTACTTGGAAGCTGCTGTAATAACAAAACGTTTTATTGAAAATTGCACTTGCGAGAGTTTGGCTGCTGAGCGGAGACATGTCATGTCACCATCTGCACAAGGCATATATGCATTCCTAAACACTGAGTACTTATGATACTTCAGTGGTTTTAGCCCATACGAGTAAGTTTCCAGTGCATTTCATGTACGCCGTCTTGATATCACCAAGTAAACTGTCTTGCCTCCATAAAGCAGTCGACCACTTGTTGAGCGTATAGAACGATGACAATTTAGAGACTTTTTGGAAATTAGTTCTGTGGAATTCTGCAAAGTCAGGCAATGGTTAAGAAGTAATAAAGAAACGGGCAGATCCCACGTAGAGTGGGAATCGATGAAAAGCGAAGCACAAATTAGGAAGGTTGATATGTCACTTTAAAATCACCACAACATTACGATGTGATGTAAATTTTCATACATGACTTCCATGTCATGATTATCATGTTTGGACGTGTCATTTACCTTCATCGTCTATTCACGTCACGTGACATCAAATGTAATATATATGGAGCTAGCAAAACAGACACGAGCGTGCTATTAGCGTATCTTGTAGTCATGTTTTACATGACACATATGTCATGATTATCATGTTTGCACCAGTCATATACCTTTGTCATCCACTCACGTTCCGTAATACCAAGTTTGGCATATGTGAAGCTAGTGAAACGACCGCGAGCACACCATGAACGTGGCGTATAGTGTTGACGTTTCTGCATGCATGCGGGCTTTCCATGACTTTCGAGTGAAATTCGCCAAACAAGAAGCGAAAAGTCGCCAAAAGTCCCAGTTTTTTTTTAAAATTTCGCAAAAAAGTCACCGCTCTACACATATGTGGCGTGCCTAGTAATGGAGATTCTAATTATGTATAGCCCTGTGGACAACAATACCATCCGTCACGCCTTATTTATATTGCCATTTATTATTGCCAGTTTTATCACCCCCTTCACCGTGGTGGCACTCAGAAAGGGCATGCATGCACCATTAACTTCCCTGAATGCTAGCGCCTTATAAGAAAAGTTTGCCACGGTTTTAGTTGTAGTGAACACAGAATGCAGCAGTCGCTACAACAAGAGAGGGATGGCGTGCGTATAGCCTTATTTACATATTTCTACGACTTCATTGAGTGGAATGATGTGTGGGATAACCGATCAACCTAATAATTACAAAACCAGGGTAATAAATCAGAAAAAAGGGCGTAACCATCGCATTGCATGCAACACGTTTTCTGTGCGCTCATGCTTACGCTAAACATTCACCTCAGTGCAGTTTCTGAAGGCTGTCCAAAAAAGCCGTCT
Organism: Rhipicephalus microplus; assembly: GCF_013339725.1. Taxonomy (NCBI): domain Eukaryota; kingdom Metazoa; phylum Arthropoda; class Arachnida; order Ixodida; family Ixodidae; genus Rhipicephalus; species Rhipicephalus microplus. The sequence continues at coordinate 313,482,154 of NC_051165.1, read as the reverse complement.
TCTGGCTTGCCCTAAAAGAATTTTATTGAAAAAAATTGGACTATTTATAAAAAAATAGGTGGTACTACAGCTAGGAAGAACTCTACAATATATTCAGCAAAGCTGGAGCTGTGGTCGGAACACGCAGCCTCACCATCACCTAGCCACTTCAGAAGACAAACTTTAAAGAAGCTTACAGCTCTTAAAACCCCAAAAGAACTTAGTGCACACCACCACCTCGCGGCGCGCGAGAAGTCCACTGACTTAAATTGTGCTTGGGGGTTGCTGGTAGATGCACCAGTGTGCTCGTGTCTCAAGGATCTTGGTGAATTGAGGAAATACACATGAGCAACAGGACAGATGTACTTAATTGCGCGTAAAGTGAACCTCCTTATGGTGAGTATAAAACTAAAAAAGTAGCCAAAATGGTCTCACCCATTCGTTTTGAAGACGATAGAATAGAATACATAACTCAGTCCAGACCTGAGCCTGAAATCGCAAAAAAATCGCCATGTCCCCAATCAGTGGTTTTAGCTCGCCACGGGCCTCTCCAATTCGCCAATTTGGGGAAAAGTAGCCACCAGTGGCAACCGTGCATGCATGTCATGATTTCCACGTTAGGGTCTGTCACTTTTGTTCGCCATTGAGTGATGTCACACTATACCAGTTTTGAAAAATATCGTGTGAACGTGACCACCGCAAGAGCAACAATACCATGAAGTATAAGTCATGACATTCATAACATACATGACACTAATTTCATGTTATGACTAGTCACTTAAGTTCATAATACAGTCATGTATGCCATACCGATTTTGGTATTGATACCATTATCAAAACGACCAGGAGAGCTAAAATTAAGGCGTAGGTGGGTAAATAGATAGATAGACAGATACGCACAAAGTCACCGAAGTTCGCTAAGAGATGTCGCGCATTTAGAAACAATGACCAGCCACATTTATTTAGCATGGAGCCACCAAAATATCCCCCCTTATTCTTCAAAAAAATAAAAATGCTTCCAGTGGCTGCAAAATTTGTCCAGGTCTGAGGATCTAACCTGGAATGAATGGTTTTCTGGAATTGTCGCTTTTATAGCTGAGCTAATCAGCAAGCTGGTAAGCTGATATGTGAGGGTGAATTCATTAATAGCTTCGAGGACATGGACGCATGTTATACGTGTCCGTGTGGTTCGAGTAATGGGTTAATTGTTTGAAATCACTTGCCTTTATTGTTAGATTATATGCAGAATTCAAGTTCATCAAAACATCACTAATTGCATATTCGATTGTCTAGCTTGAAAACACTCATCTGAGTTTGCTGTATTTCTTCTTTCTGATATTTTGGGGCACTGTATTCGAATCAAAGCAATCTACAACGGTGATGACACAGCCTGAGTGTATGATGTATATGTTGCCGAAGCAGGAGTTACGGAATATTCTCAAAAAGAAATGCAGGGGCGTGCACTGAATATCAGTTTCTGGAGTGCACCTCTATATAGTAGCGTTAAAGCAACGCATGTGTGTCATCCAGCCGTTTATGTTTCCATGATTTAATCCTGTTGCAAGTAATATGACCTGTAAATATAGATACTCTGCGCGTATATAAGTCGTCAGAAAGCTCTTTTATGATATGCAGGGTTGACAAACGTGCTCTGCGCATAGTTATATCGACGAAAATGTGTATGGTAGAACACCCGCTTTAATGAATCAGTCATCTTCACACAAAAACAAAGAAAGTTCTTCCTCTCACGTTTCTTAGGATCATACCATATGTTTGTAAGTCTTTGGATTATCTTAGAGATGCGCCTCTATTAACTTGAGATGAAAATTTTATATATGATTGCACGTTAGGACTATCACTGCTCGTAGAGACACCAACGTTTCTTTACCATAAAAGCCAGCGTATAACAAAGTACAAGCTTTGCCTAATGGCAGGTGAGCCTCATATTAAGAAAATATGTATCGTGTTCAACAGCGCCAGACGTGTTCAATTGCGCCAGACGCAATTTCCGAACTCCCTCGTTTAATTATACACCGGATGGACACGGGCTGCAGAGTGGTGAACATTCTGGCGCGAATGAGGTGTCTCTTGCACCAGTAGGCGCTCAATTACCGACAAAAAATGAGTTCTGTGGTCTGAGTCCCCACATAGACTAAGCCGACGAGCGCACAAAGAACTGACATGGCGTGCGCAGCTGTATTGAGAGCGGCCGTGTCTGGCATCCACGTGTAAGTTCAGGAAAGCTGAGCTGATTACGAAAGAAACTTGGCCACTCATAACAGCGTTTGATTCGACTGGCATCTCACCTAATGGGTTTATTTGAGCGAGAAAGCCAGATAGGCGAGTGAAAATTGCTTCTTTGTTTTGCCTCCTTTCCATGAACGTCCGCAGCATGGACAGCAGCTTCAGTCATCACAAATGCAGGTAAAGTCGGATTAACAGGCTACCGGATCTGGCACTCTTTGACCTTCCTGCCAACTTGCGAAACAAGTAGAAACATATTCTCGCACCTGACTGATATGGGAGCTTTAACGTTTCGAAACCACCATAAGTATATGAGCGACACCATAGTGGAGGGCTACGGAATTTTCGACCACCTGGGGTTATTTAATGTGCACCTAAATCTGAACACACGGGCCTATAACATTTCCGCCTCTTCGGAATTGCAGCCACCGCAGCCGGGATTTGATCCCGCGACCAGCAGCCGAGTCGGTCAGCAGCCGAGTATCTTTTTCACTAGACAACTGCGGCGGGGCAATATTCTCCCACTTCAACTTAGTTCAAAGTGTTTTGTGCCTACTACATGTTCGGATAACGAGGCTTTTGTGCTAGCATTGTGATTACAGCTTATGGCGTTCAAGTTCACGCATTCGCTCGACATTTGCTTGCTCGTAGGGTCATTTCGTTCGACGCATTCCCCTACTATTGGGAGGAAGTGGCAGCCTAGTCGAGAGTGCCGGTTATTGTGCAAATACTTAGGCAACGAGAAGGTAATAAGGAGAATAAAATAAGTGGAATCTGAAGGCAAAACGAATATTGATCAAAATGCCAAATTCGATTTTGGAATGTAAACAGTAAACTTGTTGTTCCTGCCAATGGGAAGCAAGCACAAAATGCATTGGCATGTCTTCATACGCACACAAATGACATTGTTTCTTTTTTTAGCAGTGATCGTGCCAGCTTTTCACCTTTTTTTGTGGGTTTCAGCTTCATCTCACTAACTATATATGTATGAGCCCGTTACATTTGCGCAACCCCCTAGCAGCGGCCACACTTTTAACCCCCCATTACACATGCAGCCTTGCGCCTATTCGCAACTCCAGAAAATGCTCCGTGTTTTGCTAACACTGGTCGAAAAAATAACAATTACTGTGCTTGAGAGGATCAACAGGGCACTTTCACTTCGTGCTGTGCTAAAGTTTTTTTATTGTGGCATCGGATCACGTTGCTTCGTCGAAAGCGAAAAGCAGTTGGCCATGGACCGCCTCATTCTTGTCGGCATAAAGGATCTTACTCGCCAAACAGCGGAAACCGTGGCGCTGTGCGCGCAACCATTGAGCCTCTTCGGGAAACCGCATCAGATTTACTTCAAGTTGAAGGACTTGTTTAGCCAGCATGAGGTTGAAGAGGGCAATTAAACATGTGAAGTGGGCCTCTTCGAAAAGTGCTAGCACTTTTGCGCTGCATGCGATGCTGCACTCCTACAGGCAAGGCCTTGACCGTTTTCGAGGTAACTACGCTGCGACTCGTGCTGCCCATTGCGTGTATAACATCAGCTTCCGTTGTCCCGTCGAAAGCTAAATACGCATGCCGTTCTCTGGATTGTAGAACGGGGCATGCATGGGTCAGCGTATCTTGAGATGAAACAAATCGTAGTTTTGATTGTAATAGGAGGGCTCTTTTCTTTTTTGTTCGCGATCATGTAACGAAGTTTCTGAATAACAGGATCGTGTGCTCCTGAACTTTCCCTTCTTCATGTTGGCAGTAGTTGATATTTGAAGAAGATGTATGCACGCCCATTACGCACGGTACGAATGCACGGCCATGGTATTGTCACGGCGTGGCGACTTCGACAAAGAGAGCAGACTGTAGGTCGAAGATGCCACTGTTTATTTGTCCGAACTTGTGGCCGGTGAATGGAAAGTGAGAGAACAGCGATACACACTGCCACTAATTGCGGCGAACAGAGCGCCGTCCGTCGATCGACTCACTAGCTATGACGAACGCAGGCTTTTATGCATGTGCCGTCAAATACTCCAGCGTTATTGCTCTCGACCTCGCAGGTTCCAGAGTAATCTGTAATGTTGGCGTAGTGTGCGTAATCTTAACAAGGTGAACTACTACAGTCCTGAAAACTTCTCGAACACTGTGGGCGTGGATTTTCGTGGAGAATTACTTACTGTTTAAATGGCGAAAACAAAACTTGAGGAAGGCTTGTGACAATATATATATATATATATATATATAAATATATATATATATATATATATATATATATATATATATAAGGGAAAGAAGTGTATACCTAAGGGCTCGTTTTTCCGTGTTTCGACACAATAATAATGAGATTTAACAGACAGTAATGCCAAGGAATGTATAGGGGAAGTTATTAGAACCACTGGAATGTAAATAAGAAGAAAAAAAAGTGGGTGAAAAAATAACCAGCCGTGAGCAGGAATCGAACCTATGACCTTCAAATAACACATTCGATGCGTTCGAGCATCGAACGCGTCATAAGAATGCGTCATAAGAACGCGTCATAAGTCATAAGAATGGCGTGGAGCACATTCGGCAAGCACTCTCAAATTATGACAGGTAGATTGCCACTATCTCTCTAGAGGAAGGTATATAACAGCGGTATCTTGCCGGTACTTAGCTACGGAGCAGAAACCTGAAGACTTACAAAGAGGGTTCAGCTCAAATTGAGGACGACGCAGCGAGCAGTGGAAAGAAAAATGGTAGGTGTAACCTTAAGAGACAAGAAGAGAGCAGAGTGGATTAGGGAACAAACGGGGGTTAAGGATATCATAGCTGAAATCAAGAAGAAATGGACATGGGCCGGGCATGTAGCGCGTAGACAGGATAACCGCTGGTCGTTAAGGGTAACTAACTGAATTCCCAGAGGCGGCAAGTGGGTTATGGGGAGACAGAAGGTTAGGTAGGCAGATGAGATTAAGAAGTTTGCGTGTATGAATTGGCAGCAGCAAGCACAGGACCAGGTTAACTGGCGGAACATGGGAGAGGCCTTTGTCCTGCTGTGAATTTATATATATATATTTATATATATATATATATATATATATATATATATATATATATATATATATATATATATATATATATATATATATATATATATATATATATATATATATATATATATATATATGCAAGACATACAGTCACACACGTAACACAACAAATATCGTAAAGCTCTCGCTTACATAAACCAATGACTGAGGGCTCCACGGTGGTGCCATTTTTCTACAACAGCATGGTGCAATAGCAGCCAAAAAGTGAATAAATTCATGCTCACATTGAAGCCGTGAGACATGATAGCCAACAAAGCATGATGTACGCAGCAGTTTCAGTAGATTGTGAATGCGAAATGAGATCATAGGCCGACAAAACAGAAAATAATTGGCAGAAATCACGTACAGTGGGAATCGATGATATGCGAAGCACGAATGAGAAATGTTGATATGTCACTTTAAAATCAGCACAAAATTACAGGTGGAGATAAATGATCCGGTACAAGACTTCCGTGTCATGACTATCATGTATGGATGTGTCGTTTACCTTCGTCATCTACTCACGTCACGTGGTACCAAAATTAGTATATGTGGAGCTAGCGAAACGGCAGCGAGCACGCTATGCGTGGTATGTTGCCATGTTCTCACATGACACGCGCGTCAGGATTATCATGTTTGCACCAGTCATACTTTTCGTCATCCAACGACGTCACGTAACATTGAATTTGGTATATGTAGAGCTAGGAAAACGGCCGAGAGCGCATCATGAAAGGCCCAATGTACTACAATGTAGCGTTGACGCGTGCGCACGCTGGGCACAGTGACGCAACATTAGCAAAATGCGAGCACTCTATAGTCTGACGCCAGGCGCGACAAGCGTCCGCCGGCGCGGACCGCCGGCGACCGGCGCTAAATTTGACATGCTGCAATTCACGCCGATGCGTTACCCAGACACCTCTGCGTCTCCCTCTTTTCATGGCGGAGGGACGCTGGACGCGCTAAAACGCGCATGCGTCAAAGCAACGTAGTGTGGCACGTGCCTGCAAGTATATAGCAGGACCGGCCTGGCGCGGCAACGCAGGCGTGACGCGACGAAATGAACGCCGGCAAGCACGCGCACCGCGTCACGTCGAAGTGTATTGGCGCCTTGACTGTGGCATGGAGTCATGTACTCACACGACACGCATCTCATGACAATCATGTTTGCACCTGTCACATACCTTCGTCATCCATTGGCGTCCCGTAGCACGAAGTTTGGCATATCTGAAACTAGCAAAACGGCCGCGAGTGCATCATCCGTGTGGCACGTAGTCATGTTGGTTCATCACACGCATCTCATAATTATCTTGTTTGCACCAGTCACATACCTTCTTCATCGATTCACGTACTGTAATACCAAATTTGGTATATGTGACGCTAGCGAAACGGCCGTGAGCGCATCACGAGCGTGGCATGTAGTCATGTTGTTACATGACACGCATGTCATGATTTTCCTGCTAGAGTCTGTCGCTTGTGTTCGCCATACAATTATGCCATGCCATACTAGTTTTGCAACGTACGATGTGAACGAAACCACCGCAAGAGCTACAAGACCATGAACTGTAAATCATGACATTCATGACCTACTTGTCATAATTTTCATGTTATGACTAGTGAAATATGTTTTTCATACAGACGTGTTATGCCATACTAAGTTTAGTATTGTTACCATTATCTAAACGGCCAGGAGAGCTAAAACTCATGGGCAGCTAGATAGATAGATTCGCGCAAAGTTCCCGAAGTTCGCTAAGAAATGCTTCGTCTTTAAAAAGAAGAGCTCACTTGGTTTCGCACAAAAAAATGTATTTCGCGCTTAGGACTTGAGCGAAATGTCAATGAGTGAAATTTCCCTAAACTTAAATTCCTCAGAAACTTAAATATCAGTCCAATGAACTCACAGTCATGAGAAGCGCGAGTCTCCACAAAGGACTTGGAAAACAGCTTGGGGACCCTTCACCAGACCGGGAGAGCAGGAATGGCCAATGGGGTCCTGAGCGATCGGCTTCATCGACTGTAACCAGGGGTCTTTTGCTTATTTAATCTGTTTCTCTCTCTCTAACTCATATTTGTAAAAAGTTTTGTCAACCGGACTCACTCCGTTTCAATCTAAGCAAAATATTTCTCATCCGGTCTCACTCTGACTCATACTCACAGCTCGATGGGTCTGTGTAAGTCTGAGTGAGTCTGGGTTTGCCGACGTATAATTGTGTTTAGAAGAAGTGGTTAACAATTTACAGTGTTGTAATATGTGAAAAATAATATTCATGAATACAAAAGAAAAAAGGTAGGAGGACGCTTGAGCTTCGCCTTGGAGAGCCTTCTATTGAGCCACAGGCGCCTCGCTTTCTCAACTAACTTGTTTTTCTTCTCCTCTCTTGCTATCGTTTGTCTTTTCTCTTTCTCTCACTTTCTCTTTATAACATCTCTTTTTTATCATCTCTTATTATTTTCTCCCTTTCTCCAGCACAGAGTTGCCAGCAGGTCTAAGGACTGGCTAACCTTTCTGTCCTTCCGCTTATTTCTTTTCTTCTTTCTCCTTGTTTTCGGTTCTCGACCGTGCCGTAAAGAAAAAAAAAACGACTGTGCGCGTCACATTGGCCGGTTCAAAGTATCAGTGAAAGCCCATTGCAAGCACACTCGTCAAGTGCCCACAGCGACATAACTATTCATTTAGCGGATCAATGTAGGGCTCACTCAACGACCGTAGGGAAATAGGCAAGCCTTCGAAGCTGTTCACATTGTTGCTGGTTCTCCTGCTGATGAAGCATAACTCTGTCTGACAGATTTGTAATGGGTGGGCGCACAACATCCACTCGTTGCTTCATTCACATTTTTCGACACCTTGCGCGACTTTACACTTCTGCCACGCGATATATGATACGTTGAGGAAATGAAACCTTTCTAGTAGACGAGATTCATGTAAGAACGTCTTTTTTAAAGCAGTTTCAAGGAATATTGTGGCTGAATGGTAGAACTTGTGCATGGACGCACGTGGCTTGCGTTTGATCCGTCTTTCCGTCCACCCATGCTGCACATGCTTGTTCGCAACCAGTTATTGAGTTCATAGAGTAGTACCAGCACACGCTTTATGCTGTCATTTACGAACTCCGAAGGCCTGTTATGCATATGTGTTGACGGACGCACTCAGCAAAACTAGCAGTTCGTCCACGTTCGAATACAACCGATGACGGAAGGTCCTTGAAGTGGAGTGCAAACGACTATGCCCTTGTTCTCTCAACTAGATTTCATTGAAATGGTAGGATGCGGAGACCGAGTGAGGAGCGCGTCTGCTGCCCTCGCTGGTGGAACGACTGCGTGAGTGAGTGTGTGGCGCGCAGTGCAACGCGAGCCAGTGGAGCCAACCGACCAACCATGGAGCGGAGGGGAACTCAGAAAATGCCATGTGGTTGGGTTGAAGATGACTGAGCAAAGCGATGGTTTTGTTTGCTCGGCTGTCTGAGGGGAGAGGGCAGAGACGAGAAAAAAAAAGGAGATGTAGACTGGTGGGAGCTAGAGGTGCTTGCGATGATGCGGCAGGAAGATTCGACAAGACAGCGGGGTGCTGCCTAATTCATCAGTCTTAAAAATTGCAACAAACGAGCGGTAAATAAACCGCGTGCCTACACTTTCTAATGGCTACGTCACGGATCTAACACCAAGTGAACTCTAGAAATATTATGAAGGAAGGAGTGAGTTAGTGTCAAGTTTTGATATATGGCACGAAAAATATGGAGATGGGCCTTGCCCCTTTCCCTGCCTTGGCTGTACGGTGCGCCGATGAAAATTCTGGAAACTTTGAGAACTCAAGGTGAACGTATATAAGCAGCCGGCAAAAGAGATGAAGAGTTTTTTTTTTATTCAGCTTCAACAGTGACTTCAACAGTGACATTTTTCATTCAACAGTGACAATGCGAGAGATGAATTATGTGTATTCTGGCTGTGGACGAAGACGTGTCCTGTAGGAGCAGCACGTGAGTGGTCGACATGTTACCCGCGAATAAGTTTGTTTATTCAAGTGTGGTCAGTTGACGACGCGACAGTTTCCTTGAAGAGAAGCATTTAAGCTCATCTCTAAGAATTTAGGACTAAATACATTAGAAGAACATTCTAGCTCAACTATACACTTTCGCAGAGAACATATTGACTTCGACTGTCTTAGATAAAGCCAACTGCAATCAGGGATGCTGAAGAATGCACGCAAGGACTGACTGCAAGATATCTCAAATTTTCAACGTTCTTCGAGCTGATGGGTATTGAATCCACTCAGGAGTGCGTGAATCGTTCTCATCAGTGACCTCAACACAGCGAAGACATGTAGATCTTCGTCCCGGAGATCCTTAGTCGAATCCTGTGTCACTCGTCATCCGCCGCCGCCTTCAGTCCCCTCTGCGTCTTGTGGCCTCTCCGAATGTAACGCATTGGTTGGATGTGGTGATGACCGGAGGCAGTGCATGGTAGTAGGTGCCGAGAAAGAGAAGTCATGTGATTAGTAGTAATATGTGATGATCTAGATTGCGCAGCAGTATTCCCAGGCCTTCGTCGGAGCCGGGACTTCGCTTTCTTACAATATCAGCGGCTTCTTTTTGTGTTGGGCTTTTACTAACCATCTGTTTTATTACGATCTATTGTTTTTTCACTGCCGGACAGTCTCTTGATTAAGCTACATGCGACCCATGACAGTTGAAATTTTCCAGAGTATACTTGCTTGGTAAAATTCTGCACTGTGGGGCTCCGCACAGCGGAGGCGAATCACCACGTACCTGCATACTCTGCTCACATGACCCGTTTGCTGACACTTGTGGCATTGTAGTGGTTTTGGTGTAACCGGACGAACCCCGTGTCACAAGTGTCACATTCACGTCGGATGGCAGATGTCGCCTCTGAAGATCATCGTCCCACAGCGTGACTCACTGAAGCGTGATACTCAGACAATGTTGTTGGGATTACTTGATTTCTTGATCAGAATAATCAGCAAGCACGAAAATGTAGACGCCTATATACTTGGCATGCTTAAACACTATACATCCTAGAAAAGATGCAGAAATCAAATTTCGCTCTAGAATGGTTGTGTTGTTGATTTGAGCAGTGTATAGTGCTGTATTGTTGCTGGAGGGCGCTACTTTAATGTTATTATGTTAAAAAAGAACGTTTTGTTGGGCTATTTGCTCCACATTTTATGGAAGAAGTAAGGTGCAAACGCGACGAAAACAGGCGTTTCTTTTAGGTTTCTTCTTGTGTTCGTCTCATTTGCGCCTCATTCCTTCCTTAAGACATTATGTTACCCGGCATAGTTAACTGAGTGCTGTATAGCTTTACAGAATAAAAGCTTTCCTCGACAAAAGAAAGTGTCTTTTTCTCGTGTTTGGTACGAATAACAAAGTGGTGGGCGGAAAAAGTGTAGCTGTAGGCCAGGTACCGTGACATTCAGTGGTGGCCATAAATTTTACAAGGCCGCAGCTTTCTAAGCAAACAATTACGGGAAATCTTTGCTGGCACCGAGTTAATATAAATGAACCACATTTCCACTCTATCGGCAGAGAAAAAGTGCCAACGAAACCAAAATTTCACATGATGGGCCTTTTGTTCGTTCTTTTTTATGAGTATCTTTTGCTCGAGAAATGAAACACTTCTGAGAAGAGTAATTTATTGACTTAACGTCCTTGAGTTGAGTAACTTAGAGTTTGTTCGGAACTGTGATGCCGAGGTTTCTAGGAGGAGCTAACGTGGTTGCTTGGGCGAGTTGGTACGACATGATTCACTTAAAAAGCAGTGCCAATAACGAGGGACAAGAGAAAGAAAGAGACAGACAGCGGCACTGACTTACAACAAGAATTTATTTGCTAGAACCGCACAATATATACTTGGGCAGCATCTGACAAAAAAGAGAAATACAAAACAAACAAAACAGAATCCACCTAACGACCACGTAGTCATCTCCACAACGCACCATGAACAACACGTGTGCTAACGTTCCGAAGGAAACATTAGCACACGTGTAAACGCTAACATGTTCGTTAGCGTTTTAGTGATAGCGCCTTCGATTGCGCTATCACTAAAAGAAGTAGATTTCCTTCGGAACGTTAGCACACGTGTTGTTCATGGTGCAATGTGGAGATGACTACGTGGTTGTTAGGTGGATTCTGTTTTGTTTGTTTTGTATTTCTCTTTTTTGTCAGATGCTGCCCAAGTATATATTGTGCAGTTCTAGCAAATAAATTCTTGTTGTAAGTCAGTGCCACTGTCTGTCTCCTTCTTTCTCTTGTCCATCGTTATTGGCGCTGTTTTTTAAGTGATTCTAGAAGGAGCAATCTTTCCCTAATCCTGCGAAACACAACTAGGTTATAGTGGCACATTTCGACATCCGCCCGGTACTGCGTTGAACGTAAATGAAAAGAATCGAGTTACTTTTCTTCGCACATGTGGCAGAACTTTCCCAAGAAGAGGCTGCAAAAGATGATGCACTGTGCATTTCTATTCTATGTACATTCATTCCCCTCTTTAAGGAGCGCACGGGGCCACCACGAAAAAATACGTAAAAATTATCGATTGCAACACGAGTCCTGCACTAAATAAAGATTTACTGCATGTTAGTAAATGGCAACAATATACACCATAATAAAAACATCCACAATACAACAATAATAAAGGTGAGCATGCACAGAATCAAGCTGTGGGGTTCGAAAGCTTAATTGAACGTAGAATGAAGACATCAGCAAAATAAATTAAACTGATAAGAAGCCATAGTTTATAAAGAAGCCACGAAATAAAGATCTGTAAAAGAATGACATTAATCCTGAGAATTGAATATACATAGTCTCAGCATTATAATTTCATCAACTTATGCAACAAAAGCATTGTTAATTGGGATGCAAAGGTATATGTCGACCAGACGAAGATTTCGGTAAAGAACCGTGGTGGCGTAATCAAACATTGGCGCAGCAACACCTTTGGTCCACGCATATAGAACCACAAAATTTGTTTCAAACGAGCATTTTCCCGGAAATGCTTCAAGTATCAATAAACAAGCTACACGCAACGCCTAAAAGTTTCAATTGGCCAGGTGTGCGACCGATGGTGGTGCTTCGAACCATGCCTGTAAGACGTCAGAGTGGAAATTTGTGCGCTTTCAAGGCCTGGCGCAGTATAGAAACCACAATCGTAGTAAAACTCGACAAAGAAGCAGTTAAGTTGGTTATTTTGTGGGTGATGGCTACCAACGATGTTTCAAAAAAATTTGGGTTTCCGCTTTTATTATTCTTTTTGAAAGCACGGGGCTTTGTTTTCAATAACTGTGGCCTGCGTCTCTCCGCATCAAGTGCTGTGCAATAGTGAAATACTGCTCTGTGCCTCTGTAAGATTGTCTGCTCGTGAAAAGAGCCTTACCTTTCACAGATATATCCTAAGGACCCGGAGCTGAGCAAAACGTGTACAATCAAGCTCAGAAAGGCTAAGTGACGCACGCGTTCATCCACTATGTGCGGCAATCACTTCGCTGACAATGAATTCTGCTATGCATACGCGCCACTCTTCGGTACACTTGTAGCCAATATTTGAGCGCCTTGCCAGTGCTACAGCCATTTATTGCACGCCGACTACAAGCGTAGGGTGCGGGGCCGTCCCAAAGTTTACCGTGAAGGCCCCTAGACGGGGAACCAACGGCATGGTTTGCGAATCAGCTCTCTGGTATAAGCGCGCCTCGTGAGCGCAGCTGAGCGGCGCTGGATATCTCAGACTATGGCTTTATTTGGTTGGTGTACGTGCACATGTGGTTTATTCATGAAGACAAGCGCATGCTTAGCGGACTGATGATCACAAGTTCATGAGCGAAACATGCTTCCACCATTCAGTACACATTATTGTTTTACAGCGAAAGCTCTTATGTGATTACTACATGGGACAAGGTTCGCGTGCGAAGCCGCATTTCTCTGTTGCTGCCAGTGCTGCCGGTGTCCGTATAACCACTATCACATAAAATACCAACAAAAAAACTTCAATAAAAAACCTAAATAAGAAAAACAACGCAAGCAGCTTTGAAATGTCATTCTGAAACAATTTAGCGACAGAACCCACCTTAGTCATTACTTTGTGTCATTATGTCATTCACTCTTCATCACTGTCATTCTCTGCGAGTGACAGGCGGTCTATGTGTGTGCCAGCTTCTTGAGTTTTGTCTTGAATTGATTGGCAGGTTCTTTCACTATTGTTGTGCTTCGTCTTCAGGAACAATTTTTCGTTTCATTGACAAAAAGTTTTAACCGAACCACGAATAAAAGATGAAGTAACTTCTAACGAGGCACCTGTTTTTACAAGCAAGAGTTAAGAATTGCAGTGGAGACAGCTGTTTTTTTATTTGATTCCGCAGTTTGTTTTGACAGGTCTGTCTACGAGAGTTTTTATTCTACCCTATGTGGAGACGACGCAACGATTTAGTTTTCTAAAGCATGAATCCACGCCCACGTTGAAGAACCCAAACATAGGCAGGGAATGAGTGATATATAAAATCTGTTCACACAAGCAATAAATGACGTTCAAGGGTATTGGAAGTGATTGTCAATATTTTATGAAAACGACGTTTGTGGTGGCCAACACGGTAAAGTATACGCCGGTACGTAATAAACGAAAAGCAATTTTTGTACTGCTTGACAGAAACAGTGACACTTAATTCCTTGCTTTGCTAGGTTACAATATACATTCTTTTAGTGTTCATCAAAGTTTCCTGTTTCTCTTCAGTTATTTGTCTTTTTTTTGTCTTTCGTGCGTCCTAGACAGAGCGCGAAATTCTCTCCCTTTCTCACACACACGTACGTGTGCGCGCCCGTGTATTTGGACGCACGTCTTCGTTAGTAACACTTATGCTCACAGAAGTAGTCCATGTAGCGTAAGAACTTACCATGCTAGAATACGTTATAGTAAAAACTACATATCATTTGTTCTTTACCGCAGGTGCGCTAATTTTTTATATAGAGCTTCCTTATACGTTGCGGGTAATGTCGAGAAGCAGAGGAAAACCACGGCTTGATGTATAAGACAGAAACTATGCGGAATCTATGAATGGCGATGTTGCCAAAGCAAATACGTGGTCATGGGTTGCTCAAAGCAGCAACCACAGCTGACCATAAATAAGACAAGCGTCCTTGTCGCAACACCTTTCACCTCTTAAAGTATTCATTCTCACATAAACTTCTGGCTCATAAGAAACAAATGGCTGTAATAATGGGCCAGTAAACAAGGCCACGGTACAAATTGTGCAATGTAGCGATAACTGCGCGTTGAAAAGCTTTTCAAGTCGGACATGTGCAACTTTCTAGTTCTTGAGTGACCATTAGGAAAGACCAAGTGCCCATGGTCATTCACTATAACATAGATAATAAAACGCGCATTTAGAGCATGTGTACAACTATTTACCGGAAATAAGTGATTAAACATTATTATGCTATACGAATAAATGTGCGCAAAACTCATCACAACCACCTCCATATGAACTAAAAGGTCAGGAACGCAAAATAAGACAGATTCTTTCGATTTACTTGTTCTCCGAAACTAATCAACAAATCTTCTCGGTCTTCAGCTTCATAAACTGAAGCATCGGGTTGTTTTAGTTACCTTGTTACCGTGACATATATTACATAAAACCTTTTGCCATTCGATCGCTTTATAAGAGCCAGTGATTTCAGGTAGCAACAACCATAGTTTGCCATTGTCAGACATTTACTCTTGAAGTTGTGGACAGAAAGCATTTCCATCGCAAAAAAACTTTTTTGTTTAAGCAACAAACGCCTGACACCTGAATAAATTTGTCTACTTCATTTAGCAACAAATATTCGTTCAATGGTGATGGCCTGCCGTAAAATTTGAACAACTGCAGAACTGCCACTACTTTTCATAGTTAACATTTGAAGGTTACGTTGAACAAAACGATCTTAGTTTTTCAGAAGATAATTGAAGGATTCAGATGAGCATTCTGCGCACTCATAGTAGCTGTTCATTTAGTGTTTGTGCTGTTATTTCTTCTCTATGTCAAATAGTATGCAGTAAGCTAAATACAAGGTACCGAATGGTCAGGGTAGCGAACCAAGACAAAGATTGATATAGTCCCTTTCTTTCGCTTTCTTATCTGCCTTTCTTTCTCTCTGTCTAGCTTCATCCTGCTACTCTTCTAGACAGCCTTCTACACTGAATTCACGTGGATAACGTTGTGCTATCACTCCTTCCTTGCAGTCCAGGCAATTCACAATTCCAGCTGGTAGAAGGTGGCATTTATATGAATGAAAAACTAGCAGTTGTTTGAAGTACTATTACAACTAACGAGCGAAGCTCCTTAGAAATAAGACACAAACAATTTAAGCACTTGATTTGGCTACTCGCTCTTATGAAGGTGGTAGGGTAGGATGGTAGTGGAGAGCAGCGTGAGTGCACCTGTTGTTCTGCTCGGCGCGCTTCCCGGCGCAGGGAGCTTCGACGGCGACGGACGCGACGGGGATGGTGGAGTGTGGGCCTAAGGGTATATATAAATAAATAAATAAATAAATATATATATATATATATATATATATATATATATATATATATATATATATATATATATATATATATATATATATATATATATATATATATATATATATATATATATATATATATAAGAGGTGTCACCATGGCCAACCGTTCAAGGGGGGCTGTCATCGTCCCATCTTGAGAACACGTTACCTATTGAGTTGGAAGTATTTTAATCATACTTCGAAGAACAAGCTAGCTCCAGTATTACAAAGATAAACGGGAAGCCCCTTTAGAGCATGTATACAACTAGTGCAAGTCAATACATGACAAATTTTTTATCTACAACGAAACTCATCACAACCACCCCTAAATGAAGCATACTCTGTGAATAAACTATCTTGCTTATATTTTAAATCATAGTTTTGTTTAGAGAACTAGTAAGAGAATCTAACGCCACGAGGAAGCACATATGAGTGACTCTTCATAAATTGCTAAAAAAAAGTTTAAAGTAAGAACAACTCCCGATAAGCTCACATCTGGGGGTCATTCTTACTACTACTCTGGAACGATGCTAGTTGCATACAACTTTTATTTAAATGTGTTGTACTAAAAGTAGCGAAGCAACTGAGTACAGTTATTAGTTTTCATTTTGACCGCTGTTTATTTTCGTTTTCACTGTGTGGGATATAGTGAGCGAATGACCAAAATGCGAGCAGTTTTTCGAAGCTGCCATCAGGAACCTTTTGCGAAATATTTTATTTTCGTTTCAGTTGTACCCACCCACATAAGAAGTTTTGAATGAAGCTGGCAGTTTATATGAAGATACAACGTGGTAGTACGCCCCTTTTGAATATCTTACTCGCTTTTTCATGCACCTCCTACGTTTATATGCAACTGTAAATGAAGGTCTTGTGTTTTACTTGTGCGCAACAAAATAGCCTTGTATGCCGAGAGTCCAACATTCATGGTTCAAACCAATGCTTGCGTAAAGAACCACAGGCATTGAACGCCAACTTTCAGCACAAAATTTGTGGTACTCCAGTTCCTTACAGTAGTTCTTGGTTTCCTTCCATTTCGGGGCCTTTAAGTGTCTTTCTTCATCGAGCCTCAGCCCCGTTCGAAGTCATACGCTCTGCATGACCAATGCGGACTAAAGGTTGTTTACGCCGAGCAGCTTCAAGTGCCGTGGTCGAAGATATCTCAAGAGTCAGATATCAGACTAAAACATTTTTGGTTCACAGCATATATTTAGGTTGTTTCGTTGCCACCTACCTATTCATAGAAGCTCCGAAAGTGCATTCCTTGTGCTTATTCATGGTTGTTCATAGCTGAGCCCTCAAATGCGTGAAGCTGGAAGCTTAGGCTACAGAAACATGTTTTTTTTTTTAATATGGCAGTGAAAGTGTCGGAAGCATTGTATACCGGAAAGCAGATGATTGTTCGGTATACTCCCTTAAGCCCCCCTTTCGAAACGTTCCTTTTTGATTTCTGTTCTTTCATTCTGATCCCACGAGAAGACGATTGGGGGATTTTCAAAAGAACGCCATTGCGTGGATTGTGAATAGAATCTAAGCCGATTACTGAGGGCAAGCAAAGTAAAAAGTAAAATATATAGTGCGAAAATGTGGGCCATAAGACTTAGAATGTAATACGCGCTACTTTCAAAACGTAATCCCTGCTTATAAGATGAGCAGAAGTACAAAACACTTTGACAGATGTTGTTTCTGGGTTTATTCTCCATTTGTTGCGGAGATGTCTTCTCTTCCAGAAGAGTTTGAGGCACTCACAACAAACTTTCGCAGTGTGTTTCATGACACACTTTTGAGAACAATCAAAATGGTCGTAGTTCGTTTCATCTTTTTGAAATGCGTTGTTCCTTTTGCGCAGAGTACGCATATTATTACTTACTTAAAAATAAGCATACGAAATAAACAACTACGCTAAAAGCAACAAGATAAGCTTCATTTCGTGGAGAAAATGCATGCTTTTAGAGAAGAATTTGGCTTAATCTGACATAGAATAAAATTTTTTTTGGAGGGGGGCGAGGGGTAAATGTCCTTCAAATGTCGTTCTAATATACATTCTTCACATTATTCGCAATTTCGGGCATGCTACGGAGCACATTTACGGTATGATTATGAGGGAAATTAATGTGTAGACTCAAAAAATTTTTACCACTTGGGGTACTTTTATCAGTGGTAACGTCACACAGTGCACAGGTCTTTGATATTCTTCATTTATTGAAATGCAACCTGAAACGGCAACAAAGCTACTACATTTTTGGTGATATCATCTTGTAGCGCAACCACTTTACTAGCGTGGAGAACAGCCGTAATAGAATAAAATTTTAGCAAGTTTTTCGCAGATAAGAGGTGGGATCAGTGCACGGAATCGGGGAGTGAATTTATATTTCTGGGAAACACCTCGAAGGTTCTAGCGACGCACACTGATTTAATCAGAGTGATCACGACGATGGACTCAGCCTTACACTGAAGAAAAAGGAAGTCCCTGAGCAATCTTACTATAGTAAAAGCCCATTACCTAAAACTAGAAGGGCGCTAGAAAATTGTTCAAATTAAGCGGAGTTTGCTTTAACGAACAGACATGACGAGAAACTGCGTACGCAGTACCCGACTGAGCCGCCTCCAGACTCGTTGTCACAAATTTAGTGCTCCTACACATTGCTGGGAGATGATTTTCTAAATTAAGGTAATAGAACTACACAAGTGAGCACTATTATTTGATCAGTTTGTGATACGCCTGAAACCAGCCCCGACATGCACTTATGTGACAAGCGTGCTGGAATTCGAAATATATGATGCTAGTATTACGCTGTAATGCACGTTTGCTTACATGACACAGCTAATGCAATCAACAGTAAAAGTAATCAGTAATTTACCATTACTTCTATGTCGACTTTATGAGCATCGTTTGCAACTTCCCCACGACCTCTAGCGCAGCGTTCAAATTGTCACAATCAGATAAACGCTGCTCTTTCGTTGTTTCGCTTCTTTAGTAAAGTTTGCTTGGTTTGGTTTTGAAATACCTCGTCATTACTCTGGGCCGGCTTGTGCAAGGAGGGATGAAAACCAGGCACTCCCAGTTCGAATAATCATTGTAGATACCGACGTGTTCAAATTATCGGGAGTTATTTTTTAGAGAAATACGCAGGTCTGTGCCAGGACCGAGGCGCAAGTTCGAAGTATAACTGTGTGTTCGAATGAACCGAGCTCGAGTTAACGAGCTTTCACTGTAACTGATTCTAAAAAAGTCAGAAAAGCCGTTATTTGTGTCGATTCGTCAGTCGTCTAGTATGGTCAACAAACCTGTCCTGCATACTGCCATGGTCAGTGTAAGGATTCATTTTTTTCTTTCAGAACTGTAGGGCTTCCAATTATTTCAAAGTCGGTCCTACAGTTTTGAAAGAAAAAAAAATGAATCTTTACACTGACCAGTATGTAGGGCTTCCAATTATTTCAAAGTCGGTCCTGGGACCTTGGCCGACGGCTTCCCATACGCGCAAAGCCACGAAAGCCCTCTTGTACTTTTTAAGGACCACCAAACTTCACGACCGCTTGTGAAAGAACTGTGCGAGGCCGTGCTGTGTAGTCTCGAGCTGACTATTTATGCTTCTCTTTCTTACTCCTCTTCGTTTCTGTCTCTTTCTGTTCTATTATTCTCCTTTTCCCCCACTCCAAGTGTAGGGTAGCCAACCGAGCCAAGCTTGATTAACTTCCCTGCCTTTCCTCTTTATTTATCTCTCTCTCTCTCTCTCTCTCTCTCTCAAAGTCGGTCGCCAAGTTCCAATGAACACGATGCTCGATAGTGCCGCTTCAATTACTGACAAAGCCATAGCATCAATAGCTCTTGAATCGAAGTGTTCAACTGACTCTCCTAAAATTTAGACATTGCCGTGACACAGCTTGTCTGTAGTAACAGCCAACAACTTGATTAATTTAGACGTCGAATGAGGCTACAATGTTTCTGTTATTTGGAAACGCTTAATGTGTTTCTGAACAAACAATGAGGAAGCTATGTCTTATTTATATATAGTTCATAATGTTTTTGTCACTATGATGCCATCATTTTATTGGCGTGTGTGTGAAGGCCAGACAACAAGAAAATATATCTGTCCTATTGTCTTTTTTATATACGTTATAGCTTCATCGTTGACATCCGCATACTTGAGACTGTTGAGCGTTTTCACAGGGCGAAAAGGAGTGGTGTGGCAACTTGCGTTTCACTTCTTTCTCCTTTGTGGAGATGGCTCAAAGTGCTGCGCTGAAAACAGCTGGGAGCGCCCGTCTCCGTGCAAAGGCAAACGTTTGTGCATTTGAGCAATCCAGTGGGTTGTCAGAATAGGGAAAGCGCCACCCGTCAGGCAACATGGCGCCGCCCACGACGAAATCGTCTTTACTTGCCTTCGTTACAGCACGTGTCTGCATTGGACGTGAACACACACACACACACACACACACACACACGCATATATATATATATATATATAAAGTTCTAGCGAATGCATACAAAAGTATGTCAGAAATCCCTAACACAGTTGGAATCGGTGGATTAGATACAGCCTGCAGCGCATACATTTCTTCTTATGCTAAGTTCTTTTGCTACTCTGGTGAGGCGTAGAGAAGCTTAACACTGAAGGAGCAGCAAAAAGCACACAACTTTGTCGCATGTAGTGTGCCAAGACACTTAACTTCGCAATATTTAAACCATGGCATCCGAACTCAAGAAAGGTTTCAGAAGCAACTTTCTGTTTTTTCTTAAATGTGTTAAAACAAAGCCTGAGAAATAGTTCTTTTCCACATTATAGAGACAGCTTCTGGCCCAAGATATAGGAGCTCAGAGATAACAAGAGAAAGTGCTTATTCGCAGAAGCTGTGTGGCGTCACTTTGCATGTATTTATAACGGTCTTTCGTAGACTATCTTGGCCTTCATCAGTGCTTTAAAGCTCCTCACAAAGGGCACTTAGTGACGCATTGCAGCAATCTGTTACACTTTGGCTTACGATATTTCACAAGACATGTGCAAACAATTTGAAGGTCTTCCAAACTTCCTCTCACAGCCGTATTTCCTAAATGTCTGGCCCAGCACACACACAAAAAAAGAAACTATCTGAAGTTTCTGAGTGCAACGCATATAACTCAGCTTAACAGTTCAATGGGCGATAGACCTAGTAAAAGCTTGTGAATGTTTCGCAACACAGTGGCAAACATTTTGAAGACATTCCTTACATTTAGCAGCTGCGGTATCTCTAAAAGACTGATGGAAAGCAAAAGGAATCTACATAAAATATCCAATGCGAATGCAGCTAACTCGCCTTAAAAGTGCTCTGGGTTTCTGGTTTAGCCTCGTGAATATCAAAAGAAATTCCTGTTCATAGCAGTATACTGCCGTTTGCGTTCTTTGAGTGCTATACAGTAAGCAAACGCCTGCTTGAGACAACGCATATGGCAGGCAGTAGCTCAACTTTTTGATTCGCCTAAATGGCTCGATAAGCGGCCTATTTTATACGGCTCTTTTTCATGCGGCTGGAATTTATGCGGTCTGTTCTTATGCGGCAATTTTTCGCGGGGCCTAAGTAAATGCGGCTGTTTTACATGCGAGGCCATCTCGTCGCCAGAAGGCCAATTAAAGGTGACTGTTTAAAATACCGCATACCGTCGATTTGGTTAAGTGGTGTTTAGGCTCAAATTTACGACAGGAAATAAATGGCAGCCAATGAGAAACGGCACGCATATAATCGCAAGTTTCCTTACACATTTTCTTAAGACGTCTTTGAGGCGAAAGCAAGCTCTGATTATTTTGTTTCGCCGCATTTCATTGCATTGCTTTCCAGACTGGATTGCTTCTCGTCACAAGGCCAAAAATGTGACATTTTCAGCGCTTACGAGTTCTCAAATTATTTGTTGGTTGCTAAGCGAAGCTTTCTCAGGGAGCTTAGAGAAGGTGTAATCAAGGATTTATAGAAATATTGTTACTTATAGTAGTCCATTTCATACATAGACTACAAGTCGATGTAGGTGTTAGCCAGAGTGAGACAACTAATGTCAGCCAAATAATCCGAGGTGAATTTCTGGGACTGATTACATGAAAAGGCTTCTCCAGCACCTTGAATATCAGGTCGTGAAAGCGAAGAAACAAATGTGAAACATACTAAACATAGTGGTAGGTACTACAGTACACATGAGAGCACATTGATGCAGCACTGATTTCTCTTAAGCTTGACGCTGAGCCTACGTGCTATTTGAGTGAGAAAAAGTAAAGCTTTTTTGTGGATGTACACTGCACCTCGAAAAATGGCGGGTATACAGAGTGCACGCCAGAGACAGTCTTCGTGGAAGCAAAGCGATCTCATTTACAGGTTTATTCATTTGCTGTCTGCGTACATCGTAAGCCATTGGCGGTGTACGAAATACATGATTCCTACTTAGTTTTCAATCCTAATAATTAGGTAATGTAATTGGACATGTGATCTTTGAGAACTACATTACAGCCTCTCTCGGAGTGGTCAACGTGTGTTCCCATTTAATGAGCTTGGCTAGCACATTATTATTAGGTTCGTTAAAGGCAGCTGGTATTCGTCGCTTTGTAAGCCCACTCAACGAGGTTCCACGTGGAGTATATAGAAGTATCAAAGAAACTGAAGACGATCCTATTGCTGAGCGGATCACATACTGCCCAATTAGTTATGACTGGTTCGCGATCTGGTACGTGCTTCGCACCGCAAGTTTGGCGCCCACTATGCTTCTTCACGTGCCCTCTAGCGATGCCAGTAACTTTTGCGCAGCGCAAGCAGGTTGCGGTTTACCCGGCACAGTTATGAAAGGATCATGGTCTGCGTAGCAAGCGTAATAAATATCACTATGGCGTTCATCGGAAATGATGAAAGCAACTGTTGCAAACGATTTATCAAGAAACTCCTCAGCGCTCGATACACTGCGCATTTGATGATGACGGGACAGTATTACTAATTATGATGTCACAAGTTGTTGTTTTTTTAATTCATGAATACGAACTCACTGTGGCAAGCTGTTAACAAAATTAGCGGCTATTCATGAGTATATAATGAAGCGTTATAGAAAGTATCACGAATGCGCTGAAACGGTAGCAAGGTGTTTAGGACACGACGCATATATTTGCATAATGTATTTCGAGGTTTGGCCAGCAGGTTAGCTTTCGCCTGGGTATAAAGGCTGACACTTGATGGGAGTATGCCTTGTTTTTTTCTTGAATTCGGTCGTAATCACCACCACGGGCGCAACTTTTCCTGAAAGGCTCCTGCAACACACAAGGTTCTGATATTATTCACAATTTCGCCTTAATTGCGGCACAGATAAGAATATTGTTATTGAGCACATCACCGATACACCTGCCTTTCGTGACGGCGTTTTCGTTACAGTGGAATGCATTTCTTAGCACAAATGAAACACCCTTGCTGCCTAGTAAGTACATATATAGGCTTCTTATATATGCAAATACAAATATTCCCACGTCATAGTTTGTTCGCTTAATCTGCAGTTGTTAACTTACTCGTATTGTTGTTTTCTGTACTCCATTTTTTCTGTCCTTCATAGTAACACCTGTTAATTACTATAACGCACTTAATTTTTCAAAGAATACAAGCGTATGGTCATGGCTTTATAGCAGTTGTTTTGTGCACTGCCTCTTGCGTTAACCTTATCGTAAGTATTCGTCTAACGGAAAGCAAAAATGTTGCATAGAAACAAGCGGCAAGCAAGCTATATAGGTCGCATTGAGAGGTAAATAAACTTGTTTTTCTCTCTCTCTCTCGCATCGAGGGGCTGCGAAATCATCAGTAAGCGCTGACAACAGTGCCAGAGTCCCAAGAAAACTAATGCATCTGCATCTGCGGCGTCCCCTTGAACGCCCTGCTACACCAACTCTCTTGTCACCCGGACCCTTTATGGTTGGTACAAATTTTATTATGCCTACGTTGTCGAAGTCACAGTGACATGCAAAGTGGCAGTGTACATCACCAACAAAGAACACTGAACTTCAACTGACCAGTGGCATAAAAAAAAACAATTCGTTATGGCGCTGAGTCATTGTTAGACGCAATTCACGTGTTCATCATACACCCTGAGACAATACAATCGGTACTTGATGTTTTATGTCGGGTAATTGCAAATCTACCATACGCCCCATGACTCGTCTAATTACAATGCAACGTGACGCGTCCGAGATCCTTCATCGCGTACTATGGAAAGAAGCAGTGTTGTTCAGGCACATGAAACATCGTATATAACCCCTTCTTTCTAACTCCCCATCTTTTAAACCCTTATCTTGCTTTCCCAGCGTATGATAGCAAACCTGCTGCGCGTCTAGTGGATCTACCTGCCTTTCGTTCTTTCCTGCTTCAAATGATCATGGTCCTATGTGTGTAAATGAAGTGCATGTTCTCGCATGTTTTGTTAAACTCGACTTTTGACTATATACTTCCTTAATTCTCTTTGTGAGCCGTCGTTTCATGTGATAATAAACGAACTAGTGAATGGTCTGTTGATCATCGATAAGCGAAATTTGGTCCTGGCTCTCAATAACACTGCTAATGCTAAGTGTTAAGTGCTTCAAATATATTATTGACACACGAACTATATCATGCGAGTGGCACGCACTTCACTGTAATGTGTCAGGTGGTTCATATATATATATATATATATATATATATATATATATATATATATATATATATATATATATTGCTAAGGGGTAGGTAGAAGAGGAAGACGACGTTGCCTGGTGCGGGCTGAGGACTGCATCTTTAGCGCGACTGCCGAACTTCATCCTCACCCTGTATATAAACCCACCTATCCTTTAATTCAACCGTAACAGTTCTGTGGTGGAGGTGCTGGGTAATCAACCAGACAACGTCGTCTACCTCTTTTACCTACCCGGCACATACTACAGCCCGGGTCATACCGTAGCAATATATATATATATATATATATATATATATATATATTTATTTATTGTTACTAATGGTTTCATAGGGTTACAGAATGAACCCACATCAATGAAAATTATTCGGTATTTCACAAACCCGCTGCTCAATGGAAGCTATACAGAGACAATCAGTGCTATTAAATTTGTAAACTGCACTCTGAGAACTCTAAAGACATAACTTTTACTCTAATAGGTTTAATAAAAGCAAAATTCTAGCTCGAAGTTTCATTTTTAAATTTTTAGCTGTAATCTGTGCGCGTGCTGTAAGGCATTCCACACTATATTTTTCGTATTTTGACAAAATTGGGTCAACGAAATTTGCTGAGACTTCGTATGCCAAGTCTATGGCGCACAAAGATTAAAATTTACTTCAATTTTATTGAGCAGAAGCTACGTGGGATCCAGGAGACTCCTTCAGAAATTATTTACGTCAAAGTATTTAGTGAGGTAATGTAAACGTGGCATCTCTATCCGCAGCTTCTTTTTACGCGTTTTCTCGCTTGCCAAGTGTCGGGTCGTGGTAAAACAGGGGTTCTCTGGATTATAAAATTGTACCATACTCATACGCTAAAAAACGTTTTCGAGCAGAGTGTTATATTCGCTGTACGTGAGCTATAGTTCAGACAGCAAAATAAAAAATACATTCAGAGCTGCCCTGTATCAAACGGAGGGCTTATCACGTCGAGTGCATCAGATTTGAATACCTTTAATTTCAGTTTATCTGACGTTTTGGTTGAAAAGAATGGACGCTGGCGCTTGCCCATATCTTTTGTAAATAAATAGAAGGTCCTAATCACTGTGTCGACTTTAAGATAACGTTGACATGGCGCAAGGTAGCTGGCTTCTTTCGCTGGGCAATGACATTGCTGTGCACTCGGAAAGAAGTAAGAACAAAAAAGAAAAGCATTGTTTCACACCCAATGAAAGCTTCTCTCAATGTGACACATGACGCTATAATGGTATTGTGAGGGGCCATAATGAAAGATTGCGGCATTAATTATGCTACAATTGATTCCTTTTTTGCACACTAGCTTGTTGCTGTCAAGGTTACTGGCCTGTCGTGGTCGATACAAACATACCAAATGACAACGAAAAAGCAACAAGGTCATTACTACCAACTCCGAAGTGTTGCGTGTTATGCAACACTGCACAATGAAAGTGACAAAAAATAAGCAAAGAAAGTAACTCAAGCTGTTCCCATTGATGGTCTGGTAGTATGCACGTTGGCGATGCTTACCGAAAACAAATTTTGCAGTGCTCAAAGAAAGGGCCTTTTCTACTTAATGGTGCGGTCAAAAATCAGCGTTGGCGGCCCCGAAGAACAGGCCTGTCAGTGGCGCTCGCCTTTCCAGGCAATATCTGCACGAATCGGCTAAGAAGTGCAACTCTTCAGATTAGGTAACAATAAGTAACAAAAGAAATAAAGAGTGTGTTACGAGGCAACAACAGCCCCTATCCAGCTGGCTCCACCAGTATAGACAGCAAAATCATGTATTGCGTGACGTGATGTGCTATTAACAGGCAACAAATAAACGTTGCATTTGCTATAATGTTCTGGGCAAGATAATATGGCTGGACAAATATATATTATTGGTTTTGTGCCCACATGGCCACATAAGACACCTGGATCTGTGGCTGTCACTTGGGCAGACGGCTTTTTTTTTCTTGTCTTCAGAAATGTTTTTAGCCTGAGTTTTCTACATAGCCTCTTTGCATTGGTTGTCATTTTGCTTTTTTTATTGTGCTGGTGTGTCAACGATCTTCACCGCTCTTTTGTGGAGCCGGGGAAAACATTGCTTCGTAATCTCTATCTCATCTTTGTTTTATTCTACCAACGCCTCCAGGTGCTGCTGCTCTTACAGAAGCACAAGCTTTTTTTCTTTGCTTGCGCTCACTATATATGCATACTGATGGAAACGGTAATCGCACTCACGTACAATAACTTAGAAGCGCTACATGTCAAATAGTATATTCTTACTGAAGGTACTAATTGTCTAACATTGCGGGATGCTAGTAAAAAGCAGCCGATAATAAAGCCAATGAATGTACAATGGCCGTTAAATGGGCTATTTTAAGCGTACTGTACTCCAAGCAGCCCGTGCCTCTCTTATTGTAGTAATTGTAGTATATCGTTGAAGCAAGTAAGGTGGACAGACAGACAACTGGCAGCCGGCAGGGACCATACCTAAAACCTTCACACTACGCATCCAATGCTCTTACCAGTTGAGATATGGATGCGGAAGTCCCTTCGTCCATCTTCTTTTTTTTCTTATTGAGGGGGCTGGGGAGACGTGGGGGTACTTATCCACATTCAAATATTGGGAGTGTTAGGCAGTGCCGCTCACAGAAATGATGGCACTTGTGGAACTGCCTTTATTTCCCAGCTAGCGTCACGTTGAACGTTATCTTTCACAAGCAGACAGCCAACTGATAAACCCTCGCATTCATTATTTGCCGGCTTTCTATATCATTAATAATATCATCGGCAGCCTAACTACCCCCTCTGCAGAACAAAGGCCTCTTCCATTTCCATCCAATCAATTCGCTCCTGTGCTTTCTGCTGCCATAATACACCTGCAAAATCCTTAATCTCATCAGCCCTTCTATTTTTCTGTCACCCTCTTACGTGTTTGCATTCTCTTGGAATTTACTTAGTTACACCCAATGACCAGCAGTATCCTGTCTATGTGCTACGTGCCCGATGCATGTCCAGTTCTTCTCCCTCAACCTCCATTCGTTCGCTGTCCCACTCTGTTTTCTTTCTGTCTCTTAAGTCCACACCTATCTAATGTCATTCCAATGCTGACTGCAATGTTCTCTATTAAAGTTGAACCTTGTTTGTAAGCTTCTAGCTTACTACTTTGCATTAACGCGTACAAAAATGAAAAAGAAACGGCACCTAAAATTCATCCTTTTCATTAACCATTATAGATTGTTTAAATAGCAGAATTTTCTGATGCTCATATATGATGGCTACTTACATTCACCCACTTCACGTTTCGTGAAAGATCGCAAGCTTCCCGTAGCCGCCATATAACCTCGTTCTCATATTGCTAATTGCGCACATAATTTAATTACCCTATTTTGGATGGCAGAGGTTGACTAAAACTCCGCTTAAAATAATACAGTGGATCTCTTTATAGTCACTGCACTTTTTTGTCCGCGGTAGTTTAGCCTCTATGGAAAGCTTTCGTGCTTTTCACACTAGAATGCTTCGCGAAAGCCGACTTTGCGAAGCGTCTATTATTCTAGTCCACTCATCAGTTTAATTACTTATGTTTCCAAAGGAACTATAGTATTCTGTAACATGAAGGTCTACGCCGTGGTTATGAGAATGTTCCGCCGGTAATGTTCCGGAAAACACTTTCTTTGGACGTACGTAATAGAGCCTTGCCCTGATATTTCTAGAGAAGGAAAGCTAAGATTTATACTTTATGTCTTTAAACTTGCCTTAGCGAACAAAGTCATCAATAGGTGGTTCATGTTTTCGTTATATCACTTCAATGTCCACAATGTCCATGCGCGACGAAGCTGCATCAATGTTTCTGTCATCTGAGCAGACATTGGCTACTGTGTACGACGTATCCGCTTTCTTTACGCATGCATGCATGCGTACGTACGTATGTGCATTTTGGGGAGGTGGTAACTCGAGCTCCAATGTTTTTTTCTCGTTCTATGATGAACTAACTTCTATTCTGCAGTGGTTGCCTGCGTAATTCGAACCATCTCATCCTTCGACAAAACTTAACCTTTTATAAATATACTCAATAAATATGTGCAAACCACCTGTGATACAAAAGACCTCTGCGGCGCAAATCTAACACTGTTTCCTTTCAACTTAAGTAATGCGCCAATGCCTAAAACAAACATAAGATGAAACACAGGCATGTAATAAAAAAAGAAAGCAGCTATAGTAACAGGTAGCATGCATTGACCTGAAGTGTTGTCAACTGACAGTGATCATGTTAACAAAGGCAAACACTGCTTGCTGCGGGTGTAGCTATAAATGTCAGCATTTTCCGAACTCCTCTCTGCACACGAAACTGATTTAGATATAACGTTTGCCTTGTATTGGACACTGCGGACAGCCAGAAATATGAGCTTAACTTGCTTCTTGTTGAACCGCTATAATCACAACCTATTGCACAATGACTGTAGGCGGTCCTCTATGCGGGTGCTTATAGTTGCGCAATTTCTTCGCTACTGCCTTTATTGACTTTTCTTGCCGTTCCTTCACTCGACAAGGGCTAAACAACATGTCACTGCAACACTGTAGGAAGCTGAGAACGTTTCGGAACAGCCTAGATACAGCATCTGGCATTCGCGGCAACTGGCATCTCGCATAGAGCATTCGCGGACGATTTGCGTCTCATGTTTCCGCGAATGCTTCCACGCAAAACTTGATTCAGCACGCTTCTACTGCGAAGCTGTTTAGGAAATGGTTCCCCTTGAATTGATTGAAAAGCTAACATAATCATGAATGGGCATGTGTCGCAGATATTGGGTAAATCCCACTATTCACAGTCCAGCTAAAATGAAGAAAGGAACAGTTGGACCAACAAATCGCTGCAAAGAGACAGTGGGGAGGTCGTGGCGGTGGTAAAAACTTTATTTTCTTCCTTTGGAAGGAAAAAGGGCAATAAGACAGAGATGAGGAGAGGTTGCTGCGCTCAGTACTTTTTAACAACTCTATCTGCCTAACTCAGGATGGCCTCCTGCACGTCGGGTTTCATGTTGCGCAAGGCAGCCTCCCACTGCTCCTCATTACTAACTACTTTTAGTGGGGACGGGGGAGGGGAATGCTTAGGGCACCCGAGCGTGATAAAAATTTGCTTTCCGTGCGGAGCAATGTTTACAGGAGGAGGATTGGCAAAGAGAAGGGTACATAAGGTGAAAAACGTATGGAGAGGGAAAGGTGCGTGTCTGCAGCTGTCACCTCAGTATACTTCGCGTCTTCGTGGAGGTTTCGACAATAGCAGCGGTAAAGTTAAATGGCCGAGGCCGTAGTGAATTCAGATTTTGTGAAATGTCAGAAGGTGATTCCGGGCAGCAAACGGTGCCATTGTCGAAACGGAACTTGGTTCTTCCAGACCCGTAAACCCTCGGGCGCTGGCGTGAGCCACCTAGCTCGTTACCGGCAAGGCCTGCGTGCGCGGAAGTCCATATTAAAACGGTGGTGCCTTGTTGCGGGCGATGGGCCAGGAGGAGGGTGAGGGCTGTTTTGGACACTCTGCCCGCTCCAAAATTGTAGATGACAGTTTTAGTTAAGAATTGTAAGGCCAGGAGTAACGACTGCTCATTCCGCCTCCTCAGAAGAGGAAGCAGAAATAAAAGCAGCAGTAGTTATCTGACCTTGTGAGTTGAGAACTGAGAGGGCGACAAAAGATCGGGTACTGTATTTGGCAGCATCTGCATAGAGCACTCCTTTCGAAGTAGAAAGTCGTTTTCCAAAAAATTTTGCATGCTGTCGTTGACGTTGCTCGTGGTGCACTGGGTGCATGTTTTTGGGGAGCGGCAGAAGAAGTAGATTCATGTGTGTTTCACGCGGAATAGTGTGTTTGGTGTTAGTGGTTCGAATTGACCTGATAACGAGGGTATCAAGTATGCATCTTCCAGTCTGTGTGTTGCAGAGACGGGCATATTGTGAAGTGTGCTTCAAAGAGTTTAGTTAGGATGTTGAATGTGCCTGTCTCCTTGAGCCAAGCGGTGGACGTTCGAATGGGGACTCCAAAAGCGAATTTGTAGATTTTGTGGAATAAGGTGTCTACGCCATCTTCTTTCCTTTTCAGAAGGGACAGATATTGGAGAGATTAAGTCACTTTTTTTAGGAGCAAAGCTTGAATGAGACAGATGAGCTCGGTGTCTCGTAGCCCGCCATGCTTATTAGATATCCTGCCTATAAGGCGTTGCGTGTGGTCTACAGTTGTCAGAAGTGCTTTAATGCTGTGTGAGCTTAGTCGAATTCGTTGTATATGTAGTCCAAGCACCCTGAGCTTGTCAAGTTTAGGTACAGGTGTATTGTTCAGTGTTATTTGTATATCAGAGATGTGTTTTTCAGAGCCCCAATGGGCAGAGAGGAGGAGCAGTTTGGATTTAATGGGTGAACATGTCAGATTCATGTTACCCGCACAAACCACCACCTTGTAAGCAGCAGTCTGCAGAGTCTCCTGAGTGCGAACGTCAGAGCTGCCGGTCATCCAAACTGTAATATCATCTACATGAAGTGAAAATTTGAGATTTGGTACGGATCTCAGCGTTCTAGCGAGCAGCATCATAGCGATATTAAAAAGTAAAGAGGATAACACTGATCCTTGAGGATACTCCCCAGGGAGTAGGAGCAAGAGTGTTCAGACCCAAAGTGAATAATGGCCGTACGGTTTGAAAGCAACGTAGATATGTAATTATGTATTTTTTACCAACGCCTATAGCCCTCACTTCACTCATTATGGTGGCGTAGCTGACGTCGTTGAAAGCCCCTGGAGATGGAGACTGAGAATTGCTTGAGTATCAAGACTGGAGTTAAGGACAATGATGCCAAGCTTCAGTCGAAGCATGACATTTTGGCTGGAGAGGAATTTATGGAAGCCCATAATTTCCTGAGGCTACAAGTTGTGTTTTTCTATGAATTTTTTAAGGTGGTTGACGCGTTGAACAGCCTTTCCGATGCATAAAGTAAGGGAAATCGGGCGCAGGTTGGCTGTGTTTATGGGCTTACCAGGTCTCGGTATG
Source organism: Rhipicephalus microplus (assembly GCF_013339725.1). NCBI lineage: Eukaryota > Metazoa > Arthropoda > Arachnida > Ixodida > Ixodidae > Rhipicephalus > Rhipicephalus microplus. Next base: position 313,450,678 of record NC_051165.1, on the reverse strand, counting down.
CAAATAACTCAGGCGTCAAGTGTTGAGGCAGTGGTCAAAAAAAGTTAGTCAGGGCTAAATTTGAGTTTTCATCTAAGTTGCGGAGAAGTTTATTATTGACGAGGTCAGGGCCTGGCGGGGTTGAGGTGCGAAGGTTCGCAAGCACGTATCTAACCTGAACCTCCGTTATAGGACCACTGAGATCATCATTTGGTTGTCCGATATATTTGGGTGCATCGTATCGATACGCGCTGGGTAGGTATTTGTTGCAGAGATCAATAAAAAAGGTGTTTAGGTCACCTTTGTGCGAGTGAAGCAGTTTGTTATAGCGATGATTATTTGCCGTTCGTGATATGTTAGTCCACAAGAGCTGTCAAGTTCTCTTGGTGCCTAGACGGTCATGCATACTTTCGCATTTTGGGGCCCATTGTTGGCAAGCAAGCTGTATTGCATAGTCCTCAATTTGCAAATGGAGTCTCTCAACTCTCAGTCTCAGTCGGCGATTTTGTCGCCTCTTCTTCCAGCGTTTGAGGAGAGATTGCATAGCTTCCAGCATGTAAAGAAGTCTGGTGTCAACTGTTGTAAAAGGCATATCGGGTGGTAACATGGTAGTATGCGTTTTTCTATTAGTGTGCAGTTGTTGTACCCATTCTGAGATATCGTCTATCTCGGCGCCGAGAAGTGATGGGCCTCGCGGAACTTCTTCCAGTTAATAAGGCCCAGGGGCTTCGGAGCCAGGGTTTTGTTTTAAAAATGTGGGGTAGTTTGAATAATGTAGTGTTCGCTACCGAATCTAATGTTCAGGTTGGTCTATGTGATGCACTGAACGTGATGGCTGAGTGTAAGATCGGGAGATGTGTATTTACCTAGAATATTACTTAATCTAGTGGGCATGTCCACATTGTTGTGGAGGGTGAGGCGGTGGTCCTGTATGGGAAGCCATAGAGCCCTACCCTTGGGTGTACAGAGTGGCCCCATACTTGATTTGGTGCGTTGAATTGACCAAGTATAACACAGGATGATGTTTCACGGCCACAACGACTCGGGCAGAGAGAGTATTGAAGCGCTGGTGTTTTTGCCTGTGGCCGGCTATAGACGTTTAATACGTGTAAAGGCGACACTAGAGTTTTAAAAGGAAAGATCTCGAAAAAGTTGTGCTCCACGTTGATGCCATCGAAATTAGAGTGACCTACGGTCAAGTGTTTTTGCGTTAATATTGCAGTATCAGGAAATTCAGCTGTACACTGTAACTCGGAAAAGCTATGCTTCCATGGGTCTCTTGTTGGGCAATGATTGCTGGGGGATCGGGGCAGGAAGCCAAATATTGTTGAAGTGTCGCTTTCTTTTTGCGGAACCCCCTACAGTTTCTTTGGCTCGGGTTGGCTTCTTCATACCACAAAGTTCGAGCGATTAGGGTTTGCAGCCATTATCGGGAGGGAGTGTAGGGAAGGGGGCGAGTACGGCTATGTTTGGATTGTTGGACGGGACGGCAGCAATCCATGCAGTGGTCTGCTGCATGTGCGCTTGTGAGGAATCTATAAACTTGTCAAGTTTGTCATTTTTGACAGCTTGCCTGTTCTCCAGAATCGTGAATCGGCTTTCTATCTTGCTTTATTTATTTATCAACAGTAAATTTTTTCTGTGTTGTATTTTCAAGAGCGTTTATCCTGTAATCAAGAGTACAAACTGAGTCGCTGAGAGATTCTCCCTGGCGTGGTGTGGCGGGGGTTTTGCGCCTATTTGAGGGTGGCACGGATTGAAAAGGGGCTTTCGGGATTGTAGCTCGAGTTTTAGCTTTTGAATTTCTGTCTTGAGACTGCCGTTTTCAGTTAGAACTTTCTCTGGGCTATGTTTTGAGATGAGGAGCAGTTAGAGCAAGCTTCCTGTGCCCAGCTTACCCTAAAGGGGTTTGGCAGGTGGCTGGTGGGACGAGGGCCCGTTGACAGGATTGGGAAGTCAAGTTCTTTGGGAGTAGAGTTTGGGTCTCGTCTCTTACTCTATTTTCAACCCCACTGTGGGTCACGCTCTTGCAATAAAATAAGGCTGGGTGTACGGGATGATGGGACTTTCGAGGGCTTGGAAGGTGTCTGGTATTTAGGTGTCTTGGTCCTGCAACGCTGTTTGCAAAGCAGTGAATCAGTGAAGTGAGCTCCACCACACACGACTAAGACGAGTTCACATTCATGGCCCATTGAAGAATCCTTGAGTCCGCATTTCTGACAGATTGAATCGGGAGTAAAGGGGCAGACGTCCTGTCAATGTCCAATTTTCGGCAACGGGTGCAGGCTTCCACCTTCAGTTGGAATAATAGACACTGAAGCGTACAATCTTCGTAGTTGATATAAAAAGAGACGCGCGTGCCCCGGAATACGACCAAGACGGTTTCGGTCGTGCTCAGTCGGCGTGCGGCCCCGATGGTCATAGTTGGATTGGATCTTTGGAGGGTTGGAAGGATTTCCTCTTCAGGGTAATCCAGTGGGAGATGAAACTTACCAGAACAAGAATCTACAGGGTTGGTAACATGGGTGTCGACTTCGTAGAGGACGCCGTTGAACTATAAGGTCCGGATGTTGTGGTACATATCAGCTCGGTCCATGCTTGACGTACTCACGAGCACTGTGTGACTGGTAGGATTGAGCCGGAATTGATAGGGGCTGCTGATAGGCAGTCCGACTGCTTTGAGAATGAGTTGTCGTAAGACGCAGAGGTGCTACTTAGTACATTTAGGATCCCCTCCTATCCGTAGAGTCACCTTTTACTAGGCATCGTGCAGTGGTGGAGGTTTAGGCTCTCATGTGGATGGCTTCTTCAGAGCTGCTGCGCAGGTCTCAGCTGATGAGATATGGCAAGTGGGACGAAGGTCAGCATGTACAGCACGCCATGAGCAAGCGGCGCCATGTCCAGCAGCTACGCCCGTTGCGACGCAGGCCACGTGACGCGGGGCGCGTCCGTTCATGCTAGGCAGGTGGTTAGGCCTAGCGTGGAACTAGTCGAGCTGAACGATAAATGGTCAGCGCTGTTGTCGAGGAGGGTTATCACATCCAGACAAGGTGTTCGATAGGTGCCAGGTCCACTCCCAGTTAGTGTGATTTGCGATCAAGTGTGCAAGGACCTGAAGAGGTGGTAATAGCATGGAAAGTACGCAGAGCCGAAGGAACACACTTCATCGCTTGATCAGCATCTAGACGCGTCTCTCACAACGGTGAGCGATGATCCCGAATGTGGACAAGGAGCGAATGTGGACAAGGAGCGAACGGAAGAGGCGTGGTGGTGGCGAGAAGACCTCAAAGCAATGGAAGTTCTGTGTCATAGAGTCATGCAATAGTACCTAGACGGGAATCTGGCGCTAGTGTCTACGCGGGCTCCTTCAGCGGTGCATGTACCCCCATGGGAATTACGGAAAGGACAGGCTTCGGGTCTGCTTCAGATAAATTACTTTCTTAGGATTCTCGAGCTTGTTTGCCGAGTGTAAAACAAAGTGATATGAAAATATTGTGATGTAACGGTGAAGGCAACATTTATTAGGCCCAGACGACACGACGAAGTGACCACGCCCAAGGCCCAGAACTCAGACAAGCCAAGTCCCCACAGCAGATGAAGATGACGACCACTCATGATGATGAAAATATGTAAAGATAGTAGATGTGCTTAATGAATGCCTACACTAACTTCCCCCCCACGTGAAAGCGGTCATCCTGACCGCAGTTCTTGGCCGCAGTTTTAAGCGAAGAGAAACGCCGTATGAAAGGCTTCATGCGGGATACGTGGACTATTTCTGCTGCCCTGTAGCGGCGGTCCGTCAGAAGAGGATCGGGTGCCACGCGATAATTCACGCGAGACGTCTGCTTTAAGACAGTGTAGGGGCCAATAAAACGTAATTGAAACTACTCGCACAGTCCGGGAGTGCGAATGGGTGTAAGAAGGAGGACTTCGTCGCCAGAGCTGAAAGGCACGGCACGATGAGAGGCATCATATTCAAGCTTGCAATCCTGTTGCTTGGCTTAAGTGTTGACGCGAGCCAGCTGGCGGCAATGAAGTAGACGAGACACGTATTCTTCACTTGAAGATGAACATGGTTTGACAGGCGCAGAGAAAAATTAAACATCGAGGAAAGAAGAGAGGAAGCGACCGTGTACGAGGTAGAACGGCGAGTAGCCGGTTGTGCGCTGTACAGAGGTATATACGCAAAAGTGACAAATGGCAAAATGGTGACCCAGTTTCTGTGGTCGGGTTTGATATGCATCGCTATCATATCTGACAGTGTACAATGAAAGCGCTCAGTCAGGCCGTTCGTCTGAGGATGGTAACTGGAGCTTGTTTTGTGTGTAGTGCCGGATGCCTTGAGCCCTTTTTCGACAAGTTCTGAAAGAAATACTCTTTCACGGTCGCTCAGAATTACACGAGCAGCTCCGTGTCGAAGGATTATTGTTCGAAGGATGAAGTCGGCCACTTCCGAAGCTGATGCAGAAGGCACGGGAACTGTTTCGGCGTAGCGGATCAGGTGGTCGACAGCTGTAACTATCCATCGATTTCCCGTGACAGTCTTAGGAAGCGGACCATACAGGTCAATGCCAACTACCTCGAATGGTTGAAGGGGACACGGGAGCGGTTGTAATTGTCCACTTCGAGTTGATGTAGGTAGCTTGCGACGCTGACAACGGGCACATGAGGCAACGTACTTCGCGACACAGGTGGACAAGCCCGGCCAGTAGTAGTGACATCTTATGCGGTCATACGTTTTCTGGAAGCCCATGTGTCCAGCAGACATGTCGTCGTGATATGCCTTGAGGACTTGAGCCTGAGGAGAGCGAGGTAGAAGGGGCACCCAGCGTTGACCATCAGGGTGTTAGATGTGACGGTACAGGACGTGGTTGTTGAGCTTGAATTGCGTCAGCTGTCGGCGAAGATGGGCGTTAAGAGGTCGGTGAGTCCCGTCAAGATGGTCGTTGATGCAGCGACAGTAAGGCTCAGCACGTTGGTGCGATAAGAACAAACCACACTCGCTTGGAGAAGTTGGGTCCACAGTAGCTAATGACGAAACATGTAGGGAAGAGACGGCCGAAAGCTTCTCGAGTGCGGCAGTGGCGGGTTTGTAAAGTGGCTCCGAAGAGAGTGGGCAACGCGAAAGTGCGTCGGCGTCTTGATGCTTGTTTCCTGACTTGTATCTGATCGTGAAGTCGTATTCTTGTAAGCGTAGAATCCAGCGACCAAGGCGGCCGGACAAGTTTTTGATTGTCGAGAGCCAGCACAAGGCGTGATGGTCCGTAACCACAGTAATGTGGCGGCCGTGGAGATAAGGTCGAAACTTTTGTATCGACCATACGACCGCTAGGCACTCCTGTTCGGTGATAGTATAGTTCTTTTCGGCAGGGGTCAGTGCACGGCTCGCGTATGCGACGACTTTCTCACGTGAAGATTTGTCTCGCTGTAGGAGAATTCCACCAATGCCTCAACCACTAGCATCTGTATGCATGAGCGTAGGCGCGGTTTAGTCGAAATGCCAGAGGACTGGTTCGGATGTGAGTGCACACTTCAGTTGGGCAAACGCCGCTTATCATTCAGGAGACCACACAAAGGCGACGCCTGATCCGAGCGACTTGTACGATGGCGAAGCTATTGAGGCGAAGTCTCGAATGAATCTGCGAAAATAAGAAGCGTGGCCGAGGAAACTGCGCAAATCTTTGGCTTTTTCAGGACGCCGGAAGTGTTGGACAGCGGAAATCTTGTCAGGATCGGGACGAATACCGTCCTTGCTTACGATGTGGCCTAACACTTTAATCGTCTTGCTCGCAAAACTGCACTTCTTGGTGTTTAGCTGAAGGCCTGCGTTTGCAAGGCACGTAAAAACTTCGTCCCGTCATTGCAAGTGGTGAGGGAAGGTTGACGAGAAAATAACGATATCGTCTAAATAGCACAAGCAAGTTTTCCACTTCAAGCCTCGTAAAACTGTGTCGATCATCCGATCAAATGTTGCTAGAGCGTTGCAAAGGCCGAATGGCATGACGTCGAGTTCGTACAGCCCATATGGTGTTGAAAACGCTGTCTTTTCTTTGTCATCCTCGTGCATGGGTATTTGCCAGTAACATGAACGTAGGTCCAGGCTTGAGAAGCACTCAGCACCTTGCAGTGAATCCAAAGCATCGTCTATGCGCGGCACAGGATAAACATCCTTGTGGGTAATCTTATTAAGTGCTCTGTAGTCCACGCAAAATCGCACGGAGCCATCTTTTTTCCTTACTAAAACAACAGGGGATGGCCAAGGACTCGCAAAGGGACGTATAATGTTCCGTTGCAGCATATCGGCTACATTTTGTTCAATTATCTCACGCTCGGACGAAGAGACGCGATATGGTCGACGGCGTACGATGGAAGTGCCATCGGTCTGGATACGATGCCTAATTATGGACGTCTGTCCCAGAGATGAGGAATGGGCATCGAACAATCTCCTATGCTTTTGTAGCAAGGCAAGCAACTCATCTGTCTGTGAAGAGGTCAGTTCTGGACTAATAGTCGCAGTAAGAACAGAAACGCTTGATGAACGTCCAATAGAAGGAAGGTCAGAACACGCTGGCATAATCGGGACAACAGAGACAGGTTGAGATTCAGAAACGCAAGACATTGTGGTGCCTTTAGGAATGAGAATTTTCTCAGAAGTCTGGTTTGTAGCGTAGAGAAGTCCGGAGCCATTGTGGAATCACGCTGGACCTGAAGCAAGGGCTATACCTCTTGCGAGACAGCGTGCAGATGGTTGGACAAACATGTCACCAGAGTCGATCACATTAGAAGTGATGGTAACTATCCGCTGATGACCAGGTGGTAGCTCGGTATCTTCAGCAGCGAGCAAGCGAACGGGCTTGTCATCCGCATACAGGGCATAGTCAGTTTCCATCATATGAACAACATTTTCTCGACAGCAGATGGAAGCTTTCGCCGTAGCCAGAAAATCCCAGCCTAATATAAGCTGGTAGGCACACGAACTAAGTACAGAAAATTGCACAAAATGAAGAAGACCAGCTATGAAAACTCGAGCGGTGCACATAGCGGCAGGTCTAATGGCGTCCCCTTGAGCCTAATGAATGCCTACAGTATATTTAATTAAATATTGCTTCATTATTTTGTATCTAAATCTCGTTGCAAATGTTTTTGTGACCATGAGGCAGAAATGAAACCTGAACATATATAACCGCCAGGGTATGCATTGCTCAGCCAATGCACTGCAAAGTTAGTATTAAGATATAATGAATTATTTTTGCGAAACTTCGAAGCAAACTTCCTTGTTTTTCTTTTGAAAGTACACATTATCTATTTATGGAAATAGCAGTACAGTATGAAGCAAGAAACATCTAACATCAGGTCTGCTGCCATGCCAGGTGCGTCTGTCCAAGCAGTCTTCCCTCAATACACCTCTCGTTTTGTGAAATCGAGTCAGAGGAGCATGACGGTGAGTCTACTTAGCTTCGCCATAATTTCGCAGTCGATCTAAACAGGTTTCGGCAGAACGCCTTTATGAAAAAAAAAAACATGAACTCAATGTAATATTCAGTCCTTGCATTAGACGCTACATCTATGCACAGCGGTGAGTGGACGACGCTTTGCTTGAACTGTAAAATATTTCTAAAGCTCCAAAGCCGCAGCGAATCTCAGACTTGGTGGTCTTCAGCCTCTTCGAACAACAAAGGAGCTGCTTCAGTGTTTTGCACCGCACCCCACTACGCACACTGCGCCAACCATGAAATTTAAACTGTAAAAAAGTTTCGTAAACAGTTCGCTAGCTAACGCAATTCAATCCGAAGCATGTACTTCCCCACAATTCCCATAAGGGCCCGCAATCGCAGCGTCATATTCCTCTCAAAGTTTCACTGTATAAAACTCTATGATCTATGCTAACGACTACGTGTCTGTGTCACATCTGTGGCTGTTTGTTATTGATCTCGAGCTTCTCTGCACTGAGAATCAACGTAGAAACACTGAAGCATTACCTGTCTAAAGCATTGCAAGAACGTAGAAGCAACCTGGAACCTGCATCCCCTAGCTATAAGGCCTAGCTTGTTTCACGACTGAACACTCACTTGTTTTAGAAGAGGGGCAAGCAAAATGTTTTGTCGCACAGGTTTGGTTTGGAGAATAACAGAACGCGAGTTGGTTAGCGAACGTTAGATCTAGCAACGCCGCGTAGCAGCCATTATCGGCACGGAACCTGGTGTTCCTTGCACCAAGTGGTAAGTGGGAAATCAATCATTCTCTGCGGTACTGACTGAAGAGGCGCTTACAGAACAAGCGATTGAGATTTAATTGGAGTATATATGAGCCTGAGTGCATACATTCAGAGTAAATTAAGTATATGTGCAGATGCTCAACAATAGGACGAATTTTATTTAAATGCTCAAAATAATCGTACTTTGCTGTTAAGTTTTTAAGAACAAATGAATAGAGGCTATGTAACTACTTTAATTAGGATATCACTGTAAACATGTGAATGTGCGATATTTAAAAGCTCTTGAGTGACTGACAAAGCCGTGCCTCATAGGTTTCATAAAACCTGTTAATGGGCCAATTAGTTTATGTAGTACTCAAACACGCCTTCTTTACACATACGTGAAGGGCAATCTGGTGCGTGCAAATTCAAGACGCCTGCGCCCGTTCCAGTGTGAATATTGAGCGACGTGGTATAGGAGGTAAATTAAACACAACTCAGCCAGTTCCAGTTTGAATCCTGGTCCGCATCGTGAGAGAGATGGCGAATACGAGTCAGCCTGTTTCGCTGTGAACCCCTGCCCGCATCGTAAGAGGTATCCAGAAGCGATGTCCTTATGCATCGCGTATCCCACAAAACGAAAAAAGTTAGCGAGAACGCACAATCTGCCAATGGTCTTTTCCACAACGTTTAAGCTATCGGGGCTCTCTTTAAAAGTATCCTCTGGTTAGAAAAAACAACCTGGTGGTTGCGTAATAATGCAAGCTTCTGCGTAAGCGAAATGCGCGACTGGCGGAGTATATACACCGCTTTCTTTTGGAAAATCGTACGTTGGCTAAACCGGGCGCTGCGTCAACGATTATAGAAGTGAACATCAGCTGCCAAACAGAAATAATGAGAGCCCGCATATGCCTGTGCATTGTCAGGCTTGCAAGTGTGTGCGGATTTTCAGAAATATAAATATATTAAGCAGGCACATCGATACCACAGCCCGATAACTCACGGATGATTTCCATATATTCCTAAGAGGCAATCTTGTGTCAGCGACACATCTGTACCGTAATTCAGTATATATTGGCGCAAATTTTTGCATGCCTTCTTGCGACCTATTTGATCGTAACCATGTGACCCGTTTTACTTGCGCATGTATGTTTCATTACTGAAAAAACGCCAGGCCTGTGCGAAAGGCACAACACAGTCACAGCGAAAGCTAGAAGAACGGCTTTTCAGAGCCTTTTCGCAATACTCATAGGGTTAATACTGCAAGCACATTTGCTTCGTACCAACAATAGCATTAATAATAAATTTTTTGGGTAGTAGGTTGGCATTCGCTATGCTATTTATCGTTATTCTTCTGAGAAGCGTGGTATCTGCTAAACACATGCAAGGAATTTCGGGCCAATCGCTCGTGCAGTGGCTCACAACGATAAGTAATTATGCCTGAAGTGGGTAAGCGCCACAGTTATTAGGTGAACAAAAACAAGCTTTTGCAATGAATTGGAGCATTGGACAACCCACTCGTTAAGCGCTTCGCATTTTGCGATAAATGGTTGTTTTTCGCTGTTTAAAACGCCTTATAAGTCGTAATAACGTAATTTCTTTCCCGACATCAAGCCTGCCTAAGGTGAGTTTGCCAACAAGTCCCAAGCACCGGCATGGCTCAGTAGTTTAATACTGGGCTGGCACTACCAGCAGACCCGGGTTTGAGCCTCAGCGGCATTGGTACTATTTTTTTTAATTTTCGTTTTCATATGAGTGCACGTGCATTTTTCTTCTCTATCTACCCCCTCTTTCTTGCCCCTACTTCCCTGCCCCCAGCGCTGGGTAGCAAAGCAGATGCCAATATCTGGTTAACCTCCCGGCCTTTCTTTTCTCACCCTCTCTCTCTCTCTCTCTTTTCTAATTCCGTGCGATGTGGTTACAGACACCGGCAGCGGCGGCGGCGGGGGACAACTACGGCGCTGCACGTGACCCAAGTGGTGATTTCATAACAGCTTTCGCTCTAATATACAGAAGAGAAAGGAAAAATTACAGTTAGTTGAAAGTATGCGCCTTTCCCTTTTTATTGTTTCTGAGTCACAGTCACGTTAATTTTCCGCATAGCAGTTTTCTCTTGAAGTGATGGGTTAAGAAAGATAATGTGCAGTTCTGTAAAGCTACGTCAATGACGGTACCTTGAACACCATCTGTATACACGTAACAACACCCGAACATTTTTGTTTACCTTGTTTTTTTTACACATGACTGACATGCGACAGTCGAAGTGTGACGAGCACGCGCATCATTACTGAATAAATTTACTCAGATAGTAAGAATATCATATTGATACGTGTATGGAACTGTCGCTTCGGCACAGCTGAAATGGCACTCGAAAGGAAGAAGACGACAACGTGGTTGTTGTGGGTTGGTCTCTCGAGCTTCCTCCGTTGGCCTGCACGACTGTGCGCTCTTTAAGCCGTTAGCAGGACCTGCTGTCGGTGAATAAATCTTCCCCGTAACATCTTTTGGTTGAGGTGCGGGGTATCATGAGAGTAAAGGGAAATGAACTATTGTGCGCATCGCGCCTACAGTGAGAAAGTATTTCAAACGTGGAGGTTGCAAGCTGGCACATAAAAATATCGGAGCAGTTTTTATTTATAATGTTGATCTTGACACAGTGACATCCACTTCATCTGTATTTCCTCATTTCTGTCTGGCTTATTTTCCCTTCATAATTACCTTTTTCTTGCATAGGGCAGCAAATAAAACGCAAGTCTGATTCACCCAATAGCCAATAATTTATTTGTCATTTTTTTATTCATTCATGGCCCTCCGAATCATTTACTCAATCCTATTATTCGGCGCACGCCCGTAACATGAAAAATGATTAATACACAAAGCTCTTTATTGCTAACTTGAAAATGCGACGTTAATGTCTTCACTTCGAACAATGCATATTACGCCCCACGTCTGTCTTGTCATTCAAGTCCACAGTTTTGGGGGCTCCATTAGCTGCTAGGGAAAATTAATCTATCCTGTGATAACAATTAGCGCAGCTACCTCAAAGTCCCGCAAGACTGGGTACAAGCGGAACTTGTGAGCCTACCGGTGGTCCTGTCTTGGGCAGGATTTAGCCTCATCATGCATTTCTCACCCCTTCCTACACTTTTCTATGCATTGCTACGCTCGCTTCCTTTTCTGTCTTTTCGTTGAGCATTTGTCTTTTTATTGTTCTTTATGTTTACTTGTTTCTGTGGATCATATCTGTTTCTCTCTCTTCTTCTTTTTGTCTGATTCTGTTTTATGTTGTCTGCGTTGTTCTCTCAGCATTTCTTCACTCTTTCTTTTCTTTCTTTTTGTATTGCTCCCTTTTGCTTTCACCTTTTCTTTCTTTCTCTCTCTCTCTTTGTACTCAATCTCTTGTTCATCAGAGCTGGTGCTCTATCTCACGCCTGCAAAGTGTGTAAAGTGTGCTTATCTGTTCTGGGAGCTAAGCAGACTAGGAATAATTGGAAGGTAATCAAAAAGAGGACAAAGCTAATGTCGGTTTATGATGATGGCAATTTTAGATCCGCAACCTACGAAAAACCTGGGAACAACAGCTTTCCTATAAAAATGGGAAGCACTTACGAATGTGAATGCAAGACATTTAGCCGCCCCCCCCCCAAAAAAAAAAACATCCGTGCATGTTCTAAGGTACCAGCAATTGTTAGGTTGTGCGACCTTCAAAGTATGCTCTTTCGCAAGGTTACCGCAGCTAACGCATTCGTCTATACAAGTGAACTTTTTTATATGATCCGGGTGGCATCAGGATGACTACAGATGCCTAATGACATTCGAATTGCGGCATTTTTTTCTATTCAGATGATATCGTCACGTTCTCCATATCTTTTGCGTGATACGACATTGCTGACGTGTTACCTTTTAATGGGAGCCCGCGACGAGCTTTACGACTTTGCTATCGCCTAAAGGGTCACTGATGCAAGAACGGACGTGGAGTACATATGAGGACGTGTTCGATCAGGATTGCCTAACTGCGTTACATCGTCGTAGGGCACATCCTTGCGCTGAATTTCAATTTGGCAAAAAAAGTGCAGTGATGGCCCTAGCACTTTGCGTCGCATTGTGGAGGCCGCATCAGTGGCGCGGACACACCCCAACGTTCAACTGCCAAATTAGCACCTCACGTCCCGCGCAGGGAGCAGCTGCTTACGTAGGTGCACTTTGCTGAAGCACCAGTAAAATGGTACAGCTGGTCCATCTAGACAGGAAGAAAGATTACACAAATTACCGCGCTTTTCAACACCTGTCACTTTGCTTGCTTTCAGGGCAAACAGTCAGCCATACTGTGCCACGGGCAATATGCAGGGGATTACGCTTGCTTGAGCAAGGTTCGATCGTCTTTCATGGCAATTCTCAATGAATAGTAGTGCGCTGGCCTCTGCAGAGTACATAATTGCTTGAATAGACTTCAGCTTTAAAGGTCAGCCTGTGGGATAAGAGTTCTTGGCTCATTACGCCAAATTATAGTGTTTTTAAAAAAACTTCTCACAACCTCGCGTTTAAGGACGAGATAGTGACTTCCTCAAAGCCTTCGATAACCTTGTTATAAGCAATATCTGTCCCCCTGCCACTTATTTCGGATTAACACGTGTGCAATATTAGCACAAAGCCTTGATCCTGTAAATAGTTCGTGCTTGTCGGCTACAAGCTGTTATCGCCCCTTGCGCAGTCACAAACACACAAAATGATGTTAAATAGGTTAATACCAGGAGTGCGATAGGAGGTATGACGGGTGGGCGGCTGCATTTCAGAAGAGTGATAGAGACGATTAACATCTCATATTTCGCGTATATTGACCATTAGAAGGTGTGTACAGTTCACACGTCATGTAAACAGTGTTCATGCGTCATGAGTGCGCCAGAAAGGCGAAAACTGCCGATAGAAAATAACGCACTTGTTCTTTGTATTTGAAAGGCTAGGTGATCGAGTGGCTCTTCAAGTAGCTTGTCTAGGGAGACAAAACTAGTACTGTTCGTGCTTCTTCAACCTACTTTTTTTTCTGTGTCGCGAAATTGTACACCGCGTAATGCAGCTACCAACACACTACACAAGAAATATATTTCCGGCTGTAGTGCGCGTGCCAACGTCAGCACCGAGCAACTTGGCTGATACAGACAGTTTCAACTCGCTATGACGGCAGAAATTGTTTTTCAACAATGTCTTGTTGTCCGCGTTATCATTTAGTTAAGTATGCACAGAAAAAAAATCGAATGAAGGAACGACAAGGAGATTAACTAAGTATTATACCCGCTTCTTTTGCCCACAACTGAAGAAGACACTGTTGGCATAAAAGTGACGGAAAGCACGGCCCAAATGTCGTGCCAGTATCTTGGAGTAAAGATACCCAGTTGGTTATTCAATTTAGTTGTCTTCGAGTATTGGAGAACGAATCGTGCGGCTTTCCTCACTGATGAGGTGTTAGGGAAGGCTCACAATACTTTCCTGGGCGTTTTGGTATCGGCTACATTAAGATGTAGATGTCAGGGAAGTAGACTGCGCACTGTCAGCTCTCCCTGTGAAGCAGCTATTTAAGGAAATAAAGAAGAGGGCGCAGTGTTTTAAATTGGATTGAGTAATAATGTTGAGGGCTTGACCTAATCGAGTTCACTCTCATGAGTAGCAGCAGCCTTTCATGTACTTTTGTCCAGATAAATAGGATTGGCGATAACACGTTTACCGAGAAAGATAGGGTTTATGTCAAGGTACATAGACGATTCCTGTGTTGCATGTGTGAAAGTAAAATACATGAATACTTCAGTCAAGGAATATCTGCCAAACACCTATGTTAGCTTTCACCGAATTTAGCTACCTCAAAAAATGAGGTGCATTGAAAAGTTTGCCGAATATTTTTGGGGGCTCCGTTAATAAGTCCTATGTTATCAAGTAAGCATTAAGACCAGATTAGTATCTTTTTAACCATGATATGTGGGATTTAACGTCAGAAAACCACCATATGGTTATGAGAGACGCCGTAGTGGAGGGCTCCGGAAATTTCGACCACCTGGGGTTCTTTAACGTGCACCCAAATCTGAGCACACGGGCCTCAGCATTTCTGCCTCCATCGAGGATGCAGCCGCCGCAGCCGGGATTCGATCCCGCGACCTGCGGGTCAGCAGCCGAGTACCTTAGCCACTAGACCACCGAGCGGGGCTATCTTCTTAAACAAAACATAACAGGAACTTACATAAGTGTCAGGTGACATTATACATTAATTTTACTTTGTGTTCATAGGAAAGTGTTTATTGTGACTATAATATTTGGCTTTTTGTGATTTATGTACTTACCCAGCAGTGTTACACTGTTATTTTCTTTCTAATATATCAGGTATAATACGTTTGCTAGACATGCTTTATGTACTGCCTGCCTCTATTACTTCATTTGTGCTTTTTTTGTATGCAACTGACAGACCAACAGAGTGACAGTCCTATATTTTACCTAGGTGTTTACATTACTTTTCTATCAAACAGATGTCATATAAAACCACTTGCTATCAATTGGTTAAGGCGAGCATGTAGCAATCACATGCATATGCGTAAATATGTTGTCCGAGGAAATGATGGACTTGAGAACAAACAAAATTTTGAGCAAAGCAATGAGCGAAGGCAAAAAAGGGTTCGTGTTTTGAGAAGAGACATTTTCAGGAAAATCATTACAACTCATGAAACTGTCGTAGTCATGCCACGAGCGAAGTTTCCATTTTTTGTAAGCTGCTTTTTTATTTGGACTTGAAAAACCCTAGTTGTACTTGAAAAAAGAGCGACACCTAAAGGCAGGGAGATTAATGAGAAATCCTTCTGGTTAGCTGTCCTACATGCACTGGTGTATTAGCAAATGACATAAATCGATGAAAGAGAAGGAGAGGATGCAAGACAAGAAACAGAAAGAAAATGTGGCAGCGAATTCGCAGCAGCGACAAAAGAAACACACCTGCTTTCGTCTAAATCACATTGCATACGTTCGTGCATGTACCAAAGCACCGAAGTCGAGGTATTATTGGAATTTGGTACCCCTTTGGACTCAAAACACGAGAAAGCGAATGGGAGACTGGAAAAAGATGGTATACAATAATAGATAATGTACAATAAGGCACCGAATGACGTCAATTTATTTTTGCTTCTCTTATGTTGTAATAAGTTTCTTTTCCGCATGTGCACCATACTCATATACGCAAGAAGAGAATCAGGCGTCGTTAGAGTGGTGTACAATACAGTCGCTTCTCACAGTCAGAGTTTTCCCTGCGATACCTCCCTATCGAACATGTCCCAGAACGTGTTAACAGCTTTCTTTCACGTCGGCTTCTGACGCCTGCACACCTTTCGATGTTGTAGCTTCCTTATTTTACCGCTTTTTACAGGAAGCTGCCTCGTTCCAGGAAAGTGTCTCAATATCGCAGGTGTAGTCGTCCGGTCCTCGAGTGTAAGCGTCCAGAATTTCCTTTTACTTTTTTTTATTTACCTGCTGTTTGTTGCTGAAACAGTGTCACTTCACCGTCTTTCTTCCACAAATATCTAGCCATAGTTAGAAAATTTGTTTCGTCTTTTGTCTTTCACTTCGGGTATTTTTATGCGACACGATGTCAACTTAGCCTACACTGGAAAGCTGAAATAGGTCCATTTCATAAACACGCCGTCTAAGCATGATTGCCAAGATCTATATTGAGTGAGTGTATCGTAAAAAGGCCATATGCATTGCCGATATCGGACTTTGTGTTTTTCAAAACGATGGAGGCGAAAATCTAACATAAAGTTTGCCTCGCAGTTTAAGTGACTACGCATCACAACTAGCACAGTCATCCTAACATTACGTACAGTTTCGTAGTCCAGCATCGACACTCTACACCCGCCTATGCGATCGCACGTGCAATATAGTGGCGGCAACGGCGAGAATCTAGTGAACGAGTCTTCTTTGCTTAAAATTGACAGCATTGCTCCACCGGGGCACACATTTACGCACGTTCGTGTTGCTGCGCCGCAAATAAACCCGAGAATATACTTTCGCTCACGTCACACACTTTGCCAAAGACTATTTTTATTTGCTACGAAGAGCTCTATGTCGTTTCAAGATGTACTGATTGCTTTACTACTCAACATATGCTAGTTAAAGTGGGTACGTGCTCTTCACGTAGGTTTCGCTATTAGGTTTTTTAAAACGTCAAGTATTTTTTAGCTAACTGCAGGTATATTAAGCATATCTATCTATCTATCTATCTATCTATCTATCTATCTACCTATCTATCTATCTATCTATCTATCTATCTATCTATCTATCTATCTATCTATCTATCTATCTATTTATTTATTTATTTATCTGCCTGCCTGCCTGCCTGCCTGCCTGCCTGCCTGCCTGCCTGCCTGCCTGCCTGCCTGCCTGCTTGCCTGCTTGCCTGTCTGCCTGCTTGCCTGCCTGCTTGCGTCTCGATGCATTGGTGATCGCCTCTTTAACTTGAGGTAGACCAAAATTAGTATGGGACGGTGCTAAGAGAGTTTGACGAATATGTCTGGTTAGTCAATACATGAATAACACGAAAATCTTGTCGCTTACGATGTCACACCCTTTCATGCATAGGCGTGTGGTACGTATCTTTACACCACAAGCTGCGGTGTGCAGGTATGTGCTACAAGTGATTGTGAGTTTGTATCTACTTTGGAACAGCAGGAACGATAATTAATATAGCTTAAAGCTGAGAGCGCTTACATAAAACTTAAATGCATTCGCCACGTTGAGCTGACAAATGCAAAGAATAAATATCAGGGTCCGAGCTATAGAATCCAACCACAGCATCCTGCTTGACAACCAAGTGTTCTACCAAAGAGCCAAGATATGTCTCGAAACGTGTTGTGAAGAATGTGCTACCCAGGTATAATGTTGTTGAAATAGTTATTGTGGTTGTAGTGCGGGCTATTCGATGATATGAAAAAAAGTGCGTATGTAGTCCAATGATGCAGGCGTAATGACGGGTTAACATCATTCGTATACTTAAGTGGCATCGACTGAAAATTGTCTACGTAGCACTATACAGGCCTACCATCTCCGCAAGCACAGGCACTACAAAACAGCTTACCACTTTTTTGTGTTGGTAATACCAAAGCCTAGAGTTACTGCGACGTTAGCTTCTTAACACTCGTGGTACTGCTGTTAGAGGTGTACTTAAAAAAAGTGAAAAAAGCTCTTGTCAGCTATTACACGGGCGTATAACTGTGACAAGGACGCAGTATTTACCAAAATTAGCCTAAAGTGGCAGCCCTGAGTACCTCCTTATTTTAGAATACTATTCTTTTTATGTGCAATTGAGAAAAGCTTGAGCTAATCTCACCATATAAAGCATAACGTTAGCGAAATTCAGGCTTTTTTTTAGGTTAAAAAGATAAACCGTTAAAAAAATCTCACTGCTACAAGCGACGATTTTGGTTGAATGGCTTTTCAAACCCTTTTTATATCTGGCGTATAAAAACGAATATAGCAAGAAAAGTGACCAAGCAACATCATGCATATTGATGATAAGGCTTTTTCTATAGGTTCATGTGATGCATTTATGCTTGGCTGCAAACTGTTCTATAGTACTCAATGTAGGCAGTAACGCGGGTGGACATGTCATTGGCAAGCTTACTATATACGGAAGTGATTGAGGGTACTAGCCGAAGCTTTACCACGTACTTGTATCACAATCATTCTAGTGCCTTTCAGCAACAAGTCGGTATGAGGTTATGCGTCAACCACTAGTTTTCGTGATGTATTCGCTTTTGTTCTTGTACCTGCGCACATATCTGCTAACTCTTCACTACCCCTAACGGTAACGCCTTCCCCAACGTTTGAAATGTAGAACGCAACAGTCTCTCACAGTGTTTTTTTTTTTCAGCGCTTTCAGCGTATCCCAAATGCCATAAAGTACAACCGCTACCTTTTAAACCGCTAGAAGTCTCAATGACACCAGGATATTTTGCATTCAAATCGGGAAGTCCTATTTACTGTGCCCCTTTATATTTCGGCTGTTTGGTTGGTATGGCAGGATTAACGTCCCATTTCGTATTGCCATAAATTATTCTATTATGCTCACATATCATATTGCACAACAGTTTGTCTTGCCGAAGGTTTAGGCAAAGTTTGAGGGGGGAAAAGTGTGTTTATGGTAAACAGGGTACCAAAAATTTTGTCGTGCTTCACGTTCCAGTGCTCCCTTTTTTTCAGCTCACTTTTTTTTGTCTATAGTTATTAGCCACCATTACTTGTTTAATTTTTCTCATGTACACTCCATAAAGATCGCGCTTACTACTTTATCGCTGCATTTGTAGTTACCGAGTAAAAATGTGTGAGGCAAGCGACGCTGTTTTGTCACAAAAACCATACTTAATGCAAGCTTCACCACCGCTACACTCACAGTTCCTTTGTTTCTTTCATTACTGGTCATTCCTAAAAAAACGTGACGAACAAGCACGAACAACAAACCTTTCTTTTGCGGTCGAATTCTAGTGTGCTATATAGGAAATTCTTTTTTGCGAGATCAGTAGTGATTACGCAGCCTTTTCCCTTTCACTTATTTATTCTGTGTCAAGATGTGCATGTTCGATTTTACGGGCGTAAAGGCCGCAGTTTCTTATTTTCAGCAAGATACTTCTAGAAAGCCAAAACAATCATCGGCAGCAATGGGAATTCCGTGCCTTAGCAGAGTCAGAGCGATCATCAAAAAACAGGCAAAAATTGGTTGGCGCTTCAGTTACGCTTCATTTTATAGACATAATCCAGTATACAGTAATAGATGAATAAAGTGAATTAGGTACTTTGCGAGGAAAATTATGCTTTTTAGTGCGATATTGCAGTGGCTTCGGCAAAAACATTACAGTGGTGTTGGCAAAACTATGTTTCAGCCATAAGTGGACCACATTCACCTAAAACAGAGAGGTATTTGCCTGCCTTTAAAGTAACTTTTCGAACAGCTTGAGGTACCCAAACTAGAAAACTGGACGATGACGCTAGCTCCATCAACTATATTGGCGGGTAGAGCTTTTCAAACGCTTTCAGAATTCTGAGAAGATTACGTTGAATTTTATGGTGTGCTGAATGCGAGTTCTTCTTTATGAGGCCTATGTTAAGTGAAATTAGTTGTTATTTAAAGGCAAAGGGGGTTCTCGCTACATTTTTCGCTGACGCTAGATAAAGCCAGTTGAAAATTAGAATTTCTTCCTCTATAGAATTAAGCTTTTGTCTTGAATATCTTTTATATATTTTTCCACTGCGTTATTGCTCCAAACATACGTACTTTCACACACAGGCATTGGTCTGGTTTTGTAAAAAAAGTAATGTAGATTTGTGTTTTACTTTACTTCCTCATTGTTAACGCAGCCTCCAGCGAGCGTTGTTTTCGTGGGGGCAAATTACGCTGTTCGAGCGGTTCGCTGGAGTGATTAAAACACATAACATTTCCTGCTTTTATGGTAAGCTACAACGCAGGATATCCATATTATTTTTTTTTCGCGGAAGAAACAACAAGGCTTCACGCAATTACTCTAAAAAAATTCTCAATATTACATCGAAACCCAAGCCTGCGGCTGTAGATAGGCGACAGCGCACTTGTTTTCTTGTTAGCGCGATAAAATTACAGCTTCTATTTCTCTTTTCGCCATCTCTCCTACAACACCTTGCTACGCTATAACCACGTTGCTGAACAACAAACTTGTTTGGCCGCGAAAGTAAACATGGTTGCCCTTTGTTCCCCAAAGGCTGCGCTGTTCTGGCAACATTTACACAGGCCAGCTGTTTGTTTGCTGGTGGGCTAGCTGATGCTCTTTCTGTCGGAGTTTCCTTGTTATATAGGTGGGTGCAGTCAAGTACCCGTTATAGTACGTCGCTTGGCTTCCTTGTTCGGTGATTGTGGCTTCACAATAAATATATTTACTATACCAGCCGGCCTCACGTGTATGTAATTTACAAAGTCTCGTTATTGTAATGACGCACGAGGTTAGCTCTCAACGGGCATAACATACAATACAATTATTTTCTTGCTGTGAAAGGCGCTCGAGAACACGGACGAGAAAAAGGAAAGACTGCATTTTTGCTCAAAAATGAATAGGCTACAATCAGCATATATGTTGGTTTTGTTGTTGAATAAGAGTGACTGCGTTTATGGGTTGTTATCTATCCGAATCTCTCTCTCTCCAATATATATATATATATATATATATATATATATATATATATATATATATATATATATATATATATATGTTGTGAGGAACCGGTTTATTCGGCCAGGCTCGAGCTCAATCACGCTGCTGATGATATTTTTAGATGAAGAAGATGTACAGGTGATGATATTTACAAAGAGAATAAAGAGTCATTCGCTTGTCGCGCTCACACTAATTCCCCCGCGCGGTGAAAGCGGCCGCCTGGTCGCTTGACAGTATTATGAAATGCGTCGCGCATAAGGCTTTAAATGAGATACGTGCACTATCTCTGTTCCTCGGCAACGATGATCAGGACTAGCGCTAAGAGGAGAAACGCGGTAATTGACAGGAGATGTCTGTTCGACCACCGTGTATGGCCCAATGAAGCAACTGATGAATTTGTCGCATAGTCCGGGGACGCGTAGTGGAGTCCATAGAAGAACTTCGTCACCAGGGGAAAAACTCACAACACGGCGAGACGAGTCGTAGCGAGATTTTCGAGTGTCTTGAGAGAAGCCGGTGTTAACACGGGCCTGGTGACGGCAGTGTGCGAGACGAGATAGGAATTCTTCAGAGAAAGGAGCCGTCGAGGGTGCAGGGGCCGAAAGGAAAGATACATCCAGAGCGAAACTCGGCGAGCGACCATGGGCGAGAAAAAACGGAAAAAACCCGGTAGTGCGTTGAGCAGCCGTATTATAGGCGAATGTCACGAAGGGTAGAATTGCATCCCAGTTCGTGTGGTTGGGGTGAATGTACATGGCGATCATGTCCGATAGGGTCCGATCAAACCGTTCAGTCAATCCGTTGGTCAGCGGGTGGTAGCTAGAAGTGATCTTGTGAACAGTGTTCGAGGCACGCAAAACTTGCTCGACAATGGAAGATAGGAAGACTTTGCCACGATCACTGAGGAGAATGCGTGGAGCTCCATGACGCAAAAAGATGTGGCGAAGAAAGAAATCGGCGATCTCAGTGGCAGTCCCAGATGGTATAGAAGCTGTTTCTGCGTAGTGGGTAAAGTGGTCGACTGCCGTGACAATCCAGCGATTCCCATGGGATGATATAGGGAGAGGGCAATACAAGTCGATTCCAATGACTTCAAAAGGTGAGGCGGGACAAGGAAGAGGTTGCATTAAGCCAGCCGGAGCAGTTGTTGGTCGTTTTCGCCGTTGGCAATGGACACAGGAGGCGACGTACTTAGCGACGGCTGAAGAGAGGCCAGGCCAAAAACAACGACTTCGTATTTTGTCGTAAGTCTTGTGGTAGCCTAGATGAGCAGCGGTTGGATCATCATGAAAGGCTTACAGAACTTCACGTTGCAGAGAACGTGGGATGACGGGTACCCACTTGTTGCCATCGATGTGGTAAATGTAGCGACATAAAGCATCACCGACAAGCCTAAATTGTTTAAGTTGTCGACGGAGTCTGGCGTTTGGAGAAGTAGTAGAGCCGGTCAAGTGGTCAACAATGGTGCGGCAGTATGGGTCGACACGTTGTTGTGAAACAAGGACGGATAGGGTGGCAGGTGATGAACTTAGCGCTGCGATTGGAGAGGTGCTGTTGTTTTGGAGTATCGATGGTGAATTGCTTCCGCTGGGCAAAGGACAGCGCGATAGAGCATCAGCGTCTTGATGCTTCTTCCCAGATCTGTAGGTGACATCGAAATCATACTCAAGCAAAGCGCCCAGCGACCAAGGCGACCCGATAAGTTTTTCAGCAATGAAAGCCAGCATAGGGCGTTATGGTCGGTCACGACGGTAAAATGACGGCCGTGAAGATATGGTCGGAATCTTTGCACTGCCCAAACAACAGCAAGGCACTCCTGCTCGGTGATAGTGTAGTTCTTTTCTGGAGCGGTAAGAGCACGACTTGCGTAAGCAACGACGCGTTCGCGTGAGTTTTTGTCACGCTGCAAGAGTACCGCACCGAGACCATGACTACTTGCGTCGGTGTGAAGGATGGTGGGTGCGGTGGAATCGAAGTGGCACAGTACCGGATCCGACGTGAGGGCCTGCTTCACTGCCGTGAAAGCGCTTTCGCAGTCTTCGGACCAAATGAAGGGGACGTTCTTTGCGAGGAGTTGATGGAGCGGAGACGCAAGTTCCGCGAAACCACGTATGAAGCGCCGGAAGTAAGAAGATAACCCAAGAAAGCTGCGCAAGTCCTTGTGACGTAGTGGACGAGGAAAATCGAGGACAGCGGCAAGCTTCTCGGGGTCGGGCCGAATTCCTTCTTTGCTGACAAGGTGGCCGAGAACCTTGATTGTCTTGCTAGCAAAGGTACATTTCTTGGTGTTAAGCTGTAGACCGGCTTTTGCAAGGCATGTGAGGACTTCGTCAAGACGTTGTAGATGCTGCGAGAACGTGGATGAAAACACTACTATGTCATCGAGATAGCACAGACATGTTTTCCATTTCAAACCACGCAATACGCCGTCTATCATGCGTTCGAAGGTGGCGGGCGCATTACAGAGTCCAAAAGGCATCACATTGAACTCGTACAACCCATCTGGTGTTGAAAAGGCGGTCTTCTCTTTATCAGACTCCGACATTGGTATCTGCCAGTAGCCTGACCTAAGGTCGAGGCTGGAAAAATACCCTGCGCCCTGTAATGAATCCAGTACATCGTCGATCCGAGGGAGGGGATAAACATCCTTGCGCGTTATTTTGTTTAGCCCACGGTAATCGACGCAGAAACGCACTGTCCCATCTTTATTTTGAACGAGAACAACTGGGGATCACCAGGGACTCGAGGAAGGACGTATGATGTTGAGTCGTAGCATGTCTGAGACGTTTTCCTCGATGATCTTGCGTTCTGAATGAGACACGCGATATGGACGCCGATGTACAATACGAGAGTCGTCAGTCTGGATGCTGTGAGTAGCGGTGGTAGTCATGCTTAGAGAGGGCGAGTTCACGTCAAATAGAGAACGGTGTCTATTTAACAGGGCGAGTAAACCTTCAGTTTGATCAGGTGTTAAGTCATTGCTTATTGTCGCCGACACAGGTGTGGCAGAGGCATTGAATGGCAATGATTGCGGCTTCGGAACATCGTTGTGGTTGTTGTTCGGACGAGTAACAATCGCAACAGGCTCACTGTCGACCGCGCAAGATACTGTTGAGCCACAGGGGAGCAGTACACACTCGGGCGTTGGATTTATGGCGGTTAGGTACGTACACCCATCGAAGAAGCGAATAAGCCCCGGTGTGATCACAATGCCCCTACGCAGGGTATGACCGTAAGGGAGAATTAGTACGTCGCCATCCACAATGTCGGTGCAATTAACACTTATAATTTCTTCGATGTATGGCCGAAGTACATAATCTGACTTGGTGACAAGGCGGATGCGTCCATCTTGTTCAAGCGGAGAAGAGTCAGTGGCGTTTAGATGCGGGAGGCGCTGATGACATGATATGATAGCGGACGCAGAAGACAAGAAATCCCACCCAAGAATGGGAGCGTGGGTGCACTCACGAAATACCGCGAAAACAATGCGATGACGAATGCCTCCTATGCAGACACGAACGGTACACTGTGCAAGTGGACGAATCAGAGCGTTGGTCGCCGCACGTAGAGGTGGGCCGCCATAAGGTGTGGTGACTTTTCTAAGGCGGGAACAAAAATCAGCACGAATAATCGAAACGGCAGTGCCAGTGTCTACAAGAGCCTCAACACGTACACCTTCTACAAACACTACTATCAAATTTAATGGCCGCTCTGGAGGAATTGTTAGCTGTCCAAGGGATGCAGTTTCCGCTCCTAAAACTGCATTGGGGAGTTTTTCGCGTGGGCGTTCGTGGAATGGGAGGCGGGCCATAGAGGCGACACTGAACGGCGACCTGGCGAAGGCGACCTGCGGCGAGACGTACGGGAATTCCCAGGCATGTCCGTGTGGTAAGTAGGTGACGGTGAGCGGTAATAGGACGATCGGGAGGGTGGCCGTAAGTAGTTCATGGTCGGACGGAAGCTTCGATGTTCTTCGGGAGCGTAGCCACGTTGCTCGTCTTGTTGGCGCCTTCGACAAAACCGAGCGATATGTCCTCGATAGCCGCAGTAGTAACAGATTGGTCGAGGTGGGCGCTGAGGTGCGTAGTAAGGTGGTGCACGCACTGGCGGTGATAACGAAGCCACAGGCGTATGGTCTGCTGTTGTAGGCACAGAAACGGTGGGTGCGGCAGAGAGCACGGCAACTTCGGCGTACGTGCGCGTCTGGCGCACGCAGGGACTGTTGGAACACGTCGCACGCGATGCGGAGGCGATCTCTTGTTTAATAAGGTCTCGCAAGCTATCTTTTTCAGGAGGTAAAGTAACTTCTGCAGCACAGGAAGAGCAGCGGCCGTTGAGCTCTTCACGAACGATGTCGCGAATAAGCGCACGCAAGTCGAGGAGTGCAGGCAAACGGACGTCGGTGGCATCGTAGCAAAGGCGAAGAGACTAAAGCTCGTCAAGTCGCTGACAGATGCTTATCACGTCCTGGGTGGTGGCAGGATTTTGCGTGGCGAGGGCGTTAAAGGCGACGGTGTTAATGCCTTTAATAATGTGGCGTATTTGGTCGTTTTGAGACATGCCGGTGTTAATGCGCTTGAACAGTGCAAGGACATCCTCAATATAAGAGGTGTAAGATTCACCCGGAAGCTGCGTGCGTTGAGCGAGTTTCTTCTTTGCTGCCTCAGTGCGAACTGCAGGGGCACCAAATACCTGACGAATTTGCTGCTCGAAAGTGTCCCAGTCGGGAAGATCGGGGTGGTGGTTCCAGAACCAAGTTTTCGCAACATCGGACAAGTAAAATGGGACGCTGCGCAACTTGTGTGGATTGTCCCACCTGTTCAAATCGCTGACGAGGTCGTAGTTCTTGATCCAGTCTTCGACATCATCGCCTCGGAGACCGGAAAACACAGGTGGATCACGCAGGTGAGTGTTGTTGGGCGGAGCGGGTGGCGGTGGCGGCAGTAAGACGGCGACGTTGGATGGGCCAGGGTTTTCTTGGGCCGCCATGGCAGGGGGTTGTATGCGACGACCCGAGCGAAGCTCCAGCGAGAACGGGCGAGAGGACTTGAGGGAACGAAAAGCACAGTCCACCACTTGTGAGTAACCGGTTTATGCGGCCAGGCTCGAGCTCAATCACGCTGCTGATAATATTTTTAGATGAAGATGTAGAGGTGATGATGATTACAAAGAGAATAAAGAGTCATTCGCTTGTCGCGCTCACACTATATATATATATATATATATATATATATATATATATATATATATATATATATATATATATATATATATATATCTACATACATATATATATATATATATATAATTATATATATTGTAGAGTGCCGGTTGCTTTAGGGTGTCAATCTTTGTAAACCTAGCCTGCCTTTCCTATAGAGCTCAGTAGGTTGGAGGAACGGGTAATCTCTGTTGGCGTGCCCCGCCGCGGTGGTCTAGTAGCTAAGGTACTCGGCTGCTCACCCGCAGGTCACGGGATCAAATCCCGCTGCGGCGGCTGCATTTCCGATCGAGGCGGAAATGTTGTAGGCCCGTGTGCTCAGATTTGGGTGCAACTTAACGAACCCCACGTGGTCGAAATTTCCGGAGCCCTCTCATTTCCTACGGCGTCTCTCATAATCATATGGTGGTTTTGGGACGTTAAACCCCACATATCAATCAATCAAATCTCTGTTGGCGTAATCCAAGCTAACCATCCGTGAGGGACCAAGTGAGAATAAATAAATAAGAATAAATGAGAATAATCAGCTCTTCCAGTCTAAATTCACTTTAGCTACTTTTCAAGACATACATATATGCGTACATTCTACCACAGCTCTTGTTATTGTAATAAAACATCCACCTAATGGTTCTTCAATCATCATTGCTGTTTCGTTGGTATGGTATGATTAACGTCCCATTTCGTACTGCGATAAATTATTCCATGATACTCACATATGATATTGCACAACAGTTTGTCTTGCCGAAGGTTCAGGCAAAGTTTGAGGGAGAAAAAGTGTGTTCATAGTATACAGGGTGCCAAAAATTTTGTCGTGCTCCACGTTCCAGTGATCCCTTTTTTTCAGCTCACTTTTTCCGTCTATAGTTGTTAGCCAACATTACTTGTTTAGTTTTTCTCATGTATACTCCATAAAGATCGCACTTACTGCTTTATCGCTGCATTTATAGTTACCGAGTAAAAATGTATGAGGCAAGTGACGCTGTTTTGTCACAAAAACCATACTTAATGCAAGCTTTACCACCGCTACACTCACAGTTCCTTTGTTTCTTTCATTGCTGGTCATTCCTAAAAAAACGTGACGAACAAGCACAAACAACAAAGCTTTCTTTTGCAGTCGAATTCTAGTGTGCTATATAGGAATTTTTTTTGCGAGATCAGTAGTGATTACGCAGCCTTTTCGTTTTCACTTATTTATTCTGTGTCAAGATGTGCATGTTCGATTTTACGGGCGTAAATGCCGCAGTTTCTTATTTTCAGCAAGATACTTCTAAAAAGCCAAAATAATTATCTGCAGCAATGGGAATTCCGTGCCTAAGCAGAGTCAGAGCAATCATCAAAAAACAGGCAAAAATTGGTTGGCGCTTCAGTTACGCTTCCTTTTATAGACATAATGCAGTATACAGTAATAGATGAATAAAGTGAATTAGCTACTTTCCGAGGAAATTTATGCTTTCTAGTGCGATATTGCAGTGGCTTCGCCAAAAACATTACAGTGCTGTTGGCAAAACTATGTTTCAGCCATAAGTGTACCACATTCACCTAAGACAGAGAGTTAATTGCCTGCCTTTACGTCACTTTTCGAACAGCTTGAGGTACCCAAACTAGAAAACTGGACGATGACGCTAGCTCCATCAACTATATTGGCAGGTAGAGCTTTTTAAATGCTTTCAGAATTCTGAGAAGATTACGTTGAATTTGATGGTGTGCTGAATGCGAGTTCTTTTTCATCAGGTTAATGTAAAGTGAAATTAGTTGTTATTTAAAAGCAAAGGGGGTTCTCGCTACATTTTTCGCTGACGCTAGTTAAAGCCAGTTGAAAATTAGACAATTAGACATTTTTCCTCTATGAAATAAAGCTTTTGTCTTGAATATCTTTTATATATTTTTCCGCTGCGTTATTGCTCCAAACATACGTACTTTAGCACACAGGCATTGGTCTAGTTTTGTAAAAAAAGTAATGTAGAGTTGTATTTTACTTTACTTCCTCATTGTTAACGCAGCATCCAGCGAGCGTTGTTTTCTTGGGGGCAAATTACGCGGTTTGAGTGGTTCGCTGGAGCGTTTAAAATACATAACATTTCCTGCTTTTGTGGTAAGCTACAACGCAGGATATCCATATTATTTTTTTTGCGGAAGAAACAACAAGGCTTCACACAATTACTCTAGAAAAATTCACAATATTACATCGCAACCCAAGCCTGTGGCTGTAGATAGGCGACAGCGCACTTGTTTCCTTGTTAGCGCGATAAAATTACAGCTTCCATTTCTCTTTTCGCCATCTCTCCTACAACACCTTGCCACGCTATAACCGCGTTGCTGAACAACAAACTTGTTTGGCCGCGAAAGTAAACATGTTTGCCCTTTGTTCCCCAAAGGCTGCGCTGTTCTGACAACATTTACAAAGGCCAGCTGTTTGTTTGCTGGTGGGCTAGCTGATGCTCTTTCTGTCGGAGTTTCCTTGTTATGTAGGTGGGTGCAGTCAAGTACTCGTTATAGTACGTCGCTTGCCTTCCTTGTACGGTGATTGTGGCTTCACAATAAATATATTTACTATACCAGCTGGCCTCATGTGTATGTAATTTACACAGTGTCGTTATTGTAATGACGCAAGAGGTTAGCTCTCAACGGGCATAACATACAATACAATTATTTTCTTGCTGCGAAAGGCGCTCGAGAGCACGGACGAGAAAAAGGAAAGACTGCATTTTTGCTCAAAAATGAATAGGCTACAATCAGCATAAATGTTGGTTTCGTTGTTGAATAAGAGTGAATGCGTTCATGGGCTGTTATCTATCCTAATCTCTCTCTCTCCAATATATATATATATCATCATCATCATCAGCCTGACTACGTCCACTGCAGGACAAAGGCTTCTCCCATGTTCCGCCAGTTAACCCGGTCCTGTGCTTGCTGCGGCCAATTTATACCCGCAAACTTCTTAATCTCATCTGCCCACCTAACCTTCTGTCTCCCCCTAACCCGCTTCCCTTCTCTGGGAATCCAGTTAGTTACCCTTAATGACCAGCGGTTATCCTGTCTACGCGCTACATGCCCGGCCCACGTCCATTTCCTCTTCTTTATTTCAACTATGATATCCTTAACCCCCGTTTGTCCCCTAATCCACTCTGCTCTCTTCTTGTCTCTTAAGGTTACACCTACCATTTTTCTTTCCATTGCTCGCTGCGTCGTCCTCAATTTAAGCTGAACCCTCTTTGTAAGTCTCCAGGTTTCTGCTCCATAGCTAAGTACTGGCAAGATACAGCTGTTATATACCTTCCTCTTGAGGGATAGTGGCAATCTACCTGTCATAATTTGAGAGTGCTTGCCGAATGTGATCCACCCCATTCTTATTCTTCTAGTTACTTCAATCTCGTGGTTCGGCTCTGCGGTTATTACCTGCCCTAAGTAGACATAGTCTTTTACAACTTCAAGTGCACTATTACCTATCTCGAAGCGCTGCTCCTTTCCGAGGTTGTTGTACATTACTTTCGTTTTCTGCAGATTAATTTTAAGACCCACCTTTCTGCTCTCCCAGTTCGACTCCGTAATCATGAGTTGCAATTCGTCCCCTGAGTTACTCAGCAATGCAATGTCATCGGCGAAGCGCAGGTTACTAAGGTATTCTCCATTAACTCTTATCCCTAACTGCTCCAATTCTAGGCTTCTGAAAACCTCCTGTAAGCACGCGGTAAATAGCATTGGGGAGATAGTGTCCCCCTGCCTTACACCCTTCTTGATTGGTATTCTCTTGCTTTCTTTATGAAGCACTATGGTAGCAGTTGATTCCCTGTAGATTTCTTCCAGAATGTTTATATATACTTCATCTACACCCTGATTCCGCAGTGTCTGCATGACGGCTGATATTTCTACTGAATCAAACGCCTTCTCGTAATCTATGAAGGCTATGTATAGTGGTTGGTTATACTGTGAGGATTTCTCTATTACCTGGTTGATAGTATGAATGTGGTCAATTGTTGAGTAGCCTGTTCGAAATCCTGCTTGTTCCTTTGGTTGATTGAATTCTAATGTTTTCTTCACTCTGTTAGCAATTACCTTTGTAAATAGCTTGTATACTACAGAGAGCAAGCTGATCGGCCTGTAATTCTTCAAATCCTTGTCATCTCCTTTTTTATGTATTAAGATGATGTTAGCGTTCTTCCAAGACTCTGGTACTCTTCCCGTCAGGAGACACCTCGTAAACAGGGTGGCTAGTTTTTCTAACACAATCTGTCCTCCATCTTTAAGCAGATCTGATGTTACCTGATCCTCACCAGCAGCTTTGCCTCTTTGCATGCTCTCCAAAGCTTTTCTGACTTCTTCTATCATTACTGGTGGGGTGTCATCTGGGTTACTGCTAGTTCTTACAGTATTAAGGTCGTGGTTGTCTCCGCTACTGTACAGATCTCTGTAAAACTCTTCCGCTATTTTAACTATCCTATCCATATTGGTAGTTATTTTGCCTTCTTTGTCCCTTAGTGCATACATCCGACTTTTGCCTATCCCAAGTTTCCTCTTCACTGCTTTGACGCTTCCTCCGTTTTTCAGAGCGTGTTCAATTCTCTCCATGTTATACCTTCTTACATCGCATACCTTACGTCTATTAATCAACTTCGAAAGCTCTGCCAGTTCTATTTTGTCTGTTGTACTTGACACTTTCATGATTTGACGCTTCTTAATTAGGTTCTTCGTTTCCTGGGAAAGCTTTCCAGTGTCCTGTCTAACTACCCTGCCTCCAACTTCCACTGCACACTCCGTAATACTGCGGTGCCACCTAGTGGAATTCTGCGGTGCCACCTAGTGGAATATACTGCGGTGCCACCTAGTGGAATTCAGGAGCGTCCGCTCCAGGAGGATTTTTGCGAGACGCGAAGTTTTTGTGAAAATACGTGGCAACTTGCGCGTTTGATGTACACATATCAGCTTCGCAAGATTTTCTGACACCCCGTTGGATAGATAAGTGTTATCGTCTGACCTTTGCAGTCAAAACTCTTCTAGTTTTACGTGCGTATAGCATTCGTCGGTGACGTTGTAGTGCATGAATCCCATACCATTCATTGTAGGCGGAAATTTGCTCTTCAAACCTTGTACGATTTGCTCTTCCAAACCTTGGCCGACGCGGTGCCGCTTGATTTTTGCGTTCACTGATAGATGGCAGCACACTGCAAGCGATTCGCTTCTTGCCGGGTGTCTGAGTGAATTCTTCTACACGCCTAGGTAAACGGGGTGAGTGAAGCCGTGTTAATTGCTGTTGGGCGTTGTGGTATTGAAGTAGTTCTGTGGAGGGAATTCCTAACATTACTTTGAGCAGTGGTGTTCAATGAAACCATGTTGATATCGAGGATTTTTCGCGGGACGTAGAACGCACCAAGAGTTACAGCGACAATGAACGGTCAGCTGCTAACTAACGAGTAGCGAGTTGCACTTCTATTATCACTTTGAATTGGGCGAGTTTATACATACTCGGATAGGCTTCAGCGCGATTTAGATAAAAACCAAGGAGACACACAGAACACAGATTAGCGCTGACTTACAACGAAGTCAGTTGTAAGTCAGCGCTCGTCTGTGTTCTGCGTGTCGCCTTGGTCTTCGCCTGAATCGCGCTAAGCCCATCCAAAAGTTTCACTTCATGTCAACACAACCTTTAATATTTATTCACGCTCGTAAGTCTCTTTAATTGTATTTATTTCATAATATACTTCAGTGAGCTCACAATGAAGGCATATTATTTCTTCTGCATTGCATGTAGCCTAACTACACTGGATATTGCGGAGCGCCGCTTGATGCCAACATGACCGAGCTCGACCAGCGAAGCGAAATAGTCAGAGCAATGACAACTGTAATTTGACTACAGTTCACGCCTTGCCCTCTTCTAGCTTCTCCTGCACTTCGCTGGTACCGCTGGTACAATTTCGACGTTGCGAAAAGCGTACGCGTAGATTCGTATCAATATTCTTGTTGCGATTGCGCTGATGAAACCTCCAACATCCGAGTGCAGTGAATTGCGCACTCTTAGAGTCTGATCATGGCTCTGACGCAAGCGCTACATAATGGGAAGTTAAATGCTTGTGTTCCGTAGAAGCTTCATAGTGCTGACAGCGCAATTAATGACAACGGCGTAATATTACTACATGCATGCTGACATTTTGTGGGACAATTCGCATGTGTCCGACGAGGAGGACGAAGAGTGGTCTCCGCTTGGTGTCTGGTCGATCTGTCACCCCGCTGTCATCACCCCGCTGGTCGATCTGTCACCCCGGGTGGACGTGCAACATCGTTCTGAACCGGGCTCGTCCCTGCGGATTCTTTCGGACGGTGGTTTGGCTGAGTTTTGGGTGAATTTGACCTGTTGAAACTAGCTGACGTTGCATATTACTTCTTTAGGCAATCGAATTAGTGCTAATGTCTAATTCATCTTCTGGCCAAGGGCACAGCCCTTGGTCAGCCTCCTTGCCTAATGATGAATTGCCATTGGAATATTTTTTCCGCAGTGGTGTTGGAAGCATCCCTGTTGCGCTGGTGCCCTCGAGTGGTGGATTTATTAGGCTCAACAACCCGAAGGCGATCCAGGTGGAGTTGCAGGCCATGACGCCGCACTGTCAGCTGATAAGTGATGTTCGTCAGTTCGGAAGAGGTGGTTTGGTATGCAGATCGTCAGATCCTTCGTGCGTTTCTGACATCCTAAAATGCAAGACATTTGCTTCGGTCCCGGTAAGTGCATTTATCCTGCCTCATTTAGCATGCACTAAGGGAATTGTACGAGGAGTCGACTCTACATTAACGCCCGCTGAGACTCTGGAAAAGCTGTCTGATGCTGGGGTCATAGCTGTGTACCGATGCAACCGATTAGTTAACGGTGAGAAAGTCCCCACTGAGTCGGTTATTGCTACCTTTGCCGGCACTTCCTGTCCACCCGAGTTGAAAATATGGCCGCTCATTTTCAGAGTCGAACGTCTCACTTCTCGTCCTCTCCAATGTCAAAACTGTTGGCGTTTTGGTCACAGTGCAGGGGGCTGTAAATCAAATTCACGTTGCCGCATCTGTGGCGATACCCACCCATCGAAGGAGTGCAACGCCGAAACCGAAAAGTGCTGCCTCTGTGCAGGAAATCACGCGGCCGATTATCTGAACTGCACCGCAAGGTCTAATAAAACGCAACTTCTAGAAATCATCGACAGACGTCGTTGCTCGCGGCGAGAAGCAATAACAGTTGTGAAGGATAGGGCCTTTGGATATGCCGGAGTCGCGTCGAGGCACGAACAACTAAGTGAGACGAAGATTCTTAATCTTATTGAGGCTGCAGTAGAAAAGGCGATGTCGAAAGCGCTGGAACACATAGTTACGAGCGTGAGTGAGTGCATCTCTCAAGTGTTTTGCTCACAGATGACACAGCTGGCTTCTGCAGTAGCAGTACCGATGGCCAAGTCGGCACCTTGTACAGTGGAAGAGATACCGAATTTAGCCCCACAGCGACAATCCCGAGAGGAGAAAACCCCAATTTTGTCCGTACCTTCTACGTCGACCCACGTGGAGGATCAGAATGAAATGGACGTATGCCAAGATTTCAGGCGTCAGAAGCGCACTGGATCTCCATTAAAATCTCCTTGCCCAAACACAAAACCCAAAAAGGACAGCGAAAATGCCAGTGCACTTATTAAGGAGAGTATTTTAGAAGCTGCCGTTGCTGAAGTGTTTCGTTCGTCAACATAGATACCTTGAAAGTACTACAGTGGAATTGTAGGTCTTTGATTTCTGCTTCTACTGACTTACTTTGCTTAATCAATTAGTTATATCTGGATATAATCCTATTACAAGAAACCTGGCTTAACCCTGTTAAGAATTATTATTTAAACAATTTTAGAGCATTTCGGTTAGACCGTCCATCACTAGGAGGCGGTCTAATTATACTAGTCTCGAATAAATTTTGCCACACAGCGAGCATAGCTTTTCAGCTTATGTCCACAGACTGTGAAATTTTGGCAATAGACCTCTGTCTGCCAGGGCACCACCCTTTTTCACTTATAAACGCATATTTTCCAACGGGTTTACATAATACTCAACAATTAGCTACTGCCTTAGCTAATTGCAAGAATGATTTCCTTCTGACTGGTGATTTCAACTCACATCATGTTTCATGGGGATTTCGAACAGACCCTTCTGGTACTCTTCAGTGGGATTGGATGATTAATAAAACCTTACCTGTCTAAATGATAGACAGCCTACATTTATTCGCGGACGGACACGATCGGTATTAGATCTCACGTTTTGCAGCCCAAGTGTTTCAATAAAGTCTTGGAAAACAATTGATTTCTCTTCAAACAGTGACCATCTTCCTGTATACTTTGAAATATCATGTGCTGTGAAATCTATTGAAAGGACAGAGAAAACATTGATCAATTACAGAAAATGTAAAGACTGCTTGCGTTTTAACATTAGGGCAGTGTCCAGTGGTCAAAATGAAGACCTCGACAGAAATCTCTGTTCTGCTTTGAAAATCTCCAAGAACATTTCAGAATTTGTAATTGCTTCGTCGTCATCCAAAAGTGCCCAACCTAGTAGATGGTGGAATGATGAGTGCACACGAGATTATAGAAGAAGAAAAGCTGCATGGAAAAGACTTATATGTAATCA
The DNA here is from genome assembly GCF_013339725.1 of Rhipicephalus microplus. NCBI lineage: Eukaryota > Metazoa > Arthropoda > Arachnida > Ixodida > Ixodidae > Rhipicephalus > Rhipicephalus microplus. The sequence continues at coordinate 313,416,453 of NC_051165.1, read as the reverse complement.
GAGTTCAAAAAATTGGAAGGATTATCAGTTCATTGCGGCAACATTTAAACGCACTGTATCGCGAGCGAAAGAGCAATATGACCAAGAGCATTTCGAGTACCTGTCTAAATCAAATAACAAACATGCTTTATTCAACTTCCTTCGTGGTAGGAAGAAGACCCCTATACCAGGAAACGTTGACTCAGTAGTTTACACCTCACAGGAACTACAAGAATCATTGAATCAGTTGGCTAAAGAATTAGAAAACAGGTTCTCAACGCATCTTCCTAATTCGGCTTACACAACAACCATCTATGACTACACAGAAATATCGACTTCCGAATTAAATCAGGCTATGAAAAGATTGCCAAATGCAGCACCAGGCCCCGATGAAATAACAAATACAATGCTAAAAATACTTCACAGGGAATATCCGAATGATCTGTTAGGTCTCGTCAATTATCCCCTTAGAAGAGCATAGATCCCTTCTGAATGGAAGATTGCGAAAATTATACCATTTATTAAGAAACAGGGGGCAGGCTATGATTTAAACAACATACGACCGATAGCCTTAACATCTAATGTAGTAAAACTTATTGAAAGGGTACTTCATGGTCGTATAATTAGGTTTATTAACGAGAAACAACTGTTGAGTTCTTCCCAAATTGGCTTTAGATCTGGATATTCCATATGGCATGCACATGTAGATCTGGAAAGTCGTATTCATATTGCCCGTCACAAAAAGCTCTTTGCGGCTTTCGTAACGTTAGACATATGTAAAGCATATGATAGTGTAGAGTATTCTATCTTGACTAATCAGTTATGGAGTCATGGACTTCCACTTTATATAGTAGCATGGGTGACGGAATTTTTAAGTAGAAGAGAATTCTATTGTTATCAAGGTGGTTTCTCTTCCTGTAAGCACAAGCAAACCCGAGGTGTACCTCAGGGGTCAGTACTTTCCCCGGTTTTATTCAACATATTGCTTAGTACCATCCCCGTTCATCCAGATGTGAAAACCTCTGTTTATGCCGATGACATTGCTTTTTTTGCTATGGCACATGACTTGCACTGTCTCCACACTATTGTGCAAGCATATCTTAATAAAATAGAACATTGGCTGGATGGATTGATGTTGAACCTGAATACCGGTATATGTACTATTCTCGTTTTTCCAATCAAAGACCCCGTGTACATATCTATTAATTACAAGCTTCAAGATATCCCAGAAGTACAATCATTGAAATATCTTGGAGTTATGTATAATGAACATCTAAATTGGCGCCCTCACATTGAATACATCGCGACAAAAGCAGTACGCGCGATGGGCGTATTGCGGAGGTTGAGCAATTGTAGATCAGGTATGAGAAGAAAGGCACTTTTGATTATATATAAAATGTATGTCCGACCTGTGTGGGAGTATGGCTGCATTCTTTTTTCTGGTGCGCCAGCCTACCAACTTCGGCCGCTCGTTCTGTTGGAAAAAGAGGCTTTACGGCTCTGCTTAGAACTTCCAAAGTATACTGCAAATGCAGTGTTATACCTTGAAGCACGAATACCAACCTTATTATGTCGCTTTAACATTCTTACTGTGCAGACCTTTTTACGACTATATGAAGCACCGTTTAACTCTGAACAAATTATTTTTATTTCCAATCCTGACCTATTCTTCTCCGTGCATCGGCCCAGATTTACCAAACCACAAATAGCATTTGTTCAATCGTTACTTGAGCCCCTAAATGTACACGTTCGTGATCTGATTCCTTTAACTGAGCAACAAAATTCTCCAGAAATTGTTTACCATGATATCTTCCCAACTCACGCAAAGCTATTACCTACAGGCATTTTAAATGGTTTATTGCAGGACCATTTAAGTACTCTGCCAACAAATGTCATTATAGCAACGGACGCATCTCAATCACATGAAAAATCAGGCGTTGGAATATATTGCCCCGTACTTGATTGGTCATTTTCACTTCGCTTACCGGATTTTCTTCCTATTTTTCTGGCTGAATTCATGGCAATAATGTTAGCTTTGCGAAAGGTAAATATCTCCATTCCAGTCGTAGCAGTCATAACTGATTCATTATCAGTGTGCTCTTCTCTGTCCGCATCTGGTCACTCACCTATAGTGAAACTTTTTAAATCGTTGATCCCCTGTCATCTCCGAAGTATTCATTTAATCTGGACAGCAGGGCACAAAGGTTTGTTGTTAAACGAAATAGCTGATTCTCTTGCGAAGGCATCCCTTTCGACACCAATTATTCCTATTTTCCCTCATACAGTATACATTACGGTGGCGCGATTTCGCACACTTAAAATCAGGCAAAATTTATCTGACCCTGCACTGACGGCTTCTCCAGAGTACAAACACTTGTTATTTCTCTGGCGCAGTGAACTGACTAATTCAAGGATGATAGAAGTTGTCATCACGAAATTTCGTTGCCGCGTTACCTCCCTCAATTTTTACTTGCATAGATCAGGCATATTGAATTCCCCTATGTGCATTTACTGTAATCAAGAGGAAACGATCAGTCATTTTTTATTACATTGTCGCCGTTTCGATTTATTCAGGCAAAGCATACTAGCACCACCTCTTCAAAGACTGAGCTTGCAACTATCACAACCTGATCTTCTTTCATTTGGAGCCTCTACACTGGGTTTCAGCCACAGGGATGTTTTATTCGCCGTTCAAGAATACATCACTGCGACTAAATGATTTTCTTGCTAAATTGCTGTCTCACTACTTTTCTTCCTTTTTTTTCTGCAAACTTGATATCGGTATTTCAAATCAAAATTAAGTTACAAAAAACCAAAAAATTGTAGGAATGACGCAATGCTGAAAGTTTAGGGCAAATTCACCTTATAATCGGCCAATCCCCTTCTTTGGGTACGAGCCATTTGCACAGGAAAACAACAACAACAACAACACCCCGCTGCTGGTGATTTGAAATATATTTAATACACAGCCTCGTCGATACGGCGTCTCTTCTCTTCCATAACAATATGTTCTCAAACCATCGCTACGTAAACATTCGTTCCCGCGCAACTGCGACGGTGCCCTACTCGCTAGTGGCCCACTACTGTGGCAAATCCGTCTGGAAGGCTCGATACAAATGATCTCGGAGTGCCGTTCAGTTCAGAAGTGAATTCGAGTTCGCGCAGTTTCCCGCAGCGCGCGCAAGATTACGCAAGTTGCCGTGATGCACGTTTGATCCGCTGGCGTTCGCACGTTTGATCAGCGTTTGAAACACTGCCCTTACAATCTGTGGGGATCGCTGATTTAACTGTAACTCTGTAGATTTCCGTCATGTTCTGTAGGCTTTGCAGCACACTACGGTGTAGAATATTAACTGCAAGAACATTCTTCCGTGAGTTGATCCTCACGTCTTTATTCTCATTTAAAGCGAGTCCTTCGAGATGTGCAAAGAGGACTTGCCTGTTAAGCAGTCGCAGATCGGCCGAAGGGTCTACGGCTATGAAGAGTATAGCGTGCGGCCAACGCTGTGGGGTAGCCTGCACGGTGGATAAACTCGCCATCGACGATGTTCTCAGCAGTCTCCCTTTTGCATTGCGCCTCATCACGACTGTGTAGTCGTCATCCGATGACTCGTAGCCATCAGATTAGAACTATGTTGCCTCGCTGTCTGTGCCACTTGAGGCGGTCCCACGTTGTAAACTTCGCTAGACGTATCGGTTGTCCACTACGAAGACCCTGAAAGGCTTCTTCATCTATTCTCGCAAGGAGGGAGCGGTGGCTCTCATAACTTGCGGTAAAACAAATAGAAAATTTGAGACACATGTACAAGCGTTCGATGAAAGAGACATTTCGTCGTCTTCCATATTCAGGCATGGTGCTGTTAAATTTGATTAGACGATGAATTGAAACAACACCTGTTTACTCACATCTATATCCTAGTTAAACAACACCACATCGTGAATTCCCACAGTGTGCTCCTCAGAAACGCAATGTTTCCTAATTACAGCACGGTATTGGCGTGCCAAACAGAAGAAGCCACGTTAAGGCCCACGTGTCCTACAGGTTACTGTTTATATCTTGCTGCTCGATATTCCAACCTAAGGTCTGTGAACTGGAGGAGCAGTTGGAACAGCTGCGAAGCTTGGAGGACAAAGGAAAGGACGAGAATCAGCGTAATCTAGAGGAATTGCAAGCCGAAATTGCTCAACTTAGGGGTGAGTTCTTCAGTGTGTATACCTTTGATGGCATGCACTTCGCACAAACCTTCGCACGATTGATGTTTTCTCCTTGTGATTGTAGTTTCTAGTCATGATTGCCTGTACAGTTGCCTGCTTTCGCGAGTATTTAGCATTGTGAACAGCTGCCATGATTCTTGCTCAACTTTCACAATATCACCCCTTGAAACTATTGCAAGCTATTGGTTGTAATGAGAGAGATGTTGGGTGTTACGGGATGTTACCACTACTCGTCTTTAACTATTAGTGAAGGATTATGAAAGAAAAGCTTCCCAATCTGCAGGTTTCAATGCTAAGGGGAATAAGGGATAGCGCGTTGCACCTTGTGCATGGTTGCAAAATGAGTCAAGAGTAAATAGAGTGAATAAGTGTCACTAGTGGGCAAAGATTGTTGTGACAGTGCCTCAGACTAAACACTGCAAATTTATTGGCCAAGCTACTTGGTAGACTACTCTTAATTAGCCCAATTTGATAAAATTGACGTATATATCATGTTACTGGGTATTAGTCACTGTTTTGTGCCATCCTTGATATCTGTGTGGTATGATATACGGTAACCTAAAGATGTTTAACATTTTAAAATGCCTCCACTATAACATGGGTGTTGCATTGTTGTACTAGTAGTTGCTGATTTTGTGAAGAATGGTAGCGCTTAAGTTATGGTCATTGCAACCATCTCGTTGCCAAACTTTTCCCACTGCATGGGCTATGACTAATTTTTACTTGACAGTTTGCAGTACATTGATTATGTGCTTGACATTAGTACCATTACTAAAAAACAACATAGATGGTTTGCCTGAAGGGATCAGACTGGTAGTAGTTCTTAATAGCTCATGTATTATTCTGAAAGTAAGCGACGCCGTAAGATCACTTTGTAGCGAAGCTGAAGGATTTAGAGTGTGCGCGCGTGTGCTGCCGAATGTGCTGTGTTTATCTCTCTTCCCTCTCTGCTCTCTTTCATCTCCCCCATTCCCCTCCCATTCGCAGGGTAGCAAACTGGCTGTCTATAGGCTGGTTAACCTCCCCGTCGTTCTTTCCCTCCTATTTTCCTTCCTGCAGCATTCACGGCTTCACGTACTTCTTACGATGTATCACTGTTTTACTAAATATTTTACGGCATGAGCTGCGTGATTGCCAGGGCGTTGCTATTATACATCCAAGCTACCGCTCTCACCTCGACAGTCACTGATTTCCCAGCGGACAGTTTGTCATTATAGAAACCCGCGACACGCTGTCCAAGTCAATTTACGCACTGATCTTATATCACATATTTTAATATATCTTCTATAGAAGCTGTCGGGTCTATCTGGTGGCTACCATGCTGAAGACTTGTAATGCGTTTCCATCTTTCATGTTTACCTCGACATTTATCGTTCTTTATGACCTTATTTTCTTGTATAACCAAAGAAGGCTTTGTGATCTCGCATAACTTATACCCGTTCGCCTTATTTCCAGTGTTTCACCAGTATATACACGTTCCCACAAGAAAACCCGGGCCCTAGAGGATTTTCTCACAATATCACGCATGGATTTCAGCTCAAAATTGAACATTTTTTTTTGTTTATTCACTTACACACAGGCGGGGAAGGGGGCAGATTCTGATAAAAGACTGTAAATACGCTGGCGCGTTCGCTATCAAAGCGAGTCCCGAGGCATGTACAGTCTTCGCCTGTCATCTTCATTCCTATAAATCAAAGTCACCTCTTAGACCTTTCGCCGATTAAATAAAATCCTGCAAAATCTTTTTAGTTGTCTTACTTTAACTATTTTAGAGCTCTAAAGAGGAGTTCAGAAGTTGGTTTTGGTAATTATTGCATTTTACCTATGAGACTACTCTACCACAAGACTTGAAGCTTACGAATAGCACGCAACTTTTCCGTGGAAGATCTGTAACTGTAGCGAAAGTTATCTCTTTCATCGCTGTGTTTGCTCTTTCCCTCCTAAACAGCAGCTTTATTGTTTCACTCAACCCACAACAGGGCTTGTACAATGACAGGAGAGAAAAAGTTTACTAAAAAGTGAGAATAAACACAGAAAAATACTCTAGTACTAATTAAATTGTTAACAAAAAGGGGATAATAAATATGACAATAAATTACTAGAACAAACCTACAGAGCCATAAGGTTGTCACTTAAAATATGCTTCATTCATTTTCGCCAACGCATTCACCTCCTTATAGGACAAAAAGATGCTCATTCTAATAGCTCTTACTTTATTTCATATTTTCATTAATCGAAATATTTTATTCATGCGCAATGACCGCCGACGCCGACACCGAGCCTCATTTCGTAATACTTAAAGCTTTCACGTAAAAATCTCGGCAGTGCCACGTTATCTCTAAAGGTTAGGTGTAGTTTACATAACGTCTAATAATGATGTTTCAGGTACAGGCCGATGCGTGACTGTATACCACTAGTGTGCATGAGGAAATGATGTTTCCTAGAAACTTTAGGAAGAACTAGACAATGTCCTCATAAATGAGTCACCATTTCCGGAGGGATTTTAACATTTTTATTCCTCTCTTACTTAATGGTTCGAAGGTGCTGAAAATGTTTTATTTAAAAACCCATCCGGTATGGTTGACGGGCTTTCAGCGTTTTCAACATCCTAGGACTAATAAGAAAAGATGAATGAAAAGATTGGGTGATAACTGGAAATGGCAATATAGTTGTCATTTATGGGCACGAAGTCGAACCATCTACAACTTGTACGCCTACGACACCTCATTACGTCCTGCACACAAACGGCAAGCAAGCACATCTATACCTGAAACATAATGAAATGAGCTAAGATAAGCTATACTTTAAATATGTCGTTAAGTATTAACAAAACCGTGTGTATTTTACATCACTAGCCAAACACAATGTCCCAATGCTGTATTTCCGGCCATCGACTGCATTATAATTCTCTCCCTTGCGACTAAGAAGCGGTTAAATATAACCTGCCTTTTGATGATCCAAAGGAGAAGACATCATTCAACAAAAATAGCACTATTGGCCCTTTTTAACGTTCTCTACAGCAGTATTACTAAAACAAGCAGCAATCAGCTGTATGACATCCTCGGAATTCTCTGCCGAAAGGCTCCTGTCGAAACCTCGCGCTGACTGGCTACTCAGTGAATGTGAGGCAAAGGCAAGCTTCAACCTGCCTCTTGGTTGTACAGAAAGAAAAATTGTTTCTTCCTTAAAATAAAAAAAACTACTCTTTTGAAACATTCTGCATGTCTTACTGACAAGGTATACCATAGACCATTATATAAGCCATATATTTGCTTTGACTGCCACATTGCGAAAATGGGCTCACAATCTGAGTCAAACTGCAATATTTCCCAACTTTGCACAAATGCTATATTTTCCACAAAATCTTTGCAATGTTTTTGCTTCATTTGTTGCCAAAATATCCTTATCACGTAATCTGCAGACGTATAAAACATAAAATCTGAATATAATATTGGTGGAAAAATCTGTGTTTCTGTAAAAAAAAACGAGAGACATGCAGAATATTGCAATTTTATGCCAAGCTGGAAAAGAAATAAAGAAAACAAAAATGAATAAACAATCATGGTCATAAAAAAGCAGCGTCTTGAGATTAAAAAGAAAAAAAATGTTCCGCAGTAATTGCTCAAGCCAGTAATATTCTTTAGGTTATTCAGCACGACGCAGTTTTACTTAGGTGCTTAAATTTTGAAGTGCCCTCTAGGCAATACAATTTTTTTTGCAAAATCTCACGCTTCATAACAACTTCTTATATTCATATATACCTGCACGATTTTTTCAGCATGATCAGAGATGGCCGAAAGTTGCCCGGGTACACATGATATAGAATGACACACACACACACACATATATATATATATATATATATATATATATATATATATATATATACGCTACGAGGAGTGACAAAAACAAATATTGAAGTACCGTAGCAATAAAATAAAAGGCGTGTCAATAATATATTTTTTTATGCACCAGCACTTAAGTACACGATACCATCATAGTCGTTCAGCGGGACTGTTTGATCCCAAAGAATTCAGAAGTGCCTTGATGGCGTTGTCATCTGAAGCTAAAACGTTCCGGCGATTAAAAATTGATGGCTACAAAACAAGTCATCGAGGTATGCTAACACTGCTGAGAGCTGTAACCTCTAGAAGTTGTGGGAAAAACAATGTTAGAGGACGTGTGCATTGGTTTCCTCACTGCCACAGTGACTACATTCGGCACTGTCTGCTATGGCACTGCTCAATGTTGCTTATACCCATGTCACACGAGAAAGTTTAATGTCAGTTGCACCAAATGATATTTACATTTATTGACATTACATGGCTGTCCCATGGGGACGTCTAATGTCAATAAAAGAAAATGACTTCGGAAAACGAATGAGCTAGCCGAACTCATTCGAATGCGTTTTCGTTGCGAAGATGTGCTTTCGCCAGAAGAGGGCCGTGAACACATTATATTTGAAAAGGTTAATAAATCATAACAAGTAATAATATGGTTTTATTTTTAAGTATTGTTTAAAAATTTTCTTAGAATTAAACTGAGCTGTTAGAAAAAAAATTGAATATTCTCGTTCACAGCGACATTCTTAATAGCGTCGCCGGCCATGTTGGCCGTGTCTACCATGTGCTCAGTATTTACGCTAGCTTCGGAGCTTGTAGCTGCGCTTCAATATCTCGCGACTGACTTGCTCGTTCTTCAGTTCCAATGTCAAGCTGCCTTTCTTGGCTATCATGCCTGGCACGAAGGGAGAAATTCGTCGCAACCATGCTTTTCATCCGATCGGCGTGAAAAGTTGCCGTGGCTTCCTCGCACTCCACCATGTCAGCCACAGTGCAAGTTTACCACGTGACGCCAAGAGCGATAGTGGCTCCAGTCTCGCCTCGACATCGTATGCGCTACGAGCTTTTGTTCGGATATATAAAAACTGCATATTAACATATTGACACACCTCGATGGGCGCATGAAGAGGAAGAGGTAGAAGCGGTCTGGCTCACGAGCAGCTCGGTCGCCGGTTTCTAACTCTGAGCTGTACCGATCTCAACCATTTTCCTGTAAATAAACGCGTTCCTTCGTCACAGTAGTGGTGGAAGGTGCTGGGTAAGCCAGCTACTGTCAAGCGAGACCGGAGAGCAGCCGTCTACTAACGACGGAACCGCAAGAGCACGAGCTTCGCCGCAGCCGTCGACTAGCGGGCTTGCCACCACTACCTCAAGATATGAACTTGGACGGAGACATCCAGCAGCCGGTCGCGAGGGCGCCGTCTTTCCACTACCGAGAGCCACGCACATTTACAGGAAAACCTGGCGATGACGTTGAAGAATGGCTCAGCCACTATCAACGGGTGAGCCGAGCCAATGGCTGGAATGCGGCCAGCCAGTTGTCCCACGTGGGTCTATTTCTCGATGGCAGTGCTTTAGTGTGGTTCGAGAATCACGAAGACACCTTGACAACATGGGACCAGTTTATGGAGGAGATCAAGAAGTGCTTTGGCGACCCTGCGACGAAGAAGAAACGTGCAGAGCAAATGTTGTCGCAGAGAGCTCAAGCTTGTGGTGAGACATGCAGAACCTACATTGAGGAGGTACTGAAACTGTGCAAATGTGTGGACACCAACATGACGGAAGAGGACAAGGTGGGCCACATTCTCAAAGGAATTGCGGAAGACGTCTACCACTTCCTTATCGGCAAGGAGAGTCTTGAGTCTGTGGCCGATGTGATTGGGCACTGCCGAACGTTTGAGGCCCTGAAGACTCGCCGCATCACTACGAAGTTCGGACGCCTTGCCAATGTTACGACCGTCGCCACTGTCGATGTGTGCCAAGACTCCGTGCCTACCGACCTTTCGTCAACGATTCGCCTCATTGTACGTGAGGAACTTCGTCGTCACCTTTACGCGCCCTTGAACGCCCGAGAACCACCGTGCGATACACCGTCCACAAGTATCAATGCTACGAGTTTCGAGGAGCGCAGCTATTCCAACCGCGGCCCTCAGCTAAGGGCTCCACCACCGGCGTCTTCTTATGTAGAGCCGCCTCATGCTCCCCACAGTCGTTACGGCTACAACAGCCATCCACCTCCTTTTGCGTCTCAGTGGGAACAGAGCGCCGCGTACCCTCAACATCCAGCGACGTTCCCTATGCCCCGTGAACGGCCCGTCTGCTACCAGTGCGGTGTTCGTGGACATATCGCCCGATTTTGCCCAATGCGACGTAATCCACGTTCGACATTCCCTCAGAGATCCGCGACGTTTGCACAACGAAGCCAACGGCCTGACTACACCTACTGGCCCCCCAACCCAACTGACGAGCGGCACGCCTACCAGCCGATCAACCGGAGTGATTCGCCCGGATCTGTGCGCAGCTTAACGCCGCCCACCACCCGTCCACCTCGGTCACCATCTCCACGGCGCCGGTCACGAATGTCGTCTCCGCCACCGGGAAACTAGCCAGCGCGGCCGACGGAGGTGAGGTCGCTGGACGTACCGATTTTCATCAAAGAATGCCTCCACCAGTTTCTATGCTTCAGAATAAGGTTCAGGTACTTGTTGACGACGTTCCCACGATGGCATTGATAGACACTGGCGCAAGTGTTTCCGTGATGAGTTTAGTTTTTAAGCAACGACTGGGCCGTAAGGTTATGTTTCACTGGGACAAACCTGCCACATTTCGGGCAGTGAGCGGCGCATTCTTGCGTCCTGTCGGCGTCTGCACTGCGTCTGTTAGTGTTGCCAGTAAAACGTTCAAGGCGGAATTCACAGTACTGGCTCAATCAACGCATGACGTTATACTTGGCATAGACTTTTTGCGAGAGTGTCGTGCGACCGTGGATTGTGGAGCAGGTGAGGTTCTGTTGTCTACTCTCGCCCAGCAGCCTGATTGTGAGAAAGGTAACCTCACTGTAGCTAAAGATGTACTTCTGCCAGCGTGGTCCACGGCCAGCGTACAAGTGACCACTTCGGAAACCAACTCGAGTTTGAATTCACGTGACATAGTGATTGAGCCATTGCCTGTAGCTTGTCTCAAGAAAAACATCTTTGTACCACGGTGCATTGTATCTCTCGCAGACGAGACGGCTCAATTATGGGTGATAAACAGCTCACCCGAGTCGGTTGTACTACCGGCTGGTATGCGCCTTGCCCTGTTCGAAAAGCAGAGCAGCACCTGCATTGGAGCTTTAAGCGATCTTGAAAGGGCGGGTCCGGAAACTTCTGGTATGGAAGCTGAATTTTCAAAAATGGTTAGCAAGTCCATTTCCTCACAGAAGCGCAAAGACCTGGTTGCACTGCTGGCGAGACATGCTAAAGTATTTGATTTTGCACGGACGGTGCCTAGGGCTCAGATACCGACCACGCGCGCTCGTCACAAGATCGATACTGGCTCTGCTCATCCTCTCCGACAAAAGCCCTATCGCGTGTCCGTGTCCGAACGCAAAGTTATTGCTGAACAAGTTGGCGAGATGCTAGCCACTGGTGTAATTCAAGAATCGTCAAGTCCGTGGGCTGCACCTGTTATTTTGGTAAAGAAAAAAGACGGGTCCTGGAGGTTCTGTGTTGATTATCGGCGTCTCAATTCTATAACCAAGAAGGACGTGTACCCCCTCCCCCGCATTGATGACGTAATTGACTGCCTTCATTCAGCTTCCTACTTTTCTTCGGTAGACTTGCGATCCGGGTATTGGCAGATTCCCATGGATCCAGTTGATAAAGAGAAGACGGCTTTTGTAACGCCAGACGGTCTATTTGAATTTAATGTTATGCCGTTCGGCTTGTGTAATGCTCCGGCAACATTTGAACGCTATATGGATACCGTCTTGAGAGGCCTTAAATGGGAAATTTGTTTATGTTACCTGGACGATGTGGTTATTTTTGGACGAACTTTTGAAGAACATAATCATCGCCTTGACGTTGTTCTAACATGTTTGGAGAAAGCCGCCTTGACACTGAACTCAAAAAAATGTCGTTTCGGTGAACGGCAAACACTGGTTTTAGGACACCTTGTGGACAAAGCTGGTGTTAGGCCGGACCCGCAGAAAGTGGACGCCGTCAGCAAGTTTAAGCAGCCACAGTCTATCCGCGAGCTACGAAGCTTTCTGGGCCTATGCTCTTATTTTCGCCGCTTTGTACCTAATTTTGCTGAAAAGGCCCAGCCACTGACTGACTTGCTGCGCAAGGACGTCCCTTTCCACTGGACACCAAATTGTGAGTCAGCGTTTAAGCAACTAAAGTTCGCTCTCACTTCCGGGCCAATACTATGCCACTTCGATCCCTCTGCTTCCACGGAAATCCACACCGATGCCAGTGGAGTTGGTCTCGGCGCGGTGCTTATTCAACGACACAACAATGCTGAACACGTCGTCGCCTATGCAAGCCGGTCCCTGAGCAAGGCAGAGCGTAATTATACGGTTACCGAATTGGAGTGCCTCGCCGTCGTTTTCGCCGTACACAAGTTTCGCCCCTACATCTACGGTCGTCGTTTCTCAGTCATCACCGATCATCACTCTCTTTGCTGGTTGGTGAGCCTACGTGATCCATCTGGTCGACTTGCGCGATGGGCCATACGGTTACAAGAATTTGACTTCACGGTCCGCTACAAGAGCGGTAATCGCCACGCAGACGCTGACTGCCTGTCACGGCTTCCTCTACCAACGACCGAGTGTGAAGCTGATAATTTTGACGATTTTATCACAGCTATTGACTCTCATTTTCCTGACATCGCGGCTTTCCGGACAGCACAGCACGAGGATCATTGCTTAGATCACCTGTTTGCCTCCGCGAATGACCCGGCCAGTTCAAGCTCTTTTGTAGTCCATGACGCCGTCCTTTACAAGAAGAATTATTCTGGCCAAGGCGCCCGTCTGCTTCTGGTAGTTCCACGCGCTCTACGTCCCCAAATTTTTCGGTTCTGCCATGACAACGCAACCAGTGGGCACATGGGCTTCGCCAGAACGTTTCATCGCATCCAGCAAAGGTTTTACTGGCCCAAGATGCGACGCGACACAGAAAAATACGTAGCGGGTTGCGAACAATGTCAACGTCACAAGCGTCCCACGACTACATCACCCGGACCTCTCCATCCCGTACCACCTCCTAGCTCTCCCTTCGAGATTGTTGGTGTCGACCTTCTAGGTCCGTTTCCGCGGTCAGCCAGTGCCAATCGATGGGTCATCGTGTGCGTCGACCACCTGACGCGCTACGCAGAAACTGCGGCTATACCTACTGCAACAGCCTTTCACGTGTCGCAGTTTATGCTTCGGCATATCATTCTCCGTCATGGCCCTCCACGAGTCGTCATTAGCGACCGGGGACGTCAGTTCGTCGCCGACGTCGTTGAAGAGATCCTACGCCTGTCTGCCAGCCAATTCCGCCACGCAACCCCGTATCACCCCCAGACGAATGGCCTCGTAGAGCGGACCAACAGGACGCTAACGAACATGTTGTCAATTTATGTTGATGCCAAGCACAAAAACTGGGACGAAGTACTCCCCTATATCACATACGCCTACAACACCGCGAAACACGAGACAACAGGGTACGCGCCCTTTTTCCTGCTCTACGCCCGCTCCCCTCGCAGTTGCCTCGACACCATTCTGCCTTTTACGTTAGATGTGGAAACATCGGTTGCCGAGTCACTATGCCGCGCTGAAGAAGCCCGTCGCGTCGCACGCCTTCGAACCATTGCATCTCAACAGCGCTCCAAGACCCGGTACGACGCCCACCATCACTCCGTTGCCTACACAAAGGGTGACCTGGTGTGGTTGTGGACACCTGTCCGCAAACGTGGTTTATGCCAAAAGTTTCTGGCCCACTACTCCGGACCATTTGTAGTCATTGACCGTCTCAGTGACGTCACATACGTCATCTCCGGCGTCACAAGCAATGGTCGGCGCTCTAGCAAGACACAGCTGACACACGTCGCGCGCCTCAAGCCATATCACCACCAACCTTCCTATTGACTCGCCCAGTGGGCATCGTCTGCGAACGGGGGAAATGACACACCTCGATGGGCGCATGAAGAGGAAGAGGTAGAAGCGGTCTGGCTCACGAGCAGCTCGGTCGCCGGTTTCTAACTCTGAGCTGTACCGATCTCAACCATTTTCCTGTAAATAAACGCGTTCCTTCGTCACAATATTTTCTTTAATTTCGTTCATGAGGAATCATTTTTATGACCTTTAGTACGCAGAAAATTTCTTACACACGCTGTGACTGTTTTTTGTTCAGTCCCGTCTTAGCTACTTCGCGATTGCCATCATTTACAGATGAAATATCTTTCCGTGTAGCACCACACGTCTCCTAATGTCGTTCGATGTGTCGAATGTCATTAAACTAAAATGACATTAAACTTTCTCGTGTAACAGGGATATTCTATGTTTTCACAGACATCCTTTCGCGATTTTTTTCAACATTTAGTAGTTTCTGTTTGCTTTTCAGAGCAAACATTGCTTACTGCAAGCCTAGTACGACTTCATGCCAGCGAAAAAGTGATTCGCATTCACAGTGCGCCTGCAAAGACTTCCGCCACTTTTGATTGCCGTTGACAGTCAGCCCCTGACGTGCCTTTTGCCAATGTAGGAACGTCTTCCATCGTTACACTGCTACTCCATTACTTGTCGACTGCAGTGAAAGGAGAAGCGTGTGTAACTGAATATACACAGAATCTCGCAAGAGCTGCCCAGAGCCCTACGTGCAATAGTGCCGAGAGAAACGCTTGCCGCTCAACCAAACCACTGTCGCTGTTGCTCGACCTCGAAGCTTTATGACCGCGCCCTGAGATTGGACAGGTCAATCATGCAGTGGATGCAATAAAGACGGCTTGACGTCCTCCAGATGAGTGTTTCGAAAGAGCCCCTAAACGAGTACTCTTCCTAGTTTCTGTCGTACTGTGGTGCCTCAAATAGCGGAAGTAGTGGGGCAGACATAATTGGCCATGCGAATAGTCGTGGACAGAAATGAGACCCCTACAACGCCTTATATCTCCGTGCGAAATTAGTCCATCGTGCAAGACAGAGAGACAACTTGCCATTTCTGAAAGGGTGACCAGCCCATCTACTTTGTGCCATTTCGTATATAGGAAGAAAGAAAGACAAATAATTTATGTTTGTCCTGCGGAATGCAACTAGGTCGCGCACCCGGCTCAGTAGCTGTTTTTTCAAGTATCTGCGACAAAGCGTCTTGCAGACTCCTCGAATGGGAAGATTGTTTTGTAAACGATAAACGAACGCTTATCTCTTATTGTTATGGGTTTCTTTTGACGCAATACGACCATTGAGCAAGCGTTGAGCAAAAGGTTTCGTCCCGGATTTTTTTTTTCTTTTTGCAGAATATTACGCACGTATATTAAATTAATCTCTCCGAAAACTTTACATATGCTTGCTTTCTATGCAGGTAACGCGATGAAGTAGTTAACTTTAGTTGAAATGTCACAAAGTAACCTTTTGTGTTCTTTTTAACTGTTGCAATAGGTACGTATTGAACAAAAAAAAACACTTCGCTGCTGACAAAGGTATTTCATACATTATACATTTGCAACGTGGTCATAATGCGAGGTGCAATTTTGAAAATGTTCTCATATTTAGCGGAAGATGTTTTAGGATGCTGCCACTTCGTTCACGTTTTTCGGTAATCGTACACACACCTGCTGCATATGCCATGAATGTAGTTAACTAGGATGGAATACTGTTGTTTACGCTCTGCCTCTATTTCGAAGTGCGCCAGCCACCATATTTCAAATAACAACAGCTACGAGAACGTTGGGCAGTTATTCAAAAAGATAAATACATCATTAATTAAGAAAACACTAGTATCTACCTCGATATAAAATTACTGAAAGAAAATATTGTTCTAGTTAAGCTTTGGAGCGCCTAAAATTCATCAAAGTATATTATGAGAACCTATGACTCACTAAAGGTGCTGCTTAAATGAAAACCCGAAATGAAGCGTCATCCTGGTTGTCTGGCTCACTCTACCGAGGGTACGTAGATTTGACGCTGACTTGCAACATTAGGTCATGTTTTACGGCGTTTTTTTTTGATAGACTTATTAAAACAATTACTGTCAGGCATGTACGGAAAGCGCAGCACAGTCACAGCGAAAGCTGGAAGAGTGGTTTTCTAGAACCCTATTGCAAATTCTCTCGGGGCTGCTAATACAACTACGCTTGCAAGGTACCAACTGTTCTTTTAGTTCATTCGGTGGCTGATGACGGTGGAGATTTATGGATGAACCCTTCGTAAGCACTCAATGATCCACTAGTTAGGCATTTATATTATGTAAAACGTGGTTGTTACTTCACTCTTCTACCGCGCTCTAATACGTAAGGCGGTTTTTCACCTTTCGTAACGCTTCTGCAGGATTTTTGTGCGCATAAGTTTCGAGAACCAGTATGGCTGTGCACGTTGACTTGTGAAAATTATAGCACTTGCATCACGTACCATAGCTAATACACAAAAAAATCAACTGCATACTGTAGCCCTAACTTACTTAGACACATAAGTTGCTCTCCACCAATTTGTTTTTGTGTTTATTTTCTTTGTTTGCTGTTTACAATAACCATCAGTACTTTTGTATGACTCGTGCGACACACCGAAATATTTAACAGGTGTTCTTGTTCCTTTAACGGCTGCGAAAAACATTCGGAGGTCGAAAGCTTAAATTCATGCCCCGAAACGGGGCATGAGCTCCAGTTTATGTGGCTTTCTGTAACGTCACCGAGATAATTAGAAACTTTTGGTGAATATTAAACACCTTCGTAAGAAGTAACGCATGTCGCAGCATTGTCAGCATGTGTGAGTAGTTTGACATCTGAAGATTGATATCTGAACCCACTATTGGTATGGTTCTGCTGTATCGACAGATATATAATTCTAATGTAAATACACAACAGTGGACTGGCATTGGGTGATGCAATACTTGCGTGCGGGTCTAATAGGAAAATGTGCAGTCTTAAGAATTTTTTTAAATGGGCGAAAAGTGGAAGCCTTGGGCTGGCACATCTGTTCATCAAGTACTTAATAAACAGGTTTTGCTTTTTCTGGGAGACAGGAGTCCTTTCCAGCTAACAGTTTGTCAATAAGAACTAGGTAGGCTGTTGCCGGAGTCTATTGTGAACACTCAACTGATTACAGGATAAGTAGAAGGCAGCATGAGGCAAGTTGGGCACAGCATGGGTAATAGGGTGTCCGTTTTTTGATTATGTTAAACGTGGTGTTTCTTTCCTAATAACGGAGATTTATAAGCAGAAAGGTTTGGTTGAGTGGAAGGCTTGGAAGGCGATGCACCAGCCGCAATTTCCTGAGTCCGAGGCGCGCTGCACACTCGATGCTGCCCTGCCTCGCGCCGGACTACTTCCTCTTCTTTACAATGGCCCCACGGAGAAAAAAGGAGCCATCCTGGCGACTTAGTCCTGGGCAGGCGGCGTTGAACCGTGGTATTGCTTGAGCCTCTGGACGTGTACAACTTCGCGGTTGCGACGTCGCAAGTCTGATGGTGGCGTAAGAGGCTCAATGAGGTAGTTTACTGGCGAAGTTTGTTCGACCATACAATATGGCCCATCGTACTTTGGCAGAAGTTTGGAAGAGAGCCCAGGTGTGCGATGCGGCACTGACAGCCATACAAGAGAACCCGGAAGAAAAATGGGAGTTGAGGTCTGGGCATCATGAATTGCTTTTTGCCCGTTTTGGTCATCGCAGGTAAAGCGACGAGCTAACTGGCGGCATTCTTCTGCGTGTCTGGCGGCGTCCAAGATCGGTAGGCACTCGGACGCGTCTGGTCGATAGGGCAAAATGGTGTCAATGGTGTGGGAGGGGTGACGGCCGTAGAGGAGGTAAAAAGGGGAGAAGCCTGTTGTCGCTTGCGTTGCCGTATTGCATTGTAAAGAAGAGGAAGTACTGCGGCGCAGAGGCAGCAGCATCGAGTGTGCAGCAAAAGGCAGGGGGAGAGCTCTTCGGGCGAGGAATATTGGAGATGGTGTGAAGAAGACCGTGCCGTCGGATATGGCGCTGCATGAAACTTGCACGAACGCAAAAGAGCATGGAGGGATGTAGGTGTCATCGTTAACGACAAGTTTAGCGGCAAACTGGGTGTCGACGGACGCTTGGTCATCCAGTGAGCAAAATTCGACCTCAGCCCTAGCACAGTCGATTACGGCGTTATGACGCGACAAAAAGTCCCATCCCAAAATAATATTATGGGAGCATGATGAAAGAACAACGAACTCTATCGTATACAGAACGTCCTGAATTGTCACGCGGGCTGTACATACTGCGGTCGGTTGAACAGGTTGAGCACTGGCTGTGCGAAGCGATAATCCGGAGAAAGGCGTCGTAACCTTATGAATTGAGCGGCAAAATCCAGCATCTATTACCGAAACAGCTGCACCGGTATCTACAAGAGCGACAGTAGGGATATTTTCGACGAACACATCAATAACATTGGTAGGTGACAAATGAGGACTTGGGCAAATCGAAACTTGCGCAGTTCTTGCCTCAGGAACTGCGTCGTCTAGTTTTCCTCCTCGTTAGGTGCGGGCCGTCGACGCATAGGAGAAGGCGAGCGGCGGCGTGGAGAGGGTGAGCGAAGACGTCCCGGCCGAGGGCGGTGGTCGTCCTGGTAGCGGGCTGGCATTGGAGTGGAGGGACCGTATCGCGCGTTGGAGTCAAGCGGGAAGAAAGGCTCACGGCGGTTTTCATTGGTGATATGCGTCCGGCGGCGGCAATACCTTGCGACGTGTCCGGGGTATCGACAAGTGTAACATATCGGGCGATTATCGAGGGTGCGCCACGGGTTGGCGGTGTTAGTGCTGGTCCAGTGAACTGGAGCTGGGGGATAGCTCGCGCGAGGCTGGAACGGAGGCGCAGGCGCCTTGCGAGTTGGCATGGCTGCAGCCGCGGCGTAGGGGAGAGGAGCAGCCACAAGATTAGGCTCGCGAGCAGCTGGTAAGGCCTCGGCGACCTCTCCTTGAATGACGTCACGTAGAGATGATGGTAAAGTTGTGGTAGCTTCTGGTGTGAAAGGCACCAAGGAAAGCTGTCGTGCAACTTCTTCGCGGACAAATGCTTTTATTTCGGCCATTAGTGACGCGTGGTCATGACCACTGATCGCACTGGACAGCGATGCCAAATCGTGCGCTGGAGGACGTCTTGTCAGCGCTCGCTGCTTCCGCAATTCATCGTAGCTTTGGCAGAGGCTAATTACGTCGTTAACAGTGGTCGGGCTTTTCGCCAAGAGCATTTGAAAAGCGTCGTCGTCAATCCCTTTGAGGATGTGCTTACATTTTTCAGCTTCCGTCATTTCGGCGTTCACGCGTCTGCACAAATCGACGACGTCCTCTATGTAACTTGTAAAGGTTTCACCCGTTTCTTGTGCGCGTGTGCGTAAACGTTGCTCGGCACGAAGTTTTCGGACGGCAGGTCGATCGAAGACTGCTACAATCGACGTTTTAAATTGCGGCCACGTTCGGACGTCTGCCTGGTGGTTTTTAAGCCAAAGGCTGGCTACACCCGTGAGATAGAACGAAACGCGTGTCAACTTGTCCGCGTCCGTCCATCTGTTTAAAGCGCTCACCCGTTCGAAAGTCGAGAGCCACTCTTCAACGTCGTTGTCATCTGTTCCACTGAAGATTGGAGGCTCCCGCTGAGGAACACTGCCTGGACAGGTGGCCGGAAGAGATGGAAGCGTCTGCTGATCGGCGTCCGGCATAGCAGAAGGTAGCCGTCGAGAACGGAGTTCCAGGATGGTAGCGGGAAGGTGTAAGGGACGGTACCCAGCACCTCCACCAATTATAAAGGAGATTTATTAAGCAGAAAGGTTGGTGCTTGGAAGGCTTGGAAGGCGATGCACCAGCCGCAATTTCCGAGCTCGAGCCGCTGCTGCACACTCGATGCTGCTGCCTCTGCGCCGCAGTACTTCCTCTTCTTTACACTTCACTCTTCCACCGCGCTCTAATACGTAAGGCGTTTTTTTACCCTTCGTAACGCTTCTGTAGGGTTTTTGTGCGCATAAGTTTTGAGAACCAGCATGGCTGTACACGTTGACTTGTGAACAGTATAGCACTTGCATCACGTAACATAGCTAATACAAAAAAAAAATCAACTGCATACTGTAGCCCTAACTTACCTGGACACATAAGTTGCTCGCCACCAATTTGTTTTTGTGCTTATTTTCTTTGTTTGCTGTTTACAATAACCATGAGTACTTTTGTATGACTCGTGCGACACACCGAAATATTTAACAGGCGTTCTTGTTCATTTAACGGCTGTGAAAAAACATTCAGGGGTCGAAAGCTTAAATTCATGCCCAGAAACGGGGCATGAACTCCAGTTTATGTGGCTTTCTGTAACGTCACCGAGATAATTAGACACTCTTGGTGAATATTAAACACCTTCGTAAGAAGTAACACATGTCGCAGCATTGTCAGCATGTGTGAGTAGTTTGACATCTGAAGATTGATATCTGAACCCACTAATGATATGGTTCTGCAGTATAAACAGATATATAATTCCAATATAAATGCACAACAGTGGACTGACATTAAGTGCTACAATATTGTGTGCGGGTCTAATTAAGAAATGTGCAGTCTTAAGAGTTTTTTAGACGGGTGAAAAGTGAAGCCTTGGGATAGCGCATCTGTTGATCAAGCACTTAGTAAACAGGTTTCGCTTCTTCTGGGAAACAGAAATCCTTTCCAGCTGACAGTTTGTCAAGAACTATGTAGGCTGTTGCCGGAGTTTATAGTGAACACTCAACTGATTACTAGATAAGTAGAAGGCAGCGTGAAGCAAGTTGGGGCCAGTTTCGGCATTAGTGTGTCTGTTTTTTGGCGGACTACCTGTGCTTTGTTGCAAAGAAAAACTTACGTGACATTGCGCTCCTCATTCCACTGTATAGATTGCTATACACAGCCTGTAAAGGTCAATATGCGCTTAGAAGAGTTAAAAAAAATAGCAGGTAGCTCCAAATACAACAGCGCCCTTTTTTGAAATACACAGCAGAACACTTCCTGAAACAACCTTTCCAGACGAGCGACGTTTTTATATGTCATGGAGATCCGACTGAGTAATCTGCAACGAAATTCAAAAATACCAATCACGTCTTTCTACACTGTTTAGAAAGGGGTATACTTTTGAGATGTTTTACAGCAGACATTCAAAAAAAACTTCCGTTACACCGTCATAAGATCACATATATATCAATAGAGAATTGCGAAGGATTACCATTTCATTTGTTTATGATCACTGCCTTGCACAGCTTATGGCGCTCTCGAACGGCTAGATTTCATTGTGACTCTGACAGGAGACCAGCGAGACAGCAGTTTAAAGAAAGTATATCAAGGTTTGTCGATGTAGTAAGATAATTGAATGTTTGCATTCATGGTTAGTAAGGGTAGGAGTCTCACTTACTATGAGTGAATTTCAAGGCACGATGTCATTTAGCAGTGCATGCGTTGTGTAAGTGCGGAGGCCGACACCGACGCCGTGGCACATAGACCCAAGCAAGAGTTGCTTTGCATCTAAAAGAACTCTTTGCTACAACCGAATGTAAACTATGATTTTTTATGCAGATCAGTACTTTTTGGCACATCAGTATAACATAAGAAAAATAGTCAAAAAACGCGAAAAGGGCACTTATGATCAGAAACCGCAAAACGCTATACAGGAAGAAGAGTGAACAGTGCTGTTCACTCACTTTACTTTTTAGCAACGCAACAGTGTGTCTGTGTCAATATTGCTCAGTTACTAAAACATGATCGCCTGCCACAGTTTGTACTTTTTCAGGGCTGCTTTATCATAAACTCAGTATCATCCGTAAGAGATTACCTAACACAAGTACAACGTGGCCGTATGATCAATAAAATATAGGTAATAATTACGAATCGGCTAAACCACCATCTGTCTGACGGTTGAACTC
Organism: Rhipicephalus microplus; assembly: GCF_013339725.1. Classification (NCBI taxonomy): domain Eukaryota; kingdom Metazoa; phylum Arthropoda; class Arachnida; order Ixodida; family Ixodidae; genus Rhipicephalus; species Rhipicephalus microplus. The sequence continues at coordinate 313,394,357 of NC_051165.1, read as the reverse complement.
TCTGTATAAGGACACAAAGGCAGTTTTAGTCGTTGGGAAGCACCTTGCTATGGACAGCACGACCATTGTTACATGGACTAGCAAACTCTTCTTTTATTTCAGCGAAGTTGTCGCAACCTAATTGCTACGTTGCATAGTCACAACTATCCCTTTACGAACATATTGCCACAAGGCAGTAGTGGGATTGGGGCATAAAGCGGTAGAGGGTCCCTGGCTGAAAGAAAAGACTACGAAGTGGATAGAGACTGGTTCCAGCCCGCCAGTGCGCCAGGCATTGTCATCGCGTGTAATCGTTGTAAATATCTGTAAATATACGTTTTCTTGTAAGATTATTGGTGGAGGTTCGGGGTACGCCTACCTGGCTTTTCCGGCAAACCAACACGGAACTTCGGAGTGGTCGCCACCTTCATTTTCCTGCAATGGCTCAACAGGCCCACCCACAAGAGCAACAGCAGCCGCAGCTGCAGCAGCAGCAGCACCAGCACCAGCAGCACCAGCAGCACCAGCAGCACCAGCACCAGCAGCACCAGCAGCACCAGCACCAGCAGCCTCCTCTGATTCTCCTGCCTCCACGGGACCCCGGAACCTTCTCGGGCACAGGCAAGGACAAGGTGAATGTTGAAGATTGGGTCGCTTTGTACGAGCGCGTGAGCGAATACTATAGGTGGGACCCTACGTTGATGCTGGCCAACGTTGTATTTTACTTGCGGGATACGGCGCTCACCTGGTATGAGACGCATGAGTCGGAGTTGACCAGCTGGGACGTTTGCAAATTGAAGCTTCTCGAGTTATTCAGCAGGCCATTTGGGCGACAGCAGGCCGCGAGGAAAGACCTGGAATGTCGCGTGCAGACATCGACAGAATCATATGTATCCTACATACAGGACGTATTGGGCCTCTGTCGAAAGGTGGACGAGAACATGAGCGAAACTGACAAAATCGCTCACATATTGAAGGGAATTGCCGATGACGCCTTCAATTTGTTGATCGTTAAAGATTGCGCCACCGTCGACGCGGTTGTGAAGGAGTGTCAGCGCTTCGAGCACGCCAAGAACCGTCGCATAACCCGCCAGTTTGCGCGTCTGCCTAATACTGCAGCCACTTCGACCTGTGAAGACAGCCCCAAGTTCACGCAAGCTACATCGTCCGAAAATGTCACCCGAATCGTTCGTCGTGAACTCGAAGCAATGGCTCCTGCAGCCATCGCCTCTGACGGTCCTCAAGACAACGCATCCACCGTCTCCCTCATCCAAGCCGTCGTTCGCCAAGAAATAGCAAATCTCGGCATCACACCTGTTTGCGCCGTTCGCACCACCGAGAGCTCGGCTTCTGTTAACCAGATTCCGGTGTACCCTTCACGCTACCCTTCCCGCTACCGGAACCCTGCTGAATGGAGAACGTCGGATGATAGACCGATCTGCTTTCACTGCTCTCGCGCCGGCCACATTGCACGCTACTGTCGCAATCGTTGGTCATCCAATTCATCTTGGAACACTGGGACATGGCGTCGCTTTGAAGGCAGTTCTCGCCGCTTTTCTACTCCGTACGATCCACAGCCTGCTCCTACTAACGTTCAGGGCCGAAGGTTCAGCCGGTCACCATCACCCCAAGGCCGCCGATCTCTCTCGCCGATGATTTCTCGATCCAGGTCCCCTGCACGACCTGGGCCCTCAACCTCGGGAAACTAGACCATGCAGCTCCCGGAGGTGACGCTGCATTAACGACCCATTCTGCAAATCCTCTGTTGACGATTCCTACACGCCGCAATATTTTGGACCTTTTGGTGGATGACGTTACCGTTACAGCCCTCATAGACACTGGTGCACAAATTTCAGTCATGAGCGCTGCTCTCTGTATTAAACTGCGAAAAGTGATCACGCCTCCTATTAAGTGTGCAGTAATGCTTGCCGATGGGAGCACATCTGCCGTTCTCGGCATGTGTACCTCTCGCGTGTGTATTGCTGGGCGCCAGACCGTCGTATTGTTCACCGTGCTTGAGCAGTGCCCACATGACGTGATTCTTGGCCTCGACTTTCTCTCTGCGCACTCCGCCCTTATCGACTGCTCGACGGGTCTTCTTCAGTTGGAACTGCCTTTTGACGCCGCTGTTGCCCATGACGCTCAAAGTCGCCTTTGTGCCACCGAGTTCCTGCATCTTCCGCCGCAAGCCGCGACTTACGTGCAGCTCGTGTGTGATCCGCCTGTGCGCGATGGTGAATATGTCGTTTCACCTATTACCGACGTTGTGCTAAAGCACTCCATTGCTGTCCCGCACACCGTGGTGAGAGTATGCCACAATCAGACCCATCTGTCTCTTTTGAACTTTGGTTTCTCCACGCATGTGCTGCCTGCTGGTATTAAACTAGGCGTCATGTCGTCGTTGCAAGAGTGTGATATTTCTGAACTGTCGGCTCAGCAACCTACTCCGCACGTCAACTTGCTCACTGCGCCCAACCTGTCAAGCATTGACATTGCCAAAATGATAGCGCCAGATCTTTCGCCCTCCGAAGCACAAGACCTCCACCGTCTGTTGACATCCTATGCGGACATATTCGATCTTGACAACCGCCCTTTAGGCCAGACATCAGTTGTGACCCATCACATCAACACCGGCGATGCCAACCCAATTCATCGCCGCCCTTACCGCGTCTCCGCTGCCGAACGCTCTGTCATCCAGAAAGAGGTCGAGAAAATGCTCGCCAAAGGCGTCGTCGAACACTCATCTAGTCCGTGGGCATCCCCGGTCGTGCTTGTCAAGAAGAAGGACAACACATGGCGGTTTTGCGTCGACTATAGACATCTCAACAAGGTCACTAAGAAGGACGTTTACCCTTTACCAAGAATAGATGACGCCCTTGACTGCCTTCATGGCGCAAAGTTTTTCTCGTCCATTGACCTTCGATCTGGTTATTGGCAGATCGCTGTTGACCCACGGGACCGAGAAAAAACAGCATTTGTAACCCCCGATGGGTTATACCAATTTAAAGTAATGCCGTTTGGGCTTTGTAATGCGCCGGCCACCTTTGAGCGCATGATGGACTCCCTTCTGCGCGGCTTCAAATGGTCCACTTGCTTATGCTACTTAGATGATATAATTGTTTTTTCACCGACGTTCGCAAGCCATCTAGAGCGACTGTCCAGTATTCTCCAAGTATTTCGCAACGCTGGTCTCCAGCTGAACTCCTCCAAATGCCGTTTCGGCCGTCGCGAAATAACTGTACTTGGTCACCTCGTTAACGCATCTGGGGTACAGCCCGATCCGGACAAAATTCGCGCATTGACTCAATTTCCCGTGCCCTCTTCTCATAAGGATGTCCGGAGCTTCCTTGGTTTGTGCTCCTATTTCCGCCGCTTCATCCGAAATTTCGCCGATATTGCGCGGCCTCTCACCGAGCTTCTTAAAAAAGACGTCCCATTTACTTGGAATTCGCCTCAGAGTGCTGCATTTTCGGCGCTCATTGCAGCCCTCACGACTACGCCAATATTAGCCCACTTCGATCAGACTGCCCCGACAGAAGTTCGTACGGACGCGAGTGGCCACGGAATTGGTGCTGTTTTAGCTCAGCGTCAGCATGGACGTGACTGTGTCATCGCCTACGCCAGCCGCCTTTTATCCCCTGCCGAGAGGAACTATTCCATCACCGAAAGAGAGTGTCTTGCTCTTGTTTGGGCTGTCGCTAAATTTCGCCCGTACCTCTTCGGCCGCAGTTTTACTGTTGTAACTGATCATCATGCACTCTGCTGGCTTTCCTCGCTAAAGGATCCCACGGGACGTCTCGGTCGTTGGTCTCTACGCCTCCAAGAATACACCTTCTCGGTCGTGCTATAAATCTGGTCACCTCCATCAAGACGCCGACTGCCTGTCACGGTATCCAGTGGATCCACCAGACGCCACAGAGAGAGCTACGGAGGCTTGCGTCTTATCAATATCAGACTTTCTTGATATCGCTTCTGAGCAACGCCGCGACCCGGATTTACTTCCCATCATAGAAAGCCTGAGTTCCGCTACTCCACCCACTTCTCTGAACTTGTATTTCCTTCATGAAGGAGTTCTCTACCGCCACAACATGCGCCCTAATGGTCCTGACCGCCTTCTCGTCGTGCCTTCCCATTTGCGTGTAGATGTTCTCCGACAGCTTCACGATGAACCTGCCGCTGGTCACCTGGGAGTCACCCGCACTTATGATCGCGTCCGGCGCCGTTTTTTCTGGCCACGCCTATATCGCTCTGTGCAAAAGTATGTCGCCAGCTGCGACCTTTGTCAACGTCGAAAACGACCAACATCGCTTCCAGCTGGCCTTCTTAACCCTATTGAGATCCCTGCTGAACCATTCTACCGCGTAGGGCTCGACCTTCTCGGGCCATTTCCCACTTCTGCATCCGGGAACAAATGGGTTGCCGTGGCGACCGACTACGCGACACGTTACGCGATCACCCGCGCTCTTCCAACCAGCTGCGCTACCGATGTCGCCGACTTTCTGCTACATGACATCATATTGCATCACGGCGCTCCTCGACAGCTCGTTACTGATCAAGGCCGATACTTTTTATCTCGCGTCGTCCAGGATATCGTACGTTCCTGTTCCACGAACCACAAGTTCACAACGGCATACCATCCACAAACTAATGGACTTACAGAGCGCCTGAATCGCACTATCACGGACATGTTGTCAATGTATGTTTCTCCAGACCACCGTGACTGGGACGCAACGTTACCCTACGTCACCTTCGCTTACAACTCCTCCAGACATGACACCGCAGGCTATTCCCCGTTCTACCTTCTTTATGGACGGGAACCCTCTCTGCCTCTTGATACACTCCTTCCCGCTGGTTCAAGCTCCCCTGTCACATACGTCCGCGATGCCATAGAGCGAGCCGACGCAGCACGACAGATTGCCCGAGAACGACTCATGCTTTCTCAAGCCTCTCAGAAAGATCGATACGATCGTCACCACCGCGAAGTTTCGTATGCACCAGGTTCTCTCGTACTCTTGTGGACCCCATGTCGTCACATCGGCCTCTCAGAAAAACTTTTATTTCGCTATGACGGACCATACAAAGTCCTTCGCAAGATCACCAACCTCACCTACGAGATACAGCGAGTCGTCGACGAAGCGCACTCAATGCCACCACCATCCACTGTTGTGCACGTCGTCAGACTGAAGCCTTATGTGTCACCCAACACTCCCCTTTCGTGACAAGCGCCGGGTCGGCGCTTTAACGCCGCGGGGTAGTGCCACAAGGCAGTAGTGGGATTGGGGCATAAAGCGGTAGAGGGTCCCTGGCTGAAAGAAAAGACTACGAAGTGGATAGAGACTGGTTCCAGCCCGCCAGTGCGCCAGGCATTGTCATCGCGTGTAATCGTTGTAAATATCTGTAAATATACGTTTTCTTGTAAGAATATCATCATAACTTTATCTAGTTTAAAACATTGACCCATACAATGTTGAATTGCCGATTCCATATATATATATATATATATATATATATATATATATATATATATATATATATATATATATATATATATATATATATATATATATATATATATATATATATATATATATATATATATATATATATATATATATATATATATATATATATATATATATATATATATATATATATATATATATATATATATATATATATATATATATATATATATATATATATATATATATATATATATATATATATATATATATATATATATATATATATATATATATATATATATATATATATATATATATATATATATATATATATATATATATATATATATATATATATATATATATATATATATATATATATATATATATATATATATATATATATATATATATATATATATATATATATATATATATATATATATATATATATATATATATATATATATATATATATATATATATATATATATATATATATATATATATATATATATATATATATATATATATATATATATATATATATATATATATATATATATATATATATATATATATATATATATATATATATATATATATATATATATATATATATATATATATATATATATATATATATATATATATATATATATATATATATATATATATATATATATATATATATATATATATATATATATATATATATATATATATATATATATATATATATATATATATATATATATATATATATATATATATATATATATATATATATATATATATATATATATATATATATATATATATATATATATATATATATATATATATATATATATATATATATATATATATATATATATATATATATATATATATATATATATATATATATATATATATATATATATATATATATATATATATATATATATATATATATATATATATATATATATATATATATATATATATATATATATATATATATATATATATATATGAAGTTAGCACCTTCAACATTCATTGACCACTGTGCCTAACACACTTACATTAGGATTGATTGTTTTTTATTTGGCAGAGTTCACTGTTGCAAAGTTACTGCGCAATACCCACGCTTATAGGTTACAGCATCTCTGCCAAAATTTCCTGAGCTCAGTTATCATTGATTAATTACAGGTCATACCTTAGTCGATTAGCACCATCAGATGAAGCAGAGAAGTGAAAGGCCTTAGAAAAATTTCCCTCAACAAATATACCTCGTAAAAAGAAGCAAGAAAGGCGCTCGCTTCCCGTATGGCGATGACCACGTAATCTGAAATCAATTATGGCTATACCCAGTGTGGGCACTCACCGCCGCTTTCACGTTGATCACGCTGTTTCAGCTGACGCCATCTATGTGTGTGCGTTTCTCTTGGATTCATTAGCGAGCCTCTTTTTTTTTCAAACACAACGATTAGGAAAGAGAACGGAAATTGTATATAGCTTCCTTATACGGAGCTGAGGTCATAGTATGGAGAATGATTCATCCATCCACTCTATATTCCTAAGTACCTGTCCTGATTTAACGAGTTGGTAATTATTTCTTTTCGCACTCGATTTTTCAGACTAACGAGGTCAGCGCTTTGTTTTAGTGCGTTCTATTCTAGATAGCCCCATTTGCTACGGGCAGTGCTAATAAGGCTCTCTTGTAAAGTAGAAGGCGAGAGGTGAACGTAATTAGGATAACAAGTTTTACCGCTGTGCTCTGGTGTGTTTTGTTTTCCAGTTTTTTTGTTTAATTTTGCGCTTGTTCTGATAGGTGGCCCAATCAGGACTTGAACAGACTGCGCGATTATTTTACAGGTTCAGTCGGGTACCGTAACGATGGCAATTTTCACAAGACAATATACAAAATATTACCTAGTTTTGCAGAAATATTGGTGTTGGCCTTGACGACGGCATTCTTGGCTGTAAGAGAAAAAATATCATGTTGTTCATAACTGAAAAATTGGAGAAGATGCAAATAAAATAAAAACATTCGTGTTCGAGTGAGAATCAAACAGAAGCCATCTGCGTAGTAAGTAGGTGTTCTACCATGGAGATGCGCTATTTATTGACACTGCTTTGAAAGAGAAAAAATCACCACATGAATTTCCCGTAGTGAAAATAGTCTCCTTATCATATGTAATGTTGCGGGGCAGAAGCGTAGGATCGTGCCGGGTGTCAGAACAGGTGAAGTGGGTAATGAATGGGTGTTTTGAAGGCCTACCCTAAACAAAGCACTCAGACATACTTACTCGTAGTCCTCATCAAGAAAAGCGTCAACCAACGGAACAGCTGCGTATAGCTTCACGTGGTGCCTTACGGACGCGTACTGGGCCTTCCGCTGGTTCGCAAAATACTTAGAGCGAAGTGGGCACTTAACGATTTTTCAAACGACCTAATGTTAGGCGCAAAGTCATTCGTTTTCTAGCGGCACGGTCGAGGCATTCAATGGGAACCAACGACAGATGCGCATGGGGCTCAATTAAGCTATCGCGTATCACTTTTGGACGCTAATTTCAAGCGTACCCGAAATGGTAAAATTGCTGCAGTTTTTATTGTTTTCCTCAAATTTTATATTTTACTTCGTAAAATAGACGATTTATAACCAACTAATGACGCATTGTTTCTAAGATAACCTTGTTTGGAGAAATTAGTGAGTAAAGCAATTAAGTTTCAACAATGCTAGCATACTTTTGGTCAACTTATAACGTGTACTATTCCACTTGCCCAGGCACCTATCACTCGCTCCGGCTTTCTAAAGGTGGGCCAAGCAAGTCGACACAATGGCTTGCTATACTTAAACATTCCTCCTGTTACAATAGCAAGCAAATAAATTGCTAAAAGCTATTGTCATTGGTTATGTTTCTAATCTAAAAGGGCTACATATGTTCGTTCATTCTTACGTTTTTGAGCCTGAATATATTTAGTACACACTGCCTTAGGGTACTTAAAAAAGAACACATACAGGGCATACTTTCGAAATATGAAAGAATATTAAAAAAAAGCTTGTTTTGATCTTGTAAGGTACTGTTGCCTGGTACATCATGCTTTCAAAATTTCCCAATAGGTGGCAGTGATAATAAATAAATTTAGCTCCCCTTTATTTATTTAGTGAATGACTATTCTAGGCTTCCCATTATAAAAATGGAGGCAGCGATACTTTTTTGGTGCTACGACTGAGCCTCTAGAGAACCTTGCCGCGTTCCTAGTGCGTTTGCCACCTGCAATTGACCTGCTTCCTGAACTCGCCTTCACTAGACTATGTAAAGACCTTCCTCATCTCCTTCCCCTTTCTCATCCTCACATCTGTTTTCCGCCATTTGCTATACTATACAACCTACACATGCTTGGGCAATGTACGCTTTCTTTTTCTCCTAACATTCACTTCAATTTCCAGCCCCCTTGCATAATACACATGACTGTGCTATTCTTTACTCTCTTCGCAAGCTTTTTTACATCCTCCTTGTCGTCGTGTCCTTTTACCACACCAATACTCTACATAGATATACTATTCTTTGCGCTTTTTATGGTCTCTTTTCCATCCTCCACACCTTGCCTTCTTTTTCCACTCTTTGCTTTGATATAACATACATACCGTCTACTACGCTTCTACTTCACTTTGCAGATCTGGGTCGAACTTTGTGTTGTTGTCCTATGCAGTTCTACATCAAGCTTCACCGGCGCAGCTCCTTAAGAGAATATCGTATATTTGCATAGGACTCACAGCTAGTAACACAGCGAATGAACAATAATTGGTACTGCCTGATAAGTGAAAATCAGAAATGGTCTTCCACAAACGTTTGTCATATTTTACTTCCAGTTAGAAAAATAAAATTGGTTGTACCCTTCAGAAATGAAGACTTACAGTCTAGTATGCTTTAAAAGCATTCATCATGTGCCAATTTGGCCTGTGCATCTGTATAAAAGTACGCAGCATCTGAAGAGATATGTGGGCTTTATATTTTTTTTCATTTTCCCAATTTTTAAAAAAAAACTTTTTTTCAGTGCTGTCACCAGCCTAATTTATCTTTTGTAGTGTACAGAGACAACCAAGTCGACTATGTGAGTTTACCCTTCCCTCTTGTCGTGAAGAAACAGGCGTTCGATATATTGACAGATCGAATAATGTCGCGTTATTGATCAGAAACATTTCTTTAATTTCTCTCCGTCTGCGAACGTCCCTGGCTAAGAAAGGCAAGTGGCAAGTGCGACTTGTCGTAAGTAGTCGTTGCACATCGGCATCCAGCTCTCACAAAAATTGATCTGAGAAAAGACACTAAAACTGCTGAAATGCACGAAGTTCATCCCCTAGATAGCGTACAGCCTGAGACAATTGTCGTGAAAACTAAACTTGGCAACACAGAAAAGTAGATAAATAGTGCCTTGAGTGAGCCACTATAATGAGAAAGCTATCCACGTGTGCATAAGTGCATACGCAGAAAAAATGACAAACTTCTCTTGTTACAAGACTTAGAGAGCTCAAACAATGACAACGGAACAATACCCAATACTATTTCGCTCTTGATCAGCGTACTTGCAGTAAAACAGCGCCTGCCAACGATCCTCAAGAACCTTCATGTTCTTTGCAAGTGCCCACTGCGTTTTTTTTTTTTAGGAAAAAACACTCTCAAGTGTCGCAATCGTCTTTTCGTACTCTTTAGTATTTTTTGTTCCTTCTCTACAGCTCAAGATGCGTAAGGGTCGGCTGAATTTCAATAGACTCTTTCGGTGATATTTACCTAAGCAGTTTGTGTTCACGTACGGAACCTGGCTATACAAGTGAACAAAAGATGTGTGTCATCGCACATCTAGTTTTCCAGCAATTTTCTTGGTCTTACCGTGTCGATAAAACGACTGCATCAGATGACTGAGCATTCTGTGCCCCAGTGCTTCTTTTCCACGACGACAGTTTCCATTCAGTGGCGTTGCATAGAAAGAAACATTCAGTTCTTCTCAGGTGAGCCAGAACCACAAATCCAGACGGTAGATTTACCATAGTTATCCAAAAAAATATATACAGCTATGGAATAATCTAGGGCGTCTAAATGGTAGTTCCATTATCTACTGGTGGGGTTTGCGGATAGAATCCAAACTTAGACTATGATGGCTGCAGAAGTTTTCTGTTGCAGCCAACCAAAAGTTATGAAAGACATGATAGAGGGTAAAGGCAGGCACGTAATCAAGAAGAAAATAACTCGTACGTTACCTTGCACTGAGGAGATGATGAGGGAGTGTAAAAAAATAGAGTAATCTGCTTTATCGAAACTCACATCATTCTGCCGGCATATACATGGCATTTGCATGCCAATCTGTAATCTAAACGGAAAAGAAGATGCCGCAGGAGGAGGTTGGTTCGAAATGAAATAAAAATATAGGTCATACGTGTAGGTGAGGTGAGGAAAGGTAAAGGTCAGATTTTTATGTAGAGCGATGTTGAACTTATGAATTAAGCCATCGCTGTCGTGAAACATAAAAAGAAGTTTTATAACTTCACGCTGCTTTGGAACACAATGCATATTGCTAAGTATTTCTCCGAGACCTATTCGTACTTAGGTATAGTTGAGAACATATTACAAAGAAGACACCTATTTTCTCCTCTGTATGCAGATCTTTCTCATAAAACATGTTTTACTATTTCCTACTCGCCAAAGCTTTAACGACGTAGGTTATTGGTCTAACCAAGGGTTTACAAGTCGCCATCGGTGAATTCGGCGTTGAGGCGGAGTCCATTTTCTTATATTAGTTCGGGGTCCATTGAGTAATGAAAGTGCTTTTGATTTAAAGGGTTCTAATGGGAATACATTTGCATGAAGATGTAGATCAAGTGCACTTTTGGCACCGGTGGAGCTTCTGTTTTAGTGAAATTGTGTTCGACAAATTTACCTTAAATCAATAGGAAGCCAGGTCCGCTCTTGTATTTCCCTCTATTCCACCAGTGTACCGGAATTCACTGAGATTTGACAGCAGGCTCGACTAACGGAACGGCACACGTCAGGAGCATCAGCCACTATAGACTTGTCTTAACAAAGTGGTTGCTGCATTGTTGACAGAGACAAGTTGACTTTTGGAAACGTTGACTAAATCAACGATACCTAGGGATTTTTTCATCGCTGGACAAGAAACAGGCAAGACTGGTGCTCAACAAAATGTCTGTAAAATATTTTTCACGCACGGAAGTATCAAGCAGCTTCCCATTTACGAGTACCCGTTTTTCAGATACCCAAATTCTCTATGGTCTTGAAGAACAATGAGCTCGTAAAAAGCCCCCGACAACAATTGAACACTCAAGGAAACTTGAAAACGGCACGTATTTTTTGTGAAAGTTTCCTTGCATTTATATTCTTTCTTTGATTTCACATTCGTGGCTGAAACAAATATAACACTTCCGCGTAACCATCAGCCACCCTGTGTTAGTCGCAGTTTGTTCGCTCAAGATACTCAGGAATTTTACACCTCCGGACCTCCCACTGGAGCCATAGCCCACTTGACATATAGGTGTTTCTTCAAAAACTCGGGGGGGGGGGGGGGGCGTTCATGCATAAGTAAGCCCGGCACCATACAGTTTCACAGTAACCACTGCAGCGATTCCGTAGAAATCACTGAGTTACATTGCCATGAGTAGCAAAAAAAATTTTAGGTTTTCAAGTGCTTTTGCTGAGTACCCACTATGCCGTAATAATAATTTTGGTGAAGTATGACGGAATTCACTATGTTATCCCTCGTCATTCTTCGGAAGAAGCGTAGTATCCGCCACTAACCTGCTACGAATTTAGCACTAATTTTTATGCAGTGGCTGACGACGATGAAGAATTCTGCTGTAAGTGGGTAGGCGCCACATTCAATAGGTGATGAAGAACAAGCTTTTGTAAAGAGTTGGAGTATTGAACGGCTCGTACGTTACACAATTCGCGTTGTGTGTTGCCTGGTGGGTCTTTTGATGTTCTAAAACGCAGTGTTAGTCATATTAGTGCGATTCCTTTCGTGACATCAAGCCTCCTTAAAGCGAGTTTGTAAATGAGTTCTAAATACCAGCGTGGCTCAGTAGTAGAGTATGGGCTGGCAAGCAGTGGACCCAGGTTAAAATGTAATTGTGTCTTTGGTGTTCTTTATTTACTGAGTTTTTTTTTCTTTTGCGTGATAGTGGTTATAGACACTGGTGACGGTGGCGGCAGGACAATTATGGCGCCGCACGTGACCCGTGTTTTGGTCTCATGCTAGCTTTCGCTGTAAAAAAAGAAACAACAGGAAGGAAAAATGGAGGCTTGCCAAGAAAAAAGTCTTAAGAGAGCTTGTGTCGAGCTGACGTTTCGGCAAGCGCACTTCTCTCTCTCAAGGCTAGCACTTTTGTATTCAGTTCTTCGCTATAGCCATGAGGAAAATGAGTCCACTTGTCGGAACGTCGGTTCGACAAAGCCCCGCTTACGTATTTTTTCACCCAGGGAAAATGAAGTGGCTCACACTGCACCAAGCGAAAGTGCCAAACGGCCCTCCCCACAAGAGATCAGAAGCATGTCTCACGAAACACCAGCGAAAGATCCAGAATCTCCACCATAAACACATCACGCTGTTGAAGTTTTGATGAAGGTCACGTACTTGCCGACGAGAGACACTCACTAGGGACGAAGCGACATGTTACATGTGACACCGTAAGAATGTCTTCAATAGGTGGCATTATACTGTACTGTATCTAACGGACATGATACAGCTACGTACTGTCGGCGTGTAAGACACTCGCACACCTTCTACTGCGGCGGAACGCAGTCTTAACAACTCTATACAGTCAACAGTGGCAGACGCAGATGGTCTCATTTAGGCGTGTAATGCATCGATCTCCAAGATGGACCTGTTCGACCAGCGTCAACTTGTCGCACGGGCCTGCCAGGGTCTCAAGGCCACATTGTTCCAGGAATGACGTACCATTTATCTTTAGCAGCTAACACTATGCTACTATATACCTCTTCCTCATCATCGGCTATTACATCAAATCGGCCTCACGAAATACAGCCCACGTTTGCGCTTTAGTTTTGACTGAAGTTTTGGCTTTGTTGAAGGTACAGGTTACACCATTTTGTTGAACAAGTTTATACCTTCAAGCTTGATTGAACTTTACGTTCGTTCCACTACTTCCCTTAACGCCATTGCTCAGGGCATTTGTGTATGAGTTCTAGCTCAAGTACAATAAAGGAACTTCGCGCTAGTGGTGCCAAGCGTCAGAGAAGCGTATAGCTGGGTAGTCTGCTTTTTTCATGATTCTTTGTTTATTTCCATTTACTTTTTTCTTCCTTCCTTTTTTCCCTCTATTTTGTCTCCTTTTTATTGATCATCTCTTTTTTCTCGTTGCCTATCTGTCTCGCTCTCGATCTTATTTCTTTCTCTCTTTTATGCTTCCTTTCTTGTTTCTTCTTACCTGCCCATGTTTTCGTGCTTTCTTCCCCTCTTTTTTCTCTATTTTTCGACTAATTTATTGCTCTTTTTCGCTGTGCTGGTTGTCTCAACCACAGGAGGTATTGCATCCCACGCCAGACAAATCGACGTGCGTGTTCCCGAAGCACAAGATGAAGAAGTGGATGGAGAGAGCTTGTGCTGGTTCACGATGGTGACACACGATTGTCTAGAATGGTCTAGACTACACTCCCCTCAGATTAGGTTCGTCCAAGCGCTGCTAGAGCCTCTCAATGTAAATATTTATCAGATTGCCATAACGAAGATGCCCAATTCAAACTTGAAATTAAATTTGATGATATTTTGCCCTCGAATGCAAAACGACTACCCCTTCGATATTTAAATAATCGATTACAAAATTACTTGACTCATCTGTCCATAAACAACATTATTGCGACGGATTCATCCGTATTGAACGAAAAGGCTGGAGTAGGCATCTTCTGTACTTCTCTCGACTGGTCTTTTTCAGTCCGATTACCAGATTACACGCCTATATTCATCGCAGAATTATTTGCTATAATTCTAGTGCTTCGTAAACTTCCTGCAAGCGAATCAGAAGCGGTCATACTTGCCGATTCTCTCTCGGTATGCACTGCACTATCTACAGCAAAAAATTTGTCATTATTGAGTATGATTAGCAGTTTATTACCAGCAAACCTAAAAACATTTCACTTGCTGTGGATACCTGGCCACTGCGGGATTTATCCAAATGAGATGGCAGACACGTTAGCCAAAGCATCTTTAAGTGGACCACTTTTACCTATTTTACCCGATTTTGCCTACGTAACAGCACTCAGATATAGAAATGCTTGTTTGTACAGGGAAATAGAAAAAATTATCATCGTATAAAGTCAGAGACTTCGTACATCTAAGATTTTGCTGGAACAAACAGTGGTGTGTACTTCGGCAGTTGGAAATTACAATCACCAGCTTACGATGTGGAATTCCGCATCTGAATTACTACCTACATAAAGCTGGACTGACAGCATCTCCGTTGTGTCTGTTTGCAAGGAATCAGAATCAATAGATTATTTCTTTTTATCCTGTCAACGATATTCTTATCAAAGGAAAAGATACTTGGTCGAACCAATTGAGATGCTAGGTTTAAAAATAAACGTGGAAGTAATTTTATCCTTCGGCGGAATTACATTAGGTTATAGCCACAGGGAGGTTTTTTCTGCCGTGTGTGAGTACATAATGGCAACAAAAAGATTATCTTGTTAGTCTATTGTTATTATTTACGGCTACGAGCCTACCTGAATGCCTGACTTAGCACACTTGATGATCCTGCCACCCAGTTCTTGGCCGATCCTCCTTCGTGGACAAGTGCCAGCAAATCTGAAGGTTCATCATCATCATCATCAACAACAACAAGATTGTCGGCTCTGCATGGCATAATTAAAAGCTTAGCAGCTCCGCAATGAAGTATGAATAAGACATTTAGGGCGAAAGCAATGAGGAAGATTCTTCCCTCGCACGCCCAAACTTCGACAAATCTCAACCTATGTAATCTACAGTCCAGACCCAATACTAAAGACAAAGATTCGTAATTGCACAAATCAAAGACATTTGGTTCAATTTTCATTTCAATTTTATTTACTTTTCATTCATATGGTATTTTTCAACGAAGGACCATTGGATGAGTAGCCAGAGGCTAGTGTAGGCCCATGATCAATATAATATAGCAGCAACAAAATCATGTGCATATCTGATTATCAAGTAGAAAAGCTTAACGGGGAGAGAAAATGCATAAAATCAATATCAAACAAAAGAAAAGAGTGCAATATACAATAACTCCGAAAAGAGAAAAAAATAATTTAGCACAATACGAGATACTTCTGAAGTAAATTAGGGAAATCACATAATTTTTGATAGGTACAATTTTTTCAAGCCGGCGTGAAATGATTAACCATTTTTACTTCACGGGGTACTGCGTTCACGATTTCGATGCCATGAAACTCGAGCAGTCATTGGCCATACGTGTTTGGAGTAACTGGCCGGTTGAAATTAATATTTTTGCATCTTTTATGTTGAGATTAGGTGTAGTGAATAAACTTGATGATAACGAGTGAATCCCATGTAAAATATTATTTATCAGAATAGCCACTTTCATTTTGCATGTCATGGAGAAAGGTAGTATACCGATTTGATTGTAGGAGAGCTAGGTATCATCGTGTGGTCGTGTGCATGCCATAATGCGCGAGACCCTTTTCTCTAAGCGAATGATAGAATATAAGTGCGTTTTATATGTACCAGACCATGATTCGGAACAGCATATCTTGTGACAGTGAAATATCTAAAAGAAAACATTTTGAAGTATGCTAAGATTAGGACGTTCTCTGAATTTCATTAGCAAAAAGCAACGGAAGCTAATTTGGTGCACATATTAGATATGTATGGTCTCCCATTCAAGTTGCAGTTGTTATGCCAGCGAGTCCTCGTCAAACGTCCGTGCCTCGGAAAAAGGCAATCTGGGTCAAGGCCAGCCCGCAGTCCGCCTGGCGCGATCAACTCGACGGAGTGAACACGCGCGGCGCCTCCCTGGCCCACGTGCATTGAGTCAGCTGCGCGCGTGACAGCGAGCCGGCGTCCGCGTGTCTGGTGGTCTGACGCATGGCGCGGCGACCCCCATTGGCGGAATCTGCCCTGACGACCAGCGGCGCTTCTGATTGGACATTTTGGTTGGACCCGGTGTAAATAAAAGAAGCCCTGCGGCGCGTCGCGATCGGAGGTCCTACGAGAGAGGAGTCCCCGTGTCGGAGAGCCGACATGTGTGTGAGTCAGCGGTCTTAGGCGAAAGGCTGACCTATGTGTTAGAGAGGAGAGCTCGGCTCTTCGAGTCTCTGTCGGCCCCAGTGCCGAAATTGTAACGCCTCTGTATATATGCTGTACATAAACCTTGTTTAACTCACCGTCGTCTCGTCCGCTCGTCTTATCAGCTCTGCGCAGAAGCAGTCGCGAGCTGAGAAACATACGCTACCAAACGGCTGGTTACCTTCCCGGCGGAGTTGAAAGCAGTGGCGCCTTCGAGGCCGTGTTGGCGTCGCCGTCGTTCGCAACAGTGGTGGCAGCGGTGGGATCGGTCCGTCTTGCGCAACAGTGGTTGGCAGCTGCGGGATCGACCGGCGTCAGCGACATCGATGCGGTGAGTGCCTGATGTTTTCCCCTCAGTTCACCAGACTACTCTAGCTCAGGTTGTAGTAGTTTAGAGAAGGGCGGTGTGAAGCATTGAAGGGAGCTTTGATCGTTTCAAGCCAAGTCGAAGCGCTTTGAAACCAAAGTTAATGCGGAGGGGGTAAACACGGGAGTGTGGAAAATTGCTTGCGCGTCTTGCTAGTTGACTTATAGTGGGTACGGCAAGTAAATTGTTAACAGGGGCAAACAGCAAGAGGCTAGTGTGAACGATGGAGAACCTTAAAGTGAAGGAACTCATCGAAATTTGTGAGGAACTCGGCATTACTTTGGGCCGTGCGAAACGAAAGCAAGCGATCCTTGAGATCATGAAGGATGAGGGAGTGTCGGCGGAGGAAGTCGATGAGGCCTGGGCAGATATCAAAGCACGCCGCGAGGAGGCTGAAAGGCGAGAAGCTCGTGAAGAAGCTGAAAGGCGCGAAGCTCGCGAAGAAGCTGAAAGGCGCGAAGCTCGCGAACGTGAAGAAGTTGAAAGGCGCGAACGTCGCGAGCGTGAGGAGGCCGAAAGACAGGAGCGCCTCGAGATGAAACGACTAGAATTGGCAATCCTACAGTGTTCGCAGGCGCCTAGCGTAGCTTCTCCAACGGTTCAGGTCAGCGGTTTTAGAATTCGGGACCAACTGCCACCGTTCGTAGTAGGCGAGGACATGGCGAAGTATCTCGTCAAGTTTGAACACGTCTGTGAGCGAAACGCTTTGGAGCGGTCTCTTTGGGCGCAGAACCTGTTAGCTCTTCTTCCCGGCGAAGTGTCCGACGCATTAACTTGCTTGTCTAGGGAAGCGTTTGAGAGCTATGACGAGGTTAAGGAAGTGCTCTTGAGACGTTATAAGTTGTCACCCGAGGCTTTCAGGCAAAGGTTCCGGTATGCTGAAAAGGGGAATGAGTCACACGTTGACTTCGCGTTTCGTCTTAAAGCCGATTTGATTGAATGGCTCAAGGGCGAAGGTGTTTATGACGACCGCGATAAAGTGGTGGAATGCGTTGCATTGGAGCAATTCTACCGCTGCATCGAGGAGGATGTCAAACTTTGGCTGCAGGACAGACTTGGGGACGTACAGTTAAACAAGGCAGCTGAGTTAGCTGAGGAGTATTATACTCGCCGAAAGTTGCATAGCAGGGCAGCGCGCGTTGAAAAGGATGAAAGGAAAGAGGGCTTTTCAAGGAAACCTGATCAACGGAAACCCGCTCCGCACCGTAATTTCAAGAAGGACCCGTCTCTTACGAAGGACAGTGTAGGGGAAGGGCAAACAGAAGCGGAGAAATCGAGTGAGGTTTCTACCACACAGGCATTTGAATCGGAAAACAAACGAAAGCCGCTAATCTGCTACAACTGCAAAAAGGAAGGACACATCGCGAGAAACTGTCAGGAAAAGTTTGCCTTCGCAACGATCCGAGAATCAGAAAAAAACATGCGGTTGTTGGAGCCGTATCTCCAAGAAATTAGGGTGAATGAGAAAACGTGCCGAGCACTTAGAGACTCAGCGGCAACCATGGACGTTGTCCATCCTTCATTGGTGTCTCCGGATGACTTTACAGGAGAATGCGCGTGGATCAGGCAAGTCGCCGAGGAGCAGAGTGTTCGCTTACCAATCGCAACGGTTGTCATTGAAGGCCCGTTCGATGAGCTTCGCACCGAAGCGGCTGTGTCTGCCGCGCTAAATGATCGTTTTCCTTATCTTTTCTCCAACAACTCGGAGCAGCTTCTCAAAGAGCAGGGCAAATCGTTCTTCCCCAACTCAGCGTGCATGGCTCTCACGCGATCGCAAGCGCAGAAGCTATCGCGGCAGCTTGATCTGGTTCCAGGCGGTGAACTCTCAAGTGACCTTGTCGGCGGGTCGACGGAACCCCAGAAAGGAAAGTTTCCGCATGAGTCATGTGAGCAGTCACGCGAGCGGCCCGTCGTCGAACCGATCGGCGCAGTTTCCGTAGAAAGGGGAGACGACATGGCGCCATTGAGTCAGAGCGAGAGGGTTGCAACGCTCTCGCCGGTAGCGGAAAGTTGGAGCGAGCTGCCGAGAGTTGATCGAGAGACGCTCATTCGAGAGCAGAGTGAGGATCTCTCGATTGAAGCGCTAGTGGAAAGCCAGATTGAAGCGCTAGTGGAAAGCCAGGTTGAAACGCTAGTGGAAAGCCAGATTGAAGCGCGAGTGGAAAGCCAGAAAAACGCGGCAAAAGTGCTGTCGAAGGAGCACTACGAGAAATCGGGGAAGAAGCGCGCTTTTGAATTTGATAATCAGGTAATGCGGCTGCAGCCATCCAAAAGGAACAAGCTTGAGGTTGATTGGGAAGGGCCCGCCAAAGTATTATCGAAGCCTTGCGATACAACTTATGAGGTGCAAGTAGGAAGGCGGCAGAACAAAATTTACAACTTGATGAAACACAATGTTCAACATCAAGCGGTCGTAAATCAGCTGTTGAAGGCTTCAGAGGAAGAGGAAGCAGAAAATTTGAGTTCTAGTGAGGTGATCGAAGGGGGATCGAAAGTAATCCGGGAGCAGATAAACCTAGAGCCTAGCGTAAGTGAAGGAGGACCTGAGAAAGAGGACCTGAGAAAGATTGTTTCCGAGTTTGGGTATGTGTTGTCGGACCGTCCCGGAGACACGACGGTGATCGAACACGATATCGAGCTAAGCGGTGAGGAGTCAATCAGTAGCAAGCCGTATCGTTGTTCCCCTGTGCAACGTCGAAAGTGTGAGCCGCTCTTGGTGCCGCATAGGTATCGTCGCCTAAAAGTGGCCGGTTACTGAAGTGGAGCATGTTGCTCCACAGCGCAACTTTGACGTTCGCTATCAAAAAAAAAATAAAGGAAAGGTAAACGCTAATGCAGGTGCATTGAGCAGTGCGTTCCAGCTAGTAACTTCTCAACCTTTCGGTTTCTGGCTGGCGATTCGGGGCAAAAATTTTGACCTCATCACGACCTGGGCTGAGCGCCCTCGTTTAGAGTGATCTCAAGGGGCCAACTTTGTGGTATTCTAATTCGTTACGTTGTTGTACGTGGGAAAAAAAAATTGAGTTGTCATTTTAAGAGTCTTGTGTCCCACATGTGCCTCTTGATGTAGAGGGAACAAAATTCCGATAGACACGTAGATAGGTATATGTTGTACTATACTTTGTCTGGTGTTCTGTCGGGTGACCGAAGGCACTTGCGTGTGTCGTGTGTTGTCTGTTGTCGAACCGTTCTTAGCAAGTTGCAGAACCATCGACAAGTGCTGAAACCGAAGATGGTCAGAAGAGACGAGCGAAGTTGGCCAGCAAGTTGTGGCGACAAGCCAGTGGAGCTGGCATCCGTCGTCAAAATTGGGATGTGTTCCCGGAACAGTCTGGAGCTGTATTCTCCCCATGGCTCTGGAGGCGAACCTGGAGGGACCTGGCGAACGAGCGCACCTGACATCCGAGCCCCGTGGAAGCAGCTCGTCTTTCCGGTGCATTGTCTGGCGGCGGGGGTGCTGTTATGCCAGCGAGTCCTCGTCAAACGTCCGTGCCTCGGAAAAAGGCAATCTGGGTCAAGGCCAGCCCGCAGTCCGCCTGGCGCGATCAACTCGACGGAGTGAACACGCGCGGCACCTCCCTGGCCCACGTGCATTGAGTCAGCTGCGCGCGTGACAGCGAGCCGGCGTCCGCGTGTCTGGTGGTCTGACGCATGGCGCGGCGACCCCCATTGGCGGAATCTGCCCTGACGACCAGCGGCGCTTCTGATTGGACATTTTGGTTGGACCCGGTGTAAATAAAAGAAGCCCTGCGGCGCGTCGCGATCGGAGGTCCTACGAGAGAGGAGTCCCCGTGTCGGAGAGCCGACATGTGTGTGAGTCAGCGGTCTTAGGCGAAAGGCTGACCTATGTGTTAGAGAGGAGAGCTCGGCTCTTCGAGTCTCTGTCGGCCCCAGTGCCGAAATTGTAACGCCTCTGTATATATGCTGTACATAAACCTTGTTTAACTCACCGTCGTCTCGTCCGCTCGTCTTATCAGCTCTGCGCAGAAGCAGTCGCGAGCTGAGAAACATACGCTACCAAACGGCTGGTTACCTTCCCGGCGGAGTTGAAAGCAGTGGCGCCTTCGAGGCCGTGTTGGCGTCGCCGTCGTTCGCAACAGTGGTGGCAGCGGTGGGATCGGTCCGTCTTGCGCAACACAGTCCAATCTAACCCTAAATACTTTATGTTCTCTAGTGGTTTTATTGTCCCACCTACTAGCTGAATTTGCAAGCCTGTTGTGTCACACTGAGCAGCAATGGCGTAGTGATTACAGCATCCGCCTCGCATGCAAAAGGTCCGTGGTTCCAATCCCGGTGCCACGCAGCTCGCAACCGGATAAAAAAAAATGCGCGTGGTGATGGAACTGCATTATGAGGCCTGGGGTGCGGCCTCACCGGTAACCACCACCGGGAACGCACTCCCTCACCAGAGAAAGACTGGCCACCCTGGTGCAGTATCTGGCCACTACCTCCCACGTGCATACGTCAAATAACTCACGGCTCTCAGTCCCCAGCAGCTGCGAAGCAACTGACCACGGCGGCGGTCAGATCTGCAACGCAGCAGAGGGTGCTAAGTATCTCTGGATCCGGACAGGCCGCCAT
The DNA here is from genome assembly GCF_013339725.1 of Rhipicephalus microplus. Lineage (NCBI taxonomy): Eukaryota > Metazoa > Arthropoda > Arachnida > Ixodida > Ixodidae > Rhipicephalus > Rhipicephalus microplus. Next base: position 313,372,667 of record NC_051165.1, on the reverse strand, counting down.
TGGAACCTGAACTTGGCAACGTTTAACGCTAGAACCTTATCTAGTGAGGGAAGTCTAGCTGTACTATTCAAAGAGCTAGAGCGTGTTAAATGAAATATAATAGAGCCCAGTGAGGTTAGGAGGAAAGAGAAGGCCTATACGGTGCTACAGAATGGGCACGTCCTTCGCTATCGGGGCTTGGCTGACAGAAGAAAACTGGGAGTGGAGTTCCTAATTCACAGAAACATAGCTGGCAACATAGAGGAATACTATAGCATTAATGAAAGGGTGGTAGGTATCGTAATTAAACTGAATAAGAGGTACAAGATGAAGGTGGTACAGGATTACGTGCCTACATCCAGCCATGATGACGCCTCAATTGAAAGCTTCTATGAAGACGTGGAATCGGCAATGAGTAAGGTAAAAACACAGTATACAATACTGATGGGAGACTTTAATGCAAAAGTAGGGAAGAAGCTAGCTGGAGACCAGGCAGTAGGAGATTATGGCATCGGTACTAGAAACGCCAGAGGAGAGCTACTAGTAGAATTCGCAGAACGCAATAATTTACGGATTTTGAGTACCTTCTACCGAAAACGAGGAAACCGAAAGTGGACATGGAGGAGCCCTAATGGCGAAAATAAGAACGAAATAGACTTTATAATGAACGCACACCCAGGCATCGTGCAGGATGTGGAAGTGGTTGGCAAGGTACGATGCAGTGACCATAGAATGGTACGGGCTCGAATTCGCCTAGACTTGAGAAAGGAACGACAGAAACTGATACGCAAGAAGCCAATCAATGAGCTAGCTCAGAGAGGGAAAGTACAGGAATTCAGATTCTCGCTTCAGAACAGGTACTCGGCTCTTAGTGAGGAAACCAACCTTGGCATAGACACAATGAATGATAATCTGACGAGTATCATTACGGAGCGTGCAGTGGAAGTTGGAGGCAGGGTAGTTAGACAGGACACTGGCAAGCTTTTTCAGGAAACGAAGAATCTCATTAAGAAGCGTCAAATCATGAAAGTCTCAAGTACAACAGACAGAATAGAACTGGCAGAGCTTTCGAAGTTGATTAATAGGCGTAAGGTATCCGACGTAAGAAGGTATAACATGGAGAGAATTGAACACGCTCTGAAAAACGGAGGAAGCGTCAAAGCAGTGAAGAGGAAACTTGGGATAGGTAAAAATCGGATGTATGCACTAAGGGACCAAGAAGGCAAAATAACTACCAATATGGATAGGATAGCTAAAATAGCGGAGGAGTTTTACATAGATCTGTACAGTAGCCGGGACAACCACGACTTTAATACTATAAGAACTAGCAGTAACCCAGATAACACCCCACCAGTAATGATAGAAGTCAGAAAAGCTTTGGAGAGCATGCAAAGAGGCAAAGCTGCTGGTGAGGATCAGGTAACATCAGATCTGCTGAAAGATGGAGGACAGATTGTGTTAGAAAAAGTAGCCACCCTGTTTACGAGGTTTCTTCTGACGGGAAGAGTACCAGAGTCTTGGAAGAACGCTAACATCATCTTAATACATAAGGAAGGAGATGAAGAATTACAGGCCGATTAGCTTGCTCTCTGTAGTATACAAGCCATTTACAAAGGTAATTGCTAACAGAGTAAAGAAAACATTAGAATTCAATCAACCAAAGGAACAAGCAGGATTTCGAATAGGCTACTGAACAATCGACCACATTCATACTATCAATCAGGTAATAGAGAAATGCTCAGAATATAACCAACCACTATACATAGCCTTCATAGATTACGAGAAGGCGTTTGATTCAGTAGAAATATCAGCCATCATGCAGACACTGCGGAATCAGGGCGTCAATGAAGTATATATAAACATCCTGGAAGAAATCTACAGGGGATCAACTGCTACCATAGTGCTTCATAAAGAAAGCGACAGAATACCAATCAAGAAGGGTGTAAGGCAGGGGGACACAATCTCCCCAATGCCATTTACCGCGTGCTTACAGGAGGTTTTCAGAAGCCTAGAATGGGAACAGTTAGAGATAAGAGTTAATGGAGAGTACCTTTGTAACCTGCGCTTCGCCGATGACATTGCATTGCTGAGTAACTCCGGCGACGAATTACAACTCATGATTACGGAGTTAGACAAGGAGAGCAGAAAGGTAGGTAATAAAATGAATCTGCAGAAAACGAAAGTAATGTACAACAACCTCAGAAAAGAGCAGCGCTTCGAGATAGATAATAGTGCACTTCAAGTTGTAAAAGTCTCTGTCTACTTAGGGCAGGTAATAACCGCGGAGCCGAACCACGAGATTGAAGTAACTAGAAGAATAAGAATGGGGTGGAGCACATTTGGCAAGCACTCTCAAATTATGACAGGTAGATTGCCACTATCCCTCAAGAGAAAGGTATATAACAGCTGTATCTTGCCGGTACTTAGCTACGGAGCAGAAACCTGGAGACTTACAAAGAGGGTTCAGCTTAAATTTAGGGCGACGCAGCGAGCAATGGAAAGAAAAATGGTAGGTGTAACCTTAAGAGACAAGAAGAGAGCAGAGTGGGTTAGGGGACAAACGGGGGTTAAGGATATCATAGTTGAAATAAAGAAGAGGAAATGGACATGGGCCGGGCATGTAGCGCATAGACAGGATAACCGCTGGTCGTTAAGGGTAACTAACTGGATTCCCAGAGAAGGAAAGCGGGTTAGGGGGAGACAGAAGATTAGGTGGGCAGATGACATTAAGAAGTTTGCGGGTATAAATTGGCAGCAGCAAGCACAGCACCGGGTTAACTGGCGGAACATGGGAGAGGTCTTTGTCCTGCAGTGGACGTAGTCAGGCTGATGATGATGATGATGATGTGTCACACTTAGCATAATGGGAGCGGCATACCACGTACCTTATTTTGTGTCTCTTCACTGTTAATTTAATACATGCCAATGAAGCTGATATGCTATATAGCTCGCCATTTATTGTATTCTGCAATTCGCAAAGGGATTTTCCTGATATTAATCGGACGGCATTCCTGGGAATTCGATAGTCGCGAACAGCTAAGGATTATACCACGAGAGGAAACCATGAGACAAAGTGGCTGTAATAAGTCTCGCTGTACTCACTATCAAGCAGCGTCCAGTGAGGCCACTTTATCTTTTAGAAGTGAATATAAAATCAGCGTTCGCCCAACACAACAAGGTACTAGCAAACTAGATATAGTAACGGCCAAATGGAGGTGCCCAGTTGGAGCATTTTTAGCGCTCACAGTAAATAATACTTTCCGATATATATAAATTAAGCCTCCGAAGTTCTAGAACATACTTACTATCAAAAATTATGTCGAAAGACTTCTAATAAAAGTCCATTGTTTACGCAGAAGAAAGCGATATGCAGATCTTGTGCGTTCGTTTCGTTTACATTTTATGCCTTGGAAACATTCGCGCTGTGTGCCCTTTCAAGTTGCCCCATAAACTATAGTGAACTAAAAACAAGTTATAGCAAATAAGCACAATGAATATTCATACAACAAAACATGATGTCTGGAAGCCGTGCGTACAGTCCGAGTAACAAAGAGAAAGAGAAATACAGCAGGCATTCGCTTGAACATGTATATAAAAAACCTAAGCATTATTTTCACAACCAGATTGTGCGCACCCAGCCAATCTGAAGCTGACCGCGAACCTAATTAGGAAGTAAAACTAAGCCAGAGTCCTAAATATAACTCTTATAAGTCTCTGCCGGTGTCAAAAAGTGTCTATTCTCACTGCAGCATCTTAACCTTAAAATACGGCTTGACAGCATCTTAAAATACCGCTTGAATAAAGATGGAAGAAACTTTGTGATTGGAATTCTTTGAATGCTTGATGTAGCATCTTTAAAATTTCTTCTTTGCTACGCCATGTTGTGAGCAATGTAACGAATACTGCGCGGCAGGCAGCGGGCCCTGCTCCACACACCAGCTAATATTTTGTTTATTGTCGCCTTGGCTAATCACGTTGTGCGAGTTTCTGCATAGCTCAGAGTATAGGAGTGTGTCGGCACGGGCAATACAAAATTTAACTACATTGCGAGTATTTGTACGCCAGTTAGGGCGTGCCCTTTGTCACGGTGGTGGGCGCTCAAGGACCGCGTGACACATGGATGACGAAAACTCGCGTGAGCCATATTACCTTTGCTTCCTGTGCAAGCTCCAATGAGTGCGGGGGAAGAGGCATGAATCGGCGCTGTTTACTACGAGATACGGTTGCAGATAATCAGCCTCAAGTGCGTTCAGAACGATGAAAAAAACATTGGTTGCGTTGTATTCCTTGTCAGTGGTGCTCTGATTCAATTAGAAAAAAAAAGAAACAACCAATCGCGTTCTCGTTTTGCTTCTCTTTTGAATAATCTATGAAAATAAGTTAGGCCTCACACTAATTTCTAGATTCGGAAAGTAATTGTTGCAAAAAGCAGAACCCTAAATTAATATGAAAATGTCCATGTGTATCCCCGACGCACCTTCTGTTTACTCAGAAATGCACCACAGTTTGAATACTCATTGCGAGTACTTAGTATTTCATAACCACCTGTGCGTTTTCAGAGAAAAAAACATAAATATACACACGATCATGCATGTCTCCCATTGGTAATGAAAAGAAGAGCGAGAAAATTCAAATTCGGAAGCCACGAATCATTGTTTTCGGGGTGACAGAATAGGCGACGCGGTCCAGGAAAGCGGTTTTGTTCCTTCAATGAGCAAAATAAGCAAAATGGCATGCCCAGTTGATTCACTGGCGATGCTAGTAGCCTTTTTTATTTCTTGTGTTAATCGAACTAAAGCAAAATTATTTTATTTCGATCACATGTGGTGATTTAGTAGGTGGCTGTACTTACGTACTGCATTTTCTGTATACTTGTTGCTAGTACATACTTACCAGAAAACAATAGCATGCCCCAGTGATTCTGGCAGCTACGCGAAGCACAGAAGTTGCAACAACGGTAATACATCGCCCAATAAGTTCACCCGTATGTTGCAGGAAATGAAGAAAAAAATGTAGATACATTTACCCGAAGTTTTGAACATTGCGTACCATCTTTCTAATCTTACGTCTGTTCACAAAGTTGTAGAATAATCGTAGCTTAAGCCACACAATGCACTTGATTCTTGTAAGATTGACATTTTTGCTATATATGGTAACTGCAATGAATAACATAGGTTCTATCGTTACGTGATTCACTGCTTCCTATTTTCTCTTCCAGTTTGCCTCTCGATGAAGCGTACCATTATTCTCGAATAATCTACTACCGATGAGGACTACCAGGCGTATCATTAAGGCGCTCAAGTTATATACACACAACGCGAAATTTGGTAATCGGCATCCTCGCAAATTCATGTCGAAGCGTAGCGCGAGATAAATGAAACACAGCAAAGAACACTCGAGACGGGCGTTATTTTAGCGCCTATTCTGTGTTTAATTTTCCTCGCGCTACGCTTCGATATTAACTCGCCCAGTATTTTACGTTACTTCAGGTTCTCGCAAATGCAAGTTTCCTTTAGAATCGACAATATTGCAACAGTTCCATCGAAAGAGCGAACATAGCAAGCACCAAGCAACAGCCCAAAAAGCGCAACAACTGAGAAATCCGACAATCTATCCGTTTTTTTTTTTTCACGTGGCACCTCCAATGACTATAGATGTCGTATATTTTGCGTATTGTTTACGGACTTCCACCTTTTTTTTTAATCAAAGCCTCAGTGTAAACAAATGGCTCACACCATTTCTCTTTCCAGAACTGGCAAACAACATAGTGGCCCTTTCGAACATGCCCCATGAATATTCCGCATTCAGCTCTACGAACCGCAAGGTATAACTTCTTCCCTGCGAGTTCGGTGCCGGGTTCGAATTAACTTGGTCTGGATGGCAATTTAGACTGTGCATAGATGTGTAGAGGAAAGAGCAATATCGAAGAAATGCAGGCCTTTGTTATGCTGCTGTAGTGGCGCAAACCACCAAGCAAAAGCCAACTTCTGTGTCCCCTAACTGCATTTGCATGAACAGTGAACCATGCGATCCGTGAAACCGTAAAAATGGCTTGCCCTTTCTCCACCACGCGGAATGCAATCAACGGCCGCATATTTTCGTTTTGTTATTGTAGTTCTATTACTCCGTACGCGTAGAGCCTCAGAACTTCATCAGCCGTGGTTGTTTGATTCGCTCGTGAGACTTAGGTGACTCATTACACTGTTGATAGTGGGTTAAGATTAGAAAATGCACTTGGTTCCGTCGCACAAAAGGGCACACGACACAGCGTCGTTTTAAGAGTAGGACGGAGAGTGCAGCTTTTCAAATTTTGCTTCAGAAGTTGGTCTCTCGGTTAGAATAAAGGTGGTGAGACAAAATGAAACGAACTGATGTTTGACCAGAATGTGAATATATTTATTTGGAAGCACTCAGTGACAACGTGCAGTGGTGGTAGTCAGAACACACTCCCAGAGTGGGCGGAGTTCTTTCAGAGCAATCAACCAAAGAAAGCAACCCACTAGAAGCCGCTCTAAAAGCTGACCTGGTAAAACGTTCCAAGGCCTCTCTACAGCAAGAACTGTGATGTGCACAGTTTGCTGTAAAAAAATGACAACAATACATAACTTTCAAACGATCTAAAATATCACATGACCTAGCATTCATAGCGAAAAAAAATCCCGATGTGCTTAACTACTCAAATGTAGTTCGTTCTCATGAATACGTAAAAACGTCGCACTCAGTAAGAGCATGCCATACCTCACAAAATATAGAAAACAACTTGAAAATTTCTCATTATTTCAGTTTACACGAGCGATAGCATTCAGCATCGCTTATCACTTTACATTCACAGATGATAATTCTATATGTGTAACATCTTTTTTAAGTGTCTTTCACAGGTTCATGATCGTATATTCTTGCAAGATAAAGCTCAACAAATGACCTAAAATGTACAAGCATTATGAATATAATCCTATCTGCTGAGGTGGTGTTCTTGTAAAAAAACAGCCTTTCTGTTCACTCATCAACCTTTCGCTTCTCTGATGAAGATGCAGTAGGAGCTACTATGATTTGGGACACTGTGCAGCATCACCCGAGCTTGGTTCGCCCTTAGCGAAACTCGGGATCTTACCAAGCTCTGGAGACACCCCTTTTGAATGAGCCGACAGAGTGATAAAGTTGACTCTGCCCCTCAGCGCACTGCATTTTATTAGTTACAACGGAATCCGGCATCACTCTAAAGGTGGTTGACATAGTTTGTGTTGTTTTCAAACCATATGCATCTCCTTTCATTTGTTCGTCGTTCCACTGAGTGCAAAAGTGCACCCATGCAATAAATGTGTCGGAAGCTGTTGGTGAGGATGCTTTCTGAAAAGCACGATTCATTTCAATTCATTTGTAAGCGTTTAATGCTTGCTATAAGTCCACTTTGGAATAATCCACCCAGTGGCCTCTGAGTTCTGGCCAAGTGCCTCACAACATCATGATCGCAGCTAACCTAAGATCAGGAGCTAATCATCATGATCAGCCTGTACCTTTTTGCGCACTGCTCTGCCGGTGCGCGTATTCTTTCTAGTCATTTTCCGCTAGTACCCGAGCATGTGTAGCCCGGCACCAAGCTATTTGGCTGGAACGTGACGTTACTTCCTGCCGGGTATTTGCGGACATCATCTGCTGTGGGCAGTTTTTTTCCCACTTCAAGCATCCAGTGCCAGGTCTGAAGTAGTCTAATCATGTACTGTCAAAATGCCAATGTGTCCCCGAGTTATGTTTTTCGTTTTTTTTTCTCAAGCTGCACCATGTGTGCGAACTCTGTAGCCTGTCCTGATTGTGCGCTCGGCGACCAGTGCTACGTCATTTTTGTAGAATTTTTTCCTTTTATTCTTTTCCTTTCTTTTCTCTTTTTTCACATGGCTTTCATAACAGGGCACGGCCCAGTCATTACTACATTAAGTTATCACGAGTTTTTTGGGCTCGGTGAGCACTCAGGTATACCAAATGCGCTGCCGTCTGCCCAAAATTTTAATTTTACCTAGTGGCTTCTCTAAGAAAAATTTTGCGTTTGGGTATTATTTGACAACACCTATTAATTTATTTAGACTGATTTAAAACCTGGAATGCTTTCTTGCAGGAACAGCTTTTACCACAACTTCATTTTTGGGCTTTCTTTTTATGAAAGGTAGGAGTGGAGTTTACCGGGGCGGTAATCTTGGTAAGTCAGGCCAGGACATGCTTTGTCCATGGGAATGAAGCCAAGCCGCGGTAAGATCATTGTAATTACGCCACATCCATGACTAGGTAATCAAGCCTGGCAAACCAAAATTGCATCCTAGCATGCTTTGGTTAGCAAGTATAGCATGCTCACTGAGGTGCTAACTAAACCAAGCAAATGAACGCGCCCCGCCGCGGTGGTCTAGTGGCTAAGGTACTCGGCTACTGACCCGCAGGTCGCGGGTTCGAATCCCAGCTGCGGCGGCTGTATTTTCGATGGAGGCGGAAATGTTGTAGGCCCGTGTGCTCAGATTTGGGTGCACCTTAAAGAACCCCAGTTGGTCGAAATTTCCGTAGCCCTCTACTACGGCGTCTGTCATAATCATATAGTGGTTTTGGAACGTTAAACCCCCCATATCTATCTAAGCAAATGAACGCAACGTTAATCATGAACACGCTAAATAAACTGTGCTAACTATACGTAACTAATAAGCTGGCAAATATTATCATGACAATACAAATTACGGTAAATAAATATATGCTGATGATTACTGATAATTGCACCTGAGATAAGTATTGATGTTTTAATTGAAACCTTGTCAATTAGGACAAAGTGATTGTGTTATGTTTACTAAGCCCTATGTAAATAGTATAATCAAAATTAAGGCAGAGCTGACGCGGCCTTCTCTTCGAAGCAGACCAAGCAGTTGACCAAGAAGTACGAATTGAAAAGCTGGAATAAGCTAGGTTATGAAAATCTTCTCTATGGCAGCCCAAGATGACCAAAATATTTTATATGCAAAGAAGGAGGTGCTTACCCCCATATCCACAAACGCTCCTCGACTCGACTTTCACCCTTCACTTGACAGAGTTGAGCAGTGCGCCACTGCTCAGCTGAAAATGACGCTGCGCTACTCAAGAATCGCAGCCTATTATCCCTGATATGCATGCAGTAACTTGCCGTTCTTAGAGATGGCGCTCCCATCGGCTTTCTCAAGTGAAGGTGAAGTGTTAAGTGAAGGGACGTTCTAGAATATGGGGGTTAGCCTCCACCACTTCAAATGTTTGGAAGTTACACAGGCACCATGGCAGTCCCGAGTTTAACAGAGGCATTCTCATAATCAACGAGCTTGTATTCGTGTTCACGCGTCAATCAGTTCAATTGACAGACGACCATGGCAAAGATCACCTCCACCCACCACTTTTGAACCTGCGGAAGAGCAGTGCTCACGTCGCAACGCCAGCGGCCGGCACGATTATTCTACCAGCTTTATCGTGCAGAAAACGCACACTCTCACACAGAATTGAAAGTTATATAATCATGAAGCTACCATCTATTGCATTCAATTTCACCGCGGTCACGGTGTATCCACTCACAGCCGCACTGCCACCATGATGCGAGCACCCCTTGTAACCTTCTGTCTTTATATTTATCTGCAGTGTTTATTAAAGGGCAACCAGGAGCACGAGAGTACTACGTTTGCACCCTTGCAGCCTTCAAGAGTGGAAACCTCTGTACTGAAGGTGGAAACAAGAAACATACCCCAAAGAGGCCCCCGAACACTTCTGTGGGACGCACGGTGTGAGTTGACGAAAAATTGGCAGATCTTACGTACAGTGGGAATCGAATAAATGCGAAGCACGAATAAGAAAGGTTGATATGTCATTTTAAAATCAGCACAACGTTACGAGGTGGAGGTAAATGACCCCATACATGACTTGCGTGTCATGATTATCATGTTTGGATGTGCCGTTTACCTTCGTCGTCTATTCACGTCACGTGATACCAAATTTGGTATACGTAGAGCTAGCGAAACGACCGCGAGCACGCTATAAGCGTTGTATGCTACCATGTTCTTGCATGACACACATGTCAGGATTATCATATACTTTCGTCATCAATTGACGTCACTTAACACCAAGTTTGGTATATGTGCAGCTAGAAAAACGGCCGCGAGCGTATCATGAAGGACCCCATATACTCCAATGTAGCGCTGACGCGCGCGCACACTGGGCACAGTGACGCTACGTTAGCAAAACGCAAGCACTCCATAGTCTGACGTCAGGCGTACCGGCGTCCGTCGGCACGGCCCGGCGACAACCGGTGCGAAATGCGACATGCTGCATTTCGCGCCGATGCGTTACCCAGGCAACACTGCGTCTCCCTCTTTTTCTGACGGAGGGACGCCGCACGTTTTGAAACGCGCATGCATCAAAGCAACGCAGCGCGGCGCGCACTTGCGAGTATATGGCAGGACCGGCGCCTGGCGTGGCAACGCCGGCGTGACGCAACAAAATGAACGCCGGCGAGCACGCGCATTACGTCACGTCGAAATGTATTGGCGTCTTGACTGTGTCATGCAGTCATGTTCTCACATGCCACGCATCTCATTATTATCATGTTTGCACCAGTCACATATACCTTCGTCATTCATTGACGTCACGTAATACCAAATTTGTCATGTGTAAAGCTAGTGAAACGGCCGCGAGCGCATCATGACTGTAGCATGTAGTCATGTTGTTACATGAGACGCATGTCGTGATTGTCATGTTTGGATGTGTCATTTACCGATGTCGTCCGTTCGGTTCGCGTAATTCCGATTTCAGTACACGGGACGCTAGCGAAACGGCCGTGAGTGCATCATGAGCGTAGCTTGTAGTCATGTTGATAAATGACACGAATGTCGTGATTATTATGTTTGCACCAGTCACATACTTCCGTCATCCATTCACGTGCCGCAATACCCAATTTGGTATATGTGACGCAAGCGAAACAGCCGCGAGCGCATTATTAGCTTGGCATCTAGTCATGTTGTTACATGAGACGCATATCATGGTTTTCATGCTAGGATCTGTCACTTTTGTTTGCCATGCAATCATGTCATACCATATCAGTTTTGCAATTTGTCATGTGCACGAAGCCACCGCAAGAGCTGCAAGACCATGAAATGTAAATCATGACACTCACGGCATCCATGTCACAATTTTAATGTGATGTCTAGTCAAATATGTTCTTCATGCAGTCATGTTATGCCACACCAGGTTTAGTACCAATACCATTATCGAAACAGCCAGGAGAGCTAAAAGTCTTAGGCGGCTAGATAGATAGATAGATAGATAGATAGATAGATAGATAGATAGATAGATAGATAGATAGATAGATAGATAGATAGACGAACGGACGGATGGACGGACGGACGGATGGACGGACGGACGGGCGGGTGGACGGATAGATAGATAGATAGATAGATAGATAGATAGATAGATAGATAGATAGATAGATAGATAGATAGATAGATAGATAGATAGATAGATAGATAGATAGATAGATAGATAGATAGATAGATAGATACGCTAAAAGTCACCGAAGTTCACTAAGAACTGCTTCGCATTGAAAAGTCGGGCAGCACGAAAATCAAGCTAACGGTTCTGCACTGCCGAATTGTTGAGCCAGTGGCAGCACTTTGGTAACCACCGTAAATGTCCTACATGCGTTTCTGTCACCACACGCGTTCTTGTAGCAATTTTCGTAAGTGCTGCTACCTCGCGCTCCACAATAACTTCATGCCATGGCCGCCGTAGAGCGAACTCGGAGCAACCTCGTCTGCCCGATAAGCTGGGATCATCCTGAGTAGCCACCCTGGTGCGTTACGTTCAAAAACAGTGATGTTTTTGTGAGGCACGCCACGGTGAAGGGCTCAGCAAATTACCGATATCGCACAGTGCACAGGCCTGTGACATTCTGCCATTATAGAAGCGTGACCGCCGTGGCTGGCATCACACCCGCGTCATTCGTGTCAGCAACTTAGCACGGCAACAGCTGCAGCACCACGGTGGACATTGCAGAAAAAGCTTACGACACCGTTGTACAGCTTTATGAATTAATGGCTACTCAACTCGCTTTGTACCACGTCCGGAAAGGTATGATCCAGTGCTAGTCAAATCTTTTTACTGCAGCTAATTCATCCAACTGCTTCATTGCTTTCGTAAATAGATTTATACACTGTAATTCTTCACTGAAAGAGTGTCCTCTCTTATCCTTTCGGTGAAGACAATCAATTACTTATGTGCTCGAGACAAGCAATCCGCAGCGTGGGGCATTTGATGTCGCACCTGAAGATTTATGGATACGTTCGGCTTGTCCATGCGGGGCACGCGTGCTCTCAAACTGTGGTGATACGGAGCCCGCTTTATATGGGTGCCATTGAAAGCGTGGCTGAGCTGCAAGAGCGGCTGCTACAGAAAACAATACAGCCTGAAAGACAACACATGTCCGTGCGCCTCCTTCTGTCAACAAACAACGCGCGCCCACTAAGACACCACAACGCATGTCGTGGCATTTAGTTTGATAGCACAAAGGTTAGGAGAAAGGCTGGTGCTGCACATCGTTCGTGTAGAATCGGGACCATAGCTGAAGGTATGTACTTGTCCTGAGCTCGTGCGTGTAGCCCCAAAATTATTGTTGTGACATTGGTTGCTACTGAGTGATTTTCATTATTAGTTACAAGTTATCAGCATATTCAACTCATCGAAAGAAAGGAAGACAGATAATCTGTGTTCATATGTGAAAAGTGTCATTTATTGTTTTTGTAACATTCATGGCGTAATAGTTCGTTGATATCTCGTTAAAATAAAAAAATACAGGGTGCCAGTCATTTGCAATAATAAATAAATATATGTGCACTATCAAAGGAGATCTTACAAAGTCTTCCTTTTCCTGCCGATTGTTATTGCCCCGCCGCGGTGGTCTAGTGGCTAAGATACTTGGCTGCTGACCCGCAGGTCGCGGGTTGGTCTCCCGGCTGCGCCGGCTGCATTTCCGATGGAGGCGGAAATGTTGTAGGCCCGTGTGCTCAGATTTGGGTGCACGTTAAAGAACCCCAGGTGGTCGAAATTTCCGGAGCCCTCCACTACGTCGTCTCTCATAATCATATGGTAGTTTTGGGACGTTAAACCCCACATATCAATCAACGCCCATTGTTATTAGCTGGCTGAACTGATTTGCTCCTGCCACTCTCGCTGGCACAGGCGTCCTATTTTTACCTAGGTTCTTTAGGGCGAAGAAAGGCCGACTTCATGCTAAATGCAGCGAAACGTATCTCTTAGCGGCACTCAGCGAAGTATAACTTGTGTGCGCATGTGTGTGTGTGTTCGTGTGATCCTTTGTGAAAACGTTCATTCAAGTGAGAAACGCCAAAAGAAACATAAATTTTTGTATAAACGCACAGATTTATTGATCAATATGTAGGGTTTAACGTCCCGAAATCGCCACATGATTATGAGAGAAGCCTTAGTGGAGGGCTCCGGAAATTTCGACCACCTGGGGTTCTTTCACGTGCGCCTAAATCCGAGCACACGGGCCTACAACGTTTCCGCCTTCATCTGAAATACAGCCGCCGCAGCCGGGATTTGTTCCCGCGACCTGCGCGTCAGCAGCCGAGTACTAGCCACTAGACCACCACGGTGGGGCGTAGGAACGCACAGTTCCATTTTGATGAGTGCACACTTTTGGATTATATACCATGCCATACGGACCTACGGGTGGCAACCATACGCACAAATCAGAAAAAACTTTCCTTATTTATTTATTTATTTATTTATTTATTTAGAAAATACTGCAGGCTAAGAATAGCCTAGGCAGGAGTGGGCTATTCTTACGCACCACTTCCGCACCACTTCCACTCATTCTAAAAAGAACTTGGAATTTTATGGATTGTAATTAAAAATTTCTAAACAGGCGTTGTGTCAAGCTGACGTTTTGACAGGCGCACTTGTCTTTCACAAGGTTAGAAGAGAGTTTTCTCATGGCTAGAACAGAAGAGAGCGTTCTGTTCAGTATCGCGAGCTTCCTCCTTCCCTTTCCTAATGTTTTATTAATTGTAAATTATGAAGCGAACTTTTTTTTATTTTTGAATATATCGTCTATGCTTTACTAAGTGTTCATGCATATCTAAGCCATATGTCATGTTCGCTTCACCTATTTCCTCAATATTTAACAGCAAAGCTGTGGAACCTAGCAGTAGTGTGTGCAGCCCTTCCTGAAAAAAAAATGGCAGCATATTCCACGGAGTGAATGATGGAGAGTGGGGCGAAGCATTCGTCCGTCCATGCGTCCGTCTGTGTGACCGTCCATGCGTCTGTTCGTGCGCCCGTCCCTGCGTTCGTTCATGCATCCGCCCTCTGCGTCCGTTCATGCGTCCATCCATGCATCTGTCTGTGTGTCCGTTCGTCCATCTATTCAACACTCCAAGTCCCACCATCTCGCATCTTTTTATCATATATTCCCCATACTGAAGCACCGCCATTCAGTGGACATTCCAAGGACTAAACTAGAGGTGGCACACGCACACTTTCTTACGGCTTGCGCTTCGGGTCTACTTCCCACCTTCAACCACCTTGAGTTCATGGTATATACTAGTTCACTGTATTCATGGCACTGCGGCCCAATGCTCGTTAAACCTTTCTAAAACCAAGGAGGTTACGCCCAGCGAATATAACGTAGCAACCTTTTCCTGTCAGATAGTGCTCAATGTACATGCCAGCGGCTGCTAATGTGAAATGAGAGACAGGAGGATTCAGCTTTTCATTTCTTATGGCTTGCGCTTCGTATCTGCTTCCCCCCTTTAACCACCTCGAATTCATTCATGGTATATACTAGTTTATTGTATTCATGGCCCTGCGACTCAATGCTCGCTAAACCTTTCTAAAACTAAGGAGGTTACACCCAGCGAGTATAATGTAGCAACCCTTTCTTGTCCGATAGTGCTCAATGTACATGCCAATCGCTGCTAATGGGGATCGCAGCGTGCACGTTGACTAAAATCCGAATGCTCCTGTCTCTCATTCCCCATTAGCAGCCATTGGCATGTACATTGAGCACTATTTTTTACTGTTAGCAACGCACAGAAGAAATCTCTCACCGGCACCACCTTGGAGGTCAAATGTTACACCTATTTCGGGTATGTGCCACTGGTGGTTACGTACTACGAGGGACGCCCAAGCCACGCCATAGTTGAGTTGTTATATATGATTTCATTTGTTACAAATTGTGTTTCATTTGGATCTATTGTATCGTTATACCCTTGTATCGTGATATCACATTAAATTCTTGTGTTACATGTATGCCAACATAATCATGTATATTAGAGCAAATGTCTTCACTGTAACGTAGTGATGTTAGTAGTGAAATATAGGTGTGCCGAAGTGTATGTGCCCTGTTACTGGAATGGTATGAAGCCTTTGTGTTCTGTACATGCTGTAAATAAATTTTTTTCTAAACAAGGAGCTTTGCCCCTAAAAATCTCGATGCGCCGTTGCGGAGCAACCGCTAGCTATAGCAAAGCTAGTGTGACGTTATGTTTATCTGTGTGTGCTTCGAAATAGCACCTGCGTGCTGACTACGCCGGAGAACTTGGGCCAAGGCAAACATCCGGCGTCTGTTGGAGGAACTTTATGTAGATTCGCGTATGCGTTGGGCCACAATTGCACAGCGATGTCGAAACGCACCGTGTGGAGACAGTTGATGCCATGGGTCGCTACGAAAGGCATGTACTTCCGAAGAGGAGGTCGGGTTTCACTAAGCGATACTCGCTGTTATGAGAGAGATACATTGGCAGAAACAAGCCGATCCCGAACACGCAGCAAGAGCCCTCGAGAATAAGAGGCGCCGATGATGTAACGATCCCGAATGCGCCAGCCTTCTAGGAGAACGGGATACTGAGTATAAACGGATGTGTGGCGCGAAGTCGAACACGAGCAACGCCTAGCCCGTGACCACACCATCATAACCTTGAAGCAGCCTGGTTTGACCTCGACATGCTGCAGGAAACGTACGAGATCGATCTGATTCGGTGTGATGTGGCCACGCATGGCCTATAACGTTTTACACTTTTTGTGAGTATTGGGTACGTTTTAAGATAGTGATACAAATAGGACAAGCTCCTTCTTTCGTACCCTCGAAGAGCGATGTTACATGTGCTTCAAGTTGATATATGACGTTGACCTAGACTGGCCGTCTTGATTCTGCAAGTATAAAACAACGGCCACAGTTCTCATTTTCGGATGTAGCTGTAATCTATGTAAAACAAAATGTCTGCGTCATCTCGGTTTCAAGGAACTATTAAGCCACACCCTGTTTTTGTTTTACCGAGAGGCAGCAGAATCACAATATAGGACAAATATAAAAGTTACCGCGGGGCGTTCTTCCTGATAATAATTTGATATATGAAGTTTAAGGACCCAAAACCTCCATATGATTATGAGAGACGCTGTAGTGGAGGGCTCCAGAAATTTCGACTACCTGGGGTTCGTTAACGTGCACTCATATCTGAGCCCACGGGCCTACAGCACTTTCGCCTCCATCGAAAATGCAGCTGCCACAGCCGGGATTCCATGCCGCGACCTGCGGGTCAGCAGACGAGTACATTAGCCACTAAACCATCGCGGCGGACACGCGTTCTCACTGAGATTCATTAAAATTTGCGGATTGAAACCGTGCCTTTGTTTACAATTCTTTTGCACATTCTGTGACCAGAAGCCAGATTTTTCAATTTTTACTGGAATATAACTGAACATTACTCACGTACTTTCAGCCGTTCCAGAAGTTAGACATATATTTGATAAACGCGCGTGTATTCTGTACACATTAGCTCTGTAAACAATAAACTGTTTTGATTCTTGTACACGTTAGGACATCAAAACAGGCACATGAAGTATTGCCGTGGTCTTCAAGCCAATAGCAAACTCCAAATTTCCGATACGCCGGCATGGCGTTTTACGTAACACGGTACTATAATATACACTATACGCAAATACCACTTATCTGCTCCTAGCCCATGAGAGGAAATGGCGTAGAGCTTTATAAACTGAGCGACCACGTCATAAAGTGCTAGTGAACTCAGCCACACCGGAAGTGTTCGGCCTTTGTGAAAACCTCGGGGTGTCAGTCTCGTCGGACTCGGCGTTTTGCGGAAATACGGCTGCAGTCCCTTCGGAAGCCACACTTGTTTCCGGCGTGCCGCTGTGACAGGAAAGGGTGTTCTGTCTCGTGTTTTATTTTGATGCCCCTGAGCAACGTTAGTCCGCAAGAAATGGAATATCGTCCCACTCATATACCCCAACTTCTCCATGGGATGAACGCACAGGTTTTTCTATGTATAGAGGGGCAGGCTACTCCCCAGTTATGTGTCTCCGCATGCCGATCTATTTGTCGCGCATGAAGCTGACAAAGTAATGCTTTTCAGCCGACATTGTTCAATACACTTTCACTTGTGAAATACGTACAGAGATGAAAGTAAAGTTTGTCTTTGTCCGCTGCTTTAAAAAATCATAAAGACCGCCACTTATCGTTATATTTATATTCATAGCATTTACATAGTTAGGTTTGCATAATGATTCAAAAGTATGACCGGAACTGCGTTCTATAGAATACTGATTTTCATTCGCTATCTAGCTCATACGAAACACCTAAACTACGTGCATGCAGGCACTGCTATCTCATTCCCCGAGTGTCTGTTAATGCGTACTAGAATGACACACTTGTGTAAACGGGCTTCGAGGCTGTTTTATTTATCAAAAATTTGGGCACTTCAATAAATGTTCTGACTACCGGTAAAATGCAGATGCTCGTTGTAGTCACAAAAATAATAAGAATATCACTATCATATTGCCACGTTCCATTTCCCAAGTTTTCGTTATCGTCCCAAAACACCACACGATTCTCAGCGCAAACCGCGCCTGCAGTTTTCCAGAAGGTTCCGGACTGTAGTAGATCATTTCGATAAGATCACGCCCACTGTGCGAATGGTACAGATTGTTCTGGAACCTATACGCCACCGCCAGCGATAACGCTAGAACATTCGACGGCAAGAGTATAAATGCCGACGCGCTTCGCCGCTTGTCAGTTGTTGATCGAAGGCCGACGCTCCATTCGCCGCTATCAGTCCGAGACTGCTATCTGTGCGAGACTGCTGCTGTAATTGGACTTTCCTTTTACCGGGCACAGGTTCGCCCAAATAAACAGTTAAATTCCAACACGAAGTCTCCTGTCTTCGGCCACGTCACGACCCCGTGACATCTGGTGGAGGTGCTGGGTAGTTCATGTACCGGACACCCCCGTCAAGCCGTGAACCCAGCCCATGTCGCGGAGAAGACACCGACGCCAACCAGGAGCAGCGAACAAGCCGCCGACAGCAAGGGCTACCACCGGAGTACGGGCTTCTAGAAGACAAGGCGCGGAAGACCAAGGCCATGACCGCGACTGCAGCGACAATGACAACTGCAGCATCCCAGCCCACGATGGTCATGCAACAACCCAGGGAACCACCAATTTTCCATGGGTCATCGTTCGAAGACCCTGAGTCCTGGCTAGAAACATACGACCGTGTGGCCGCCCTCAACCATTGGGACCATGACGAAAAGCTGCGTCGTGTGTTCTTCTATTTGGAAGACACCGCAAGGACCTGGCTCGAAAATCGGGAGTCCACGCTCCGAACGTGGGATATTTTCTGCGGCGCATTCCTACAAACGTTCGCGAGCGTCGCTCGCAAAGAGAGGGCCGCTGCTTTATTAGAGACCCGGGTTCAGCTACCAAATGAAAATGTCGCCATTTTCACAGAAGAAATGACCCGACTATTCCGTCACGCTGACCCAGACATGCCTGAGGAGAAAAAAGTCCGTTTCCTCGTGCGAGGGGTCAAACAGGAGCTCTTCGCGGGACTGATGAGAAACCCACCGAAAACCATCCAAGAATTTGCAGCCGAAGCGACCACTATCGAAAAGACCCTGGACATGCCCACCAGACAGTATAATCGTCGCCTGACTGCAGACTGCGCTGCTGCTCAAGCCAGTAACTCCGGAGAACTGCGTGAAACGATCCGAGCGATCGTGCGGGAAGAGCTGCGCAAGCCTCAAGGGAAGAGCTTCGGCGCAGCCTCAAGTGGATTCAGTCGCCGACATTGTGCGAGAAGAAGTTCGGCAATCGCTTCAAATTCCCCACGCACCACTGCCCGAGCCGGAAGCTATGAGATACGCCGCTGCACTGCGCCACAACGCTCCTCCCCGTCCACGCCAAAACGCCGCCCCATCGCACTTCCGTCGACAGACGCCACCGCCGCCACCACCCCCACCAACGTCATACCGTTCGCCAGCGGCCCAGCGCAGTGCACCAAGGAAGACTGACGTCTGGCGCACCCCTGACCATCGCCCGCTCTGCTACCACTGCGGCGAGGCCGGACACACTTACCGCCGTTGCCAGTACCGACAGATGGGACTGCGTGGCTTCGCCGTCAATGCACCGCGTCCACAGCCAGGAGAACGACCACGTGACATCGCCGACTACCTGACAGGAACTCGGTGGACACCACGAAGCCCTTCGCGTTCGCCGTCGCCCAGCCGCCACACGTCACCGCACCACCGGCAGTACTCTGGCCCAACGCGGGGCCGGTCTCCTAGCCCGTATCCGGGAAACTAAGGGCAGCAACCGGTGGAGGTGCGGTTGCTGTGCGACGAACTACCCAAGGTCCTCCGACGACGACGACGCCGCGACGGAGCTTTCCGAACACAACGCCAACTAGGCAAAGCCCTGACGGCAAAAACTCACTTACCGAAGGTGGCCTGACGACGCAACATGGAAGCAGCGGAACAAGCCGACGCAGCCGTGACCCGACGCCACGCCCTAACTGTAATGCGAGACGGCGAACTAGCGACCTCGATGTTCTTATCGACGACCACAGTGTGACCGCTCTCGTCGATACTGGAGCCGACTATTCTGTCATCAGTGGGTCGTTCGCCGCGAAGTTAAAGAAAGTTAGGACAGCATGGAAAGGCCCTGAAATCCGCACAGCCGGAGGCCATCTCGTAACGCCTGCAGGAATCTGCACAGCGAGAGTCACCATTAACGGCCGTATTTATCCTACAGACTTCGTAGTCCTACAGCGTTGCTCGAGAGATGTCATCCTTGGCATGGACTTCTTATGCCTCCATGGTGCTGTCATCAACCTAAAAACGAAGTCGATAACGTTATCCACAGAAGGAGCACTACCACCGCGCACGCCGTCAGGACACCATGCCTTGAATGTGCTGGAAGAACAAGTCACCATTCCTCCTCGCTCAAGCGTCATTATTTCAGTCGGCGCTTCTAAATCACCTGACTTGGAAGGCGTCGTTGAAGGCAGTCAGCATCTGTTGGTCACCCGAAATATTTGCGTCGCAAGAGGAATTGCAGAGCTGCGGGGAGGAAAAGCAACGGTTATGCTCACGAATTTCAGCAATGAGTACAAACATGTGAACAAAGGAACAACGGTCGCATACATCGAAGAAATTGTCGAAGCCACCAGTGCATTCGCCCTCGCCGATTCTGCGGAACGTGCTCAGAGGAACCAAGCCCCTCCCATAGCTTTCGACGTCAATCCCAGACTTCCGAACGATAAGCACGAACAGCTCAAGGCCCTGCTTCTGCAATACGAAGATTGCTTTTCGTCGTCATCAAAAATTCGGCAGACCCCAATCACGAAACATCGCATCATAACCGAAGAAAACGCCAGACCACTCCGTCAGAGTCCGTACAGGGTTTCGACGCGAGAACGTGAGGCCATGAAAAGACAGGTTGATGAAATGCTGCGGGATGACATTATCCAGCCGTCCAAGAGTCCATGGGCATCCCCCGTGGTGTTAGTGAAGAAAAAGGATGGGACCCTACGTTTTTGCGTCGATTATCGCCGCCTGAACAAAATCACAAGAAAGGACGTGTATCCACTCCCACGAATAGACGACGCACTTGATCGGCTCCATAACGCCAAGTACTTTTCGTCAATGGACCTCAAGACTGGCTATTGGCAAATCGAAGTCGACGAATGAGACCGAGAGAAGACGGCGTTTATAACACCGGACGGCCTCTTCGAGTTTAAGGTGATGCCCTTCGGCCTTTGCTCAGCGCCTGCAACTTTTCAACGCGTTATGGATACAGTACTGGCAGGATTGAAGTGGCAGACTTGCCTTGTGTACTTGGACGACGTCGTCGTGTTTTCCTCGAGTTTCGACGAGCATCTTCGGCGCCTTGAAGCTGTACTTCAAGCCATCAAGACTTCCGGGCTCACACTGAAGCCAGAAAAGTGCAGATTTGCGTATGAGGAGCTCTTGTTTCTGGGGCACGTTATCAGCAAGTCTGGAGTTCGTCCCGATCCACGGAAAACAGCCGCCATCGCCGACTTCCCGCCACCCACTGACAAAAAAGCCGTGCGCCGATTTCTGGGCCTGTGCGCCTATTATAGGCGATTTGTGAAAAACTTCGCCCGCATCGCCGATCCTCTTACTAACCTTACCAAGGCCGACGTGGAGTTCAAGTGGGAAACGCCACAGGAACACGCTTTCCAGGAGCTTAAACATCGCCTCCAGACGCCTCCGTTACTTGCCCATTTCGACGAATTCGCCGAGACAGAAATACATACGTACGCAAGCAGCGTAGGTCTCGGCGCCGTTCTTGTGCAGAGGACTGACGGACTTGAAAGGGTTATTAGTTACGCCAGCCGATCGCTATCCAAAGCAGAAGCAAATTATTCCACAACAGAAAATGAGTGCCTCGCCATCATCTGGGCTACGTCGAAATTTCTCCCCTACCTCTACGGCAGGCCCTTCAAAGTTGTGAGCGACTACCACGCCTTGTGTTGGCTAGCCACCTTGAAGGACCCTTCTGGTCGCCTCGCACGATGGAGCCTGAGACTTCAAGAATATGACATTACTGTCATTTACAAGTCCGGCAAAAAACACTCCGACGCCGACTGTCTCTCTCGTGCGCCTGTCGACCAACCGCTACCCGACGACCCGGATGACGACTACTTCTTGGGAACGATAACTACCGACGACTTCGCTGAACGACAGCGGGCCGACCCGGAACTTGAGGCCCTAATAGAATACCTCGAAGGCAGGAACGCCGAAGTCCCGAAGGTATTCAAGCGCGCACTTGCGTCCTTCTTTCTACGAAACGGTCTTCTACAAAAGAAAAACTTTTCACCGCTTCGAGCTAAGTACCTCCTTGTGGTGCCTTCAGCTCTGCGACCAGAACTCCTGCAGGCCCTGCACGACGATCCGACTTCAGGGCACCTCGGTGTTTCTCGCACGCTCGCGAGGATACAAGAAAGGTACTACTGGCCACGTCTTACCACCGACGTCACTCGTTATGTGAGGACATGCCGGGAGTGTCAGCGACGCAAGACACCGCCGACAAGGCCAGCGGGAATTCTGCAGCCAATTGATCCACCTTGCCGACCTTTCCAGCAGATTGGTATGGACCTACTGGGGCCGTTCCCGACGTCGGCTTTCGGAAACAAGTGGATCGTGGTAGCTACCGACTACCTCACCCGCTACGCCGAGACAAAAGCCCTGCCAAAAGGCAGTGCATCCGAGGTAGCTAAGTTCTTCGTCGAAAAATATCGTCCTACGTCACGGCGCCCCGGAGGTCCTTATCACCGACAGAGGAACGGCATTCACTGCCGACTTAACTCAAGCGATCTTGGCATACAGCCAAACAAACCACCGCCGGACGACAGCGTACCACCCACCGACCAACGGCCTCACCGAGCGGCTTAACAAGACGATCGCCGACATGCTGTCAATGTACGTCGATGTCGAACACAAGACGTGGGACGCCATTCTTCCGTATGTGACCTTCGCATACAACACGGCGGTGCAGGAGACGACGCAGATATCTCCATACAAATTGGTCTACGGAAGGAGCCCGGCAACGACGCTTGATGCCATGTTACCCAACGTCACCGACGAAGAAAGCCTCGATGTGAGCGAGTACCTTCAACGTGCCGAAGAAGCCCGACAACTTGCGCGTCTCCGTATCAAGAATCAACAGACGACAGACAGCCACCGTTACAACCTTCGACGACGCTTCGTGGAATACCAGCCCGGTGAACGTGTTTGGGTGTGGACGCCGATACGCCGACGTGGACTAAGTGAAAAGCTTCTGCGACGCTACTTCGGACCGTACAGGGTGGTTCGACGTCTCGGCCCACTTGATTACGAGGTTGTCCCCGACGGAATCACGAACTCTCAACGACGCCGATCGCGACCTGAAGTCGTGCATGTCGCGCGCCTCAAGCCGTTTCATGCGCGTTAACAAACTGAAACAGTGTTTTTTGTATTATTGTTTCATCGTAATTTATTAATTGTACTTTCTTGCATTATTATTGTACCTTCATCTTTAGTTAAAGTATCGGGACAATGCCTTTTTTCAGAGGGGGGCAATGCCACGTTCCATTTCCCAAGTTTTCGTTATCGTCCCAAAACACCACACGATTCTCAGCGCAAACCGCGCCTGCAGTTTTTCAGAAGGTTCCGGACTGTAGTAGATCATTTCGATAAGATCACGCCCACTCTGCGAACGGTACAGATTGTTCTGGAACCTACGCCACCGCCAGCAATAACGCTAGAACATTCGACGGCAAGAGTATAAATGCCGACGCGCTTCACCGCTTGTCAGTTGTTGATCGAAGGCCGACGCTCCATTCGCCGCTATCATTCCGAGACTGCTATCTGTGCGAGACTGCTGCTGTAATTGGTCTTTCCTTTTACCGGGCACAGGTTCGCCCAAATAAACAGTTAAATTCCAACACGAAGTCTCCTGTCTTCGGCCACGTCACGACCCCGTGACAATATTTATTCATGCCAGTGAGACAACAAGAACAGTGCCGATTGCGGCTAATGCAGGAAACTTGGCGACGGATCGCCAGCTTTCCTATTTT
Organism: Rhipicephalus microplus; assembly: GCF_013339725.1. Lineage (NCBI taxonomy): Eukaryota > Metazoa > Arthropoda > Arachnida > Ixodida > Ixodidae > Rhipicephalus > Rhipicephalus microplus. The sequence goes on along the minus strand of NC_051165.1, from coordinate 313,348,752 downwards.
GCTGTAATCATACGCTGGTGCAGCATGTGTGCTACCGCGAACGAACATGGACAAGCTCGGGAACAACACCGCACTAGCTACCATGTGTCCATCAACGATGATGTGAACACGAGCTTTGCTGATGAAGATGTTGGCGCTGTGCCTCCAGAGAAGACGAGGCCCCGAAGTGGTCAGTCGCCATGGAGTCGTGCGTAAAACTGGATTGATTTTTCACAGCGCACGCGACTTACGTACACAGCATCATGCGGTACGCGCTCGCACAGTGCTTTCGCCAGCAAAAAAAAGAAACATCGATCGATCTTGTTGTAGTTGTCAAAAGAAATTATAACATTTCATTTGATTATAAATTGAAGCAAAAGAAAAATAAATAAAAGAAAATGAACTTTCTAATGTTCATGCATCACCTGCAGTTCATCACTACGGTAAATACACAAGTATGAATTTACACTCGCATTCTATTCGTTTTCTGAAGATAACTACAAACCGCATCAAAAGCGTTCTTGTGGCTGAAGCCCAGATCCTAAGAACTGAAAGAAAGTATGTTCTCACTTGTGAAGTCCAGCCCCAGGTTGGCGAATGGGACAACAAAACCGAACTGAGCCTGCTTTGTTGTTTCCGTTAGCAACAGTGCAACACATCTTCGGCGATCAATTTGCATGTGGACGTGCTGTCATTATGTGACGCCACAATGTTGACAGCAACAGCGTATCCACTAAAGAAAAAAAGAAAGAAAAAAAGAAAGAGAGAAGAAAAAAAGGAATCAAGAAAGACAAACTGGAAAAGAAAGAGAGAAAGAAAGAAACGAACAAAGAAAGAAAGAAAAGAAAGGAAGAAAGAAAGAAAGAAAGACAGAAAGAAAGAAAGGAAGAAACAAGGAAAGAAAGAAAGAAAGAAAGAAAGCTTAGAAAAGCGAAGTCTTTCTCTAGAAAGGCAAAGTCCTCGTACAGATAAACCGCAATAGAGTGACTGGCTACGATATCGATGATAAAGACATATAACTGGCTACGAGAATGTCTGATATGCAACACCAAACCGCAGTGTTTTCATGACAGAAGCTCTAGCACAGTGCGAACAAAGGCACCATGACGAGTGCAATGAACGAAGGCCCTCCGAGCAGACAAGGGCCACTTGCACTTTGAGCGATGATGGCCATCAGTCTTCGACTGAGAAAGAACTAAGCGAAATGATAGTTATCTGCAAGTGAAGTGTGAATACAAAAATTACGAGAAGATCCATAATAACGTGGAAGGCCATACTTGCAACGTAGAACACGCGTTTTGTTGCACATATCTCCCTGCTTCTATAATGGCATTGAAACGTGACAGGTTTTCGTCGGCACAAATCGAAAATCAAGATTAACCCCCATGCGCGTAACGCCAATCGCAAAGCGAGGACAGCTAACAGCCATAAAAGCGATTGTGCCTGCTATCCGAAACTAGTACTATTTCTACGCAGCAGTATCCGAGTGCACTCTATAGGAGCTGATCAATAATCTGTATATTCCTGTAAAGAGACCCCCAAAAAATGATACGATATCGGATATTTTAAAGAAACGTCCCACAGATGTCTCCTTACGTTTTATTTCTTGTTTGTCATGAAAATACTCCGAGTTCTAGCTAATCCCACTCACTTTTTTTATGCATGCGCTTAACTTCATTTTTCCAGAACAAGCTGATGCTTGTGATAGCATGGTTTGGTTTAGCAGATCTAAAACTAAAAAACAGTGGCAGTATTCACTAAACTCACTCACAAGAAAAACGTCCCACCAGAGAAATTTGGTCACGTAAGTCGATTCATGAAGCAAAAAAAAAAAACAGTCGTAAGACGTCCTTGTTGTCACATCGGCCACTTCAAGACAGCGCGCGGCGACTGCTCAGCAACGTGTAAGCGATGTTGTTGCAGTTGCTATATTTGCTTACGTCACCAAAAAATGCCCGTAAATAAATTAATGAAGCTAAATTTTGCGTCGCGCCGTGAAAAGCGCACAAGAGCTTGTTAATAGCTTTCTTACGACGAAAACAGCACGGCGTCGTAAACAAAGTTTCTGTGGGTGCCGATTTTAACAAATTTTTCTCGATTGAGTTGCTTCAGTATTCGACTGGATTGTGTTTTGATTACCGCTGCTTTTTTGGTGCGTGTAAGCGGTTTGAAGACCAGCGGTAGTGTATTTGGTGAGCGGTGAAATGCAGCGAAGCCTGTGCCTTAGTGTATTTATCATGCAGGGATCGGCGCCTGTGTATCAACGGTAATTAGCACTAGAGAAGCCTGCAATGTGTGTTCGTGTGCCAGTAAAGGTTCCTTCGCTTCGCTTTGCATGCAGTCTCTGAGTTGGGTGCTGTGCCAGATTTCGGATTTGACAGCGTTTTGGCACGTGAGTGACCCCAAGTACAGTACTGACACATTGAAATGGCACTGTCGGAGCGTGTGACCGATGGTATATATGTGCCACCGCTAGTGGGTGCGTGTGGAACCAATGTGTTGCATTGTGGTATAGAGCGAGGGGCAGAACACATACGGAACAGGATTACTCTTTCCGGTTGCCAAATTGTCGGCCTGTAGTTCACCATGTGTACACTGCCATACTTTATGAAAGAGAACACACGGACGCGTGGCCTGCACTCTGCGGCGGCTGCCTATAGCACCATCAACCGACAGCAAAAGAAAACACGTTCGCTCTCAGCGTGATCTGTCGCCAAAAAATAAAGAATAACCAGTTATGACCGGTAGACAAGCGCTGCTAGATTGCACTCCCTCTCTGCTCAAGCTTGCAGTGCGTAGTCCACTGCCATCATATCAAACGTTGTGTGCGACCACGGCGCAGGCTGCAGTGATCACCCGATATCGCTCGCCGAGCGAGCGGCGCGGGAACGTAATCTAGCAGCGCTTGTCTACCGGCCATGACTCGTTATCTAGCTTGGCCATAGATGGCGCCAAAAGTGAACGTACTTTTTCACTTGTCGGTTGATGGTGCTGTAGGCAGCCGCCGCATAGCGCCGGCCACGCGTTCGCGTGTTCCCTTGTTCCCTTTCATAAAGGACGACAGTGTACACTGACAGGGTGGTGCTGCAAGGCTCACGCACATTCGCATGTCAACGTAACCGGCTCGCCACTGGGCATCACTTTTATTGCGCGCCAGAAGACAACCCTCTCGTTCTGCGTGCTTAGGTTAAGTGGTACGCATGCTGTGCAAGTAAAACACGGGATTCAGTTAGAGATTGTAGCTTGCGTGCGTTGGTGGACATGATAAACGTGTGCACAAAATCATGCAAAGTTTACTTCCAGTTTCTGCTCGACAAGAAAGAAAATGAGCTTCAGACTTGCCTTCATGAAACATAGAAACAATATCATGTATTATTGGCGGTTGTGCAAACTGTAGCATATTGCTGAATAAAAAATGGCAGCATATCCACGGAGTGAATGATGGATAGTGGGGCGAAGCATCCGTCCGTCCATTCGTTCTTGCTTCCGTCCATCCATGCGTGCGTCTGTGCAGCCGCCCGTGCGTCCATCCGCCCGTCCGTGCGTGCGTCTGTTCGTGCGTCCGCACGTTCATCTGTGTGTCCGTCCCTGCTTTCGTTCATGCATCCACTCCTGCGTTCGTCCATGCGTCCATCCGTCCGTGCAGCCATCCGCGCGTCCGTCCATGCACCTGTCTGTGTGTCCGTTCGTCCACCTATTCAACACTCCAAGTACAACCAACTCGCATCTTTTCATCATATATTCCTCATATAGAAGCACCGCCATCCAGCGGACATTCCAAGGACTTAACAAAAGGTGGCACACGCACACTTTCTAACGGCTTGCGCTTCGGGTCTACTTCCCACCTTTAACCACCTCGAGTTGATGGTACATACTAGTTCACTGTATTCATGACACTGCGGCCCAACGCTCTCTATACCTATCTAAAACCAAGGAGGTTACGCCCAGCGAGTATAACGTAGCAACCTTTTTCCTGACAGATAGTGCTCAATGTACATGCCAATGGCTGCTAATGGGAAAAGAGAGACAGGAGAATTCGGCTTTCACTTTCTTACGGCTTGCGCTTCGTATCTACTTCCCCCCTTTAACCACCTCGAGTTCATTCATGGTATATATTAGTTCATTGTATCCATGGCACTGCGGCTCAACGCTCGCTGAACCTTTCTAAAACTAAGGAGGTTACACCCAGTGAGTATAACGTAGCAACCTTTTCTTGTCAATAGGTGCTCAATGTACATGCCGATGGCTGCTAATGGGGATCGCAGCGTGCGTGTTACCTAAAAGCCGAATGCTCCTGTCTCTCATTCCCCATTAGCAGCCATTGGTATGTATATTGAGCACAATTTTCTTGTTCAACAACACAAAGAAGAAATCTCTCACCGGCTCAACCTTGGACGCCAAAATGTTATACTTGTTACGTACTACAACGGCTACGAGGGATGAACGGGTGCCGCTATAAAAAGCTTCGTCCCTAAAGCTTTCAATATATCAGATTTGTCCTAAACCGAGCGTTACGTGTCTGCAGAACTCGAAAACTACACTCACAACAAACCGGCACGGGCTTCTTTGTCCCCTTCTGCTTCACTCCGACAACACGTGCACCGACTTGCCCGGCGTAGAATTCAATGGCCATGATGAGCGAGGGAATGAAACACAGAGAGAAAGGAAGAGATATAGATAATGGGGAGACAGAAAAAAATAAGGGAAGAGATTGACTACAGACTGAGAGGGGTCGAAGGAGATAAAGAAAAGGAGGAGAAGAAGAGAGTAACGATGGAAAGACAGAAAAAGAATAGACAGAGGGGGAACGGCAGAAAGATGAGAAAAAGAAATAACATGGAAGGGGAGAGAACGAACAAGAATGTAGAGAAATATTAGGCAAAACAAAAAGAGAGAAATGGAAAAACTAGAAGACTGAGAGAAAAAGGCCAAGCAAAAGCAAAGACCAAAATTGGCCCCGTATCTGCATGTTTCACTGGAAATGTCGTCGAAAGACAATAGCCTTGTGTGAGGAGAGAGTAAAGAAAGCGCTTATTTATTCTGCGCGAGAAAATCGGTTAATTGCATTCTGGAAGCGCTGCCCTAGAGAGTTTCGATCCGTGCAGGAAAGACTAACGAGCGCATCGAGTCACGCTATACAAGAGCGCCATCCTTCAGTTATGTTCGACAACGAAGGAAGGCGTGCGCGCCCGCAGAGAAAGATGCGTGCCCCATCTCGGAGGCAATAAGGAGTAGAATGCGAAGTGACGGGCAGGTGTTACCACCGTGTCGTGTTAGCAAAGCGTTGGAAACACTTGTGTTTTTGAGCATCGCGTTGAACTGTCAGCGCAGCGTGATAAACCCTACGATCCTTGGGATTACTTGTGTGTGCCTTCTTTAGTATAAAGCCACACATACAAAACATCGGCATGTTGTTTTGGTGCCTCAGGTATGCGCAATAATGGCTCTTAAATTAACAATCGCACAAGTATGAACGCTGAAACTTGAGCAATTGTGGTGGGTGCAGCGGATGGGGCTGGCCATTTGAGGTATTATTTGGTTACTTTGTTGCCATAAAAGCTATCGTCACCCATTGTATCAGTTTGGGACGGCTTTAGGCTCTCCCATAGTCGAGTACTAAGCACTCGAAATCGTTAACCACTTTTTTTAAACACACAGTTCTAGGAAGAAGAGTACTTCGTACTGTCCTTGATTTTAGCAAGGTTGCCCGATGGACGGCTTCAGGCTCTCCCATGGTATATTACCAAGTACTATAAATCAGTGACCACTTTTTCTTAAAACAAACAGAGAAATGTGCAGACAGAAGGACAGAGAAAAAGACAGACAGACCAAAATTTTGGCATCGAAGGTCCCCGAGAAAGATCATCGTCTTTAAAAAAGAGATACAGACAAGCCTAATGAAAACGACATAGAACAGGTTCAACAAGCATAACCCTGTATAGTAAAGTATACCAAGTGAGGGATATGAGGTAAAAGAGATGAGAGGGTCCACATGAACAACAGCCTTCTGAACAGGGTACATGACGGAAGAATGAAAGAATAAGTATATAATGAAAAGTATATTGAGTGAAAGTATATAAGCTGCAATGTTACGAAGTTATAGGGGAAATAATCAACCTAAAAAGCATCACAAAACATATAATGCGAAATTATACACCAGATTGCGGAGGATTTTGGAATTATAAAAATCATTCTGATTAGTCTTCGATGAACGCCGAATTCCTTCACAATAATGTACTCCATACAACACGTTCTTCTTTTTCTAAAATACACATCAGAAAGATGAAGCCCTACGTAAGACACAGCTTTCTGTAGTGTAGTATAGTGTAGTGTAGTCTTGCCACCACAAGTGCATAGCCGCCCCACTGTTCTTTAGCATGAAACTGTTTCATGCCGCGTTCTACCACGACTGCGCTGGCGCACTTTAATCACGGATATGACGTTGTAAATAATCATAGATTGCAAAGAAAGAAACAACATGAAAAAATCTTTGGTGGGGCGTCGAACCAGCGACCTCCCTCTCCGCAACATGCGAAGCAAATCACTGGACCACTGAGCGTACAATCACCGGCTTCTTAACCGCAAGCCATTTATATCAAACAATGTAACGTTGGCGATCCAAGGAGCTCAGCAATATTGGCGCGTTTTTGTCATCAGTAGTGAGATAACGCGCTAGCTAAAACCATCAACCTCGCATCTACATGTTTTACTACAAATATAAGACGATAGTCTTTCGTCTGGAGAGAGTGAACAAAACGTTTATTTGATGTTCTGTGCGAAAAAATGGGTGAATTGCATTCTGAAGGCATTGCGTTAGAGAGTCACGACCTGTGCAGCGAAGGCGAGCGAGTGCATTTATACACTACTGCTATCTGGCAGTTATCTTCAAAAACGATGGAAGGCGTGTGCGCCTATCTCAGATGCGATAGATTGTAGAACGCAAAGCGACGGGCAAGTGCCACCACCGTGTCGTTCTAGCTATAAAGTAACGATATTCTCTTCCACGCGCGTGTTTCCTCCTCGATTCTCCTCACCCGCTTGCCGCACGCTTGGCGCGCGGCGCCATTTTTCGCCCACGCTCCCGCGGGTGCGACGCAGAATTCAATGGAGGCGGTTTATTTGCGGCAGCTAGCGCGCTACAGTATGCTGAAATTTTTTTAATGTGAAGCATTTCTTAGCGAACTTCAGCGACTTTGAGCGTATCTATATATCCATCGAGATGTTTACGTTTGGGTGCTCTCATGGTCACCCCCTTGACGTGGCGTGAACGAAAATTAGCCTGGGGGGGGGGGGGTAAGATAGTTTGACTAATATGACGTGCTGGTCAAAACATGAATAATGTCACAATCCCGTCGCGTACGTCGTCAGAAACTTCCCGCTAGACACTGGCACATACTCACGCCACGGGTATGTGCCACAGGTGATTGACACTTGTATCTACCCAAAAACGACGAGAACACACAGGGGCAATTTGAACGTGTGAGCGTTCAGCAATACCCGACATTAGTAGCGGCGACTCAACGAAGGTATAGAATAAATGTCAGTGTTAAGAAAGTCTGACATAAGCAGCGTGGGCCATCCGACGAATGCAAATAATAAATTTCAGGAGCCCAGCAGCAATCGAACCCAAGCATTCTGCGTGGCAGTCAAGAATTCTACCACAGAGCTACACCAGGTCTTGGAATTACATTTCAAATAGAGGCTAATCTTCGTAAAACGCCAATAGTGGTTGCAGTGCTGCCTACCCCATTTTATAAACATTACATATGTACTCCTTTCATACAGCCGTCACGTAAGGTTAACGTCAATTATGGTTAGTTGCTATGCGCTGAAGTTTATTTGTGTAGATGTGTCCAGGGCCAGCATTCTCACAAGCATCAGCGCTTCATATCAGCTTCTGGTGTTGCTAATACGAATTTTCCAGTTAGTCGCTGCGCAAGTGCAAACAACTGGTTATATAAACATCTGCCACTCTTCAACATATATCTGTGCGTGCAACATTTGTACATATACCTAGCGTCATTTAGGGACGTGTTGCTCAATAAAAAAAAATGCAACACAGCCACCTTCTCTCCACATGCTTCGCATAAAGTTGATTCCCAGATATGTGGGATCTGCCGAATTTCATTTAAATGTTCATAAGAAAATAAAGAACACTGAGGCAATCGTTTAATACAGGATAAGCTTCTTCAGAAGGTCGTATAATTGAGGCATGCTATTTAATAAAAGTTTTATGTGGATTTCTACGATGCGGATGTTTTTCTGCCGTATGATGACAAGCTGCACGTTTGCATCTGATGTAGTTCGGCTTGTGGTATGTCCGTCTGTGTTCGGATTTCTTTTCGTGCTTGTGCGCCAGTATACGACACAGGTACTTACAGCCTCACATATTGGAATGACTTGGCGGATGGTGGATCGTCTAGCCACGTGTTTATCTACTCGGTGTGAAAGTAGCTTTCCGCAGTGGTCTTTAACTAAAGAAGGCCTTTAAGCAATGTCATTACGAGTAAGTGTCGCCAACAGTTACTCGTCTACCAAAATAACAGAAATATAAGAAAATGATTCATTAGAACTCTGTTTTCGTGTTTTGTCAAAGAAACTAGCGATAGGGTTATTTGTGAAAGGAGAACTCTGCACCAAGATTGTCATCATTAGCTGTGCGTCCATAGCGACAAAAGAAGTCCTATCCGGCTGACTGATCACGGTCAGACGTACCCATGTGACACTAGTATAAAAGGTAATATAATTTTTTTTACCGGGTAATGTAAGAATTGTTAATGGAGTCGTGAACGAAACGATTGCGGCCACGTTCTCTTAGAAATTGGCTAACTCGCTATCACAATGCTATAGCGTTTTAGGGGCGAAGATCGAAAAGCGACACCCGTTCATCCCTTGTTGCAGTCGTAGTGCGTAACCAGTCTTACGCTTTGACCTGCAAGGTGGTGCCGGTGGGAGATTTTTCCTGTGCGTTGTTGCAAAATAAAAAAAATTCGCGTTAACTAAGGCTGAATTCTCCTGTCTCTCATTCTCGATTAGCAGCCATTGGAATGTACAATGAGCACTATCTGACAAGAAAGGGTTGGTACGTTATATTCGCCGGGCGTAACCTCCTTGGTTTTAGAAAGGTTTAGCGAGCGTTGGGCCGCAGTGCTATGAATACGGTGCACTAGTATATGCCATGAAGTCGAGGTGGTTAAAGGTGGGAAGTAGACACGAAGCGCAAGCCGTAAGAAAGTGTGCGTTTGCCACCTCTCGTTTATGTCGCTGGATGGCGGTGCTTCTATATGCTGAATATATTATGAAAAGATGCGAGATGGTAGAACTTGGAGTGTTGACTAGATGGACGAATGGACACACAGACAGATGCTGGACGGAGGCACGGATGGCTGCACGGACGGATGGATGGACGGAAGCAAAAACGAATGGATGACGGATGCTTCACCCCACTCTCCATCATTCACCCCGTGGATATACTGCCATTTTTTTTCGTTGCACCTCTGTATTTCTTTATTTAGTTCGATGGATCGCCTCTCTTTCATGATTCTTGTGTGTTAATTTCCCTTTATAAAATTACAAAATAAATACCCTTATGGAAACGACCACCAATTAGTGTCATCTCTATTCATAAGCTCATTTCTTTTCTCCAACAAACGTTCTCGTAAACAAATTCTAAGAGTCACAAAAAGCGCGATCCAGAATCTCTGTCATATCACGTAATAGTTCGCAGTGAAAGCAGACTTTAGTTGTGCATTTTTGACAATTGCCGAGGTGCGTGCGAGATAAAGCATGAGCTCAATATTGCTACGTGCCAGTGCATGGAGTTGTAGAAGACAAAGCAGATAGACTGGCGTGAACTAATCTTTGTGGCAGGCGCTGCTCGCTTAACCGGCTGTAAATACATCTGTGACTACGCCTCCGAGTTGGTCTCCTTCTCCTAACATATTTGGTGGAGTTGTGCAATCCCCATCCTCGCCACGGAACTCCGAAGCGGATGCTCCCTTGTGGCTTTCAACATGACTACTCAGGACTCGGCTACATCCTCTCCGGTCGCCCGCCCTTCTGCCCGGCCTGTCAACCCAGCGCCCGCAACAACTTTCGTGACGCTTCCCTTGCTCTAAGACCCCGGCGTGTTCTCGGGCCGCAATATTTCTGACGTCGACCAGTGGCTACGCCTCTACGAACGCGCCAGAGCCACTTAAAGGAGGGATCCCACACTTATGCTCGCAAACGTCATCTTTTATCTCGATGGAATCCTTCGTGTTTGGTTTGACAACCACGAGCATGACATAACAAGCTGGGAAAGCTTCGAGGAAAGGATCCGTGAGCTTTTTGGCAACACCTCTGATCGTCGAGAAGCTGCAAAAAATGAGTTGTCGACTCACGCACAATCTTCAACGGAGCCATACATTGGTTACATTCAGGCTGTCTTATCACTAATTCGCCAAGCTGACGAAAACATGTCCGAGCCTGAAAAGGTTGCCCATTACCTAAGGGGTATCACCGACGATGCGTTCAACCTGTTGGTATTCAACAATGTGTCATCTGTTGATGCTATCATTCAAGAATGACACCGGTTCCAACAAGCTAAAAGCAGGCGCATCTCCTTCTCCCATTCACCCTAATTTCTGGGCGATACGGCTCCGACAACCACATGTTCTTTTCCGATTCTCGGATTGTTGCAAAAGCAAACTTTTGCTTACAGTTTATCGCGATGTGCCCTTCTTTTTTGCAGTTGTAGCAGATTAGCGGCTTCCGTTTGTTTTCCGATACTAGGATAGTTGCAAACTTTTGCTGACAGTTTATCGCGATGTGCCCTTCCTTTTTGCAGTTGTAGCAGATTCGCGGCTTCTGTTTGTTTTCCGATTCTCGGATAGTTGCAAACTGTTGCTTACAGTTTATCGCGATGTACCCTTCCTTTTTGCTTTCATCCTTTTCTAGGCGCACTGCCCTGCTATGCAACTTTCGGCGAGTATAATACTCCTCAGCTAACTCTGCTGCCTTGATTAGCTGTACTTCCCCAAGTTTGTCCTTCAGCCAAAGTTTGACATCCTCCTCGATGCAGCGGTAGAATTGTTCCAACGCAACGCATTCCACCACTTTATCGCAGTCGTCATAAACACCTTCGCCCTTGAGCCATTCAATTAAATCGGCTTTAAGAAGAAACGCGAAGTCAACGTGTGACTCATTCCTCTTTTTAGCATACCGGAACCTTTGCCTGAAAGCCTCGGGTGACAACTTATAACGTCTCAAGAGCACTTCCTTAACCTCGTCATAGCTCTCAAACGCTTCTCTCGACAAGCAAGTTATCCTGTTAACAATTTACTTGCCGCACCCACTATAAGTCAACTAGCAAGACGCGCAAGCAATTTTTCACACTCCCGTGTTTACCCCCTCCGCATTAACTTCGGTTTCAAAGCACTTCGACTTTGCTTGAAACGATCAAAGCTCACTCTAATGCTTCACACAGCCCTTCTCTGAACTACTATAACCTGAGCTAGAGTAGTCTGGTGAACTGAGGGGAAAACATCAGGCACTCACCGCATCAATGTCGCTGACGCCGGCCGATCCCGCAGCTGCCAACCACTGTTACGAAGCGCACCTCCGACGACGTTACGAAGGGAGCCACGAATCCCACCGCTGCCACCACTGTTACGACGCGCGCCTCCGACGACGTTACGAAGGGCGCTACGAATCTCACCGCTGCAACCACTGTTTCGGAAGACGGCGACGCCAATACGGTCCCGAAGGCGCCACTGCTTCGAACTCCGCCGGGAAGGTCACCAGCCGTTTGGTAGCGTAGGTTTCTCAGCTCGCGACTGCTTCTGCGCAGAGCTGATAGACGAGCGGACGAGACGACGGTGAGTTAAACAAGGTTTATGTGCAGCATATATACAGAGGCGTTACTAATTCGGCACTGGGGCTGACAGAGACGCGAAGAGCCGAGCTCTTCTCTCTAACACATTGCTCTACTCTCAAATGGGTCTGCTAACACATAGCTCAACTCTCTATCACATAGCTCTCTTCTCTGACACACAGCTCAACTGCGACACACATGTCTGCTCTCACACAGGACTGCTGCTCGCGAGGCGCCGCAGGGCTTCTTTTATATGCACCGGGTGGATTCTTTGAATAACAAAATGTCCAACCAGAAGCGCCGCTGGTCATGAGGTCAGACTCCTCCAAAGGGGGTCACCGCTGGGCCGCGTCATTCTTTCTCATCGAATCTGGAGAGGCTGCGCTGCAGGTGGCTGCACCCATGGACGAGGGACGTCGCAAGCATTGCGTCAGACCCGCCAGACAGGAAGGCGCCAGTTGTTTACTCGACGGGCTCGCGGGCAGAGGTGACTCACTGCACTTGCGCGCCAGAAAGGCGCCGTCGCGTGTTTACGCCGTTGAGTTGTTCGCGTCAGGCGGGCTCGCGGGCTGGCCTTGACACAGATTGCCTTTTTCAGAGGCATGGCCGTTCGCTGTGGACTCGCAGGCATAACAGCGCGCAATCTGCCCTCATAGGCTGTTCGACCAGTACGCTCCGTCTACACTTGGCCGCAAAAGAATCTCTTGCACAACGGCCGAGTCGCCTCTGCACAACGGGACACGCGCGCCTCCCTCCACAGACACTGACCTACATGGAGCTCGTCTCAATAACACCAGTTCAAGACGGTGACTATGTTCTGACCCCTATCACCGATGTCCTAATAAACCGTGGCATTACATTACCGCACACAATTCTGTCCTTCATAGGAAATTCTACGTGCCTCCCGGTTGTGAACTTCAGCTTGACACCTCAAGTGCTGCCACAAGGGATCTCTTTGGCGTCGCTCTGCACCTTAGAAGACAATGCCGTAGATGTTTTCACGATGGCCACTCCTTCTGACCCCCGCGCTCAACATCAATCTGCCACTTGCTCCGACAGTGCTATTACGTCGATGATCGCTTCCAAGTTAACGCCGCCGAAGACTGATGAGCTCCATCGGGTTCTGCTGTCCTACATCGACGTTTTTGACCTCAGCGGCCGTGCGTTGGGGAAAGCTACTGGTATGACCCACCGCATAAACACTGGCAATGAGCATCCTATTCATAGGCGTCCATAACGGGTGTCGGCGGCCAAGCGTCGCATTATCAAGAGTGAGGTCGGCAAAATGCTCGCCAAGAACATTATTGAGCCATCCTGCAGTCCTTCGGCTTCTCCTGTATAGCTAGTCCGCAAGAAAGACTGTGCATGGCGTTTCTGTGTTGATTATCGACACCTCAACAAAATTACCAAAAAAGACGTTTATCCTCTGACACGAATAGATTATGCACTTGATTGCCTCTATATTTCTCACTACTTTTTCCTCCGTAGACCTTCGTTCCGGCTACTGGCAGACAGAGGTATATGAAATGGACCGTGAAAAGACGGCATTCATCACCTTCGATGGCCTATATCAGTTCAAGGTCATGCCCTTCGGCCTTTGTAACGCTCCAGCCACCTTCGAACGAATGACGGACTCCCTGCTCAGAGGATTCAAATAGTCCACCTGTTTGTGCTTCTTGGACGACGTCATCGTCTTTTCACCAACATTTGAAACTCATATAGAGCGCCTCTCAGCCATCTTAGGAATCTTCCGTCCCACTTGCCTTCGGCTTAACTCGTCCAAATGTCACTTTGGCTGCCATAAAATCACAGTAATTGGTCATTTAGTAGACGCCAACGGTGTAAAACCAGACCCGGCGAAATTCAGCGCCGTCAAAAACTTTCCTGTACCACGATCTGCAAAGGATGTACGCAGCTTTATTGGACTATGTTCCTACTTCCGATGCTTCGTGAAAAATTTTGCGCACATAGCGAGGCCGCTTACGCAGCTCCTCAAGAAAGACATCCCGTTTTCATGGGGCTCCGAAGAGGTTTATGCGTTCTCGACTCTCATCGCCCTTCTCACTACTACTCCGATTCTGGCACACTTCGACCCTGCTGCCCCTACGGAAATCCGTATAGATGCAAGTGGACATGGCATTGGTGCAGTGCTGGCTCAGAAACAGCATGGCCATGATTGCGTTATTGCATATGCCAGCCGCCTGCTATCTGCCCCTGGACGTAACTATTCGATCACAGAGCGTCAGTGCTTGGCTCTTGTATGGGTGGTGGCAAAATTTCGACGTTATCTATACGGACCCCCAGTTTTGGTAGTTACCGACCACCACGCGCTCTGCTGGCTCAACTCTATGAAAGATCCATCAGGCCGCCTTGGTCGCTGGGCTTTGCGCCTGCAAGACTTTTTCTATTCTGTGGTCTACAAATCTGGCCGCCTACACCAGGATGCCGATCGCCTCTCCCGGTACCCTGTCGACGATCCTGAGGACACTGACGAGCCCACGGAGAACTCTATCCTGTCAGTGTCCGACTTTCTTAATATTGGGGAAGAACAGAAGTGCGATCCAGTGCTGCTTGACATCATCGACCGTATGGAATCCTCCCCAAATGATGCTACCGTCCGCTACTTTGTCATTCAAAAGGGTGTGCTATACCGTCGCGATTTCCGACCAGACGGGCCCGACCTTATCATTGTTGTGCCTAAACATTTGCGCCGCTGTGTTCGCACCGAACTTCACGACGCTCCCACGGCTGGACACCTTGGCGTATCCCGCACGTACGAGCGCGTCTGGCGCCGTTTCTTCTGGCCAGGCCTTGCTCGCTCGGTACGCCGATACGTCACCACGTGTGAACTATGCCAACGTCGTAAAACACCGTTGCTGCTGCCCGCCGGCTATCTTCAACCAACTGACATACCCGCGGAACCATTTTACCGTGTTGGGTTAGACCTGCTTGGTCCTTTTCCCACATCAACATTGGGAAACAAATGGATAGCCGTTATTACAGACTACGCTACATGCTACGCTATTACGCGAGCTCTGCCGACCAGCTGTGCAACCGACGTCGCTGACGTCTTGTCATGGGACGTTATATTGATTCACGGTGCTCCGAGACAGCTTCTCACTGACCATGGCCGTGCATTTCTATCCCAAGTCATCGCCGACATCCTTCGTTCTTGTTCCACGCAACACACACTGACAACCGCTTACCACCCTCAAACAAACGGCCTCACTGAACGATTTAACCGCCCTTTAACAAATATGCTCGCTATGTACGGGTCGTACGACCACCGAGACTGGGACCTTTCCTTACCCTACGCAACTTTCGCTTGTAATTCATCCCGTCACGACACAGCAGGCTTTTCGCCGTTCTACTTATCGTACTGAAGAAAGCCTACTTTACCACTGGTCACAGTCATCTCAGCTCACACCTCGTCCACCAGCGAGTATGCCGGTGACGCGATTGCACGAGCCGATTATGCCCGTCAGCTCGCTCGCGCTCGGCTGATGGCGTCGCAAACCAACCAATGCCGTCGGTACGATGCGGAACATAGAGAGGTACATTTCGCTCCCGGTACCTTCGTTTTACTCTGGTCCCCTCATCGTAGGCTGGGCCTATCAGAAAAACTTCTGTCTCATTACACGGGACCCTACCGTATATTGCGTCAAGTAACACCTGTCAGCTACGATATCAGGCCCATCTGTCCATCATCACCTGCTGTGCGGTTCAGTGATATTGCTCACGTCTCGTGGATCAAGCCCTACAAGAATGCATCAGATAACGACCTTTAAAGCACCGAGACGGTACCTCCGCCGCCGGGGGTCGCGCTACGTCCCAATGCATGGAGTTGTAGAAGACAAAGCAAATAGACTGGTGCGAGCTAATCTGTGTGGCTGGCGCTGCTCGTTTAACCGGCTGTAAATACATCTGTGACTACCCCTCCGAGTCGGTCTCCTTCTCGTAAATATATTTTCATTTATTTATTTAGACATGCTGAAGACCAGCGATTTGGCCCAGAAAGAAGGGGCAGAAGAAACATCAGGTGATTCGTAACAGCAAAAAAAAAAACATGTATCCATACTCTAATCGAGGTCACATGTCTGTGAAACAGCAACAAAGTTTATAACACATTTGAACGTTCTAATCACCAAGTACATAACGCTCCAGTGACATCATTGTCAGCTAAAAAAATTTCGTGAGGTAGTGAATTGCATTCAACCACTGTTCTGGGAAAATAACTGTATATGCAAGCATTAGTTTGTGCAAAATATGAGTGCCCGAAATCGATCATGTTAACGGCGGAAATTCCTAGCAGTGGCTGGCCGAACGCAACAAGGTACATTTAAGGCAACTTTTTTTGACATAATTTTGTACAGCGACGTTGAAAGATTCAACTTTGTTTCTTGTTTCTAACAAAGGAATTCAGCATATTGATGACAACTCCACTTTAAAGCAACGCATGAAGAGAGAGAGAAAACATTCAATTAGTTAAGATTGTGATTGAAGGTGGGAGTGTACCTTATTCCATGAACCCTCTGGTCAGAACTCATGCGTAGCCGCGAAAAAAATCACAGCGAATCACACATCACAGGACATTTATGTCACAGAAAATTAATAATGACGAGTGAGGCGGAACGTGTGGATGGACGGACGCACAGACAGAAGGACGGGTGGAAGAGCGCACGGACGCACGGAAGTATGAAGTGACTGACGGACGCTTTGTTCCACTCATCATCATTC
Organism: Rhipicephalus microplus; assembly: GCF_013339725.1. Classification (NCBI taxonomy): domain Eukaryota; kingdom Metazoa; phylum Arthropoda; class Arachnida; order Ixodida; family Ixodidae; genus Rhipicephalus; species Rhipicephalus microplus. The sequence continues at coordinate 313,332,182 of NC_051165.1, read as the reverse complement.
ACGCCGTGGATATGCTGTGACGCCATTTTTAGTAACATCCAATGCAATGCAACTGACTACCACGATGACTATGACGAAGCGGGACATACGATCCACGGCGTAAGGAGCTTCGCCCCTAAAAGCACATATGTTGACGAGCAGGCCGAAACAGTATTCAAATGCAGCATTCGGCGATGCTTTGATACGAGCAATAAGAGAGGCGCCTTACCTCACAAAGTATACTGTTCTTGGTCGGAATGTTTTTTCGGCCAATGTTGTGCAGCCATTGTGGGTTGCGCAAGCCATCGCGTTCATCTTGGGGTATCATAGAAAGTGCGTAACCATTTTCACTGCAGTTTTTGCAGTAATAGGCGCAACAGCACGGCTTTGCACCCGCACAAAGCAAAGAAAACAAAGCGCTATGTTACGCAGAGCATCGGTGAAAAATGGCGCGACCGAAAAAAAAACACAAGCAAAGCACAAGATCCACGCGTCGCTAAGGGCAACCGCGAAGGAGACCAATCATCGGGCAGAAAAGGTATCAGAGACCAGGAGGACGCGAAGGGGGGCGATGAGGGAGAGAGGAGGTCGAGCGCGTGGTGGCGAGTGCACTGGATGGCGGTAATTTCTCCAAGATTAAGGGACTTTAGTCTTTGCAAAGCTTTGGAAACACTTGCCTTTTTGAGCATCGCGTTGCATTATCAGCGCAGCGTGATAAACGCAACGGTTCTACAATTACTTGTGTATTTCGTCTCTAGTATAAAGACACACATTTAATATATTGACATGTTTAAGGGTCACTAAAGTCTAATAACAATTTACGTCAGAGTGAAAGCTCAATATATGACAACATCTAAAACGACAATATTATCAACAGTGTCCTAATTACCAAGGAATTAGGATAAGTGCACAAGGACACATGCGTCGCAGTAGGACATTTTCGAAATTATCCCAATGACATCAGACAGACCGCCTACAATTAATCACTAGTAATCGATCTAGCTGCACTAAATCAAGAACCTTACGTGCATCAAGAGACGCAATAACATGCTACTTGTTCGTGTCTGTTTGATTTGTGTAAAAAACCACCCCCGAACGTTACTATAGTGAACGGCACGAGTGGTTAAAATATTCAACTTAGCGTGCTCAAACTGGACAGGTCGTGTCATCTAGCGGAGCGTAGTTGAACCAAAATACGTCTGCAATCTCGGAGCCAATGGCGGGATGGGCGTTGTTGCTGCTGGGGCTCCCGCCGCTTTCGGAATGCTGCTACTAGCGCAGTAAAGCTGGGCAACATTGTGCACGGCAACAGTGACCTGAGTCGGTCCGGTCGGTCCGCTTCAATGAGGCGGGTAATTTGAAGTGCGCTAACCTAATGCGAACCATTAAGATCCAATTTTATTTCAAAATAGGCACTTCCTTGACGCAAAAGTACCCCTACGAGGCTTCTGGACCGCTCTTTCAACAATCAACACCGACCTAATAGTTTCTTTAGTGTCCCTTTAAGGTGCCTCTGATATGCACAATATTTGCTTTTTAATAGACAATCGCACAAGTATGAACGCTGATACTTTAGGAATATTAGTGGGTGCTGTGGATGGGGTTGGTCATTTGGGGTATCATTTGAGGCTGCTTTGGGTATTGTTCCGGCGGATAAACCTATAAATCTACAGACTGAAAGGCAGACCGAAATTTTTGCGTCGAAGTGCCTCAAGAAAGATTATTGTCTTCAAAAGTCGCCGGCCCGCGCTGCCCCGCACGCTGCTATACGTGCGCACCTCCACATAGCGTGGTACAATCTGGCGTGGTCGCTCGCCTGCGCACGCGCTTATCTTCGGAACAGGGTGCTTTTTATTCTTGTGCTTCCGCCGCAAGTTTGCTTCAAAGTTCCGCAAAGGTCACTTAGCTTGCGGCCGCGGCTGCGTTTACGAATGCACCACGCTGCTCACATACGCAAAAGAATTGTGACAGTTGTTCGCGCTAGTCTTGTGTATAATTTTGCGTCAATTTTGTACGTCTTCCTGTTTGGGCAGCGCACCTTAAGGGCTGAGCTGTAACAGTCAGTGGTCCGCACTCGTCCTGTCTATGCTCATTTCCTACGTGCTTTGTGCTTAGAGTGCGCCAGCCAGTTCCGAGCTACTTGCTGTTCAGCTACGATTCGGCCTAGTTGTAACATATCCATCTTGAAAATTTTTACGTAAGCACACAGGGACACAGAAGAGAACACAAACGGGGGCAATCTAACAACTGGTTTAATTTTGAAAAAAAAAACATTCGCTTTTATACCCTTCTGATATGCACTCTCTGGTCACCAAAAAACAAACGCACTTTGCACATATCACAAAAACCGGTAAGAAGTTTATTGAGTAACAGACAATTTGTGTTCTATTCTGCGTCCCCTGTGTGCTTGCCCAAATATTTTCAAGATGCTTGCTGTTCATCGTGTGACATTGTAATTTGTTACTGTAGCATTCAATCTGTCGCCCCTGTGGCGAAACAACGCACAATAAACGGTCAACTACCTCCGTGAAGACACGTTGCGCTTTCGTGTTATAGTGATTCGTAGAAAAAAGGTTCAGCAACAATTTTTTTCATATAGCAGCCCGAACGACCAATTGCATTTTAGTTTCTCTTTCCGAAAATTCCGATTTCCTTCGAAGAGCACTTCCGAGTATTTTCAAGAGTGACAACGAAGTACTCTGGCATTCGATTTCACAAATATTGAGAAAAAAAGTGTACTGGAGATTAATGTCACGACATCAAAGATTATGGCTCAGGTTAACAGTTATATTGGATACATATCATATGGGAGTGTAAATTCACCGAAGAAAGATTTATCTGCAAGTACAACTGAAGAAAATTTCTTGAATGAGCCCACTGAAAGAACACATGGCTCTCTTTTGTGAAGCTCGGATTGTTGCAACAACTGGCGGTGCCGATCTCAACCAGGTGCCCTTTCAGTGCCCCTGCGATCCACTTCGACAGCATGAAGGTGCGCAGTGGGACTTCATCGCGATGCGCACGCGGAGAAATGCTTAACAATCATGACCCAATTCCACCTCCATAAAATTCATTCATGAATACAGTGAAATAGTATATACCATGAACTCGAGGTGGTTAAAGGTGGGAAGTAGACCAGAAGCGCAAGCCGTAAGAAAGTGTGCGTGTGCCACCTCTCCTTTAGTCCTTAAAATGTCCGCTGGATGGTGGTGCTTCTACGTGGGGAATAAATTATGAAAAGATGCGAGATGGCGATACTTGGCGTGTTGAATAGATGGACGAACGGACACACAGACAGATGCATGGATGTACGCATGAACGGACGCAGGGGCGGATGCATGGAAGAATGCAGGGACGGACGCACGAACAGACGCTCACACTGATGGGCGAATCGACGCATGGACGGACTGAAGCAAGAACAAATGGACGGACGAATGCTTCCCCTCACTCTTCATCATTCACTCCGTGATTATGCTATCAATTTTTTTAACCATTTCTTAGCGAACTTCGGCTACTTTGAGCGTATCTATCTATCTATGCACCTCTCTATCTATCTATCTATCTATCTATCTATCTATCTATCTATCTATCTATCTATCTATCTATCTATCTATCTATCTATCTATCTATCTATCTATTTATCTATCTACCTATCTATCTATCTATCTATCTATCTATCTTTCTATCTATCTATCTTTCTATCTATCTCTCTTTCTATCTATCTATCTATCTATCTATCTATCTGTCTGTCTATCTATCTATCTATCTATCTAGCCACATACCACTTTTAGCTCTCCTGGCCATTTCAATAATGGTATCGATACCAAACTTCGTAGGGCAGGACATGACTATATGAAGAACATATTTCATTGGTCATAACAAAATCATGACACGTATGTCAAGAATGTCATGGTTTGCATTTCATGATTCTGCAACTCTTGCAATGGTTTCGTTCAAATGGCATGTTGCAAAACTGGTAAGGTATGGCATGATTGCAAGGCGAACACAAGCGACAGACCCTAACATAAAAATCGTGTCATGCAACAACATAACTACACGCCACGCTCATGATGCGCTCGCGGCCGTTTCGCTAGCGTCACATATACCAAATTTGGTATTACAGTACGTTGATGGATTACAATGGTATGTGACTGGTGCAAACATGATAATCATGAGTTGCATGTCATGTAACAACATGACCACATGCCGCACTCGTGATGCGCTCGTGGCCGTTTCGCTTGCTTCACATGTACCAAATTCGGTATCACGTGACGCGAACGGACAACATAGGTATATGACACATCTTAACATGATAATCACGACATGCGTGTCATGTAACAACTTGACTACATGTCACACTGATAATGCGCTCACGGCCCTTTCGCTAGCTCCACATATGCCAAATTTGGCATTACGTGACGCCAATGGTTGACGAAAGTATTTGACTGGTGCAAACATGATAATCATGTGATGCGTGTCATGTGAGAACATGACTACATGCCACAGTCAAGGCGCCATTATATTTCGACGTGACGTGGTATGCGTGGTCACCAACGTTCATTTCGTCGCGTCACGCCGGAGTTGCCACGCCAGGCGCCGGTCCCGCCGTATACTTACATAGAAGTGTGGCAGCTTGGGCTAGTTGGTATGGCATGACGATAGTTATAGCGCGAGAACAAAACGACGACACAGAGACAAGAAGGACACGAAGGCGCGCGCCGCGCTGCGTTGCTTGGACGCATGCGCGTTTCAGCGCGTCTGCCGTCTCTCCGCCACGAAGAGAGGGAGACGCAGTGTTGTATGGATAACGCATCGGCGCGAAATTCAGCATGTCGCATTTCGCACCGGTTGCCGTCAGACGCCCCGACGGATGCTGGTCGCACCTGGCGTCAGACTATGGAGTGCTCGCGTTTTACTAACGCAGTGTCGCTGTGCCCAGCTTGCGCGCGCGTCAACGCTACATTGGAGTATATTTGGCCTTCATGATGCGCTCGCGGCTGTTTGGCTAGCTCCACATATACCAAATTTTGTGTTACGTGACGTCAATGGATGATGAAATATATGACTGGTGCAAACATGATAATTCTTACACGCGTTTCATGTTAGAACATGATAACATACCACGCTCATAGCGTGCTCGTGGCCGTTTCGCTAGCTCCGGATATACTAAATTTGGTATCACGTGATGTGAATAGATTACGAAGGTAAACAACAAATTCAAACATAATATTCATGACGCGGAAGTCATGTACGGCATCATTTGCCTCCAACTCGTAACCTTGTGCAAGTTTTAAAGTTACATATCAACATTTCTCATTAGTGCTTTGCATATCGCCGATTCCCACTGTAAGTGGAATCTGCCATTTTTTTTCATCGAAAGGGGTTATAAGATCTAAACAAAGGTTCTTTTTGGCGCTTTAGTTGTCTGCGGCTGCCGTCGTTGCTGCCACCGCTGCTGAAGCCGGCGTCCGTAACGACTATCGCATAAAGTAAGAAAACAAGTAATAAATACACCAAAGAAATAAAAGAATCCAAACTCGGGTCTCCTGCGTGCCAGCCAAGTATTCTACCACAGAGCCACTCCGGTGGTTCTAAATACGTCCCAAATTGGCTTGAGGCAGGCTTCAAGTCGGAAAGCAATCTGTTTATCATGCATAGTAAAGCGTTTTAGGACAGAAAAATAAGCCCCAGGCTTCACACAATCGGAACTCCGTTACAAGTGGGTCGTCGAAGCGCTACCCCATAAATAAAAATGACGCACGGCGCATGCGCCGTCGCGCCGTCGCCCACTCTTCCACCATCTGTGCATCCCTTCCTCCTCTACACACCGCGCGCGCTTCACTCCTCCACCATCTGTGCACCCTTCCTCCTCTACACACCGCGTTCGACATCTACAATTCTCCTGATTCTCCAGTGGACGCGCATGTGGCGTCGCGCTTCGAGAACATTCAACAGCTGACAGTGCATGCGCCGTCGTGCTGTATATATACTCAAGGTCGGCGCTCGCTCGCTCAGTTGCCGCTCGTCGGTTGGTTTGTACGGCGCGTCGACGTCCAAGGTCGCGGTGAAATGAATTCCAACGAATCCACAAACACAATGATCGACGTCCCTTCGACCAGCGCCGCCCTTTCGCATACGTGTGTACGTGTTCACTCATTTAACACCCCCTCCTACAACCACGTTAACCAATTTAGCCATCGACCCAAGTAAGTCGCAATTTAACACCCCATTTCACAACCACGTTAACCAATTTAGCCATCGACCCAAGTAAGTCGCACTTTAACACCCCGTTAACCAATTATATGGTCCGCATCCTCCTCAGTGTTCCCCCGAGGGAAGCTGCGGGCAATTTTTTTCAGCAATGCTGCGTTGCCGTAAACAACAGAAAATGGTTTCGCTCTCTTCAACTTACCTCGTGCTTTCCGAGATGAAGCGCGCCATGAAGTGCAACTATGAACCATTTCACGCGAATGCTTTCGTGAAACTCCGTCAACGTATGTCGACGCGGATCTGCGAAGCGAGTTCACTTGTCGGTTTTTATTGAAACGCCAGGCGCGCGTATAATGCGTGTCTAGTGCATGCCAGTTGGTACAAATACATGTGGGTATGCGCGTATACAGAACAGCTGAAGGTTGTAACCAACGCACCTTCACAAACATTTCACTCCTGATCAGTTCGCGCTTGAGCCGAAACGCGCTGCTTCGAGACACCTCACCAGTAGAACTCTCACTTTTCAGGAAGTTCCCAGCACCGCATCAGAATCACTTGGCATCACGATTGTCCAAATGGGCACATTTAAAAAACACGTCATCGCAGTGCTGCTGGACGAGCGTTCGTACCAGTCTGGTCGTAATTTTTTTTCTTGCGTGTGCACAAGCCGGTTGTAATCAATCGTCACAACATCACGCCCTGTGGCCACTTACAGGATCCAGCAAGAAGCACGTTCACTGTGTCACAGCACGAAGAAAACACAATCGGAGAAGTGGACTAGTTAGAACTGGACAAAATACCGCGGCCGTGGAACTAAAATGTACTACGCGAGACGCCATGGCTAGTGGTGTAAAGTATAGAACTGTCCAACGTTGCCGGTTGAGTAACGCACATCCCGCTTGCTCTTGTGTTGTGCCGTTTATGTTCACAAAGGTAACTGTTTATTCTACGTCTTATTCCGTTCCATTTTGTTTCATTTACATCTATTCACCGTAGCAACAGAACCCAAACATTCGCTTTTGGATGAAAGTTTTAAACCTTCTAGGGGGCGCTTCAGGCGAATAAGTCAGGAGGAAAAGGGAGGGTGTCGCTACCTTGGAAACTTGTTTCATCTAGGGACCTTACTGCGGCTGCCGTCGTTGCAGCCACCGCTGCTGAAGCCGGCGTCCGTAACGACTATCGCATAAAGTAAGAAAACAAGTAATGAATACACCAAAGAAATAAAGGAATCCAAACTCGGGTCCCCTGCGTTCCAGCCAAGTATTCTATCACAGAGCCACGCCGGTGGTTCTAAATCCGTCCCAAATTGGCTTAAGGCAGGCTTCAAGTCGGAAAGCAATCTGTTTATCATGCATAGTAAAGCGTTTTTGGACAGAAAAATAAACCCTAGGCGTCACACAATCAGAACTTCGTTACAAGTGGGTCGTCGAATGCGCTACCCCATAAATAAAAATGCCTCATGTATAATTCTTCATCGTCGTCAGCCACAGCATGAAAAAATTGCAAGAAATTACGTGCAGTGCGTTTTTGCGTGCAGTGCATTTCCCCGAAGAATGACGAGGAAAGTCATAGTGAGCGCCTTCCAACTACACAAAAAGTATGAATTTATGGCATAGTGGGTACCCTGCAAGTGTGTTTGTAGCTGTTAGAAAAAGGTGGTTAAAAGTCTCCAGAAAAGCCGCTCTTCCAGCTGTCGCTGCGATAGTGCTGCGTATTCCAAGCAGGCCTGGCAGTTTTTCTATGTCAAGCATTTCTTAGAGTACTACGGGCACTTCGACCATCCATCCATCCATCCATCCATCCATCCATCCATCCATCCATCCATCCATCCATCCATCCATCCATCCGCCCATCCGTCCACCCACCCGTCCACCCATCCGTCCGTCCGTTCGTCCGTCCGTCCGTCAGTCCATCCATCCATCCATCCATCCATCCATCCGTCCATCCATCCATCCATCCATCCACCCTCCATCCATCCATCCATCCATCCATCCATCCATCCATCCATCCATCCGTCCATCCGTCCACCCACCCGTCTGTCCGTCCGTCCGTCCGTCCGTCAGTCCATCCATCCATCCATCCATCCATCCATCCATCCATCCATCCATCCATACCATCCATCCATCCATCCGTCCGTCCATCCATCCATCCATCCATCCATCCATCCATCCATCCATCCATCCATCCATCCATCCTTCCTTTCTTCCTTCCATCCATCCATCCATCCATCCATCCATCCATCCATCCATCCATCCATCCATCCATCCATCCATCATCCATCCATCCATCCATCGATCCATCCATCCGCCTGATTCTGGGTGCTCTTGTGATCACCCCCCCCCAACTTTGTGCGAACCAAAGTAGTTACGGGATAGTATACAACATAGTTTGATGAATATAGCGCGCTGAAGGTCATGACATAATAATTGTCACAATCCCACTGCATACGTCGTAAAACCCTTTCGGCCATTCCTTTGCCACATACCCAAGGGTGGCTATATGCAACTTGTACGAGGAAATACGGCACAGATCACTGAGTGTTTATATCTACCCAGAAACGGTGAGAACAAACATGGGTAAATTTAATGTGGGACCATTAATAAAAGCTGACTACGGCAACGTTGCGACGATGAATTTGATCTCGCGAATAAATTCGTCAGTTCTGCACATGCCTCTCAGTTACCTAATTTTAATGTAAAAGCAGATTTTCATGGCTTGACGTGGCCATAATCTTCACTCCTTAAAAAATGCAATGGTGGGGGAGTTGGCAAGTGTGTGGTCGCGTTTTGTGAAGCTCTTTGGCAAGGAGTTAAGTGTAGCACACGTGTTGGTAAAGGCGAAATATGCAGTGAAATGTTTTGTTTTGAGAAGAGCATTTCTTTTCATCCACCTTTGTGGATACTCGATCACTTGCTCAAGCATATGTACAGGTTAGCGTTTGTTGTGCTCGACAGGTGCGTGTGCAACAAACACATGGTGAGAACAAGGCGCTGCGGTGATAAATCAACCAATATATTTTTCTGTTTCCGCATTTTATTGTATCAGAGAATAACAAATGTCTTTCACTATGACTTTGATCAAAGTGACATCTTCCCGAGCCACAAAAAAAGCCCCATCAGACAGCATTCTCGGAACCTGTATATTTCCGGTTCACCATCTACACTTTTCTTTCTCTTGTTTTTCTCACTTACAACAGCGCCTAGGGGAATATACGACCAACGCTGAATAATGTCTTGAAGTACAGCCGTTGGCGTAGTTCTTGTCTAAACTCTTCATTTAGGTTATCTGCTTGCTCTAGCGAAAAACTGGCGTGTCCAGCGACATCACAATAATAAAGTAAAAAGTAAAAAAAGACGTATACGCCTGTACTCAAGCCGCTTTTTATCCCGGGGGTCTACACCATCTTTGGCGAGTCTGCACTTGGACCTGCGCTCAATTTGTAGTTCTCGAACGACACCCTATAAACGTATTTGACTCAGTAGCTTTCTCTTTCGCTATACGTCTCGCAGAAACTGGTCGATGTCACCGATTCTTTTTTGATTATGTTCCCTTGCGAATTCTCCTAGCTATAAAAACAGAGACAGACAACTTGCTCAATTTTGTGGTGCCCGGGAATTCCAGCCCTCTCCGACGACCACCAGAGTTAGAATCAGCCTGCGGCACTTTGGGTCAGGCCCGGGTGAGAGCTCTTCGAAACATGCCTTTCTGTTTCAAGTTTTCGCTTTGACGACGCTGAAGAAAGAAACGAATTTTTATCACAGTTCTCGATTGTTCCAAGCTTTGTTCATGACCAGCCCTCACACTTAATTCTTTAACCCTTTGCATGTTTAATTTTTCAGCCAGTTTAACTTGTGACAACTGCGTGGAGTTCCAGAAACTTATTTAGAAATGCGCTCTATTATTCTATAGCAGATAGTGTTTCAGCCTTAAACAAGATGTTTTCTCCTGGTATCTATCCAATATCAGTCAGAAGCTTACTCACTCGGCATGCCCCTCCCTTTCCACGGTAAAATAGAGCAGCATGAGCCGTTCTCTGTCTCATAACTTGGATCATAATTGTCTTGGGTCCAATATAAAGACTCACATCAGAAGCAAGCAATAATATTGTATTTTCTTGAGACTACTTATTCAAGTAGACTTGACCGCGCTCCTATAAAATGTTAACATGTTCGATGTATGCGTAATTTGCATATTCTACACAGAATTGTAAGTGGAAGAATGTATGAAGGCACTCGTAAAATTATATTACGTTACATTCACGTCAGATATGTAAAAGCAGACCTACTATGTATATATATCTTTTCATATATATACTATTCATATATATGGTATATATAGTGTGGGCATTTAAAGCACGCTTCTTCATCACCTGTACAAAACCATCATCACCAGGTGTTATTCATCTTCATCGTTAGTGGGGATGACCCTTGAGTCGATTCTGTACCTCGGAGGCAACTGTTTTCGGCCACGTCTTCCAGGCCTAATAAAGGCGTGTAAAGTACTTCGTCGCAAGTGGTGGAGGTTGCCCCTTGATTCCCCATTCCTGCTCACCCGCTTTACCTCCTGTAGCTTCGCTCAGGTCGCCGTTTGGGCTACGCGTTCACCAGCATGCCGCAGCACGAACCCTCGGGTGCTTTTCTCTTTACCCCTCTGGCTACGACTGTCTCAGCTACTCACTCTTGGATCGTCAGTGGACCCCCTCACGAGCCCCCTCTATTTGATGGACTCCGAAATGAGGACTTGGACGACTGGCTACACCAATATGACATTGTGAGCGCAGCGAACCGTTGGGACAATCCGCACAAGCTCCACCACGTCTCCTTCTATCTTACTGGCGTGGCGAAGACTTGGTTTTTTAACCACCTAATCCACTTTCCCAACTGGAACGTCTTCAAAGAACATCTGCGACAAGTCTTCGCTACTCCGGCAGTTCGAGCCAGTCTGGCGAAGAGAACACTTGATTGTCGCAAACAACAACTAGGTGAGTCTTATACCTCGTATATCGAGGATGTTCTCTCTCTCTGTCGACGCGTCAACGCCTCCATGACCGAGACGAACAAAGTGCGCCATCTGCTCAAAGACATGGGGCCTGTAGCCTTCAATGCTTTGGTCGTAAAGGCCCCAAGTACCGTATCTGACATTGTAGCTATGTGCCAGCACCTGGACGAGCTCGAATTCGCACGGCTGCAGCTGGACAACTCTCCCGCAGCCATTCCTGACAACCCTACTGCCAACCCCTCGTTACGAGTCATGATCCGCACCATGATATAAGAGAAACTGCAGTCGCTCGGGTTTCCAGCGCGCCAGTTTTCTTCTGACACACCCAGTACAAAGTTACGGGACGTCGTCAAGGATGAGTTGGCGGCTGTGACTGGCAATGCGTACACAGACCCTCACGTCCCTAGAGTCCCACTGACTTACGGGCGAGTCACCGCAATTACACCAGCCCTCGTTCTACCGATACTGCCGACGACGAGGCCAGCCCTTCTGGCGTCCCTGGAGCTCAGCACACAAAACCAGCCTTACTTTGCACGACCGGTGCCAGCAGACCTGGCTTCCATAGTCCGCAGCCCAAACACCCAACCCTACTATCAATCATGGCGCCCGACGAGACCTACATGCAACTATCGTGGGCATTGTGGACACATCGCACGTGTCTGTCGCAAGCGTCAGCGAGACGAGCGTCATGGGTTTCACACTTACGAACGGGATGACGATGCCACAGCAACCAGTTTCCAGCACTGTCCTTACGGTACGCTTTACGGTCGCTCTTCCTCGCCATCAATAACTCCTGAAATGGCTCCTCACTACCGTGGTGCCAGGCATCGCTCGCCGTCCCCTCTCCGTCACTCTACGTCACCACTTCGACCAGCCTCACAGTTCGCCGACCGTCGCCCGGAAAACTAAATTCCGCAGCTTCTGGGGGAAAAGCTGCATTTAGCAAAGTAAAAAAAAATTACTCCAGGACATCCTCATAATATTATATCTGTTTCAGTAGAAGGCATAGAAGTGAAAGCATTAATATACACTGGTTCTAGTTCCTCAGTCATTCACAGAGATTTGTGTGCGCGTTTCCGCAAAGTTAGTACACCCTACGATGGACCTATGTTGCTCGCTGCACAAGGGCACGCCATCTGACCTTCCGCCATGTGCACTGTTCCTGTCTACATTGATAGACTTCTCCATTATGTGCAATTTGCAGTGCTTAGTTCATGTACTCGACAGCTAATATTAAGATGGGACTTTCTTTCAACGGCATCCGCATCCATCTGCTGCTAGCAACGCGTCCTACACATGAACGATACCACCTATTCGCTTCACGCAGATGACCCACCACTTCATTTTAGGGGCGAAGCTCCTTGAAGAGGCACCCGTTCGTCCCTCGTAGTCGTAGTCATAGTGTGTAACAAGTGTTACATTTTGACCTGCAAGGTGGTGCCGCTGGGAGATTTCTCCTGGGCTTTGTTGAACAATAAAAAGTTCGCGGTGGGCGCGTTACCTAAAAGCCGAAAGCTCCTGTCAGCAGCCATTGGCATGTTCCAGTAGGAAACGTTAGTAGAAGTGTTAAAAGCCGACTTCTGCTGTCTCTCATTCCCAGTACCAGCCATTGTTTACCTCGAAGGCAGTGCCTGGTGAGATTTCTGCTGTGCATGATTAACAATAAAATGTTTTGTTCAAAACACCGTTGATTGATGAAATAAAAAAACGAAAGACGCCAGATGTTTCTAAAGCAAAACAAAAAAAAGACGTCAGCTACTTAACGAAAGACGCCAGGTGTTTTCTAAAGCGCATATCATCAATCAATCGTTAATTCAATCAATCGTTAATTCGTCATTTATCAATCGTCTCACGTCTTTTTGTCGGGCGAATTAACGGAAGAAAATCTCACGGTATTACTTGAAGAAGCTTCGCCCAATCTCATCATCATTCACCTCGTGGATCTGCCGTCAATTTTTTATGCTGCAGAAGAGACTGAGCTACCTCCGCACAGTCAGCGAATTGTTACACTTCTGTCTGATGGCATTGACTACGACGATGTGCTCGTACAACCCTCCGTACGATGTGTCACCAAAGAAATAGCCTTCGCATCAGGTCTGATACGTTTTGTCGATGGCTTCGCATTCGTTTGCGCAACAAACCCGACATCCGAAAAAATTCTGGTTCCGAAGGGCTTAACGTTGGCTTGCATCGCTACACCGGAGCCTTTCTCTGTGGTAACCTTTTAAGACGCTTCTCCTGAAGATCTCCCTGTTGCACGTTCTCCATCCACCTTCTCCATCAAAACTACCACCAGCTCTGACCTGACCCCTTCGCAGACTCAAGAACTGTTTGCCTTACTGACGAAACACGAAGCTTTGTTTGACGTCAATTCACCCGTATTGGCAAAGACGTGAGTCACCACGCATCGCATCGAGACTGAGGGTACGCCAATCGTTCGTCGTCGGCCATATCGCGTATCAGTAGCTGAGCGGAAGGTTATTGAAGAAAACGTTGACGACATGTGTAGACGGAACATGATACGCCCCTCCGCTCTGAAATAATATGCCCCTCTGCTCTAAAAAAGCCGAATTCTCCTGTCTCTCATTTCCCATTAGCCGCCATTGACATGTACATTGAGCACTATCTGACAGGAAAAGGTTGCTACGTTATGCTCGCTGGGCGTAACCTTCTTGGTTTTAGAAAGGTTTAGCGAGCGTTGGGCCGCAGAGCCATGAATGCAGTGAACTAGTATATACCATGAACTCGAGGTGGTTAAAGGTGGGAAGTAGACCCGAAGCGCAAGCCGTAAGAAAGTGTGCATGTACCCCTTTCGTTTAGTCCTTGGAATGTCCGCTGGATGGCGGTACTTGTATATGGGGAATATATGATGAAAAGATGCGAGATGGTGTGTACTTGGAGTGTTGAATAGATGGACGAACGGATACACAGACAGATGCATGGATGGACGCATGAACGAACGCAGGGACGGGTGCTTGGATGAACGCAGGGACGGACGCACGAACAGACGCACACACGGACGGGCGGATGGACGCTTGGACGGACGAAAGCAAGAGCGAATGGATGGACGAATGCTTCGCCTCACTCTCCATTATTCACTCCGTGGATATGCTGCCAATTTTTTTAGCAGTACCTTGGTTCCGGCTTGCCTTCCGGTCAGGCTATGAATGAGTTTAATATTCCTTAAGAAGAGGCATTACTGAAGTGTGATATCCTCTGACAGATCATTGAGAATTACTTTATGATAATTGTCTATTCCAATAATAGGTTGGGAACTCTGTTTTATGATGTACCCTAAAAAAACGTCGTGAACAGTCTAGTCAACTAGTCTGTTTCTTGTAGCAAGGTTATATGTCCGTTGCTTTGTGCATCTCTTGCTGAACGACTCTCACTTTTCATGTACGTAGGGAGCACAAGAGGTATTGATTACTTTATTAACAACGTGTATAGTTTGTCTTTTTGCGGTCTTTCTTGTGTTTTTCAGATGGCTGCTACTCGTGCATGGCTGCAACGTAGATGAAGTGAACGGCGCTGGTAAAATTCTTCATCCACACTATGCTAATCCACGGCCGGGCTAGAGAGCGAGCGGCGCGCGCGCTTTCATACGGCCTCCGCAGCGGCGGCGAGAACAAAGGGGAGGAGTCTCGACGTACAGTTCCGCCGGTCTCCGCACGGGACTACGCGAGCCAACCCTTGCCACGGCCGGGCTAGAGAGCGAGCGGCGCGCGCGCTTTTAGCCCGGCCGTGCCCTTGCCTGGCACTTGCGCTGCTTGCGCGCTTGCATTTGCAGGCTGCTTTCGACGCACGTGCGGGCTGTTTTCGCAGTGTTTGTGCTTCTGTGATTTAACCGCAATCACATCGTCTTACTTTTCTTCGGTCTGAGAGAGGCTGAAGGCGTGAGTTTTCCGAAATTCATCGCAGTGCGCTGCATGTTGTTCAACATAGTAAAGTGAACTCAGTGTATATGCTTCGACCGGTGCTGTGATGGTGTACTGTTGTGTCCCGTACTGCAAATCGCGTGCCGGGAAAACGCCGGGGGTTTCGTTCCACCAGTTCCCTGTGGATCAAGAACTGTGCTCAAAATGGCAGCGGAACATTTCAAGGCAGAACCTCGTAATAAACGACAGGTCGCCGTCGACTGTCGTATGCAGCCGGCACTTCCGTCAGATCGATTACGCTCCTGACTGCAGGATAAGAAAGCTGCTTCCCGGAGCCGTGCCAACTGCCTTTGAAGATTATCCCGCATACTTGGCGCCAAGTGCGAAGAAGCCCCGGAAAGAACCAGTCGTAAGACAATCTTTGCCCCCTCGCAAACCAACTAAGCGGAAGGCAGAGCCAGAGGAACTACCTGCGGGTTTGGATGCTCCGAAGAGTTTCGACAAGCCGTCTGCAAATGTTTCCACCCAGACCACTAACAATGATGCGCAGCGAGCAAGTCGGTACCTTTCTATGGTTGGAAGAGTGCGTTCTCAAGTCGCCTATCACCGTTCTCAAAGTCAGAAGTCTCTGTCTCTGCTGAGAGCTGAACAAAAGGCAAGCGAGGCGTACCGTGCAAACAGGCACTTGGCTGCACTTGAGGAAGTTGTGGCAGACGCTGAGCGAGGGGAAAAAAAGGCCGTTTTCCTTCTACATCAGATCGGAAGGTACGGGAAAAAGCATGACAGTTACCCTGAAGATTTCATTCGAGAGTGCGTAATATTGCGTTTCATTTCGCCGAAAGGATATGACTACGCTCGCACGTCGGGCCTTTTAACCTTGCCTGCAAAGTGTACTCTACAGAGGTACATGGGTCCATCCCCGACGACATCCGGAATGAGCGCCGCGATGAAGGAGAGGCTCGTTTCCGAGGCGTCGATGCTGAGCAGCAAGCAGCATATGGCCTCCTTGATAATCGATGAAGCAAGCATCAGACCCAAGTGCATCTATGACAGGAAGCCTGACGCTGTGTTTGGCCTTAAAGACAAGCCCGGCGGTGATATGCCCAGCAGCTCGAAGGAAGTGCTCGCGAACAGAGTTTTGTGCTTTGTATTGCAAGGCCTGTCAAGCAAGTACAAAATTCCCTGTTCGTATTACTTCACAAAACAGCTGAGCGGCAGGGACCTGTTCACGTGGACAAAAGAGGTGATCGCTGCGGTGGAATTGTGTGGCTTCGTTGCGACCCGCATTGTGACTGACAATTACTCAGCCAACGTCACCTTGTTTAAACACTTGGGGAGTGGCTCTCTGCAAACAGTCGTGAGGCACCCACACGATGACAGCCGCATCATTCTGCTCAGCTTCGATCCTTGCCACGTCCTGAAGAATGTGCGCAACCAGTTCCTGGAGCGACAGCTTACGGATGGCTCAGGTGTGATTAGTGGCACCTTCGTACAACAGCTGTACGAGCACCAGAAGAATATGACAATCAAGCTTGCCAGGAATTTGACGAGGAAGCACGTCTACCCTACAAACCTGGAGAAGATGAATGTACTTCGTGCGGTTCAGATCTTCTCCCCACAGGTTTGTGCAGCACTGGAACACCTCGAAGAAAACTCCCGCAATGACCCTGCACTCTCCGCAGTTAGGCGAGCAAGTTCCACCGTGCACTTCATGAGGACAATGAAAGATTGGTTTGATATGCACGACACCTCTTTCGGGGGAACGGGGCAGAAGGCCCCCATTGCAGACGTGGACGATGGCCGGCTATTGTGGCTAGAAAATGATTTCACGTGCTATGTAAAGAAAGTACAAGCAAGCTCAGTCGCCTCTGGCAAGGGCGCTTTCATCGACGAAACGTTTGAGGCCCTGCTTTTCACTACAAAGTCAACAGTGGAAACAACTCGATACCTCCTAACCCAAGGCATCAACTACGTGCTAACAAGGAAGCTAAACAGCGACCCCATAGAAGCAGTATTCGGCAGAGTCAGTTACATGTGCGGTGGAAACGACATGCTCGACGCCCGGGCTGTGACGGCTGCTTTGGACCAAACTGTAAAATCCAAGTTCGCAAGGCCACCTGAAGTCGTGACGTGCGACACTGATATTGACAAGTTGGTCAGTAGCCTGTCGGTGACGTTCTCTGACGACCTGAAAGAGCTTAGGGAATGTACTTCCGCTCCCCCACTGTCTGTGACATGCTCTGGTTTGGCCTACGTCGGCGTTTACATCGCGAAACTGATCACGGACTTCGGGTGCGAATCTTGCGCCATGCTCCTCACTACAAGCGACAAAGATCAGCCACTGTACGCGCTTTTGAGAGGCCAGGACAGAAGCGGCCTTGCCTACCCGAGGCCAGAGTTCCTTCCACTTTTGAACGGGATCGTCACATTCTTCGAGAAAATAGCAAAACACCTGCCACGCACGCATGTTCTCGAAGTTCTACAGCTGCTCGTAGGGCCGCATCTTGAGGACGTACCTCTGCTGAACTGCCCCGAAAGTGTTGACAATAGTCACGGAAGACGGTCAGCAATTTTGATTGCTGACAAATTCTTCAGGATCCTTTTAGTGAATCACTCCACTCGAGTCACCGACGACAATGAAAAGCACATGAACTATACACATAAGCCGTCGAGGAAGCACTTCCGACTGTGAAGCTTCTCCAGCTCGAACAACGTTTCTTTTGTGCAAGACTGTTCTGTCACGCCGAAGATGATTTTTCTGGTGCTCGAAGTCGTTTCCATATAATAAACTAATAAACTCGTTTCCAGTTTGCCTGGTGCCTTTCAGTTCACAGATTATCCCCGATGCCTTTTCTTCGGCATGCGTTTTTAAAGATTTCTAACTAACGCTCTGCAAGTTTTAAGTCGTAACCTATGACAATTAGAGTACGCCGCTAAGTGCTTCAACCTGCATATGAAACCGAAACATTGAAACTAGCCAAGGCGAATCAATCACGCTGCGCTGAGAGCAAAATTTTGCAGCAATTCTGTTTGTTGCACCCGATGGCGGGCGCCCACGATAGCGGAGTACTTAGGATTTCGGTTCAGAAAAGAGGGGAGGGGGGGCAGGAAGGGCAGCGTGAAAGACCAAAAAAGTACACAAAAATTAAACCACACAACAGAAAAAAGCCAAAGCTTGTAATTTATTCACGATACACTAAAAATTTAGGGCGATTCCACGTTCTGTCGAATTTTGTAATTATTTCATTAATTTATTCAGAGAAATTGCAAAATGGCTCATCGTCGCTTTGAGAACATACATCGAAGTCGCGTATGGCTGGTCACGGCCAGGCTAGAGAGAAAGCGGCGCGCGCTGTAGCGCGCGCGGCGCCGCTCTCTAGCCCGGCCGTGGGCTGGTGCGTAGCGTGCGACACAAATAATCAGCCGAAGATCAGAAACCATTATTCGGGGATGGGCACGCAGTCTTCGTTTGGTTCTTCCTACCCGGCCCCCTTTAACCCCCCTTCTGCGTACGCCAGTAGCGGTGATTGTAGTGAAAAATAAAAAAAAGAAGAGCAGAGGCCGCGCATAGCTCGCCCGCGCGCGGAGTGGTAGACGAGCGCGTCCGCAGGGTTGGCCCGCAGCGCCAGCTCCTAGCAGCGGCCGCAGGCCGGAACTAGGCCTCTTGCGAAGGCCGTAAAAGCGCGCGCGCCGCTCGCTCTCTAGCCCGGCCGTGGCTAATCTTCACATGTTCATACGCATTTTGTCTCGACAGCAACATTACGAAATGAGGGTTGTATATTTCGTCAGAAATATGCTCCATATACCGGCATAAAGAAAAATTAGTAAGTAAGCTGTAGAGGCGCGGAAATCGTCAGAGTGACTCAGAAATATTTTCGCTCGATACCATCTCTCTTTCCACCTGCCTAAGATTGGATGTGACGTTTATAATAGCTGGAGGAGCTTACCGAAAGGCGCGTGTCATGGTTTCTCCAGCTTATGAAAATACCTAGTACTACTCTACGCATGCAAATAAACATGTTCTCAATGTTTGATAAATAGTGTTGAAGATTTCTAAAATGGTGAATTTAAGCTTCTACGATGACTGTCCTGTTTCCCTAGTAATTTCTCGTTCGCTCTTAAGCACTTTGATTTTCCTCCATAAAAATGCCACTAAAGCAAAACTTCAAACATCTCTTCCCCTTTCGAAAGTGACCACAAGTTGCTGTTGTGTAGGACTATAGATAAAAAAAATGGGCCCCTCATCTAAATGTTACACTGCAAATGTCGACAAAAGACGATAATTTTTCATCTGGAGAGAGTGACGAAAACGTTTATTTGATGTTCTGCGCAAGAAATGGGGTGAATGGTACTGTAGGAGCGCTGCCTTAGAGTCCTCGATGCATGCAAGGGAGGTGAACTTTTATTGTTTTCATGTCTCTCTAAATTAGAATCTGCACGCTCAGCTCACTTGAGGTGCGGTCTGATAAAAAAGACTTTGAATAGCCTCTTTTTTTATTTGGTACTCATAGATGTGATCTCAGAATATTGTTACGTAAAAATGACACCAGGCGTGTCTATTTAAAATCTATATTAAAACTGATGCGTATGACGTCGACTAAGATGGAAGACAGCACGCACAACCGACAGACCACTTCGTCGTTGTCGTCTTCTGACCGCTGATATGTCAGCTACGTAGCATAACCCCCCCCCCCCCCGGCTGTAAAAGCACCGTCTCGGTGCACATTAACTACGCTCTTTAGTAGGCAGGTGGTAAGGTTTTAGCCTGCTGACGTGCACAACATCACTGGGTGTGGTTGCAGGCAGGCTTGTGGTTTCAGATGCAGGAGTGATCTCATAGGTGACGTCGGTTACCTGGTGGATGATACGATAAGGACCCATGTAGCGAGACAACAACTTCTCTGTAAGCCAACTCGACGAACTGGGCACCACAGGAGAACAAGAGAACCGGGAGAGAAGTGAACGTCAGCATGCCGGCTGTTGTAGATGGCTTTCTGGGTGGCTTGCGAAGCCGAAAGTCTAGAGCGGGCGATTTGACGTGCATGGTCGGCACGAGCAATAGCGTCGCGTGCATATTCGGTGGACGGCGTTGTAGGGGTTGGAAGTAGGGTGTCGAGTGGTAACTTCGGATGATGGCCATAAAGCAAATAAAAGGGTGAATAACCAGTAGTGTTGTGGCGCGAAGAATTGTACGCGAAGGTCACGTGAGGTAGCGCCAGGTCCCAGTCTTGGTGGTCGTAGGACACATACATCGCGAGCATGTCCGTTAGGGTCCGATTTAGCCGTTCGGTAAGGCCATTTGTTTGGGGATGGTAGGAAGTGGTCAGCTTGTGGTGCGTCGAGGAAGAGCGCAGAAGATCGTCGATTTCACGGGACAAAAATGCGCGGCCGCGATCCGTGAGTAATTGGCGAGGAGCGCCATGGTGTAGGATGACGTCGTGGAGCAAAAAGGCCGCAACGTCAGTAGCGGTGCTGGTGGGGAGCGCTGGAGTGATGGCATACCTAGTCGCGTAGTCTATAGCAACGGCGACCGACTTGTTGCCCGATTTCGACTCGGGAAAAGGACCGAGAAGATCGATACCAACACGGAAGAAAGGTTCGGTAGGGATGGAGATCGGTTGAGGAAGTCCAGCTGGGGGCGCAGTAGGTCGCTTCCTACGTTGGCATTTATCGCAGGAGGACACGTAACGGCGAACGGACCGGGCGAGACCGCGCCAAAAGAAGCGGCGACGCACGCGGTCGTACGTCCGAGATACACCCAGATGACCAGCAGTTGGTTCATCGTGAAGCTCGTGCAGCACGGATGAACGCTAATTTTTCGGCACGACAAGAAGGAGCTCAGGGCCATCTGGCTGGATTCTACGAGGGTACAGCGTGCCGTTCAGGAGAACGTACATGCGAAGTGACGCGTTGTTCGGAGCAGATTCGAGACGGTCAATAAGTTGTCGCAGAGAAGCATCACGACGTTGTTCATCACCAATCTGAAGAAACTGGGACATTGACATGACGCTGAGGCTAGGCTCGATGTCTGGTTCGTCGGGCTGATCAACAGTGTAGCGGGATAAGCAATCGGCGTCCAGATGGAGACGTCCAGACTTATAAGCAACCGAGTAGGAATACTCCTGTAGGCGTAATGCCCAACGACCAAGTCGTCCAGTGGGGTCCTTCAGAGAAGAAAGCCAACACAGCGCTTGATGATCTGTGATGACATGGAAAGGGCAGCCATACAAGTAAGGACGGAATTTCGAAACCGCCCAAACAAGAGCGAGACATTCCCGTTCTGTTATAGAATAATTGCATTCAGACTTAGGAAGCAGACGGCCTGCGTACGCGACTACACGGTCGTTGCCCCGCTGAATTTGCGCCAAAACTGCACCAATTCCGTGACCACTCGCGTCTGTTCGCACTTCTGTAGAGGCATCGGGGTCGAAATGTGCAAGAATAGGAGGTGTCGTTAGAGCGGTGATTAGCTGAGAGAAGGAGTCAGCTTGAGGAGGGCCCCAAGAAAATGGGACGTCTTGTTTGAGAAGGTCGGTGAGTGGCCGTGCGAGTGCCGCAAAGTTTTTCACGAACCGGCGAAAGCAGGAGCATAGGCCCACAAAACTGCGAACATCATGAACAGAGCGTGAGAATGGGAAGTTTGTTACAGCGCGTACTTTCGCCGGGTCTGGCCGTAGGCCAGCAGCGTCAACAAGGTGACCCAATACGGTAATCTGACGAAGACCGAAGTGGCACGTGGAGGAATTGAGCTGCAGGCCGGCCCGTCAAATATGGATAGAATTGTCGAAAGGCGTTCAAGGTGGTTTGCAAAGGTAGGTGAGAAAATGATCACGTCGTCCAGGTAACACAAACATGTCGACCATTTAAATCCTTGCAGGAGCGTGTCCATTATTCTCTCGAAGGTCGCTGGAGCGTTGCAGAGCCCGAATGGCATGATCTTGAATTGGTAAAGACCGCCAGGGGTAACGAAGGCGGTCTTTTCTCGGTCCATGTCATCTACAGCGATTTGCCAATAGCCAGATCGGAGGTTGAGAGATGAAAAGAAGGTGGCGCCATGGAGGCAATCAAGGGCATCGTCAATGCGTGGTAGAGGGTACACGTCTTTTTGGTGATTTTGTTGAGGTGGCGATTATCAACGCAGAAACGCCATGAGCCGTCTTTCTTTTTTACTAATACCACGGGAGATGCCCAAGAGCTCGTTGATGGTTCGATTACGTTTTTCGTAAGCATTTTGGCACTTCTTTCTGAATCACTTATTGCTCGGACGCTGACACGCCGTACGGCCGACGGTGAATGGGCGCAGAGTCACCAGTGTTGATTCGGTGAGTGACAACTTAAGTCTGGCCCAAGGGACGATCGTCAGTGTCGAAAATGTCACTGTATGAGGCCAAAACTTGGCCAGAGAGCGTCGGCCTGGTGAGGGCGACAGCTCCGATCCAATCATGTTTCGAAAAATACCATCGTCGGAGCTGGGTGACCGTGAGACTGCGCTTCGATCATGAGCAGATACAGCGACAACACTGACATCGTCCTCTGTTATGGCAGTTAGCTGGGCTAGAGACATCTGGCAGGGCAACACTTGAGGTGTGAAACCAAGTTAAGGAGCGGAAGTACCACACAGTTATCCGCTATGGTCGCGATGGTATAGGGCACAGTAACACTGCGCGTCAGCCGAACGTCAGTAATTGGCGTAACGATATAATCACCGTCAGGAACGGGAGGGGTCGATGACAAAGACACGTACGTGACGGCTCGAGGTGGCAGGCGAACGAAAGTGGTTGGGCTCAAGCGGCTGGTGGGCTTTGCAGAGTAGTCGGCGAAGATTGGTAGATCAAGGCTGAGAGTACCAGACAAACAATCAATTAAGGCCGAGTGTGCCGAAAGGAAATCAAGGCCAACTATGAGGTCATGAGGGCAGCAGGCTAGCACGGCAAAAGGACCACGGCATGACGAACGGCAATGCTGACACGAGCAGTGCACATTCCGATTACTGGTACAGTACCGCCATCGGCAACACGTATTGCCTGCGTCGTAGATGGCGTCTATAATCTTTTGTAAGCGGAAGCGTAGAGAAGCGCTCATAATAGACAGGTGCGCACTGTGTCAATGAGGGCGGTCACAGGAACATGGTCGACTTGTACTTCAAGCAGGCTATGGTGCGTGGGAAGCGTCAGTAGAGGATTTTCGGCCGTCATTGGTATTGCAGCTTCACCTCTATAAGCTGCAATATCTAGTTTTCCTGCTGTGGTCGTCCAGAGAAGCTCGGCGAGGAAAAGCGCCGAGGTGGCGGAGCGCGGGATTCACGACGTAGCGCGACGCGGAGCGAGAGCTGCGGCGACCGGACGAAGGGGCGTCAGGGTAGCGGCGTCCGGGCAGAGGAGCGTCAGTGGAAGGCTCGTAAGATGACGATGAATAGAAATTGAAGGGTGTGGCGACTGAACGTCGAGGGGTCGTCGGATGCATGAGCGCCGAGGTAGAGAAAGTCTGACGTGGTTGGTTTGACTAACGGCGGCGGCAATAGCGAGAATCGTGCCCAGGCTGGTGGCAGGAAAAACAAATAGGCCGGTCGTCGGGTGTTCGCCATTCCGAAGGGTTACGGAAAGGCATTGTTGGAGGTGAACGGCGAGCGTGTCCTCGGGAGTAGGACGGGACTTCAGGGAGAGTCAAGGGACATGCTGATGGAATGCCGAGGTTCGCAAACTCCTGCCTCGCCACAGCTTGTATTAACGCCACTGACGGCTGTTGTTGGTCAGAGGCGAGCGTTTTCAAAACGGGTGGCTGAAAAGGATCCGGACAGGCGGCTTCGATTTCCTGACGAACAATGCGTGTGACGTTGTCATACGTGGGGGACTGGCGGGCGGCTTCACACGATAAGGTTGCGGCCTTGTTGGGCAGCCGGGTGAATCGCTGAGTAATACGGCGGCTCTTGGCTTCTTCGAACCGCCGGCACACTTTAATGATGGCGTCGACGGTGGCAACGTTGTTGTAAACTAGAAGATTAAATCCGTCGTCTGCTATGCCTTTCAGCACATGGGCCACTTTCTCAGACTCACTCATGTGCTCGTCAATCTGGCGGCATAGGGCGATGACGTCGTGAATGTACGCGACGTACGACTCCGTCGACGTCTGTGCACGAGCCGCCAGTTGATTCCGCGCTGTGATCTGCCGCCCAATGGTGTCGCCAAAAAGGCCGCGGATCTTCTATTTAAAGGAGTCCCAGCTCGTAATCTCCGCTTCGTGCGTCTCGAACCACACTCGCGGTGGGCCATCGAGGTAAAAAAGCACATTGGCAAGCATAAGAGTCGGGTCCCACCTATAGCTTGCACTGACCCGTTCGTACCGGTTGATCCATTTGTCGACGTCAACGCCATCCTGACCAGAAAATACACCGGGATCACGAGCAGGAGGTAGAACGACGTATGTAGAAGTCACGGTAGGGGCAGGTGGTGAAGACGATGGTTGTTCAACCTGTGACATGATTGTACCAATGATGATGCGGCCGTTGCGGAGCTTCGTGATGAAGACGGGGAAGTACCCAGCACCTCCACCACAAAGATGTTACGTAAAAATGACACGAGGCGTGTCTATTTAAAATTTATATTCAAACTGATGCGTATGGCGTCGACTATGGAAGACAGCACGCACAACACGACAGACCACTTCTCGTTGTCGTCTTCTGACCGCTGATATGTCAGCTACGTAGCAATATCACTGAGTTAAAAATCAAAGGAATAAATCTTATTACTTACATTGCACTTTATTTTCATGCAATTATGATTAAGAAGAGGCAGCTCTGAGCTCAAGCTATGCAATCGTACCTAAATATGCACGAACATTTGAAGACGATGGTGCCTTATCTAACGCAGGTGTCACAGGGAATCATTGATTATGATCAGCTGTTCGGAATCGGGCTGATCAAGACCGGCAACCTTAATCGCCATGAGAAGTTCATCGCGGCTACTTGATACCTAAATTCATAATGACTTTGATGCAGACTTCAGCCAGATCCAAATCGTCTCGGTCCTGATCGCGCTTGATCGAGATGAAAAGGGACCGTGTAATAGCGCCTGATATTGATCGAGCTGGATCGACCATGACCGCGATAAATGGCTTATGGAGCACCGGCATAGAAAAACCCATGATGATGATGACTATATCTGGAGTTTAATGTCCCAAAACCACCATATGATTATAAGACGCCGTAGTGGAGGGCTTCGGAAATTTCGACCACCTGGGGTTCTTTAACGTGCACCCAAATCTGAGCACACGGGCCTACTAGAAAAACCCAGCAAAGTGAAAACATCATTAGACGAAAATGCGTGCTCTGACTCTTTTCTATAGCATGGATCATATTCACCTGCAGAAATCGGATATTAAAGGGAGTTAAATTTTGCACTGCATCCGATTGATGACTGGCGTGCAGTAGACCTAGAAGCAGGCATGTCTTCATATCCACAAAAAATTTAACGAACTGATATATCCCTGCAGACCGGGATAAGAAAGTGGGTTTACTTTCAGATTTTTATGATTTATCGCACCAGAGGAGTTCTGTTTTGTCTTGCAAGGCGCCCTTACTACAAAAGCGTTTTTACACACAGGCTACGAAAAACAACGGTTCTATATTTTATAGATTTCTCGATAAATAGATAATTTAAAATGCTATGGTCTTTCTGGCGAAATGACACACCAACAACCAGCACGATGTTGTTCACTGCATGTTAGGTAGAGATGTCATCTGAACGATCACGTGCACTGTAACGGCTAGTCAAGCCTGTCAAAGCGAAAGCTACGAAGAATCGGCGAAACTTGCTCACCCACAATTTGTTTTGACATGTACTCAGCGAATACGGGTAGCAAGACACGAACAATATGCGCAACTGCCAAAGCGATATTACTATTTATTAGTTTTTGCATGCCGCCAAAATTAATTTCACGCACCCGTGGTTTTTCCCGGATCGCAAGAACGGAAGAAACGCTCGAGTCACGGAAACCGTTCACGACGCGTCGTAAAACTTGGCGCAAGCACAATGCAAAGAACAATGAAGACGATAGACCTTTACCTCAACAGTTACGTTTAAACTTTTTGATAGCATCTCGGTGCAGCTTGGAATCGTTCGTGGTGCCATTTTCCGGCGTTCCTGACGTCACATGTGACGTGCCATTGCTTGAGATCGCGAGCGCGCCTTTGCAGTAAAATCTGCTGCACTTGCGTTTGCTTACGATACACTACTGGCCTTTCCAAACCAGTTTGCTAGCATAGAATGTTGAAAGTTCACACATGTTTATGTAGGTTCTAGCAATATACCTTGCTTTTCTACATTGCCGTTTTTATGTATTATGGGTTAAGAGTTTTTTTTTACTATTAAAATAAAAATCTGCATCTAAATAACCGATTGAGGTTATTTAGATGCAGATGGTCATTATAATAGTCCTATATCGATACTTCTATATCTACAGATAGAAAATATACATACCAGCACATCCAACAAAAAAAAATTGGCCCGTATTTGAATGCTAATCTGCAAATATCATCGAACGACGATAGTCTTGCGCCTGGAGAAATTGAACAAAACGTCTATTTGGATGTTCTGTGCAAGAAACTCGGTGAATGGTACTCTGGAGGCGCTGCGTTAGAGTGCCTCGAGCGTGCAGCGGAAGCGAACGAGCGCATCAAGTCACGTCACACATGAGACAAGAGCGCTATCTGTCAGTTATCTTGGACAACGAAACGCGCAGCTCTGAAACGGGTGTGCGCACCAGTTTCAGAGGTGATAAGGTGTAGAACGCATGGCGACGGGTAGGTGCCACCACTGTGTCAACGTAGGAAAGCGTTGGAAGCACTTTTCTTTTCATGCAAGCGTTGGATGGTCAATGCCGCGTGACAAACGCTACGGTCCGTAGAATAACTTATGTATGCCTTTTCTAGTAATATACGCACATACAGAATATATACGTGAGCAGATAGGCGCGATAATTGCTTTTTAATTGACAATCGCACAAATATGAACGTGCTATTTTGAGCAACATTGGCGGGCGCTGCAGATGGGGTCGGCCGTTTGGGATATCCGCTTGCTCCATTTGAAATACCCGGTGCCGTTAAGGGTGGACAGACAGACAGACAGACAGACAGACAGACAGACAGACAGACAGATTAAAATTTTCGCGTCGAAGGTCCTCAAGAAAGACTATAATCTTAAAAAGGTGAGTAAGCCAGAGGAGTGAGCAATGCCAGCGATTTCATGGCATTTCACGGTGGAAGTGTCAATGAGGTTTAAAAATAACAAAGGAAGGATCCCTCAGATTCAATGCTACCAGGCAACATTTCTTTTCGTGATCGAAGGTGCTGTGGTGAAATTTTGCCGGTTTTCACAAATACTGTAATGATCCTAATAACAAGAAATGACTGATAGTAACTAGAAACTTGGATGTTTTTTATGTATTGTTGCCCTCTCGCTCTGCCGCTTAACCCAGGTTCTGGAAGCTTAACAACACTGGCTTCATAAATACGTCAAGTAGGGCAACCCAATGCATTCATTGTTAAGTGACCCGCAAGTCCTCAAGTCAAAGAGCTGGTATAATATGTATGTATTTCCGTCCACAATGTATTTCTGAACTCTTTTTTGCCACTTGTGAGATAAGAATGTAATTGCTTGGGAATGGGGACAGCCTCTTGCTCTCCCATAGTAAAGTACATCGTACTCTAAATTGTCAGACATTTGTTCTTAACACATCCATGCTCTTGCTATACATCGTGTGCGTTTTTCACGTTGGCTTCCAGCTCACTCATGCATTATTATAATGCTCGCTCATAATCGTGGTAAATAGAGGTATGGGGTCTATAATCTATATACATACTTTAAAGATAAATTGCATAAGAACGTTTCAATCCAAAACAAGGTCCTGAGGTTGCCACCTATGCTTTTTTCCACAACCTATGACGACCAAATTTTTTCAAGTTAGCCAACTTATTTATAATTCAAGTATTGAACTACGAAATCTAAATAATATCCCAAAATCGGATGTCTTTTTAGAAAATCGACAGATTCCACGTACAGTGGGAATCGATGATATGCGAAACACGAATGAGAAATGTTGATATGTCACTTTATCATCAGCACAACGTTACGAGGGGGGAGGGGGTAAATGATGCCGTACATGACCTATCATGATTATCAGGTTTGGATGTGTGGTTTACCTTCGTCACCTGTTCACGTCCCGTGATACCAAATTTAGTATATGTGTAGTTAATGGAACGGCCACGAGCACGCTATGAGTGTGGTATGCTGTCATGTTCTTACTTGACACGCGTGCATGATTATCATGTTTGCACCAGTATATTTCATCATCTATTGACGTCACGTAACACCAAATTCGGTATATGATGAGCTAGCAAAAAGGCCACTAGCGCATCATGAAGCGCCAAATTATATACTGTTGCGAAGCGCACCTCCGACGACGTTACGAAGGGCGCTACGAATCTCACCGCTGCAACCACTGTTTCGAAAGACGGCGACGCCAACACAGTCCCGAAGGCGCCACTGCTTTGAACTCCACCGGAAAGGTCACCAGCCGTTTGGTAGCGTAGGTTTTTCAGCTCGCGACTGCTTCTGCGCAGAGCTGATAGACGAGCGGACGAGACGACGGTGAGCTAAACAAGGTTTACGTACAGCATATATACAGAGGCGTTACAAATTCGGCACTGGGGCCGACAGAGACTCGAAGAGCTGAGCTCTCCTCTCTAACACATAGGTCTGCTCTAAAATGGGTCTCTCTCGACACGCCGCAGGGCTTCTTTTATATGCCCCGGGTCCAACCCAAATGTCCAACCAGAAGCGCCGCTGGTCGTGAGGCCAGACTCCTCCAGTGGGGTCGCCGCTGGGCCGCGTCCTTCTTTCTCATCGAATCTGGAGAGGCTGCGCTGCAGGTGGCTGCACCCAAGGACGAGTGACGTCGCCGCGCATTGCGTCACCCCGGGCCAGACAGGAAGACGCCGGTTGTTTACGGGCTCGCTGGCTGCGCTGACTCACAGCACGTGCGCGCCAGAAAGGCGCCGCGCGTGTTTACGCCGTTGAGTTGTTCGCGTCAGGCGGGCTGGCCTTGACACAGATTGCCTTTTTCAGAGGCACGGACGTTCGCTGTGGACTCGCAGGCATAACAATATTCCAATGTAGCGTTGACGCGCGCGCACGCTGAACACAGTGACACTAAGTTAGCAAAACGCGAGCACTCTATAGTCTGACGCCAAGCACGACCGGCGCGACCAGCGTCCGTCAGCGTGGCCCAACGACAACCGGCGCAAAATGCGACATGCTGCATTTCGCGCCGATGCGTTACCCAGGCAACACTGCGTCTCCCTCTTTTCGTGACGGAGGGACTCCGGGCGCGCTTAAACGCGCATGCGTCAAAGCATTGCAGCGTGGCGTGCGCCATAGAGATTCTCAAAATTAACTAGAGGGCACTCTTGCGCTGCGATCGTTCAGCGATCATGGGAATGATGGGCAGTACACACGTTGCCTAGTCTTCGTACTTGCGGGCGGCGAATTGTACTGGCGGCTCCGTTTATTGCTGTGTTTCGATTTTGTTTTGAAAGAAAGATTGAACCCTTTTGAACTTCGTGAACCAATTTGGAAAGTAAGTCCTAAAAAATAACATGGTGAAGTGCAACCGCTGAACATTTGCTAATGCTTGTTTCGTAAGAAAGCAGCTCCAAGCCACACGAACACACACGGAGCCAAAGGCAGGCCAGAAGTACGAAGATTAGACAAATGTGTGTACTACCCATCGTTCCCATGCTTGTTGAAGCGCCGTGCGTTGCAGCTTCCATAGACACTAGCGCCAGAGTTCCCTCTAGTAAGTATTGTGCGAAACTCTATGGCGTGAGCCTGCGAGTATATGGCAAGACCAGCGTCTGGCGTTTCAACGCCGGCGTGACGCGACGAATCGAACGCCGGCGAGCACACGCATCGCGTCACGTCGAAATGTATTGGCGCCTTGACTGTGGCATGTAGTCATGTTCTCACATGACACGCATCTCATGATTATCATGTTTCCACCAGTCACATACCTTCGTTATCCATTGGCGTACGTAATATCAAAGTTGGCATATGTGAAGCTAGCGAAACGGCATCGAGCGCATCATCAGTGTGGCATGGAGTTATGTTGTTACATGACACGCATGTCCTAATTATCATGTTTGGATGTGTCATTTACCTACGTCGTCCGTTCGCGTCGCGTAATACCAAGTTTTGTACATGTGAAGGTAGCGAAACGCCCACGAGCGCATCATGAGTGTAGCATGTAGTCATGTTGTTACATAACACGCATCTCATGATTATTATGTTTTCACCAGATACATAACTTCTTAATTGATTCACGTACTGTTACACCGATTTCGGTATATGTGACTCTAGCGAAACGGCAGCGACCACATCATGAGCGTGGCATGTAGTCATGTTTTACATGACATGCATGTCGTGATTTTCATGTTAGGGTCTGTCACTTGTGTTCTCCATGCAATCATGCCATACCATACTAGTTTTGCAACACGCCATGTGAACGAAACCACGGCAAGAGGTGCGGCACCATGAAATGTAAGTCATGACATTCGTGACAAACATGTGATGATTTTCATGTCTAGACTAGTGATATATGCTCTTCATAGAGTCAGGTTATGCCATACCAAATTTGGTATTGATAGCATTATCGAAACGGTGAGGAAAGTTAAAAGTCGTAGGCGGCTAGATAGATAGATAGATAGATAGATAGATAGAGATAGATAGATAGATAGATAGATAGATAGATAGATAGATAGATAGATACGCTCAAAGTAGCCGAAGTTCGCAAAAAATGCTTCGCATTGAAAATTGGCCCCGTATCTGCATGTTACACTGCAAATGTCGTCGAAAGATTATAGTCTTGCCTTGACGATAGTTATAGCCCGAGAACAGAATGACGACAAAGAGACAAGAACAAGACGAGTGCTCGTCTCCTTCTTGTCCCTTTGTCATCGTTCTGCTCTCGCACTATAGCTAGCGTCATGTCATACCAACTAGCCCAAACTGGCACACTTCTAAGATAGTCTTGCGTCTGGAGATAGTGAACAAAACGTTTATTTGATGTTCTGCGCAAGAAAACTGGCGAATGGTATTCTGGAGGCGCTGCGTTCGAGTGCCTCAAGCGTGCGGCGGATGCGGACGAGAGCATCAAGTGACGTCACCCGTGAGACATGAGCGCTATCTGGCAGTCAACTTGGAAAACGAAGCGCGGTGACCATCGCGCCTGTCTCGGAGGTGATAAGGTGTAGAACGCAAGGTGACGGGTAGGTGCCAACGCCATGTCATCTTAGCGAAGCGTTTGAAAGCATTGCAGGGTTAGCGCGACGTGATAAACGCTACGTTACTTGGAATTACTCATGCATGCCTTTTCTAGTGAAAAGACACAAATACAGAATATTGACGTGCTGTTATGGTGCCTCAGATATGCACAGTAATTGCTCTTTAAATGAAAATCACACAAGTATTAGCGCTGAACGTTGAGCAATATTGGTGGGCACTACAAATGGGGTCGGCTGTTTCAGATATTGTTAAGGGAGAACAAACAGACAAATGTACACACCAGTGCTGCCAACTCTAGAAAATTTCCCTTGATCTAGAGAATTTGGGTTGTATTTAGGGGAAAAGGGAAAATTTGTCAACATCTAGGGAACTATTTGCTTCCACGTGGAGCAAGAAGATAGACGGAGACATAGAGTTTCATACAATAATACTCGTATGTAACTCTATGGACGCAAGGACATCCCGCCCACAACCTCTTTTTTCTTCCTTCTTCCACGTTTTCTCTTTTACACCCCCTCTATACTCACTAAAAGCGCTGTGCCCCGTCCAGTGGTGGTGTCGAGGGGTGCAAGGGGGACGGGGCTGGTCCCCGTCCACAACGCTGTGTCACCGCTCTGCTCTTCCCACTTCGTTGCGGTTGAGTCTGTTAAGTCTGCGTTCGACATCAATTGCCTGAATACTGGTTTGAACCATAAAAAGGTGCTCTCACTCAAACCCGCCAAGTATATATTATGTATTTTCTTTACACCAACCTCCCATTTTCTCGCCTTTCACCCGCCGTGTTTTTCTTTGGTTTGTTGTTGTTTTTTTATCGCTTTCCCATTTTTGTGGATGCTGTCACGTTGCTAGTGAGCTGGCCCCTAGAGCCACGCCAAGGTCACCAAAGTTTCTGCGAAAAGCGCAGCCTGAGCAATAGGCTGCATGTATGCGGTTATTTGCACAGCTGAAAAAAAAAGCAGGAAAAAAAGTGCCTAGGGGAAGAATGCAAGGATATATTTGGAACGAATATCTGGCAGTCAACATTTCTAATAAATATATGTGTTTAGAAAAAATTGCTAACGATTTAGAGTACTTGTATTGTACTATGGGGGAACAAAAGCCGTCCCGTTTTGAACATCAGACGCTCCAAAGAGACTGTTCAAGGGAAATGAACAAATACAATATTTTTTCGTTGCCATTCAGCAGGTTGCGAGGGATGAACTGCCACATGGCATAATATGCTTTCATTTTTAAAACTATTTTTCATCACACTGTCCTGCATCAGATATGACAAAGATTGAGAGTAACGTTTCGAAGACATTGTTTATATATTAAGTAAGCGTACATCACTCCATGTTTTATATGAACAACACCAAGCATTTTCTACGGGAGAGTTCCAAAATATCAGAATGGGTTGGAAATTTTTGAAACCTACCTCGCCAGAATATTTTACGCATTGCGCTTTATATGCTCGTTCTGATTATTATTATTATTATTATTATTATTAATATTATTTTGATAACTTATTTCTTCTTCAACCTTTACGCAATGCATTTTTCTTAGTGACTTGTATAAAATACTGCGATACTACATGTCTCCCCCCGCCCCTAAATGTGATGACCGCTTACCTTTGTGATTTCATGGAATAAAATGTTGTGTGAAGCTTTTCAATTTAGACTGCGACATTTTTTCACCTTCAGCACAGTGATTTTAGTGAATATTTTTAAACAAATGCACTAATATACGAAAACATTGAACATGGAAATCGTTTTCCACAGCACAAGCACATATTAGTCTTGGAAAAACTGCTTTCCATAAATATTTAGAGAGATCTAGGGAATTTTTTTTTCTCCAGAGAGAAAAAATTTCCTAGGTCTCTCTAAATGAAATGGTCGGCTATGGTAAACCTAAGAAGTTGCCAAACCTAACTTTAGTGCAATTTACAAATTAGCTACTCATATATTTGCTCCTCCGAGCATCTCATACCAATAACTACAGCGAAATTTAGGGATTGCAATCAGTGCATGGGCAGCAGAGGTGCGGACGAAACAATCTTGATGTTTGTGTTCCATTGATTTATCTAATATGTAAAACGAAATCGAAAGCGTATTCCTAGAGCAAAAAAATACCACGAGAGAGCTGTGATGTACTTCGAAGAAAAAATCGATGGTTGGCTCGCTAATACAGAATGGGGCTGATTGAAATAAGCAGCGAAAGAAGTACTTGCGTTAAACATATCGGTAGAGTTTTTACTAGAGCCGGTCAGTTTACTATTTCGACAGAGGGAGAAACTTTATATTTATTAGCAAAACAACACGAGTTCAATGCAGGTACAACAAACAAGAAAAACATAACAAACAATCAAAGGATAAATATGCTAGAGTTTTCAACTGATTCATTGCCTCTAAGATTCACTTGAGCCACCTGCAACATTCTGGTGGGGTGCTGGGTATCTTTACCAGTACCTCTCAAAGAGGTGTGCAAATTCAGAAAGGAAATATAGGATTTCAACCAGATGAACACAATACAATGAAAACCACGTCCGCTTATCATGCTATCTTCCTGTTTCAACAATTTTCTATGCATTTAACGTTAAATCAGTGCAAATTACTTAAAGCAATAGTTACTCTACATTCATATTTGCCAGAGGAACTCAACGAAGCGGCGGTACCTATTTTCTGATTTAATTATACGAAATGTATGGGAGCCGAAGTGAGCGAACATTTTGCAATAGTTTGAAATACACTTCTTTACAAAGGCACATGAGACGTTACTGGCAAACAACCCTTAGGCTAAAGCCAAAATGGAAATAAAATAAACAGAAACAATACACAACTCGACCCATGTCATCATGCTTTCCAGAATGCAGAAGCTGAAGTCTAATTGAGTTTTGCAAAAACTACTATTGCGTGCGTGAATAGTGTGCAGTGTATACAAAGACTGCTGCCACCATTGTATACAATCTCCACCGTAATCCACTCGAAAGTCACAAAATTGCTGAATGAACGATTAGGTGAGCAACTACGGTCTTCACCTTCAATAAATCTTGGAGAACGGCACGCGCAACGGCCCACCGAACCCTCAGCGGAGTCCATGCGCGTACGTGGTCGCCAAGTACAAGAAGTCTCTTCGCCATTTCGCCACGGTCGTTGACTAAATTCAAATGAGAGAGAATAAGAGGAATAGGCAGGAATGGCACGGACTGTGCACCGAGTGTCTCGTCGTCCTCGAAGTGCTAAGTTGCCCAAGTTTTCGAAGAGTGGTGCGCACACTGAGAATAGGAGTCGTACGCGCGTATGCAGGACAAGAGACGCTTTGTTTCGCAACGCGTCCGGCCCCTTCTGGTTCAGTGCCATTCTTGGCGCGAGCACCACGACAAGTTCATTTTCTCGCAGTTAACTTGAGAAAACTTTATGCGTCTCGCGTTTTCCGTGGAGACCACGCCGTCTTTCTAGCGTAACTGAAAAAGTAAGCAGGAGGTAAGCGGGGAAAAACTCGACTACTTTAAGATGACAGTTTCAAAGGGGCAATTCATAGGATGTGTTTACGTGCGAGCTCTGAGTGAGAAATCACAATAGATTATTTGTGGGCGCATAGTTACTTCAGTTGCACTCTGATAGTTCTGTCATATCGTGCGTTTCGTGTAGCTGGACCATTTGAAGTGGTCAAAGTTTACTTAAAATGATATTTTACAAAAGTGAAGGGGCACTGCTGGGCGGCATAATTACTTGTTTGTTCGCGCATTCTTCCCGTGTTGGTTAATTGATGTTTAGGTGCCTAAATATTACTCTAGTCTGCGTTCTAGTGGCTCAAAAAAAGTTGTTACTTTGGCACTCGCTAAACAATCAGCTTTCCATTTTCCTCTAGTGAAAATATTTTGCTTCTTTGTATGCTTACCATTGCTGCGCAGCCTAACCAGTTATGCCAATAATGTGTTGTTCTACTTGGTTGTTTTAGGGTCAAGAGCGGAATATATCTGAAAAAGTGTGATTAATTCTACAGAAGGAAATCTCACGCCTCAAGCCAGACACTGATTAATAAATTGAACTTCTTTTGTCACATAAGAAACCATAGATGTTAATAAATGCGGCAGAACTGGGCTGTCATGAAATAAGTAATAAAGTGAAGGGTGTGCGTCTTTGCGGCTCCTGTTCAGTTTTGCACACGTTATGTCGCATAGTTATCGGCAACGCCCACTTATCATCAGTGCGACATGTTGCTAAAGATACCGGCAAAACTAATGTAATATCCCAAGTGCTTGTGAACACCTGTTTATTAACACTGGTTCTGAGGTAAATGTTTCCAGGTCTTCTGTACAATAGTTCTTGACGCTTGAGTGCCATTTTTTTCGAAGGCCCTACAAGCCTCAGTGTTAAGGAAATGCTATTTTGTTCAACATGAATGGATGTTTAAATGTTTTCCTGTTTCTGGCGCTTTGTTCCAACCACCAAGCGCCAGGAACGTGTACTTTTTTGTAGCCGACAGGTGTCGCCATTATACATACGGAAACAGAATGAATGGCTTACATAGGCCTCACTGAAACCACTGTGTTAGGGCTCCTGCATGGGGGGGCTGGGTCCGGGACCTTTGTCGTTATATGAAAATATAACGTGCAAGTCCATCCGTTATTCACGCACGGAGGCCTTCCAGCCACAACAAACATAAGTAAACTTTATATTTGTCGTCGAAGCCGCCGTCGATGCATTCAAGACATCACGCGAAAGGTATTTATATTTGCCGCTAATTGGAGGCAGTTTCAGAGCACGTGAGCGCACTTGCAGCTCTGATTATCTCTACGTGTTTTCTCTTTTTCTGCAATAACTACTGTGAATTGTAATAGTGAAGGAAAAACAAATATAGGGAGTAGCGGGTTAACCAATTATGCTTCTACTTGGCCACCCAACTCTTGGGGAATAGACAAGGGCAAGAATTTGACACAGATATATGAGAGAAGACACCTTACAAAGCTTTTAACCTAGTTTAACTGGTATTAATTCATTCGAGTATGTACACGGATTTAAGTGTACTGACTATCTTTCAGCTGACAAGAATATAGTGCCAACGTTTAATAGTTCTAAATTTGATTAATGAACTTATCCGTATTATGGAACAGGCACACTGACGGACACAATTAAGGAAAGACAAAGTATGGTACTAGCTCATGGTGAAGCGAACCTAAATATCGATTTTATTAGAGTGCTTACTTAGTCGTAAGTAGTGAAGACAGCAGTCATCAAATGACATCAATAAGTCCCCCTGCGTCTTCTAACAATATAGACAGAGCGCAAAGCAAGGCGTCAGCCTGCACTGTTATACAGCACGAACAAGATATTACAGAATTCCTAGTGACTATCATATTGCATGAATCGGAAGCAGGGGCTTACAAATTACAAGCTTGGTTTAAATTACCTACTTCACGACAAAACAATATTTATCGTTTCAAGACATCCGTGGTTACTGAATTTGTGAAAGCGTACTATAGTCTGACACAACTTGAAATGGCAAGAGAGGCCCCGCCCAGCCAACCAAGGCGCGAGAAAGCGATCACCTCCGCGACTCAGCAGACAGTCGCACTCATGATCGGCCGACCGTCCGCGATCTCCTGACGCCGTGTAGCTCTCTCCGGTAGTGCCCCGTCCTCGGACTATCCTTCGACCATGTCCCCCCATGTATGTGTAGCCTTGTCCAGTTATGAACGCGACAGTATTAAAGAGCTCGTGTCGCAGAAAGCCCGCCACCGGTGTCGGCTCCGTTGGTTGTGAGCCAAAAATCGTCTGGGCTCTGTGACCGAAAAATCAAGCTACTGAGATAGGAGCGGAAGGCTGCGACTCTCCACGCGTACGCGTGCGATCACACTGAATAAGCCGCGCATTCGAAGAAAAAAAAGCTGCTCAAGGTCATGATTTGTGGTAGGTCCTCTGCCCTGCCACCCCTCCCTGCTTAGCTTCCAGCGCTTTCGTCGGGACGGGAGAAGAGATAATGCAATTGCAGCATGCGACAAACCTTTGTAATTCCACTCGCACTTGACGGATTCTTAAATTTTTTTGCGGCGTTGAATTCGTGGGGCAATAAGCTCTTCTAGTGAATTCATTAGGTGCTTACTTGAAAAAGTGTTTCAGGCCCCTTCAACGCATTTTGTTCGACAGGTGTCACGATGAAAACTAGCCCAATCGGCGATAATAGCACGCACTGGTCCAATCTACTGTGGGCGTGTTTGTGTGCGTGTGTGTGCATGTAACAATACATATGAATTAGAATGCACTTAACGGTTGAAGATTGCACTATAGGAGCCGGATTTCGCTATCGCGTTCAACTCTTAAACGCGAGCTTTAAGGTCCGCCAATTTTTTTTAATGCTCACTAGATTCTGTTGTGAATTATGATGAGTCAGGTGAAGTGCACGTCCATTCGTCCATCCGCTCACACAGACAGACAGACAGACAGACAGACAGACAGACAGACAGACAGACAGACAGACAGACAGACAGACAGACAGACAGACAGATGGACGGACGGACGGATGGATGGACGGACGAACGGACGGACGGATGGCCGCGTCGCTCCTCTCATCATCATTCACTCCATGGATATGCTGGTAATTTTTTTCCTTTCATCAAGAACGACTGACGAACCACGCTATTTTCTTGACACCTGGAGGAGTTCACTGATATTTACAGCTTCATGATACATGTACTTTCTGTCCTCATGAGAAACCACCGAGTCTTTGGTAAAGACCCTTCACAGCGGCCAAATTGCTCGTTGGATACCACAATAGAAATAAGAGAAAAAATCATTAGACACAGTATATGCTATAAAGAGCTTCGTCCGGTTTGCAAGTGCTAAGGACGGTCCCTGATCGTTCTACGTTAGGGGCGTCCGTCAGCACGAGTCATGGTGCCCGTCGCTTCTCGGACGCCTTTGAAGGCGCTGGACTTCGGCGTTGTCCCTACGGAGACTAGTGCTGACACCGTCGTTGATGCGACGGCCTCAATAGTCGGCCTCTCAGAGGTATACTGCGTGCAGCATCAGGGAGCTCGAAACTTCCAAGTCACCGTGAAGAGCATGGCCTCCATGTCTCTAATCGTCAATGCTGGCTGCCTGGTGATTGGCGGCGAGCGTGTTGAAGTCGTTCCCGTTGGCCCACAAGTGACCAACGTCGCCTGCCTGTTCCTGCCATCGTTCGTCTCAAACGAAGCTCTCGTCCAAGCGTTATCACCATATGGCAAGGTGCTCACTGTCACCAGTGGTTTGATGAGCGGGCGACGCGGCATACTCACTGGAACGCGGTATGTTCGAATGGAGATGAACGCCGCTAATCCTGTGCCGAACTGCCTGCGCATCTCCGGTCACCATGCTACGTTTGACTACCGTGGTCTCCAGCATGTATGTCGAAGATGCGGCTCAGGGGACCATCTACGAGCCCAGTGCACAACACCGTATTGTGGTCGCTGCGGTGTGCATGGTCACGTTAGTGAAGGATGTGACCGCCCGTGTCGACGCTGCGGGGACCGCCACCCAACTGTGGTTTGCCCTGTCCGCCGCTCTTACTCAGACGCTGCCGCTGGTGCCTTTCCACCCCTGACACCGGCAACGGAACCAACTACCGACTCGGGGGACGCAGAGGAGGTCACCGACGCTGTGCTGGCCTCACCCCAACAAGTTCCTTCAAACGAAGCGCACAACGAAAGCGCGATTGTCAATGCGACGCTTGGCGCGTCGGCCTCCCCGCTGGTGCAGGAACCGTGCGCTTCGAAAGACGAAACGCACTGCCCTGAAAACGGCGTCGGCGTCTCTTCTCTGACGCCACTTGATGTTCAGTGCGCAAATTACCCCAGTTCTCAGGCTGCTGCTGTTGGAGTTGACCCTACGAGCGCTGTTGTTTCGGAAAACAGTGGCGAAAATACCACAGACTCTTCTGTTGCGGCCGCTCCGACCATTTCGACATCGCGTCGTACACGTAAAAATCACCCACACAAATCGTGCCTACACCGGCCTGCTGAGACGTGGACAGTGCTGCCAGCATCAAGGATGTGGATCCAAGCTTGCCGGCGGCTCAGTCCCTACCTCCTCAGGACACGTCTTCGGAAGACGGCTTCAGCCTGGGACTGGATAATAGCATCGGACTGTCTAGCCTTGCCGATTTTGACGTCGAAATGGGAGCTCCACGTGAAACAAAGCGAGGGCACGCTTCCAGCTCTTGCTCCGATGAACGCAGTGATGGCCGTGGTAAATCCCAACGGTCCAAAACACCTCGACCCCCTTCTGGAGGGTCGAACAGTTCGTTGTAATTTGGTTGAGCAAGTGTCCCCTGGACACTTTCGAGGACACCGTCTAGAACTATGCGTCCAGGTTAGTCCTTACTTTTTATTATGGCTACTACACTGCATATTATTGCATTGAACGTTCAGGGTTTTCGCAGTCCGGCAAAGCAGGCTGAAGTGATTAGTGTCGCCCGCGCTGCAAATTGGGATGTTTTGTGCCTCCAGGAAACCAATTCCTTCTCGCTATTCGACGTGCTTGCTTTTAAACGAGAGTTCAACCTAGATTGTTATTTCTCATTCGCTACATCTCGTTTTACGGGAGTAGGTATTATTATTTTTAATCGAGCTCTATTAAGGGATCATCATGCTTTTTACGATGCCAAGGGCAGGGTTTTGGATTTAGACTGTAGCTACTTTTCTTTCACAATAACGATACTGTGTGTGTATGGGCCAGCGCAAGCTGGACAGCCTAATGACTTTTTTAGAGACCTGGATGTGTTTTAGGGGCGAAGCTCCTTATAGCGGCACCCGTTCGTCCCCCGTAGTATGTAACAAGTATAACATTTTGACCTCCAAGTTGGTGCCGGTGAGAGACTTCTTCTGTGCGTTGTTGAACAATAAAAAATAGTGCTCAATGTACATGTCAATGTAACAAGTATAACATTTTGACCTCCAAGGTGGTGCCGGTGAGACTACTTCTTCTGTGCGTTGTTGAACAATAAAAAATAGTGCTCAATGTACATATCAATGGCTGCTAATGGGGAATGAGAGACAGGAGCATTCGGCTTTTAGTTAACGCGCAGGCTGGGATCACCATTAACAGCCATTGGCATGTACATTGAGCACTATCTGACAAGAAAGGGTTGCTACGTTATACTCGCTGGGTGAAACCTCCTTAGCTTTAGAAAGGTTTAGCGAGCGTTGAGCCGCAATGCCATGAATACAATCAACTTGTATATACCATGAATGAACTCGAGCTGGTTAAAAATGGGAAGTAGATACGAAGCGCAAGCCGTAAGAAAGTAAAAGCCGAATTCTCCGCCTCTCATTTCCCATTAGCAGCCATTGGCATGTAAATTGAGCACTATCTGACTGAAAAAGTTTGCTACGTCATACTCGCTGGGCGTAACCTCCTTGGTTTTCGAAAGGTTTAGCGAGCGTTCGGCCGCAGTGCCATGAATACAGTGAACTAGTATATACCATGAACTCGAGGTGGTTAAAGGTGGGAAGTAGACCCGAAGCGCAAGCCGTAAGAAAGTGTGCGTGTGCCACCTCTCGTTTAGTCCTTGGAATGTCCGCTGGATGGCGGTGCTTCTATATGGGGAATATATGATGAAAAGATGCGAGATGGCGGTACTTGGAGTGTTCAATAGATGGACGAACGGACACATAGACAGATGCATGGATGGACGCATGAATGGACGCAGGGGCGGCTGCATGGACGAACGCAGGGACGGACGCACGAACAGACGCACGCACGGACGGGCTGATGGACGCATGGACGGTCACACTGACGGACGCATGGACGGACGGAAGCAACAACGAATGGACGGACGAATTCTTCGCCCCACTCTCCATCATTCACTCCGTGGATATGCTGCCATTTTTTTTTCTTGACGGTCGTGATGTCATTCTGATTGGCGACTTCAACTGCGTTCTAAATACGCGAACTGATGTACAAGGTCCTGGCTGGGGCCGGTCTGCTTGGAATTCACGCGAGCTGCGTCGCCTTGTCCACCACTTTTCATTACTAGACGCGCACAATGTAGTGCACGGAAATACCTTTGTTTGGACATGGCGACGTGAACGATTCTCCAGCAGGCTCGACCTTCGCTTATATCCCACGAGCGTTAGAGGCGTTTGTCTCCGATTTATGCGTTCCGTCCTTCCCACCTTCTCCTGTGTACGTATCTGATCATCGGCCTATTGTCTTGAAGCTCGAAGTTCCATTTTCGTTTTCGGAAAAGCCATGGCGTCTTTATGTTCGCGTCCTGCAGGACGCGCGCTCAAGATCAGATTTGTCACGCGCAATACGTGTGTCGCTCACGGCGTCTGGTTCTGAACATTGGGATGCGCTTAAAACACAGTGGCACCTGCGCTGCGCTGTAGAGGGGCGTTCACTTTGTCGACGCATTTCTGAAAAGCTTGCTGATACTGCGGAGAGGTGGCTGGAGTGAGACGCTGTGCGGACGTGTTTCGCATGAGCTCCGGCCCGGTGACCGACTATCGGCGGACGCGCTTTTTTCTGGACTTGCTGTCAGTGGGCTCGTCTGCAGGAGGTTGCCCTGTACCTACGGACACCACTAGTTTAGGCGAGTTTGTCCCCGTTTTTGGAGTTTCCGAGATTTTCCTATCAACCCCGCGGTGGCAAGGCTAGGCCTATCTCCTAGGCCAAGCCTGGCCTGGGCCGCGTCGCCCGGCGTCTGACTTGCGCCCGGTGACCGTGGGTCTTGTTGGGCTGAAGATGGAGTACTACGTCGAAGGGGAGACTATAACACCCGAAGATTTTGAAGCGGGAGAGTGGGCTCCAGTGCTGAAGGCACAGGACCGATTTAAGAAGACTCGGCAAGGCGACAACGCCAAGAGTAAGCCTTGCGAGACTCAGGCCGGCAGCGACGGGCGCAAGACGCACGGAGCGCAGCAAGTCAAGCGGGGGAAAGCGCCGGTATGGAAGAAACGCGGACCGTTTCTCAAGTTGCCAGCCACGGATTTCAAGATTGTGTACTACAGGCCCCAGAACTGGGACTTGAGTGTTGTGACAGCGAGAGAACTCGGATGTGCACTGAGAGCAGCAGCGCGTCTAACGAGTGCGATTGCCGCGGAAGAAGACATTGTGCGGGTTAATGGCACAAACAACACGTTGACGGTGAGCACACCGTGCATAAATCGCAGTGGGGCATATGCGACTGTGAAGACGCTCAAGCTGGTGATCGT
The DNA here is from genome assembly GCF_013339725.1 of Rhipicephalus microplus. NCBI lineage: Eukaryota > Metazoa > Arthropoda > Arachnida > Ixodida > Ixodidae > Rhipicephalus > Rhipicephalus microplus. Next base: position 313,289,610 of record NC_051165.1, on the reverse strand, counting down.
GACCTGCCGGTTTCGGCGTTCGTGGCGCCGTTGGAGAACTCCGTGCGGGGAGTGATTTATAATGCTTATGATGGATGCCCAGTGGAAGAAGTTCGGGCGGGATTCCTGAAGAAGAATGAAGGCATAGACATTCTGGACGCGAGACCTCTGGGAAAGTCAAAGGCGATTCAGATTACGTTCGGGGGAAAAACGCATACCCCGGCAGATTACTTACTGGAACTGTCTGTACGCTGTGATCCCGTACAGAAATTTAGTCGAGACCTGCTTCAACTGCAGACGAGTTGGACATCGAGCGGACGTTTGCTATCGTCCGAAGAGCAACCTATGTCACCGTTGCGGGAAGGACCATCCTGCCCCGCCAGAAGGAGAGCCACCTACGTGCACGCCGGTCTGCATCGTGTGCCATGGTGCGCATCACACAGGGAGCCGGAACTGCAAGTTTCGCCTGGCTCGCAAGCCACCGACATGCCGGCAGCAGAGCATCGAAAGAGAGAGCGAAGCTGGCAACGATAAGCGTTCCTCGAGGGCCACGGAGCGGCCACCGAGGGGTAAAGAAGGCAGAAGCAAAAGCAGGGACCGGTCGAGTTCCTTCCCGCCATTGCCAGGGCGCGGGGGCGGCAAAGATGGTGGACGAGCATCCAGTACCAACAGCTGCGCACGCGACACCAATAAAAAGGTGAGCTTGTCAAGCACGGCCTCCCAGAACGAAACCGCTCGAGAGAGGGAGTTAGCAGCGCTGGTTCAGCGACAGGGAGACTTGATTAAAAGAATGGAAAACAGAATTGCAGAGATGGAACGCGCACTTAGAAACGACCAACGGCAGGGGACACAGGCACCAGCAGTGCAAGGCCTACAGAAAGCGACGCAAGAGGCGTCTGCTCGCGTACAGGAGAGTGCAGCTATGGAAGTGGAGAATCGGGGGACAGTGAAGAGACCACTGTCGGGGGATGAGGTAGCTAACGCAAAACGATTAGCCGAAACGTCACCAGTAGACATGCCACAGCCTGTTTTTAAGGTCATTAGTCTTAAGTCGGATGTAACAACACTTGCGGATAAAGTAGGCAAACAAGGGAAAAGACAGGGTAGGTTGGAGGCTCGAGTCGAAAAGATCGAAGCCAGATTAGACACAATAGAGGAGCGTCTCGGCATGCTCTCCACTGAATTTAAGGATTCCCAAACCCAGGTCATGGGCATGTTTCAGCAGCTTCATACTCTATTGGAGGCAAGACTGCCTCCCGTGGGTGGCCAAGTGCCATTAGTCAACCTGGTGCCTCATCATGGCGCCTCGCCAGCAAATTGAGGTTTGGCAGTGGAACTGCAGGGGCTTTCGTCAAAAGCGGGGTAACCTGCAGTTGCACGTACAAAATCTGGACAGTAAACCAGACATAATAGCCTTACAGGAGGCTAGTGGTTCCGTAAAATTACCTGGATTTAAGGCATTTACAGCGCCAGGAACTGATTCAAGGGGCGTATCACGCGTCTTCACAGCCGTGCTAGTCCATCGCAACATCACTGCCATTCAGCATTCCGTAGATAGCAGCAGGGAAGACTATGTCTTGCTTGAGATTTTGCCTAAACGAAAGTATGAGAAGAGTCTGTTTTTACTTAATGTGTATAGTTCTCCAAAAGATAAAGGATTGGGCTTGCCACAACTCCTGATTCAAACTCAACGGTTAGCAGCTCGCGCTCCGCTTATAGTGGTAGGAGATTTCAATGCGCCTCACCCGGAGTGGGGTTATATTCGAGCCAGCCCAAAGGGCAATCGGCTTTGGCAAGTTGCCCGGGATCTGCGATGAACGCTGTTAAACAATCCACAAGATCATACGAGGATAGGCAACAGCATAAGCATGGATACCTCCCCAGACCTTACGTTTTTTAGAGGCATCAGTAATGCAAAGTGGATTAACACGGGACAAGCGCTAGGAAGTGATCACTATATCTTTTCCACGACGTTTAGCGCTGCGAAGCATAAAGACAAAGTGAGGGGGCATAGAATTACAGATTGGGACAGATTTAGGAAAAACAGAGCAGACACTGTAAACGGGAAAATTAATGACCTGGATGCATGGGTACAGGCGCTCAAGGAGGATGTAAGTAATACCACGGTAGAAGTGCCAGTCGAGCAGGAGGAGTTTACTGCTGACTCGAGACTATTACACATGTGGGAAGCGCACGCGAGTCTCTTGAGAAGGTGGAAGAAGCAAAAACATAATGGCGTCCTTCGCAGAAGGATTGCCAAGTTAGAACGTAAAATCAAAAATTATACAATTGAGTTGCAAGCCAAGCAGTGGGGCCAGATTTGTGATCGCATGAATGGACAGTTTGGATGCAAAAAGACATGGCAGCTGTTAAGGCATCTTTTGGATCCGGCAGCAACAAAATCGGCGCAACGGGGGCAAATGACTCGGTTAATGCATCAATATGAAGGCACAATTGGAGAGTTTATACAGGAACTCCGGAATCGGTACATAACTGATGGAGTAGACGCATGCTTACCACACTACTCGGGGGTGAAAAACTCAGACCTAGATGAAGAGTTCACAATTGCGGAGGTGGAGTTTGCCATGGGGCAGCTGCGTACTACGTCTGCCGCAGGTCCGGATGGAGTTACTAATAAAATGCTGAGAAACCTAGACTTCAAATCGGTCGGGGCGATCACTGACTTGATAAATGAGTATTGGGTGGCCGGGGAGATCCCAGCACAATGGAAGCATGCTAGGATTATATTTATTCCGAAGCCAGGCAAGAAACTCTGCTTGGAAAACCTGCGCCCCATATCACTGACATCATGCGTGGGCAAATTGATAGAGCACGTGGTTCTCAACAGGCTTCAGAATTATGCAGAGGACAAGGCCATCTTTCCCCCAACTATGATAGGTTTCAGGGCCAATTTGTCCACACAGGATGTCATGATACAGTTAAAACATGATGTAGTCAATCCCGGGCATGGCACGGGCACCAAAGCTGTATTGGGGCTTGACCTGAATAAAGCTTTCGACAATGTTTCGCATGAGGCAATATTGAATAACCTATCAGAAATTGGCCCAGGGGTCAGGACATTTCGCTACATCAGATCATTCTTGGAGGGCCGAACCGCAGAAATTTCAATAGGAGATATCAAATCGGACTCATTCGCGTTGGGAGGCAAAGGGACGCCGCAGGGTTCAGTTTTGTCACCGTTCCTGTTTAACATCGCCTTAATTAAAATACCGCCGAGGCTGGAGGAGATACCGGGACTCAAACACACATTTTATGCAGATGATATTACTCTATGGGTAACCAGGGGTAGTGACGCGCATCTGGAAGAAACACTGCAACAGGCAGTTAACATTGTCGAAGAGTTGGCAGGGGAGGTGGGACTTTCATGCTCTCAGCCAAAGTCCGAGCTCTTTGTGGTTCGGGACAAACCCAGAGGGCTACATGCAAGACACTATATTCCGCCACCGCCGTTAGAGGTAAAGGTAGGGGGTAGGCCGGTAGCTGAAGCTCAAACGATTAGAATTCTTGGCCTATATCTGCAAACTAACAGGAAGAATAGGGTGGCCCTTGAAAAACTTAAGACCACGGTCAATGCTACTGTCAGGCTAATCAGAAGAATCGCTAACCGTAAGAGCGGGGTTAAAGAAAAAGAACTCTGTAAGCTGGTACAGGCGTTTGTGCTCAGCAGGATTACTTACGCGACACCTTATATGAAGTTGGATGCCGCAGAAAAAGGTAAGGTCGAGGCTATGATCCGGCAAGCTTACAAGGCAGCGCTTGGGTTGCCTAACAACGCGCCTACAGAAAGGCTATTAAAACTAGGTGTACACAACACCCTGGATGAATTATGGGAGGCGCATCTGGTGATGCAGCACGCTAGGCTTTCGACAACCAAAGCGGGCAGGATTATATTGGAAAGGATTGGTATTGGAGCAGAGGCTCCCACTGGGGACACTAAAATTCAGGTGCGGCGGGAGTTACATAAGGCCCTGTACATAAAACCTTTGCCCAAAAATATGCATCCGATTCACCATACGCAGCGCAGGCAGGCAAGAGCCAGAGCTTTACACGTTGAGTACGGCGAGTACAAAGCGGCAGTCTATACAGATGTTGCGGAATATAAGGACAAAGACGCTTTTGTGATTGTGGTGGTGGACAGGCGGGGGCGCTTGATCGCTTCTGGATCGGTCAAAACCCGCTCCTCGGAAACTGCAGAGGAAGCGGCAATAGCGCTAGCTATAACTAATTCGCAGTCAGATTTGATTTTCAGTGATTCAAAGACAGCCATCCGAAATCTGGCGAGGGGCAGAATATCGGCGACCGCTGCACGATTTCTGCATAGGGCCACGGGACGAGAAATGAGAGAAATAGAAATTGTCTGGGTACCAGCACACTCTGGGAACCCTGGGAACGAGGCGGCTCACCTGAATGCTCGAGGTTTCGTCAGCCGGGTAGGTGAGCCGCCAGTTCCGGGGAGGTCCGCGAGAGATGGGCTGGTGTCCTTTCATGACATAACGAATCATTATAAACTAGAGCGGAGGTTTTATCCGCCCCCGCACAAGCGGTTGACTAAGGCGCAGGAATGCGTCTGGAGAAAACTGCAGACGCGATCTTTTCCCAACCCTTACGTCTTGAACAAAATGTACCCGGAGGAGATTAAGCCGCAATGCAAATGGTGTCAGGCTGTGGCAACATATGATCACATACTTTGGGAATGTAGCATAGTGCCGCCGCCGGTGGATATTATGCGTGATCCCTCTCTTGAGCACTGGGAGGCCGTGTTGACCAGCTCGGACCCAGTCGTCCAGTTAAGGGTCGTGGAGTGGGCCACACAGGTCGCCGCCAACCATGGGTTGATGGCCATCTAACACGGAATCATCCTCAGTTGCTTTCTGACGAAATAAAGTTTTTCCATCCATTGCTGATACTGCGATGAAGTTACCCATTTCTTTGCGCGCCGAGACGCCTTCTCCACTGATGCGAGCGGGGCAGCGTGAACTGCGTGAACGCTTTCAGCGCTTGACTGCTGCTTCGTCCCTGGCGGCAGCAGCATGGCGCTGTAGACACAACCCATGTGCACATCCCGAGGTGCTGCGCTACGCGAGGCATTCGTTTTTTGGGCAATCGGAGCCATCTGTCTCTATGACAGCTCAAATACCACCTGCGCAGCGGCTTCCTACGCGTGATCGATCTGTTTTCTTGGCGCATTTTGAAGCAATGTCATGTTCGGCCATTTAGACTAAACGTGATGAAACAGCGCCATTGCTTAGAAATTTGCCCCGTACTCCTCAAGAAGCTGCGGATTGCTTGCACATCCCTCCGTCGGCTGAAGAGGTAAAGGCGGCACTGAAATCTATGAAACCTGGAACGGCCCCAGGGCTAGACGGTATTCCTGTTGAGTTTTACTTGACAATTTGGGATGATATTGGTGCTACCTTTACCGCGGTTATCCGGCGATACTACGAGGACGGTGTCTTTTCATCAAGCTTTCGAGATGGACGCATTGTGCTTATTCTAAAAGGTGATGCTTCCTCTGTTAATCCTGAAGATTGGAGACCTATCATGCTCCTCATTGTTGACTATAAAATATTCGCGGAGGTAGCCGTTCAACGCTTGAGGAGTCTGTTGAACACCCTGGTTGGTCATCATCAGACTTCATCAGTGCTTGGACGAGAAATACACAGCTTGTCATTTACCACACGGAATATCATAGGCTATACTCTGTCACGATCTGTGCGTGGTATACTTGTGTCTTTGGACTAGGAAAAAGCGTTTGACCGACTAGAGCACGCGTATATCCTTAATGTGCTCACAGCCTTCGGCTTTTCTCATTCGTTTGTGGAACTGATGGAAAATACACACACTGGTCTGAAAAGCACACTAGTTCTGGATTGCTGGGAAAGTGCCGCCCATTACATAAGACGTGGGGTCCGTCAGGGATGTCCATTGTCTCCTGTGCTTTTTGTTCTCAGCCTTGAGCCATACTTGCGTGCTCTTGACGTGGATTCACGTGTCCGGGGTCTTGCGCTTCCTGGTAGCGGTGTCGTGAAAGTCACAGCTTTCGCTGATGATATAACCTTGTACCTGTCAGATGAAGACAGCCTTTCACGCAGCCTGCGTGTATTTTCCCAGTATGGCGACATTTCAGGTGCAGCGTTGAACATCTCCTAATCCCGGTATTTGTTCATTGGCTCTCCAAACTCCCGGCTTAGCACCGGTTTTCCCATTCAGCCGGCCGCGTCCTTTCGTATTTTAGGTATTTTATACAACCACTACGGCATTTGCGAATCTGTTTGGTTAAACGCTCTCGAAGAAGTAAGACTGAAAATTCAGGATGCACAGGATTTTGATTTCCCGCTTCTTGAGTGGAGGTACCTAGCGTAGACTGTATTTTGCGGTCGCATTTTGTACCTTTCTCACGTCGTGCAACCATCTTTACGTATCGTGCGATCACTGCAGTCTGCTTTGTGTTCCTTTTTTTGGTCAGGCGGCACTGAGTTGGTCTCTCGCGCGGCACTGGGACAGCAGCGTTCTCAGGGAGGCTTTGCTTTCCCTTCAGTGTCCATACGCTGTCGGCTGCTGGCACTGCACTTCCCTTTGCGCCTAGTGCAAGGGGAGGAATATCCCGCACGAACGCTTGCATATTACTTTCTGGGTACTGACCTTCGGCATTTGATGCCTAACGTGCAACTTAACAGGGGGCCACAGTCAATAACACTTCCTGCGTTTTATGCAACAACTGTTGCATTTTTTCGCCATGTCAAGTCGAGCTCTCCTGGCATAGCAGTTTTGAACAACCACATAGTTGAGACAACTGTTGCTTTGTTGCTTCCGTTGGTCCCGCCAGCCCGCCGTGCTCGCTCTAGACGGGTGTCTTGCAGCACCTTAACGGCTTCTTTTCTGCCTGGACACCTCCGGGACTTCATGTGGCGCCTGGGATGGGGTGTGCTTCCCACTCTAGACCGCCTCGAAAGGTGGAGAATAGTCCAGTCAGCAACATGTCCGAACTGCTCCCTTCGGGAAACAAATCAGCATTTTCTGAGGCATTGTGTCATTGCTCGCGTTTTTTGGAGAGCCGTACATGCCGGATTTTACTGCCTCAGGGTAAATCGCTTCGTTTCTTCTGGGCGTTGTTCGCGAGGCCGCTTCGCTTGTCTTCTCATTGTTGCCGGCTGTTTCTGCCTCTGGCGCAACCGCTGCGAGGCGGTTGCAGCGGTGGTGGTGGTGGTAAAAAACATTTATTTCAGAAAAAGTCTGCTAGAGAGTGCCGACGTGGCCCATTGGCGTGTTAGAGTGGCAAGACCCTATTCCGGGACGCCAGTGGAGCTGGAAGCTGCCCGTGCGCGCTCCACCAAGGAGCGTTGTGCAGCCAAGTTAGAGCAGCCGAGCAGGTGCTCCTCCCAAGCCTCTCTAGTTGGGATAGGAAAAGGGGATGAGAAAGGGACGGGATTAACTGGGCACGATGCTACGACGTGATATGTGTCGGCGAGGACATGACAGGTCGAGCAGGTGCCATTGATTTCCGGCAAAAAGTGCCTGGCGACCGCCGGACTGATAAAGGTGTTCGTCTGCAGGCGGCGTAGCAGTCGTTCGTCCGCTTTCTCCAAACCGCGTGCGGGGTCCGGGTAGAGACGGCGCGAAGCCCGGTAATAAGCCAAAATTTCGCGAAAGCGCGTCAGGTTGGTATTGCCAGATTCCGTCTCGGGACATGGAGGGGCAACGGCCCGGACAGGAGAAGCGCGGGCAGCGGCATTTGCCGCCTCGTTGCCGGGCAGGCCCGAGTGGCCTGGGGTCCAGACTATACGAATGGGATGAGGGTTAAAGCGCCAAGAGGCTGCCTGTAGCAGGCTAGCCGCCAGCGGGGCAATGGAACCCTAGGTACTGAGAACAGGCCGAGCGCGAGTCCGTCAAGATGGTGCGTGAGGCAGGGTGAGAGGCGGCCAAAGCTATGGCAACCTCTTCAGCGTGCGTTACTGTGTCTGCTCAAAAGGAGAGGCCATCGACGTGTTTGCTCTCTGTAATCAGGGCAGCCGTGAAGTGACCCGCGGGGGAGGGACCCGAGACGTCCACGTAGAAAACACCAGGGCGATCGGAGTGTCGCGTATGAAGGGCCGTGGCGCGTGCTAGTCTACGGCCAGGATGGAGGTCGGGGTTCATATTACGGGGTAGAGGTTCCACCCATAGCTTTTGACGCCAGAGCTCTGGTACCAGCTGCAGAGGGTCTTGGTCAGATATCGGCTTAAGGCCAAGTCTGTGTAGAAGACGGCGTCCTGAAGGCGTCTGCGACAGTCGATTGATTTGGTTAAGGCGATGAGCTTCGCGCATCTCTGCAAAGGTGTTGTGTACCCCCAGAGCCGTGAATCGGCTGTTGGAAGTTGCAATAGGTAGGTCCAGAGCGCGTTTGTATACTGAACGAAGAAGGACGTCCAGCTGGTGCTCGTGTCGACGACGCAGGCGAAGGTAAGGCAAGGCGTAGAGGACGCGACTGGTCACAAACGCGTGGGCCAATCGGAGGGACTGAGACCCGCGGAGGCCGCCGTGCTTGGTAGAAACTCGCCGTATCATGCGGCTCACCTGTTCGCTGGTGCGTCTGAGGCCTGCTATTGTGCCCTTTGGATCCAAGGACGATGTGAGGTGAAGGCCAAGAACCCGAATAATTTGCACTGACGGGACGGGCCCGGACGGAAGAAAAATTTGAGGCGGCGGTAGCAGAGAGACTGAAAGAAGAGCCGATTTAGCTGGAGAGCACTCCAGGCCGCATGAACCTGCGTAGGTGTCCACCAGAAGGGCAGCCTTTTGCAGGCGTTCTTCGATTTGTGCTAAGGAGCCGGTGTTGGTCCAGATTGTGATATCGTCCGCATATAGTGCGTGTTGTATTCCCTCGACCTCGCTTAGAAGAGAGGGGAGGTTCATCATCGCCAGGTTAAAAAGTAGAGGAGACAGGACTGCCCCTTGAGGTGTACCCCGCGTGCCTAATAAGTACGGGCCATGTTCGGTAGAATTAAGGCGAATGAAGGCGGTGCGATGTGATAGAAAGGCGCGAATGTAGTTGAAAGTCTTCTGCCCGCAGTTTGTGGTAGACAGGTTAGTGAGTATAGTGCTGTGTTTGACGTTATCGAACGCCCCGCGGAGATCGAGAGCGAGCACGGCTTTATCGTTATGGCGCATAGTAGTCGGCTCTATATCGTGTTGAAGCTGGAGCAGGACGTCCTGTGCCGACAGATGCGGGCGAAAGCCAAACATCGTGTTAGAATAGGTCCTCCTGGCTTCCAAGTAGGCGGAAAGGCGTTCGCGAACCATGGTTTCCATGAGTTTGCCTGCGCAAGACGTAAGTGAGATGGGTCTCAGTGCCTCAATACTAACGGACTTTGCCGATTTGGGAATGAATGTCACGACCGATGTGGTCCATTCCGTTGGAAGCGGAGAACTGTCCGATATCGAATTTATAAGGTGGAGTAGCGAAAGGTGTGCTTGGTCGGGAAGATTTGCCAGGAGCGATACTGTGATTCCGTCGCGTCCAGGGGCCGTGCCCCGTCGCATTTTCGTGAGTGCAAATCGTAAATCAGAAAGCGTGTATGGGGCGTCGAGGTCGGTGTTAGGGGCGCCGGAATACGTATATGCTGGGCCTGCGGGATCAATTGTGCGGCAGATGTAGCGGTCACAAAGTTCTCGCGCGAGTTCATCCGTAGTGCCCTGAAAGGCATGCAGAACACGGTGGAGCTGGCGTTGCGTTTCTCCCCTGGTGGTGGAGGGATCGAGAAGGCTTCTAAAGAGTCGCCACGCACTCTTAGAGCTCATCTGGTTTGCAGCCTTCGATCAGGTGTCTGCCCAGTTAGCATCGGAAAGTTGTGCGGAGTATGCGGCCGTCTCTGCAGTGAGCGCCTCAATGCGAGCGCGAAGTTTCCGATTAAGTTTGTTGCATTTCCAGCGCCTTATGAGCCCGCGGCGAGCGTGCCAAAGATGTAGGAGGTGTGGATTGATTGCAGGAGTCAAATTAGAGGTTGCAAGGGTGCGAGTGTTCGCTTGTTTCATAAGAAGAGCGTATGATGCCCACGCTGCATATTCGGTCGAGGAGAGGCTGGCGGGGAATGGTTGCATTCTGAACTGAGTCCAATCGGTGAGACGGGCTTGGCCCCAGTGTTGGCTTATTTTCTGCCGCGGTGTGAACGAAATGCGGAGTAAAAAGTGATCGCTGCCTAGGGTTTCGCCTAAATTTTCCCATGTAGCATCGCGGATGTGACGGGTGAGGGAGAGGTCGGGGCATGTGTCTCGCGTGACCGAGTTGCCGGAACGTGTGGGTTGTGCCGGATCGGTAATAAGCGTCAGGCTCAGCGAGGAAATGAGCTCCTTGAGCTCTCTGCCCCGGGCCTTCTCGTAGTGGTAACCCCAGTGAGGGCTGGGGGCATTAAAGTCCCCGACAATCACCAGTGGTTGTCGGGCCGCTATACGCAGCGCCCGATGGAAGAGATGCGCAAACGAAGCCCTCGCAAGGCGAGGGGGACAGTACACGTTTAAGATATGTATTGATGGTTGGCCCCTCCGCTGAGACAGCACTGATATCATGCAGTAGTCGTAAGGAAGATACAGATCGAGGTCAATCTGTATCGCCGTGTAAGCTTTATGCACGAGGAGGCATGTGGTGGTGCCGCCTACATAGGAGCAGTATCCAGAAAGGGATGGAGCAGGGCCAGATTCTTGGAGCGCCAAGACGGCCGGCTGAGAGCCAAGTGAGCTGAGGAAAAGGGAAAGATGTGAACGCTTTCGCCTGTTCCCGAAGCCTCCAGGGTTCCACTGTATGATCTCGAATTTAGACGCAATGTTTGAACGGGACGTACGATTGGTAGCCATCGTGACTGTCTTAGGTTTTATATTTGGTCCTCCATATCCCGCTCGGAATCCTCAGAGGCAGGGAGGGGCACGGAGGCCGGATTGTCTGACGGCGGGGTGGTGGTAGCCACCTTACAATGACGCCGTGGAGCTGTACCCTCACTGCTCACCGAGCAGGAGCGGGAACACGATGCCTTGGGTTGAAACTGGGTGATTGCCCAGGCTTGAATAGCTTGGGTAACCTCTACTACTATGCGTTGGACCGAGAAGCTGGTGAGAAGGTGATTAATCGAAGCTTCGACGCGCGTGAGGCGTTCCTCTACACGCGGGGTGCGCTCTTCGCTAGGGCGAGTTTGGTTAGCGGGCAAAAGAACCTGAGGTGCCCCAGGAGCCTCAAGAGCTTCTGGAGTAGATGTGGCACCGGTTTCGAGTGCTGGAGTACACATGGCTGCTTGAACCGGCGGTTTAATGGGAGTGGACTTAGCGCGAGGACTAAGCTTGGACGTAGCTGGCGTAGCCGCCTGGACAGAGGAGGCAATACGGGATGGCCTTGCAGTACACTGTTGTTGGGGTTGAAGTCGTTTATTTAAGAGTTCGAGTTGTTTAGTTAAAAGAAAATTTTGCTTTTGAAGTGCCGCAACTTGCTGGCGAAGGGCCGCAAGTTCGGGAGAAGGAGGATCGACAGAAGGGGGTGAGAGAGGCTTAGAAGCAGCTTTCCCTGCCCAACTGCTCACCTGAGGTACCGCCGCTGGTGCTTCGAGCGGTGGGAATGCTTGAGTGTCCGCGTGGAGTGGTGGAGCCGAATGATGCAGGTTGGTGCTGCCGTCTGCCTGTGACGAACATGAGGTGGTCCCTCGAGGAGATGTTGAGGGCTGCTTGCGTTTCCGATATTTTCGATATTTTGCCATGCAGCCACTGGTCCCAGTCTCATGGGCGCCGTGGCAGAGGAGGCACTTGGGGTGGCAGTCGTGGGCATTGAGACCTGCAGGTGCGGGGGTTCCACATTTGGCACACTGGGTTGGAGCGGGGTGAGGACACTGAGGTGGTCGATGACCGATGGTACCGCACTTGGTGCAAACAGGGACCGTTTTCTTGTAGGCGCGGATATACGTCGCCACGCAGCGGTAGAAGAGGAAGCGGGGTAACTTCGTGCCCTCGAAAGTCACCACCGCCGCCGCGGAATCTCCGAGTTTGCGGACCGCAAGGATAGTACCTCGAGGCCAATACAGTTCAGACTTTATTTTCTCCGGGCTTTCAGCAGGGTTTACGTTGATGATGCCCTTGCATGTATCCCCTGGTGCCTTGGCGTGGCCTCGAACGGGCAGCTGCTGATCCCCCACTTGCAGCTGGAAGTCCCCGAGGAGTCGCTGTGCCATAGGCAAAATGTAGTGATATAGACCAAGATGTTCTGTTCCCACATTGGCCACACTTGAATTTGCGTGGTAGTCTGGTCGCCGAGGTAGCTGCGGATGGCGTCGCCCGCGCGATCGGCCGGGACAAATGTGCGTAGCTCGCAGGGAACGCGAGGTTTCACTACTACGATGTAGTCGTCGCGAGAGAGGCGAGGAGTTTGACGCGGACGCCACTTGCGTTGCTTCGCTGGCTGCGAGGACGGAGCAGAGGTAGGCACACCACCGGAGGGATGGCGCGCCGGCGTTCCTTGCAAGGCTGGGGAATGGTGGCCCGCTGTGGCGTCTCGTTGTTGTTGAGACGCAGACTTCGATTTCGCTTGCTTGCGTTGCCACAGTCTCACCATGTCGTCGAGGTATTCATCTTCTGGTGGCATAGTGTTTTCGGAGGATGAAATCTCCATGGACAGCATTTGGCTTGAGGCAGGATCATAGCCCGTAACCACGTTAGCGGCCGCCATCGCCGGGCTGAGAGCCCTTAGCGAGGCGGCGTTGTAGCCGGGAGTGAAGGACGTCCCTCAAGTCTCAAAACTGGACCCACCTGGACGAAGGTGTTGTCTAGGCGAAGCGGAGAACTTGGCGGTGACGATAAATCCAAGTTTCAGGGGTGCCAAGGTGGATGTCCGCAGAAATAGCAGGAATCTACGGAGGCGATGTGGAGTGCGTCCGTCACCATCGAGCGCTCGCAGCGCCCCCCGGTTGCAGCGGGCCGCCGCCACTGCGCGCTCTACCTGAACCTAGAGCGATTGTACTCGGAGCTGCTGTCTGTTTTGTCGAAGGAGCTCTTCGACCTCGGTGACGAGGAATTTCTTCTGCACTGGTCTTGCCCTTTTGTGTCGGTCTATGACGGACGAGTGAAACTTGTCTTTCGGCCGGCCTGGTATTGGTAGGCTGATCTGTCGATGCGCCGGCAGAAATGGCATGCCAACATGTAAATATGCAAAATGTACATATTTATGTTTTATTTGTGTCTCTTGTTTACCTTGAAGTATTTTTTTGTGGTTGTGTTTGTGTGAACCATCGAATGTACATGTTCTTTCAACGTCATCTAATATCCATGTTCAGGTAAATGACGTCTGTTTTGTCATCATCGTTCGAGTATGTCTAAGAAGGAATGTTCTGTTGAGAGTTATTGCCGTTTGTGGCAATAAATTTTTTCTAAACAAAAATTGGCAGATTTCACGTACAGTGGGAATCCATGATTTGCGAAGCACGAATAAGAGAGGTTGATATGTCACTTCGAAATCAGCACGACGTTACGAGGAGGAGGTAAATGATGCCATACATGACTTCCCTGTCATGATCATCACGTTTGGATGTGTCGTTTACCTTCTTGATCTATTCAAGCCACATGATAGAAAATTAGTATATGTGGAGCTAGCGATATGAGCGCGAGCACGCTATGAGTGTAGTATGTTGCCATGTTCTTACATGACACGCGTGTCCGAATTATCATGTTTGCACCAGTCATATACTTTCATCATCCATTGACGTCACGCCACACCAAACTTCGTACATGCGAAGCTTGCAAAACGGCCGCGAGCGCATCATGAAGGGTCCAAGGTGTTCTACTGTAGCGTTGACGCGCGCGCGCGCTGGGCACAGCGATGCCACGTTTGCAAAACGCGAGCACTCTCTAGTCTGACGCAAGGTGCGACCGGCGCGACCAGCGTCCGTCGGCGCCGGCCGACGGCAACCGGCGCGAAATGCGAAATGCTGCGTTTCACGCCGATGCGTTACCCAGGTAACTCTTTTCGTGACGGAGGGACGCCGGACGAGTTGAAACGCGCGTGCAACAAAGCAAAGCAGCGAGGTGCGCGCCTCCGAGTATATGCCAGGACTAGCGCCGGGCGTGGCAACGCCAGCGTGACGCAACGAAATGAACGCCGGTGAGCACGCGCACCGCGTCATGTCGAAATGTATTGGCGCTTTGACTGTGGCAGGTAGTGATGTTCTCACATGACACGCATCTCATGATTATCATGTTTGCACCAGTCACACACCTTCGTGATCCATTGGCGTCCCGTAATACTAAATTTGGCATATGTGAAGCTAGCGAAATGGCGGTGAGCGCATCATTAGTGTGGAATGTAGTCATGTTATTACATGACACGCATGTCCTTATTATCATATTTGAACGTGTCCTTTAACTATTGCGTCCGTTATCATTGCGTAATACTGAGTTTTGGTACATGTCAAGCTAGCGTAACGGCCGCGAGCGCATCATGAGCGTAGCATGTGGTCATCTTGTCACATGACACGCATCTTACGTTTATCATGTTAGCACCAGTCGCATACCTTCGCCATCCATTCACGTCCTGTAATACCAAATTTGGTATAGGTGAAGCTAGCGAAAACACTGCGAGCGCATCATGAGCGTAGCATGTAGTCATGTTGTTACATGACATGTATCTAAATATTAGCATGCTTGCACCAGTCACATACCTTTGTCATCCATTCACGTTCCGTAATACCATATTTGGTATATGTGACGCCAGCGAAAGGGTTGCGAGCGCATCATGAGTGTGGCATGTAGTCATGTTGTTACATGACACGAATGTCATGATCTTTATATTAGGGTCTGTCGCTTGCGTTCGCCGTGCAATCATGTCATACATACCAGTTTTGCAACATATCGTATGAACAAAACCACCGCAATAGCTGCAGGACAAGAAAAGTAAATGATGACATTAATGACATAAATTTTATGATTTTATGTCATGACTAGTCAAATATGTCCTTCATATAGTAATGTTATGCCATACCAAGTTTGGTATCGATACCATTAACTGTTTTTTTGAAGACTAAAAGCAACTTTTGTTTTTTTAATGTTTGTGAGCGCTTCCGAACACACTGATCACTGTACCCCCTGCTGATACCTCGATGTTTTGTGACCTGTCCATGATTTTGTACAATTGCTTTCATCGTTCAAGTTTTATATTACCATCATCTTGTGATTCTGTTTCTTCCGCTATGTGCGATATTGCCCGGTTTGTACGCGACTGTGTATATTTGCCCGCCATAAATTATCGAAACGGCCAGGAGAGCTAAAAATTGTAGCCGGATAGATAGATAGATAGATAGATAGATAGATAGATAGATTCAATGTCGCCCAAGTTCACTAGTCATACCATAACAGTTTAAAATGCTTCGCATTTAAAACTGGTTTGGTATGACTAGATTGCTTGGCGAACACAAGCGACAGACCTAAACTCTAAAATCTTGATATGCGTGTCATGTAACAACATGACTACGTTCCACGCTCATAATACGCTCTTAACCGTTTCACTACCTTCACATGTACCAACCAAACTCGGTATTACGTGACGCGAATGAATGACGAAGGTATGCGACTGGTGCTAACATGATAATCACGAGATGCGTGTCATGTGAGAACATGATTACATGCCACAGTGAAGACGCCAATACATTTCAACGTGGAAGGTGCGCGTGCATGCAGGCGTTCATTTCGCCGCGCTACAACAGGCGCTGGTCCTGCCATATATTCGCAGGCACGCGCCGCGCCGCGCGCGTTGCTTTTTCTCATGCGCGTTTCAGTGCGTCCGGCGTCCCTCCGCCATGAAAAGAGGGAGACGCAGTGTTGTATGGGTAACGCATCGGCGCGAAATGCAGCATGTCGCATTTCACGCCGGTTGCCGTCGAGCCGCGCCGACGAACGCTGGCCGCGCCTGTCGTCAGGCTAAACGTTCTCGCGTTTTTCAAACGTAGCGCCACTGTGCCCAGCGTACGCGCGCGTCAGCGCTACGTTGGTGTATATTGGGCCCTCCATGATGACCTCACGGCAGTTTTGCTAGCTCCAAATTTGGCGCTACGTTGCGTCAATGGATGACGAAATATAGGATTAGTGTAAAAATGGTAATTCTGACACGCGTGTCATGTAACAACATTAAAACATACCATGCTAATGGCCTGCTCTTGACCGTTTTGCTAGTTCCACATATACTAAATTAGGTATTACGTGACGTGAATAGATGACGAAGGTAAACGACACATACA
This sequence comes from Rhipicephalus microplus, assembly GCF_013339725.1. Taxonomy (NCBI): domain Eukaryota; kingdom Metazoa; phylum Arthropoda; class Arachnida; order Ixodida; family Ixodidae; genus Rhipicephalus; species Rhipicephalus microplus. The sequence continues at coordinate 313,273,378 of NC_051165.1, read as the reverse complement.
AACATGACGATCATGACACAGAAGTCATGTACGTCATCATTTACCTCCACCTCGTAACGTTGTGCTGCTTTTAAAATGACATATTAGTATTTCGCATTCGTGCTTCGCATATCATCGATTACCACTGTACGTGGGATCTAACAATTTTTTTTCAGGCTTTTCTTCACCATTAGTCTTCTGCGATTGGTTGGAGCAC